>CM059044.1:17686440-20086440 GCA_030279155.1 Forsythia viridissima | reverse complement strand
CAATTGTAGTCAAAAAAATACATTTTAAACGAAATGCTCAATGTCAAATCGGAAATGTTTTTATTAAAATCGAAAAAAATTCAATCTTAAAACAAAATGTTCAACGTTCGAAACTTATTTTTAATTCGATTTTCAAAGTTTTTACACATCATAATGCACATACAAAGCCATAAGTACTAGTTTTCTGTCAAAAAAAAAAATAGCCATTTTGAACAACTACACAAGTTGTTCAACGTCGTACAATTTAGCTCATAGTTTGGAAAATTTCACAAGTATTACCTACCGTTGGATAATCAATACGAATTTTTAGATTGATTTCATTATGTATTAACCATCATACTATATTGGATATTCAACGTCGATTCGCAAACATGTTTGTCAAAATTGAAAAACATTCAATCTTAAAACCAACATCCGAAACTTATTAAAAATTCATTTTCCAAAGTTTGTATATATATATACATATATATATCATAATACACATATGAAGCCATATGTACTAGTTCGGAGTCACAAAAACACATTTTGAAAACCTATACGGGTTGTTCAACCTCGAACAATATGGGTAATACTTTGAGAATTTCTTATGTATGGATGTTGGATGTTATAAACACATTTGTACATTGATTTCATTATGTATTAACCGTCAAAACACGTTTTGTATACTCTAACTACAAATTTGGAGTCACAAAAATACATTTTTGAACGACCATATTGGATGTTGGTATCCGAATCGCGAATGATTTTGTCAAAATCGAAAAATATTCAAGCTTAAAACCAAATGTTCAACATTCAAAACATATTTTTAATTCGATTTCTAAAGTGTTTATGTATCACAATACACGTATGAACATATATGGATTAATTTGGAATCAGAAAAACTCATTTTGACAACCATACAGGTTGTTTAACGTCGAACAATTTAGGTCATGGTTTGAAAAAATTCACAGGTATTCCTACCATTGGATGTTGTAAACTCATTTTTAGATTGATTTCAATATGTATTCACCATCAAATCAATTTTTAGAAACTCTTGCTAGAAATTTTATGTTACGAAAATACATTTTGAAGGACCATATTGAATGTTCAATGCCGAATCGTAAATATTTTTTTCTAAATCGAAAAACACTCAAACTTAAAACCGATTGGTCAACATCCAAAACGTATTTTTAATTCGATTTCTATAGTTTTTCTATATCACAATTCAAGTATGAAGCCATGTGTATTAATTTTGAATGACGAAAACACATTTTGAGCAACATTAGAGGTTCTTGAACGTCGAACAACTTAAGTCATAGTTTGAGAAAATTCATGAGTATTACCTACCGTTGGATATTATGAAAGTATTTTTAGATTGATTTCATTATGTATTAACCATCAAAATAAATTTTGGAAACTCTAAATACCGACTGGAGTCACGATAAGACATTTTGAACGACCATAGTAGATGTTCAATACCGAATGCAAACGTTTTTTTTTTTTTGAAAATAAAAAAATATTCAATCTTAAAACGAATTGCTCTACTTTCGAAACTTATTCTTAATTCAATTTCAATAGTTTTTCTATATCACAATTAAAGTATGAATCCATATGTATTAATTTAGAATAACAAAAACACATTTTGAACAACCTTAGAGGTTGTTAAACATCGAACAAGTTAAGATATAGTTTGAGAAAATTAATGAGTATTACGTATCGTTGGACGTTACGAACGTATTTTTAGATTGATTTCATTATGTATTAACCATCAAAATACTTTTTGAAAACTCTAAATACCAACTGGAGTCACGAAAAGACATTTTTAACGACCATATTGGATATTCAATGCCGAATCACAAACGTTTTTTCTGAAAATGAAAAAATACTCAATCCTAAAACAAATTGTTCAACTTTCGAAACTTATTTTTAATTCAATTTCTATAGTTTTTCTATATCAGCATTCAAGTACGAAGCCATATGTATTAATTTAGAATCACATAGACACATTTTGAACAACATTAGAGGTTGTTGAACGTAGAACAAGTTAAGTCGTAGTTTGAGAAAATTCATGAGTATTACCTATGGTTTGACGTTATTAACGCGTTTTTAGATTGATTTCGTTATGTATTAACCATCAAATACTTTTTGGAAACTCTAAATACCAATTGGAGTCACGAAAAGATATTTTGAACAACCATATTGGATGTTCAATGCCAAATCGCAAACGTTGTTTTGAAAGTAAAAAAAATATTCAATCTTAAAACCAATTGTTCAACTTTCGAAACTTATTTTTACTTCGATTTCAATAATTTTTTTTATATCACAATTCAAGTGTGAAGCTATATGTATTAATTTAGAATCACAAAAACATATTTTGAACAACATTAGAGGTTGTTGAACGTCGAACAAGTGAAGTCATAGTTTGAGAAAATTTATGAATACTACCTACCGTTAGACGTTATGAACGCATATTGGAGTCACGAAAAGTCATTTTTAACGACCATATTGGATATTCAATGCCGAATCACAAACGTTTTTTCTGAAAATGAAAAAATATTCAATCCTAAAACAAATTGTTCAACTTTCGAAACTTATTTTTAATTCAATTTCTATAGTTTTTCTATATCAGCATTCAAGTACGAAGCCATATGTATTAATTTAGAATCACATAGACACATTTTGAACAACATTAGAGGTTGTTGAACGTAGAACAAGTTAAGTCGTAGTTTGAGAAAATTCATGAGTATTACCTATGGTTTGACGTTATTAACGCGTTTTTAGATTGATTTCGTTATGTATTAACCATCAAATACTTTTTAGAAACTCTAAATACCAATTGGAGTCACGAAAAGATATTTTGAACAACCATATTGGATGTTCAATGCCAAATCGCAAACGTTGTTTTGAAAGTAAAAAAATATTCAATCTTAAAACCAATTGTTCAACTTTCGAAACTTATTTTTAGTTCTATTTCAATAATTTTTTTATATCACAATTAAAGTGTGAAGCTATATGTATTAATTTAGAATCACAAAAACATATTTTGAACAACATTAGAGGTTGTTGAACGTCGAACAAGTTAAGTCATAGTTTGAGAAAATTAATGAGTAGTACCTACCGTTAGACGTTATGAACGCATTTTTAGATTGATTTCATTATGTATTAACAATCAAAATACTTTTTGGAAACTCTAAATACCAACTGGAATCACGAAAGGACATTTTGAACGACCATATTGGATGTTCAATGCCGAATTGCAAACATTTTTTCGAAAATTAAAAAAATATTCAATCTTAAAACCAATTGTTCTACTTTCGAAACTTATTTTGAATTCGAATTTCAAAGTTTTTATACATCATAATGCACATACGAAGCCATTTGTAATAGTTCGGAGTCACAAAAACACATTTTGACCAAATATACAGGTTGTTCAACATTGAACAATTAGGTCACAGTTTGAGAAAACGCACGTGTATTACTTACCGTTGGATGTTCTAAAAGAATTTTTAGATTGATTTAACAATTTTGGATACTCTAACTACCAATTGTAGTCAAAAAAATACATTTTAAACGAAATGCTCAATGTCAAATCGGAAATGTTTTTATTAAAATCGAAAAAAATTCAATCTTAAAACAAAATGTTCAACGTTCGAAACTTATTTTTAATTCGATTTTCAAAGTTTTTACACATCATAATGCACATACAAAGCCATAAGTACTAGTTTTCTGTCAAAAAAAAAAATAGCCATTTTGAACAACTACACAAGTTGTTCAACGTCGTACAATTTAGCTCATAGTTTGGAAAATTTCACAAGTATTACCTACCGTTGGATAATCAATACGAATTTTTAGATTGATTTCATTATGTATTAACCATCATACTATATTGGATATTCAACGTCGATTCGCAAACATGTTTGTCAAAATTGAAAAACATTCAATCTTAAAACCAACATCCGAAACTTATTAAAAATTCATTTTCCAAAGTTTGTATATATATATACATATATATATCATAATACACATATGAAGCCATATGTACTAGTTCGGAGTCACAAAAACACATTTTGAAAACCTATACGGGTTGTTCAACCTCGAACAATATGGGTAATACTTTGAGAATTTCTTATGTATGGATGTTGGATGTTATAAACACATTTGTACATTGATTTCATTATGTATTAACCGTCAAAACACGTTTTGTATACTCTAACTACAAATTTGGAGTCACAAAAATACATTTTTGAACGACCATATTGGATGTTGGTATCCGAATCGCGAATGATTTTGTCAAAATCGAAAAATATTCAAGCTTAAAACCAAATGTTCAACATTCAAAACATATTTTTAATTCGATTTCTAAAGTGTTTATGTATCACAATACACGTATGAACATATATGGATTAATTTGGAATCAGAAAAACTCATTTTGACAACCATACAGGTTGTTTAACGTCGAACAATTTAGGTCATGGTTTGAAAAAATTCACAGGTATTCCTACCATTGGATGTTGTAAACTCATTTTTAGATTGATTTCAATATGTATTCACCATCAAATCAATTTTTAGAAACTCTTGCTAGAAATTTTATGTTACGAAAATACATTTTGAAGGACCATATTGAATGTTCAATGCCGAATCGTAAATATTTTTTTCTAAATCGAAAAACACTCAAACTTAAAACCGATTGGTCAACATCCAAAACGTATTTTTAATTCGATTTCTATAGTTTTTCTATATCACAATTCAAGTATGAAGCCATGTGTATTAATTTTGAATGACGAAAACACATTTTGAGCAACATTAGAGGTTCTTGAACGTCGAACAACTTAAGTCATAGTTTGAGAAAATTCATGAGTATTACCTACCGTTGGATATTATGAAAGTATTTTTAGATTGATTTCATTATGTATTAACCATCAAAATAAATTTTGGAAACTCTAAATACCGACTGGAGTCACGATAAGACATTTTGAACGACCATAGTAGATGTTCAATACCGAATGCAAACGTTTTTTTTTTTTTGAAAATAAAAAAATATTCAATCTTAAAACGAATTGCTCTACTTTCGAAACTTATTCTTAATTCAATTTCAATAGTTTTTCTATATCACAATTAAAGTATGAATCCATATGTATTAATTTAGAATAACAAAAACACATTTTGAACAACCTTAGAGGTTGTTAAACATCGAACAAGTTAAGATATAGTTTGAGAAAATTAATGAGTATTACGTATCGTTGGACGTTACGAACGTATTTTTAGATTGATTTCATTATGTATTAACCATCAAAATACTTTTTGAAAACTCTAAATACCAACTGGAGTCACGAAAAGACATTTTTAACGACCATATTGGATATTCAATGCCGAATCACAAACGTTTTTTCTGAAAATGAAAAAATACTCAATCCTAAAACAAATTGTTCAACTTTCGAAACTTATTTTTAATTCAATTTCTATAGTTTTTCTATATCAGCATTCAAGTACGAAGCCATATGTATTAATTTAGAATCACATAGACACATTTTGAACAACATTAGAGGTTGTTGAACGTAGAACAAGTTAAGTCGTAGTTTGAGAAAATTCATGAGTATTACCTATGGTTTGACGTTATTAACGCGTTTTTAGATTGATTTCGTTATGTATTAACCATCAAATACTTTTTGGAAACTCTAAATACCAATTGGAGTCACGAAAAGATATTTTGAACAACCATATTGGATGTTCAATGCCAAATCGCAAACGTTGTTTTGAAAGTAAAAAAAATATTCAATCTTAAAACCAATTGTTCAACTTTCGAAACTTATTTTTACTTCGATTTCAATAATTTTTTTTATATCACAATTCAAGTGTGAAGCTATATGTATTAATTTAGAATCACAAAAACATATTTTGAACAACATTAGAGGTTGTTGAACGTCGAACAAGTGAAGTCATAGTTTGAGAAAATTTATGAATACTACCTACCGTTAGACGTTATGAACGCATATTGGAGTCACGAAAAGTCATTTTTAACGACCATATTGGATATTCAATGCCGAATCACAAACGTTTTTTCTGAAAATGAAAAAATACTCAATCCTAAAACAAATTGTTCAACTTTCGAAACTTATTTTTAATTCAATTTCTATAGTTTTTCTATATCAGCATTCAAGTACGAAGCCA
This sequence comes from Forsythia viridissima, assembly GCA_030279155.1. Classification (NCBI taxonomy): domain Eukaryota; kingdom Viridiplantae; phylum Streptophyta; class Magnoliopsida; order Lamiales; family Oleaceae; genus Forsythia; species Forsythia viridissima. The sequence continues at coordinate 20,080,293 of CM059044.1, read as the reverse complement.
TATGTATTAATTTAGAATCACATAGACACATTTTGAACAACATTAGAGGTTGTTGAACGTAGAACAAGTTAAGTCGTAGTTTGAGAAAATTCATGAGTATTACCTATGGTTTGACGTTATTAACGCGTTTTTAGATTGATTTCGTTATGTATTAACCATCAAATACTTTTTGGAAACTCTAAATACCAATTGGAGTCACGAAAAGATATTTTGAACAACCATATTGGATGTTCAATGCCAAATCGCAAACGTTGTTTTGAAAGTAAAAAAAATATTCAATCTTAAAACCAATTGTTCAACTTTCGAAACTTATTTTTACTTCGATTTCAATAATTTTTTTTATATCACAATTCAAGTGTGAAGCTATATGTATTAATTTAGAATCACAAAAACATATTTTGAACAACATTAGAGGTTGTTGAACGTCGAACAAGTGAAGTCATAGTTTGAGAAAATTTATGAATACTACCTACCGTTAGACGTTATGAACGCATATTGGAGTCACGAAAAGTCATTTTTAACGACCATATTGGATATTCAATGCCGAATCACAAACGTTTTTTCTGAAAATGAAAAAATATTCAATCCTAAAACAAATTGTTCAACTTTCGAAACTTATTTTTAATTCAATTTCTATAGTTTTTCTATATCAGCATTCAAGTACGAAGCCATATGTATTAATTTAGAATCACATAGACACATTTTGAACAACATTAGAGGTTGTTGAACGTAGAACAAGTTAAGTCGTAGTTTGAGAAAATTCATGAGTATTACCTATGGTTTGACGTTATTAACGCGTTTTTAGATTGATTTCGTTATGTATTAACCATCAAATACTTTTTAGAAACTCTAAATACCAATTGGAGTCACGAAAAGATATTTTGAACAACCATATTGGATGTTCAATGCCAAATCGCAAACGTTGTTTTGAAAGTAAAAAAATATTCAATCTTAAAACCAATTGTTCAACTTTCGAAACTTATTTTTAGTTCTATTTCAATAATTTTTTTATATCACAATTAAAGTGTGAAGCTATATGTATTAATTTAGAATCACAAAAACATATTTTGAACAACATTAGAGGTTGTTGAACGTCGAACAAGTTAAGTCATAGTTTGAGAAAATTAATGAGTAGTACCTACCGTTAGACGTTATGAACGCATTTTTAGATTGATTTCATTATGTATTAACAATCAAAATACTTTTTGGAAACTCTAAATACCAACTGGAATCACGAAAGGACATTTTGAACGACCATATTGGATGTTCAATGCCGAATTGCAAACATTTTTTCGAAAATTAAAAAAATATTCAATCTTAAAACCAATTGTTCTACTTTCGAAACTTATTTTGAATTCGAATTTCAAAGTTTTTATACATCATAATGCACATACGAAGCCATTTGTAATAGTTCGGAGTCACAAAAACACATTTTGACCAAATATACAGGTTGTTCAACATTGAACAATTAGGTCACAGTTTGAGAAAACGCACGTGTATTACTTACCGTTGGATGTTCTAAAAGAATTTTTAGATTGATTTAACAATTTTGGATACTCTAACTACCAATTGTAGTCAAAAAAATACATTTTAAACGAAATGCTCAATGTCAAATCGGAAATGTTTTTATTAAAATCGAAAAAAATTCAATCTTAAAACAAAATGTTCAACGTTCGAAACTTATTTTTAATTCGATTTTCAAAGTTTTTACACATCATAATGCACATACAAAGCCATAAGTACTAGTTTTCTGTCAAAAAAAAAAATAGCCATTTTGAACAACTACACAAGTTGTTCAACGTCGTACAATTTAGCTCATAGTTTGGAAAATTTCACAAGTATTACCTACCGTTGGATAATCAATACGAATTTTTAGATTGATTTCATTATGTATTAACCATCATACTATATTGGATATTCAACGTCGATTCGCAAACATGTTTGTCAAAATTGAAAAACATTCAATCTTAAAACCAACATCCGAAACTTATTAAAAATTCATTTTCCAAAGTTTGTATATATATATATATATATCATAATACACATATGAAGCCATATGTACTAGTTCGGAGTCACAAAAACACATTTTGAAAACCTATACGGGTTGTTCAACCTCGAACAATATGGGTAATACTTTGAGAATTTCTTATGTATGGATGTTGGATGTTATAAACACATTTGTACATTGATTTCATTATGTATTAACCGTCAAAACACGTTTTGTATACTCTAACTACAAATTTGGAGTCACAAAAATACATTTTTGAACGACCATATTGTATGTTGGTATCCGAATCGCGAATGATTTTGTCAAAATCGAAAAATATTCAAGCTTAAAACCAAATGTTCAACATTCAAAACATATTTTTAATTCGATTTCTAAAGTGTTTATGTATCACAATACACGTATGAACATATATGGATTAATTTGGAATCAGAAAAACTCATTTTGACAACCATACAGGTTGTTTAACGTCGAACAATTTAGGTCATGGTTTGAAAAAATTCACAGGTATTCCTACCATTGGATGTTGTAAACTCATTTTTAGATTGATTTCAATATGTATTCACCATCAAATCAATTTTTAGAAACTCTTGCTAGAAATTTTATGTTACGAAAATACATTTTGAAGGACCATATTGAATGTTCAATGCCGAATCGTAAATATTTTTTTCTAAATCGAAAAACACTCAAACTTAAAACCGATTGGTCAACATCCAAAACGTATTTTTAATTCGATTTCTATAGTTTTTCTATATCACAATTCAAGTATGAAGCCATGTGTATTAATTTTGAATGACGAAAACACATTTTGAGCAACATTAGAGGTTCTTGAACGTCGAACAACTTAAGTCATAGTTTGAGAAAATTCATGAGTATTACCTACCGTTGGATATTATGAAAGTATTTTTAGATTGATTTCATTATGTATTAACCATCAAAATAAATTTTGGAAACTCTAAATACCGACTGGAGTCACGATAAGACATTTTGAACGACCATAGTAGATGTTCAATACCGAATGCAAACGTTTTTTTTTTTTGAAAATAAAAAAATATTCAATCTTAAAACGAATTGCTCTACTTTCGAAACTTATTCTTAATTCAATTTCAATAGTTTTTCTATATCACAATTAAAGTATGAATCCATATGTATTAATTTAGAATAACAAAAACACATTTTGAACAACCTTAGAGGTTGTTAAACATCGAACAAGTTAAGATATAGTTTGAGAAAATTAATGAGTATTACGTATCGTTGGACGTTACGAACGTATTTTTAGATTGATTTCATTATGTATTAACCATCAAAATACTTTTTGAAAACTCTAAATACCAACTGGAGTCACGAAAAGACATTTTTAACGACCATATTGGATATTCAATGCCGAATCACAAACGTTTTTTCTGAAAATGAAAAAATACTCAATCCTAAAACAAATTGTTCAACTTTCGAAACTTATTTTTAATTCAATTTCTATAGTTTTTCTATATCAGCATTCAAGTACGAAGCCATATGTATTAATTTAGAATCACATAGACACATTTTGAACAACATTAGAGGTTGTTGAACGTAGAACAAGTTAAGTCGTAGTTTGAGAAAATTCATGAGTATTACCTATGGTTTGACGTTATTAACGCGTTTTTAGATTGATTTCGTTATGTATTAACCATCAAATACTTTTTGGAAACTCTAAATACCAATTGGAGTCACGAAAAGATATTTTGAACAACCATATTGGATGTTCAATGCCAAATCGCAAACGTTGTTTTGAAAGTAAAAAAAATATTCAATCTTAAAACCAATTGTTCAACTTTCGAAACTTATTTTTACTTCGATTTCAATAATTTTTTTTATATCACAATTCAAGTGTGAAGCTATATGTATTAATTTAGAATGACAAAAACATATTTTGAACAACATTAGAGGTTGTTGAACGTCGAACAAGTGAAGTCATAGTTTGAGAAAATTTATGAATACTACCTACCGTTAGACGTTATGAACGCATATTGGAGTCACGAAAAGTCATTTTTAACGACCATATTGGATATTCAATGCCGAATCACAAACGTTTTTTCTGAAAATGAAAAAATATTCAATCCTAAAACAAATTGTTCAACTTTCGAAACTTATTTTTAATTCAATTTCTATAGTTTTTCTATATCAGCATTCAAGTACGAAGCCATATGTATTAATTTAGAATCACATAGACACATTTTGAACAACATTAGAGGTTGTTGAACGTAGAACAAGTTAAGTCGTAGTTTGAGAAAATTCATGAGTATTACCTATGGTTTGACGTTATTAACGCGTTTTTAGATTGATTTCGTTATGTATTAACCATCAAATACTTTTTAGAAACTCTAAATACCAATTGGAGTCACGAAAAGATATTTTGAACAACCATATTGGATGTTCAATGCCAAATCGCAAACGTTGTTTTGAAAGTAAAAAAATATTCAATCTTAAAACCAATTGTTCAACTTTCGAAACTTATTTTTAGTTCTATTTCAATAATTTTTTTATATCACAATTAAAGTGTGAAGCTATATGTATTAATTTAGAATCACAAAAACATATTTTGAACAACATTAGAGGTTGTTGAACGTCGAACAAGTTAAGTCATAGTTTGAGAAAATTAATGAGTAGTACCTACCGTTAGACGTTATGAACGCATTTTTAGATTGATTTCATTATGTATTAACAATCAAAATACTTTTTGGAAACTCTAAATACCAACTGGAATCACGAAAGGACATTTTGAACGACCATATTGGATGTTCAATGCCGAATTGCAAACATTTTTTCGAAAATTAAAAAAATATTCAATCTTAAAACCAATTGTTCTACTTTCGAAACTTATTTTGAATTCGAATTTCAAAGTTTTTATACATCATAATGCACATACGAAGCCATTTGTAATAGTTCGGAGTCACAAAAACACATTTTGACCAAATATACAGGTTGTTCAACATTGAACAATTAGGTCACAGTTTGAGAAAACGCACGTGTATTACTTACCGTTGGATGTTCTAAAAGAATTTTTAGATTGATTTAACAATTTTGGATACTCTAACTACCAATTGTAGTCAAAAAAATACATTTTAAACGAAATGCTCAATGTCAAATCGGAAATGTTTTTATTAAAATCGAAAAAAATTCAATCTTAAAACAAAATGTTCAACGTTCGAAACTTATTTTTAATTCGATTTTCAAAGTTTTTACACATCATAATGCACATACAAAGCCATAAGTACTAGTTTTCTGTCAAAAAAAAAATAGCCATTTTGAACAACTACACAAGTTGTTCAACGTCGTACAATTTAGCTCATAGTTTGGAAAATTTCACAAGTATTACCTACCGTTGGATAATCAATACGAATTTTTAGATTGATTTCATTATGTATTAACCATCATACTATATTGGATATTCAACGTCGATTCGCAAACATGTTTGTCAAAATTGAAAAACATTCAATCTTAAAACCAACATCCGAAACTTATTAAAAATTCATTTTCCAAAGTTTGTATATATATATACATATATATATCATAATACACATATGAAGCCATATGTACTAGTTCGGAGTCACAAAAACACATTTTGAAAACCTATACGGGTTGTTCAACCTCGAACAATATGGGTAATACTTTGAGAATTTCTTATGTATGGATGTTGGATGTTATAAACACATTTGTACATTGATTTCATTATGTATTAACCGTCAAAACACGTTTTGTATACTCTAACTACAAATTTGGAGTCACAAAAATACATTTTTGAACGACCATATTGGATGTTGGTATCCGAATCGCGAATGATTTTGTCAAAATCGAAAAATATTCAAGCTTAAAACCAAATGTTCAACATTCAAAACATATTTTTAATTCGATTTCTAAAGTGTTTATGTATCACAATACACGTATGAACATATATGGATTAATTTGGAATCAGAAAAACTCATTTTGACAACCATACAGGTTGTTTAACGTCGAACAATTTAGGTCATGGTTTGAAAAAATTCACAGGTATTCCTACCGTTGGATGTTGTAAACTCATTTTTAGATTGATTTCAATATGTATTCACCATCAAATCAATTTTTAGAAACTCTTGCTAGAAATTTTATGTTACGAAAATACATTTTGAAGGACCATATTGAATGTTCAATGCCGAATCGTAAATATTTTTTTCTAAATCGAAAAACACTCAAACTTAAAACCGATTGGTCAACATCCAAAACGTATTTTTAATTCGATTTCTATAGTTTTTCTACATCACAATTCAAGTATGAAGCCATGTGTATTAATTTTGAATGACGAAAACACATTTTGAGCAACATTAGAGGTTCTTGAACGTCGAACAACTTAAGTCATAGTTTGAGAAAATTCATGAGTATTACCTACCGTTGGATATTATGAAAGTATTTTTAGATTGATTTCATTATGTATTAACCATCAAAATAAATTTTGAAAACTCTAAATACCGACTGGAGTCACGATAAGACATTTTGAACGACCATAGTAGATGTTCAATACCGAATGCAAACGTTTTTTTTTTTTTGAAAATAAAAAAATATTCAATCTTAAAACAAATTGTTCTACTTTCGAAACTTATTCTTAATTCAATTTCAATAGTTTTTCTATATCACAATTAAAGTATGAATCCTTATGTATTAATTTAGAATAACAAAAACACATTTTGAACAACCTTAGAGGTTGTTAAACATCGAACAAGTTAAGATATAGTTTGAGAAAATTAATGAGTATTACGTACCGTTGGACGTTACGAACGTATTTTTAGATTGATTTCATTATGTATTAACCATCAAAATACTTTTTGAAAACTCTAAATACCAACTGGAGTCACGAAAAGACATTTTTAACGACCATATTGGATATTCAATGCCGAATCACAAACGTTTTTTCTGAAAATGAAAAAATACTCAATCCTAAAACAAATTGTTCAACTTTCGAAACTTATTTTTAATTCAATTTCTATAGTTTTTCTATATCAGCATTCAAGTACGAAGCCATATGTATTAATTTAGAATCACATAGACACATTTTGAACAACATTAGAGGTTGTTGAACGTAGAACAAGTTAAGTCGTAGTTTGAGAAAATTCATGAGTATTACCTATGGTTTGACGTTATTAACGCGTTTTTAGATTGATTTCGTTATGTATTAACCATCAAATACTTTTTGGAAACTCTAAATACCAATTGGAGTCACGAAAAGATATTTTGAACAACCATATTGGATGTTCAATGCCAAATCGCAAACGTTGTTTTGAAAGTAAAAAAAATATTCAATCTTAAAACCAATTGTTCAACTTTCGAAACTTATTTTTACTTCGATTTCAATAATTTTTTTTATATCACAATTCAAGTGTGAAGCTATATGTATTAATTTAGAATCACAAAAACATATTTTGAACAACATTAGAGGTTGTTGAACGTCGAACAAGTGAAGTCATAGTTTGAGAAAATTTATGAATACTACCTACCGTTAGACGTTATGAACGCATATTGGAGTCACGAAAAGTCATTTTTAACGACCATATTGGATATTCAATGCCGAATCACAAACGTTTTTTCTGAAAATGAAAAAATATTCAATCCTAAAACAAATTGTTCAACTTTCGAAACTTATTTTTAATTCAATTTCTATAGTTTTTCTATATCAGCATTCAAGTACGAAGCCATATGTATTAATTTAGAATCACATAGACACATTTTGAACAACATTAGAGGTTGTTGAACGTAGAACAAGTTAAGTCGTAGTTTGAGAAAATTCATGAGTATTACCTATGGTTTGACGTTATTAACGCGTTTTTAGATTGATTTCGTTATGTATTAACCATCAAATACTTTTTAGAAACTCTAAATACCAATTGGAGTCACGAAAAGATATTTTGAACAACCATATTGGATGTTCAATGCCAAATCGCAAACGTTGTTTTGAAAGTAAAAAAATATTCAATCTTAAAACCAATTGTTCAACTTTCGAAACTTATTTTTAGTTCTATTTCAATAATTTTTTTATATCACAATTAAAGTGTGAAGCTATATGTATTAATTTAGAATCACAAAAACATATTTTGAACAACATTAGAGGTTGTTGAACGTCGAACAAGTTAAGTCATAGTTTGAGAAAATTAATGAGTAGTACCTACCGTTAGACGTTATGAACGCATTTTTAGATTGATTTCATTATGTATTAACAATCAAAATACTTTTTGGAAACTCTAAATACCAACTGGAATCACGAAAGGACATTTTGAACGACCATATTGGATGTTCAATGCCGAATTGCAAACATTTTTTCGAAAATTAAAAAAATATTCAATCTTAAAACCAATTGTTCTACTTTCGAAACTTATTTTGAATTCGAATTTCAAAGTTTTTATACATCATAATGCACATACGAAGCCATTTGTAATAGTTCGGAGTCACAAAAACACATTTTGACCAAATATACAGGTTGTTCAACATTGAACAATTAGGTCACAGTTTGAGAAAACGCACGTGTATTACTTACCGTTGGATGTTCTAAAAGAATTTTTAGATTGATTTAACAATTTTGGATACTCTAACTACCAATTGTAGTCAAAAAAATACATTTTAAACGAAATGCTCAATGTCAAATCGGAAATGTTTTTATTAAAATCGAAAAAAATTCAATCTTAAAACAAAATGTTCAACGTTCGAAACTTATTTTTAATTCGATTTTCAAAGTTTTTACACATCATAATGCACATACAAAGCCATAAGTACTAGTTTTCTGTCAAAAAAAAAAATAGCCATTTTGAACAACTACACAAGTTGTTCAACGTCGTACAATTTAGCTCATAGTTTGGAAAATTTCACAAGTATTACCTACCGTTGGATAATCAATACGAATTTTTAGATTGATTTCATTATGTATTAACCATCATACTATATTGGATATTCAACGTCGATTCGCAAACATGTTTGTCAAAATTGAAAAACATTCAATCTTAAAACCAACATCCGAAACTTATTAAAAATTCATTTTCCAAAGTTTGTATATATATATACATATATATATATCATAATACACATATGAAGCCATATGTACTAGTTCGGAGTCACAAAAACACATTTTGAAAACCTATACGGGTTGTTCAACCTCGAACAATATGGGTAATACTTTGAGAATTTCTTATGTATGGATGTTGGATGTTATAAACACATTTGTACATTGATTTCATTATGTATTAACCGTCAAAACACGTTTTGTATACTCTAACTACAAATTTGGAGTCACAAAAATACATTTTTGAACGACCATATTGGATGTTGGTATCCGAATCGCGAATGATTTTGTCAAAATCGAAAAATATTCAAGCTTAAAACCAAATGTTCAACATTCAAAACATATTTTTAATTCGATTTCTAAAGTGTTTATGTATCACAATACACGTATGAACATATATGGATTAATTTGGAATCAGAAAAACTCATTTTGACAACCATACAGGTTGTTTAACGTCGAACAATTTAGGTCATGGTTTGAAAAAATTCACAGGTATTCCTACCGTTGGATGTTGTAAACTCATTTTTAGATTGATTTCAATATGTATTCACCATCAAATCAATTTTTAGAAACTCTTGCTAGAAATTTTATGTTACGAAAATACATTTTGAAGGACCATATTGAATGTTCAATGCCGAATCGTAAATATTTTTTTCTAAATCGAAAAACACTCAAACTTAAAACCGATTGGTCAACATCCAAAACGTATTTTTAATTCGATTTCTATAGTTTTTCTACATCACAATTCAAGTATGAAGCCATGTGTATTAATTTTGAATGACGAAAACACATTTTGAGCAACATTAGAGGTTCTTGAACGTCGAACAACTTAAGTCATAGTTTGAGAAAATTCATGAGTATTACCTACCGTTGGATATTATGAAAGTATTTTTAGATTGATTTCATTATGTATTAACCATCAAAATAAATTTTGAAAACTCTAAATACCGACTGGAGTCACGATAAGACATTTTGAACGACCATAGTAGATGTTCAATACCGAATGCAAACGTTTTTTTTTTTTTTGAAAATAAAAAAATATTCAATCTTAAAACAAATTGTTCTACTTTCGAAACTTATTCTTAATTCAATTTCAATAGTTTTTCTATATCACAATTAAAGTATGAATCCTTATGTATTAATTTAGAATAACAAAAACACATTTTGAACAACCTTAGAGGTTGTTAAACATCGAACAAGTTAAGATATAGTTTGAGAAAATTAATGAGTATTACGTACCGTTGGACGTTACGAACGTATTTTTAGATTGATTTCATTATGTATTAACCATCAAAATACTTTTTGAAAACTCTAAATACCAACTGGAGTCACGAAAAGACATTTTTAACGACCATATTGGATATTCAATGCCGAATCACAAACGTTTTTTCTGAAAATGAAAAAATACTCAATCCTAAAACAAATTGTTCAACTTTCGAAACTTATTTTTAATTCAATTTCTATAGTTTTTCTATATCAGCATTCAAGTACGAAGCCATATGTATTAATTTAGAATCACATAGACACATTTTGAACAACATTAGACGTTGTTGAACGTAGAACAAGTTAAGTCGTAGTTTGAGAAAATTCATGAGTATTACCTATGGTTTGACGTTATTAACGCGTTTTTAGATTGATTTCGTTATGTATTAACCATCAAATACTTTTTGGAAACTCTAAATACCAATTGGAGTCACGAAAAGATATTTTGAACAACCATATTGGATGTTCAATGCCAAATCGCAAACGTTGTTTTGAAAGTAAAAAAAATATTCAATCTTAAAACCAATTGTTCAACTTTCGAAACTTATTTTTACTTCGATTTCAATAATTTTTTTTATATCACAATTCAAGTGTGAAGCTATATGTATTAATTTAGAATCACAAAAACATATTTTGAACAACATTAGAGGTTGTTGAACGTCGAACAAGTGAAGTCATAGTTTGAGAAAATTTATGAATACTACCTACCGTTAGACGTTATGAACGCATATTGGAGTCACGAAAAGTCATTTTTAACGACCATATTGGATATTCAATGCCGAATCACAAACGTTTTTTCTGAAAATGAAAAAATATTCAATCCTAAAACAAATTGTTCAACTTTCGAAACTTATTTTTAATTCAATTTCTATAGTTTTTCTATATCAGCATTCAAGTACGAAGCCATATGTATTAATTTAGAATCACATAGACACATTTTGAACAACATTAGAGGTTGTTGAACGTAGAACAAGTTAAGTCGTAGTTTGAGAAAATTCATGAGTATTACCTATGGTTTGACGTTATTAACGCGTTTTTAGATTGATTTCGTTATGTATTAACCATCAAATACTTTTTAGAAACTCTAAATACCAATTGGAGTCACGAAAAGATATTTTGAACAACCATATTGGATGTTCAATGCCAAATCGCAAACGTTGTTTTGAAAGTAAAAAAATATTCAATCTTAAAACCAATTGTTCAACTTTCGAAACTTATTTTTAGTTCTATTTCAATAATTTTTTTATATCACAATTAAAGTGTGAAGCTATATGTATTAATTTAGAATCACAAAAACATATTTTGAACAACATTAGAGGTTGTTGAACGTCGAACAAGTTAAGTCATAGTTTGAGAAAATTAATGAGTAGTACCTACCGTTAGACGTTATGAACGCATTTTTAGATTGATTTCATTATGTATTAACAATCAAAATACTTTTTGGAAACTCTAAATACCAACTGGAATCACGAAAGGACATTTTGAACGACCATATTGGATGTTCAATGCCGAATTGCAAACATTTTTTCGAAAATTAAAAAAATATTCAATCTTAAAACCAATTGTTCTACTTTCGAAACTTATTTTGAATTCGAATTTCAAAGTTTTTATACATCATAATGCACATACGAAGCCATTTGTAATAGTTCGGAGTCACAAAAACACATTTTGACCAAATATACAGGTTGTTCAACATTGAACAATTAGGTCACAGTTTGAGAAAACGCACGTGTATTACTTACCGTTGGATGTTCTAAAAGAATTTTTAGATTGATTTAACAATTTTGGATACTCTAACTACCAATTGTAGTCAAAAAAATACATTTTAAACGAAATGCTCAATGTCAAATCGGAAATGTTTTTATTAAAATCGAAAAAAATTCAATCTTAAAACAAAATGTTCAACGTTCGAAACTTATTTTTAATTCGATTTTCAAAGTTTTTACACATCATAATGCACATACAAAGCCATAAGTACTAGTTTTCTGTCAAAAAAAAAAATAGCCATTTTGAACAACTACACAAGTTGTTCAACGTCGTACAATTTAGCTCATAGTTTGGAAAATTTCACAAGTATTACCTACCGTTGGATAATCAATACGAATTTTTAGATTGATTTCATTATGTATTAACCATCATACTATATTGGATATTCAACGTCGATTCGCAAACATGTTTGTCAAAATTGAAAAACATTCAATCTTAAAACCAACATCCGAAACTTATTAAAAATTCATTTTCCAAAGTTTGTATATATATATATATATCATAATACACATATGAAGCCATATGTACTAGTTCGGAGTCACAAAAACACATTTTGAAAACCTATACGGGTTGTTCAACCTCGAACAATATGGGTAATACTTTGAGAATTTCTTATGTATGGATGTTGGATGTTATAAACACATTTGTACATTGATTTCATTATGTATTAACCGTCAAAACACGTTTTGTATACTCTAACTACAAATTTGGAGTCACAAAAATACATTTTTGAACGACCATATTGGATGTTGGTATCCGAATCGCGAATGATTTTGTCAAAATCGAAAAATATTCAAGCTTAAAACCAAATGTTCAACATTCAAAACATATTTTTAATTCGATTTCTAAAGTGTTTATGTATCACAATACACGTATGAACATATATGGATTAATTTGGAATCAGAAAAACTCATTTTGACAACCATACAGGTTGTTTAACGTCGAACAATTTAGGTCATGGTTTGAAAAAATTCACAGGTATTCCTACCGTTGGATGTTGTAAACTCATTTTTAGATTGATTTCAATATGTATTCACCATCAAATCAATTTTTAGAAACTCTTGCTAGAAATTTTATGTTACGAAAATACATTTTGAAGGACCATATTGAATGTTCAATGCCGAATCGTAAATATTTTTTTCTAAATCGAAAAACACTCAAACTTAAAACCGATTGGTCAACATCCAAAACGTATTTTTAATTCGATTTCTATAGTTTTTCTATATCACAATTCAAGTATGAAGCCATGTGTATTAATTTTGAATGACGAAAACACATTTTGAGCAACATTAGAGGTTCTTGAACGTCGAACAACTTAAGTCATAGTTTGAGAAAATTCATGAGTATTACCTACCGTTGGATATTATGAAAGTATTTTTAGATTGATTTCATTATGTATTAACCATCAAAATAAATTTTGGAAACTCTAAATACCGACTGGAGTCACGATAAGACATTTTGAACGACCATAGTAGATGTTCAATACCGAATGCAAACGTTTTTTTTTTTTTGAAAATAAAAAAATATTCAATCTTAAAACGAATTGTTCTACTTTCGAAACTTATTCTTAATTCAATTTCAATAGTTTTTCTATATCACAATTAAAGTATGAATCCATATGTATTAATTTAGAATAACAAAAACACATTTTGAACAACCTTAGAGGTTGTTAAACATCGAACAAGTTAAGATATAGTTTGAGAAAATTAATGAGTATTACGTACCGTTGGACGTTATGAACGTATTTTTAGATTGATTTCATTATGTATTAACCATCAAAATACTTTTTGAAAACTCTAAATACCAACTGGAGTCACGAAAAGACATTTTTAACGACCATATTGGATATTCAATGCCGAATCACAAACGTTTTTTCTGAAAATGAAAAAAATACTCAATCCTAAAACAAATTGTTCAACTTTCGAAACTTATTTTTAATTCAATTTCTATAGTTTTTCTATATCAGCATTCAAGTACGAAGCCATATGTATTAATTTAGAATCACATAGACACATTTTGAACAACATTAGAGGTTGTTGAACGTAGAACAAGTTAAGTCGTAGTTTGAGAAAATTCATGAGTATTACCTATGGTTTGACGTTATTAACGCGTTTTTAGATTGATTTCGTTATGTATTAACCATCAAATACTTTTTGGAAACTCTAAATACCAATTGGAGTCACGAAAAGATATTTTGAACAACCATATTGGATGTTCAATGCCAAATCGCAAACGTTGTTTTGAAAGTAAAAAAAATATTCAATCTTAAAACCAATTGTTCAACTTTCGAAACTTATTTTTACTTCGATTTCAATAATTTTTTTTATATCACAATTCAAGTGTGAAGCTATATGTATTAATTTAGAATCACAAAAACATATTTTGAACAACATTAGAGGTTGTTGAACGTCGAACAAGTGAAGTCATAGTTTGAGAAAATTTATGAATACTACCTACCGTTAGACGTTATGAACGCATATTGGAGTCACGAAAAGTCATTTTTAACGACCATATTGGATATTCAATGCCGAATCACAAACGTTTTTTCTGAAAATGAAAAAATATTCAATCCTAAAACAAATTGTTCAACTTTCGAAACTTATTTTTAATTCAATTTCTATAGTTTTTCTATATCAGCATTCAAGTACGAAGCCATATGTATTAATTTAGAATCACATAGACACATTTTGAACAACATTAGAGGTTGTTGAACGTAGAACAAGTTAAGTCGTAGTTTGAGAAAATTCATGAGTATTACCTATGGTTTGACGTTATTAACGCGTTTTTAGATTGATTTCGTTATGTATTAACCATCAAATACTTTTTAGAAACTCTAAATACCAATTGGAGTCACGAAAAGATATTTTGAACAACCATATTGGATGTTCAATGCCAAATCGCAAACGTTGTTTTGAAAGTAAAAAAATATTCAATCTTAAAACCAATTGTTCAACTTTCGAAACTTATTTTTAGTTCTATTTCAATAATTTTTTTTATATCACAATTAAAGTGTGAAGCTATATGTATTAATTTAGAATCACAAAAACATATTTTGAACAACATTAGAGGTTGTTGAACGTCGAACAAGTTAAGTCATAGTTTGAGAAAATTAATGAGTAGTACCTACCGTTAGACGTTATGAACGCATTTTTAGATTGATTTCATTATGTATTAACAATCAAAATACTTTTTGGAAACTCTAAATACCAACTGGAATCACGAAAGGACATTTTGAACGACCATATTGGATGTTCAATGTCGAATTGCAAACATTTTTTCGAAAATTAAAAAAATATTCAATCTTAAAACCAATTGTTCTACTTTCGAAACTTATTTTGAATTCGAATTTCAAAGTTTTTATACATCATAATGCACATACGAAGCCATTTGTAATAGTTCGGAGTCACAAAAACACATTTTGACCAAATATACAGGTTGTTCAACATTGAACAATTAGGTCACAGTTTGAGAAAACGCACGTGTATTACTTACCGTTGGATGTTCTAAAAGAATTTTTAGATTGATTTAACAATTTTGGATACTCTAACTACCAATTGTAGTCAAAAAAATACATTTTAAACGAAATGCTCAATGTCAAATCGGAAATGTTTTTATTAAAATCGAAAAAAATTCAATCTTAAAACAAAATGTTCAACGTTCGAAACTTATTTTTAATTCGATTTTCAAAGTTTTTACACATCATAATGCACATACAAAGCCATAAGTACTAGTTTTCTGTCAAAAAAAAAAAATAGCCATTTTGAACAACTACACAAGTTGTTCAACGTCGTACAATTTAGCTCATAGTTTGGAAAATTTCACAAGTATTACCTACCGTTGGATAATCAATACGAATTTTTAGATTGATTTCATTATGTATTAACCATCATACTATATTGGATATTCAACGTCGATTCGCAAACATGTTTGTCAAAATTGAAAAACATTCAATCTTAAAACCAACATCCGAAACTTATTAAAAATTCATTTTCCAAAGTTTGTATATATATATATATATATCATAATACACATATGAAGCCATATGTACTAGTTCGGAGTCACAAAAACACATTTTGAAAACCTATACGGGTTGTTCAACCTCGAACAATATGGGTAATACTTTGAGAATTTCTTATGTATGGATGTTGGATGTTATAAACATATTTGTACATTGATTTCATTATGTATTAACCGTCAAAACACGTTTTGTATACTCTAACTACAAATTTGGAGTCACAAAAATACATTTTTGAACGACCATATTGGATGTTGGTATCCGAATCGCGAATGATTTTGTCAAAATCGAAAAATATTCAAGCTTAAAACCAAATGTTCAACATTCAAAACATATTTTTAATTCGATTTCTAAAGTGTTTATGTATCACAATACACGTATGAACATATATGGATTAATTTGGAATCAGAAAAACTCATTTTGACAACCATACAGGTTGTTTAACGTCGAACAATTTAGGTCATGGTTTGAAAAAATTCACAGGTATTCCTACCGTTGGATGTTGTAAACTCATTTTTAGATTGATTTCAATATGTATTCACCATCAAATCAATTTTTAGAAACTCTTGCTAGAAATTTTATGTTACGAAAATACATTTTGAAGGACCATATTGAATGTTCAATGCCGAATCGTAAATATTTTTTTCTAAATCGAAAAACACTCAAACTTAAAACCGATTGGTCAACATCCAAAACGTATTTTTAATTCGATTTCTATAGTTTTTCTATATCACAATTCAAGTATGAAGCCATGTGTATTAATTTTGAATGACGAAAACACATTTTGAGCAACATTAGAGGTTCTTGAACGTCGAACAACTTAAGTCATAGTTTGAGAAAATTCATGAGTATTACCTACCGTTGGATATTATGAAAGTATTTTTAGATTGATTTCATTATGTATTAACCATCAAAATAAATTTTGGAAACTCTAAATACCGACTGGAGTCACGATAAGACATTTTGAACGACCATAGTAGATGTTCAATACCGAATGCAAACGTTTTTTTTTTTTTGAAAATAAAAAAATATTCAATCTTAAAACGAATTGTTCTACTTTCGAAACTTATTCTTAATTCAATTTCAATAGTTTTTCTATATCACAATTAAAGTATGAATCCATATGTATTAATTTAGAATAACAAAAACACATTTTGAACAACCTTAGAGGTTGTTAAACATCGAACAAGTTAAGATATAGTTTGAGAAAATTAATGAGTATTACGTACCGTTGGACGTTATGAACGTATTTTTAGATTGATTTCATTATGTATTAACCATCAAAATACTTTTTGAAAACTCTAAATACCAACTGGAGTCACGAAAAGACATTTTTAACGACCATATTGGATATTCAATGCCGAATCACAAACGTTTTTTCTGAAAATGAAAAAATACTCAATCCTAAAACAAATTGTTCAACTTTCGAAACTTATTTTTAATTCAATTTCTATAGTTTTTCTATATCAGCATTCAAGTACGAAGCCATATGTATTAATTTAGAATCACATAGACACATTTTGAACAACATTAGAGGTTGTTGAACGTAGAACAAGTTAAGTCGTAGTTTGAGAAAATTCATGAGTATTACCTATGGTTTGACGTTATTAACGCGTTTTTAGATTGATTTCGTTATGTATTAACCATCAAATACTTTTTGGAAACTCTAAATACCAATTGGAGTCACGAAAAGATATTTTGAACAACCATATTGGATGTTCAATGCCAAATCGCAAACGTTGTTTTGAAAGTAAAAAAAATATTCAATCTTAAAACCAATTGTTCAACTTTCGAAACTTATTTTTAGTTCTATTTCAATAATTTTTTTTATATCACAATTAAAGTGTGAAGCTATATGTATTAATTTAGAATCACAAAAACATATTTTGAACAACATTAGAGGTTGTTGAACGTCGAACAAGTTAAGTCATAGTTTGAGAAAATTAATGAGTAGTACCTACCGTTAGACGTTATGAACGCATTTTTAGATTGATTTCATTATGTATTAACAATCAAAATAATTTTTGGAAACTCTAAATACCAACTGGAATCACGAAAGGACATTTTGAACGACCATATTGGATGTTCAATGCCGAATTGCAAACATTTTTTCGAAAATTAAAAAAATATTCAATCTTAAAACCAATTGTTCTACTTTCGAAACTTATTTTGAATTCGAATTTCAAAGTTTTTATACATCATAATGCACATACGAAGCCATTTGTAATAGTTCGGAGTCACAAAAACACATTTTGACCAAATATACAGGTTGTTCAACATTGAACAATTAGGTCACAGTTTGAGAAAACGCACGTGTATTACTTACCGTTGGATGTTCTAAAAGAATTTTTAGATTGATTTAACAATTTTGGATACTCTAACTACCAATTGTAGTCAAAAAAATACATTTTAAACGAAATGCTCAATGTCAAATCGGAAATGTTTTTATTAAAATCGAAAAAAATTCAATCTTAAAACAAAATGTTCAACGTTCGAAACTTATTTTTAATTCGATTTTCAAAGTTTTTACACATCATAATGCACATACAAAGCCATAAGTACTAGTTTTCTGTCAAAAAAAAAAAATAGCCATTTTGAACAACTACACAAGTTGTTCAACGTCGTACAATTTAGCTCATAGTTTGGAAAATTTCACAAGTATTACCTACCGTTGGATAATCAATACGAATTTTTAGATTGATTTCATTATGTATTAACCATCATACTATATTGGATATTCAACGTCGATTCGCAAACATGTTTGTCAAAATTGAAAAACATTCAATCTTAAAACCAACATCCGAAACTTATTAAAAATTCATTTTCCAAAGTTTGTATATATATATATATATCATAATACACATATGAAGCCATATGTACTAGTTCGGAGTCACAAAAACACATTTTGAAAACCTATACGGGTTGTTCAACCTCGAACAATATGGGTAATACTTTGAGAATTTCTTATGTATGGATGTTGGATGTTATAAACACATTTGTACATTGATTTCATTATGTATTAACCGTCAAAACACGTTTTGTATACTCTAACTACAAATTTGGAGTCACAAAAATACATTTTTGAACGACCATATTGGATGTTGGTATCCGAATCGCGAATGATTTTGTCAAAATCGAAAAATATTCAAGCTTAAAACCAAATGTTCAACATTCAAAACATATTTTTAATTCGATTTCTAAAGTGTTTATGTATCACAATACACGTATGAACATATATGGATTAATTTGGAATCAGAAAAACTCATTTTGACAACCATACAGGTTGTTTAACGTCGAACAATTTAGGTCATGGTTTGAAAAAATTCACAGGTATTCCTACCGTTGGATGTTGTAAACTCATTTTTAGATTGATTTCAATATGTATTCACCATCAAATCAATTTTTAGAAACTCTTGCTAGAAATTTTATGTTACGAAAATACATTTTGAAGGACCATATTGAATGTTCAATGCCGAATCGTAAATATTTTTTTCTAAATCGAAAAACACTCAAACTTAAAACCGATTGGTCAACATCCAAAACGTATTTTTAATTCGATTTCTATAGTTTTTCTATATCACAATTCAAGTATGAAGCCATGTGTATTAATTTTGAATGACGAAAACACATTTTGAGCAACATTAGAGGTTCTTGAACGTCGAACAACTTAAGTCATAGTTTGAGAAAATTCATGAGTATTACCTACCGTTGGATATTATGAAAGTATTTTTAGATTGATTTCATTATGTATTAACCATCAAAATAAATTTTGGAAACTCTAAATACCGACTGGAGTCACGATAAGACATTTTGAACGACCATAGTAGATGTTCAATACCGAATGCAAACGTTTTTTTTTTTTTTGAAAATAAAAAAATATTCAATCTTAAAACGAATTGTTCTACTTTCGAAACTTATTCTTAATTCAATTTCAATAGTTTTTCTATATCACAATTAAAGTATGAATCCATATGTATTAATTTAGAATAACAAAAACACATTTTGAACAACCTTAGAGGTTGTTAAACATCGAACAAGTTAAGATATAGTTTGAGAAAATTAATGAGTATTACGTACCGTTGGACGTTATGAACGTATTTTTAGATTGATTTCATTATGTATTAACCATCAAAATACTTTTTGAAAACTCTAAATACCAACTGGAGTCACGAAAAGACATTTTTAACGACCATATTGGATATTCAATGCCGAATCACAAACGTTTTTTCTGAAAATGAAAAAATACTCAATCCTAAAACAAATTGTTCAACTTTCGAAACTTATTTTTAATTCAATTTCTATAGTTTTTCTATATCAGCATTCAAGTACGAAGCCATATGTATTAATTTAGAATCACATAGACACATTTTGAACAACATTAGAGGTTGTTGAACGTAGAACAAGTTAAGTCGTAGTTTGAGAAAATTCATGAGTATTACCTATGGTTTGACGTTATTAACGCGTTTTTAGATTGATTTCGTTATGTATTAACCATCAAATACTTTTTGGAAACTCTAAATACCAATTGGAGTCACGAAAAGATATTTTGAACAACCATATTGGATGTTCAATGCCAAATCGCAAACGTTGTTTTGAAAGTAAAAAAAATATTCAATCTTAAAACCAATTGTTCAACTTTCGAAACTTATTTTTAGTTCTATTTCAATAATTTTTTTTATATCACAATTAAAGTGTGAAGCTATATGTATTAATTTAGAATCACAAAAACATATTTTGAACAACATTAGAGGTTGTTGAACGTCGAACAAGTTAAGTCATAGTTTGAGAAAATTAATGAGTAGTACCTACCGTTAGACGTTATGAACGCATTTTTAGATTGATTTCATTATGTATTAACAATCAAAATACTTTTTGGAAACTCTAAATACCAACTGGAATCACGAAAGGACATTTTGAACGACCATATTGGATGTTCAATGTCGAATTGCAAACATTTTTTCGAAAATTAAAAAAATATTCAATCTTAAAACCAATTGTTCTACTTTCGAAACTTATTTTGAATTCGAATTTCAAAGTTTTTATACATCATAATGCACATACGAAGCCATTTGTAATAGTTCGGAGTCACAAAAACACATTTTGACCAAATATACAGGTTGTTCAACATTGAACAATTAGGTCACAGTTTGAGAAAACGCACGTGTATTACTTACCGTTGGATGTTCTAAAAGAATTTTTAGATTGATTTAACAATTTTGGATACTCTAACTACCAATTGTAGTCAAAAAAATACATTTTAAACGAAATGCTCAATGTCAAATCGGAAATGTTTTTATTAAAATCGAAAAAAATTCAATCTTAAAACAAAATGTTCAACGTTCGAAACTTATTTTTAATTCGATTTTCAAAGTTTTTACACATCATAATGCACATACAAAGCCATAAGTACTAGTTTTCTGTCAAAAAAAAAAAAATAGCCATTTTGAACAACTACACAAGTTGTTCAACGTCGTACAATTTAGCTCATAGTTTGGAAAATTTCACAAGTATTACCTACCGTTGGATAATCAATACGAATTTTTAGATTGATTTCATTATGTATTAACCATCATACTATATTGGATATTCAACGTCGATTCGCAAACATGTTTGTCAAAATTGAAAAACATTCAATCTTAAAACCAACATCCGAAACTTATTAAAAATTCATTTTCCAAAGTTTGTATATATATATATATATCATAATACACATATGAAGCCATATGTACTAGTTCGGAGTCACAAAAACACATTTTGAAAACCTATACGGGTTGTTCAACCTCGAACAATATGGGTAATACTTTGAGAATTTCTTATGTATGGATGTTGGATGTTATAAACACATTTGTACATTGATTTCATTATGTATTAACCGTCAAAACACGTTTTGTATACTCTAACTACAAATTTGGAGTCACAAAAATACATTTTTGAACGACCATATTGGATGTTGGTATCCGAATCGCGAATGATTTTGTCAAAATCGAAAAATATTCAAGCTTAAAACCAAATGTTCAACATTCAAAACATATTTTTAATTCGATTTCTAAAGTGTTTATGTATCACAATACACGTATGAACATATATGGATTAATTTGGAATCAGAAAAACTCATTTTGACAACCATACAGGTTGTTTAACGTCGAACAATTTAGGTCATGGTTTGAAAAAATTCACAGGTATTCCTACCGTTGGATGTTGTAAACTCATTTTTAGATTGATTTCAATATGTATTCACCATCAAATCAATTTTTAGAAACTCTTGCTAGAAATTTTATGTTACGAAAATACATTTTGAAGGACCATATTGAATGTTCAATGCCGAATCGTAAATATTTTTTTCTAAATCGAAAAACACTCAAACTTAAAACCGATTGGTCAACATCCAAAACGTATTTTTAATTCGATTTCTATAGTTTTTCTATATCACAATTCAAGTATGAAGCCATGTGTATTAATTTTGAATGACGAAAACACATTTTGAGCAACATTAGAGGTTCTTGAACGTCGAACAACTTAAGTCATAGTTTGAGAAAATTCATGAGTATTACCTACCGTTGGATATTATGAAAGTATTTTTAGATTGATTTCATTATGTATTAACCATCAAAATAAATTTTGGAAACTCTAAATACCGACTGGAGTCACGATAAGACATTTTGAACGACCATAGTAGATGTTCAATACCGAATGCAAACGTTTTTTTTTTTTTTTGAAAATAAAAAAATATTCAATCTTAAAACGAATTGTTCTACTTTCGAAACTTATTCTTAATTCAATTTCAATAGTTTTTCTATATCACAATTAAAGTATGAATCCATATGTATTAATTTAGAATAACAAAAACACATTTTGAACAACCTTAGAGGTTGTTAAACATCGAACAAGTTAAGATATAGTTTGAGAAAATTAATGAGTATTACGTACCGTTGGACGTTATGAACGTATTTTTAGATTGATTTCATTATGTATTAACCATCAAAATACTTTTTGAAAACTCTAAATACCAACTGGAGTCACGAAAAGACATTTTTAACGACCATATTGGATATTCAATGCCGAATCACAAACGTTTTTTCTGAAAATGAAAAAATACTCAATCCTAAAACAAATTGTTCAACTTTCGAAACTTATTTTTAATTCAATTTCTATAGTTTTTCTATATCAGCATTCAAGTACGAAGCCATATGTATTAATTTAGAATCACATAGACACATTTTGAACAACATTAGAGGTTGTTGAACGTAGAACAAGTTAAGTCGTAGTTTGAGAAAATTCATGAGTATTACCTATGGTTTGACGTTATTAACGCGTTTTTAGATTGATTTCGTTATGTATTAACCATCAAATACTTTTTGGAAACTCTAAATACCAATTGGAGTCACGAAAAGATATTTTGAACAACCATATTGGATGTTCAATGCCAAATCGCAAACGTTGTTTTGAAAGTAAAAAAAATATTCAATCTTAAAACCAATTGTTCAACTTTCGAAACTTATTTTTAGTTCTATTTCAATAATTTTTTTTATATCACAATTAAAGTGTGAAGCTATATGTATTAATTTAGAATCACAAAAACATATTTTGAACAACATTAGAGGTTGTTGAACGTCGAACAAGTTAAGTCATAGTTTGAGAAAATTAATGAGTAGTACCTACCGTTAGACGTTATGAACGCATTTTTAGAATTTTTTCATTATGTATTAACAATCAAAATACTTTTTGGAAACTCTAAATACCAACTGGAATCACGAAAGGACATTTTGAACGACCATATTGGATGTTCAATGTCGAATTGCAAACATTTTTTCGAAAATTAAAAAAATATTCAATCTTAAAACCAATTGTTCTACTTTCGAAACTTATTTTGAATTCGAATTTCAAAGTTTTTATACATCATAATGCACATACGAAGCCATTTGTAATAGTTCGGAGTCACAAAAACACATTTTGACCAAATATACAGGTTGTTCAACATTGAACAATTAGGTCACAGTTTGAGAAAACGCACGTGTATTACTTACCGTTGGATGTTCTAAAAGAATTTTTAGATTGATTTAACAATTTTGGATACTCTAACTACCAATTGTAGTCAAAAAAATACATTTTAAACGAAATGCTCAATGTCAAATCGGAAATGTTTTTATTAAAATCGAAAAAAATTCAATCTTAAAACAAAATGTTCAACGTTCGAAACTTATTTTTAATTCGATTTTCAAAGTTTTTACACATCATAATGCACATACAAAGCCATAAGTACTAGTTTTCTGTCAAAAAAAAAAAATAGCCATTTTGAACAACTACACAAGTTGTTCAACGTCGTACAATTTAGCTCATAGTTTGGAAAATTTCACAAGTATTACCTACCGTTGGATAATCAATACGAATTTTTAGATTGATTTCATTATGTATTAACCATCATACTATATTGGATATTCAACGTCGATTCGCAAACATGTTTGTCAAAATTGAAAAACATTCAATCTTAAAACCAACATCCGAAACTTATTAAAAATTCATTTTCCAAAGTTTGTATATATATATATATATCATAATACACATATGAAGCCATATGTACTAGTTCGGAGTCACAAAAACACATTTTGAAAACCTATACGGGTTGTTCAACCTCGAACAATATGGGTAATACTTTGAGAATTTCTTATGTATGGATGTTGGATGTTATAAACACATTTGTACATTGATTTCATTATGTATTAACCGTCAAAACACGTTTTGTATACTCTAACTACAAATTTGGAGTCACAAAAATACATTTTTGAACGACCATATTGGATGTTGGTATCCGAATCGCGAATGATTTTGTCAAAATCGAAAAATATTCAAGCTTAAAACCAAATGTTCAACATTCAAAACATATTTTTAATTCGATTTCTAAAGTGTTTATGTATCACAATACACGTATGAACATATATGGATTAATTTGGAATCAGAAAAACTCATTTTGACAACCATACAGGTTGTTTAACGTCGAACAATTTAGGTCATGGTTTGAAAAAATTCACAGGTATTCCTACCGTTGGATGTTGTAAACTCATTTTTAGATTGATTTCAATATGTATTCACCATCAAATCAATTTTTAGAAACTCTTGCTAGAAATTTTATGTTACGAAAATACATTTTGAAGGACCATATTGAATGTTCAATGCCGAATCGTAAATATTTTTTTCTAAATCGAAAAACACTCAAACTTAAAACCGATTGGTCAACATCCAAAACGTATTTTTAATTCGATTTCTATAGTTTTTCTATATCACAATTCAAGTATGAAGCCATGTGTATTAATTTTGAATGACGAAAACACATTTTGAGCAACATTAGAGGTTCTTGAACGTCGAACAACTTAAGTCATAGTTTGAGAAAATTCATGAGTATTACCTACCGTTGGATATTATGAAAGTATTTTTAGATTGATTTCATTATGTATTAACCATCAAAATAAATTTTGGAAACTCTAAATACCGACTGGAGTCACGATAAGACATTTTGAACGACCATAGTAGATGTTCAATACCGAATGCAAACGTTTTTTTTTTTTTTGAAAATAAAAAAATATTCAATCTTAAAACGAATTGTTCTACTTTCGAAACTTATTCTTAATTCAATTTCAATAGTTTTTCTATATCACAATTAAAGTATGAATCCATATGTATTAATTTAGAATAACAAAAACACATTTTGAACAACCTTAGAGGTTGTTAAACATCGAACAAGTTAAGATATAGTTTGAGAAAATTAATGAGTATTACGTACCGTTGGACGTTATGAACGTATTTTTAGATTGATTTCATTATGTATTAACCATCAAAATACTTTTTGAAAACTCTAAATACCAACTGGAGTCACGAAAAGACATTTTTAACGACCATATTGGATATTCAATGCCGAATCACAAACGTTTTTTCTGAAAATGAAAAAATACTCAATCCTAAAACAAATTGTTCAACTTTCGAAACTTATTTTTAATTCAATTTCTATAGTTTTTCTATATCAGCATTCAAGTACGAAGCCATATGTATTAATTTAGAATCACATAGACACATTTTGAACAACATTAGAGGTTGTTGAACGTAGAACAAGTTAAGTCGTAGTTTGAGAAAATTCATGAGTATTACCTATGGTTTGACGTTATTAACGCGTTTTTAGATTGATTTCGTTATGTATTAACCATCAAATACTTTTTGGAAACTCTAAATACCAATTGGAGTCACGAAAAGATATTTTGAACAACCATATTGGATGTTCAATGCCAAATCGCAAACGTTGTTTTGAAAGTAAAAAAAATATTCAATCTTAAAACCAATTGTTCAACTTTCGAAACTTATTTTTAGTTCTATTTCAATAATTTTTTTTATATCACAATTAAAGTGTGAAGCTATATGTATTAATTTAGAATCACAAAAACATATTTTGAACAACATTAGAGGTTGTTGAACGTCGAACAAGTTAAGTCATAGTTTGAGAAAATTAATGAGTAGTACCTACCGTTAGACGTTATGAACGCATTTTTAGATTGATTTCATTATGTATTAACAATCAAAATAATTTTTGGAAACTCTAAATACCAACTGGAATCACGAAAGGACATTTTGAACGACCATATTGGATGTTCAATGCCGAATTGCAAACATTTTTTCGAAAATTAAAAAAATATTCAATCTTAAAACCAATTGTTCTACTTTCGAAACTTATTTTGAATTCGAATTTCAAAGTTTTTATACATCATAATGCACATACGAAGCCATTTGTAATAGTTCGGAGTCACAAAAACACATTTTGACCAAATATACAGGTTGTTCAACATTGAACAATTAGGTCACAGTTTGAGAAAACGCACGTGTATTACTTACCGTTGGATGTTCTAAAAGAATTTTTAGATTGATTTAACAATTTTGGATACTCTAACTACCAATTGTAGTCAAAAAAATACATTTTAAACGAAATGCTCAATGTCAAATCGGAAATGTTTTTATTAAAATCGAAAAAAATTCAATCTTAAAACAAAATGTTCAACGTTCGAAACTTATTTTTAATTCGATTTTCAAAGTTTTTACACATCATAATGCACATACAAAGCCATAAGTACTAGTTTTCTGTCAAAAAAAAAAAATAGCCATTTTGAACAACTACACAAGTTGTTCAACGTCGTACAATTTAGCTCATAGTTTGGAAAATTTCACAAGTATTACCTACCGTTGGATAATCAATACGAATTTTTAGATTGATTTCATTATGTATTAACCATCATACTATATTGGATATTCAACGTCGATTCGCAAACATGTTTGTCAAAATTGAAAAACATTCAATCTTAAAACCAACATCCGAAACTTATTAAAAATTCATTTTCCAAAGTTTGTATATATATATATATATCATAATACACATATGAAGCCATATGTACTAGTTCGGAGTCACAAAAACACATTTTGAAAACCTATACGGGTTGTTCAACCTCGAACAATATGGGTAATACTTTGAGAATTTCTTATGTATGGATGTTGGATGTTATAAACACATTTGTACATTGATTTCATTATGTATTAACCGTCAAAACACGTTTTGTATACTCTAACTACAAATTTGGAGTCACAAAAATACATTTTTGAACGACCATATTGGATGTTGGTATCCGAATCGCGAATGATTTTGTCAAAATCGAAAAATATTCAAGCTTAAAACCAAATGTTCAACATTCAAAACATATTTTTAATTCGATTTCTAAAGTGTTTATGTATCACAATACACGTATGAACATATATGGATTAATTTGGAATCAGAAAAACTCATTTTGACAACCATACAGGTTGTTTAACGTCGAACAATTTAGGTCATGGTTTGAAAAAATTCACAGGTATTCCTACCGTTGGATGTTGTAAACTCATTTTTAGATTGATTTCAATATGTATTCACCATCAAATCAATTTTTAGAAACTCTTGCTAGAAATTTTATGTTACGAAAA
Organism: Forsythia viridissima; assembly: GCA_030279155.1. Lineage (NCBI taxonomy): Eukaryota > Viridiplantae > Streptophyta > Magnoliopsida > Lamiales > Oleaceae > Forsythia > Forsythia viridissima. The sequence continues at coordinate 20,052,201 of CM059044.1, read as the reverse complement.
TACATTTTGAAGGACCATATTGAATGTTCAATGCCGAATCGTAAATATTTTTTTCTAAATCGAAAAACACTCAAACTTAAAACCGATTGGTCAACATCCAAAACGTATTTTTAATTCGATTTCTATAGTTTTTCTATATCACAATTCAAGTATGAAGCCATGTGTATTAATTTTGAATGACGAAAACACATTTTGAGCAACATTAGAGGTTCTTGAACGTCGAACAACTTAAGTCATAGTTTGAGAAAATTCATGAGTATTACCTACCGTTGGATATTATGAAAGTATTTTTAGATTGATTTCATTATGTATTAACCATCAAAATAAATTTTGGAAACTCTAAATACCGACTGGAGTCACGATAAGACATTTTGAACGACCATAGTAGATGTTCAATACCGAATGCAAACGTTTTTTTTTTTTGAAAATAAAAAAATATTCAATCTTAAAACGAATTGTTCTACTTTCGAAACTTATTCTTAATTCAATTTCAATAGTTTTTCTATATCACAATTAAAGTATGAATCCATATGTATTAATTTAGAATAACAAAAACACATTTTGAACAACCTTAGAGGTTGTTAAACATCGAACAAGTTAAGATATAGTTTGAGAAAATTAATGAGTATTACGTACCGTTGGACGTTATGAACGTATTTTTAGATTGATTTCATTATGTATTAACCATCAAAATACTTTTTGAAAACTCTAAATACCAACTGGAGTCACGAAAAGACATTTTTAACGACCATATTGGATATTCAATGCCGAATCACAAACGTTTTTTCTGAAAATGAAAAAATACTCAATCCTAAAACAAATTGTTCAACTTTCGAAACTTATTTTTAATTCAATTTCTATAGTTTTTCTATATCAGCATTCAAGTACGAAGCCATATGTATTAATTTAGAATCACATAGACACATTTTGAACAACATTAGAGGTTGTTGAACGTAGAACAAGTTAAGTCGTAGTTTGAGAAAATTCATGAGTATTACCTATGGTTTGACGTTATTAACGCGTTTTTAGATTGATTTCGTTATGTATTAACCATCAAATACTTTTTGGAAACTCTAAATACCAATTGGAGTCACGAAAAGATATTTTGAACAACCATATTGGATGTTCAATGCCAAATCGCAAACGTTGTTTTGAAAGTAAAAAAAATATTCAATCTTAAAACCAATTGTTCAACTTTCGAAACTTATTTTTAGTTCTATTTCAATAATTTTTTTTATATCACAATTAAAGTGTGAAGCTATATGTATTAATTTAGAATCACAAAAACATATTTTGAACAACATTAGAGGTTGTTGAACGTCGAACAAGTTAAGTCATAGTTTGAGAAAATTAATGAGTAGTACCTACCGTTAGACGTTATGAACGCATTTTTAGAATTTTTTCATTATGTATTAACAATCAAAATACTTTTTGGAAACTCTAAATACCAACTGGAATCACGAAAGGACATTTTGAACGACCATATTGGATGTTCAATGTCGAATTGCAAACATTTTTTCGAAAATTAAAAAAATATTCAATCTTAAAACCAATTGTTCTACTTTCGAAACTTATTTTGAATTCGAATTTCAAAGTTTTTATACATCATAATGCACATACGAAGCCATTTGTAATAGTTCGGAGTCACAAAAACACATTTTGACCAAATATACAGGTTGTTCAACATTGAACAATTAGGTCACAGTTTGAGAAAACGCACGTGTATTACTTACCGTTGGATGTTCTAAAAGAATTTTTAGATTGATTTAACAATTTTGGATACTCTAACTACCAATTGTAGTCAAAAAAATACATTTTAAACGAAATGCTCAATGTCAAATCGGAAATGTTTTTATTAAAATCGAAAAAAATTCAATCTTAAAACAAAATGTTCAACGTTCGAAACTTATTTTTAATTCGATTTTCAAAGTTTTTACACATCATAATGCACATACAAAGCCATAAGTACTAGTTTTCTGTCAAAAAAGAAAATAGCCATTTTGAACAACTACACAAGTTGTTCAACGTCGTACAATTTAGCTCATAGTTTGGAAAATTTCACAAGTATTACCTACCGTTGGATAATCAATACGAATTTTTAGATTGATTTCATTATGTATTAACCATCATACTATATTGGATATTCAACGTCGATTCGCAAACATGTTTGTCAAAATTGAAAAACATTCAATCTTAAAACCAACATCCGAAACTTATTAAAAATTCATTTTCCAAAGTTTGTATATATATATATATATATATATATATATATATATATATATATATATATATATATATATATATCATAATACACATATGAAGCCATATGTACTAGTTCGGAGTCACAAAAACACATTTTGAAAACCTATACGGGTTGTTCAACCTCGAACAATATGGGTAATACTTTGAGAATTTCTTATGTATGGATGTTGGATGTTATAAACACATTTGTACATTGATTTCATTATGTATTAACCGTCAAAACACGTTTTGTATACTCTAACTACAAATTTGGAGTCACAAAAATACATTTTTGAACGACCATATTGGATGTTGGTATCCGAATCGCGAATGATTTTGTCAAAATCGAAAAATATTCAAGCTTAAAACCAAATGTTCAACATTCAAAACATATTTTTAATTCGATTTCTAAAGTGTTTATGTATCACAATACACGTATGAACATATATGGATTAATTTGGAATCAGAAAAACTCATTTTGACAACCATACAGGTTGTTTAACGTCGAACAATTTAGGTCATGGTTTGAAAAAATTCACAGGTATTCCTACCGTTGGATGTTGTAAACTCATTTTTAGATTGATTTCAATATGTATTCACCATCAAATCAATTTTTAGAAACTCTTGCTAGAAATTTTATGTTACGAAAATACATTTTGAAGGACCATATTGAATGTTCAATGCCGAATCGTAAATATTTTTTTCTAAATCGAAAAACACTCAAACTTAAAACCGATTGGTCAACATCCAAAACGTATTTTTAATTCGATTTCTATAGTTTTTCTATATCACAATTCAAGTATGAAGCCATGTGTATTAATTTTGAATGACGAAAACACATTTTGAGCAACATTAGAGGTTCTTGAACGTCGAACAACTTAAGTCATAGTTTGAGAAAATTCATGAGTATTACCTACCGTTGGATATTATGAAAGTATTTTTAGATTGATTTCATTATGTATTAACCATCAAAATAAATTTTGGAAACTCTAAATACCGACTGGAGTCACGATAAGACATTTTGAACGACCATAGTAGATGTTCAATACCGAATGCAAACGTTTTTTTTTTTTTGAAAATAAAAAAATATTCAATCTTAAAACGAATTGTTCTACTTTCGAAACTTATTCTTAATTCAATTTCAATAGTTTTTCTATATCACAATTAAAGTATGAATCCATATGTATTAATTTAGAATAACAAAAACACATTTTGAACAACCTTAGAGGTTGTTAAACATCGAACAAGTTAAGATATAGTTTGAGAAAATTAATGAGTATTACGTACCGTTGGACGTTATGAACGTATTTTTAGATTGATTTCATTATGTATTAACCATCAAAATACTTTTTGAAAACTCTAAATACCAACTGGAGTCACGAAAAGACATTTTTAACGACCATATTGGATATTCAATGCCGAATCACAAACGTTTTTTCTGAAAATGAAAAAATACTCAATCCTAAAACAAATTGTTCAACTTTCGAAACTTATTTTTAATTCAATTTCTATAGTTTTTCTATATCAGCATTCAAGTACGAAGCCATATGTATTAATTTAGAATCACATAGACACATTTTGAACAACATTAGAGGTTGTTGAACGTAGAACAAGTTAAGTCGTAGTTTGAGAAAATTCATGAGTATTACCTATGGTTTGACGTTATTAACGCGTTTTTAGATTGATTTCGTTATGTATTAACCATCAAATACTTTTTGGAAACTCTAAATACCAATTGGAGTCACGAAAAGATATTTTGAACAACCATATTGGATGTTCAATGCCAAATCGCAAACGTTGTTTTGAAAGTAAAAAAAATATTCAATCTTAAAACCAATTGTTCAACTTTCGAAACTTATTTTTAGTTCTATTTCAATAATTTTTTTTATATCACAATTAAAGTGTGAAGCTATATGTATTAATTTAGAATCACAAAAACATATTTTGAACAACATTAGAGGTTGTTGAACGTCGAACAAGTTAAGTCATAGTTTGAGAAAATTAATGAGTAGTACCTACCGTTAGACGTTATGAACGCATTTTTAGATTGATTTCATTATGTATTAACAATCAAAATAATTTTTGGAAACTCTAAATACCAACTGGAATCACGAAAGGACATTTTGAACGACCATATTGGATGTTCAATGCCGAATTGCAAACATTTTTTCGAAAATTAAAAAAATATTCAATCTTAAAACCAATTGTTCTACTTTCGAAACTTATTTTGAATTCGAATTTCAAAGTTTTTATACATCATAATGCACATACGAAGCCATTTGTAATAGTTCGGAGTCACAAAAACACATTTTGACCAAATATACAGGTTGTTCAACATTGAACAATTAGGTCACAGTTTGAGAAAACGCACGTGTATTACTTACCGTTGGATGTTCTAAAAGAATTTTTAGATTGATTTAACAATTTTGGATACTCTAACTACCAATTGTAGTCAAAAAAATACATTTTAAACGAAATGCTCAATGTCAAATCGGAAATGTTTTTATTAAAATCGAAAAAAATTCAATCTTAAAACAAAATGTTCAACGTTCGAAACTTATTTTTAATTCGATTTTCAAAGTTTTTACACATCATAATGCACATACAAAGCCATAAGTACTAGTTTTCTGTCAAAAAAAAAAAATAGCCATTTTGAACAACTACACAAGTTGTTCAACGTCGTACAATTTAGCTCATAGTTTGGAAAATTTCACAAGTATTACCTACCGTTGGATAATCAATACGAATTTTTAGATTGATTTCATTATGTATTAACCATCATACTATATTGGATATTCAACGTCGATTCGCAAACATGTTTGTCAAAATTGAAAAACATTCAATCTTAAAACCAACATCCGAAACTTATTAAAAATTCATTTTCCAAAGTTTGTATATATATATATATATCATAATACACATATGAAGCCATATGTACTAGTTCGGAGTCACAAAAACACATTTTGAAAACCTATACGGGTTGTTCAACCTCGAACAATATGGGTAATACTTTGAGAATTTCTTATGTATGGATGTTGGATGTTATAAACACATTTGTACATTGATTTCATTATGTATTAACCGTCAAAACACGTTTTGTATACTCTAACTACAAATTTGGAGTCACAAAAATACATTTTTGAACGACCATATTGGATGTTGGTATCCGAATCGCGAATGATTTTGTCAAAATCGAAAAATATTCAAGCTTAAAACCAAATGTTCAACATTCAAAACATATTTTTAATTCGATTTCTAAAGTGTTTATGTATCACAATACACGTATGAACATATATGGATTAATTTGGAATCAGAAAAACTCATTTTGACAACCATACAGGTTGTTTAACGTCGAACAATTTAGGTCATGGTTTGAAAAAATTCACAGGTATTCCTACCGTTGGATGTTGTAAACTCATTTTTAGATTGATTTCAATATGTATTCACCATCAAATCAATTTTTAGAAACTCTTGCTAGAAATTTTATGTTACGAAAATACATTTTGAAGGACCATATTGAATGTTCAATGCCGAATCGTAAATATTTTTTTCTAAATCGAAAAACACTCAAACTTAAAACCGATTGGTCAACATCCAAAACGTATTTTTAATTCGATTTCTATAGTTTTTCTATATCACAATTCAAGTATGAAGCCATGTGTATTAATTTTGAATGACGAAAACACATTTTGAGCAACATTAGAGGTTCTTGAACGTCGAACAACTTAAGTCATAGTTTGAGAAAATTCATGAGTATTACCTACCGTTGGATATTATGAAAGTATTTTTAGATTGATTTCATTATGTATTAACCATCAAAATAAATTTTGGAAACTCTAAATACCGACTGGAGTCACGATAAGACATTTTGAACGACCATAGTAGATGTTCAATACCGAATGCAAACGTTTTTTTTTTTTGAAAATAAAAAAATATTCAATCTTAAAACGAATTGTTCTACTTTCGAAACTTATTCTTAATTCAATTTCAATAGTTTTTCTATATCACAATTAAAGTATGAATCCATATGTATTAATTTAGAATAACAAAAACACATTTTGAACAACCTTAGAGGTTGTTAAACATCGAACAAGTTAAGATATAGTTTGAGAAAATTAATGAGTATTACGTACCGTTGGACGTTATGAACGTATTTTTAGATTGATTTCATTATGTATTAACCATCAAAATACTTTTTGAAAACTCTAAATACCAACTGGAGTCACGAAAAGACATTTTTAACGACCATATTGGATATTCAATGCCGAATCACAAACGTTTTTTCTGAAAATGAAAAAATACTCAATCCTAAAACAAATTGTTCAACTTTCGAAACTTATTTTTAATTCAATTTCTATAGTTTTTCTATATCAGCATTCAAGTACGAAGCCATATGTATTAATTTAGAATCACATAGACACATTTTGAACAACATTAGAGGTTGTTGAACGTAGAACAAGTTAAGTCGTAGTTTGAGAAAATTCATGAGTATTACCTATGGTTTGACGTTATTAACGCGTTTTTAGATTGATTTCGTTATGTATTAACCATCAAATACTTTTTGGAAACTCTAAATACCAATTGGAGTCACGAAAAGATATTTTGAACAACCATATTGGATGTTCAATGCCAAATCGCAAACGTTGTTTTGAAAGTAAAAAAAATATTCAATCTTAAAACCAATTGTTCAACTTTCGAAACTTATTTTTAGTTCTATTTCAATAATTTTTTTTATATCACAATTAAAGTGTGAAGCTATATGTATTAATTTAGAATCACAAAAACATATTTTGAACAACATTAGAGGTTGTTGAACGTCGAACAAGTTAAGTCATAGTTTGAGAAAATTAATGAGTAGTACCTACCGTTAGACGTTATGAACGCATTTTTAGATTGATTTCATTATGTATTAACAATCAAAATAATTTTTGGAAACTCTAAATACCAACTGGAATCACGAAAGGACATTTTGAACGACCATATTGGATGTTCAATGCCGAATTGCAAACATTTTTTCGAAAATTAAAAAAATATTCAATCTTAAAACCAATTGTTCTACTTTCGAAACTTATTTTGAATTCGAATTTCAAAGTTTTTATACATCATAATGCACATACGAAGCCATTTGTAATAGTTCGGAGTCACAAAAACACATTTTGACCAAATATACAGGTTGTTCAACATTGAACAATTAGGTCACAGTTTGAGAAAACGCACGTGTATTACTTACCGTTGGATGTTCTAAAAGAATTTTTAGATTGATTTAACAATTTTGGATACTCTAACTACCAATTGTAGTCAAAAAAATACATTTTAAACGAAATGCTCAATGTCAAATCGGAAATGTTTTTATTAAAATCGAAAAAAATTCAATCTTAAAACAAAATGTTCAACGTTCGAAACTTATTTTCAATTCGATTTTCAAAGTTTTTACACATCATAATGCACATACAAAGCCATAAGTACTAGTTTTCTGTCAAAAAAAAAAATAGCCATTTTGAACAACTACACAAGTTGTTCAACGTCGTACAATTTAGCTCATAGTTTGGAAAATTTCACAAGTATTACCTACCGTTGGATAATCAATACGAATTTTTAGATTGATTTCATTATGTATTAACCATCATACTATATTGGATATTCAACGTCGATTCGCAAACATGTTTGTCAAAATTGAAAAACATTCAATCTTAAAACCAACATCCGAAACTTATTAAAAATTCATTTTCCAAAGTTTGTATATATATATATATATCATAATACACATATGAAGCCATATGTACTAGTTCGGAGTCACAAAAACACATTTTGAAAACCTATACGGGTTGTTCAACCTCGAACAATATGGGTAATACTTTGAGAATTTCTTATGTATGGATGTTGGATGTTATAAACACATTTGTACATTGATTTCATTATGTATTAACCGTCAAAACACGTTTTGTATACTCTAACTACAAATTTGGAGTCACAAAAATACATTTTTGAACGACCATATTGGATGTTGGTATCCGAATCGCGAATGATTTTGTCAAAATCGAAAAATATTCAAGCTTAAAACCAAATGTTCAACATTCAAAACATATTTTTAATTCGATTTCTAAAGTGTTTATGTATCACAATACACGTATGAACATATATGGATTAATTTGGAATCAGAAAAACTCATTTTGACAACCATACAGGTTGTTTAACGTCGAACAATTTAGGTCATGGTTTGAAAAAATTCACAGGTATTCCTACCGTTGGATGTTGTAAACTCATTTTTAGATTGATTTCAATATGTATTCACCATCAAATCAATTTTTAGAAACTCTTGCTAGAAATTTTATGTTACGAAAATACATTTTGAAGGACCATATTGAATGTTCAATGCCGAATCGTAAATATTTTTTTCTAAATCGAAAAACACTCAAACTTAAAACCGATTGGTCAACATCCAAAACGTATTTTTAATTCGATTTCTATAGTTTTTCTATATCACAATTCAAGTATGAAGCCATGTGTATTAATTTTGAATGACGAAAACACATTTTGAGCAACATTAGAGGTTCTTGAACGTCGAACAACTTAAGTCATAGTTTGAGAAAATTCATGAGTATTACCTACCGTTGGATATTATGAAAGTATTTTTAGATTGATTTCATTATGTATTAACCATCAAAATAAATTTTGGAAACTCTAAATACCGACTGGAGTCACGATAAGACATTTTGAACGACCATAGTAGATGTTCAATACCGAATGCAAACGTTTTTTTTTTTTTGAAAATAAAAAAATATTCAATCTTAAAACGAATTGTTCTACTTTCGAAACTTATTCTTAATTCAATTTCAATAGTTTTTCTATATCACAATTAAAGTATGAATCCATATGTATTAATTTAGAATAACAAAAACACATTTTGAACAACCTTAGAGGTTGTTAAACATCGAACAAGTTAAGATATAGTTTGAGAAAATTAATGAGTATTACGTACCGTTGGACGTTATGAACGTATTTTTAGATTGATTTCATTATGTATTAACCATCAAAATACTTTTTGAAAACTCTAAATACCAACTGGAGTCACGAAAAGACATTTTTAACGACCATATTGGATATTCAATGCCGAATCACAAACGTTTTTTCTGAAAATGAAAAAATACTCAATCCTAAAACAAATTGTTCAACTTTCGAAACTTATTTTTAATTCAATTTCTATAGTTTTTCTATATCAGCATTCAAGTACGAAGCCATATGTATTAATTTAGAATCACATAGACACATTTTGAACAACATTAGAGGTTGTTGAACGTAGAACAAGTTAAGTCGTAGTTTGAGAAAATTCATGAGTATTACCTATGGTTTGACGTTATTAACGCGTTTTTAGATTGATTTCGTTATGTATTAACCATCAAATACTTTTTGGAAACTCTAAATACCAATTGGAGTCACGAAAAGATATTTTGAACAACCATATTGGATGTTCAATGCCAAATCGCAAACGTTGTTTTGAAAGTAAAAAAAATATTCAATCTTAAAACCAATTGTTCAACTTTCGAAACTTATTTTTAGTTCTATTTCAATAATTTTTTTTATATCACAATTAAAGTGTGAAGCTATATGTATTAATTTAGAATCACAAAAACATATTTTGAACAACATTAGAGGTTGTTGAACGTCGAACAAGTTAAGTCATAGTTTGAGAAAATTAATGAGTAGTACCTACCGTTAGACGTTATGAACGCATTTTTAGATTGATTTCATTATGTATTAACAATCAAAATAATTTTTGGAAACTCTAAATACCAACTGGAATCACGAAAGGACATTTTGAACGACCATATTGGATGTTCAATGCCGAATTGCAAACATTTTTTCGAAAATTAAAAAAATATTCAATCTTAAAACCAATTGTTCTACTTTCGAAACTTATTTTGAATTCGAATTTCAAAGTTTTTATACATCATAATGCACATACGAAGCCATTTGTAATAGTTCGGAGTCACAAAAACACATTTTGACCAAATATACAGGTTGTTCAACATTGAACAATTAGGTCACAGTTTGAGAAAACGCACGTGTATTACTTACCGTTGGATGTTCTAAAAGAATTTTTAGATTGATTTAACAATTTTGGATACTCTAACTACCAATTGTAGTCAAAAAAATACATTTTAAACGAAATGCTCAATGTCAAATCGGAAATGTTTTTATTAAAATCGAAAAAAATTCAATCTTAAAACAAAATGTTCAACGTTCGAAACTTATTTTCAATTCGATTTTCAAAGTTTTTACACATCATAATGCACATACAAAGCCATAAGTACTAGTTTTCTGTCAAAAAAAAAAATAGCCATTTTGAACAACTACACAAGTTGTTCAACGTCGTACAATTTAGCTCATAGTTTGGAAAATTTCACAAGTATTACCTACCGTTGGATAATCAATACGAATTTTTAGATTGATTTCATTATGTATTAACCATCATACTATATTGGATATTCAACGTCGATTCGCAAACATGTTTGTCAAAATTGAAAAACATTCAATCTTAAAACCAACATCCGAAACTTATTAAAAATTCATTTTCCAAAGTTTGTATATATATATATATATCATAATACACATATGAAGCCATATGTACTAGTTCGGAGTCACAAAAACACATTTTGAAAACCTATACGGGTTGTTCAACCTCGAACAATATGGGTAATACTTTGAGAATTTCTTATGTATGGATGTTGGATGTTATAAACACATTTGTACATTGATTTCATTATGTATTAACCGTCAAAACACGTTTTGTATACTCTAACTACAAATTTGGAGTCACAAAAATACATTTTTGAACGACCATATTGGATGTTGGTATCCGAATCGCGAATGATTTTGTCAAAATCGAAAAATATTCAAGCTTAAAACCAAATGTTCAACATTCAAAACATATTTTTAATTCGATTTCTAAAGTGTTTATGTATCACAATACACGTATGAACATATATGGATTAATTTGGAATCAGAAAAACTCATTTTGACAACCATACAGGTTGTTTAACGTCGAACAATTTAGGTCATGGTTTGAAAAAATTCACAGGTATTCCTACCGTTGGATGTTGTAAACTCATTTTTAGATTGATTTCAATATGTATTCACCATCAAATCAATTTTTAGAAACTCTTGCTAGAAATTTTATGTTACGAAAATACATTTTGAAGGACCATATTGAATGTTCAATGCCGAATCGTAAATATTTTTTTCTAAATCGAAAAACACTCAAACTTAAAACCGATTGGTCAACATCCAAAACGTATTTTTAATTCGATTTCTATAGTTTTTCTATATCACAATTCAAGTATGAAGCCATGTGTATTAATTTTGAATGACGAAAACACATTTTGAGCAACATTAGAGGTTCTTGAACGTCGAACAACTTAAGTCATAGTTTGAGAAAATTCATGAGTATTACCTACCGTTGGATATTATGAAAGTATTTTTAGATTGATTTCATTATGTATTAACCATCAAAATAAATTTTGGAAACTCTAAATACCGACTGGAGTCACGATAAGACATTTTGAACGACCATAGTAGATGTTCAATACCGAATGCAAACGTTTTTTTTTTTTTGAAAATAAAAAAATATTCAATCTTAAAACGAATTGTTCTACTTTCGAAACTTATTCTTAATTCAATTTCAATAGTTTTTCTATATCACAATTAAAGTATGAATCCATATGTATTAATTTAGAATAACAAAAACACATTTTGAACAACCTTAGAGGTTGTTAAACATCGAACAAGTTAAGATATAGTTTGAGAAAATTAATGAGTATTACGTACCGTTGGACGTTATGAACGTATTTTTAGATTGATTTCATTATGTATTAACCATCAAAATACTTTTTGAAAACTCTAAATACCAACTGGAGTCACGAAAAGACATTTTTAACGACCATATTGGATATTCAATGCCGAATCACAAACGTTTTTTCTGAAAATGAAAAAATACTCAATCCTAAAACAAATTGTTCAACTTTCGAAACTTATTTTTAATTCAATTTCTATAGTTTTTCTATATCAGCATTCAAGTACGAAGCCATATGTATTAATTTAGAATCACATAGACACATTTTGAACAACATTAGAGGTTGTTGAACGTAGAACAAGTTAAGTCGTAGTTTGAGAAAATTCATGAGTATTACCTATGGTTTGACGTTATTAACGCGTTTTTAGATTGATTTCGTTATGTATTAACCATCAAATACTTTTTGGAAACTCTAAATACCAATTGGAGTCACGAAAAGATATTTTGAACAACCATATTGGATGTTCAATGCCAAATCGCAAACGTTGTTTTGAAAGTAAAAAAAATATTCAATCTTAAAACCAATTGTTCAACTTTCGAAACTTATTTTTAGTTCTATTTCAATAATTTTTTTTATATCACAATTAAAGTGTGAAGCTATATGTATTAATTTAGAATCACAAAAACATATTTTGAACAACATTAGAGGTTGTTGAACGTCGAACAAGTTAAGTCATAGTTTGAGAAAATTAATGAGTAGTACCTACCGTTAGACGTTATGAACGCATTTTTAGATTGATTTCATTATGTATTAACAATCAAAATAATTTTTGGAAACTCTAAATACCAACTGGAATCACGAAAGGACATTTTGAACGACCATATTGGATGTTCAATGCCGAATTGCAAACATTTTTTCGAAAATTAAAAAAATATTCAATCTTAAAACCAATTGTTCTACTTTCGAAACTTATTTTGAATTCGAATTTCAAAGTTTTTATACATCATAATGCACATACGAAGCCATTTGTAATAGTTCGGAGTCACAAAAACACATTTTGACCAAATATACAGGTTGTTCAACATTGAACAATTAGGTCACAGTTTGAGAAAACGCACGTGTATTACTTACCGTTGGATGTTCTAAAAGAATTTTTAGATTGATTTAACAATTTTGGATACTCTAACTACCAATTGTAGTCAAAAAAATACATTTTAAACGAAATGCTCAATGTCAAATCGGAAATGTTTTTATTAAAATCGAAAAAAATTCAATCTTAAAACAAAATGTTCAACGTTCGAAACTTATTTTCAATTCGATTTTCAAAGTTTTTACACATCATAATGCACATACAAAGCCATAAGTACTAGTTTTCTGTCAAAAAAAAAAATAGCCATTTTGAACAACTACACAAGTTGTTCAACGTCGTACAATTTAGCTCATAGTTTGGAAAATTTCACAAGTATTACCTACCGTTGGATAATCAATACGAATTTTTAGATTGATTTCATTATGTATTAACCATCATACTATATTGGATATTCAACGTCGATTCGCAAACATGTTTGTCAAAATTGAAAAACATTCAATCTTAAAACCAACATCCGAAACTTATTAAAAATTCATTTTCCAAAGTTTGTATATATATATATATATCATAATACACATATGAAGCCATATGTACTAGTTCGGAGTCACAAAAACACATTTTGAAAACCTATACGGGTTGTTCAACCTCGAACAATATGGGTAATACTTTGAGAATTTCTTATGTATGGATGTTGGATGTTATAAACACATTTGTACATTGATTTCATTATGTATTAACCGTCAAAACACGTTTTGTATACTCTAACTACAAATTTGGAGTCACAAAAATACATTTTTGAACGACCATATTGGATGTTGGTATCCGAATCGCGAATGATTTTGTCAAAATCGAAAAATATTCAAGCTTAAAACCAAATGTTCAACATTCAAAACATATTTTTAATTCGATTTCTAAAGTGTTTATGTATCACAATACACGTATGAACATATATGGATTAATTTGGAATCAGAAAAACTCATTTTGACAACCATACAGGTTGTTTAACGTCGAACAATTTAGGTCATGGTTTGAAAAAATTCACAGGTATTCCTACCGTTGGATGTTGTAAACTCATTTTTAGATTGATTTCAATATGTATTCACCATCAAATCAATTTTTAGAAACTCTTGCTAGAAATTTTATGTTACGAAAATACATTTTGAAGGACCATATTGAATGTTCAATGCCGAATCGTAAATATTTTTTTCTAAATCGAAAAACACTCAAACTTAAAACCGATTGGTCAACATCCAAAACGTATTTTTAATTCGATTTCTATAGTTTTTCTATATCACAATTCAAGTATGAAGCCATGTGTATTAATTTTGAATGACGAAAACACATTTTGAGCAACATTAGAGGTTCTTGAACGTCGAACAACTTAAGTCATAGTTTGAGAAAATTCATGAGTATTACCTACCGTTGGATATTATGAAAGTATTTTTAGATTGATTTCATTATGTATTAACCATCAAAATAAATTTTGGAAACTCTAAATACCGACTGGAGTCACGATAAGACATTTTGAACGACCATAGTAGATGTTCAATACCGAATGCAAACGTTTTTTTTTTTTTGAAAATAAAAAAATATTCAATCTTAAAACGAATTGTTCTACTTTCGAAACTTATTCTTAATTCAATTTCAATAGTTTTTCTATATCACAATTAAAGTATGAATCCATATGTATTAATTTAGAATAACAAAAACACATTTTGAACAACCTTAGAGGTTGTTAAACATCGAACAAGTTAAGATATAGTTTGAGAAAATTAATGAGTATTACGTACCGTTGGACGTTATGAACGTATTTTTAGATTGATTTCATTATGTATTAACCATCAAAATACTTTTTGAAAACTCTAAATACCAACTGGAGTCACGAAAAGACATTTTTAACGACCATATTGGATATTCAATGCCGAATCACAAACGTTTTTTCTGAAAATGAAAAAATACTCAATCCTAAAACAAATTGTTCAACTTTCGAAACTTATTTTTAATTCAATTTCTATAGTTTTTCTATATCAGCATTCAAGTACGAAGCCATATGTATTAATTTAGAATCACATAGACACATTTTGAACAACATTAGAGGTTGTTGAACGTAGAACAAGTTAAGTCGTAGTTTGAGAAAATTCATGAGTATTACCTATGGTTTGACGTTATTAACGCGTTTTTAGATTGATTTCGTTATGTATTAACCATCAAATACTTTTTGGAAACTCTAAATACCAATTGGAGTCACGAAAAGATATTTTGAACAACCATATTGGATGTTCAATGCCAAATCGCAAACGTTGTTTTGAAAGTAAAAAAAATATTCAATCTTAAAACCAATTGTTCAACTTTCGAAACTTATTTTTAGTTCTATTTCAATAATTTTTTTTATATCACAATTAAAGTGTGAAGCTATATGTATTAATTTAGAATCACAAAAACATATTTTGAACAACATTAGAGGTTGTTGAACGTCGAACAAGTTAAGTCATAGTTTGAGAAAATTAATGAGTAGTACCTACCGTTAGACGTTATGAACGCATTTTTAGATTGATTTCATTATGTATTAACAATCAAAATAATTTTTGGAAACTCTAAATACCAACTGGAATCACGAAAGGACATTTTGAACGACCATATTGGATGTTCAATGCCGAATTGCAAACATTTTTTCGAAAATTAAAAAAATATTCAATCTTAAAACCAATTGTTCTACTTTCGAAACTTATTTTGAATTCGAATTTCAAAGTTTTTATACATCATAATGCACATACGAAGCCATTTGTAATAGTTCGGAGTCACAAAAACACATTTTGACCAAATATACAGGTTGTTCAACATTGAACAATTAGGTCACAGTTTAAGAAAACGCACGTGTATTACTTACCGTTGGATGTTCTAAAAGAATTTTTAGATTGATTTAACAATTTTGGATACTCTAACTACCAATTGTAGTCAAAAAAATACATTTTAAACGAAATGCTCAATGTCAAATCGGAAATGTTTTTATTAAAATCGAAAAAAATTCAATCTTAAAACAAAATGTTCAACGTTCGAAACTTATTTTCAATTCGATTTTCAAAGTTTTTACACATCATAATGCACATACAAAGCCATAAGTACTAGTTTTCTGTCAAAAAAAAAAATAGCCATTTTGAACAACTACACAAGTTGTTCAACGTCGTACAATTTAGCTCATAGTTTGGAAAATTTCACAAGTATTACCTACCGTTGGATAATCAATACGAATTTTTAGATTGATTTCATTATGTATTAACCATCATACTATATTGGATATTCAACGTCGATTCGCAAACATGTTTGTCAAAATTGAAAAACATTCAATCTTAAAACCAACATCCGAAACTTATTAAAAATTCATTTTCCAAAGTTTGTATATATATATATATATCATAATACACATATGAAGCCATATGTACTAGTTCGGAGTCACAAAAACACATTTTGAAAACCTATACGGGTTGTTCAACCTCGAACAATATGGGTAATACTTTGAGAATTTCTTATGTATGGATGTTGGATGTTATAAACACATTTGTACATTGATTTCATTATGTATTAACCGTCAAAACACGTTTTGTATACTCTAACTACAAATTTGGAGTCACAAAAATACATTTTTGAACGACCATATTGGATGTTGGTATCCGAATCGCGAATGATTTTGTCAAAATCGAAAAATATTCAAGCTTAAAACCAAATGTTCAACATTCAAAACATATTTTTAATTCGATTTCTAAAGTGTTTATGTATCACAATACACGTATGAACATATATGGATTAATTTGGAATCAGAAAAACTCATTTTGACAACCATACAGGTTGTTTAACGTCGAACAATTTAGGTCATGGTTTGAAAAAATTCACAGGTATTCCTACCGTTGGATGTTGTAAACTCATTTTTAGATTGATTTCAATATGTATTCACCATCAAATCAATTTTTAGAAACTCTTGCTAGAAATTTTATGTTACGAAAATACATTTTGAAGGACCATATTGAATGTTCAATGCCGAATCGTAAATATTTTTTTCTAAATCGAAAAACACTCAAACTTAAAACCGATTGGTCAACATCCAAAACGTATTTTTAATTCGATTTCTATAGTTTTTCTATATCACAATTCAAGTATGAAGCCATGTGTATTAATTTTGAATGACGAAAACACATTTTGAGCAACATTAGAGGTTCTTGAACGTCGAACAACTTAAGTCATAGTTTGAGAAAATTCATGAGTATTACCTACCGTTGGATATTATGAAAGTATTTTTAGATTGATTTCATTATGTATTAACCATCAAAATAAATTTTGGAAACTCTAAATACCGACTGGAGTCACGATAAGACATTTTGAACGACCATAGTAGATGTTCAATACCGAATGCAAACGTTTTTTTTTTTTTGAAAATAAAAAAATATTCAATCTTAAAACGAATTGTTCTACTTTCGAAACTTATTCTTAATTCAATTTCAATAGTTTTTCTATATCACAATTAAAGTATGAATCCATATGTATTAATTTAGAATAACAAAAACACATTTTGAACAACCTTAGAGGTTGTTAAACATCGAACAAGTTAAGATATAGTTTGAGAAAATTAATGAGTATTACGTACCGTTGGACGTTATGAACGTATTTTTAGATTGATTTCATTATGTATTAACCATCAAAATACTTTTTGAAAACTCTAAATACCAACTGGAGTCACGAAAAGACATTTTTAACGACCATATTGGATATTCAATGCCGAATCACAAACGTTTTTTCTGAAAATGAAAAAATACTCAATCCTAAAACAAATTGTTCAACTTTCGAAACTTATTTTTAATTCAATTTCTATAGTTTTTCTATATCAGCATTCAAGTACGAAGCCATATGTATTAATTTAGAATCACATAGACACATTTTGAACAACATTAGAGGTTGTTGAACGTAGAACAAGTTAAGTCGTAGTTTGAGAAAATTCATGAGTATTACCTATGGTTTGACGTTATTAACGCGTTTTTAGATTGATTTCGTTATGTATTAACCATCAAATACTTTTTGGAAACTCTAAATACCAATTGGAGTCACGAAAAGATATTTTGAACAACCATATTGGATGTTCAATGCCAAATCGCAAACGTTGTTTTGAAAGTAAAAAAAATATTCAATCTTAAAACCAATTGTTCAACTTTCGAAACTTATTTTTAGTTCTATTTCAATAATTTTTTTTATATCACAATTAAAGTGTGAAGCTATATGTATTAATTTAGAATCACAAAAACATATTTTGAACAACATTAGAGGTTGTTGAACGTCGAACAAGTTAAGTCATAGTTTGAGAAAATTAATGAGTAGTACCTACCGTTAGACGTTATGAACGCATTTTTAGATTGATTTCATTATGTATTAACAATCAAAATAATTTTTGGAAACTCTAAATACCAACTGGAATCACGAAAGGACATTTTGAACGACCATATTGGATGTTCAATGCCGAATTGCAAACATTTTTTCGAAAATTAAAAAAATATTCAATCTTAAAACCAATTGTTCTACTTTCGAAACTTATTTTGAATTCGAATTTCAAAGTTTTTATACATCATAATGCACATACGAAGCCATTTGTAATAGTTCGGAGTCACAAAAACACATTTTGACCAAATATACAGGTTGTTCAACATTGAACAATTAGGTCACAGTTTGAGAAAACGCACGTGTATTACTTACCGTTGGATGTTCTAAAAGAATTTTTAGATTGATTTAACAATTTTGGATACTCTAACTACCAATTGTAGTCAAAAAAATACATTTTAAACGAAATGCTCAATGTCAAATCGGAAATGTTTTTATTAAAATCGAAAAAAATTCAATCTTAAAACAAAATGTTCAACGTTCGAAACTTATTTTCAATTCGATTTTCAAAGTTTTTACACATCATAATGCACATACAAAGCCATAAGTACTAGTTTTCTGTCAAAAAAAAAAATAGCCATTTTGAACAACTACACAAGTTGTTCAACGTCGTACAATTTAGCTCATAGTTTGGAAAATTTCACAAGTATTACCTACCGTTGGATAATCAATACGAATTTTTAGATTGATTTCATTATGTATTAACCATCATACTATATTGGATATTCAACGTCGATTCGCAAACATGTTTGTCAAAATTGAAAAACATTCAATCTTAAAACCAACATCCGAAACTTATTAAAAATTCATTTTCCAAAGTTTGTATATATATATATATATCATAATACACATATGAAGCCATATGTACTAGTTCGGAGTCACAAAAACACATTTTGAAAACCTATACGGGTTGTTCAACCTCGAACAATATGGGTAATACTTTGAGAATTTCTTATGTATGGATGTTGGATGTTATAAACACATTTGTACATTGATTTCATTATGTATTAACCGTCAAAACACGTTTTGTATACTCTAACTACAAATTTGGAGTCACAAAAATACATTTTTGAACGACCATATTGGATGTTGGTATCCGAATCGCGAATGATTTTGTCAAAATCGAAAAATATTCAAGCTTAAAACCAAATGTTCAACATTCAAAACATATTTTTAATTCGATTTCTAAAGTGTTTATGTATCACAATACACGTATGAACATATATGGATTAATTTGGAATCAGAAAAACTCATTTTGACAACCATACAGGTTGTTTAACGTCGAACAATTTAGGTCATGGTTTGAAAAAATTCACAGGTATTCCTACCGTTGGATGTTGTAAACTCATTTTTAGATTGATTTCAATATGTATTCACCATCAAATCAATTTTTAGAAACTCTTGCTAGAAATTTTATGTTACGAAAATACATTTTGAAGGACCATATTGAATGTTCAATGCCGAATCGTAAATATTTTTTTCTAAATCGAAAAACACTCAAACTTAAAACCGATTGGTCAACATCCAAAACGTATTTTTAATTCGATTTCTATAGTTTTTCTATATCACAATTCAAGTATGAAGCCATGTGTATTAATTTTGAATGACGAAAACACATTTTGAGCAACATTAGAGGTTCTTGAACGTCGAACAACTTAAGTCATAGTTTGAGAAAATTCATGAGTATTACCTACCGTTGGATATTATGAAAGTATTTTTAGATTGATTTCATTATGTATTAACCATCAAAATAAATTTTGGAAACTCTAAATACCGACTGGAGTCACGATAAGACATTTTGAACGACCATAGTAGATGTTCAATACCGAATGCAAACGTTTTTTTTTTTTTGAAAATAAAAAAATATTCAATCTTAAAACGAATTGTTCTACTTTCGAAACTTATTCTTAATTCAATTTCAATAGTTTTTCTATATCACAATTAAAGTATGAATCCATATGTATTAATTTAGAATAACAAAAATACATTTTGAACAACCTTAGAGGTTGTTAAACATCGAACAAGTTAAGATATAGTTTGAGAAAATTAATGAGTATTACGTACCGTTGGACGTTATGAACGTATTTTTAGATTGATTTCATTATGTATTAACCATCAAAATACTTTTTGAAAACTCTAAATACCAACTGGAGTCACGAAAAGACATTTTTAACGACCATATTGGATATTCAATGCCGAATCACAAACGTTTTTTCTGAAAATGAAAAAATACTCAATCCTAAAACAAATTGTTCAACTTTCGAAACTTATTTTTAATTCAATTTCTATAGTTTTTCTATATCAGCATTCAAGTACGAAGCCATATGTATTAATTTAGAATCACATAGACACATTTTGAACAACATTAGAGGTTGTTGAACGTAGAACAAGTTAAGTCGTAGTTTGAGAAAATTCATGAGTATTACCTATGGTTTGACGTTATTAACGCGTTTTTAGATTGATTTCGTTATGTATTAACCATCAAATACTTTTTGGAAACTCTAAATACCAATTGGAGTCACGAAAAGATATTTTGAACAACCATATTGGATGTTCAATGCCAAATCGCAAACGTTGTTTTGAAAGTAAAAAAAATATTCAATCTTAAAACCAATTGTTCAACTTTCGAAACTTATTTTTAGTTCTATTTCAATAATTTTTTTTATATCACAATTAAAGTGTGAAGCTATATGTATTAATTTAGAATCACAAAAACATATTTTGAACAACATTAGAGGTTGTTGAACGTCGAACAAGTTAAGTCATAGTTTGAGAAAATTAATGAGTAGTACCTACCGTTAGACGTTATGAACGCATTTTTAGATTGATTTCATTATGTATTAACAATCAAAATAATTTTTGGAAACTCTAAATACCAACTGGAATCACGAAAGGACATTTTGAACGACCATATTGGATGTTCAATGCCGAATTGCAAACATTTTTTCGAAAATTAAAAAAATATTCAATCTTAAAACCAATTGTTCTACTTTCGAAACTTATTTTGAATTCGAATTTCAAAGTTTTTATACATCATAATGCACATACGAAGCCATTTGTAATAGTTCGGAGTCACAAAAACACATTTTGACCAAATATACAGGTTGTTCAACATTGAACAATTAGGTCACAGTTTGAGAAAACGCACGTGTATTACTTACCGTTGGATGTTCTAAAAGAATTTTTAGATTGATTTAACAATTTTGGATACTCTAACTACCAATTGTAGTCAAAAAAATACATTTTAAACGAAATGCTCAATGTCAAATCGGAAATGTTTTTATTAAAATCGAAAAAAATTCAATCTTAAAACAAAATGTTCAACGTTCGAAACTTATTTTTAATTCGATTTTCAAAGTTTTTACACATCATAATGCACATACAAAGCCATAAGTACTAGTTTTCTGTCAAAAAAAAAAAAATAGCCATTTTGAACAACTACACAAGTTGTTCAACGTCGTACAATTTAGCTCATAGTTTGGAAAATTTCACAAGTATTACCTACCGTTGGATAATCAATACGAATTTTTAGATTGATTTCATTATGTATTAACCATCATACTATATTGGATATTCAACGTCGATTCGCAAACATGTTTGTCAAAATTGAAAAACATTCAATCTTAAAACCAACATCCGAAACTTATTAAAAATTCATTTTCCAAAGTTTGTATATATATATATATATCATAATACACATATGAAGCCATATGTACTAGTTCGGAGTCACAAAAACACATTTTGAAAACCTATACGGGTTGTTCAACCTCGAACAATATGGGTAATACTTTGAGAATTTCTTATGTATGGATGTTGGATGTTATAAACACATTTGTACATTGATTTCATTATGTATTAACCGTCAAAACACGTTTTGTATACTCTAACTACAAATTTGGAGTCACAAAAATACATTTTTGAACGACCATATTGGATGTTGGTATCCGAATCGCGAATGATTTTGTCAAAATCGAAAAATATTCAAGCTTAAAACCAAATGTTCAACATTCAAAACATATTTTTAATTCGATTTCTAAAGTGTTTATGTATCACAATACACGTATGAACATATATGGATTAATTTGGAATCAGAAAAACTCATTTTGACAACCATACAGGTTGTTTAACGTCGAACAATTTAGGTCATGGTTTGAAAAAATTCACAGGTATTCCTACCGTTGGATGTTGTAAACTCATTTTTAGATTGATTTCAATATGTATTCACCATCAAATCAATTTTTAGAAACTCTTGCTAGAAATTTTATGTTACGAAAATACATTTTGAAGGACCATATTGAATGTTCAATGCCGAATCGTAAATATTTTTTTCTAAATCGAAAAACACTCAAACTTAAAACCGATTGGTCAACATCCAAAACGTATTTTTAATTCGATTTCTATAGTTTTTCTATATCACAATTCAAGTATGAAGCCATGTGTATTAATTTTGAATGACGAAAACACATTTTGAGCAACATTAGAGGTTCTTGAACGTCGAACAACTTAAGTCATAGTTTGAGAAAATTCATGAGTATTACCTACCGTTGGATATTATGAAAGTATTTTTAGATTGATTTCATTATGTATTAACCATCAAAATAAATTTTGGAAACTCTAAATACCGACTGGAGTCACGATAAGACATTTTGAACGACCATAGTAGATGTTCAATACCGAATGCAAACGTTTTTTTTTTTTTGAAAATAAAAAAATATTCAATCTTAAAACGAATTGTTCTACTTTCGAAACTTATTCTTAATTCAATTTCAATAGTTTTTCTATATCACAATTAAAGTATGAATCCATATGTATTAATTTAGAATAACAAAAACACATTTTGAACAACCTTAGAGGTTGTTAAACATCGAACAAGTTAAGATATAGTTTGAGAAAATTAATGAGTATTACGTACCGTTGGACGTTATGAACGTATTTTTAGATTGATTTCATTATGTATTAACCATCAAAATACTTTTTGAAAACTCTAAATACCAACTGGAGTCACGAAAAGACATTTTTAACGACCATATTGGATATTCAATGCCGAATCACAAACGTTTTTTCTGAAAATGAAAAAATACTCAATCCTAAAACAAATTGTTCAACTTTCGAAACTTATTTTTAATTCAATTTCTATAGTTTTTCTATATCAGCATTCAAGTACGAAGCCATATGTATTAATTTAGAATCACATAGACACATTTTGAACAACATTAGAGGTTGTTGAACGTAGAACAAGTTAAGTCGTAGTTTGAGAAAATTCATGAGTATTACCTATGGTTTGACGTTATTAACGCGTTTTTAGATTGATTTCGTTATGTATTAACCATCAAATACTTTTTGGAAACTCTAAATACCAATTGGAGTCACGAAAAGATATTTTGAACAACCATATTGGATGTTCAATGCCAAATCGCAAACGTTGTTTTGAAAGTAAAAAAAATATTCAATCTTAAAACCAATTGTTCAACTTTCGAAACTTATTTTTAGTTCTATTTCAATAATTTTTTTTATATCACAATTAAAGTGTGAAGCTATATGTATTAATTTAGAATCACAAAAACATATTTTGAACAACATTAGAGGTTGTTGAACGTCGAACAAGTTAAGTCATAGTTTGAGAAAATTAATGAGTAGTACCTACCGTTAGACGTTATGAACGCATTTTTAGATTGATTTCATTATGTATTAACAATCAAAATAATTTTTGGAAACTCTAAATACCAACTGGAATCACGAAAGGACATTTTGAACGACCATATTGGATGTTCAATGCCGAATTGCAAACATTTTTTCGAAAATTAAAAAAATATTCAATCTTAAAACCAATTGTTCTACTTTCGAAACTTATTTTGAATTCGAATTTCAAAGTTTTTATACATCATAATGCACATACGAAGCCATTTGTAATAGTTCGGAGTCACAAAAACACATTTTGACCAAATATACAGGTTGTTCAACATTGAACAATTAGGTCACAGTTTGAGAAAACGCACGTGTATTACTTACCGTTGGATGTTCTAAAAGAATTTTTAGATTGATTTAACAATTTTGGATACTCTAACTACCAATTGTAGTCAAAAAAATACATTTTAAACGAAATGCTCAATGTCAAATCGGAAATGTTTTTATTAAAATCGAAAAAAATTCAATCTTAAAACAAAATGTTCAACGTTCGAAACTTATTTTCAATTCGATTTTCAAAGTTTTTACACATCATAATGCACATACAAAGCCATAAGTACTAGTTTTCTGTCAAAAAAAAAAATAGCCATTTTGAACAACTACACAAGTTGTTCAACGTCGTACAATTTAGCTCATAGTTTGGAAAATTTCACAAGTATTACCTACCGTTGGATAATCAATACGAATTTTTAGATTGATTTCATTATGTATTAACCATCATACTATATTGGATATTCAACGTCGATTCGCAAACATGTTTGTCAAAATTGAAAAACATTCAATCTTAAAACCAACATCCGAAACTTATTAAAAATTCATTTTCCAAAGTTTGTATATATATATATATATCATAATACACATATGAAGCCATATGTACTAGTTCGGAGTCACAAAAACACATTTTGAAAACCTATACGGGTTGTTCAACCTCGAACAATATGGGTAATACTTTGAGAATTTCTTATGTATGGATGTTGGATGTTATAAACACATTTGTACATTGATTTCATTATGTATTAACCGTCAAAACACGTTTTGTATACTCTAACTACAAATTTGGAGTCACAAAAATACATTTTTGAACGACCATATTGGATGTTGGTATCCGAATCGCGAATGATTTTGTCAAAATCGAAAAATATTCAAGCTTAAAACCAAATGTTCAACATTCAAAACATATTTTTAATTCGATTTCTAAAGTGTTTATGTATCACAATACACGTATGAACATATATGGATTAATTTGGAATCAGAAAAACTCATTTTGACAACCATACAGGTTGTTTAACGTCGAACAATTTAGGTCATGGTTTGAAAAAATTCACAGGTATTCCTACCGTTGGATGTTGTAAACTCATTTTTAGATTGATTTCAATATGTATTCACCATCAAATCAATTTTTAGAAACTCTTGCTAGAAATTTTATGTTACGAAAATACATTTTGAAGGACCATATTGAATGTTCAATGCCGAATCGTAAATATTTTTTTCTAAATCGAAAAACACTCAAACTTAAAACCGATTGGTCAACATCCAAAACGTATTTTTAATTCGATTTCTATAGTTTTTCTATATCACAATTCAAGTATGAAGCCATGTGTATTAATTTTGAATGACGAAAACACATTTTGAGCAACATTAGAGGTTCTTGAACGTCGAACAACTTAAGTCATAGTTTGAGAAAATTCATGAGTATTACCTACCGTTGGATATTATGAAAGTATTTTTAGATTGATTTCATTATGTATTAACCATCAAAATAAATTTTGGAAACTCTAAATACCGACTGGAGTCACGATAAGACATTTTGAACGACCATAGTAGATGTTCAATACCGAATGCAAACGTTTTTTTTTTTTTGAAAATAAAAAAATATTCAATCTTAAAACGAATTGTTCTACTTTCGAAACTTATTCTTAATTCAATTTCAATAGTTTTTCTATATCACAATTAAAGTATGAATCCATATGTATTAATTTAGAATAACAAAAACACATTTTGAACAACCTTAGAGGTTGTTAAACATCGAACAAGTTAAGATATAGTTTGAGAAAATTAATGAGTATTACGTACCGTTGGACGTTATGAACGTATTTTTAGATTGATTTCATTATGTATTAACCATCAAAATACTTTTTGAAAACTCTAAATACCAACTGGAGTCACGAAAAGACATTTTTAACGACCATATTGGATATTCAATGCCGAATCACAAACGTTTTTTCTGAAAATGAAAAAATACTCAATCCTAAAACAAATTGTTCAACTTTCGAAACTTATTTTTAATTCAATTTCTATAGTTTTTCTATATCAGCATTCAAGTACGAAGCCATATGTATTAATTTAGAATCACATAGACACATTTTGAACAACATTAGAGGTTGTTGAACGTAGAACAAGTTAAGTCGTAGTTTGAGAAAATTCATGAGTATTACCTATGGTTTGACGTTATTAACGCGTTTTTAGATTGATTTCGTTATGTATTAACCATCAAATACTTTTTGGAAACTCTAAATACCAATTGGAGTCACGAAAAGATATTTTGAACAACCATATTGGATGTTCAATGCCAAATCGCAAACGTTGTTTTGAAAGTAAAAAAAATATTCAATCTTAAAACCAATTGTTCAACTTTCGAAACTTATTTTTAGTTCTATTTCAATAATTTTTTTTATATCACAATTAAAGTGTGAAGCTATATGTATTAATTTAGAATCACAAAAACATATTTTGAACAACATTAGAGGTTGTTGAACGTCGAACAAGTTAAGTCATAGTTTGAGAAAATTAATGAGTAGTACCTACCGTTAGACGTTATGAACGCATTTTTAGATTGATTTCATTATGTATTAACAATCAAAATAATTTTTGGAAACTCTAAATACCAACTGGAATCACGAAAGGACATTTTGAACGACCATATTGGATGTTCAATGCCGAATTGCAAACATTTTTTCGAAAATTAAAAAAATATTCAATCTTAAAACCAATTGTTCTACTTTCGAAACTTATTTTGAATTCGAATTTCAAAGTTTTTATACATCATAATGCACATACGAAGCCATTTGTAATAGTTCGGAGTCACAAAAACACATTTTGACCAAATATACAGGTTGTTCAACATTGAACAATTAGGTCACAGTTTGAGAAAACGCACGTGTATTACTTACCGTTGGATGTTCTAAAAGAATTTTTAGATTGATTTAACAATTTTGGATACTCTAACTACCAATTGTAGTCAAAAAAATACATTTTAAACGAAATGCTCAATGTCAAATCGGAAATGTTTTTATTAAAATCGAAAAAAATTCAATCTTAAAACAAAATGTTCAACGTTCGAAACTTATTTTCAATTCGATTTTCAAAGTTTTTACACATCATAATGCACATACAAAGCCATAAGTACTAGTTTTCTGTCAAAAAAAAAAATAGCCATTTTGAACAACTACACAAGTTGTTCAACGTCGTACAATTTAGCTCATAGTTTGGAAAATTTCACAAGTATTACCTACCGTTGGATAATCAATACGAATTTTTAGATTGATTTCATTATGTATTAACCATCATACTATATTGGATATTCAACGTCGATTCGCAAACATGTTTGTCAAAATTGAAAAACATTCAATCTTAAAACCAACATCCGAAACTTATTAAAAATTCATTTTCCAAAGTTTGTATATATATATATATATCATAATACACATATGAAGCCATATGTACTAGTTCGGAGTCACAAAAACACATTTTGAAAACCTATACGGGTTGTTCAACCTCGAACAATATGGGTAATACTTTGAGAATTTCTTATGTATGGATGTTGGATGTTATAAACACATTTGTACATTGATTTCATTATGTATTAACCGTCAAAACACGTTTTGTATACTCTAACTACAAATTTGGAGTCACAAAAATACATTTTTGAACGACCATATTGGATGTTGGTATCCGAATCGCGAATGATTTTGTCAAAATCGAAAAATATTCAAGCTTAAAACCAAATGTTCAACATTCAAAACATATTTTTAATTCGATTTCTAAAGTGTTTATGTATCACAATACACGTATGAACATATATGGATTAATTTGGAATCAGAAAAACTCATTTTGACAACCATACAGGTTGTTTAACGTCGAACAATTTAGGTCATGGTTTGAAAAAATTCACAGGTATTCCTACCGTTGGATGTTGTAAACTCATTTTTAGATTGATTTCAATATGTATTCACCATCAAATCAATTTTTAGAAACTCTTGCTAGAAATTTTATGTTACGAAAATACATTTTGAAGGACCATATTGAATGTTCAATGCCGAATCGTAAATATTTTTTTCTAAATCGAAAAACACTCAAACTTAAAACCGATTGGTCAACATCCAAAACGTATTTTTAATTCGATTTCTATAGTTTTTCTATATCACAATTCAAGTATGAAGCCATGTGTATTAATTTTGAATGACGAAAACACATTTTGAGCAACATTAGAGGTTCTTGAACGTCGAACAACTTAAGTCATAGTTTGAGAAAATTCATGAGTATTACCTACCGTTGGATATTATGAAAGTATTTTTAGATTGATTTCATTATGTATTAACCATCAAAATAAATTTTGGAAACTCTAAATACCGACTGGAGTCACGATAAGACATTTTGAACGACCATAGTAGATGTTCAATACCGAATGCAAACGTTTTTTTTTTTTTGAAAATAAAAAAATATTCAATCTTAAAACGAATTGTTCTACTTTCGAAACTTATTCTTAATTCAATTTCAATAGTTTTTCTATATCACAATTAAAGTATGAATCCATATGTATTAATTTAGAATAACAAAAACACATTTTGAACAACCTTAGAGGTTGTTAAACATCGAACAAGTTAAGATATAGTTTGAGAAAATTAATGAGTATTACGTACCGTTGGACGTTATGAACGTATTTTTAGATTGATTTCATTATGTATTAACCATCAAAATACTTTTTGAAAACTCTAAATACCAACTGGAGTCACGAAAAGACATTTTTAACGACCATATTGGATATTCAATGCCGAATCACAAACGTTTTTTCTGAAAATGAAAAAATACTCAATCCTAAAACAAATTGTTCAACTTTCGAAACTTATTTTTAATTCAATTTCTATAGTTTTTCTATATCAGCATTCAAGTACGAAGCCATATGTATTAATTTAGAATCACATAGACACATTTTGAACAACATTAGAGGTTGTTGAACGTAGAACAAGTTAAGTCGTAGTTTGAGAAAATTCATGAGTATTACCTATGGTTTGACGTTATTAACGCGTTTTTAGATTGATTTCGTTATGTATTAACCATCAAATACTTTTTGGAAACTCTAAATACCAATTGGAGTCACGAAAAGATATTTTGAACAACCATATTGGATGTTCAATGCCAAATCGCAAACGTTGTTTTGAAAGTAAAAAAAATATTCAATCTTAAA
Organism: Forsythia viridissima; assembly: GCA_030279155.1. Lineage (NCBI taxonomy): Eukaryota > Viridiplantae > Streptophyta > Magnoliopsida > Lamiales > Oleaceae > Forsythia > Forsythia viridissima. The sequence continues at coordinate 20,022,512 of CM059044.1, read as the reverse complement.
ACCAATTGTTCAACTTTCGAAACTTATTTTTAGTTCTATTTCAATAATTTTTTTTATATCACAATTAAAGTGTGAAGCTATATGTATTAATTTAGAATCACAAAAACATATTTTGAACAACATTAGAGGTTGTTGAACGTCGAACAAGTTAAGTCATAGTTTGAGAAAATTAATGAGTAGTACCTACCGTTAGACGTTATGAACGCATTTTTAGATTGATTTCATTATGTATTAACAATCAAAATAATTTTTGGAAACTCTAAATACCAACTGGAATCACGAAAGGACATTTTGAACGACCATATTGGATGTTCAATGCCGAATTGCAAACATTTTTTCGAAAATTAAAAAAATATTCAATCTTAAAACCAATTGTTCTACTTTCGAAACTTATTTTGAATTCGAATTTCAAAGTTTTTATACATCATAATGCACATACGAAGCCATTTGTAATAGTTCGGAGTCACAAAAACACATTTTGACCAAATATACAGGTTGTTCAACATTGAACAATTAGGTCACAGTTTGAGAAAACGCACGTGTATTACTTACCGTTGGATGTTCTAAAAGAATTTTTAGATTGATTTAACAATTTTGGATACTCTAACTACCAATTGTAGTCAAAAAAATACATTTTAAACGAAATGCTCAATGTCAAATCGGAAATGTTTTTATTAAAATCGAAAAAAATTCAATCTTAAAACAAAATGTTCAACGTTCGAAACTTATTTTTAATTCGATTTTCAAAGTTTTTACACATCATAATGCACATACAAAGCCATAAGTACTAGTTTTCTGTCAAAAAAAAAAAATAGCCATTTTGAACAACTACACAAGTTGTTCAACGTCGTACAATTTAGCTCATAGTTTGGAAAATTTCACAAGTATTACCTACCGTTGGATAATCAATACGAATTTTTAGATTGATTTCATTATGTATTAACCATCATACTATATTGGATATTCAACGTCGATTCGCAAACATGTTTGTCAAAATTGAAAAACATTCAATCTTAAAACCAACATCCGAAACTTATTAAAAATTCATTTTCCAAAGTTTGTATATATATATATATATCATAATACACATATGAAGCCATATGTACTAGTTCGGAGTCACAAAAACACATTTTGAAAACCTATACGGGTTGTTCAACCTCGAACAATATGGGTAATACTTTGAGAATTTCTTATGTATGGATGTTGGATGTTATAAACACATTTGTACATTGATTTCATTATGTATTAACCGTCAAAACACGTTTTGTATACTCTAACTACAAATTTGGAGTCACAAAAATACATTTTTGAACGACCATATTGGATGTTGGTATCCGAATCGCGAATGATTTTGTCAAAATCGAAAAATATTCAAGCTTAAAACCAAATGTTCAACATTCAAAACATATTTTTAATTCGATTTCTAAAGTGTTTATGTATCACAATACACGTATGAACATATATGGATTAATTTGGAATCAGAAAAACTCATTTTGACAACCATACAGGTTGTTTAACGTCGAACAATTTAGGTCATGGTTTGAAAAAATTCACAGGTATTCCTACCGTTGGATGTTGTAAACTCATTTTTAGATTGATTTCAATATGTATTCACCATCAAATCAATTTTTAGAAACTCTTGCTAGAAATTTTATGTTACGAAAATACATTTTGAAGGACCATATTGAATGTTCAATGCCGAATCGTAAATATTTTTTTCTAAATCGAAAAACACTCAAACTTAAAACCGATTGGTCAACATCCAAAACGTATTTTTAATTCGATTTCTATAGTTTTTCTATATCACAATTCAAGTATGAAGCCATGTGTATTAATTTTGAATGACGAAAACACATTTTGAGCAACATTAGAGGTTCTTGAACGTCGAACAACTTAAGTCATAGTTTGAGAAAATTCATGAGTATTACCTACCGTTGGATATTATGAAAGTATTTTTAGATTGATTTCATTATGTATTAACCATCAAAATAAATTTTGGAAACTCTAAATACCGACTGGAGTCACGATAAGACATTTTGAACGACCATAGTAGATGTTCAATACCGAATGCAAACGTTTTTTTTTTTTTGAAAATAAAAAAATATTCAATCTTAAAACGAATTGTTCTACTTTCGAAACTTATTCTTAATTCAATTTCAATAGTTTTTCTATATCACAATTAAAGTATGAATCCATATGTATTAATTTAGAATAACAAAAACACATTTTGAACAACCTTAGAGGTTGTTAAACATCGAACAAGTTAAGATATAGTTTGAGAAAATTAATGAGTATTACGTACCGTTGGACGTTATGAACGTATTTTTAGATTGATTTCATTATGTATTAACCATCAAAATACTTTTTGAAAACTCTAAATACCAACTGGAGTCACGAAAAGACATTTTTAACGACCATATTGGATATTCAATGCCGAATCACAAACGTTTTTTCTGAAAATGAAAAAATACTCAATCCTAAAACAAATTGTTCAACTTTCGAAACTTATTTTTAATTCAATTTCTATAGTTTTTCTATATCAGCATTCAAGTACGAAGCCATATGTATTAATTTAGAATCACATAGACACATTTTGAACAACATTAGAGGTTGTTGAACGTAGAACAAGTTAAGTCGTAGTTTGAGAAAATTCATGAGTATTACCTATGGTTTGACGTTATTAACGCGTTTTTAGATTGATTTCGTTATGTATTAACCATCAAATACTTTTTGGAAACTCTAAATACCAATTGGAGTCACGAAAAGATATTTTGAACAACCATATTGGATGTTCAATGCCAAATCGCAAACGTTGTTTTGAAAGTAAAAAAAATATTCAATCTTAAAACCAATTGTTCAACTTTCGAAACTTATTTTTAGTTCTATTTCAATAATTTTTTTTATATCACAATTAAAGTGTGAAGCTATATGTATTAATTTAGAATCACAAAAACATATTTTGAACAACATTAGAGGTTGTTGAACGTCGAACAAGTTAAGTCATAGTTTGAGAAAATTAATGAGTAGTACCTACCGTTAGACGTTATGAACGCATTTTTAGATTGATTTCATTATGTATTAACAATCAAAATAATTTTTGGAAACTCTAAATACCAACTGGAATCACGAAAGGACATTTTGAACGACCATATTGGATGTTCAATGCCGAATTGCAAACATTTTTTCGAAAATTAAAAAAATATTCAATCTTAAAACCAATTGTTCTACTTTCGAAACTTATTTTGAATTCGAATTTCAAAGTTTTTATACATCATAATGCACATACGAAGCCATTTGTAATAGTTCGGAGTCACAAAAACACATTTTGACCAAATATACAGGTTGTTCAACATTGAACAATTAGGTCACAGTTTGAGAAAACGCACGTGTATTACTTACCGTTGGATGTTCTAAAAGAATTTTTAGATTGATTTAACAATTTTGGATACTCTAACTACCAATTGTAGTCAAAAAAATACATTTTAAACGAAATGCTCAATGTCAAATCGGAAATGTTTTTATTAAAATCGAAAAAAATTCAATCTTAAAACAAAATGTTCAACGTTCGAAACTTATTTTTAATTCGATTTTCAAAGTTTTTACACATCATAATGCACATACAAAGCCATAAGTACTAGTTTTCTGTCAAAAAAAAAAAATAGCCATTTTGAACAACTACACAAGTTGTTCAACGTCGTACAATTTAGCTCATAGTTTGGAAAATTTCACAAGTATTACCTACCGTTGGATAATCAATACGAATTTTTAGATTGATTTCATTATGTATTAACCATCATACTATATTGGATATTCAACGTCGATTCGCAAACATGTTTGTCAAAATTGAAAAACATTCAATCTTAAAACCAACATCCGAAACTTATTAAAAATTCATTTTCCAAAGTTTGTATATATATATATATATATATATATATATCATAATACACATATGAAGCCATATGTACTAGTTCGGAGTCACAAAAACACATTTTGAAAACCTATACGGGTTGTTCAACCTCGAACAATATGGGTAATACTTTGAGAATTTCTTATGTATGGATGTTGGATGTTATAAACACATTTGTACATTGATTTCATTATGTATTAACCGTCAAAACACGTTTTGTATACTCTAACTACAAATTTGGAGTCACAAAAATACATTTTTGAACGACCATATTGGATGTTGGTATCCGAATCGCGAATGATTTTGTCAAAATCGAAAAATATTCAAGCTTAAAACCAAATGTTCAACATTCAAAACATATTTTTAATTCGATTTCTAAAGTGTTTATGTATCACAATACACGTATGAACATATATGGATTAATTTGGAATCAGAAAAACTCATTTTGACAACCATACAGGTTGTTTAACGTCGAACAATTTAGGTCATGGTTTGAAAAAATTCACAGGTATTCCTACCGTTGGATGTTGTAAACTCATTTTTAGATTGATTTCAATATGTATTCACCATCAAATCAATTTTTAGAAACTCTTGCTAGAAATTTTATGTTACGAAAATACATTTTGAAGGACCATATTGAATGTTCAATGCCGAATCGTAAATATTTTTTTCTAAATCGAAAAACACTCAAACTTAAAACCGATTGGTCAACATCCAAAACGTATTTTTAATTCGATTTCTATAGTTTTTCTATATCACAATTCAAGTATGAAGCCATGTGTATTAATTTTGAATGACGAAAACACATTTTGAGCAACATTAGAGGTTCTTGAACGTCGAACAACTTAAGTCATAGTTTGAGAAAATTCATGAGTATTACCTACCGTTGGATATTATGAAAGTATTTTTAGATTGATTTCATTATGTATTAACCATCAAAATAAATTTTGGAAACTCTAAATACCGACTGGAGTCACGATAAGACATTTTGAACGACCATAGTAGATGTTCAATACCGAATGCAAACGTTTTTTTTTTTTTGAAAATAAAAAAATATTCAATCTTAAAACGAATTGTTCTACTTTCGAAACTTATTCTTAATTCAATTTCAATAGTTTTTCTATATCACAATTAAAGTATGAATCCATATGTATTAATTTAGAATAACAAAAACACATTTTGAACAACCTTAGAGGTTGTTAAACATCGAACAAGTTAAGATATAGTTTGAGAAAATTAATGAGTATTACGTACCGTTGGACGTTATGAACGTATTTTTAGATTGATTTCATTATGTATTAACCATCAAAATACTTTTTGAAAACTCTAAATACCAACTGGAGTCACGAAAAGACATTTTTAACGACCATATTGGATATTCAATGCCGAATCACAAACGTTTTTTCTGAAAATGAAAAAATACTCAATCCTAAAACAAATTGTTCAACTTTCGAAACTTATTTTTAATTCAATTTCTATAGTTTTTCTATATCAGCATTCAAGTACGAAGCCATATGTATTAATTTAGAATCACATAGACACATTTTGAACAACATTAGAGGTTGTTGAACGTAGAACAAGTTAAGTCGTAGTTTGAGAAAATTCATGAGTATTACCTATGGTTTGACGTTATTAACGCGTTTTTAGATTGATTTCGTTATGTATTAACCATCAAATACTTTTTGGAAACTCTAAATACCAATTGGAGTCACGAAAAGATATTTTGAACAACCATATTGGATGTTCAATGCCAAATCGCAAACGTTGTTTTGAAAGTAAAAAAAATATTCAATCTTAAAACCAATTGTTCAACTTTCGAAACTTATTTTTAGTTCTATTTCAATAATTTTTTTTATATCACAATTAAAGTGTGAAGCTATATGTATTAATTTAGAATCACAAAAACATATTTTGAACAACATTAGAGGTTGTTGAACGTCGAACAAGTTAAGTCATAGTTTGAGAAAATTAATGAGTAGTACCTACCGTTAGACGTTATGAACGCATTTTTAGATTGATTTCATTATGTATTAACAATCAAAATAATTTTTGGAAACTCTAAATACCAACTGGAATCACGAAAGGACATTTTGAACGACCATATTGGATGTTCAATGCCGAATTGCAAACATTTTTTCGAAAATTAAAAAAATATTCAATCTTAAAACCAATTGTTCTACTTTCGAAACTTATTTTGAATTCGAATTTCAAAGTTTTTATACATCATAATGCACATACGAAGCCATTTGTAATAGTTCGGAGTCACAAAAACACATTTTGACCAAATATACAGGTTGTTCAACATTGAACAATTAGGTCACAGTTTGAGAAAACGCACGTGTATTACTTACCGTTGGATGTTCTAAAAGAATTTTTAGATTGATTTAACAATTTTGGATACTCTAACTACCAATTGTAGTCAAAAAAATACATTTTAAACGAAATGCTCAATGTCAAATCGGAAATGTTTTTATTAAAATCGAAAAAAATTCAATCTTAAAACAAAATGTTCAACGTTCGAAACTTATTTTTAATTCGATTTTCAAAGTTTTTACACATCATAATGCACATACAAAGCCATAAGTACTAGTTTTCTGTCAAAAAAAAAAAAATAGCCATTTTGAACAACTACACAAGTTGTTCAACGTCGTACAATTTAGCTCATAGTTTGGAAAATTTCACAAGTATTACCTACCGTTGGATAATCAATACGAATTTTTAGATTGATTTCATTATGTATTAACCATCATACTATATTGGATATTCAACGTCGATTCGCAAACATGTTTGTCAAAATTGAAAAACATTCAATCTTAAAACCAACATCCGAAACTTATTAAAAATTCATTTTCCAAAGTTTGTATATATATATATATATATATATATATATCATAATACACATATGAAGCCATATGTACTAGTTCGGAGTCACAAAAACACATTTTGAAAACCTATACGGGTTGTTCAACCTCGAACAATATGGGTAATACTTTGAGAATTTCTTATGTATGGATGTTGGATGTTATAAACACATTTGTACATTGATTTCATTATGTATTAACCGTCAAAACACGTTTTGTATACTCTAACTACAAATTTGGAGTCACAAAAATACATTTTTGAACGACCATATTGGATGTTGGTATCCGAATCGCGAATGATTTTGTCAAAATCGAAAAATATTCAAGCTTAAAACCAAATGTTCAACATTCAAAACATATTTTTAATTCGATTTCTAAAGTGTTTATGTATCACAATACACGTATGAACATATATGGATTAATTTGGAATCAGAAAAACTCATTTTGACAACCATACAGGTTGTTTAACGTCGAACAATTTAGGTCATGGTTTGAAAAAATTCACAGGTATTCCTACCGTTGGATGTTGTAAACTCATTTTTAGATTGATTTCAATATGTATTCACCATCAAATCAATTTTTAGAAACTCTTGCTAGAAATTTTATGTTACGAAAATACATTTTGAAGGACCATATTGAATGTTCAATGCCGAATCGTAAATATTTTTTTCTAAATCGAAAAACACTCAAACTTAAAACCGATTGGTCAACATCCAAAACGTATTTTTAATTCGATTTCTATAGTTTTTCTATATCACAATTCAAGTATGAAGCCATGTGTATTAATTTTGAATGACGAAAACACATTTTGAGCAACATTAGAGGTTCTTGAACGTCGAACAACTTAAGTCATAGTTTGAGAAAATTCATGAGTATTACCTACCGTTGGATATTATGAAAGTATTTTTAGATTGATTTCATTATGTATTAACCATCAAAATAAATTTTGGAAACTCTAAATACCGACTGGAGTCACGATAAGACATTTTGAACGACCATAGTAGATGTTCAATACCGAATGCAAACGTTTTTTTTTTTTTGAAAATAAAAAAATATTCAATCTTAAAACGAATTGTTCTACTTTCGAAACTTATTCTTAATTCAATTTCAATAGTTTTTCTATATCACAATTAAAGTATGAATCCATATGTATTAATTTAGAATAACAAAAACACATTTTGAACAACCTTAGAGGTTGTTAAACATCGAACAAGTTAAGATATAGTTTGAGAAAATTAATGAGTATTACGTACCGTTGGACGTTATGAACGTATTTTTAGATTGATTTCATTATGTATTAACCATCAAAATACTTTTTGAAAACTCTAAATACCAACTGGAGTCACGAAAAGACATTTTTAACGACCATATTGGATATTCAATGCCGAATCACAAACGTTTTTTCTGAAAATGAAAAAATACTCAATCCTAAAACAAATTGTTCAACTTTCGAAACTTATTTTTAATTCAATTTCTATAGTTTTTCTATATCAGCATTCAAGTACGAAGCCATATGTATTAATTTAGAATCACATAGACACATTTTGAACAACATTAGAGGTTGTTGAACGTAGAACAAGTTAAGTCGTAGTTTGAGAAAATTCATGAGTATTACCTATGGTTTGACGTTATTAACGCGTTTTTAGATTGATTTCGTTATGTATTAACCATCAAATACTTTTTGGAAACTCTAAATACCAATTGGAGTCACGAAAAGATATTTTGAACAACCATATTGGATGTTCAATGCCAAATCGCAAACGTTGTTTTGAAAGTAAAAAAAATATTCAATCTTAAAACCAATTGTTCAACTTTCGAAACTTATTTTTAGTTCTATTTCAATAATTTTTTTTATATCACAATTAAAGTGTGAAGCTATATGTATTAATTTAGAATCACAAAAACATATTTTGAACAACATTAGAGGTTGTTGAACGTCGAACAAGTTAAGTCATAGTTTGAGAAAATTAATGAGTAGTACCTACCGTTAGACGTTATGAACGCATTTTTAGATTGATTTCATTATGTATTAACAATCAAAATAATTTTTGGAAACTCTAAATACCAACTGGAATCACGAAAGGACATTTTGAACGACCATATTGGATGTTCAATGCCGAATTGCAAACATTTTTTCGAAAATTAAAAAAATATTCAATCTTAAAACCAATTGTTCTACTTTCGAAACTTATTTTGAATTCGAATTTCAAAGTTTTTATACATCATAATGCACATACGAAGCCATTTGTAATAGTTCGGAGTCACAAAAACACATTTTGACCAAATATACAGGTTGTTCAACATTGAACAATTAGGTCACAGTTTGAGAAAACGCACGTGTATTACTTACCGTTGGATGTTCTAAAAGAATTTTTAGATTGATTTAACAATTTTGGATACTCTAACTACCAATTGTAGTCAAAAAAATACATTTTAAACGAAATGCTCAATGTCAAATCGGAAATGTTTTTATTAAAATCGAAAAAAATTCAATCTTAAAACAAAATGTTCAACGTTCGAAACTTATTTTCAATTCGATTTTCAAAGTTTTTACACATCATAATGCACATACAAAGCCATAAGTACTAGTTTTCTGTCAAAAAAAAAAATAGCCATTTTGAACAACTACACAAGTTGTTCAACGTCGTACAATTTAGCTCATAGTTTGGAAAATTTCACAAGTATTACCTACCGTTGGATAATCAATACGAATTTTTAGATTGATTTCATTATGTATTAACCATCATACTATATTGGATATTCAACGTCGATTCGCAAACATGTTTGTCAAAATTGAAAAACATTCAATCTTAAAACCAACATCCGAAACTTATTAAAAATTCATTTTCCAAAGTTTGTATATATATATATATATATATATCATAATACACATATGAAGCCATATGTACTAGTTCGGAGTCACAAAAACACATTTTGAAAACCTATACGGGTTGTTCAACCTCGAACAATATGGGTAATACTTTGAGAATTTCTTATGTATGGATGTTGGATGTTATAAACACATTTGTACATTGATTTCATTATGTATTAACCGTCAAAACACGTTTTGTATACTCTAACTACAAATTTGGAGTCACAAAAATACATTTTTGAACGACCATATTGGATGTTGGTATCCGAATCGCGAATGATTTTGTCAAAATCGAAAAATATTCAAGCTTAAAACCAAATGTTCAACATTCAAAACATATTTTTAATTCGATTTCTAAAGTGTTTATGTATCACAATACACGTATGAACATATATGGATTAATTTGGAATCAGAAAAACTCATTTTGACAACCATACAGGTTGTTTAACGTCGAACAATTTAGGTCATGGTTTGAAAAAATTCACAGGTATTCCTACCGTTGGATGTTGTAAACTCATTTTTAGATTGATTTCAATATGTATTCACCATCAAATCAATTTTTAGAAACTCTTGCTAGAAATTTTATGTTACGAAAATACATTTTGAAGGACCATATTGAATGTTCAATGCCGAATCGTAAATATTTTTTTCTAAATCGAAAAACACTCAAACTTAAAACCGATTGGTCAACATCCAAAACGTATTTTTAATTCGATTTCTATAGTTTTTCTATATCACAATTCAAGTATGAAGCCATGTGTATTAATTTTGAATGACGAAAACACATTTTGAGCAACATTAGAGGTTCTTGAACGTCGAACAACTTAAGTCATAGTTTGAGAAAATTCATGAGTATTACCTACCGTTGGATATTATGAAAGTATTTTTAGATTGATTTCATTATGTATTAACCATCAAAATAAATTTTGGAAACTCTAAATACCGACTGGAGTCACGATAAGACATTTTGAACGACCATAGTAGATGTTCAATACCGAATGCAAACGTTTTTTTTTTTTTGAAAATAAAAAAATATTCAATCTTAAAACGAATTGTTCTACTTTCGAAACTTATTCTTAATTCAATTTCAATAGTTTTTCTATATCACAATTAAAGTATGAATCCATATGTATTAATTTAGAATAACAAAAACACATTTTGAACAACCTTAGAGGTTGTTAAACATCGAACAAGTTAAGATATAGTTTGAGAAAATTAATGAGTATTACGTACCGTTGGACGTTATGAACGTATTTTTAGATTGATTTCATTATGTATTAACCATCAAAATACTTTTTGAAAACTCTAAATACCAACTGGAGTCACGAAAAGACATTTTTAACGACCATATTGGATATTCAATGCCGAATCACAAACGTTTTTTCTGAAAATGAAAAAATACTCAATCCTAAAACAAATTGTTCAACTTTCGAAACTTATTTTTAATTCAATTTCTATAGTTTTTCTATATCAGCATTCAAGTACGAAGCCATATGTATTAATTTAGAATCACATAGACACATTTTGAACAACATTAGAGGTTGTTGAACGTAGAACAAGTTAAGTCGTAGTTTGAGAAAATTCATGAGTATTACCTATGGTTTGACGTTATTAACACGTTTTTAGATTGATTTCGTTATGTATTAACCATCAAATACTTTTTGGAAACTCTAAATACCAATTGGAGTCACGAAAAGATATTTTGAACAACCATATTGGATGTTCAATGCCAAATCGCAAACGTTGTTTTGAAAGTAAAAAAAATATTCAATCTTAAAACCAATTGTTCAACTTTCGAAACTTATTTTTAGTTCTATTTCAATAATTTTTTTTATATCACAATTAAAGTGTGAAGCTATATGTATTAATTTAGAATCACAAAAACATATTTTGAACAACATTAGAGGTTGTTGAACGTCGAACAAGTTAAGTCATAGTTTGAGAAAATTAATGAGTAGTACCTACCGTTAGACGTTATGAACGCATTTTTAGATTGATTTCATTATGTATTAACAATCAAAATAATTTTTGGAAACTCTAAATACCAACTGGAATCACGAAAGGACATTTTGAACGACCATATTGGATGTTCAATGCCGAATTGCAAACATTTTTTCGAAAATTAAAAAAATATTCAATCTTAAAACCAATTGTTCTACTTTCGAAACTTATTTTGAATTCGAATTTCAAAGTTTTTATACATCATAATGCACATACGAAGCCATTTGTAATAGTTCGGAGTCACAAAAACACATTTTGACCAAATATACAGGTTGTTCAACATTGAACAATTAGGTCACAGTTTGAGAAAACGCACGTGTATTACTTACCGTTGGATGTTCTAAAAGAATTTTTAGATTGATTTAACAATTTTGGATACTCTAACTACCAATTGTAGTCAAAAAAATACATTTTAAACGAAATGCTCAATGTCAAATCGGAAATGTTTTTATTAAAATCGAAAAAAATTCAATCTTAAAACAAAATGTTCAACGTTCGAAACTTATTTTTAATTCGATTTTCAAAGTTTTTACACATCATAATGCACATACAAAGCCATAAGTACTAGTTTTCTGTCAAAAAAAAAAATAGCCATTTTGAACAACTACACAAGTTGTTCAACGTCGTACAATTTAGCTCATAGTTTGGAAAATTTCACAAGTATTACCTACCGTTGGATAATCAATACGAATTTTTAGATTGATTTCATTATGTATTAACCATCATACTATATTGGATATTCAACGTCGATTCGCAAACATGTTTGTCAAAATTGAAAAACATTCAATCTTAAAACCAACATCCGAAACTTATTAAAAATTCATTTTCCAAAGTTTGTATATATATATATATATATATATCATAATACACATATGAAGCCATATGTACTAGTTCGGAGTCACAAAAACACATTTTGAAAACCTATACGGGTTGTTCAACCTCGAACAATATGGGTAATACTTTGAGAATTTCTTATGTATGGATGTTGGATGTTATAAACACATTTGTACATTGATTTCATTATGTATTAACCGTCAAAACACGTTTTGTATACTCTAACTACAAATTTGGAGTCACAAAAATACATTTTTGAACGACCATATTGGATGTTGGTATCCGAATCGCGAATGATTTTGTCAAAATCGAAAAATATTCAAGCTTAAAACCAAATGTTCAACATTCAAAACATATTTTTAATTCGATTTCTAAAGTGTTTATGTATCACAATACACGTATGAACATATATGGATTAATTTGGAATCAGAAAAACTCATTTTGACAACCATACAGGTTGTTTAACGTCGAACAATTTAGGTCATGGTTTGAAAAAATTCACAGGTATTCCTACCGTTGGATGTTGTAAACTCATTTTTAGATTGATTTCAATATGTATTCACCATCAAATCAATTTTTAGAAACTCTTGCTAGAAATTTTATGTTACGAAAATACATTTTGAAGGACCATATTGAATGTTCAATGCCGAATCGTAAATATTTTTTTCTAAATCGAAAAACACTCAAACTTAAAACCGATTGGTCAACATCCAAAACGTATTTTTAATTCGATTTCTATAGTTTTTCTATATCACAATTCAAGTATGAAGCCATGTGTATTAATTTTGAATGACGAAAACACATTTTGAGCAACATTAGAGGTTCTTGAACGTCGAACAACTTAAGTCATAGTTTGAGAAAATTCATGAGTATTACCTACCGTTGGATATTATGAAAGTATTTTTAGATTGATTTCATTATGTATTAACCATCAAAATAAATTTTGGAAACTCTAAATACCGACTGGAGTCACGATAAGACATTTTGAACGACCATAGTAGATGTTCAATACCGAATGCAAACGTTTTTTTTTTTTTGAAAATAAAAAAATATTCAATCTTAAAACGAATTGTTCTACTTTCGAAACTTATTCTTAATTCAATTTCAATAGTTTTTCTATATCACAATTAAAGTATGAATCCATATGTATTAATTTAGAATAACAAAAACACATTTTGAACAACCTTAGAGGTTGTTAAACATCGAACAAGTTAAGATATAGTTTGAGAAAATTAATGAGTATTACGTACCGTTGGACGTTATGAACGTATTTTTAGATTGATTTCATTATGTATTAACCATCAAAATACTTTTTGAAAACTCTAAATACCAACTGGAGTCACGAAAAGACATTTTTAACGACCATATTGGATATTCAATGCCGAATCACAAACGTTTTTTCTGAAAATGAAAAAATACTCAATCCTAAAACAAATTGTTCAACTTTCGAAACTTATTTTTAATTCAATTTCTATAGTTTTTCTATATCAGCATTCAAGTACGAAGCCATATGTATTAATTTAGAATCACATAGACACATTTTGAACAACATTAGAGGTTGTTGAACGTAGAACAAGTTAAGTCGTAGTTTGAGAAAATTCATGAGTATTACCTATGGTTTGACGTTATTAACGCGTTTTTAGATTGATTTCGTTATGTATTAACCATCAAATACTTTTTGGAAACTCTAAATACCAATTGGAGTCACGAAAAGATATTTTGAACAACCATATTGGATGTTCAATGCCAAATCGCAAACGTTGTTTTGAAAGTAAAAAAAATATTCAATCTTAAAACCAATTGTTCAACTTTCGAAACTTATTTTTAGTTCTATTTCAATAATTTTTTTTATATCACAATTAAAGTGTGAAGCTATATGTATTAATTTAGAATCACAAAAACATATTTTGAACAACATTAGAGGTTGTTGAACGTCGAACAAGTTAAGTCATAGTTTGAGAAAATTAATGAGTAGTACCTACCGTTAGACGTTATGAACGCATTTTTAGATTGATTTCATTATGTATTAACAATCAAAATAATTTTTGGAAACTCTAAATACCAACTGGAATCACGAAAGGACATTTTGAACGACCATATTGGATGTTCAATGCCGAATTGCAAACATTTTTTCGAAAATTAAAAAAATATTCAATCTTAAAACCAATTGTTCTACTTTCGAAACTTATTTTGAATTCGAATTTCAAAGTTTTTATACATCATAATGCACATACGAAGCCATTTGTAATAGTTCGGAGTCACAAAAACACATTTTGACCAAATATACAGGTTGTTCAACATTGAACAATTAGGTCACAGTTTGAGAAAACGCACGTGTATTACTTACCGTTGGATGTTCTAAAAGAATTTTTAGATTGATTTAACAATTTTGGATACTCTAACTACCAATTGTAGTCAAAAAAATACATTTTAAACGAAATGCTCAATGTCAAATCGGAAATGTTTTTATTAAAATCGAAAAAAATTCAATCTTAAAACAAAATGTTCAACGTTCGAAACTTATTTTTAATTCGATTTTCAAAGTTTTTACACATCATAATGCACATACAAAGCCATAAGTACTAGTTTTCTGTCAAAAAAAAAAATAGCCATTTTGAACAACTACACAAGTTGTTCAACGTCGTACAATTTAGCTCATAGTTTGGAAAATTTCACAAGTATTACCTACCGTTGGATAATCAATACGAATTTTTAGATTGATTTCATTATGTATTAACCATCATACTATATTGGATATTCAACGTCGATTCGCAAACATGTTTGTCAAAATTGAAAAACATTCAATCTTAAAACCAACATCCGAAACTTATTAAAAATTCATTTTCCAAAGTTTGTATATATATATATATATATATATCATAATACACATATGAAGCCATATGTACTAGTTCGGAGTCACAAAAACACATTTTGAAAACCTATACGGGTTGTTCAACCTCGAACAATATGGGTAATACTTTGAGAATTTCTTATGTATGGATGTTGGATGTTATAAACACATTTGTACATTGATTTCATTATGTATTAACCGTCAAAACACGTTTTGTATACTCTAACTACAAATTTGGAGTCACAAAAATACATTTTTGAACGACCATATTGGATGTTGGTATCCGAATCGCGAATGATTTTGTCAAAATCGAAAAATATTCAAGCTTAAAACCAAATGTTCAACATTCAAAACATATTTTTAATTCGATTTCTAAAGTGTTTATGTATCACAATACACGTATGAACATATATGGATTAATTTGGAATCAGAAAAACTCATTTTGACAACCATACAGGTTGTTTAACGTCGAACAATTTAGGTCATGGTTTGAAAAAATTCACAGGTATTCCTACCGTTGGATGTTGTAAACTCATTTTTAGATTGATTTCAATATGTATTCACCATCAAATCAATTTTTAGAAACTCTTGCTAGAAATTTTATGTTACGAAAATACATTTTGAAGGACCATATTGAATGTTCAATGCCGAATCGTAAATATTTTTTTCTAAATCGAAAAACACTCAAACTTAAAACCGATTGGTCAACATCCAAAACGTATTTTTAATTCGATTTCTATAGTTTTTCTATATCACAATTCAAGTATGAAGCCATGTGTATTAATTTTGAATGACGAAAACACATTTTGAGCAACATTAGAGGTTCTTGAACGTCGAACAACTTAAGTCATAGTTTGAGAAAATTCATGAGTATTACCTACCGTTGGATATTATGAAAGTATTTTTAGATTGATTTCATTATGTATTAACCATCAAAATAAATTTTGGAAACTCTAAATACCGACTGGAGTCACGATAAGACATTTTGAACGACCATAGTAGATGTTCAATACCGAATGCAAACGTTTTTTTTTTTTTGAAAATAAAAAAATATTCAATCTTAAAACGAATTGTTCTACTTTCGAAACTTATTCTTAATTCAATTTCAATAGTTTTTCTATATCACAATTAAAGTATGAATCCATATGTATTAATTTAGAATAACAAAAACACATTTTGAACAACCTTAGAGGTTGTTAAACATCGAACAAGTTAAGATATAGTTTGAGAAAATTAATGAGTATTACGTACCGTTGGACGTTATGAACGTATTTTTAGATTGATTTCATTATGTATTAACCATCAAAATACTTTTTGAAAACTCTAAATACCAACTGGAGTCACGAAAAGACATTTTTAACGACCATATTGGATATTCAATGCCGAATCACAAACGTTTTTTCTGAAAATGAAAAAATACTCAATCCTAAAACAAATTGTTCAACTTTCGAAACTTATTTTTAATTCAATTTCTATAGTTTTTCTATATCAGCATTCAAGTACGAAGCCATATGTATTAATTTAGAATCACATAGACACATTTTGAACAACATTAGAGGTTGTTGAACGTAGAACAAGTTAAGTCGTAGTTTGAGAAAATTCATGAGTATTACCTATGGTTTGACGTTATTAACGCGTTTTTAGATTGATTTCGTTATGTATTAACCATCAAATACTTTTTGGAAACTCTAAATACCAATTGGAGTCACGAAAAGATATTTTGAACAACCATATTGGATGTTCAATGCCAAATCGCAAACGTTGTTTTGAAAGTAAAAAAAATATTCAATCTTAAAACCAATTGTTCAACTTTCGAAACTTATTTTTAGTTCTATTTCAATAATTTTTTTTATATCACAATTAAAGTGTGAAGCTATATGTATTAATTTAGAATCACAAAAACATATTTTGAACAACATTAGAGGTTGTTGAACGTCGAACAAGTTAAGTCATAGTTTGAGAAAATTAATGAGTAGTACCTACCGTTAGACGTTATGAACGCATTTTTAGATTGATTTCATTATGTATTAACAATCAAAATAATTTTTGGAAACTCTAAATACCAACTGGAATCACGAAAGGACATTTTGAACGACCATATTGGATGTTCAATGCCGAATTGCAAACATTTTTTCGAAAATTAAAAAAATATTCAATCTTAAAACCAATTGTTCTACTTTCGAAACTTATTTTGAATTCGAATTTCAAAGTTTTTATACATCATAATGCACATACGAAGCCATTTGTAATAGTTCGGAGTCACAAAAACACATTTTGACCAAATATACAGGTTGTTCAACATTGAACAATTAGGTCACAGTTTGAGAAAACGCACGTGTATTACTTACCGTTGGATGTTCTAAAAGAATTTTTAGATTGATTTAACAATTTTGGATACTCTAACTACCAATTGTAGTCAAAAAAATACATTTTAAACGAAATGCTCAATGTCAAATCGGAAATGTTTTTATTAAAATCGAAAAAAATTCAATCTTAAAACAAAATGTTCAACGTTCGAAACTTATTTTTAATTCGATTTTCAAAGTTTTTACACATCATAATGCACATACAAAGCCATAAGTACTAGTTTTCTGTCAAAAAAAAAAATAGCCATTTTGAACAACTACACAAGTTGTTCAACGTCGTACAATTTAGCTCATAGTTTGGAAAATTTCACAAGTATTACCTACCGTTGGATAATCAATACGAATTTTTAGATTGATTTCATTATGTATTAACCATCATACTATATTGGATATTCAACGTCGATTCGCAAACATGTTTGTCAAAATTGAAAAACATTCAATCTTAAAACCAACATCCGAAACTTATTAAAAATTCATTTTCCAAAGTTTGTATATATATATATATATATATATATATATCATAATACACATATGAAGCCATATGTACTAGTTCGGAGTCACAAAAACACATTTTGAAAACCTATACGGGTTGTTCAACCTCGAACAATATGGGTAATACTTTGAGAATTTCTTATGTATGGATGTTGGATGTTATAAACACATTTGTACATTGATTTCATTATGTATTAACCGTCAAAACACGTTTTGTATACTCTAACTACAAATTTGGAGTCACAAAAATACATTTTTGAACGACCATATTGGATGTTGGTATCCGAATCGCGAATGATTTTGTCAAAATCGAAAAATATTCAAGCTTAAAACCAAATGTTCAACATTCAAAACATATTTTTAATTCGATTTCTAAAGTGTTTATGTATCACAATACACGTATGAACATATATGGATTAATTTGGAATCAGAAAAACTCATTTTGACAACCATACAGGTTGTTTAACGTCGAACAATTTAGGTCATGGTTTGAAAAAATTCACAGGTATTCCTACCGTTGGATGTTGTAAACTCATTTTTAGATTGATTTCAATATGTATTCACCATCAAATCAATTTTTAGAAACTCTTGCTAGAAATTTTATGTTACGAAAATACATTTTGAAGGACCATATTGAATGTTCAATGCCGAATCGTAAATATTTTTTTCTAAATCGAAAAACACTCAAACTTAAAACCGATTGGTCAACATCCAAAACGTATTTTTAATTCGATTTCTATAGTTTTTCTATATCACAATTCAAGTATGAAGCCATGTGTATTAATTTTGAATGACGAAAACACATTTTGAGCAACATTAGAGGTTCTTGAACGTCGAACAACTTAAGTCATAGTTTGAGAAAATTCATGAGTATTACCTACCGTTGGATATTATGAAAGTATTTTTAGATTGATTTCATTATGTATTAACCATCAAAATAAATTTTGGAAACTCTAAATACCGACTGGAGTCACGATAAGACATTTTGAACGACCATAGTAGATGTTCAATACCGAATGCAAACGTTTTTTTTTTTTTGAAAATAAAAAAATATTCAATCTTAAAACGAATTGTTCTACTTTCGAAACTTATTCTTAATTCAATTTCAATAGTTTTTCTATATCACAATTAAAGTATGAATCCATATGTATTAATTTAGAATAACAAAAACACATTTTGAACAACCTTAGAGGTTGTTAAACATCGAACAAGTTAAGATATAGTTTGAGAAAATTAATGAGTATTACGTACCGTTGGACGTTATGAACGTATTTTTAGATTGATTTCATTATGTATTAACCATCAAAATACTTTTTGAAAACTCTAAATACCAACTGGAGTCACGAAAAGACATTTTTAACGACCATATTGGATATTCAATGCCGAATCACAAACGTTTTTTCTGAAAATGAAAAAATACTCAATCCTAAAACAAATTGTTCAACTTTCGAAACTTATTTTTAATTCAATTTCTATAGTTTTTCTATATCAGCATTCAAGTACGAAGCCATATGTATTAATTTAGAATCACATAGACACATTTTGAACAACATTAGAGGTTGTTGAACGTAGAACAAGTTAAGTCGTAGTTTGAGAAAATTCATGAGTATTACCTATGGTTTGACGTTATTAACGCGTTTTTAGATTGATTTCGTTATGTATTAACCATCAAATACTTTTTGGAAACTCTAAATACCAATTGGAGTCACGAAAAGATATTTTGAACAACCATATTGGATGTTCAATGCCAAATCGCAAACGTTGTTTTGAAAGTAAAAAAAATATTCAATCTTAAAACCAATTGTTCAACTTTCGAAACTTATTTTTAGTTCTATTTCAATAATTTTTTTTATATCACAATTAAAGTGTGAAGCTATATGTATTAATTTAGAATCACAAAAACATATTTTGAACAACATTAGAGGTTGTTGAACGTCGAACAAGTTAAGTCATAGTTTGAGAAAATTAATGAGTAGTACCTACCGTTAGACGTTATGAACGCATTTTTAGATTGATTTCATTATGTATTAACAATCAAAATAATTTTTGGAAACTCTAAATACCAACTGGAATCACGAAAGGACATTTTGAACGACCATATTGGATGTTCAATGCCGAATTGCAAACATTTTTTCGAAAATTAAAAAAATATTCAATCTTAAAACCAATTGTTCTACTTTCGAAACTTATTTTGAATTCGAATTTCAAAGTTTTTATACATCATAATGCACATACGAAGCCATTTGTAATAGTTCGGAGTCACAAAAACACATTTTGACCAAATATACAGGTTGTTCAACATTGAACAATTAGGTCACAGTTTGAGAAAACGCACGTGTATTACTTACCGTTGGATGTTCTAAAAGAATTTTTAGATTGATTTAACAATTTTGGATACTCTAACTACCAATTGTAGTCAAAAAAATACATTTTAAACGAAATGCTCAATGTCAAATCGGAAATGTTTTTATTAAAATCGAAAAAAATTCAATCTTAAAACAAAATGTTCAACGTTCGAAACTTATTTTTAATTCGATTTTCAAAGTTTTTACACATCATAATGCACATACAAAGCCATAAGTACTAGTTTTCTGTCAAAAAAAAAAATAGCCATTTTGAACAACTACACAAGTTGTTCAACGTCGTACAATTTAGCTCATAGTTTGGAAAATTTCACAAGTATTACCTACCGTTGGATAATCAATACGAATTTTTAGATTGATTTCATTATGTATTAACCATCATACTATATTGGATATTCAACGTCGATTCGCAAACATGTTTGTCAAAATTGAAAAACATTCAATCTTAAAACCAACATCCGAAACTTATTAAAAATTCATTTTCCAAAGTTTGTATATATATATATATATATATATATATCATAATACACATATGAAGCCATATGTACTAGTTCGGAGTCACAAAAACACATTTTGAAAACCTATACGGGTTGTTCAACCTCGAACAATATGGGTAATACTTTGAGAATTTCTTATGTATGGATGTTGGATGTTATAAACACATTTGTACATTGATTTCATTATGTATTAACCGTCAAAACACGTTTTGTATACTCTAACTACAAATTTGGAGTCACAAAAATACATTTTTGAACGACCATATTGGATGTTGGTATCCGAATCGCGAATGATTTTGTCAAAATCGAAAAATATTCAAGCTTAAAACCAAATGTTCAACATTCAAAACATATTTTTAATTCGATTTCTAAAGTGTTTATGTATCACAATACACGTATGAACATATATGGATTAATTTGGAATCAGAAAAACTCATTTTGACAACCATACAGGTTGTTTAACGTCGAACAATTTAGGTCATGGTTTGAAAAAATTCACAGGTATTCCTACCGTTGGATGTTGTAAACTCATTTTTAGATTGATTTCAATATGTATTCACCATCAAATCAATTTTTAGAAACTCTTGCTAGAAATTTTATGTTACGAAAATACATTTTGAAGGACCATATTGAATGTTCAATGCCGAATCGTAAATATTTTTTTCTAAATCGAAAAACACTCAAACTTAAAACCGATTGGTCAACATCCAAAACGTATTTTTAATTCGATTTCTATAGTTTTTCTATATCACAATTCAAGTATGAAGCCATGTGTATTAATTTTGAATGACGAAAACACATTTTGAGCAACATTAGAGGTTCTTGAACGTCGAACAACTTAAGTCATAGTTTGAGAAAATTCATGAGTATTACCTACCGTTGGATATTATGAAAGTATTTTTAGATTGATTTCATTATGTATTAACCATCAAAATAAATTTTGGAAACTCTAAATACCGACTGGAGTCACGATAAGACATTTTGAACGACCATAGTAGATGTTCAATACCGAATGCAAACGTTTTTTTTTTTTTGAAAATAAAAAAATATTCAATCTTAAAACGAATTGTTCTACTTTCGAAACTTATTCTTAATTCAATTTCAATAGTTTTTCTATATCACAATTAAAGTATGAATCCATATGTATTAATTTAGAATAACAAAAACACATTTTGAACAACCTTAGAGGTTGTTAAACATCGAACAAGTTAAGATATAGTTTGAGAAAATTAATGAGTATTACGTACCGTTGGACGTTATGAACGTATTTTTAGATTGATTTCATTATGTATTAACCATCAAAATACTTTTTGAAAACTCTAAATACCAACTGGAGTCACGAAAAGACATTTTTAACGACCATATTGGATATTCAATGCCGAATCACAAACGTTTTTTCTGAAAATGAAAAAATACTCAATCCTAAAACAAATTGTTCAACTTTCGAAACTTATTTTTAATTCAATTTCTATAGTTTTTCTATATCAGCATTCAAGTACGAAGCCATATGTATTAATTTAGAATCACATAGACACATTTTGAACAACATTAGAGGTTGTTGAACGTAGAACAAGTTAAGTCGTAGTTTGAGAAAATTCATGAGTATTACCTATGGTTTGACGTTATTAACGCGTTTTTAGATTGATTTCGTTATGTATTAACCATCAAATACTTTTTGGAAACTCTAAATACCAATTGGAGTCACGAAAAGATATTTTGAACAACCATATTGGATGTTCAATGCCAAATCGCAAACGTTGTTTTGAAAGTAAAAAAAATATTCAATCTTAAAACCAATTGTTCAACTTTCGAAACTTATTTTTAGTTCTATTTCAATAATTTTTTTTATATCACAATTAAAGTGTGAAGCTATATGTATTAATTTAGAATCACAAAAACATATTTTGAACAACATTAGAGGTTGTTGAACGTCGAACAAGTTAAGTCATAGTTTGAGAAAATTAATGAGTAGTACCTACCGTTAGACGTTATGAACGCATTTTTAGATTGATTTCATTATGTATTAACAATCAAAATAATTTTTGGAAACTCTAAATACCAACTGGAATCACGAAAGGACATTTTGAACGACCATATTGGATGTTCAATGCCGAATTGCAAACATTTTTTCGAAAATTAAAAAAATATTCAATCTTAAAACCAATTGTTCTACTTTCGAAACTTATTTTGAATTCGAATTTCAAAGTTTTTATACATCATAATGCACAAACGAAGCCATTTGTAATAGTTCGGAGTCACAAAAACACATTTTGACCAAATATACAGGTTGTTCAACATTGAACAATTAGGTCACAGTTTGAGAAAACGCACGTGTATTACTTACCGTTGGATGTTCTAAAAGAATTTTTAGATTGATTTAACAATTTTGGATACTCTAACTACCAATTGTAGTCAAAAAAATACATTTTAAACGAAATGCTCAATGTCAAATCGGAAATGTTTTTATTAAAATCGAAAAAAATTCAATCTTAAAACAAAATGTTCAACGTTCGAAACTTATTTTTAATTCGATTTTCAAAGTTTTTACACATCATAATGCACATACAAAGCCATAAGTACTAGTTTTCTGTCAAAAAAAAAAATAGCCATTTTGAACAACTACACAAGTTGTTCAACGTCGTACAATTTAGCTCATAGTTTGGAAAATTTCACAAGTATTACCTACCGTTGGATAATCAATACGAATTTTTAGATTGATTTCATTATGTATTAACCATCATACTATATTGGATATTCAACGTCGATTCGCAAACATGTTTGTCAAAATTGAAAAACATTCAATCTTAAAACCAACATCCGAAACTTATTAAAAATTCATTTTCCAAAGTTTGTATATATATATATATATATATATATATATATATATCATAATACACATATGAAGCCATATGTACTAGTTCGGAGTCACAAAAACACATTTTGAAAACCTATACGGGTTGTTCAACCTCGAACAATATGGGTAATACTTTGAGAATTTCTTATGTATGGATGTTGGATGTTATAAACACATTTGTACATTGATTTCATTATGTATTAACCGTCAAAACACGTTTTGTATACTCTAACTACAAATTTGGAGTCACAAAAATACATTTTTGAACGACCATATTGGATGTTGGTATCCGAATCGCGAATGATTTTGTCAAAATCGAAAAATATTCAAGCTTAAAACCAAATGTTCAACATTCAAAACATATTTTTAATTCGATTTCTAAAGTGTTTATGTATCACAATACACGTATGAACATATATGGATTAATTTGGAATCAGAAAAACTCATTTTGACAACCATACAGGTTGTTTAACGTCGAACAATTTAGGTCATGGTTTGAAAAAATTCACAGGTATTCCTACCGTTGGATGTTGTAAACTCATTTTTAGATTGATTTCAATATGTATTCACCATCAAATCAATTTTTAGAAACTCTTGCTAGAAATTTTATGTTACGAAAATACATTTTGAAGGACCATATTGAATGTTCAATGCCGAATCGTAAATATTTTTTTCTAAATCGAAAAACACTCAAACTTAAAACCGATTGGTCAACATCCAAAACGTATTTTTAATTCGATTTCTATAGTTTTTCTATATCACAATTCAAGTATGAAGCCATGTGTATTAATTTTGAATGACGAAAACACATTTTGAGCAACATTAGAGGTTCTTGAACGTCGAACAACTTAAGTCATAGTTTGAGAAAATTCATGAGTATTACCTACCGTTGGATATTATGAAAGTATTTTTAGATTGATTTCATTATGTATTAACCATCAAAATAAATTTTGGAAACTCTAAATACCGACTGGAGTCACGATAAGACATTTTGAACGACCATAGTAGATGTTCAATACCGAATGCAAACGTTTTTTTTTTTTTGAAAATAAAAAAATATTCAATCTTAAAACGAATTGTTCTACTTTCGAAACTTATTCTTAATTCAATTTCAATAGTTTTTCTATATCACAATTAAAGTATGAATCCATATGTATTAATTTAGAATAACAAAAACACATTTTGAACAACCTTAGAGGTTGTTAAACATCGAACAAGTTAAGATATAGTTTGAGAAAATTAATGAGTATTACGTACCGTTGGACGTTATGAACGTATTTTTAGATTGATTTCATTATGTATTAACCATCAAAATACTTTTTGAAAACTCTAAATACCAACTGGAGTCACGAAAAGACATTTTTAACGACCATATTGGATATTCAATGCCGAATCACAAACGTTTTTTCTGAAAATGAAAAAATACTCAATCCTAAAACAAATTGTTCAACTTTCGAAACTTATTTTTAATTCAATTTCTATAGTTTTTCTATATCAGCATTCAAGTACGAAGCCATATGTATTAATTTAGAATCACATAGACACATTTTGAACAACATTAGAGGTTGTTGAACGTAGAACAAGTTAAGTCGTAGTTTGAGAAAATTCATGAGCATTACCTATGGTTTGACGTTATTAACGCGTTTTTAGATTGATTTCGTTATGTATTAACCATCAAATACTTTTTGGAAACTCTAAATACCAATTGGAGTCACGAAAAGATATTTTGAACAACCATATTGGATGTTCAATGCCAAATCGCAAACGTTGTTTTGAAAGTAAAAAAAATATTCAATCTTAAAACCAATTGTTCAACTTTCGAAACTTATTTTTAGTTCTATTTCAATAATTTTTTTTATATCACAATTAAAGTGTGAAGCTATATGTATTAATTTAGAATCACAAAAACATATTTTGAACAACATTAGAGGTTGTTGAACGTCGAACAAGTTAAGTCATAGTTTGAGAAAATTAATGAGTAGTACCTACCGTTAGACGTTATGAACGCATTTTTAGATTGATTTCATTATGTATTAACAATCAAAATAATTTTTGGAAACTCTAAATACCAACTGGAATCACGAAAGGACATTTTGAACGACCATATTGGATGTTCAATGCCGAATTGCAAACATTTTTTCGAAAATTAAAAAAATATTCAATCTTAAAACCAATTGTTCTACTTTCGAAACTTATTTTGAATTCGAATTTCAAAGTTTTTATACATCATAATGCACAAACGAAGCCATTTGTAATAGTTCGGAGTCACAAAAACACATTTTGACCAAATATACAGGTTGTTCAACATTGAACAATTAGGTCACAGTTTGAGAAAACGCACGTGTATTACTTACCGTTGGATGTTCTAAAAGAATTTTTAGATTGATTTAACAATTTTGGATACTCTAACTACCAATTGTAGTCAAAAAAATACATTTTAAACGAAATGCTCAATGTCAAATCGGAAATGTTTTTATTAAAATCGAAAAAAATTCAATCTTAAAACAAAATGTTCAACGTTCGAAACTTATTTTTAATTCGATTTTCAAAGTTTTTACACATCATAATGCACATACAAAGCCATAAGTACTAGTTTTCTGTCAAAAAAAAAAATAGCCATTTTGAACAACTACACAAGTTGTTCAACGTCGTACAATTTAGCTCATAGTTTGGAAAATTTCACAAGTATTACCTACCGTTGGATAATCAATACGAATTTTTAGATTGATTTCATTATGTATTAACCATCATACTATATTGGATATTCAACGTCGATTCGCAAACATGTTTGTCAAAATTGAAAAACATTCAATCTTAAAACCAACATCCGAAACTTATTAAAAATTCATTTTCCAAAGTTTGTATATATATATATATATATATATATATATATATATCATAATACACATATGAAGCCATATGTACTAGTTCGGAGTCACAAAAACACATTTTGAAAACCTATACGGGTTGTTCAACCTCGAACAATATGGGTAATACTTTGAGAATTTCTTATGTATGGATGTTGGATGTTATAAACACATTTGTACATTGATTTCATTATGTATTAACCGTCAAAACACGTTTTGTATACTCTAACTACAAATTTGGAGTCACAAAAATACATTTTTGAACGACCATATTGGATGTTGGTATCCGAATCGCGAATGATTTTGTCAAAATCGAAAAATATTCAAGCTTAAAACCAAATGTTCAACATTCAAAACATATTTTTAATTCGATTTCTAAAGTGTTTATGTATCACAATACACGTATGAACATATATGGATTAATTTGGAATCAGAAAAACTCATTTTGACAACCATACAGGTTGTTTAACGTCGAACAATTTAGGTCATGGTTTGAAAAAATTCACAGGTATTCCTACCGTTGGATGTTGTAAACTCATTTTTAGATTGATTTCAATATGTATTCACCATCAAATCAATTTTTAGAAACTCTTGCTAGAAATTTTATGTTACGAAAATACATTTTGAAGGACCATATTGAATGTTCAATGCCGAATCGTAAATATTTTTTTCTAAATCGAAAAACACTCAAACTTAAAACCGATTGGTCAACATCCAAAACGTATTTTTAATTCGATTTCTATAGTTTTTCTATATCACAATTCAAGTATGAAGCCATGTGTATTAATTTTGAATGACGAAAACACATTTTGAGCAACATTAGAGGTTCTTGAACGTCGAACAACTTAAGTCATAGTTTGAGAAAATTCATGAGTATTACCTACCGTTGGATATTATGAAAGTATTTTTAGATTGATTTCATTATGTATTAACCATCAAAATAAATTTTGGAAACTCTAAATACCGACTGGAGTCACGATAAGACATTTTGAACGACCATAGTAGATGTTCAATACCGAATGCAAACGTTTTTTTTTTTTTGAAAATAAAAAAATATTCAATCTTAAAACGAATTGTTCTACTTTCGAAACTTATTCTTAATTCAATTTCAATAGTTTTTCTATATCACAATTAAAGTATGAATCCATATGTATTAATTTAGAATAACAAAAACACATTTTGAACAACCTTAGAGGTTGTTAAACATCGAACAAGTTAAGATATAGTTTGAGAAAATTAATGAGTATTACGTACCGTTGGACGTTATGAACGTATTTTTAGATTGATTTCATTATGTATTAACCATCAAAATACTTTTTGAAAACTCTAAATACCAACTGGAGTCACGAAAAGACATTTTTAACGACCATATTGGATATTCAATGCCGAATCACAAACGTTTTTTCTGAAAATGAAAAAATACTCAATCCTAAAACAAATTGTTCAACTTTCGAAACTTATTTTTAATTCAATTTCTATAGTTTTTCTATATCAGCATTCAAGTACGAAGCCATATGTATTAATTTAGAATCACATAGACACATTTTGAACAACATTAGAGGTTGTTGAACGTAGAACAAGTTAAGTCGTAGTTTGAGAAAATTCATGAGTATTACCTATGGTTTGACGTTATTAACGCGTTTTTAGATTGATTTCGTTATGTATTAACCATCAAATACTTTTTGGAAACTCTAAATACCAATTGGAGTCACGAAAAGATATTTTGAACAACCATATTGGATGTTCAATGCCAAATCGCAAACGTTGTTTTGAAAGTAAAAAAAATATTCAATCTTAAAACCAATTGTTCAACTTTCGAAACTTATTTTTAGTTCTATTTCAATAATTTTTTTTATATCACAATTAAAGTGTGAAGCTATATGTATTAATTTAGAATCACAAAAACATATTTTGAACAACATTAGAGGTTGTTGAACGTCGAACAAGTTAAGTCATAGTTTGAGAAAATTAATGAGTAGTACCTACCGTTAGACGTTATGAACGCATTTTTAGATTGATTTCATTATGTATTAACAATCAAAATAATTTTTGGAAACTCTAAATACCAACTGGAATCACGAAAGGACATTTTGAACGACCATATTGGATGTTCAATGCCGAATTGCAAACATTTTTTCGAAAATTAAAAAAATATTCAATCTTAAAACCAATTGTTCTACTTTCGAAACTTATTTTGAATTCGAATTTCAAAGTTTTTATACATCATAATGCACATACGAAGCCATTTGTAATAGTTCGGAGTCACAAAAACACATTTTGACCAAATATACAGGTTGTTCAACATTGAACAATTAGGTCACAGTTTGAGAAAACGCACGTGTATTACTTACCGTTGGATGTTCTAAAAGAATTTTTAGATTGATTTAACAATTTTGGATACTCTAACTACCAATTGTAGTCAAAAAAATACATTTTAAACGAAATGCTCAATGTCAAATCGGAAATGTTTTTATTAAAATCGAAAAAAATTCAATCTTAAAACAAAATGTTCAACGTTCGAAACTTATTTTTAATTCGATTTTCAAAGTTTTTACACATCATAATGCACATACAAAGCCATAAGTACTAGTTTTCTGTCAAAAAAAAAAATAGCCATTTTGAACAACTACACAAGTTGTTCAACGTCGTACAATTTAGCTCATAGTTTGGAAAATTTCACAAGTATTACCTACCGTTGGATAATCAATACGAATTTTTAGATTGATTTCATTATGTATTAACCATCATACTATATTGGATATTCAACGTCGATTCGCAAACATGTTTGTCAAAATTGAAAAACATTCAATCTTAAAACCAACATCCGAAACTTATTAAAAATTCATTTTCCAAAGTTTGTATATATATATATATATATATATATATCATAATACACATATGAAGCCATATGTACTAGTTCGGAGTCACAAAAACACATTTTGAAAACCTATACGGGTTGTTCAACCTCGAACAATATGGGTAATACTTTGAGAATTTCTTATGTATGGATGTTGGATGTTATAAACACATTTGTACATTGATTTCATTATGTATTAACCGTCAAAACACGTTTTGTATACTCTAACTACAAATTTGGAGTCACAAAAATACATTTTTGAACGACCATATTGGATGTTGGTATCCGAATCGCGAATGATTTTGTCAAAATCGAAAAATATTCAAGCTTAAAACCAAATGTTCAACATTCAAAACATATTTTTAATTCGATTTCTAAAGTGTTTATGTATCACAATACACGTATGAACATATATGGATTAATTTGGAATCAGAAAAACTCATTTTGACAACCATACAGGTTGTTTAACGTCGAACAATTTAGGTCATGGTTTGAAAAAATTCACAGGTATTCCTACCGTTGGATGTTGTAAACTCATTTTTAGATTGATTTCAATATGTATTCACCATCAAATCAATTTTTAGAAACTCTTGCTAGAAATTTTATGTTACGAAAATACATTTTGAAGGACCATATTGAATGTTCAATGCCGAATCGTAAATATTTTTTTCTAAATCGAAAAACACTCAAACTTAAAACCGATTGGTCAACATCCAAAACGTATTTTTAATTCGATTTCTATAGTTTTTCTATATCACAATTCAAGTATGAAGCCATGTGTATTAATTTTGAATGACGAAAACACATTTTGAGCAACATTAGAGGTTCTTGAACGTCGAACAACTTAAGTCATAGTTTGAGAAAATTCATGAGTATTACCTACCGTTGGATATTATGAAAGTATTTTTAGATTGATTTCATTATGTATTAACCATCAAAATAAATTTTGGAAACTCTAAATACCGACTGGAGTCACGATAAGACATTTTGAACGACCATAGTAGATGTTCAATACCGAATGCAAACGTTTTTTTTTTTTTGAAAATAAAAAAATATTCAATCTTAAAACGAATTGTTCTACTTTCGAAACTTATTCTTAATTCAATTTCAATAGTTTTTCTATATCACAATTAAAGTATGAATCCATATGTATTAATTTAGAATAACAAAAACACATTTTGAACAACCTTAGAGGTTGTTAAACATCGAACAAGTTAAGATATAGTTTGAGAAAATTAATGAGTATTACGTACCGTTGGACGTTATGAACGTATTTTTAGATTGATTTCATTATGTATTAACCATCAAAATACTTTTTGAAAACTCTAAATACCAACTGGAGTCACGAAAAGACATTTTTAACGACCATATTGGATATTCAATGCCGAATCACAAACGTTTTTTCTGAAAATGAAAAAATACTCAATCCTAAAACAAATTGTTCAACTTTCGAAACTTATTTTTAATTCAATTTCTATAGTTTTTCTATATCAGCATTCAAGTACGAAGCCATATGTATTAATTTAGAATCACATAGACACATTTTGAACAACATTAGAGGTTGTTGAACGTAGAACAAGTTAAGTCGTAGTTTGAGAAAATTCATGAGTATTACCTATGGTTTGACGTTATTAACGCGTTTTTAGATTGATTTCGTTATGTATTAACCATCAAATACTTTTTGGAAACTCTAAATACCAATTGGAGTCACGAAAAGATATTTTGAACAACCATATTGGATGTTCAATGCCAAATCGCAAACGTTGTTTTGAAAGTAAAAAAAATATTCAATCTTAAAACCAATTGTTCAACTTTCGAAACTTATTTTTAGTTCTATTTCAATAATTTTTTTTATATCACAATTAAAGTGTGAAGCTATATGTATTAATTTAGAATCACAAAAACATATTTTGAACAACATTAGAGGTTGTTGAACGTCGAACAAGTTAAGTCATAGTTTGAGAAAATTAATGAGTAGTACCTACCGTTAGACGTTATGAACGCATTTTTAGATTGATTTCATTATGTATTAACAATCAAAATAATTTTTGGAAACTCTAAATACCAACTGGAATCACGAAAGGACATTTTGAACGACCATATTGGATGTTCAATGCCGAATTGCAAACATTTTTTCGAAAATTAAAAAAATATTCAATCTTAAAACCAATTGTTCTACTTTCGAAACTTATTTTGAATTCGAATTTCAAAGTTTTTATACATCATAATGCACAAACGAAGCCATTTGTAATAGTTCGGAGTCACAAAAACACATTTTGACCAAATATACAGGTTGTTCAACATTGAACAATTAGGTCACAGTTTGAGAAAACGCACGTGTATTACTTACCGTTGGATGTTCTAAAAGAATTTTTAGATTGATTTAACAATTTTGGATACTCTAACTACCAATTGTAGTCAAAAAAATACATTTTAAACGAAATGCTCAATGTCAAATCGGAAATGTTTTTATTAAAATCGAAAAAAATTCAATCTTAAAACAAAATGTTCAACGTTCGAAACTTATTTTTAATTCGATTTTCAAAGTTTTTACACATCATAATGCACATACAAAGCCATAAGTACTAGTTTTCTGTCAAAAAAAAAAATAGCCATTTTGAACAACTACACAAGTTGTTCAACGTCGTACAATTTAGCTCATAGTTTGGAAAATTTCACAAGTATTACCTACCGTTGGATAATCAATACGAATTTTTAGATTGATTTCATTATGTATTAACCATCATACTATATTGGATATTCAACGTCGATTCGCAAACATGTTTGTCAAAATTGAAAAACATTCAATCTTAAAACCAACATCCGAAACTTATTAAAAATTCATTTTCCAAAGTTTGTATATATATATATATATCATAATACACATATGAAGCCATATGTACTAGTTCGGAGTCACAAAAACACATTTTGAAAACCTATACGGGTTGTTCAACCTCGAACAATATGGGTAATACTTTGAGAATTTCTTATGTATGGATGTTGGATGTTATAAACACATTTGTACATTGATTTCATTATGTATTAACCGTCAAAACACGTTTTGTATACTCTAACTACAAATTTGGAGTCACAAAAATACATTTTTGAACGACCATATTGGATGTTGGTATCCGAATCGCGAATGATTTTGTCAAAATCGAAAAATATTCAAGCTTAAAACCAAATGTTCAACATTCAAAACATATTTTTAATTCGATTTCTAAAGTGTTTATGTATCACAATACACGTATGAACATATATGGATTAATTTGGAATCAGAAAAACTCATTTTGACAACCATACAGGTTGTTTAACGTCGAACAATTTAGGTCATGGTTTGAAAAAATTCACAGGTATTCCTACCGTTGGATGTTGTAAACTCATTTTTAGATTGATTTCAATATGTATTCACCATCAAATCAATTTTTAGAAACTCTTGCTAGAAATTTTATGTTACGAAAATACATTTTGAAGGACCATATTGAATGTTCAATGCCGAATCGTAAATATTTTTTTCTAAATCGAAAAACACTCAAACTTAAAACCGATTGGTCAACATCCAAAACGTATTTTTAATTCGATTTCTATAGTTTTTCTATATCACAATTCAAGTATGAAGCCATGTGTATTAATTTTGAATGACGAAAACACATTTTGAGCAACATTAGAGGTTCTTGAACGTCGAACAACTTAAGTCATAGTTTGAGAAAATTCATGAGTATTACCTACCGTTGGATATTATGAAAGTATTTTTAGATTGATTTCATTATGTATTAACCATCAAAATAAATTTTGGAAACTCTAAATACCGACTGGAGTCACGATAAGACATTTTGAACGACCATAGTAGATGTTCAATACCGAATGCAAACGTTTTTTTTTTTTTGAAAATAAAAAAATATTCAATCTTAAAACGAATTGTTCTACTTTCGAAACTTATTCTTAATTCAATTTCAATAGTTTTTCTATATCACAATTAAAGTATGAATCCATATGTATTAATTTAGAATAACAAAAACACATTTTGAACAACCTTAGAGGTTGTTAAACATCGAACAAGTTAAGATATAGTTTGAGAAAATTAATGAGTATTACGTACCGTTGGACGTTATGAACGTATTTTTAGATTGATTTCATTATGTATTAACCATCAAAATACTTTTTGAAAACTCTAAATACCAACTGGAGTCACGAAAAGACATTTTTAACGACCATATTGGATATTCAATGCCGAATCACAAACGTTTTTTCTGAAAATGAAAAAATACTCAATCCTAAAACAAATTGTTCAACTTTCGAAACTTATTTTTAATTCAATTTCTATAGTTTTTCTATATCAGCATTCAAGTACGAAGCCATATGTATTAATTTAGAATCACATAGACACATTTTGAACAACATTAGAGGTTGTTGAACGTAGAACAAGTTAAGTCGTAGTTTGAGAAAATTCATGAGTATTACCTATGGTTTGACGTTATTAACGCGTTTTTAGATTGATTTCGTTATGTATTAACCATCAAATACTTTTTGGAAACTCTAAATACCAATTGGAGTCACGAAAAGATATTTTGAACAACCATATTGGATGTTCAATGCCAAATCGCAAACGTTGTTTTGAAAGTAAAAAAAATATTCAATCTTAAAACCAATTGTTCAACTTTCGAAACTTATTTTTAGTTCTATTTCAATAATTTTTTTTATATCACAATTAAAGTGTGAAGCTATATGTATTAATTTAGAATCACAAAAACATATTTTGAACAACATTAGAGGTTGTTGAACGTCGAACAAGTTAAGTCATAGTTTGAGAAAATTAATGAGTAGTACCTACCGTTAGACGTTATGAACGCATTTTTAGATTGATTTCATTATGTATTAACAATCAAAATAATTTTTGGAAACTCTAAATACCAACTGGAATCACGAAAGGACATTTTGAACGACCATATTGGATGTTCAATGCCGAATTGCAAACATTTTTTCGAAAATTAAAAAAATATTCAATCTTAAAACCAATTGTTCTACTTTCGAAACTTATTTTGAATTCGAATTTCAAAGTTTTTATACATCATAATGCACAAACGAAGCCATTTGTAATAGTTCGGAGTCACAAAAACACATTTTGACCAAATATACAGGTTGTTCAACATTGAACAATTAGGTCACAGTTTGAGAAAACGCACGTGTATTACTTACCGTTGGATGTTCTAAAAGAATTTTTAGATTGATTTAACAATTTTGGATACTCTAACTACCAATTGTAGTCAAAAAAATACATTTTAAACGAAATGCTCAATGTCAAATCGGAAATGTTTTTATTAAAATCGAAAAAAATTCAATCTTAAAACAAAATGTTCAACGTTCGAAACTTATTTTTAATTCGATTTTCAAAGTTTTTACACATCATAATGCACATACAAAGCCATAAGTACTAGTTTTCTGTCAAAAAAAAAAATAGCCATTTTGAACAACTACACAAGTTGTTCAACGTCGTACAATTTAGCTCATAGTTTGGAAAATTTCACAAGTATTACCTACCGTTGGATAATCAATACGAATTTTTAGATTGATTTCATTATGTATTAACCATCATACTATATTGGATATTCAACGTCGATTCGCAAACATGTTTGTCAAAATTGAAAAACATTCAATCTTAAAACCAACATCCGAAACTTATTAAAAATTCATTTTCCAAAGTTTGTATATATATATATATATCATAATACACATATGAAGCCATATGTACTAGTTCGGAGTCACAAAAACACATTTTGAAAACCTATACGGGTTGTTCAACCTCGAACAATATGGGTAATACTTTGAGAATTTCTTATGTATGGATGTTGGATGTTATAAACACATTTGTACATTGATTTCATTATGTATTAACCGTCAAAACACGTTTTGTATACTCTAACTACAAATTTGGAGTCACAAAAATACATTTTTGAACGACCATATTGGATGTTGGTATCCGAATCGCGAATGATTTTGTCAAAATCGAAAAATATTCAAGCTTAAAACCAAATGTTCAACATTCAAAACATATTTTTAATTCGATTTCTAAAGTGTTTATGTATCACAATACACGTATGAACATATATGGATTAATTTGGAATCAGAAAAACTCATTTTGACAACCATACAGGTTGTTTAACGTCGAACAATTTAGGTCATGGTTTGAAAAAATTCACAGGTATTCCTACCGTTGGATGTTGTAAACTCATTTTTAGATTGATTTCAATATGTATTCACCATCAAATCAATTTTTAGAAACTCTTGCTAGAAATTTTATGTTACGAAAATACATTTTGAAGGACCATATTGAATGTTCAATGCCGAATCGTAAATATTTTTTTCTAAATCGAAAAACACTCAAACTTAAAACCGATTGGTCAACATCCAAAACGTATTTTTAATTCGATTTCTATAGTTTTTCTATATCACAATTCAAGTATGAAGCCATGTGTATTAATTTTGAATGACGAAAACACATTTTGAGCAACATTAGAGGTTCTTGAACGTCGAACAACTTAAGTCATAGTTTGAGAAAATTCATGAGTATTACCTACCGTTGGATATTATGAAAGTATTTTTAGATTGATTTCATTATGTATTAACCATCAAAATAAATTTTGGAAACTCTAAATACCGACTGGAGTCACGATAAGACATTTTGAACGACCATAGTAGATGTTCAATACCGAATGCAAACGTTTTTTTTTTTTTGAAAATAAAAAAATATTCAATCTTAAAACGAATTGTTCTACTTTCGAAACTTATTCTTAATTCAATTTCAATAGTTTTTCTATATCACAATTAAAGTATGAATCCATATGTATTAATTTAGAATAACAAAAACACATTTTGAACAACCTTAGAGGTTGTTAAACATCGAACAAGTTAAGATATAGTTTGAGAAAATTAATGAGTATTACGTACCGTTGGACGTTATGAACGTATTTTTAGATTGATTTCATTATGTATTAACCATCAAAATACTTTTTGAAAACTCTAAATACCAACTGGAGTCACGAAAAGACATTTTTAACGACCATATTGGATATTCAATGCCGAATCACAAACGTTTTTTCTGAAAATGAAAAAATACTCAATCCTAAAACAAATTGTTCAACTTTCGAAACTTATTTTTAATTCAATTTCTATAGTTTTTCTATATCAGCATTCAAGTACGAAGCCATATGTATTAATTTAGAATCACATAGACACATTTTGAACAACATTAGAGGTTGTTGAACGTAGAACAAGTTAAGTCGTAGTTTGAGAAAATTCATGAGTATTACCTATGGTTTGACGTTATTAACGCGTTTTTAGATTGATTTCGTTATGTATTAACCATCAAATACTTTTTGGAAACTCTAAATACCAATTGGAGTCACGAAAAGATATTTTGAACAACCATATTGGATGTTCAATGCCAAATCGCAAACGTTGTTTTGAAAGTAAAAAAAATATTCAATCTTAAAACCAATTGTTCAACTTTCGAAACTTATTTTTAGTTCTATTTCAATAATTTTTTTTATATCACAATTAAAGTGTGAAGCTATATGTATTAATTTAGAATCACAAAAACATATTTTGAACAACATTAGAGGTTGTTGAACGTCGAACAAGTTAAGTCATAGTTTGAGAAAATTAATGAGTAGTACCTACCGTTAGACGTTATGAACGCATTTTTAGATTGATTTCATTATGTATTAACAATCAAAATAATTTTTGGAAACTCTAAATACCAACTGGAATCACGAAAGGACATTTTGAACGACCATATTGGATGTTCAATGCCGAATTGCAAACATTTTTTCGAAAATTAAAAAAATATTCAATCTTAAAACCAATTGTTCTACTTTCGAAACTTATTTTGAATTCGAATTTCAAAGTTTTTATACATCATAATGCACATACGAAGCCATTTGTAATAGTTCGGAGTCACAAAAACACATTTTGACCAAATATACAGGTTGTTCAACATTGAACAATTAGGTCACAGTTTGAGAAAACGCACGTGTATTACTTACCGTTGGATGTTCTAAAAGAATTTTTAGATTGATTTAACAATTTTGGATACTCTAACTACCAATTGTAGTCAAAAAAATACATTTTAAACGAAATGCTCAATGTCAAATCGGAAATGTTTTTATTAAAATCGAAAAAAATTCAATCTTAAAACAAAATGTTCAACGTTCGAAACTTATTTTTAATTCGATTTTCAAAGTTTTTACACATCATAATGCACATACAAAGCCATAAGTACTAGTTTTCTGTCAAAAAAAAAAAATAGCCATTTTGAACAACTACACAAGTTGTTCAACGTCGTACAATTTAGCTCATAGTTTGGAAAATTTCACAAGTATTACCTACCGTTGGATAATCAATACGAATTTTTAGATTGATTTCATTATGTATTAACCATCATACTATATTGGATATTCAACGTCGATTCGCAAACATGTTTGTCAAAATTGAAAAACATTCAATCTTAAAACCAACATCCGAAACTTATTAAAAATTCATTTTCCAAAGTTTGTATATATATATATATATATATATATATCATAATACACATATGAAGCCATATGTACTAGTTCGGAGTCACAAAAACACATTTTGAAAACCTATACGGGTTGTTCAACCTCGAACAATATGGGTAATACTTTGAGAATTTCTTATGTATGGATGTTGGATGTTATAAACACATTTGTACATTGATTTCATTATGTATTAACCGTCAAAACACGTTTTGTATACTCTAACTACAAATTTGGAGTCACAAAAATACATTTTTGAACGACCATATTGGATGTTGGTATCCGAATCGCGAATGATTTTGTCAAAATCGAAAAATATTCAAGCTTAAAACCAAATGTTCAACATTCAAAACATATTTTTAATTCGATTTCTAAAGTGTTTATGTATCACAATACACGTATGAACATATATGGATTAATTTGGAATCAGAAAAACTCATTTTGACAACCATACATGTTGTTTAACGTCGAACAATTTAGGTCATGGTTTGAAAAAATTCACAGGTATTCCTACCGTTGGATGTTGTAAACTCATTTTTAGATTGATTTCAATATGTATTCACCATCAAATCAATTTTTAGAAACTCTTGCTAGAAATTTTATGTTACGAAAATACATTTTGAAGGACCATATTGAATGTTCAATGCCGAATCGTAAATATTTTTTTCTAAATCGAAAAACACTCAAACTTAAAACCGATTGGTCAACATCCAAAACGTATTTTTAATTCGATTTCTATAGTTTTTCTATATCACAATTCAAGTATGAAGCCATGTGTATTAATTTTGAATGACGAAAACACATTTTGAGCAACATTAGAGGTTCTTGAACGTCGAACAACTTAAGTCATAGTTTGAGAAAATTCATGAGTATTACCTACCGTTGGATATTATGAAAGTATTTTTAGATTGATTTCATTATGTATTAACCATCAAAATAAATTTTGGAAACTCTAAATACCGACTGGAGTCACGATAAGACATTTTGAACGACCATAGTAGATGTTCAATACCGAATGCAAACGTTTTTTTTTTTTTGAAAATAAAAAAA
The DNA here is from genome assembly GCA_030279155.1 of Forsythia viridissima. NCBI lineage: Eukaryota > Viridiplantae > Streptophyta > Magnoliopsida > Lamiales > Oleaceae > Forsythia > Forsythia viridissima. The sequence goes on along the minus strand of CM059044.1, from coordinate 19,983,288 downwards.
TATTCAATCTTAAAACGAATTGTTCTACTTTCGAAACTTATTCTTAATTCAATTTCAATAGTTTTTCTATATCACAATTAAAGTATGAATCCATATGTATTAATTTAGAATAACAAAAACACATTTTGAACAACCTTAGAGGTTGTTAAACATCGAACAAGTTAAGATATAGTTTGAGAAAATTAATGAGTATTACGTACCGTTGGACGTTATGAACGTATTTTTAGATTGATTTCATTATGTATTAACCATCAAAATACTTTTTGAAAACTCTAAATACCAACTGGAGTCACGAAAAGACATTTTTAACGACCATATTGGATATTCAATGCCGAATCACAAACGTTTTTTCTGAAAATGAAAAAATACTCAATCCTAAAACAAATTGTTCAACTTTCGAAACTTATTTTTAATTCAATTTCTATAGTTTTTCTATATCAGCATTCAAGTACGAAGCCATATGTATTAATTTAGAATCACATAGACACATTTTGAACAACATTAGAGGTTGTTGAACGTAGAACAAGTTAAGTCGTAGTTTGAGAAAATTCATGAGTATTACCTATGGTTTGACGTTATTAACGCGTTTTTAGATTGATTTCGTTATGTATTAACCATCAAATACTTTTTGGAAACTCTAAATACCAATTGGAGTCACGAAAAGATATTTTGAACAACCATATTGGATGTTCAATGCCAAATCGCAAACGTTGTTTTGAAAGTAAAAAAAATATTCAATCTTAAAACCAATTGTTCAACTTTCGAAACTTATTTTTAGTTCTATTTCAATAATTTTTTTTATATCACAATTAAAGTGTGAAGCTATATGTATTAATTTAGAATCACAAAAACATATTTTGAACAACATTAGAGGTTGTTGAACGTCGAACAAGTTAAGTCATAGTTTGAGAAAATTAATGAGTAGTACCTACCGTTAGACGTTATGAACGCATTTTTAGATTGATTTCATTATGTATTAACAATCAAAATAATTTTTGGAAACTCTAAATACCAACTGGAATCACGAAAGGACATTTTGAACGACCATATTGGATGTTCAATGCCGAATTGCAAACATTTTTTCGAAAATTAAAAAAATATTCAATCTTAAAACCAATTGTTCTACTTTCGAAACTTATTTTGAATTCGAATTTCAAAGTTTTTATACATCATAATGCACATACGAAGCCATTTGTAATAGTTCGGAGTCACAAAAACACATTTTGACCAAATATACAGGTTGTTCAACATTGAACAATTAGGTCACAGTTTGAGAAAACGCACGTGTATTACTTACCGTTGGATGTTCTAAAAGAATTTTTAGATTGATTTAACAATTTTGGATACTCTAACTACCAATTGTAGTCAAAAAAATACATTTTAAACGAAATGCTCAATGTCAAATCGGAAATGTTTTTATTAAAATCGAAAAAAATTCAATCTTAAAACAAAATGTTCAACGTTCGAAACTTATTTTTAATTCGATTTTCAAAGTTTTTACACATCATAATGCACATACAAAGCCATAAGTACTAGTTTTCTGTCAAAAAAAAAAATAGCCATTTTGAACAACTACACAAGTTGTTCAACGTCGTACAATTTAGCTCATAGTTTGGAAAATTTCACAAGTATTACCTACCGTTGGATAATCAATACGAATTTTTAGATTGATTTCATTATGTATTAACCATCATACTATATTGGATATTCAACGTCGATTCGCAAACATGTTTGTCAAAATTGAAAAACATTCAATCTTAAAACCAACATCCAAAACTTATTAAAAATTCATTTTCCAAAGTTTGTATATATATATATATATATATATATATCATAATACACATATGAAGCCATATGTACTAGTTCGGAGTCACAAAAACACATTTTGAAAACCTATACGGGTTGTTCAACCTCGAACAATATGGGTAATACTTTGAGAATTTCTTATGTATGGATGTTGGATGTTATAAACACATTTGTACATTGATTTCATTATGTATTAACCGTCAAAACACGTTTTGTATACTCTAACTACAAATTTGGAGTCACAAAAATACATTTTTGAACGACCATATTGGATGTTGGTATCCGAATCGCGAATGATTTTGTCAAAATCGAAAAATATTCAAGCTTAAAACCAAATGTTCAACATTCAAAACATATTTTTAATTCGATTTCTAAAGTGTTTATGTATCACAATACACGTATGAACATATATGGATTAATTTGGAATCAGAAAAACTCATTTTGACAACCATACATGTTGTTTAACGTCGAACAATTTAGGTCATGGTTTGAAAAAATTCACAGGTATTCCTACCGTTGGATGTTGTAAACTCATTTTTAGATTGATTTCAATATGTATTCACCATCAAATCAATTTTTAGAAACTCTTGCTAGAAATTTTATGTTACGAAAATACATTTTGAAGGACCATATTGAATGTTCAATGCCGAATCGTAAATATTTTTTTCTAAATCGAAAAACACTCAAACTTAAAACCGATTGGTCAACATCCAAAATGTATTTTTAATTCGATTTCTATAGTTTTTCTATATCACAATTCAAGTATGAAGCCATGTGTATTAATTTTGAATGACGAAAACACATTTTGAGCAACATTAGAGGTTCTTGAACGTCGAACAACTTAAGTCATAGTTTGAGAAAATTCATGAGTATTACCTACCGTTGGATATTATGAAAGTATTTTTAGATTGATTTCATTATGTATTAACCATCAAAATAAATTTTGGAAACTCTAAATACCGACTGGAGTCACGATAAGACATTTTGAACGACCATAGTAGATGTTCAATACCGAATGCAAACGTTTTTTTTTTTTTTGAAAATAAAAAAATATTCAATCTTAAAACGAATTGTTCTACTTTCGAAACTTATTCTTAATTCAATTTCAATAGTTTTTCTATATCACAATTAAAGTATGAATCCATATGTATTAATTTAGAATAACAAAAACACATTTTGAACAACCTTAGAGGTTGTTAAACATCGAACAAGTTAAGATATAGTTTGAGAAAATTAATGAGTATTACGTACCGTTGGACGTTATGAACGTATTTTTAGATTGATTTCATTATGTATTAACCATCAAAATACTTTTTGAAAACTCTAAATACCAACTGGAGTCACGAAAAGACATTTTTAACGACCATATTGGATATTCAATGCCGAATCACAAACGTTTTTTCTGAAAATGAAAAAATACTCAATCCTAAAACAAATTGTTCAACTTTCGAAACTTATTTTTAATTCAATTTCTATAGTTTTTCTATATCAGCATTCAAGTACGAAGCCATATGTATTAATTTAGAATCACATAGACACATTTTGAACAACATTAGAGGTTGTTGAACGTAGAACAAGTTAAGTCGTAGTTTGAGAAAATTCATGAGTATTACCTATGGTTTGACGTTATTAACGCGTTTTTAGATTGATTTCGTTATGTATTAACCATCAAATACTTTTTGGAAACTCTAAATACCAATTGGAGTCACGAAAAGATATTTTGAACAACCATATTGGATGTTCAATGCCAAATCGCAAACGTTGTTTTGAAAGTAAAAAAAATATTCAATCTTAAAACCAATTGTTCAACTTTCGAAACTTATTTTTAGTTCTATTTCAATAATTTTTTTTATATCAAAATTAAAGTGTGAAGCTATATGTATTAATTTAGAATCACAAAAACATATTTTGAACAACATTAGAGGTTGTTGAACGTCGAATACCTACCGTTAGACGTTATGAACGCATTTTTAGATTGATTTCATTATGTATTAACAATCAAAATACTTTTTGGAAACTCTAAATACCAACTGGAATCACGAAAGGACATTTTGAACGACCATATTGGATGTTCAATGCCGAATTGCAAACATTTTTTCGAAAATTAAAAAAATATTCAATCTTAAAACCAATTGTTCTACTTTCGAAACTTATTTTGAATTCGAATTTCAAAGTTTTTATACATCATAATGCACATACGAAGCCATTTGTAATAGTTCGGAGTCACAAAAACACATTTTGACCAAATATACAGGTTGTTCAACATTGAACAATTAGGTCACAGTTTGAGAAAACGCACGTGTATTACTTACCGTTGGATGTTCTAAAAGAATTTTTAGATTGATTTAACAATTTTGGATACTCTAACTACCAATTGTAGTCAAAAAAATACATTTTAAACGAAATGCTCAATGTCAAATCGGAAATGTTTTTATTAAAATCGAAAAAAATTCAATCTTAAAACAAAATGTTCAACGTTCGAAACTTATTTTTAATTCGATTTTCAAAGTTTTTACACATCATAATGCACATACAAAGCCATAAGTACTAGTTTTCTGTCAAAAAAAAAAAATAGCCATTTTGAACAACTACACAAGTTGTTCAACGTCGTACAATTTAGCTCATAGTTTGGAAAATTTCACAAGTATTACCTACCGTTGGATAATCAATACGAATTTTTAGATTGATTTCATTATGTATTAACCATCATACTATATTGGATATTCAACGTCGATTCGCAAACATGTTTGTCAAAATTGAAAAACATTCAATCTTAAAACCAACATCCGAAACTTATTAAAAATTCATTTTCCAAAGTTTGTATATATATATATATATATATATATATATCATAATACACATATGAAGCCATATGTACTAGTTCGGAGTCACAAAAACACATTTTGAAAACCTATACGGGTTGTTCAACCTCGAACAATATGGGTAATACTTTGAGAATTTCTTATGTATGGATGTTGGATGTTATAAACACATTTGTACATTGATTTCATTATGTATTAACCGTCAAAACACGTTTTGTATACTCTAACTACAAATTTGGAGTCACAAAAATACATTTTTGAACGACCATATTGGATGTTGGTATCCGAATCGCGAATGATTTTGTCAAAATCGAAAAATATTCAAGCTTAAAACCAAATGTTCAACATTCAAAACATATTTTTAATTCGATTTCTAAAGTGTTTATGTATCACAATACACGTATGAACATATATGGATTAATTTGGAATCAGAAAAACTCATTTTGACAACCATACAGGTTGTTTAACGTCGAACAATTTAGGTCATGGTTTGAAAAAATTCACAGGTATTCCTACCGTTGGATGTTGTAAACTCATTTTTAGATTGATTTCAATATGTATTCACCATCAAATCAATTTTTAGAAACTCTTGCTAGAAATTTTATGTTACGAAAATACATTTTGAAGGACCATATTGAATGTTCAATGCCGAATCGTAAATATTTTTTTCTAAATCGAAAAACACTCAAACTTAAAACCGATTGGTCAACATCCAAAACGTATTTTTAATTCGATTTCTATAGTTTTTCTATATCACAATTCAAGTATGAAGCCATGTGTATTAATTTTGAATGACGAAAACACATTTTGAGCAACATTAGAGGTTCTTGAACGTCGAACAAATTAAGTCATAGTTTGAGAAAATTCATGAGTATTACCTACCTTTGGATATTATGAAAGTATTTTTAGATTGATTTCATTATGTATTAACCATCAAAATAAATTTTGGAAACTCTAAATACCGACTGGAGTCACGATAAGACATTTTGAACGACCATAGTAGATGTTCAATACCGAATGCAAACGTTTTTTTTTTTTTGAAAATAAAAAAATATTCAATCTTAAAACGAATTGTTCTACTTTCGAAACTTATTCTTAATTCAATTTCAATAGTTTTTCTATATCACAATTAAAGTATGAATCCATATGTATTAATTTAGAATAACAAAAACACATTTTGAACAACCTTAGAGGTTGTTAAACATCGAACAAGTTAAGATATAGTTTGAGAAAATTAATGAGTATTACGTACCGTTGGACGTTATGAACGTATTTTTAGATTGATTTCATTATGTATTAACCATCAAAATACTTTTTGAAAACTCTAAATACCAACTGGAGTCACGAAAAGACATTTTTAACGACCATATTGGATATTCAATGCCGAATCACAAACGTTTTTTCTGAAAATGAAAAAATACTCAATCCTAAAACAAATTGTTCAACTTTCGAAACTTATTTTTAATTCAATTTCTATAGTTTTTCTATATCAGCATTCAAGTACGAAGCCATATGTATTAATTTAGAATCACATAGACACATTTTGAACAACATTAGAGGTTGTTGAACGTAGAACAAGTTAAGTCGTAGTTTGAGAAAATTCATGAGTATTACCTATGGTTTGACGTTATTAACGCGTTTTTAGATTGATTTCGTTATGTATTAACCATCAAATACTTTTTGGAAACTCTAAATACCAATTGGAGTCACGAAAAGATATTTTGAACAACCATATTGGATGTTCAATGCCAAATCGCAAACGTTGTTTTGAAAGTAAAAAAAATATTCAATCTTAAAACCAATTGTTCAACTTTCGAAACTTATTTTTAGTTCTATTTCAATAATTTTTTTTATATCACAATTAAAGTGTGAAGCTATATGTATTAATTTAGAATCACAAAAACATATTTTGAACAACATTAGAGGTTGTTGAACGTCGAACAAGTTAAGTCATAGTTTGAGAAAATTAATGAGTAGTACCTACCGTTAGACGTTATGAACGCATTTTTAGATTGATTTCATTATGTATTAACAATCAAAATAATTTTTGGAAACTCTAAATACCAACTGGAATCACGAAAGGACATTTTGAACGACCATATTGGATGTTCAATGCCGAATTGCAAACATTTTTTCGAAAATTAAAAAAATATTCAATCTTAAAACCAATTGTTCTACTTTCGAAACTTATTTTGAATTCGAATTTCAAAGTTTTTATACATCATAATGCACATACGAAGCCATTTGTAATAGTTCGGAGTCACAAAAACACATTTTGACCAAATATACAGGTTGTTCAACATTGAACAATTAGGTCACAGTTTGAGAAAACGCACGTGTATTACTTACCGTTGGATGTTCTAAAAGAATTTTTAGATTGATTTAACAATTTTGGATACTCTAACTACCAATTGTAGTCAAAAAAATACATTTTAAACGAAATGCTCAATGTCAAATCGGAAATGTTTTTATTAAAATCGAAAAAAATTCAATCTTAAAACAAAATGTTCAACGTTCGAAACTTATTTTTAATTCGATTTTCAAAGTTTTTACACATCATAATGCACATACAAAGCCATAAGTACTAGTTTTCTGTCAAAAAAAAAAATAGCCATTTTGAACAACTACACAAGTTGTTCAACGTCGTACAATTTAGCTCATAGTTTGGAAAATTTCACAAGTATTACCTACCGTTGGATAATCAATACGAATTTTTAGATTGATTTCATTATGTATTAACCATCATACTATATTGGATATTCAACGTCGATTCGCAAACATGTTTGTCAAAATTGAAAAACATTCAATCTTAAAACCAACATCCGAAACTTATTAAAAATTCATTTTCCAAAGTTTGTATATATATATATATATATATATATATATATATATCATAATACACATATGAAGCCATATGTACTAGTTCGGAGTCACAAAAACACATTTTGAAAACCTATACGGGTTGTTCAACCTCGAACAATATGGGTAATACTTTGAGAATTTCTTATGTATGGATGTTGGATGTTATAAACACATTTGTACATTGATTTCATTATGTATTAACCGTCAAAACACGTTTTGTATACTCTAACTACAAATTTGGAGTCACAAAAATACATTTTTGAACGACCATATTGGATGTTGGTATCCGAATCGCGAATGATTTTGTCAAAATCGAAAAATATTCAAGCTTAAAACCAAATGTTCAACATTCAAAACATATTTTTAATTCGATTTCTAAAGTGTTTATGTATCACAATACACGTATGAACATATATGGATTAATTTGGAATCAGAAAAACTCATTTTGACAACCATACAGGTTGTTTAACGTCGAACAATTTAGGTCATGGTTTGAAAAAATTCACAGGTATTCCTACCGTTGGATGTTGTAAACTCATTTTTAGATTGATTTCAATATGTATTCACCATCAAATCAATTTTTAGAAACTCTTGCTAGAAATTTTATGTTACGAAAATACATTTTGAAGGACCATATTGAATGTTCAATGCCGAATCGTAAATATTTTTTTCTAAATCGAAAAACACTCAAACTTAAAACCGATTGGTCAACATCCAAAACGTATTTTTAATTCGATTTCTATAGTTTTTCTATATCACAATTCAAGTATGAAGCCATGTGTATTAATTTTGAATGACGAAAACACATTTTGAGCAACATTAGAGGTTCTTGAACGTCGAACAACTTAAGTCATAGTTTGAGAAAATTCATGAGTATTACCTACCGTTGGATATTATGAAAGTATTTTTAGATTGATTTCATTATGTATTAACCATCAAAATAAATTTTGGAAACTCTAAATACCGACTGGAGTCACGATAAGACATTTTGAACGACCATAGTAGATGTTCAATACCGAATGCAAACGTTTTTTTTTTTTGAAAATAAAAAAATATTCAATCTTAAAACGAATTGTTCTACTTTCGAAACTTATTCTTAATTCAATTTCAATAGTTTTTCTATATCACAATTAAAGTATGAATCCATATGTATTAATTTAGAATAACAAAAACACATTTTGAACAACCTTAGAGGTTGTTAAACATCGAACAAGTTAAGATATAGTTTGAGAAAATTAATGAGTATTACGTACCGTTGGACGTTATGAACGTATTTTTAGATTGATTTCATTATGTATTAACCATCAAAATACTTTTTGAAAACTCTAAATACCAACTGGAGTCACGAAAAGACATTTTTAACGACCATATTGGATATTCAATGCCGAATCACAAACGTTTTTTCTGAAAATGAAAAAAATACTCAATCCTAAAACAAATTGTTCAACTTTCGAAACTTATTTTTAATTCAATTTCTATAGTTTTTCTATATCAGCATTCAAGTACGAAGCCATATGTATTAATTTAGAATCACATAGACACATTTTGAACAACATTAGAGGTTGTTGAACGTAGAACAAGTTAAGTCGTAGTTTGAGAAAATTCATGAGTATTACCTATGGTTTGACGTTATTAACGCGTTTTTAGATTGATTTCGTTATGTATTAACCATCAAATACTTTTTGGAAACTCTAAATACCAATTGGAGTCACGAAAAGATATTTTGAACAACCATATTGGATGTTCAATGCCAAATCGCAAACGTTGTTTTGAAAGTAAAAAAAATATTCAATCTTAAAACCAATTGTTCAACTTTCGAAACTTATTTTTAGTTCTATTTCAATAATTTTTTTTATATCACAATTAAAGTGTGAAGCTATATGTATTAATTTAGAATCACAAAAACATATTTTGAACAACATTAGAGGTTGTTGAACGTCGAACAAGTTAAGTCATAGTTTGAGAAAATTAATGAGTAGTACCTACCGTTAGACGTTATGAACGCATTTTTAGATTGATTTCATTATGTATTAACAATCAAAATACTTTTTGGAAACTCTAAATACCAACTGGAATCACGAAAGGACATTTTGAACGACCATATTGGATGTTCAATGCCGAATTGCAAACATTTTTTCGAAAATTAAAAAAATATTCAATCTTAAAACCAATTGTTCTACTTTCGAAACTTATTTTGAATTCGAATTTCAAAGTTTTTATACATCATAATGCACATACGAAGCCATTTGTAATAGTTCGGAGTCACAAAAACACATTTTGACCAAATATACAGGTTGTTCAACATTGAACAATTAGGTCACAGTTTGAGAAAACGCACGTGTATTACTTACCGTTGGATGTTCTAAAAGAATTTTTAGATTGATTTAACAATTTTGGATACTCTAACTACCAATTGTAGTCAAAAAAATACATTTTAAACGAAATGCTCAATGTCAAATCGGAAATGTTTTTATTAAAATCGAAAAAAATTCAATCTTAAAACAAAATGTTCAACGTTCGAAACTTATTTTTAATTCGATTTTCAAAGTTTTTACACATCATAATGCACATACAAAGCCATAAGTACTAGTTTTCTGTCAAAAAAAAAAATAGCCATTTTGAACAACTACACAAGTTGTTCAACGTCGTACAATTTAGCTCATAGTTTGGAAAATTTCACAAGTATTACCTACCGTTGGATAATCAATACGAATTTTTAGATTGATTTCATTATGTATTAACCATCATACTATATTGGATATTCAACGTCGATTCGCAAACATGTTTGTCAAAATTGAAAAACATTCAATCTTAAAACCAACATCCGAAACTTATTAAAAATTCATTTTCCAAAGTTTGTATATATATATATATATCATAATACACATATGAAGCCATATGTACTAGTTCGGAGTCACAAAAACACATTTTGAAAACCTATACGGGTTGTTCAACCTCGAACAATATGGGTAATACTTTGAGAATTTCTTATGTATGGATGTTGGATGTTATAAACACATTTGTACATTGATTTCATTATGTATTAACCGTCAAAACACGTTTTGTATACTCTAACTACAAATTTGGAGTCACAAAAATACATTTTTGAACGACCATATTGGATGTTGGTATCCGAATCGCGAATGATTTTGTCAAAATCGAAAAATATTCAAGCTTAAAACCAAATGTTCAACATTCAAAACATATTTTTAATTCGATTTCTAAAGTGTTTATGTATCACAATACACGTATGAACATATATGGATTAATTTGGAATCAGAAAAACTCATTTTGACAACCATACAGGTTGTTTAACGTCGAACAATTTAGGTCATGGTTTGAAAAAATTCACAGGTATTCCTACCGTTGGATGTTGTAAACTCATTTTTAGATTGATTTCAATATGTATTCACCATCAAATCAATTTTTAGAAACTCTTGCTAGAAATTTTATGTTACGAAAATACATTTTGAAGGACCATATTGAATGTTCAATGCCGAATCGTAAATATTTTTTTCTAAATCGAAAAACACTCAAACTTAAAACCGATTGGTCAACATCCAAAACGTATTTTTAATTCGATTTCTATAGTTTTTCTATATCACAATTCAAGTATGAAGCCATGTGTATTAATTTTGAATGACGAAAACACATTTTGAGCAACATTAGAGGTTCTTGAACGTCGAACAACTTAAGTCATAGTTTGAGAAAATTCATGAGTATTACCTACCGTTGGATATTATGAAAGTATTTTTAGATTGATTTCATTATGTATTAACCATCAAAATAAATTTTGGAAACTCTAAATACCGACTGGAGTCACGATAAGAAATTTTGAACGACCATAGTAGATGTTCAATACCGAATGCAAACGTTTTTTTTTTTTTGAAAATAAAAAAATATTCAATCTTAAAACGAATTGTTCTACTTTCGAAACTTATTCTTAATTCAATTTCAATAGTTTTTCTATATCACAATTAAAGTATGAATCCATATGTATTAATTTAGAATAACAAAAACACATTTTGAACAACCTTAGAGGTTGTTAAACATCGAACAAGTTAAGATATAGTTTGAGAAAATTAATGAGTATTACGTACCGTTGGACGTTATGAACGTATTTTTAGATTGATTTCATTATGTATTAACCATCAAAATACTTTTTGAAAACTCTAAATACCAACTGGAGTCACGAAAAGACATTTTTAACGACCATATTGGATATTCAATGCCGAATCACAAACGTTTTTTCTGAAAATGAAAAAATACTCAATCCTAAAACAAATTGTTCAACTTTCGAAACTTATTTTTAATTCAATTTCTATAGTTTTTCTATATCAGCATTCAAGTACGAAGCCATATGTATTAATTTAGAATCACATAGACACATTTTGAACAACATTAGAGGTTGTTGAACGTAGAACAAGTTAAGTCGTAGTTTGAGAAAATTCATGAGTATTACCTATGGTTTGACGTTATTAACGCGTTTTTAGATTGATTTCGTTATGTATTAACCATCAAATACTTTTTGGAAACTCTAAATACCAATTGGAGTCACGAAAAGATATTTTGAACAACCATATTGGATGTTCAATGCCAAATCGCAAACGTTGTTTTGAAAGTAAAAAAAATATTCAATCTTAAAACCAATTGTTCAACTTTCGAAACTTATTTTTAGTTCTATTTCAATAATTTTTTTTATATCACAATTAAAGTGTGAAGCTATATGTATTAATTTAGAATCACAAAAACATATTTTGAACAACATTAGAGGTTGTTGAACGTCGAACAAGTTAAGTCATAGTTTGAGAAAATTAATGAGTAGTACCTACCGTTAGACGTTATGAACGCATTTTTAGATTGATTTCATTATGTATTAACAATCAAAATACTTTTTGGAAACTCTAAATACCAACTGGAATCACGAAAGGACATTTTGAACGACCATATTGGATGTTCAATGCCGAATTGCAAACATTTTTTCGAAAATTAAAAAAATATTCAATCTTAAAACCAATTGTTCTACTTTCGAAACTTATTTTGAATTCGAATTTCAAAGTTTTTATACATCATAATGCACATACGAAGCCATTTGTAATAGTTCGGAGTCACAAAAACACATTTTGACCAAATATACAGGTTGTTCAACATTGAACAATTAGGTCACAGTTTGAGAAAACGCACGTGTATTACTTACCGTTGGATGTTCTAAAAGAATTTTTAGATTGATTTAACAATTTTGGATACTCTAACTACCAATTGTAGTCAAAAAAATACATTTTAAACGAAATGCTCAATGTCAAATCGGAAATGTTTTTATTAAAATCGAAAAAAATTCAATCTTAAAACAAAATGTTCAACGTTCGAAACTTATTTTTAATTCGATTTTCAAAGTTTTTACACATCATAATGCACATACAAAGCCATAAGTACTAGTTTTCTGTCAAAAAAAAAAAATAGCCATTTTGAACAACTACACAAGTTGTTCAACGTCGTACAATTTAGCTCATAGTTTGGAAAATTTCACAAGTATTACCTACCGTTGGATAATCAATACGAATTTTTAGATTGATTTCATTATGTATTAACCATCATACTATATTGGATATTCAACGTCGATTCGCAAACATGTTTGTCAAAATTGAAAAACATTCAATCTTAAAACCAACATCCGAAACTTATTAAAAATTCATTTTCCAAAGTTTGTATATATATATATATATATATATATATATATATCATAATACACATATGAAGCCATATGTACTAGTTCGGAGTCACAAAAACACATTTTGAAAACCTATACGGGTTGTTCAACCTCGAACAATATGGGTAATACTTTGAGAATTTCTTATGTATGGATGTTGGATGTTATAAACACATTTGTACATTGATTTCATTATGTATTAACCGTCAAAACACGTTTTGTATACTCTAACTACAAATTTGGAGTCACAAAAATACATTTTTGAACGACCATATTGGATGTTGGTATCCGAATCGCGAATGATTTTGTCAAAATCGAAAAATATTCAAGCTTAAAACCAAATGTTCAACATTCAAAACATATTTTTAATTCGATTTCTAAAGTGTTTATGTATCACAATACACGTATGAACATATATGGATTAATTTGGAATCAGAAAAACTCATTTTGACAACCATACAGGTTGTTTAACGTCGAACAATTTAGGTCATGGTTTGAAAAAATTCACAGGTATTCCTACCGTTGGATGTTGTAAACTCATTTTTAGATTGATTTCAATATGTATTCACCATCAAATCAATTTTTAGAAACTCTTGCTAGAAATTTTATGTTACGAAAATACATTTTGAAGGACCATATTGAATGTTCAATGCCGAATCGTAAATATTTTTTTCTAAATCGAAAAACACTCAAACTTAAAACCGATTGGTCAACATCCAAAACGTATTTTTAATTCGATTTCTATAGTTTTTCTATATCACAATTCAAGTATGAAGCCATGTGTATTAATTTTGAATGACGAAAACACATTTTGAGCAACATTAGAGGTTCTTGAACGTCGAACAAATTAAGTCATAGTTTGAGAAAATTCATGAGTATTACCTACCTTTGGATATTATGAAAGTATTTTTAGATTGATTTCATTATGTATTAACCATCAAAATAAATTTTGGAAACTCTAAATACCGACTGGAGTCACGATAAGACATTTTGAACGACCATAGTAGATGTTCAATACCGAATGCAAACGTTTTTTTTTTTTTGAAAATAAAAAAATATTCAATCTTAAAACGAATTGTTCTACTTTCGAAACTTATTCTTAATTCAATTTCAATAGTTTTTCTATATCACAATTAAAGTATGAATCCATATGTATTAATTTAGAATAACAAAAACACATTTTGAACAACCTTAGAGGTTGTTAAACATCGAACAAGTTAAGATATAGTTTGAGAAAATTAATGAGTATTACGTACCGTTGGACGTTATGAACGTATTTTTAGATTGATTTCATTATGTATTAACCATCAAAATACTTTTTGAAAACTCTAAATACCAACTGGAGTCACGAAAAGACATTTTTAACGACCATATTGGATATTCAATGCCGAATCACAAACGTTTTTTCTGAAAATGAAAAAATACTCAATCCTAAAACAAATTGTTCAACTTTCGAAACTTATTTTTAATTCAATTTCTATAGTTTTTCTATATCAGCATTCAAGTACGAAGCCATATGTATTAATTTAGAATCACATAGACACATTTTGAACAACATTAGAGGTTGTTGAACGTAGAACAAGTTAAGTCGTAGTTTGAGAAAATTCATGAGTATTACCTATGGTTTGACGTTATTAACGCGTTTTTAGATTGATTTCGTTATGTATTAACCATCAAATACTTTTTGGAAACTCTAAATACCAATTGGAGTCACGAAAAGATATTTTGAACAACCATATTGGATGTTCAATGCCAAATCGCAAACGTTGTTTTGAAAGTAAAAAAAATATTCAATCTTAAAACCAATTGTTCAACTTTCGAAACTTATTTTTAGTTCTATTTCAATAATTTTTTTTATATCACAATTAAAGTGTGAAGCTATATGTATTAATTTAGAATCACAAAAACATATTTTGAACAACATTAGAGGTTGTTGAACGTCGAACAAGTTAAGTCATAGTTTGAGAAAATTAATGAGTAGTACCTACCGTTAGACGTTATGAACGCATTTTTAGATTGATTTCATTATGTATTAACAATCAAAATACTTTTTGGAAACTCTAAATACCAACTGGAATCACGAAAGGACATTTTGAACGACCATATTGGATGTTCAATGCCGAATTGCAAACATTTTTTCGAAAATTAAAAAAATATTCAATCTTAAAACCAATTGTTCTACTTTCGAAACTTATTTTGAATTCGAATTTCAAAGTTTTTATACATCATAATGCACATACGAAGCCATTTGTAATAGTTCGGAGTCACAAAAACACATTTTGACCAAATATACAGGTTGTTCAACATTGAACAATTAGGTCACAGTTTGAGAAAACGCACGTGTATTACTTACCGTTGGATGTTCTAAAAGAATTTTTAGATTGATTTAACAATTTTGGATACTCTAACTACCAATTGTAGTCAAAAAAATACATTTTAAACGAAATGCTCAATGTCAAATCGGAAATGTTTTTATTAAAATCGAAAAAAATTCAATCTTAAAACAAAATGTTCAACGTTCGAAACTTATTTTTAATTCGATTTTCAAAGTTTTTACACATCATAATGCACATACAAAGCCATAAGTACTAGTTTTCTGTCAAAAAAAAAAATAGCCATTTTGAACAACTACACAAGTTGTTCAACGTCGTACAATTTAGCTCATAGTTTGGAAAATTTCACAAGTATTACCTACCGTTGGATAATCAATACGAATTTTTAGATTGATTTCATTATGTATTAACCATCATACTATATTGGATATTCAACGTCGATTCACAAACATGTTTGTCAAAATTGAAAAACATTCAATCTTAAAACCAACATCCGAAACTTATTAAAAATTCATTTTCCAAAGTTTGTATATATATATATATATATATATATATATATATATCATAATACACATATGAAGCCATATGTACTAGTTCGGAGTCACAAAAACACATTTTGAAAACCTATACGGGTTGTTCAACCTCGAACAATATGGGTAATACTTTGAGAATTTCTTATGTATGGATGTTGGATGTTATAAACACATTTGTACATTGATTTCATTATGTATTAACCGTCAAAACACGTTTTGTATACTCTAACTACAAATTTGGAGTCACAAAAATACATTTTTGAACGACCATATTGGATGTTGGTATCCGAATCGCGAATGATTTTGTCAAAATCGAAAAATATTCAAGCTTAAAACCAAATGTTCAACATTCAAAACATATTTTTAATTCGATTTCTAAAGTGTTTATGTATCACAATACACGTATGAACATATATGGATTAATTTGGAATCAGAAAAACTCATTTTGACAACCATACATGTTGTTTAACGACGAACAATTTAGGTCATGGTTTGAAAAAATTCACAGGTATTCCTACCGTTGGATGTTGTAAACTCATTTTTAGATTGATTTCAATATGTATTCACCATCAAATCAATTTTTAGAAACTCTTGCTAGAAATTTTATGTTACGAAAATACATTTTGAAGGACCATATTGAATGTTCAATGCCGAATCGTAAATATTTTTTTCTAAATCGAAAAACACTCAAACTTAAAACCGATTGGTCAACATCCAAAACGTATTTTTAATTCGATTTCTATAGTTTTTCTATATCACAATTCAAGTATGAAGCCATGTGTATTAATTTTGAATGACGAAAACACATTTTGAGCAACATTAGAGGTTCTTGAACGTCGAACAACTTAAGTCATAGTTTGAGAAAATTCATGAGTATTACCTACCGTTGGATATTATGAAAGTATTTTTAGATTGATTTCATTATGTATTAACCATCAAAATAAATTTTGGAAACTCTAAATACCGACTGGAGTCACGATAAGACATTTTGAACGACCATAGTAGATGTTCAATACCGAATGCAAACGTTTTTTTTTTTTTGAAAATAAAAAAATATTCAATCTTAAAACGAATTGTTCTACTTTCGAAACTTATTCTTAATTCAATTTCAATAGTTTTTCTATATCACAATTAAAGTATGAATCCATATGTATTAATTTAGAATAACAAAAACACATTTTGAACAACCTTAGAGGTTGTTAAACATCGAACAAGTTAAGATATAGTTTGAGAAAATTAATGAGTATTACGTACCGTTGGACGTTATGAACGTATTTTTAGATTGATTTCATTATGTATTAACCATCAAAATACTTTTTGAAAACTCTAAATACCAACTGGAGTCACGAAAAGACATTTTTAACGACCATATTGGATATTCAATGCCGAATCACAAACGTTTTTTCTGAAAATGAAAAAATACTCAATCCTAAAACAAATTGTTCAACTTTCGAAACTTATTTTTAATTCAATTTCTATAGTTTTTCTATATCAGCATTCAAGTACGAAGCCATATGTATTAATTTAGAATCACATAGACACATTTTGAACAACATTAGAGGTTGTTGAACGTAGAACAAGTTAAGTCGTAGTTTGAGAAAATTCATGAGTATTACCTATGGTTTGACGTTATTAACGCGTTTTTAGATTGATTTCGTTATGTATTAACCATCAAATACTTTTTGGAAACTCTAAATACCAATTGGAGTCACGAAAAGATATTTTGAACAACCATATTGGATGTTCAATGCCAAATCGCAAACGTTGTTTTGAAAGTAAAAAAAATATTCAATCTTAAAACCAATTGTTCAACTTTCGAAACTTATTTTTAGTTCTATTTCAATAATTTTTTTTATATCACAATTAAAGTGTGAAGCTATATGTATTAATTTAGAATCACAAAAACATATTTTGAACAACATTAGAGGTTGTTGAACGTCGAACAAGTTAAGTCATAGTTTGAGAAAATTAATGAGTAGTACCTACCGTTAGACGTTATGAACGCATTTTTAGATTGATTTCATTATGTATTAACAATCAAAATACTTTTTGGAAACTCTAAATACCAACTGGAATCACGAAAGGACATTTTGAACGACCATATTGGATGTTCAATGCCGAATTGCAAACATTTTTTCGAAAATTAAAAAAATATTCAATCTTAAAACCAATTGTTCTACTTTCGAAACTTATTTTGAATTCGAATTTCAAAGTTTTTATACATCATAATGCACATACGAAGCCATTTGTAATAGTTCGGAGTCACAAAAACACATTTTGACCAAATATACAGGTTGTTCAACATTGAACAATTAGGTCACAGTTTGAGAAAACGCACGTGTATTACTTACCGTTGGATGTTCTAAAAGAATTTTTAGATTGATTTAACAATTTTGGATACTCTAACTACCAATTGTAGTAAAAAAAATACATTTTAAACGAAATGCTCAATGTCAAATCGGAAATGTTTTTATTAAAATCGAAAAAAATTCAATCTTAAAACAAAATGTTCAACGTTCGAAACTTATTTTTAATTCGATTTTCAAAGTTTTTACACATCATAATGCACATACAAAGCCATAAGTACTAGTTTTCTGTCAAAAAAAAAATAGCCATTTTGAACAACTACACAAGTTGTTCAACGTCGTACAATTTAGCTCATAGTTTGGAAAATTTCACAAGTATTACCTACCGTTGGATAATCAATACGAATTTTTAGATTGATTTCATTATGTATTAACCATCATACTATATTGGATATTCAACGTCGATTCGCAAACATGTTTGTCAAAATTGAAAAACATTCAATCTTAAAACCAACATCCGAAACTTATTAAAAATTCATTTTCCAAAGTTTGTATATATATATATATATATATATATATATATATATATATATATCATAATACACATATGAAGCCATATGTACTAGTTCGGAGTCACAAAAACACATTTTGAAAACCTATACGGGTTGTTCAACCTCGAACAATATGGGTAATACTTTGAGAATTTCTTATGTATGGATGTTGGATGTTATAAACACATTTGTACATTGATTTCATTATGTATTAACCGTCAAAACACGTTTTGTATACTCTAACTACAAATTTGGAGTCACAAAAATACATTTTTGAACGACCATATTGGATGTTGGTATCCGAATCGCGAATGATTTTGTCAAAATCGAAAAATATTCAAGCTTAAAACCAAATGTTCAACATTCAAAACATATTTTTAATTCGATTTCTAAAGTGTTTATGTATCACAATACACGTATGAACATATATGGATTAATTTGGAATCAGAAAAACTCATTTTGACAACCATACAGGTTGTTTAACGTCGAACAATTTAGGTCATGGTTTGAAAAAATTCACAGGTATTCCTACCGTTGGATGTTGTAAACTCATTTTTAGATTGATTTCAATATGTATTCACCATCAAATCAATTTTTAGAAACTCTTGCTAGAAATTTTATGTTACGAAAATACATTTTGAAGGACCATATTGAATGTTCAATGCCGAATCGTAAATATTTTTTTCTAAATCGAAAAACACTCAAACTTAAAACCGATTGGTCAACATCCAAAACGTATTTTTAATTCGATTTCTATAGTTTTTCTATATCACAATTCAAGTATGAAGCCATGTGTATTAATTTTGAATGACGAAAACACATTTTGAGCAACATTAGAGGTTCTTGAACGTCGAACAACTTAAGTCATAGTTTGAGAAAATTCATGAGTATTACCTACCTTTGGATATTATGAAAGTATTTTTAGATTGATTTCATTATGTATTAACCATCAAAATAAATTTTGGAAACTCTAAATACCGACTGGAGTCACGATAAGACATTTTGAACGACCATAGTAGATGTTCAATACCGAATGCAAACGTTTTTTTTTTTTTGAAAATAAAAAAATATTCAATCTTAAAACGAATTGTTCTACTTTTGAAACTTATTCTTAATTCAATTTCAATAGTTTTTCTATATCACAATTAAAGTATGAATCCATATGTATTAATTTAGAATAACAAAAACACATTTTGAACAACCTTAGAGGTTGTTAAACATCGAACAAGTTAAGACATAGTTTGAGAAAATTAATGAGTATTACGTACCGTTGGACGTTATGAACGTATTTTTAGATTGATTTCATTATGTATTAACCATCAAAATACTTTTTGAAAACTCTAAATACCAACTGGAGTCACGAAAAGACATTTTTAACGACCATATTGGATATTCAATGCTGCCGAATCACAAACGTTTTTTCTGAAAATGAAAAAATACTCAATCCTAAAACAAATTGTTCAACTTTCGAAACTTATTTTTAATTCAATTTCTATAGTTTTTCTATATCAGCATTCAAGTACGAAGCCATATGTATTAATTTAGAATCACATAGACACATTTTGAACAACATTAGAGGTTGTTGAACGTAGAACAAGTTAAGTCGTAGTTTGAGAAAATTCATGATTATTACCTATGGTTTGACGTTATTAACGCGTTTTTAGATTGATTTCGTTATGTATTAACCATCAAATACTTTTTGAAAACTCTAAATACCAATTGGAGTCACGAAAAGATATTTTGAACAACCATATTGGATGTTCAATACCAAATCGCAAACGTTGTTTTGAAAGTAAAAAAAATATTCAATCTTAAAACCAATTGTTCAACTTTCGAAACTTATTTTTACTTCGATTTCAATAAATTTTTTTATATCACAATTCAAGTGTGAAGCTATATGTATTAATTTAGAATCACAAAAACATATTTTGAACAACATTAGAGGTTGTTGAACGTCGAACAAGTGAAGTCATAGTTTGAGAAAATTTATGAATACTACCTACCGTTAGACGTTATGAACGCATATTGGAGTCACGAAAAGTCATTTTTAACGACCATATTGGATATTCAATGCCGAATCACAAACGTTTTTTCTGAAAATGAAAAAATATTCAATCCTAAAACAAATTGTTCAACTTTCGAAACTTATTTTTAATTCAATTTCTATAGTTTTTCTATATCAGCATTCAATTACGAAGCCATATGTATTAATTTAGAATCACATAGACACATTTTGAACAACATTAGAGGTTGTTGAACGTAGAACAAGTTAAGTCGTAGTTTGAGAAAATTCATGAGTATTACCTATGGTTTGACGTTATTAACGCGTTTTGAGATTGATTTCGTTATGTATTAACCATCAAATACTTTTTAGAAACTCTAAATACCAATTGGAGTCACGAAAAGATATTTTGAACAACCATATTGGATGTTCAATGCCAAATCGCAAACGTTGTTTTGAAAGTAAAAAAATATTCAATCTTAAAACCAATTGTTCAACTTTCGAAACTTATTTTTAGTTCTATTTCAATAATTTTTTTATATCACAATTAAAGTGTGAAGCTATATGTATTAATTTAGAATCACAAAAACATATTTTGAACAACATTAGAGGTTGTTGAACGTCGAACAAGTTAAGTCATAGTTTGAGAAAATTAATGAGTAGTACCTACCGTTAGACGTTATGAACGCATTTTTAGATTGATTTCATTTTGTATTAACAATCAAAATACTTTTTGGAAACTCTAAATACCAACTGGAATCACGAAAGGACATTTTGAACGACCATATTGGATGTTCAATGCCGAATTGCAAACATTTTTTCGAAAATTAAAAAAATATTCAATCTTAAAACCAATTGTTCTACTTTCGAAACTTATTTTGAATTCGAATTTCAAAGTTTTTATACATCATAATGCACATACGAAGCCATTTGTAATAGTTCGGAGTCACAAAAACACATTTTGACCAAATATACAGGTTGTTCAACATTGAACAATTAGGTCACAGTTTGAGAAAACGCACGTGTATTACTTACCGTTGGATGTTCTAAAAGAATTTTTAGATTGATTTAACAATTTTGGATACTCTAACTACCAATTGTAGTCAAAAAAATACATTTTAAACGAAATGCTCAATGTCAAATCGGAAATGTTTTTATTAAAATCGAAAAAAATTCAATCTTAAAACAAAATGTTCAACGTTCGAAACTTATTTTTAATTCGATTTTCAAAGTTTTTACACATCATAATGCACATACAAAGCCATAAGTACTAGTTTTCTGTCAAAAAAAAAAAATAGCCATTTTGAACAACTACACAAGTTGTTCAACGTCGTACAATTTAGCTCATAGTTTGGAAAATTTCACAAGTATTACCTACCGTTGGATAATCAATACGAATTTTTAGATTGATTTCATTATGTATTAACCATCATACTATATTGGATATTCAACGTCGATTCGCAAACATGTTTGTCAAAATTGAAAAACATTCAATCTTAAAACCAACATCCGAAACTTATTAAAAATTCATTTTCCAAAGTTTGTATATATATATATATATATATATATATATATATATCATAATACACATATGAAGCCATATGTACTAGTTCGGAGTCACAAAAACACATTTTGAAAACCTATACGGGTTGTTCAACCTCGAACAATATGGGTAATACTTTGAGAATTTCTTATGTATGGATGTTGGATGTTATAAACACATTTGTACATTGATTTCATTATGTATTAACCGTCAAAACACGTTTTGTATACTCTAACTACAAATTTGGAGTCACAAAAATACATTTTTGAACGACCATATTGGATGTTGGTATCCGAATCGCGAATGATTTTGTCAAAATCGAAAAATATTCAAGCTTAAAACCAAATGTTCAACATTCAAAACATATTTTTAATTCGATTTCTAAAGTGTTTATGTATCACAATACACGTATGAACATATATGGATTAATTTGGAATCAGAAAAACTCATTTTGACAACCATACAGGTTGTTTAACGTCGAACAATTTAGGTCATGGTTTGAAAAAATTCACAGGTATTCCTACCGTTGGATGTTGTAAACTCATTTTTAGATTGATTTCAATATGTATTCACCATCAAATCAATTTTTAGAAACTCTTGCTAGAAATTTTATGTTACGAAAATACATTTTGAAGGACCATATTGAATGTTCAATGCCGAATCGTAAATATTTTTTTCTAAATCGAAAAACACTCAAACTTAAAACCGATTGGTCAACATCCAAAACGTATTTTTAATTCGATTTCTATAGTTTTTCTATATCACAATTCAAGTATGAAGCCATGTGTATTAATTTTGAATGACGAAAACACATTTTGAGCAACATTAGAGGTTCTTGAACGTCGAACAAATTAAGTCATAGTTTGAGAAAATTCATGAGTATTACCTACCTTTGGATATTATGAAAGTATTTTTAGATTGATTTCATTATGTATTAACCATCAAAATAAATTTTGGAAACTCTAAATACCGACTGGAGTCACGATAAGACATTTTGAACGACCATAGTAGATGTTCAATACCGAATGCAAACGTTTTTTTTTTTTTGAAAATAAAAAAATATTCAATCTTAAAACGAATTGTTCTACTTTCGAAACTTATTCTTAATTCAATTTCAATAGTTTTTCTATATCACAATTAAAGTATGAATCCATATGTATTAATTTAGAATAACAAAAACACATTTTGAACAACCTTAGAGGTTGTTAAACATCGAACAAGTTAAGATATAGTTTGAGAAAATTAATGAGTATTACGTACCGTTGGACGTTATGAACGTATTTTTAGATTGATTTCATTATGTATTAACCATCAAAATACTTTTTGAAAACTCTAAATACCAACTGGAGTCACGAAAAGACATTTTTAACGACCATATTGGATATTCAATGCTGCCGAATCACAAACGTTTTTTCTGAAAATGAAAAAATACTCAATCCTAAAACAAATTGTTCAACTTTCGAAACTTATTTTTAATTCAATTTCTATAGTTTTTCTATATCAGCATTCAAGTACGAAGCCATATGTATTAATTTAGAATCACATAGACACATTTTGAACAACATTAGAGGTTGTTGAACGTAGAACAAGTTAAGTCGTAGTTTGAGAAAATTCATGAGTATTACCTATGGTTTGACGTTATTAACGCGTTTTTAGATTGATTTCGTTATGTATTAACCATCAAATAATTTTTGGAAACTCTAAATACCAATTGGAGTCACGAAAAGATATTTTGAACAACCATATTGGATGTTCAATGCCAAATCGCAAACGTTGTTTTGAAAGTAAAAAAAATATTCAATCTTAAAACCAATTGTTCAACTTTCGAAACTTATTTTTACTTCGATTTCAATAATTTTTTTTATATCACAATTCAAGTGTGAAGCTATATGTATTAATTTAGAATCACAAAAACATATTTTGAACAACATTAGAGGTTGTTGAACGTCGAACAAGTGAAGTCATAGTTTGAGAAAATTTATGAATACTACCTACCGTTAGACGTTATGAACGCATATTGGAGTCACGAAA
This sequence comes from Forsythia viridissima, assembly GCA_030279155.1. Taxonomy (NCBI): domain Eukaryota; kingdom Viridiplantae; phylum Streptophyta; class Magnoliopsida; order Lamiales; family Oleaceae; genus Forsythia; species Forsythia viridissima. The sequence continues at coordinate 19,958,792 of CM059044.1, read as the reverse complement.
AGTCATTTTTAACGACCATATTGGATATTCAATGCCGAATCACAAACGTTTTTTCTGAAAATGAAAAAATATTCAATCCTAAAACAAATTGTTCAACTTTCGAAACTTATTTTTAATTCAATTTCTATAGTTTTTCTATATCAGCATTCAAGTACGAAGCCATATGTAATAATTTAGAATCACATAGACACATTTTGAACAACATTAGAGGTTGTTGAACGTAGAACAAGTTAAGTCGTAGTTTGAGAAAATTCATGAGTATTACCTATGGTTTGACGTTATTAACGCGTTTTGAGATTGATTTCGTTATGTATTAACCATCAAATACTTTTTAGAAACTCTAAATACCAATTGGAGTCACGAAAAGATATTTTGAACAACCATATTGGATGTTCAATGCCAAATCGCAAACGTTGTTTTGAAAGTAAAAAAATATTCAATCTTAAAACCAATTGTTCAACTTTCGAAACTTATTTTTAGTTCTATTTCAATAATTTTTTTATATCACAATTAAAGTGTGAAGCTATATGTATTAATTTAGAATCACAAAAACATATTTTGAACAACATTAGAGGTTGTTGAACGTCGAACAAGTTAAGTCATAGTTTGAGAAAATTAATGAGTAGTACCTACCGTTAGACGTTATGAACGCATTTTTAGATTGATTTCATTATGTATTAACAATCAAAATACTTTTTGGAAACTCTAAATACCAACTGGAATCACGAAAGGACATTTTGAACGACCATATTGGATGTTCAATGCCGAATTGCAAACATTTTTTCGAAAATTAAAAAAATATTCAATCTTAAAACCAATTGTTCTACTTTCGAAACTTATTTTGAATTCGAATTTCAAAGTTTTTATACATCATAATGCACATACGAAGCCATTTGTAATAGTTCGGAGTCACAAAAACACATTTTGACCAAATATACAGGTTGTTCAACATTGAACAATTAGGTCACAGTTTGAGAAAACGCACGTGTATTACTTACCGTTGGATGTTCTAAAAGAATTTTTAGATTGATTTAACAATTTTGGATACTCTAACTACCAATTGTAGTCAAAAAAATACATTTTAAACGAAATGCTCAATGTCAAATCGGAAATGTTTTTATTAAAATCGAAAAAAATTCAATCTTAAAACAAAATGTTCAACGTTCGAAACTTATTTTTAATTCGATTTTCAAAGTTTTTACACATCATAATGCACATACAAAGCCATAAGTACTAGTTTTCTGTCAAAAAAAAAAAATAGCCATTTTGAACAACTACACAAGTTGTTCAACGTCGTACAATTTAGCTCATAGTTTGGAAAATTTCACAAGTATTACCTACCGTTGGATAATCAATACGAATTTTTAGATTGATTTCATTATGTATTAACCATCATACTATATTGGATATTCAACGTCGATTCGCAAACATGTTTGTCAAAATTGAAAAACATTCAATCTTAAAACCAACATCCGAAACTTATTAAAAATTCATTTTCCAAAGTTTGTATATATATATATATATATATATCATAATACACATATGAAGCCATATGTACTAGTTCGGAGTCACAAAAACACATTTTGAAAACCTATACGGGTTGTTCAACCTCGAACAATATGGGTAATACTTTGAGAATTTCTTATGTATGGATGTTGGATGTTATAAACACATTTGTACATTGATTTCATTATGTATTAACCGTCAAAACACGTTTTGTATACTCTAACTACAAATTTGGAGACACAAAAATATATTTTTGAACGACCATATTGGATGTTGGTATCCGAATCGCGAATGATTTTGTCAAAATCGAAAAATATTCAAGCTTAAAACCAAATGTTCAACATTCAAAACATATTTTTAATTCGATTTCTAAAGTGTTTATGTATCACAATACACGTGTGAACATATATGGATTAATTTGGAATCAGAAAAACTCATTTTGACAACCATACAGGTTGTTTAACGTCGAACAATTTAGGTCATGGTTTGAAAAAATTCACAGGTATTCCTACCGTTGGATGTTGTAAACTCATTTTTAGATTGATTTCAATATGTATTCACCATCAAATCAATTTTTAGAAACTCTTGCTAGAAATTTTATGTTACGAAAATACATTTGAAGGACCATATTGAATGTTCAATGCCGAATCGTAAATATTTTTTTCTAAATCGAAAAACACTCAAACTTAAAACCGATTGGTCAACATCCAAAACGTATTTTTAATTCGATTTCTATAGTTTTTCTATATCACAATTCAAGTATGAAGCCATGTGTATTAATTTTGAATGACGAAAAACACATTTTGAGCAACATTAGAGGTTCTTGAACGTTCGAACAAATTAAGTCATAGTTTGAGAAAATTCATGAGTATTACCTACCTTTGGATATTATGAAAGTATTTTTAGATTGATTTCATTATGTATTAACCATCAAAATAAATTTTGGAAACTCTAAATACCGACTGGAGTCACGATAAGACATTTTGAACGACCATAGTAGATGTTCAATACCGAATGCAAACGTTTTTTTTTTTTTGAAAATAAAAAAATATTCAATCTTAAAACGAATTGTTCTACTTTCGAAACTTATTCTTAATTCAATTTCAATAGTTTTTCTATATCACAATTAAAGTATGAATCCATATGTATTAATTTAGAATAACAAAAACACATTTTGAACAACCTTAGAGGTTGTTAAACATCGAACAAGTTAAGATATAGTTTGAGAAAATTAATGAGTATTACGTACCGTTGGACGTTATGAACGTATTTTTAGATTGATTTCATTATGTATTAACCATCAAAATACTTTTTGAAAACTCTAAATACCAACTGGAGTCACGAAAAGACATTTTTAACGACCATATTGGATATTCAATGCCGAATCACAAACGTTTTTTCTGAAAATGAAAAAATACTCAATCCTAAAACAAATTGTTCAACTTTCGAAACTTATTTTTAATTCAATTTCTATAGTTTTTCTATATCAGCATTCAAGTACGAAGCCATATGTATTAATTTAGAATCACATAGACACATTTTGAACAACATTAGAGGTTGTTGAACGTAGAACAAGTTAAGTCGTAGTTTGAGAAAATTCATGAGTATTACCTATGGTTTGACGTTATTAACGCGTTTTTAGATTGATTTCGTTATGTATTAACCATCAAATAATTTTTGGAAACTCTAAATACCAATTGGAGTCACGAAAAGATATTTTGAACAACCATATTGGATGTTCAATGCCAAATCGCAAACGTTGTTTTGAAAGTAAAAAAAATATTCAATCTTAAAACCAATTGTTCAACTTTCGAAACTTATTTTTACTTCGATTTCAATAATTTTTTTTATATCACAATTCAAGTGTGAAGCTATATGTATTAATTTAGAATCACAAAAACATATTTTGAACAACATTAGAGGTTGTTGAACGTCGAACAAGTGAAGTCATAGTTTGAGAAAATTTATGAATACTACCTACCGTTAGACGTTATGAACGCATATTGGAGTCACGAAAAGTCATTTTTAACGACCATATTGGATATTCAATGCCGAATCACAAACGTTTTTTCTGAAAATGAAAAAATATTCAATCCTAAAACAAATTGTTCAACTTTCGAAACTTATTTTTAATTCAATTTCTATAGTTTTTCTATATCAGCATTCAAGTACGAAGCCATATGTAATAATTTAGAATCACATAGACACATTTTGAACAACATTAGAGGTTGTTGAACGTAGAACAAGTTAAGTCGTAGTTTGAGAAAATTCATGAGTATTACCTATGGTTTGACGTTATTAACGCGTTTTGAGATTGATTTCGTTATGTATTAACCATCAAATACTTTTTAGAAACTCTAAATACCAATTGGAGTCACGAAAAGATATTTTGAACAACCATATTGGATGTTCAATGCCAAATCGCAAACGTTGTTTTGAAAGTAAAAAAATATTCAATCTTAAAACCAATTGTTCAACTTTCGAAACTTATTTTTAGTTCTATTTCAATAATTTTTTTATATCACAATTAAAGTGTGAAGCTATATGTATTAATTTAGAATCACAAAAACATATTTTGAACAACATTAGAGGTTGTTGAACGTCGAACAAGTTAAGTCATAGTTTGAGAAAATTAATGAGTAGTACCTACCGTTAGACGTTATGAACGCATTTTTAGATTGATTTCATTATGTATTAACAATCAAAATACTTTTTGGAAACTCTAAATACCAACTGGAATCACGAAAGGACATTTTGAACGACCATATTGGATGTTCAATGCCGAATTGCAAACATTTTTTCGAAAATTAAAAAAATATTCAATCTTAAAACCAATTGTTCTACTTTCGAAACTTATTTTGAATTCGAATTTCAAAGTTTTTATACATCATAATGCACATACGAAGCCATTTGTAATAGTTCGGAGTCACAAAAACACATTTTGACCAAATATACAGGTTGTTCAACATTGAACAATTAGGTCACAGTTTGAGAAAACGCACGTGTATTACTTACCGTTGGATGTTCTAAAAGAATTTTTAGATTGATTTAACAATTTTGGATACTCTAACTACCAATTGTAGTCAAAAAAATACATTTTAAACGAAATGCTCAATGTCAAATCGGAAATGTTTTTATTAAAATCGAAAAAAATTCAATCTTAAAACAAAATGTTCAACGTTCGAAACTTATTTTTAATTCGATTTTCAAAGTTTTTACACATCATAATGCACATACAAAGCCATAAGTACTAGTTTTCTGTCAAAAAAAAAAAATAGCCATTTTGAACAACTACACAAGTTGTTCAACGTCGTACAATTTAGCTCATAGTTTGGAAAATTTCACAAGTATTACCTACCGTTGGATAATCAATACGAATTTTTAGATTGATTTCATTATGTATTAACCATCATACTATATTGGATATTCAACGTCGATTCGCAAACATGTTTGTCAAAATTGAAAAACATTCAATCTTAAAACCAACATCCGAAACTTATTAAAAATTCATTTTCCAAAGTTTGTATATATATATATATATATATATCATAATACACATATGAAGCCATATGTACTAGTTCGGAGTCACAAAAACACATTTTGAAAACCTATACGGGTTGTTCAACCTCGAACAATATGGGTAATACTTTGAGAATTTCTTATGTATGGATGTTGGATGTTATAAACACATTTGTACATTGATTTCATTATGTATTAACCGTCAAAACACGTTTTGTATACTCTAACTACAAATTTGGAGACACAAAAATATATTTTTGAACGACCATATTGGATGTTGGTATCCGAATCGCGAATGATTTTGTCAAAATCGAAAAATATTCAAGCTTAAAACCAAATGTTCAACATTCAAAACATATTTTTAATTCGATTTCTAAAGTGTTTATGTATCACAATACACGTGTGAACATATATGGATTAATTTGGAATCAGAAAAACTCATTTTGACAACCATACAGGTTGTTTAACGTCGAACAATTTAGGTCATGGTTTGAAAAAATTCACAGGTATTCCTACCGTTGGATGTTGTAAACTCATTTTTAGATTGATTTCAATATGTATTCACCATCAAATCAATTTTTAGAAACTCTTGCTAGAAATTTTATGTTACGAAAATACATTTTGAAGGACCATATTGAATGTTCAATGCCGAATCGTAAATATTTTTTTCTAAATCGAAAAACACTCAAACTTAAAACCGATTGGTCAACATCCAAAACGTATTTTTAATTCGATTTCTATAGTTTTTCTATATCACAATTCAAGTATGAAGCCATGTGTATTAATTTTGAATGACGAAAACACATTTTGAGCAACATTAGAGGTTCTTGAACGTCGAACAACTTAAGTCATAGTTTGAGAAAATTCATGAGTATTACCTACCTTTGGATATTATGAAAGTATTTTTAGATTGATTTCATTATGTATTAACCATCAAAATAAATTTTGGAAACTCTAAATACCGACTGGAGTCACGATAAGACATTTTGAACGACCATAGTAGATGTTCAATACCGAATGCAAACGTTTTTTTTCTTTTGAAAATAAAAAAATATTCAATCTTAAAACGAATTGTTCTACTTTCGAAACTTATTCTTAATTCAATTTCAATAGTTTTTCTATATCACAATTAAAGTATGAATCCATATGTATTAATTTAGAATAACAAAAACACATTTTGAACAACCTTAGAGGTTGTTAAACATCGAACAAGTTAAGATATAGTTTGAGAAAATTAATGAGTATTACGTACCGTTGGACGTTATGAACGTATTTTTAGATTGATTTCATTATGTATTAACCATCAAAATACTTTTTGAAAACTCTAAATACCAACTGGAGTCACGAAAAGACATTTTTAACGACCATATTGGATATTCAATGCCGAATCACAAACGTTTTTTCTGAAAATGAAAAAATACTCAATCCTAAAACAAATTGTTCAACTTTCGAAACTTATTTTTAATTCAATTTCTATAGTTTTTCTATATCAGCATTCAAGTACGAAGCCATATGTATTAATTTAGAATCACATAGACACATTTTGAACAACATTAGAGGTTGTTGAACGTAGAACAAGTTAAGTCGTAGTTTGAGAAAATTCATGAGTATTACCTATGGTTTGACGTTATTAACGCGTTTTTAGATTGATTTCGTTATGTATTAACCATCAAATACTTTTTGGAAACTCTAAATACCAATTGGAGTCACGAAAAGATATTTTGAACAACCATATTGGATGTTCAATGCCAAATCGCAAACGTTGTTTTGAAAGTAAAAAAAATATTCAATCTTAAAACCAATTGTTCAACTTTCGAAACTTATTTTTACTTCGATTTCAATAATTTTTTTTATATCACAATTCAAGTGTGAAGCTATATGTATTAATTTAGAATCACAAAAACATATTTTGAACAACATTAGAGGTTGTTGAACGTCGAACAAGTGAAGTCATAGTTTGAGAAAATTTATGAATACTACCTACCGTTAGACGTTATGAACGCATATTGGAGTCACGAAAAGTCATTTTTAACGACCATATTGGATATTCAATGCCGAATCACAAACGTTTTTTCTGAAAATGAAAAAATATTCAATCCTAAAACAAATTGTTCAACTTTCGAAACTTATTTTTAATTCAATTTCTATAGTTTTTCTATATCAGCATTCAAGTACGAAGCCATATGTATTAATTTAGAATCACATAGACACATTTTGAACAACATTAGAGGTTGTTGAACGTAGAACAAGTTAAGTCGTAGTTTGAGAAAATTCATGAGTATTACCTATGGTTTGACGTTATTAACGCGTTTTGAGATTGATTTCGTTATGTATTAACCATCAAATACTTTTTAGAAACTCTAAATACCAATTGGAGTCACGAAAAGATATTTTGAACAACCATATTGGATGTTCAATGCCAAATCGCAAACGTTGTTTTGAAAGTAAAAAAATATTCAATCTTAAAACCAATTGTTCAACTTTCGAAACTTATTTTTAGTTCTATTTCAATAATTTTTTTATATCACAATTAAAGTGTGAAGCTATATGTATTAATTTAGAATCACAAAAACATATTTTGAACAACATTAGAGGTTGTTGAACGTCGAACAAGTTAAGTCATAGTTTGAGAAAATTAATGAGTAGTACCTACCGTTAGACGTTATGAACGCATTTTTAGATTGATTTCATTATGTATTAACAATCAAAATACTTTTTGGAAACTCTAAATACCAACTGGAATCACGAAAGGACATTTTGAACGACCATATTGGATGTTCAATGCCGAATTGCAAACATTTTTTCGAAAATTAAAAAAATATTCAATCTTAAAACCAATTGTTCTACTTTCGAAACTTATTTTGAATTCGAATTTCAAAGTTTTTATACATCATAATGCACATACGAAGCCATTTGTAATAGTTCGGAGCCACAAAAACACATTTTGACCAAATATACAGGTTGTTCAACATTGAACAATTAGGTCACAGTTTGAGAAAACGCACGTGTATTACTTACCGTTGGATGTTCTAAAAGAATTTTTAGATTGATTTAACAATTTTGGATACTCTAACTACCAATTGTAGTCAAAAAAATACATTTTAAACGAAATGCTCAATGTCAAATCGGAAATGTTTTTATTAAAATCGAAAAAAATTCAATCTTAAAACAAAATGTTCAACGTTCGAAACTTATTTTTAATTCGATTTTCAAAGTTTTTACACATCATAATGCACATACAAAGCCATAAGTACTAGTTTTCTGTCAAAAAAAAAAAATAGCCATTTTGAACAACTACACAAGTTGTTCAACGTCGTACAATTTAGCTCATAGTTTGGAAAATTTCACAAGTATTACCTACCGTTGGATATTCAACGTCGATTCGCAAACATGTTTGTCAAAATTGAAAAACATTCAATCTTAAAACCAACATCCGAAACTTATTAAAAATTCATTTTCCAAAGTTTGTATATATATATATATCATAATACACATATGAAGCCATATGTACTAGTTCGGAGTCACAAAAACACATTTTGAAAACCTATACGGGTTGTTCAACCTCGAACAATATGGGTAATACTTTGAGAATTTCTTATGTATGGATGTTGGATGTTATAAACACATTTGTACATTGATTTCATTATGTATTAACCGTCAAAACACGTTTTGTATACTCTAACTACAAATTTGGAGTCACAAAAATACATTTTTGAACGACCATATTGGATGTTGGTATCCGAATCGCGAATGATTTTGTCAAAATCGAAAAATATTCAAGCTTAAAACCAAATGTTCAACATTCAAAACATATTTTTAATTCGATTTCTAAAGTGTTTATGTATCACAATACACGTATGAACATATATGGATTAATTTGGAATCAGAAAAACTCATTTTGACAACCATACAGGTTGTTTAACGTCGAACAATTTAGGTCATGGTTTGAAAAAATTCACAGGTATTCCTACCGTTGGATGTTGTAAACTCATTTTTAGATTGATTTCAATATGTATTCACCATCAAATCAATTTTTAGAAACTCTTGCTAGAAATTTTATGTTACGAAAATACATTTTGAAGGACCATATTGAATGTTCAATGCCGAATCGTAAATATTTTTTTCTAAATCGAAAAACACTCAAACTTAAAACCGATTGGTCAACATCCAAAACGTATTTTTAATTCGATTTCTATAGTTTTTCTATATCACAATTCAAGTATGAAGCCATGTGTATTAATTTTGAATGACGAAAACACATTTTGAGCAACATTAGAGGTTCTTGAACGTCGAACAACTTAAGTCATAGTTTGAGAAAATTCATGAGTATTACTTACCTTTGGATATTATGAAAGTATTTTTAGATTGATTTCATTATGTATTAACCATCAAAATAAATTTTGGAAACTCTAAATACCGACTGGAGTCACGATAAGACATTTTGAACGACCATAGTAGATGTTCAATACCGAATGCAAACGTTTTTTTTCTTTTGAAAATAAAAAAATATTCAATCTTAAAACGAATTGTTCTACTTTCGAAACTTATTCTTAATTCAATTTCAATAGTTTTTCTATATCACAATTAAAGTATGAATCCATATGTATTAATTTAGAATAACAAAAACACATTTTGAACAACCTTAGAGGTTGTTAAACATCGAACAAGTTAAGATATAGTTTGAGAAAATTAATGAGTATTACGTACCGTTGGACGTTATGAACGTATTTTTAGATTGATTTCATTATGTATTAACCATCAAAATACTTTTTGAAAACTCTAAATACCAACTGGAGTCACGAAAAGACATTTTTAACGACCATATTGGATATTCAATGCCGAATCACAAACGTTTTTTCTGAAAATGAAAAAATACTCAATCCTAAAACAAATTGTTCAACTTTCGAAACTTATTTTTAATTCAATTTCTATAGTTTTTCTATATCAGCATTCAAGTACGAAGCCATATGTATTAATTTAGAATCACATAGACACATTTTGAACAACATTAGAGGTTGTTGAACGTAGAACAAGTTAAGTCGTAGTTTGAGAAAATTCATGAGTATTACCTATGGTTTGACGTTATTAACGCGTTTTTAGATTGATTTCGTTATGTATTAACCATCAAATACTTTTTGGAAACTCTAAATACCAATTGGAGTCACGAAAAGATATTTTGAACAACCATATTGGATGTTCAATGCCAAATCGCAAACGTTGTTTTGAAAGTAAAAAAAATATTCAATCTTAAAACCAATTGTTCAACTTTCGAAACTTATTTTTACTTCGATTTCAATAATTTTTTTTATATCACAATTCAAGTGTGAAGCTATATGTATTAATTTAGAATCACAAAAACATATTTTGAACAACATTAGAGGTTGTTGAACGTCGAACAAGTGAAGTCATAGTTTGAGAAAATTTATGAATACTACCTACCGTTAGACGTTATGAACGCATATTGGAGTCACGAAAAGTCATTTTTAACGACCATATTGGATATTCAATGCCGAATCACAAACGTTTTTTCTGAAAATGAAAAAATATTCAATCCTAAAACAAATTGTTCAACTTTCGAAACTTATTTTTAATTCAATTTCTATAGTTTTTCTATATCAGCATTCAAGTACGAAGCCATATGTATTAATTTAGAATCACATAGACACATTTTGAACAACATTAGAGGTTGTTGAACGTAGAACAAGTTAAGTCGTAGTTTGAGAAAATTCATGAGTATTACCTATGGTTTGACGTTATTAACGCGTTTTGAGATTGATTTCGTTATGTATTAACCATCAAATACTTTTTAGAAACTCTAAATACCAATTGGAGTCACGAAAAGATATTTTGAACAACCATATTGGATGTTCAATGCCAAATCGCAAATGTTGTTTTGAAAGTAAAAAAATATTCAATCTTAAAACCAATTGTTCAACTTTCGAAACTTATTTTTAGTTCTATTTCAATAATTTTTTTATATCACAATTAAAGTGTGAAGCTATATGTATTAATTTAGAATCACAAAAACATATTTTGAACAACATTAGAGGTTGTTGAACGTCGAACAAGTTAAGTCATAGTTTGAGAAAATTAATGAGTAGTACCTACCGTTAGACGTTATGAACGCATTTTTAGATTGATTTCATTATGTATTAACAATCAAAATACTTTTTGGAAACTCTAAATACCAACTGGAATCACGAAAGGACATTTTGAACGACCATATTGGATGTTCAATGCCGAATTGCAAACATTTTTTCGAAAATTAAAAAAATATTCAATCTTAAAACCAATTGTTCTACTTTCGAAACTTATTTTGAATTCGAATTTCAAAGTTTTTATACATCATAATGCACATACGAAGCCATTTGTAATAGTTCGGAGTCACAAAAACACATTTTGACCAAATATACAGGTTGTTCAACATTGAACAATTAGGTCACAGTTTGAGAAAACGCACGTGTATTACTTACCGTTGGATGTTCTAAAAGAATTTTTAGATTGATTTAACAATTTTGGATACTCTAACTACCAATTGTAGTCAAAAAAATACATTTTAAACGAAATGCTCAATGTCAAATCGGAAATGTTTTTATTAAAATCGAAAAAAATTCAATCTTAAAACAAAATGTTCAACGTTCGAAACTTATTTTTAATTCGATTTTCAAAGTTTTTACACATCATAATGCACATACAAAGCCATAAGTACTAGTTTTCTGTCAAAAAAAAAAAATAGCCATTTTGAACAACTACACAAGTTGTTCAACGTCGTACAATTTAGCTCATAGTTTGGAAAATTTCACAAGTATTACCTACCGTTGGATATTCAACGTCGATTCGCAAACATGTTTGTCAAAATTGAAAAACATTCAATCTTAAAACCAACATCCGAAACTTATTAAAAATTCATTTTCCAAAGTTTGTATATATATATATATATATATATATCATAATACACATATGAAGCCATATGTACTAGTTCGGAGTCACAAAAACACATTTTGAAAACCTATACGGGTTGTTCAACTTCGAACAATATGGGTAATACTTTGAGAATTTCTTATGTATGGATGTTGGATGTTATAAACACATTTGTACATTGATTTCATTATGTATTAACCGTCAAAACACGTTTTGTATACTCTAACTACAAATTTGGAGACACAAAAATACATTTTTGAACGACCATATTGGATGTTGGTATCCGAATCGCGAATGATTTTGTCAAAATCGAAAAATATTCAAGCTTAAAACCAAATGTTCAACATTCAAAACATATTTTTAATTCGATTTCTAAAGTGTTTATGTATCACAATACACGTATGAACATATATGGATTAATTTGGAATCAGAAAAACTCATTTTGACAACCATACAGGTTGTTTAACGTCGAACAATTTAGGTCATGGTTTGAAAAAATTCACAGGTATTCCTACCGTTGGATGTTGTAAACTCATTTTTAGATTGATTTCAATATGTATTCACCATCAAATCAATTTTTAGAAACTCTTGCTAGAAATTTTATGTTACGAAAATACATTTTGAAGGACCATATTGAATGTTCAATGCCGAATCGTAAATATTTTTTTCTAAATCGAAAAACACTCAAACTTAAAACCGATTGGTCAACATCCAAAACGTATTTTTAATTCGATTTCTATAGTTTTTCTATATCACAATTCAAGTATGAAGCCATGTGTATTAATTTTGAATGACGAAAACACATTTTGAGCAACATTAGAGGTTCTTGAACGTCGAACAACTTAAGTCATAGTTTGAGAAAATTCATGAGTATTACCTACCTTTGGATATTATGAAAGTATTTTTAGATTGATTTCATTATGTATTAACCATCAAAATAAATTTTGGAAACTCTAAATACCGACTGGAGTCACGATAAGACATTTTGAACGACCATAGTAGATGTTCAATACCGAATGCAAACGTTTTTTTTTTTTTTGAAAATAAAAAAATATTCAATCTTAAAACGAATTGTTCTACTTTCGAAACTTATTCTTAATTCAATTTCAATAGTTTTTCTATATCACAATTAAAGTATGAATCCATATGTATTAATTTAGAATAACAAAAACACATTTTGAACAACCTTAGAGGTTGTTAAACATCGAACAAGTTAAGATATAGTTTGAGAAAATTAATGAGTATTACGTACCGTTGGACGTTATGAACGTATTTTTAGATTGATTTCATTATGTATTAACCATCAAAATACTTTTTGAAAACTCTAAATACCAACTGGAGTCACGAAAAGACATTTTTAACGACCATATTGGATATTCAATGCTGCCGAATCACAAACGTTTTTTCTGAAAATGAAAAAATACTCAATCCTAAAACAAATTGTTCAACTTTCGAAACTTATTTTTAATTCAATTTCTATAGTTTTTCTATATCAGCATTCAAGTACGAAGCCATATGTATTAATTTAGAATCACATAGACACATTTTGAACAACATTAGAGGTTGTTGAACGTAGAACAAGTTAAGTCGTAGTTTGAGAAAATTCATGAGTATTACCTATGGTTTGACGTTATTAACGCGTTTTTAGATTGATTTCGTTATGTATTAACCATCAAATACTTTTTGGAAACTCTAAATACCAATTGGAGTCACGAAAAGATATTTTGAACAACCATATTGGATGTTCAATGCCAAATCGCAAACGTTGTTTTGAAAGTAAAAAAAATATTCAATCTTAAAACCAATTGTTCAACTTTCGAAACTTATTTTTACTTCGATTTCAATAATTTTTTTTATATCACAATTCAAGTGTGAAGCTATATGTATTAATTTAGAATCACAAAAACATATTTTGAACAACATTAGAGGTTGTTGAACGTCGAACAAGTGAAGTCATAGTTTGAGAAAATTTATGAATACTACCTACCGTTAGACGTTATGAACGCATATTGGAGTCACGAAAAGTCATTTTTAACGACCATATTGGATATTCAATGCCGAATCACAAACGTTTTTTCTGAAAATGAAAAAATATTCAATCCTAAAACAAATTGTTCAACTTTCGAAACTTATTTTTAATTCAATTTCTATAGTTTTTCTATATCAGCATTCAAGTACGAAGCCATATGTATTAATTTAGAATCACATAGACACATTTTGAACAACATTAGAGGTTGTTGAACGTAGAACAAGTTAAGTCGTAGTTTGAGAAAATTCATGAGTATTACCTATGGTTTGACGTTATTAACGCGTTTTGAGATTGATTTCGTTATGTATTAACCATCAAATACTTTTTAGAAACTCTAAATACCAATTGGAGTCATGAAAAGATATTTTGAACAACCATATTGGATGTTCAATGCCAAATCGCAAACGTTGTTTTGAAAGTAAAAAAATATTCAATCTTAAAACCAATTGTTCAACTTTCGAAACTTATTTTTAGTTCTATTTCAATAATTTTTTTATATCACAATTAAAGTGTGAAGCTATATGTATTAATTTAGAATCACAAAAACATATTTTGAACAACATTAGAGGTTGTTGAACGTCGAACAAGTTAAGTCATAGTTTGAGAAAATTAATGAGTAGTACCTACCGTTAGACGTTATGAACGCATTTTTAGATTGATTTCATTATGTATTAACAATCAAAATACTTTTTGGAAACTCTAAATACCAACTGGAATCACGAAAGGACATTTTGAACGACCATATTGGATGTTCAATGCCGAATTGCAAACATTTTTTCGAAAATTAAAAAAATATTCAATCTTAAAACCAATTGTTCTACTTTCGAAACTTATTTTGAATTCGAATTTCAAAGTTTTTATACATCATAATGCACATACGAAGCCATTTGTAATAGTTCGGAGTCACAAAAACACATTTTGACCAAATATACAGGTTGTTCAACATTGAACAATTAGGTCACAGTTTGAGAAAACGCACGTGTATTACTTACCGTTGGATGTTCTAAAAGAATTTTTAGATTGATTTAACAATTTTGGATACTCTAACTACCAATTGTAGTCAAAAAAATACATTTTAAACGAAATGCTCAATGTCAAATCGGAAATGTTTTTATTAAAATCGAAAAAAATTCAATCTTAAAACAAAATGTTCAACGTTCGAAACTTATTTTTAATTCGATTTTCAAAGTTTTTACACATCATAATGCACATACAAAGCCATAAGTACTAGTTTTCTGTCAAAAAAAAAAAATAGCCATTTTGAACAACTACACAAGTTGTTCAACGTCGTACAATTTAGCTCATAGTTTGGAAAATTTCACAAGTATTACCTACCGTTGGATAATCAATACGAATTTTTAGATTGATTTCATTATGTATTAACCATCATACTATATTGGATATTCAACGTCGATTCGCAAACATGTTTGTCAAAATTGAAAAACATTCAATCTTAAAACCAACATCCGAAACTTATTAAAAATTCATTTTCCAAAGTTTGTATATATATATATATATATATATATCATAATACACATATGAAGCCATATGTACTAGTTCGGAGTCACAAAAACACATTTTGAAAACCTATACGGGTTGTTCAACCTCGAACAATATGGGTAATACTTTGAGAATTTCTTATGTATGGATGTTGGATGTTATAAACACATTTGTACATTGATTTCATTATGTATTAACCGTCAAAACACGTTTTGTATACTCTAACTACAAATTTGGAGACACAAAAATACATTTTTGAACGACCATATTGGATGTTGGTATCCGAATCGCGAATGATTTTGTCAAAATCGAAAAATATTCAAGCTTAAAACCAAATGTTCAACATTCAAAACATATTTTTAATTCGATTTCTAAAGTGTTTATGTATCACAATACACGTATGAACATATATGGATTAATTTGGAATCAGAAAAACTCATTTTGACAACCATACAGGTTGTTTAACGTCGAACAATTTAGGTCATGGTTTGAAAAAATTCACAGGTATTCCTACCGTTGGATGTTGTAAACTCATTTTTAGATTGATTTCAATATGTATTCACCATCAAATCAATTTTTAGAAACTCTTGCTAGAAATTTTATGTTACGAAAATACATTTTGAAGGACCATATTGAATGTTCAATGCCGAATCGTAAATATTTTTTTCTAAATCGAAAAACACTCAAACTTAAAACCGATTGGTCAACATCCAAAACGTATTTTTAATTCGATTTCTATAGTTTTTCTATATCACAATTCAAGTATGAAGCCATGTGTATTAATTTTGAATGACGAAAACACATTTTGAGCAACATTAGAGGTTCTTGAACGTCGAACAACTTAAGTCATAGTTTGAGAAAATTCATGAGTATTACCTACCTTTGGATATTATGAAAGTATTTTTAGATTGATTTCATTATGTATTAACCATCAAAATAAATTTTGGAAACTCTAAATACCGACTGGAGTCACGATAAGACATTTTGAACGACCATAGTAGATGTTCAATACCGAATGCAAACGTTTTTTTTTTTTTTGAAAATAAAAAAATATTCAATCTTAAAACGAATTGTTCTACTTTCGAAACTTATTCTTAATTCAATTTCAATAGTTTTTCTATATCACAATTAAAGTATGAATCCATATGTATTAATTTAGAATAACAAAAACACATTTTGAACAACCTTAGAGGTTGTTAAACATCGAACAAGTTAAGATATAGTTTGAGAAAATTAATGAGTATTACGTACCGTTGGACGTTATGAACGTATTTTTAGATTGATTTCATTATGTATTAACCATCAAAATACTTTTTGAAAACTCTAAATACCAACTGGAGTCACGAAAAGACATTTTTAACGACCATATTGGATATTCAATGCTGCCGAATCACAAACGTTTTTTCTGAAAATGAAAAAATACTCAATCCTAAAACAAATTGTTCAACTTTCGAAACTTATTTTTAATTCAATTTCTATAGTTTTTCTATATCAGCATTCAAGTACGAAGCCATATGTATTAATTTAGAATCACATAGACACATTTTGAACAACATTAGAGGTTGTTGAACGTAGAACAAGTTAAGTCGTAGTTTGAGAAAATTCATGAGTATTACCTATGGTTTGACGTTATTAACGCGTTTTTAGATTGATTTCGTTATGTATTAACCATCAAATACTTTTTGGAAACTCTAAATACCAATTGGAGTCACGAAAAGATATTTTGAACAACCATATTGGATGTTCAATGCCAAATCGCAAACGTTGTTTTGAAAGTAAAAAAAATATTCAATCTTAAAACCAATTGTTCAACTTTCGAAACTTATTTTTACTTCGATTTCAATAATTTTTTTTATATCACAATTCAAGTGTGAAGCTATATGTATTAATTTAGAATCACAAAAACATATTTTGAACAACATTAGAGGTTGTTGAACGTCGAACAAGTGAAGTCATAGTTTGAGAAAATTTATGAATACTACCTACCGTTAGACGTTATGAACGCATATTGGAGTCACGAAAAGTCATTTTTAACGACCATATTGGATATTCAATGCCGAATCACAAACGTTTTTTCTGAAAATGAAAAAATATTCAATCCTAAAACAAATTGTTCAACTTTCGAAACTTATTTTTAATTCAATTTCTATAGTTTTTCTATATCAGCATTCAAGTACGAAGCCATATGTATTAATTTAGAATCACATAGACACATTTTGAACAACATTAGAGGTTGTTGAACGTAGAACAAGTTAAGTCGTAGTTTGAGAAAATTCATGAGTATTACCTATGGTTTGACGTTATTAACGCGTTTTGAGATTGATTTCGTTATGTATTAACCATCAAATACTTTTTAGAAACTCTAAATACCAATTGGAGTCATGAAAAGATATTTTGAACAACCATATTGGATGTTCAATGCCAAATCGCAAACGTTGTTTTGAAAGTAAAAAAATATTCAATCTTAAAACCAATTGTTCAACTTTCGAAACTTATTTTTAGTTCTATTTCAATAATTTTTTTATATCACAATTAAAGTGTGAAGCTATATGTATTAATTTAGAATCACAAAAACATATTTTGAACAACATTAGAGGTTGTTGAACGTCGAACAAGTTAAGTCATAGTTTGAGAAAATTAATGAGTAGTACCTACCGTTAGACGTTATGAACGCATTTTTAGATTGATTTCATTATGTATTAACAATCAAAATACTTTTTGGAAACTCTAAATACCAACTGGAATCACGAAAGGACATTTTGAACGACCATATTGGATGTTCAATGCCGAATTGCAAACATTTTTTCGAAAATTAAAAAAATATTCAATCTTAAAACCAATTGTTCTACTTTCGAAACTTATTTTGAATTCGAATTTCAAAGTTTTTATACATCATAATGCACATACGAAGCCATTTGTAATAGTTCGGAGTCACAAAAACACATTTTGACCAAATATACAGGTTGTTCAACATTGAACAATTAGGTCACAGTTTGAGAAAACGCACGTGTATTACTTACCGTTGGATGTTCTAAAAGAATTTTTAGATTGATTTAACAATTTTGGATACTCTAACTACCAATTGTAGTCAAAAAAATACATTTTAAACGAAATGCTCAATGTCAAATCGGAAATGTTTTTATTAAAATCGAAAAAAATTCAATCTTAAAACAAAATGTTCAACGTTCGAAACTTATTTTTAATTCGATTTTCAAAGTTTTTACACATCATAATGCACATACAAAGCCATAAGTACTAGTTTTCTGTCAAAAAAAAAAAATAGCCATTTTGAACAACTACACAAGTTGTTCAACGTCGTACAATTTAGCTCATAGTTTGGAAAATTTCACAAGTATTACCTACCGTTGGATAATCAATACGAATTTTTAGATTGATTTCATTATGTATTAACCATCATACTATATTGGATATTCAACGTCGATTCGCAAACATGTTTGTCAAAATTGAAAAACATTCAATCTTAAAACCAACATCCGAAACTTATTAAAAATTCATTTTCCAAAGTTTGTATATATATATATATATATATATATCATAATACACATATGAAGCCATATGTACTAGTTCGGAGTCACAAAAACACATTTTGAAAACCTATACGGGTTGTTCAACCTCGAACAATATGGGTAATACTTTGAGAATTTCTTATGTATGGATGTTGGATGTTATAAACACATTTGTACATTGATTTCATTATGTATTAACCGTCAAAACACGTTTTGTATACTCTAACTACAAATTTGGAGACACAAAAATACATTTTTGAACGACCATATTGGATGTTGGTATCCGAATCGCGAATGATTTTGTCAAAATCGAAAAATATTCAAGCTTAAAACCAAATGTTCAACATTCAAAACATATTTTTAATTCGATTTCTAAAGTGTTTATGTATCACAATACACGTATGAACATATATGGATTAATTTGGAATCAGAAAAACTCATTTTGACAACCATACAGGTTGTTTAACGTCGAACAATTTAGGTCATGGTTTGAAAAAATTCACAGGTATTCCTACCGTTGGATGTTGTAAACTCATTTTTAGATTGATTTCAATATGTATTCACCATCAAATCAATTTTTAGAAACTCTTGCTAGAAATTTTATGTTACGAAAATACATTTTGAAGGACCATATTGAATGTTCAATGCCGAATCGTAAATATTTTTTTCTAAATCGAAAAACACTCAAACTTAAAACCGATTGGTCAACATCCAAAACGTATTTTTAATTCGATTTCTATAGTTTTTCTATATCACAATTCAAGTATGAAGCCATGTGTATTAATTTTGAATGACGAAAACACATTTTGAGCAACATTAGAGGTTCTTGAACGTCGAACAACTTAAGTCATAGTTTGAGAAAATTCATGAGTATTACCTACCTTTGGATATTATGAAAGTATTTTTAGATTGATTTCATTATGTATTAACCATCAAAATAAATTTTGGAAACTCTAAATACCGACTGGAGTCACGATAAGACATTTTGAACGACCATAGTAGATGTTCAATACCGAATGCAAACGTTTTTTTTTTTTTTGAAAATAAAAAAATATTCAATCTTAAAACGAATTGTTCTACTTTCGAAACTTATTCTTAATTCAATTTCAATAGTTTTTCTATATCACAATTAAAGTATGAATCCATATGTATTAATTTAGAATAACAAAAACACATTTTGAACAACCTTAGAGGTTGTTAAACATCGAACAAGTTAAGATATAGTTTGAGAAAATTAATGAGTATTACGTACCGTTGGACGTTATGAACGTATTTTTAGATTGATTTCATTATGTATTAACCATCAAAATACTTTTTGAAAACTCTAAATACCAACTGGAGTCACGAAAAGACATTTTTAACGACCATATTGGATATTCAATGCTGCCGAATCACAAACGTTTTTTCTGAAAATGAAAAAATACTCAATCCTAAAACAAATTGTTCAACTTTCGAAACTTATTTTTAATTCAATTTCTATAGTTTTTCTATATCAGCATTCAAGTACGAAGCCATATGTATTAATTTAGAATCACATAGACACATTTTGAACAACATTAGAGGTTGTTGAACGTAGAACAAGTTAAGTCGTAGTTTGAGAAAATTCATGAGTATTACCTATGGTTTGACGTTATTAACGCGTTTTTAGATTGATTTCGTTATGTATTAACCATCAAATACTTTTTGGAAACTCTAAATACCAATTGGAGTCACGAAAAGATATTTTGAACAACCATATTGGATGTTCAATGCCAAATCGCAAACGTTGTTTTGAAAGTAAAAAAAATATTCAATCTTAAAACCAATTGTTCAACTTTCGAAACTTATTTTTACTTCGATTTCAATAATTTTTTTTATATCACAATTCAAGTGTGAAGCTATATGTATTAATTTAGAATCACAAAAACATATTTTGAACAACATTAGAGGTTGTTGAACGTCGAACAAGTGAAGTCATAGTTTGAGAAAATTTATGAATACTACCTACCGTTAGACGTTATGAACGCATATTGGAGTCACGAAAAGTCATTTTTAACGACCATATTGGATATTCAATGCCGAATCACAAACGTTTTTTCTGAAAATGAAAAAATATTCAATCCTAAAACAAATTGTTCAACTTTCGAAACTTATTTTTAATTCAATTTCTATAGTTTTTCTATATCAGCATTCAAGTACGAAGCCATATGTATTAATTTAGAATCACATAGACACATTTTGAACAACATTAGAGGTTGTTGAACGTAGAACAAGTTAAGTCGTAGTTTGAGAAAATTCATGAGTATTACCTATGGTTTGACGTTATTAACGCGTTTTGAGATTGATTTCGTTATGTATTAACCATCAAATACTTTTTAGAAACTCTAAATACCAATTGGAGTCACGAAAAGATATTTTGAACAACCATATTGGATGTTCAATGCCAAATCGCAAACGTTGTTTTGAAAGTAAAAAAATATTCAATCTTAAAACCAATTGTTCAACTTTCGAAACTTATTTTTAGTTCTATTTCAATAATTTTTTTATATCACAATTAAAGTGTGAAGCTATATGTATTAATTTAGAATCACAAAAACATATTTTGAACAACATTAGAGGTTGTTGAACGTCGAACAAGTTAAGTCATAGTTTGAGAAAATTAATGAGTAGTACCTACCGTTAGACGTTATGAACGCATTTTTAGATTGATTTCATTATGTATTAACAATCAAAATACTTTTTGGAAACTCTAAATACCAACTGGAATCACGAAAGGACATTTTGAACGACCATATTGGATGTTCAATGCCGAATTGCAAACATTTTTTCGAAAATTAAAAAAATATTCAATCTTAAAACCAATTGTTCTACTTTCGAAACTTATTTTGAATTCGAATTTCAAAGTTTTTATACATCATAATGCACATACGAAGCCATTTGTAATAGTTCGGAGTCACAAAAACACATTTTGACCAAATATACAGGTTGTTCAACATTGAACAATTAGGTCACAGTTTGAGAAAACGCACGTGTATTACTTACCGTTGGATGTTCTAAAAGAATTTTTAGATTGATTTAACAATTTTGGATACTCTAACTACCAATTGTAGTCAAAAAAATACATTTTAAACGAAATGCTCAATGTCAAATCGGAAATGTTTTTATTAAAATCGAAAAAAATTCAATCTTAAAACAAAATGTTCAACGTTCGAAACTTATTTTTAATTCGATTTTCAAAGTTTTTACACATCATAATGCACATACAAAGCCATAAGTACTAGTTTTCTGTCAAAAAAAAAAAATAGCCATTTTGAACAACTACACAAGTTGTTCAACGTCGTACAATTTAGCTCATAGTTTGGAAAATTTCACAAGTATTACCTACCGTTGGATAATCAATACGAATTTTTAGATTGATTTCATTATGTATTAACCATCATACTATATTGGA
Organism: Forsythia viridissima; assembly: GCA_030279155.1. Taxonomy (NCBI): domain Eukaryota; kingdom Viridiplantae; phylum Streptophyta; class Magnoliopsida; order Lamiales; family Oleaceae; genus Forsythia; species Forsythia viridissima. The sequence goes on along the minus strand of CM059044.1, from coordinate 19,936,360 downwards.
TATTCAACGTCGATTCGCAAACATGTTTGTCAAAATTGAAAAACATTCAATCTTAAAACCAACATCCGAAACTTATTAAAAATTCATTTTCCAAAGTTTGTATATATATATATATATCATAATACACATATGAAGCCATATGTACTAGTTCGGAGTCACAAAAACACATTTTGAAAACCTATACGGGTTGTTCAACCTCGAACAATATGGGTAATACTTTGAGAATTTCTTATGTATGGATGTTGGATGTTATAAACACATTTGTACATTGATTTCATTATGTATTAACCGTCAAAACACGTTTTGTATACTCTAACTACAAATTTGGAGTCACAAAAATACATTTTTGAACGACCATATTGGATGTTGGTATCCGAATCGCGAATGATTTTGTCAAAATCGAAAAATATTCAAGCTTAAAACCAAATGTTCAACATTCAAAACATATTTTTAATTCGATTTCTAAAGTGTTTATGTATCACAATACACGTATGAACATATATGGATTAATTTGGAATCAGAAAAACTCATTTTGACAACCATACAGGTTGTTTAACGTCGAACAATTTAGGTCATGGTTTGAAAAAATTCACAGGTATTCCTACCGTTGGATGTTGTAAACTCATTTTTAGATTGATTTCAATATGTATTCACCATCAAATCAATTTTTAGAAACTCTTGCTAGAAATTTTATGTTACGAAAATACATTTTGAAGGACCATATTGAATGTTCAATGCCGAATCGTAAATATTTTTTTCTAAATCGAAAAACACTCAAACTTAAAACCGATTGGTCAACATCCAAAACGTATTTTTAATTCGATTTCTATAGTTTTTCTATATCACAATTCAAGTATGAAGCCATGTGTATTAATTTTGAATGACGAAAACACATTTTGAGCAACATTAGAGGTTCTTGAACGTCGAACAACTTAAGTCATAGTTTGAGAAAATTCATGAGTATTACCTACCTTTGGATATTATGAAAGTATTTTTAGATTGATTTCATTATGTATTAACCATCAAAATAAATTTTGGAAACTCTAAATACCGACTGGAGTCACGATAAGACATTTTGAACGACCATAGTAGATGTTCAATACCGAATGCAAACGTTTTTTTTTTTTTGAAAATAAAAAAATATTAGATCTTAAAACGAATTGTTCTACTTTTGAAACTTATTCTTAATTCAATTTCAATAGTTTTTCTATATCACAATTAAAGTATGAATCCATATGTATTAATTTAGAATAACAAAAACACATTTTGAACAACCTTAGAGGTTGTTAAACATCGAACAAGTTAAGACATAGTTTGAGAAAATTAATGAGTATTACGTACCGTTGGACGTTATGAACGTATTTTTAGATTGATTTCATTATGTATTAACCATCAAAATACTTTTTGAAAACTCTAAATACCAACTGGAGTCACGAAAAGACATTTTTAACGACCATATTGGATATTCAATGCTGCCGAATCACAAACGTTTTTTCTGAAAATGAAAAAATACTCAATCCTAAAACAAATTGTTCAACTTTCGAAACTTATTTTTAATTCAATTTCTATAGTTTTTCTATATCAGCATTCAAGTACGAAGCCATATGTATTAATTTAGAATCACATAGACACATTTTGAACAACATTAGAGGTTGTTGAACGTAGAACAAGTTAAGTCGTAGTTTGAGAAAATTCATGAGTATTACCTATGGTTTGACGTTATTAACGCGTTTTTAGATTGATTTCGTTATGTATTAACCATCAAATACTTTTTGGAAACTCTAAATACCAATTGGAGTCACGAAAAGATATTTTGAACAACCATATTGGATGTTCAATGCCAAATCGCAAACGTTGTTTTGAAAGTAAAAAAAATATTCAATCCTAAAACCAATTGTTCAACTTTCGAAACTTATTTTTACTTCGATTTCAATAATTTTTTTTTATATCACAATTCAAGTGTGAAGCTATATGTATTAATTTAGAATCACAAAAACATAGTTTGAACAACATTAGAGGTTGTTGAACGTCGAACAAGTGAAGTCATAGTTTGAGAAAATTTATGAATACTACCTACCGTTAGACGTTATGAACGCATATTGGAGTCACGAAAAGTCATTTTTAACGACCATATTGGATATTCAATGCCGAATCACAAACGTTTTTTCTGAAAATGAAAAAATATTCAATCCTAAAACAAATTGTTCAACTTTCGAAACTTATTTTTAATTCAATTTCTATAGTTTTTCTATATCAGCATTCAAGTACGAAGCCATATGTATTAATTTAGAATCACATAGACACATTTTGAACAACATTAGAGGTTGTTGAACGTAGAACAAGTTAAGTCGTAGTTTGAGAAAATTCATGAGTATTACCTATGGTTTGACGTTATTAACGCGTTTTGAGATTGATTTCGTTATGTATTAACCATCAAATACTTTTTAGAAACTCTAAATACCAATTGGAGTCACGAAAAGATATTTTGAACAACCATATTGGATGTTCAATGCCAAATCGCAAACGTTGTTTTGAAAGTAAAAAAATATTCAATCTTAAAACCAATTGTTCAACTTTCGAAACTTATTTTTAGTTCTATTTCAATAATTTTTTTATATCACAATTAAAGTGTGAAGCTATATGTATTAATTTAGAATCACAAAAACATATTTTGAACAACATTAGAGGTTGTTGAACGTCGAACAAGTTAAGTCATAGTTTGAGAAAATTAATGAGTAGTACCTACCGTTAGACGTTATGAACGCATTTTTAGATTGATTTCATTATGTATTAACAATCAAAATACTTTTTGGAAACTCTAAATACCAACTGGAATCACGAAAGGACATTTTGAACGACCATATTGGATGTTCAATGCCGAATTGCAAACATTTTTTCGAAAATTAAAAAAATATTCAATCTTAAAACCAATTGTTCTACTTTCGAAACTTATTTTGAATTCGAATTTCAAAGTTTTTATACATCATAATGCACATACGAAGCCATTTGTAATAGTTCGGAGTCACAAAAACACATTTTGACCAAATATACAGGTTGTTCAACATTGAACAATTAGGTCACAGTTTGAGAAAACGCACGTGTATTACTTACCGTTGGATGTTCTAAAAGAATTTTTAGATTGATTTAACAATTTTGGATACTCTAACTACCAATTGTAGTCAAAAAAATACATTTTAAACGAAATGCTCAATGTCAAATCGGAAATGTTTTTATTAAAATCGAAAAAAATTCAATCTTAAAACAAAATGTTCAACGTTCGAAACTTATTTTTAATTCGATTTTCAAAGTTTTTACACATCATAATGCACATACAAAGCCATAAGTACTAGTTTTCTGTCAAAAAAAAAAAATAGCCATTTTGAACAACTACACAAGTTGTTCAACGTCGTACAATTTAGCTCATAGTTTGGAAAATTTCACAAGTATTACCTACCGTTGGATAATCAATACGAATTTTTAGATTGATTTCATTATGTATTAACCATCATACTATATTGGATATTCAACGTCGATTCGCAAACATGTTTGTCAAAATTGAAAAACATTCAATCTTAAAACCAACATCCGAAACTTATTAAAAATTCATTTTCCAAAGTTTGTATATATATATATATATCATAATACACATATGAAGCCATATGTACTAGTTCGGAGTCACAAAAACACATTTTGAAAACCTATACGGGTTGTTCAACCTCGAACAATATGGGTAATACTTTGAGAATTTCTTATGTATGGATGTTGGATGTTATAAACACATTTGTACATTGATTTCATTATGTATTAACCGTCAAAACACGTTTTGTATACTCTAACTACAAATTTGGAGTCACAAAAATACATTTTTGAACGACCATATTGGATGTTGGTATCCGAATCGCGAATGATTTTGTCAAAATCGAAAAATATTCAAGCTTAAAACCAAATGTTCAACATTCAAAACATATTTTTAATTCGATTTCTAAAGTGTTTATGTATCACAATACACGTATGAACATATATGGATTAATTTGGAATCAGAAAAACTCATTTTGACAACCATACAGGTTGTTTAACGTCGAACAATTTAGGTCATGGTTTGAAAAAATTCACAGGTATTCCTACCGTTGGATGTTGTAAACTCATTTTTAGATTGATTTCAATATGTATTCACCATCAAATCAATTTTTAGAAACTCTTGCTAGAAATTTTATGTTACGAAAATACATTTTGAAGGACCATATTGAATGTTCAATGCCGAATCGTAAATATTTTTTTCTAAATCGAAAAACACTCAAACTTAAAACCGATTGGTCAACATCCAAAACGTATTTTTAATTCGATTTCTATAGTTTTTCTATATCACAATTCAAGTATGAAGCCATGTGTATTAATTTTGAATGACGAAAACACATTTTGAGCAACATTAGAGGTTCTTGAACGTCGAACAACTTAAGTCATAGTTTGAGAAAATTCATGAGTATTACCTACCTTTGGATATTATGAAAGTATTTTTAGATTGATTTCATTATGTATTAACCATCAAAATAAATTTTGGAAACTCTAAATACCGACTGGAGTCACGATAAGACATTTTGAACGACCATAGTAGATGTTCAATACCGAATGCAAACGTTTTTTTTTTTTTGAAAATAAAAAAATATTAGATCTTAAAACGAATTGTTCTACTTTTGAAACTTATTCTTAATTCAATTTCAATAGTTTTTCTATATCACAATTAAAGTATGAATCCATATGTATTAATTTAGAATAACAAAAACACATTTTGAACAACCTTAGAGGTTGTTAAACATCGAACAAGTTAAGACATAGTTTGAGAAAATTAATGAGTATTACGTACCGTTGGACGTTATGAACGTATTTTTAGATTGATTTCATTATGTATTAACCATCAAAATACTTTTTGAAAACTCTAAATACCAACTGGAGTCACGAAAAGACATTTTTAACGACCATATTGGATATTCAATGCTGCCGAATCACAAACGTTTTTTCTGAAAATGAAAAAATACTCAATCCTAAAACAAATTGTTCAACTTTCGAAACTTATTTTTAATTCAATTTCTATAGTTTTTCTATATCAGCATTCAAGTACGAAGCCATATGTATTAATTTAGAATCACATAGACACATTTTGAACAACATTAGAGGTTGTTGAACGTAGAACAAGTTAAGTCGTAGTTTGAGAAAATTCATGAGTATTACCTATGGTTTGACGTTATTAACGCGTTTTTAGATTGATTTCGTTATGTATTAACCATCAAATACTTTTTGGAAACTCTAAATACCAATTGGAGTCACGAAAAGATATTTTGAACAACCATATTGGATGTTCAATGCCAAATCGCAAACGTTGTTTTGAAAGTAAAAAAAATATTCAATCCTAAAACCAATTGTTCAACTTTCGAAACTTATTTTTACTTCGATTTCAATAATTTTTTTTTATATCACAATTCAAGTGTGAAGCTATATGTATTAATTTAGAATCACAAAAACATAGTTTGAACAACATTAGAGGTTGTTGAACGTCGAACAAGTGAAGTCATAGTTTGAGAAAATTTATGAATACTACCTACCGTTAGACGTTATGAACGCATATTGGAGTCACGAAAAGTCATTTTTAACGACCATATTGGATATTCAATGCCGAATCACAAACGTTTTTTCTGAAAATGAAAAAATATTCAATCCTAAAACAAATTGTTCAACTTTCGAAACTTATTTTTAATTCAATTTCTATAGTTTTTCTATATCAGCATTCAAGTACGAAGCCATATGTATTAATTTAGAATCACATAGACACATTTTGAACAACATTAGAGGTTGTTGAACGTAGAACAAGTTAAGTCGTAGTTTGAGAAAATTCATGAGTATTACCTATGGTTTGACGTTATTAACGCGTTTTGAGATTGATTTCGTTATGTATTAACCATCAAATACTTTTTAGAAACTCTAAATACCAATTGGAGTCACGAAAAGATATTTTGAACAACCATATTGGATGTTCAATGCCAAATCGCAAACGTTGTTTTGAAAGTAAAAAAATATTCAATCTTAAAACCAATTGTTCAACTTTCGAAACTTATTTTTAGTTCTATTTCAATAATTTTTTTATATCACAATTAAAGTGTGAAGCTATATGTATTAATTTAGAATCACAAAAACATATTTTGAACAACATTAGAGGTTGTTGAACGTCGAACAAGTTAAGTCATAGTTTGAGAAAATTAATGAGTAGTACCTACCGTTAGACGTTATGAACGCATTTTTAGATTGATTTCATTATGTATTAACAATCAAAATACTTTTTGGAAACTCTAAATACCAACTGGAATCACGAAAGGACATTTTGAACGACCATATTGGATGTTCAATGCCGAATTGCAAACATTTTTTCGAAAATTAAAAAAATATTCAATCTTAAAACCAATTGTTCTACTTTCGAAACTTATTTTGAATTCGAATTTCAAAGTTTTTATACATCATAATGCACATACGAAGCCATTTGTAATAGTTCGGAGTCACAAAAACACATTTTGACCAAATATACAGGTTGTTCAACATTGAACAATTAGGTCACAGTTTGAGAAAACGCACGTGTATTACTTACCGTTGGATGTTCTAAAAGAATTTTTAGATTGATTTAACAATTTTGGATACTCTAACTACCAATTGTAGTCAAAAAAATACATTTTAAACGAAATGCTCAATGTCAAATCGGAAATGTTTTTATTAAAATCGAAAAAAATTCAATCTTAAAACAAAATGTTCAACGTTCGAAACTTATTTTTAATTCGATTTTCAAAGTTTTTACACATCATAATGCACATACAAAGCCATAAGTACTAGTTTTCTGTCAAAAAAAAAAAATAGCCATTTTGAACAACTACACAAGTTGTTCAACGTCGTACAATTTAGCTCATAGTTTGGAAAATTTCACAAGTATTACCTACCGTTGGATAATCAATACGAATTTTTAGATTGATTTCATTATGTATTAACCATCATACTATATTGGATATTCAACGTCGATTCGCAAACATGTTTGTCAAAATTGAAAAACATTCAATCTTAAAACCAACATCCGAAACTTATTAAAAATTCATTTTCCAAAGTTTGTATATATATATATATATCATAATACACATATGAAGCCATATGTACTAGTTCGGAGTCACAAAAACACATTTTGAAAACCTATACGGGTTGTTCAACCTCGAACAATATGGGTAATACTTTGAGAATTTCTTATGTATGGATGTTGGATGTTATAAACACATTTGTACATTGATTTCATTATGTATTAACCGTCAAAACACGTTTTGTATACTCTAACTACAAATTTGGAGTCACAAAAATACATTTTTGAACGACCATATTGGATGTTGGTATCCGAATCGCGAATGATTTTGTCAAAATCGAAAAATATTCAAGCTTAAAACCAAATGTTCAACATTCAAAACATATTTTTAATTCGATTTCTAAAGTGTTTATGTATCACAATACACGTATGAACATATATGGATTAATTTGGAATCAGAAAAACTCATTTTGACAACCATACAGGTTGTTTAACGTCGAACAATTTAGGTCATGGTTTGAAAAAATTCACAGGTATTCCTACCGTTGGATGTTGTAAACTCATTTTTAGATTGATTTCAATATGTATTCACCATCAAATCAATTTTTAGAAACTCTTGCTAGAAATTTTATGTTACGAAAATACATTTTGAAGGACCATATTGAATGTTCAATGCCGAATCGTAAATATTTTTTTCTAAATCGAAAAACACTCAAACTTAAAACCGATTGGTCAACATCCAAAACGTATTTTTAATTCGATTTCTATAGTTTTTCTATATCACAATTCAAGTATGAAGCCATGTGTATTAATTTTGAATGACGAAAACACATTTTGAGCAACATTAGAGGTTCTTGAACGTCGAACAACTTAAGTCATAGTTTGAGAAAATTCATGAGTATTACCTACCTTTGGATATTATGAAAGTATTTTTAGATTGATTTCATTATGTATTAACCATCAAAATAAGTTTTGGAAACTCTAAATACCGACTGGAGTCACGATAAGACATTTTGAACGACCATAGTAGATGTTCAATACCGAATGCAAACGTTTTTTTTTTTTTGAAAATAAAAAAATATTCAATCTTAAAACGAATTGTTCTACTTTCGAAACTTATTCTTAATTCAATTTCAATAGTTTTTCTATATCACAATTAAAGTATGAATCCATATGTATTAATTTAGAATAACAAAAACACATTTTGAACAACCTTAGAGGTTGTTAAACATCGAACAAGTTAAGATATAGTTTGAGAAAATTAATGAGTATTACGTACCGTTGGACGTTATGAACGTATTTTTAGATTGATTTCATTATGTATTAACCATCAAAATACTTTTTGAAAACTCTAAATACCAACTGGAGTCACGAAAAGACATTTTTAACGACCATATTGGATATTCAATGCTGCCGAATCACAAACGTTTTTTCTGAAAATGAAAAAATACTCAATCCTAAAACAAATTGTTCAACTTTCGAAACTTATTTTTAATTCAATTTCTATAGTTTTTCTATATCAGCATTCAAGTACGAAGCCATATGTATTAATTTAGAATCACATAGACACATTTTGAACAACATTAGAGGTTGTTGAACGTAGAACAAGTTAAGTCGTAGTTTGAGAAAATTCATGAGTATTACCTATGGTTTGACGTTATTAACGCGTTTTTAGATTGATTTCGTTATGTATTAACCATCAAATAATTTTTGGAAACTCTAAATACCAATTGGAGTCACGAAAAGATATTTTGAACAACCATATTGGATGTTCAATGCCAAATCGCAAACGTTGTTTTGAAAGTAAAAAAAATATTCAATCTTAAAACCAATTGTTCAACTTTCGAAACTTATTTTTACTTCGATTTCAATAATTTTTTTTATATCACAATTCAAGTGTGAAGCTATATGTATTAATTTAGAATCACAAAAACATATTTTGAACAACATTAGAGGTTGTTGAACGTCGAACAAGTGAAGTCATAGTTTGAGAAAATTTATGAATACTACCTACCGTTAGACGTTATGAACGCATATTGGAGTCACGAAAAGTCATTTTTAACGACCATATTGGATATTCAATGCCGAATCACAAACGTTTTTTCTGAAAATGAAAAAATATTCAATCCTAAAACAAATTGTTCAACTTTCGAAACTTATTTTTAATTCAATTTCTATAGTTTTTCTATATCAGCATTCAAGTACGAAGCCATATGTAATAATTTAGAATCACATAGACACATTTTGAACAACATTAGAGGTTGTTGAACGTAGAACAAGTTAAGTCGTAGTTTGAGAAAATTCATGAGTATTACCTATGGTTTGACGTTATTAACGCGTTTTGAGATTGATTTCGTTATGTATTAACCATCAAATACTTTTTAGAAACTCTAAATACCAATTGGAGTCACGAAAAGATATTTTGAACAACCATATTGGATGTTCAATGCCAAATCGCAAACGTTGTTTTGAAAGTAAAAAAATATTCAATCTTAAAACCAATTGTTCAACTTTCGAAACTTATTTTTAGTTCTATTTCAATAATTTTTTTATATCACAATTAAAGTGTGAAGCTATATGTATTAATTTAGAATCACAAAAACATATTTTGAACAACATTAGAGGTTGTTGAACGTCGAACAAGTTAAGTCATAGTTTGAGAAAATTAATGAGTAGTACCTACCGTTAGACGTTATGAACGCATTTTTAGATTGATTTCATTATGTATTAACAATCAAAATACTTTTTGGAAACTCTAAATACCAACTGGAATCACGAAAGGACATTTTGAACGACCATATTGGATGTTCAATGCCGAATTGCAAACATTTTTTCGAAAATTAAAAAAATATTCAATCTTAAAACCAATTGTTCTACTTTCGAAACTTATTTTGAATTCGAATTTCAAAGTTTTTATACATCATAATGCACATACGAAGCCATTTGTAATAGTTCGGAGTCACAAAAACACATTTTGACCAAATATACAGGTTGTTCAACATTGAACAATTAGGTCACAGTTTGAGAAAACGCACGTGTATTACTTACCGTTGGATGTTCTAAAAGAATTTTTAGATTGATTTAACAATTTTGGATACTCTAACTACCAATTGTAGTCAAAAAAATACATTTTAAACGAAATGCTCAATGTCAAATCGGAAATGTTTTTATTAAAATCGAAAAAAATTCAATCTTAAAACAAAATGTTCAACGTTCGAAACTTATTTTTAATTCGATTTTCAAAGTTTTTACACATCATAATGCACATACAAAGCCATAAGTACTAGTTTTCTGTCAAAAAAAAAAAATAGCCATTTTGAACAACTACACAAGTTGTTCAACGTCGTACAATTTAGCTCATAGTTTGGAAAATTTCACAAGTATTACCTACCGTTGGATAATCAATACGAATTTTTAGATTGATTTCATTATGTATTAACCATCATACTATATTGGATATTCAACGTCGATTCGCAAACATGTTTGTCAAAATTGAAAAACATTCAATCTTAAAACCAACATCCGAAACTTATTAAAAATTCATTTTCCAAAGTTTGTATATATATATATATATCATAATACACATATGAAGCCATATGTACTAGTTCGGAGTCACAAAAACACATTTTGAAAACCTATACGGGTTGTTCAACCTCGAACAATATGGGTAATACTTTGAGAATTTCTTATGTATGGATGTTGGATGTTATAAACACATTTGTACATTGATTTCATTATGTATTAACCGTCAAAACACGTTTTGTATACTCTAACTACAAATTTGGAGTCACAAAAATACATTTTTGAACGACCATATTGGATGTTGGTATCCGAATCGCGAATGATTTTGTCAAAATCGAAAAATATTCAAGCTTAAAACCAAATGTTCAACATTCAAAACATATTTTTAATTCGATTTCTAAAGTGTTTATGTATCACAATACACGTATGAACATATATGGATTAATTTGGAATCAGAAAAACTCATTTTGACAACCATACAGGTTGTTTAACGTCGAACAATTTAGGTCATGGTTTGAAAAAATTCACAGGTATTCCTACCGTTGGATGTTGTAAACTCATTTTTAGATTGATTTCAATATGTATTCACCATCAAATCAATTTTTAGAAACTCTTGCTAGAAATTTTATGTTACGAAAATACATTTTGAAGGACCATATTGAATGTTCAATGCCGAATCGTAAATATTTTTTTCTAAATCGAAAAACACTCAAACTTAAAACCGATTGGTCAACATCCAAAACGTATTTTTAATTCGATTTCTATAGTTTTTCTATATCACAATTCAAGTATGAAGCCATGTGTATTAATTTTGAATGACGAAAACACATTTTGAGCAACATTAGAGGTTCTTGAACGTCGAACAACTTAAGTCATAGTTTGAGAAAATTCATGAGTATTACCTACCTTTGGATATTATGAAAGTATTTTTAGATTGATTTCATTATGTATTAACCATCAAAATAAATTTTGGAAACTCTAAATACCGACTGGAGTCACGATAAGACATTTTGAACGACCATAGTAGATGTTCAATACCGAATGCAAACGTTTTTTTTTTTTTGAAAATAAAAAAATATTCAATCTTAAAACGAATTGTTCTACTTTTGAAACTTATTCTTAATTCAATTTCAATAGTTTTTCTATATCACAATTAAAGTATGAATCCATATGTATTAATTTAGAATAACAAAAACACATTTTGAACAACCTTAGAGGTTGTTAAACATCGAACAAGTTAAGACATAGTTTGAGAAAATTAATGAGTATTACGTACCGTTGGACGTTATGAACGTATTTTTAGATTGATTTCATTATGTATTAACCATCAAAATACTTTTTGAAAACTCTAAATACCAACTGGAGTCACGAAAAGACATTTTTAACGACCATATTGGATATTCAATGCTGCCGAATCACAAACGTTTTTTCTGAAAATGAAAAAATACTCAATCCTAAAACAAATTGTTCAACTTTCGAAACTTATTTTTAATTCAATTTCTATAGTTTTTCTATATCAGCATTCAAGTACGAAGCCATATGTATTAATTTAGAATCACATAGACACATTTTGAACAACATTAGAGGTTGTTGAACGTAGAACAAGTTAAGTCGTAGTTTGAGAAAATTCATGAGTATTACCTATGGTTTGACGTTATTAACGCGTTTTTAGATTGATTTCGTTATGTATTAACCATCAAATAATTTTTGGAAACTCTAAATACCAATTGGAGTCACGAAAAGATATTTTGAACAACCATATTGGATGTTCAATGCCAAATCGCAAACGTTGTTTTGAAAGTAAAAAAAATATTCAATCTTAAAACCAATTGTTCAACTTTCGAAACTTATTTTTACTTCGATTTCAATAATTTTTTTTATATCACAATTCAAGTATGAAGCTATATGTATTAATTTAGAATCACAAAAACATATTTTGAACAACATTAGAGGTTGTTGAACGTCGAACAAGTGAAGTCATAGTTTGAGAAAATTTATGAATACTACCTACCGTTAGACGTTATGAACGCATATTGGAGTCACGAAAAGTCATTTTTAACGACCATATTGGATATTCAATGCCGAATCACAAACGTTTTTTCTGAAAATGAAAAAATATTCAATCCTAAAACAAATTGTTCAACTTTCGAAACTTATTTTTAATTCAATTTCTATAGTTTTTCTATATCAGCATTCAAGTACGAAGCCATATGTAATAATTTAGAATCACATAGACACATTTTGAACAACATTAGAGGTTGTTGAACGTAGAACAAGTTAAGTCGTAGTTTGAGAAAATTCATGAGTATTACCTATGGTTTGACGTTATTAACGCGTTTTGAGATTGATTTCGTTATGTATTAACCATCAAATACTTTTTAGAAACTCTAAATACCAATTGGAGTCACGAAAAGATATTTTGAACAACCATATTGGATGTTCAATGCCAAATCGCAAACGTTGTTTTGAAAGTAAAAAAATATTCAATCTTAAAACCAATTGTTCAACTTTCGAAACTTATTTTTAGTTCTATTTCAATAATTTTTTTATATCACAATTAAAGTGTGAAGCTATATGTATTAATTTAGAATCACAAAAACATATTTTGAACAACATTAGAGGTTGTTGAACGTCGAACAAGTTAAGTCATAGTTTGAGAAAATTAATGAGTAGTACCTACCGTTAGACGTTATGAACGCATTTTTAGATTGATTTCATTATGTATTAACAATCAAAATACTTTTTGGAAACTCTAAATACCAACTGGAATCACGAAAGGACATTTTGAACGACCATATTGGATGTTCAATGCCGAATTGCAAACATTTTTTCGAAAATTAAAAAAATATTCAATCTTAAAACCAATTGTTCTACTTTCGAAACTTATTTTGAATTCGAATTTCAAAGTTTTTATACATCATAATGCACATACGAAGCCATTTGTAATAGTTCGGAGTCACAAAAACACATTTTGACCAAATATACAGGTTGTTCAACATTGAACAATTAGGTCACAGTTTGAGAAAACGCACGTGTATTACTTACCGTTGGATGTTCTAAAAGAATTTTTAGATTGATTTAACAATTTTGGATACTCTAACTACCAATTGTAGTCAAAAAAATACATTTTAAACGAAATGCTCAATGTCAAATCGGAAATGTTTTTATTAAAATCGAAAAAAATTCAATCTTAAAACAAAATGTTCAACGTTCGAAACTTATTTTTAATTCGATTTTCAAAGTTTTTACACATCATAATGCACATACAAAGCCATAAGTACTAGTTTTCTGTCAAAAAAAAAAAATAGCCATTTTGAACAACTACACAAGTTGTTCAACGTCGTACAATTTAGCTCATAGTTTGGAAAATTTCACAAGTATTACCTACCGTTGGATAATCAATACGAATTTTTAGATTGATTTCATTATGTATTAACCATCATACTATATTGGATATTCAACGTCGATTCGCAAACATGTTTGTCAAAATTGAAAAACATTCAATCTTAAAACCAACATCCGAAACTTATTAAAAATTCATTTTCCAAAGTTTGTATATATATATATATATATATATATATATATATATATATATATATATATATATATATATATATATATATATATCATAATACACATATGAAGCCATATGTACTAGTTCGGAGTCACAAAAACACATTTTGAAAACCTATACGGGTTGTTCAACCTCGAACAATATGGGTAATACTTTGAGAATTTCTTATGTATGGATGTTGGATGTTATAAACACATTTGTACATTGATTTCATTATGTATTAACCGTCAAAACACGTTTTGTATACTCTAACTACAAATTTGGAGTCACAAAAATACATTTTTGAACGACCATATTGGATGTTGGTATCCGAATCGCGAATGATTTTGTCAAAATCGAAAAATATTCAAGCTTAAAACCAAATGTTCAACATTCAAAACATATTTTTAATTCGATTTCTAAAGTGTTTATGTATCACAATACACGTATGAACATATATGGATTAATTTGGAATCAGAAAAACTCATTTTGACAACCATACAGGTTGTTTAACGTCGAACAATTTAGGTCATGGTTTGAAAAAATTCACAGGTATTCCTACCGTTGGATGTTGTAAACTCATTTTTAGATTGATTTCAATATGTATTCACCATCAAATCAATTTTTAGAAACTCTTGCTAGAAATTTTATGTTACGAAAATACATTTTGAAGGACCATATTGAATGTTCAATGCCGAATCGTAAATATTTTTTTCTAAATCGAAAAACACTCAAACTTAAAACCGATTGGTCAACATCCAAAACGTATTTTTAATTCGATTTCTATAGTTTTTCTATATCACAATTCAAGTATGAAGCCATGTGTATTAATTTTGAATGACGAAAACACATTTTGAGCAACATTAGAGGTTCTTGAACGTCGAACAACTTAAGTCATAGTTTGAGAAAATTCATGAGTATTACCTACCTTTGGATATTATGAAAGTATTTTTAGATTGATTTCATTATGTATTAACCATCAAAATAAATTTTGGAAACTCTAAATACCGACTGGAGTCACGATAAGACATTTTGAACGACCATAGTAGATGTTCAATACCGAATGCAAACGTTTTTTTTTTTTTGAAAATAAAAAAATATTCAATCTTAAAACGAATTGTTCTACTTTCGAAACTTATTCTTAATTCAATTTCAATAGTTTTTCTATATCACAATTAAAGTATGAATCCATATGTATTAATTTAGAATAACAAAAACACATTTTGAACAACCTTAGAGGTTGTTAAACATCGAACAAGTTAAGATATAGTTTGAGAAAATTAATGAGTATTACGTACCGTTGGACGTTATGAACGTATTTTTAGATTGATTTCATTATGTATTAACCATCAAAATACTTTTTGAAAACTCTAAATACCAACTGGAGTCACGAAAAGACATTTTTAACGACCATATTGGATATTCAATGCTGCCGAATCACAAACGTTTTTTCTGAAAATGAAAAAATACTCAATCCTAAAACAAATTGTTCAACTTTCGAAACTTATTTTTAATTCAATTTCTATAGTTTTTCTATATCAGCATTCAAGTACGAAGCCATATGTATTAATTTAGAATCACATAGACACATTTTGAACAACATTAGAGGTTGTTGAACGTAGAACAAGTTAAGTCGTAGTTTGAGAAAATTCATGAGTATTACCTATGGTTTGACGTTATTAACGCGTTTTTAGATTGATTTCGTTATGTATTAACCATCAAATACTTTTTGGAAACTCTAAATACCAATTGGAGTCACGAAAAGATATTTTGAACAACCATATTGGATGTTCAATGCCAAATCGCAAACGTTGTTTTGAAAGTAAAAAAAATATTCAATCTTAAAACCAATTGTTCAACTTTCGAAACTTATTTTTACTTCGATTTCAATAATTTTTTTTATATCACAATTCAAGTGTGAAGCTATATGTATTAATTTAGAATCACAAAAACATATTTTGAACAACATTAGAGGTTGTTGAACGTCGAACAAGTGAAGTCATAGTTTGAGAAAATTTATGAATACTACCTACCGTTAGACGTTATGAACGCATATTGGAGTCACGAAAAGTCATTTTTAACGACCATATTGGATATTCAATGCCGAATCACAAACGTTTTTTCTGAAAATGAAAAAATATTCAATCCTAAAACAAATTGTTCAACTTTCGAAACTTATTTTTAATTCAATTTCTATAGTTTTTCTATATCAGCATTCAAGTACGAAGCCATATGTATTAATTTAGAATCACATAGACACATTTTGAACAACATTAGAGGTTGTTGAACGTAGAACAAGTTAAGTCGTAGTTTGAGAAAATTCATGAGTATTACCTATGGTTTGACGTTATTAACGCGTTTTGAGATTGATTTCGTTATGTATTAACCATCAAATACTTTTTAGAAACTCTAAATACCAATTGGAGTCACGAAAAGATATTTTGAACAACCATATTGGATGTTCAATGCCAAATCGCAAACGTTGTTTTGAAAGTAAAAAAATATTCAATCTTAAAACCAATTGTTCAACTTTCGAAACTTATTTTTAGTTCTATTTCAATAATTTTTTTATATCACAATTAAAGTGTGAAGCTATATGTATTAATTTAGAATCACAAAAACATATTTTGAACAACATTAGAGGTTGTTGAACGTCGAACAAGTTAAGTCATAGTTTGAGAAAATTAATGAGTAGTACCTACCGTTAGACGTTATGAACGCATTTTTAGATTGATTTCATTATGTATTAACAATCAAAATACTTTTTGGAAACTCTAAATACCAACTGGAATCACGAAAGGACATTTTGAACGACCATATTGGATGTTCAATGCCGAATTGCAAACATTTTTTCGAAAATTAAAAAAATATTCAATCTTAAAACCAATTGTTCTACTTTCGAAACTTATTTTGAATTCGAATTTCAAAGTTTTTATACATCATAATGCACATACGAAGCCATTTGTAATAGTTCGGAGTCACAAAAACACATTTTGACCAAATATACAGGTTGTTCAACATTGAACAATTAGGTCACAGTTTGAGAAAACGCACGTGTATTACTTACCGTTGGATGTTCTAAAAGAATTTTTAGATTGATTTAACAATTTTGGATACTCTAACTACCAATTGTAGTCAAAAAAATACATTTTAAACGAAATGCTCAATGTCAAATCGGAAATGTTTTTATTAAAATCGAAAAAAATTCAATCTTAAAACAAAATGTTCAACGTTCGAAACTTATTTTTAATTCGATTTTCAAAGTTTTTACACATCATAATGCACATACAAAGCCATAAGTACTAGTTTTCTGTCAAAAAAAAAAAATAGCCATTTTGAACAACTACACAAGTTGTTCAACGTCGTACAATTTAGCTCATAGTTTGGAAAATTTCACAAGTATTACCTACCGTTGGATAATCAATACGAATTTTTAGATTGATTTCATTATGTATTAACCATCATACTATATTGGATATTCAACGTCGATTCGCAAACATGTTTGTCAAAATTGAAAAACATTCAATCTTAAAACCAACATCCGAAACTTATTAAAAATTCATTTTCCAAAGTTTGTATATATATATATATATATATCATAATACACATATGAAGCCATATGTACTAGTTCGGAGTCACAAAAACACATTTTGAAAACCTATACGGGTTGTTCAACCTCGAACAATATGGGTAATACTTTGAGAATTTCTTATGTATGGATGTTGGATGTTATAAACACATTTGTACATTGATTTCATTATGTATTAACCGTCAAAACACGTTTTGTATACTCTAACTACAAATTTGGAGTCACAAAAATACATTTTTGAACGACCATATTGGATGTTGGTATCCGAATGGCGAATGATTTTGTCAAAATCGAAAAATATTCAAGCTTAAAACCAAATGTTCAACATTCAAAACATATTTTTAATTCGATTTCTAAAGTGTTTATGTATCACAATACACGTATGAAGATATATGGATTAATTTGGAATCAGAAAAACTCATTTTGACAACCATACAGGTTGTTTAACGTCGAACAATTTAGGTCATGGTTTGAAAAAATTCACAGGTATTCCTACCGTTGGATGTTGTAAACTCATTTTTAGATTGATTTCAATATGTATTCACCATCAAATCAATTTTTAGAAACTCTTGCTAGAAATTTTATGTTACGAAAATACATTTTGAAGGACCATATTGAATGTTCAATGCCGAATCGTAAATATTTTTTTCTAAATCGAAAAACACTCAAACTTAAAACCGATTGGTCAACATCCAAAACGTATTTTTAATTCGATTTCTATAGTTTTTCTATATCACAATTCAAGTATGAAGCCATGTGTATTAATTTTGAATGACGAAAACACATTTTGAGCAACATTAGAGGTTCTTGAACGTCGAACAACTTAAGTCATAGTTTGAGAAAATTCATGAGTATTACCTACCTTTGGATATTATGAAAGTATTTTTAGATTGATTTCATTATGTATTAACCATCAAAATAAATTTTGGAAACTCTAAATACCGACTGGAGTCACGATAAGACATTTTGAACGACCATAGTAGATGTTCAATACCGAATGCAAACGTTTTTTTTTTTTTGAAAATAAAAAAATATTCAATCTTAAAACGAATTGTTCTACTTTCGAAACTTATTCTTAATTCAATTTCAATAGTTTTTCTATATCACAATTAAAGTATGAATCCATATGTATTAATTTAGAATAACAAAAACACATTTTGAACAACCTTAGAGGTTGTTAAACATCGAACAAGTTAAGATATAGTTTGAGAAAATTAATGAGTATTACGTACCGTTGGACGTTATGAACGTATTTTTAGATTGATTTCATTATGTATTAACCATCAAAATACTTTTTGAAAACTCTAAATACCAACTGGAGTCACGAAAAGACATTTTTAACGACCATATTGGATATTCAATGCTGCCGAATCACAAACGTTTTTTCTGAAAATGAAAAAATACTCAATCCTAAAACAAATTGTTCAACTTTCGAAACTTATTTTTAATTCAATTTCTATAGTTTTTCTATATCAGCATTCAAGTACGAAGCCATATGTATTAATTTAGAATCACATAGACACATTTTGAACAACATTAGAGGTTGTTGAACGTAGAACAAGTTAAGTCGTAGTTTGAGAAAATTCATGAGTATTACCTATGGTTTGACGTTATTAACGCGTTTTTAGATTGATTTCGTTATGTATTAACCATCAAATAATTTTTGGAAACTCTAAATACCAATTGGAGTCACGAAAAGATATTTTGAACAACCATATTGGATGTTCAATGCCAAATCGCAAACGTTGTTTTGAAAGTAAAAAAAATATTCAATCTTAAAACCAATTGTTCAACTTTCGAAACTTATTTTTACTTCGATTTCAATAATTTTTTTTATATCACAATTCAAGTGTGAAGCTATATGTATTAATTTAGAATCACAAAAACATATTTTGAACAACATTAGAGGTTGTTGAACGTCGAACAAGTGAAGTCATAGTTTGAGAAAATTTATGAATACTACCTACCGTTAGACGTTATGAACGCATATTGGAGTCACGAAAAGTCATTTTTAACGACCATATTGGATATTCAATGCCGAATCACAAACGTTTTTTCTGAAAATGAAAAAATATTCAATCCTAAAACAAATTGTTCAACTTTCGAAACTTATTTTTAATTCAATTTCTATAGTTTTTCTATATCAGCATTCAAGTACGAAGCCATATGTATTAATTTAGAATCACATAGACACATTTTGAACAACATTAGAGGTTGTTGAACGTAGAACAAGTTAAGTCGTAGTTTGAGAAAATTCATGAGTATTACCTATGGTTTGACGTTATTAACGCGTTTTGAGATTGATTTCGTTATGTATTAACCATCAAATACTTTTTAGAAACTCTAAATACCAATTGGAGTCACAAAAAGATATTTTGAACAACCATATTGGATGTTCAATGCCAAATCGCAAACGTTGTTTTGAAAGTAAAAAAATATTCAATCTTAAAACCAATTGTTCAACTTTCGAAACTTATTTTTAGTTCTATTTCAATAATTTTTTTATATCACAATTAAAGTGTGAAGCTATATGTATTAATTTAGAATCACAAAAACATATTTTGAACAACATTAGAGGTTGTTGAACGTCGAACAAGTTAAGTCATAGTTTGAGAAAATTAATGAGTAGTACCTACCGTTAGACGTTATGAACGCATTTTTAGATTGATTTCATTATGTATTAACAATCAAAATACTTTTTGGAAACTCTAAATACCAACTGGAATCACGAAAGGACATTTTGAACGACCATATTGGATGTTCAATGCCGAATTGCAAACATTTTTTCGAAAATTAAAAAAATATTCAATCTTAAAACCAATTGTTCTACTTTCGAAACTTATTTTGAATTCGAATTTCAAAGTTTTTATACATCATAATGCACATACGAAGCCATTTGTAATAGTTCGGAGTCACAAAAACACATTTTGACCAAATATACAGGTTGTTCAACATTGAACAATTAGGTCACAGTTTGAGAAAACGCACGTGTATTACTTACCGTTGGATGTTCTAAAAGAATTTTTAGATTGATTTAACAATTTTGGATACTCTAACTACCAATTGTAGTCAAAAAAATACATTTTAAACGAAATGCTCAATGTCAAATCGGAAATGTTTTTATTAAAATCGAAAAAAATTCAATCTTAAAACAAAATGTTCAACGTTCGAAACTTATTTTTAATTCGATTTTCAAAGTTTTTACACATCATAATGCACATACAAAGCCATAAGTACTAGTTTTCTGTCAAAAAAAAAAAATAGCCATTTTGAACAACTACACAAGTTGTTCAACGTCGTACAATTTAGCTCATAGTTTGGAAAATTTCACAAGTATTACCTACCGTTGGATAATCAATACGAATTTTTAGATTGATTTCATTATGTATTAACCATCATACTATATTGGATATTCAACGTCGATTCGCAAACATGTTTGTCAAAATTGAAAAACATTCAATCTTAAAACCAACATCCGAAACTTATTAAAAATTCATTTTCCAAAGTTTGTATATATATATATATATATATATATATATATATATATATATATATATATATATATATATCATAATACACATATGAAGCCATATGTACTAGTTCGGAGTCACAAAAACACATTTTGAAAACCTATACGGGTTGTTCAACCTCGAACAATATGGGTAATACTTTGAGAATTTCTTATGTATGGATGTTGGATGTTATAAACACATTTGTACATTGATTTCATTATGTATTAACCGTCAAAACACGTTTTGTATACTCTAACTACAAATTTGGAGTCACAAAAATACATTTTTGAACGACCATATTGGATGTTGGTATCCGAATGGCGAATGATTTTGTCAAAATCGAAAAATATTCAAGCTTAAAACCAAATGTTCAACATTCAAAACATATTTTTAATTCGATTTCTAAAGTGTTTATGTATCACAATACACGTATGAACATATATGGATTAATTTGGAATCAGAAAAACTCATTTTGACAACCATACAGGTTGTTTAACGTCGAACAATTTAGGTCATGGTTTGAAAAAATTCACAGGTATTCCTACCGTTGGATGTTGTAAACTCATTTTTAGATTGATTTCAATATGTATTCACCATCAAATCAATTTTTAGAAACTCTTGCTAGAAATTTTATGTTACGAAAATACATTTTGAAGGACCATATTGAATGTTCAATGCCGAATCGTAAATATTTTTTTCTAAATCGAAAAACACTCAAACTTAAAACCGATTGGTCAACATCCAAAACGTATTTTTAATTCGATTTCTATAGTTTTTCTATATCACAATTCAAGTATGAAGCCATGTGTATTAATTTTGAATGACGAAAACACATTTTGAGCAACATTAGAGGTTCTTGAACGTCGAACAACTTAAGTCATAGTTTGAGAAAATTCATGAGTATTACCTACCTTTGGATATTATGAAAGTATTTTTAGATTGATTTCATTATGTATTAACCATCAAAATAAATTTTGGAAACTCTAAATACCGACTGGAGTCACGATAAGACATTTTGAACGACCATAGTAGATGTTCAATACCGAATGCAAACGTTTTTTTTTTTTTGAAAATAAAAAAATATTCAATCTTAAAACGAATTGTTCTACTTTCGAAACTTATTCTTAATTCAATTTCAATAGTTTTTCTATATCACAATTAAAGTATGAATCCATATGTATTAATTTAGAATAACAAAAACACATTTTGAACAACCTTAGAGGTTGTTAAACATCGAACAAGTTAAGATATAGTTTGAGAAAATTAATGAGTATTACGTACCGTTGGACGTTATGAACGTATTTTTAGATTGATTTCATTATGTATTAACCATCAAAATACTTTTTGAAAACTCTAAATACCAACTGGAGTCACGAAAAGACATTTTTAACGACCATATTGGATATTCAATGCTGCCGAATCACAAACGTTTTTTCTGAAAATGAAAAAATACTCAATCCTAAAACAAATTGTTCAACTTTCGAAACTTATTTTTAATTCAATTTCTATAGTTTTTCTATATCAGCATTCAAGTACGAAGCCATATGTATTAATTTAGAATCACATAGACACATTTTGAACAACATTAGAGGTTGTTGAACGTAGAACAAGTTAAGTCGTAGTTTGAGAAAATTCATGAGTATTACCTATGGTTTGACGTTATTAACGCGTTTTTAGATTGATTTCGTTATGTATTAACCATCAAATAATTTTTGGAAACTCTAAATACCAATTGGAGTCACGAAAAGATATTTTGAACAACCATATTGGATGTTCAATGCCAAATCGCAAACGTTGTTTTGAAAGTAAAAAAAATATTCAATCTTAAAACCAATTGTTCAACTTTCGAAACTTATTTTTACTTCGATTTCAATAATTTTTTTTATATCACAATTCAAGTGTGAAGCTATATGTATTAATTTAGAATCACAAAAACATATTTTGAACAACATTAGAGGTTGTTGAACGTCGAACAAGTGAAGTCATAGTTTGAGAAAATTTATGAATACTACCTACCGTTAGACGTTATGAACGCATATTGGAGTCACGAAAAGTCATTTTTAACGACCATATTGGATATTCAATGCCGAATCACAAACGTTTTTTCTGAAAATGAAAAAATATTCAATCCTAAAACAAATTGTTCAACTTTCGAAACTTATTTTTAATTCAATTTCTATAGTTTTTCTATATCAGCATTCAAGTACGAAGCCATATGTAATAATTTAGAATCACATAGACACATTTTGAACAACATTAGAGGTTGTTGAACGTAGAACAAGTTAAGTCGTAGTTTGAGAAAATTCATGAGTATTACCTATGGTTTGACGTTATTAACGCGTTTTGAGATTGATTTCGTTATGTATTAACCATCAAATACTTTTTAGAAACTCTAAATACCAATTGGAGTCACGAAAAGATATTTTGAACAACCATATTGGATGTTCAATGCCAAATCGCAAACGTTGTTTTGAAAGTAAAAAAAAATTCAATCTTAAAACCAATTGTTCAACTTTCGAAACTTATTTTTAGTTCTATTTCAATAATTTTTTTATATCACAATTAAAGTGTGAAGCTATATGTATTAATTTAGAATCACAAAAACATATTTTGAACAACATTAGAGGTTGTTGAACGTCGAACAAGTTAAGTCATAGTTTGAGAAAATTAATGAGTAGTACCTACCGTTAGACGTTATGAACGCATTTTTAGATTGATTTCATTATGTATTAACAATCAAAATACTTTTTGGAAACTCTAAATACCAACTGGAATCACGAAAGGACATTTTGAACGACCATATTGGATGTTCAATGCCGAATTGCAAACATTTTTTCGAAAATTAAAAAAATATTCAATCTTAAAACCAATTGTTCTACTTTCGAAACTTATTTTGAATTCGAATTTCAAAGTTTTTATACATCATAATGCACATACGAAGCCATTTGTAATAGTTCGGAGTCACAAAAACACATTTTGACCAAATATACAGGTTGTTCAACATTGAACAATTAGGTCACAGTTTGAGAAAACGCACGTGTATTACTTACCGTTGGATGTTCTAAAAGAATTTTTAGATTGATTTAACAATTTTGGATACTCTAACTACCAATTGTAGTCAAAAAAATACATTTTAAACGAAATGCTCAATGTCAAATCGGAAATGTTTTTATTAAAATCGAAAAAAATTCAATCTTAAAACAAAATGTTCAACGTTCGAAACTTATTTTTAATTCGATTTTCAAAGTTTTTACACATCATAATGCACATACAAAGCCATAAGTACTAGTTTTCTGTCAAAAAAAAAAAATAGCCATTTTGAACAACTACACAAGTTGTTCAACGTCGTACAATTTAGCTCATAGTTTGGAAAATTTCACAAGTATTACCTACCGTTGGATAATCAATACGAATTTTTAGATTGATTTCATTATGTATTAACCATCATACTATATTGGATATTCAACGTCGATTCGCAAACATGTTTGTCAAAATTGAAAAACATTCAATCTTAAAACCAACATCCGAAACTTATTAAAAATTCATTTTCCAAAGTTTGTATATATATATATATATATATATATATATATATATATATATATATATATATATATATATATCATAATACACATATGAAGCCATATGTACTAGTTCGGAGTCACAAAAACACATTTTGAAAACCTATACGGGTTGTTCAACCTCGAACAATATGGGTAATACTTTGAGAATTTCTTATGTATGGATGTTGGATGTTATAAACACATTTGTACATTGATTTCATTATGTATTAACCGTCAAAACACGTTTTGTATACTCTAACTACAAATTTGGAGTCACAAAAATACATTTTTGAACGACCATATTGGATGTTGGTATCCGAATCGCGAATGATTTTGTCAAAATCGAAAAATATTCAAGCTTAAAACCAAATGTTCAACATTCAAAACATATTTTTAATTCGATTTCTAAAGTGTTTATGTATCACAATACACGTATGAACATATATGGATTAATTTGGAATCAGAAAAACTCATTTTGACAACCATACAGGTTGTTTAACGTCGAACAATTTAGGTCATGGTTTGAAAAAATTCACAGGTATTCCTACCGTTGGATGTTGTAAACTCATTTTTAGATTGATTTCAATATGTATTCACCATCAAATCAATTTTTAGAAACTCTTGCTAGAAATTTTATGTTACGAAAATACATTTTGAAGGACCATATTGAATGTTCAATGCCGAATCGTAAATATTTTTTTCTAAATCGAAAAACACTCAAACTTAAAACCGATTGGTCAACATCCAAAACGTATTTTTAATTCGATTTCTATAGTTTTTCTATATCACAATTCAAGTATGAAGCCATGTGTATTAATTTTGAATGACGAAAACACATTTTGAGCAACATTAGAGGTTCTTGAACGTCGAACAACTTAAGTCATAGTTTGAGAAAATTCATGAGTATTACCTACCTTTGGATATTATGAAAGTATTTTTAGATTGATTTCATTATGTATTAACCATCAAAATAAATTTTGGAAACTCTAAATACCGACTGGAGTCACGATAAGACATTTTGAACGACCATAGTAGATGTTCAATACCGAATGCAAACGTTTTTTTTTTTTTGAAAATAAAAAAATATTCAATCTTAAAACGAATTGTTCTACTTTCGAAACTTATTCTTAATTCAATTTCAATAGTTTTTCTATATCACAATTAAAGTATGAATCCATATGTATTAATTTAGAATAACAAAAACACATTTTGAACAACCTTAGAGGTTGTTAAACATCGAACAAGTTAAGACATAGTTTGAGAAAATTAATGAGTATTACGTACCGTTGGACGTTATGAACGTATTTTTAGATTGATTTCATTATGTATTAACCATCAAAATACTTTTTGAAAACTCTAAATACCAACTGGAGTCACGAAAAGACATTTTTAACGACCATATTGGATATTCAATGCTGCCGAATCACAAACGTTTTTTCTGAAAATGAAAAAATACTCAATCCTAAAACAAATTGTTCAACTTTCGAAACTTATTTTTAATTCAATTTCTATAGTTTTTCTATATCAGCATTCAAGTACGAAGCCATATGTATTAATTTAGAATCACATAGACACATTTTGAACAACATTAGAGGTTGTTGAACGTAGAACAAGTTAAGTCGTAGTTTGAGAAAATTCATGAGTATTACCTATGGTTTGACGTTATTAACGCGTTTTTAGATTGATTTCGTTATGTATTAACCATCAAATAATTTTTGGAAACTCTAAATACCAATTGGAGTCACGAAAAGATATTTTGAACAACCATATTGGATGTTCAATGCCAAATCGCAAACGTTGTTTTGAAAGTAAAAAAAATATTCAATCTTAAAACCAATTGTTCAACTTTCGAAACTTATTTTTACTTCGATTTCAATAATTTTTTTTATATCACAATTCAAGTGTGAAGCTATATGTATTAATTTAGAATCACAAAAACATATTTTGAACAACATTAGAGGTTGTTGAACGTCGAACAAGTTAAGTCATAGTTTGAGAAAATTTATGAATACTACCTACCGTTAGACGTTATGAACGCATATTGGAGTCACGAAAAGTCATTTTTAACGACCATATTGGATATTCAATGCCGAATCACAAACGTTTTTTCTGAAAATGAAAAAATATTCAATCCTAAAACAAATTGTTCAACTTTCGAAACTTATTTTTAATTCAATTTCTATAGTTTTTCTATATCAGCATTCAAGTACGAAGCCATATGTATTAATTTAGAATCACATAGACACATTTTGAACAACATTAGAGGTTGTTGAACGTAGAACAAGTTAAGTCGTAGTTTGAGAAAATTCATGAGTATTACCTATGGTTTGACGTTATTAACGCGTTTTGAGATTGATTTCGTTATGTATTAACCATCAAATACTTTTTAGAAACTCTAAATACCAATTGGAGTCACGAAAAGATATTTTGAACAACCATATTGGATGTTCAATGCCAAATCGCAAACGTTGTTTTGAAAGTAAAAAAATATTCAATCTTAAAACCAATTGTTCAACTTTCGAAACTTATTTTTAGTTCTATTTCAATAATTTTTTTATATCACAATTAAAGTGTGAAGCTATATGTATTAATTTAGAATCACAAAAACATATTTTGAACAACATTAGAGGTTGTTGAACGTCGAACAAGTTAAGTCATAGTTTGAGAAAATTAATGAGTAGTACCTACCGTTAGACGTTATGAACGCATTTTTAGATTGATTTCATTATGTATTAACAATCAAAATACTTTTTGGAAACTCTAAATACCAACTGGAATCACGAAAGGACATTTTGAACGACCATATTGGATGTTCAATGCCGAATTGCAAACATTTTTTCGAAAATTAAAAAAATATTCAATCTTAAAACCAATTGTTCTACTTTCGAAACTTATTTTGAATTCGAATTTCAAAGTTTTTATACATCATAATGCACATACGAAGCCATTTGTAATAGTTCGGAGTCACAAAAACACATTTTGACCAAATATACAGGTTGTTCAACATTGAACAATTAGGTCACAGTTTGAGAAAACGCACGTGTATTACTTACCGTTGGATGTTCTAAAAGAATTTTTAGATTGATTTAACAATTTTGGATACTCTAACTACCAATTGTAGTCAAAAAAATACATTTTAAACGAAATGCTCAATGTCAAATCGGAAATGTTTTTATTAAAATCGAAAAAAATTCAATCTTAAAACAAAATGTTCAACGTTCGAAACTTATTTTTAATTCGATTTTCAAAGTTTTTACACATCATAATGCACATACAAAGCCATAAGTACTAGTTTTCTGTCAAAAAAAAAAAATAGCCATTTTGAACAACTACACAAGTTGTTCAACGTCGTACAATTTAGCTCATAGTTTGGAAAATTTCACAAGTATTACCTACCGTTGGATAATCAATACGAATTTTTAGATTGATTTCATTATGTATTAACCATCATACTATATTGGATATTCAACGTCGATTCGCAAACATGTTTGTCAAAATTGAAAAACATTCAATCTTAAAACCAACATCCGAAACTTATTAAAAATTCATTTTCCAAAGTTTGTATATATATATATATATATATATATATATATATATATATATATATATATATATATATATATATATATATCATAATACACATATGAAGCCATATGTACTAGTTCGGAGTCACAAAAACACATTTTGAAAACCTATACGGGTTGTTCAACCTCGAACAATATGGGTAATACTTTGAGAATTTCTTATGTATGGATGTTGGATGTTATAAACACATTTGTACATTGATTTCATTATGTATTAACCGTCAAAACACGTTTTGTATACTCTAACTACAAATTTGGAGTCACAAAAATACATTTTTGAACGACCATATTGGATGTTGGTATCCGAATCGCGAATGATTTTGTCAAAATCGAAAAATATTCAAGCTTAAAACCAAATGTTCAACATTCAAAACATATTTTTAATTCGATTTCTAAAGTGTTTATGTATCACAATACACGTATGAACATATATGGATTAATTTGGAATCAGAAAAACTCATTTTGACAACCATACAGGTTGTTTAACGTCGAACAATTTAGGTCATGGTTTGAAAAAATTCACAGGTATTCCTACCGTTGGATGTTGTAAACTCATTTTTAGATTGATTTCAATATGTATTCACCATCAAATCAATTTTTAGAAACTCTTGCTAGAAATTTTATGTTACGAAAATACATTTTGAAGGACCATATTGAATGTTCAATGCCGAATCGTAAATATTTTTTTCTAAATCGAAAAACACTCAAACTTAAAACCGATTGGTCAACATCCAAAACGTATTTTTAATTCGATTTCTATAGTTTTTCTATATCACAATTCAAGTATGAAGCCATGTGTATTAATTTTGAATGACGAAAACACATTTTGAGCAACATTAGAGGTTCTTGAACGTCGAACAACTTAAGTCATAGTTTGAGAAAATTCATGAGTATTACCTACCTTTGGATATTATGAAAGTATTTTTAGATTGATTTCATTATGTATTAACCATCAAAATAAATTTTGGAAACTCTAAATACCGACTGGAGTCACGATAAGACATTTTGAACGACCATAGTAGATGTTCAATACCGAATGCAAACGTTTTTTTTTTTTTGAAAATAAAAAAATATTCAATCTTAAAACGAATTGTTCTACTTTCGAAACTTATTCTTAATTCAATTTCAATAGTTTTTCTATATCACAATTAAAGTATGAATCCATATGTATTAATTTAGAATAACAAAAACACATTTTGAACAACCTTAGAGGTTGTTAAACATCGAACAAGTTAAGATATAGTTTGAGAAAATTAATGAGTATTACGTACCGTTGGACGTTATGAACGTATTTTTAGATTGATTTCATTATGTATTAACCATCAAAATACTTTTTGAAAACTCTAAATACCAACTGGAGTCACAAAAAGACATTTTTAACGACCATATTGGATATTCAATGCTGCCGAATCACAAACGTTTTTTCTGAAAATGAAAAAATACTCAATCCTAAAACAAATTGTTCAACTTTCGAAACTTATTTTTAATTCAATTTCTATAGTTTTTCTATATCAGCATTCAAGTACGAAGCCATATGTATTAATTTAGAATCACATAGACACATTTTGAACAACATTAGAGGTTGTTGAACGTAGAACAAGTTAAGTCGTAGTTTGAGAAAATTCATGAGTATTACCTATGGTTTGACGTTATTAACGCGTTTTTAGATTGATTTCGTTATG
Organism: Forsythia viridissima; assembly: GCA_030279155.1. Lineage (NCBI taxonomy): Eukaryota > Viridiplantae > Streptophyta > Magnoliopsida > Lamiales > Oleaceae > Forsythia > Forsythia viridissima. The sequence continues at coordinate 19,906,256 of CM059044.1, read as the reverse complement.
TATTAACCATCAAATAATTTTTGGAAACTCTAAATACCAATTGGAGTCACGAAAAGATATTTTGAACAACCATATTGGATGTTCAATGCCAAATCGCAAACGTTGTTTTGAAAGTAAAAAAAATATTCAATCTTAAAACCAATTGTTCAACTTTCGAAACTTATTTTTACTTCGATTTCAATAATTTTTTTTATATCACAATTCAAGTGTGAAGCTATATGTATTAATTTAGAATCACAAAAACATATTTTGAACAACATTAGAGGTTGTTGAACGTCGAACAAGTGAAGTCATAGTTTGAGAAAATTTATGAATACTACCTACCGTTAGACGTTATGAACGCATATTGGAGTCACGAAAAGTCATTTTTAACGACCATATTGGATATTCAATGCCGAATCACAAACGTTTTTTCTGAAAATGAAAAAATATTCAATCCTAAAACAAATTGTTCAACTTTCGAAACTTATTTTTAATTCAATTTCTATAGTTTTTCTATATCAGCATTCAAGTACGAAGCCATATGTAATAATTTAGAATCACATAGACACATTTTGAACAACATTAGAGGTTGTTGAACGTAGAACAAGTTAAGTCGTAGTTTGAGAAAATTCATGAGTATTACCTATGGTTTGACGTTATTAACGCGTTTTGAGATTGATTTCGTTATGTATTAACCATCAAATACTTTTTAGAAACTCTAAATACCAATTGGAGTCACGAAAAGATATTTTGAACAACCATATTGGATGTTCAATGCCAAATCGCAAACGTTGTTTTGAAAGTAAAAAAATATTCAATCTTAAAACCAATTGTTCAACTTTCGAAACTTATTTTTAGTTCTATTTCAATAATTTTTTTATATCACAATTAAAGTGTGAAGCTATATGTATTAATTTAGAATCACAAAAACATATTTTGAACAACATTAGAGGTTGTTGAACGTCGAACAAGTTAAGTCATAGTTTGAGAAAATTAATGAGTAGTACCTACCGTTAGACGTTATGAACGCATTTTTAGATTGATTTCATTATGTATTAACAATCAAAATACTTTTTGGAAACTCTAAATACCAACTGGAATCACGAAAGGACATTTTGAACGACCATATTGGATGTTCAATGCCGAATTGCAAACATTTTTTCGAAAATTAAAAAAATATTCAATCTTAAAACCAATTGTTCTACTTTCGAAACTTATTTTGAATTCGAATTTCAAAGTTTTTATACATCATAATGCACATACGAAGCCATTTGTAATAGTTCGGAGTCACAAAAACACATTTTGACCAAATATACAGGTTGTTCAACATTGAACAATTAGGTCACAGTTTGAGAAAACGCACGTGTATTACTTACCGTTGGATGTTCTAAAAGAATTTTTAGATTGATTTAACAATTTTGGATACTCTAACTACCAATTGTAGTCAAAAAAATACATTTTAAACGAAATGCTCAATGTCAAATCGGAAATGTTTTTATTAAAATCGAAAAAAATTCAATCTTAAAACAAAATGTTCAACGTTCGAAACTTATTTTTAATTCGATTTTCAAAGTTTTTACACATCATAATGCACATACAAAGCCATAAGTACTAGTTTTCTGTCAAAAAAAAAAATAGCCATTTTGAACAACTACACAAGTTGTTCAACGTCGTACAATTTAGCTCATAGTTTGGAAAATTTCACAAGTATTACCTACCGTTGGATAATCAATACGAATTTTTAGATTGATTTCATTATGTATTAACCATCATACTATATTGGATATTCAACGTCGATTCGCAAACATGTTTGTCAAAATTGAAAAACATTCAATCTTAAAACCAACATCCGAAACTTATTAAAAATTCATTTTCCAAAGTTTGTATATATATATATATATCATAATACACATATGAAGCCATATGTACTAGTTCGGAGTCACAAAAACACATTTTGAAAACCTATACGGGTTGTTCAACCTCGAACAATATGGGTAATACTTTGAGAATTTCTTATGTATGGATGTTGGATGTTATAAACACATTTGTACATTGATTTCATTATGTATTAACCGTCAAAACACGTTTTGTATACTCTAACTACAAATTTGGAGTCACAAAAATACATTTTTGAACGACCATATTGGATGTTGGTATCCGAATCGCGAATGATTTTGTCAAAATCGAAAAATATTCAAGCTTAAAACCAAATGTTCAACATTCAAAACATATTTTTAATTCGATTTCTAAAGTGTTTATGTATCACAATACACGTATGAACATATATGGATTAATTTGGAATCAGAAAAACTCATTTTGACAACCATACAGGTTGTTTAACGTCGAACAATTTAGGTCATGGTTTGAAAAAATTCACAGGTATTCCTACCGTTGGATGTTGTAAACTCATTTTTAGATTGATTTCAATATGTATTCACCATCAAATCAATTTTTAGAAACTCTTGCTAGAAATTTTATGTTACGAAAATACATTTTGAAGGACCATATTGAATGTTCAATGCCGAATCGTAAATATTTTTTTCTAAATCGAAAAACACTCAAACTTAAAACCGATTGGTCAACATCCAAAACGTATTTTTAATTCGATTTCTATAGTTTTTCTATATCACAATTCAAGTATGAAGCCATGTGTATTAATTTTGAATGACGAAAACACATTTTGAGCAACATTAGAGGTTCTTGAACGTCGAACAACTTAAGTCATAGTTTGAGAAAATTCATGAGTATTACCTACCTTTGGATATTATGAAAGTATTTTTAGATTGATTTCATTATGTATTAACCATCAAAATAAATTTTGGAAACTCTAAATACCGACTGGAGTCACGATAAGACATTTTGAACGACCATAGTAGATGTTCAATACCGAATGCAAACGTTTTTTTTTTTGAAAATAAAAAAATATTCAATCTTAAAACGAATTGTTCTACTTTAGAAACTTATTCTTAATTCAATTTCAATAGTTTTTCTATATCACAATTAAAGTATGAATCCATATGTATTAATTTAGAATAACAAAAACACATTTTGAACAACCTTAGAGGTTGTTAAACATCGAACAAGTTAAGATATAGTTTGAGAAAATTAATGAGTATTACGTACCGTTGGACGTTATGAACGTATTTTTAGATTGATTTCATTATGTATTAACCATCAAAATACTTTTTGAAAACTCTAAATACCAACTGGAGTCACGAAAAGACATTTTTAACGACCATATTGGATATTCAATGCTGCCGAATCACAAACGTTTTTTCTGAAAATGAAAAAATACTCAATCCTAAAACAAATTGTTCAACTTTCGAAACTTATTTTTAATTCAATTTCTATAGTTTTTCTATATCAGCATTCAAGTACGAAGCCATATGTATTAATTTAGAATCACATAGACACATTTTGAACAACATTAGAGGTTGTTGAACGTAGAACAAGTTAAGTCGTAGTTTGAGAAAATTCATGAGTATTACCTATGGTTTGACGTTATTAACGCGTTTTTAGATTGATTTCGTTATGTATTAACCATCAAATACTTTTTGGAAACTCTAAATACCAATTGGAGTCACGAAAAGATATTTTGAACAACCATATTGGATGTTCAATGCCAAATCGCAAACGTTGTTTTGAAAGTAAAAAAAATATTCAATCTTAAAACCAATTGTTCAACTTTCGAAACTTATTTTTACTTCGATTTCAATAATTTTTTTTATATCACAATTCAAGTGTGAAGCTATATGTATTAATTTAGAATCACAAAAACATATTTTGAACAACATTAGAGGTTGTTGAACGTCGAACAAGTGAAGTCATAGTTTGAGAAAATTTATGAATACTACCTACCGTTAGACGTTATGAACGCTTATTGGAGTCACGAAAAGTCATTTTTAACGACCATATTGGATATTCAATGCCGAATCACAAACGTTTTTTCTGAAAATGAAAAAATATTCAATCCTAAAACAAATTGTTCAACTTTCGAAACTTATTTTTAATTCAATTTCTATAGTTTTTCTATATCAGCATTCAAGTACGAAGCCATATGTATTAATTTAGAATCACATAGACACATTTTGAACAACATTAGAGGTTGTTGAACGTAGAACAAGTTAAGTCGTAGTTTGAGAAAATTCATGAGTATTACCTATGGTTTGACGTTATTAACGCGTTTTGAGATTGATTTCGTTATGTATTAACCATCAAATACTTTTTAGAAACTCTAAATACCAATTGGAGTCACGAAAAGATATTTTGAACAACCATATTGGATGTTCAATGCCAAATCGCAAACGTTGTTTTGAAAGTAAAAAAATATTCAATCTTAAAACCAATTGTTCAACTTTCGAAACTTATTTTTAGTTCTATTTCAATAATTTTTTTATATCACAATTAAAGTGTGAAGCTATATGTATTAATTTAGAATCACAAAAACATATTTTGAACAACATTAGAGGTTGTTGAACGTCGAACAAGTTAAGTCATAGTTTGAGAAAATTAATGAGTAGTACCTACCGTTAGACGTTATGAACGCATTTTTAGATTGATTTCATTATGTATTAACAATCAAAATACTTTTTGGAAACTCTAAATACCAACTGGAATCACGAAAGGACATTTTGAACGACCATATTGGATGTTCAATGCCGAATTGCAAACATTTTTTCGAAAATTAAAAAAATATTCAATCTTAAAACCAATTGTTCTACTTTCGAAACTTATTTTGAATTCGAATTTCAAAGTTTTTATACATCATAATGCACATACGAAGCCATTTGTAATAGTTCGGAGTCACAAAAACACATTTTGACCAAATATACAGGTTGTTCAACATTGAACAATTAGGTCACAGTTTGAGAAAACGCACGTGTATTACTTACCGTTGGATGTTCTAAAAGAATTTTTAGATTGATTTAACAATTTTGGATACTCTAACTACCAATTGTAGTCAAAAAAATACATTTTAAACGAAATGCTCAATGTCAAATCGGAAATGTTTTTATTAAAATCGAAAAAAATTCAATCTTAAAACAAAATGTTCAACGTTCGAAACTTATTTTTAATTCGATTTTCAAAGTTTTTACACATCATAATGCACATACAAAGCCATAAGTACTAGTTTTCTGTCAAAAAAAAAAATAGCCATTTTGAACAACTACACAAGTTGTTCAACGTCGTACAATTTAGCTCATAGTTTGGAAAATTTCACAAGTATTACCTACCGTTGGATAATCAATACGAATTTTTAGATTGATTTCATTATGTATTAACCATCATACTATATTGGATATTCAACGTCGATTCGCAAACATGTTTGTCAAAATTGAAAAACATTCAATCTTAAAACCAACATCCGAAACTTATTAAAAATTCATTTTCCAAAGTTTGTATATATATATATATATATATATATATCATAATACACATATGAAGCCATATGTACTAGTTCGGAGTCACAAAAACACATTTTGAAAACCTATACGGGTTGTTCAACCTCGAACAATATGGGTAATACTTTGAGAATTTCTTATGTATGGATGTTGGATGTTATAAACACATTTGTACATTGATTTCATTATGTATTAACCGTCAAAACACGTTTTGTATACTCTAACTACAAATTTGGAGTCACAAAAATACATTTTTGAACGACCATATTGGATGTTGGTATCCGAATCGCGAATGATTTTGTCAAAATCGAAAAATATTCAAGCTTAAAACCAAATGTTCAACATTCAAAACATATTTTTAATTCGATTTCTAAAGTGTTTATGTATCACAATACACGTATGAACATATATGGATTAATTTGGAATCAGAAAAACTCATTTTGACAACCATACAGGTTGTTTAACGTCGAACAATTTAGGTCATGGTTTGAAAAAATTCACAGGTATTCCTACCGTTGGATGTTGTAAACTCATTTTTAGATTGATTTCAATATGTATTCACCATCAAATCAATTTTTAGAAACTCTTGCTAGAAATTTTATGTTACGAAAATACATTTTGAAGGACCATATTGAATGTTCAATGCCGAATCGTAAATATTTTTTTCTAAATCGAAAAACACTCAAACTTAAAACCGATTGGTCAACATCCAAAACGTATTTTTAATTCGATTTCTATAGTTTTTCTATATCACAATTCAAGTATGAAGCCATGTGTATTAATTTTGAATGACGAAAACACATTTTTAGCAACATTAGAGGTTCTTGAACGTCGAACAACTTAAGTCATAGTTTGAGAAAATTCATGAGTATTACCTACCTTTGGATATTATGAAAGTATTTTTAGATTGATTTCATTATGTATTAACCATCAAAATAAATTTTGGAAACTCTAAATACCGACTGGAGTCACGATAAGACATTTTGAACGACCATAGTAGATGTTCAATACCGAATGCAAACGTTTTTTTTTTTGAAAATAAAAAAATATTCAATCTTAAAACGAATTGTTCTACTTTAGAAACTTATTCTTAATTCAATTTCAATAGTTTTTCTATATCACAATTAAAGTATGAATCCATATGTATTAATTTAGAATAACAAAAACACATTTTGAACAACCTTAGAGGTTGTTAAACATCGAACAAGTTAAGATATAGTTTGAGAAAATTAATGAGTATTACGTACCGTTGGACGTTATGAACGTATTTTTAGATTGATTTCATTATGTATTAACCATCAAAATACTTTTTGAAAACTCTAAATACCAACTGGAGTCACGAAAAGACATTTTTAACGACCATATTGGATATTCAATGCTGCCGAATCACAAACGTTTTTTCTGAAAATGAAAAAATACTCAATCCTAAAACAAATTGTTCAACTTTCGAAACTTATTTTTAATTCAATTTCTATAGTTTTTCTATATCAGCATTCAAGTACGAAGCCATATGTATTAATTTAGAATCACATAGACACATTTTGAACAACATTAGAGGTTGTTGAACGTAGAACAAGTTAAGTCGTAGTTTGAGAAAATTCATGAGTATTACCTATGGTTTGACGTTATTAACGCGTTTTTAGATTGATTTCGTTATGTATTAACCATCAAATACTTTTTGGAAACTCTAAATACCAATTGGAGTCACGAAAAGATATTTTGAACAACCATATTGGATGTTCAATGCCAAATCGCAAACGTTGTTTTGAAAGTAAAAAAAATATTCAATCTTAAAACCAATTGTTCAACTTTCGAAACTTATTTTTACTTCGATTTCAATAATTTTTTTTATATCACAATTCAAGTGTGAAGCTATATGTATTAATTTAGAATCACAAAAACATATTTTGAACAACATTAGAGGTTGTTGAACGTCGAACAAGTGAAGTCATAGTTTGAGAAAATTTATGAATACTACCTACCGTTAGACGTTATGAACGCTTATTGGAGTCACGAAAAGTCATTTTTAACGACCATATTGGATATTCAATGCCGAATCACAAACGTTTTTTCTGAAAATGAAAAAATATTCAATCCTAAAACAAATTGTTCAACTTTCGAAACTTATTTTTAATTCAATTTCTATAGTTTTTCTATATCAGCATTCAAGTACGAAGCCATATGTATTAATTTAGAATCACATAGACACATTTTGAACAACATTAGAGGTTGTTGAACGTAGAACAAGTTAAGTCGTAGTTTGAGAAAATTCATGAGTATTACCTATGGTTTGACGTTATTAACGCGTTTTGAGATTGATTTCGTTATGTATTAACCATCAAATACTTTTTAGAAACTCTAAATACCAATTGGAGTCACGAAAAGATATTTTGAACAACCATATTGGATGTTCAATGCCAAATCGCAAACGTTGTTTTGAAAGTAAAAAAATATTCAATCTTAAAACCAATTGTTCAACTTTCGAAACTTATTTTTAGTTCTATTTCAATAATTTTTTTATATCACAATTAAAGTGTGAAGCTATATGTATTAATTTAGAATCACAAAAACATATTTTGAACAACATTAGAGGTTGTTGAACGTCGAACAAGTTAAGTCATAGTTTGAGAAAATTAATGAGTAGTACCTACCGTTAGACGTTATGAACGCATTTTTAGATTGATTTCATTATGTATTAACAATCAAAATACTTTTTGGAAACTCTAAATACCAACTGGAATCACGAAAGGACATTTTGAACGACCATATTGGATGTTCAATGCCGAATTGCAAACATTTTTTCGAAAATTAAAAAAATATTCAATCTTAAAACCAATTGTTCTACTTTCGAAACTTATTTTGAATTCGAATTTCAAAGTTTTTATACATCATAATGCACATACGAAGCCATTTGTAATAGTTCGGAGTCACAAAAACACATTTTGACCAAATATACAGGTTGTTCAACATTGAACAATTAGGTCACAGTTTGAGAAAACGCACGTGTATTACTTACCGTTGGATGTTCTAAAAGAATTTTTAGATTGATTTAACAATTTTGGATACTCTAACTACCAATTGTAGTCAAAAAAATACATTTTAAACGAAATGCTCAATGTCAAATCGGAAATGTTTTTATTAAAATCGAAAAAAATTCAATCTTAAAACAAAATGTTCAACGTTCGAAACTTATTTTTAATTCGATTTTCAAAGTTTTTACACATCATAATGCACATACAAAGCCATAAGTACTAGTTTTCTGTCAAAAAAAAAAAATAGCCATTTTGAACAACTACACAAGTTGTTCAACGTCGTACAATTTAGCTCATAGTTTGGAAAATTTCACAAGTATTACCTACCGTTGGATAATCAATACGAATTTTTAGATTGATTTCATTATGTATTAACCATCATACTATATTGGATATTCAACGTCGATTCGCAAACATGTTTGTCAAAATTGAAAAACATTCAATCTTAAAACCAACATCCGAAACTTATTAAAAATTCATTTTCCAAAGTTTGTATATATATATATATATCATAATACACATATGAAGCCATATGTACTAGTTCGGAGTCACAAAAACACATTTTGAAAACCTATACGGGTTGTTCAACCTCGAACAATATGGGTAATACTTTGAGAATTTCTTATGTATGGATGTTGGATGTTATAAACACATTTGTACATTGATTTCATTATGTATTAACCGTCAAAACACGTTTTGTATACTCTAACTACAAATTTGGAGTCACAAAAATACATTTTTGAACGACCATATTGGATGTTGGTATCCGAATCGCGAATGATTTTGTCAAAATCGAAAAATATTCAAGCTTAAAACCAAATGTTCAACATTCAAAACATATTTTTAATTCGATTTCTAAAGTGTTTATGTATCACAATACACGTATGAACATATATGGATTAATTTGGAATCAGAAAAACTCATTTTGACAACCATACAGGTTGTTTAACGTCGAACAATTTAGGTCATGGTTTGAAAAAATTCACAGGTATTCCTACCGTTGGATGTTGTAAACTCATTTTTAGATTGATTTCAATATGTATTCACCATCAAATCAATTTTTAGAAACTCTTGCTAGAAATTTTATGTTACGAAAATACATTTTGAAGGACCATATTGAATGTTCAATGCCGAATCGTAAATATTTTTTTCTAAATCGAAAAACACTCAAACTTAAAACCGATTGGTCAACATCCAAAACGTATTTTTAATTCGATTTCTATAGTTTTTCTATATCACAATTCAAGTATGAAGCCATGTGTATTAATTTTGAATGACGAAAACACATTTTGAGCAACATTAGAGGTTCTTGAACGTCGAACAACTTAAGTCATAGTTTGAGAAAATTCATGAGTATTACCTACCTTTGGATATTATGAAAGTATTTTTAGATTGATTTCATTATGTATTAACCATCAAAATAAATTTTGGAAACTCTAAATACCGACTGGAGTCACGATAAGACATTTTGAACGACCATAGTAGATGTTCAATACCGAATGCAAACGTTTTTTTTTTTTGAAAATAAAAAAATATTCAATCTTAAAACGAATTGTTCTACTTTCGAAACTTATTCTTAATTCAATTTCAATAGTTTTTCTATATCACAATTAAAGTATGAATCCATATGTATTAATTTAGAATAACAAAAACACATTTTGAACAACCTTAGAGGTTGTTAAACATCGAACAAGTTAAGATATAGTTTGAGAAAATTAATGAGTATTACGTACCGTTGGACGTTATGAACGTATTTTTAGATTGATTTCATTATGTATTAACCATCAAAATACTTTTTGAAAACTCTAAATACCAACTGGAGTCACGAAAAGACATTTTTAACGACCATATTGGATATTCAATGCTGCCGAATCACAAACGTTTTTTCTGAAAATGAAAAAATACTCAATCCTAAAACAAATTGTTCAACTTTCGAAACTTATTTTTAATTCAATTTCTATAGTTTTTCTATATCAGCATTCAAGTACGAAGCCATATGTATTAATTTAGAATCACATAGACACATTTTGAACAACATTAGAGGTTGTTGAACGTAGAACAAGTTAAGTCGTAGTTTGAGAAAATTCATGAGTATTACCTATGGTTTGACGTTATTAACGCGTTTTTAGATTGATTTCGTTATGTATTAACCATCAAATAATTTTTGGAAACTCTAAATACCAATTGGAGTCACGAAAAGATATTTTGAACAACCATATTGGATGTTCAATGCCAAATCGCAAACGTTGTTTTGAAAGTAAAAAAAATATTCAATCTTAAAACCAATTGTTCAACTTTCGAAACTTATTTTTACTTCGATTTCAATAATTTTTTTTATATCACAATTCAAGTGTGAAGCTATATGTATTAATTTAGAATCACAAAAACATATTTTGAACAACATTAGAGGTTGTTGAACGTCGAACAAGTGAAGTCATAGTTTGAGAAAATTTATGAATACTACCTACCGTTAGACGTTATGAACGCATATTGGAGTCACGAAAAGTCATTTTTAACGACCATATTGGATATTCAATGCCGAATCACAAACGTTTTTTCTGAAAATGAAAAAATATTCAATCCTAAAACAAATTGTTCAACTTTCGAAACTTATTTTTAATTCAATTTCTATAGTTTTTCTATATCAGCATTCAAGTACGAAGCCATATGTAATAATTTAGAATCACATAGACACATTTTGAACAACATTAGAGGTTGTTGAACGTAGAACAAGTTAAGTCGTAGTTTGAGAAAATTCATGAGTATTACCTATGGTTTGACGTTATTAACGCGTTTTGAGATTGATTTCGTTATGTATTAACCATCAAATACTTTTTAGAAACTCTAAATACCAATTGGAGTCACGAAAAGATATTTTGAACAACCATATTGGATGTTCAATGCCAAATCGCAAACGTTGTTTTGAAAGTAAAAAAATATTCAATCTTAAAACCAATTGTTCAACTTTCGAAACTTATTTTTAGTTCTATTTCAATAATTTTTTTATATCACAATTAAAGTGTGAAGCTATATGTATTAATTTAGAATCACAAAAACATATTTTGAACAACATTAGAGGTTGTTGAACGTCGAACAAGTTAAGTCATAGTTTGAGAAAATTAATGAGTAGTACCTACCGTTAGACGTTATGAACGCATTTTTAGATTGATTTCATTATGTATTAACAATCAAAATACTTTTTGGAAACTCTAAATACCAACTGGAATCACGAAAGGACATTTTGAACGACCATATTGGATGTTCAATGCCGAATTGCAAACATTTTTTCGAAAATTAAAAAAATATTCAATCTTAAAACCAATTGTTCTACTTTCGAAACTTATTTTGAATTCGAATTTCAAAGTTTTTATACATCATAATGCACATACGAAGCCATTTGTAATAGTTCGGAGTCACAAAAACACATTTTGACCAAATATACAGGTTGTTCAACATTGAACAATTAGGTCACAGTTTGAGAAAACGCACGTGTATTACTTACCGTTGGATGTTCTAAAAGAATTTTTAGATTGATTTAACAATTTTGGATACTCTAACTACCAATTGTAGTCAAAAAAATACATTTTAAACGAAATGCTCAATGTCAAATCGGAAATGTTTTTATTAAAATCGAAAAAAATTCAATCTTAAAACAAAATGTTCAACGTTCGAAACTTATTTTTAATTCGATTTTCAAAGTTTTTACACATCATAATGCACATACAAAGCCATAAGTACTAGTTTTCTGTCAAAAAAAAAAAATAGCCATTTTGAACAACTACACAAGTTGTTCAACGTCGTACAATTTAGCTCATAGTTTGGAAAATTTCACAAGTATTACCTACCGTTGGATAATCAATACGAATTTTTAGATTGATTTCATTATGTATTAACCATCATACTATATTGGATATTCAACGTCGATTCGCAAACATGTTTGTCAAAATTGAAAAACATTCAATCTTAAAACCAACATCCGAAACTTATTAAAAATTCATTTTCCAAAGTTTGTATATATATATATATATATATATATATATCATAATACACATATGAAGCCATATGTACTAGTTCGGAGTCACAAAAACACATTTTGAAAACCTATACGGGTTGTTCAACCTCGAACAATATGGGTAATACTTTGAGAATTTCTTATGTATGGATGTTGGATGTTATAAACACATTTGTACATTGATTTCATTATGTATTAACCGTCAAAACACGTTTTGTATACTCTAACTACAAATTTGGAGTCACAAAAATACATTTTTGAACGACCATATTGGATGTTGGTATCCGAATGGCGAATGATTTTGTCAAAATCGAAAAATATTCAAGCTTAAAACCAAATGTTCAACATTCAAAACATATTTTTAATTCGATTTCTAAAGTGTTTATGTATCACAATACACGTATGAAGATATATGGATTAATTTGGAATCAGAAAAACTCATTTTGACAACCATACAGGTTGTTTAACGTCGAACAATTTAGGTCATGGTTTGAAAAAATTCACAGGTATTCCTACCGTTGGATGTTGTAAACTCATTTTTAGATTGATTTCAATATGTATTCACCATCAAATCAATTTTTAGAAACTCTTGCTAGAAATTTTATGTTACGAAAATACATTTTGAAGGACCATATTGAATGTTCAATGCCGAATCGTAAATATTTTTTTCTAAATCGAAAAACACTCAAACTTAAAACCGATTGGTCAACATCCAAAACGTATTTTTAATTCGATTTCTATAGTTTTTCTATATCACAATTCAAGTATGAAGCCATGTGTATTAATTTTGAATGACGAAAACACATTTTGAGCAACATTAGAGGTTCTTGAACGTCGAACAACTTAAGTCATAGTTTGAGAAAATTCATGAGTATTACCTACCTTTGGATATTATGAAAGTATTTTTAGATTGATTTCATTATGTATTAACCATCAAAATAAATTTTGGAAACTCTAAATACCGACTGGAGTCACGATAAGACATTTTGAACGACCATAGTAGATGTTCAATACCGAATGCAAACGTTTTTTTTTTTTTGAAAATAAAAAAATATTCAATCTTAAAACGAATTGTTCTACTTTCGAAACTTATTCTTAATTCAATTTCAATAGTTTTTCTATATCACAATTAAAGTATGAATCCATATGTATTAATTTAGAATAACAAAAACACATTTTGAACAACCTTAGAGGTTGTTAAACATCGAACAAGTTAAGATATAGTTTGAGAAAATTAATGAGTATTACGTACCATTGGACGTTATGAACGTATTTTTAGATTGATTTCATTATGTATTAACCATCAAAATACTTTTTGAAAACTCTAAATACCAACTGGAGTCACGAAAAGACATTTTTAACGACCATATTGGATATTCAATGCTGCCGAATCACAAACGTTTTTTCTGAAAATGAAAAAATACTCAATCCTAAAACAAATTGTTCAACTTTCGAAACTTATTTTTAATTCAATTTCTATAGTTTTTCTATATCAGCATTCAAGTACGAAGCCATATGTATTAATTTAGAATCACATAGACACATTTTGAACAACATTAGAGGTTGTTGAACGTAGAACAAGTTAAGTCGTAGTTTGAGAAAATTCATGAGTATTACCTATGGTTTGACGTTATTAACGCGTTTTTAGATTGATTTCGTTATGTATTAACCATCAAATACTTTTTGGAAACTCTAAATACCAATTGGAGTCACGAAAAGATATTTTGAACAACCATATTGGATGTTCAATGCCAAATCGCAAACGTTGTTTTGAAAGTAAAAAAATATTCAATCTTAAAACCAATTGTTCAACTTTCGAAACTTATTTTTACTTCGATTTCAATAATTTTTTTTATATCACAATTCAAGTGTGAAGCTATATGTATTAATTTAGAATCACAAAAACATATTTTGAACAACATTAGAGGTTGTTGAACGTCGAACAAGTGAAGTCATAGTTTGAGAAAATTTATGAATACTACCTACCGTTAGACGTTATGAACGCATATTGGAGTCACGAAAAGTCATTTTTAACGACCATATTGGATATTCAATGCCGAATCACAAACGTTTTTTCTGAAAATGAAAAAATATTCAATCCTAAAACAAATTGTTCAACTTTCGAAACTTATTTTTAATTCAATTTCTATAGTTTTTCTATATCAGCATTCAAGTACGAAGCCATATGTATTAATTTAGAATCACATAGACACATTTTGAACAACATTAGAGGTTGTTGAACGTAGAACAAGTTAAGTCGTAGTTTGAGAAAATTCATGAGTATTACCTATGGTTTGACGTTATTAACGCGTTTTGAGATTGATTTCGTTATGTATTAACCATCAAATACTTTTTAGAAACTCTAAATACCAATTGGAGTCACGAAAAGATATTTTGAACAACCATATTGGATGTTCAATGCCAAATCGCAAACGTTGTTTTGAAAGTAAAAAAATATTCAATCTTAAAACCAATTGTTCAACTTTCGAAACTTATTTTTAGTTCTATTTCAATAATTTTTTTATATCACAATTAAAGTGTGAAGCTATATGTATTAATTTAGAATCACAAAAACATATTTTGAACAACATTAGAGGTTGTTGAACGTCGAACAAGTTAAGTCATAGTTTGAGAAAATTAATGAGTAGTACCTACCGTTAGACGTTATGAACGCATTTTTAGATTGATTTCATTATGTATTAACAATCAAAATACTTTTTGGAAACTCTAAATACCAACTGGAATCACGAAAGGACATTTTGAACGACCATATTGGATGTTCAATGCCGAATTGCAAACATTTTTTCGAAAATTAAAAAAATATTCAATCTTAAAACCAATTGTTCTACTTTCGAAACTTATTTTGAATTCGAATTTCAAAGTTTTTATACATCATAATGCACATACGAAGCCATTTGTAATAGTTCGGAGTCACAAAAACACATTTTGACCAAATATACAGGTTGTTCAACATTGAACAATTAGGTCACAGTTTGAGAAAACGCACGTGTATTACTTACCGTTGGATGTTCTAAAAGAATTTTTAGATTGATTTAACAATTTTGGATACTCTAACTACCAATTGTAGTCAAAAAAATACATTTTAAACGAAATGCTCAATGTCAAATCGGAAATGTTTTTATTAAAATCGAAAAAAATTCAATCTTAAAACAAAATGTTCAACGTTCGAAACTTATTTTTAATTCGATTTTCAAAGTTTTTACACATCATAATGCACATACAAAGCCATAAGTACTAGTTTTCTGTCAAAAAAAAAAAATAGCCATTTTGAACAACTACACAAGTTGTTCAACGTCGTACAATTTAGCTCATAGTTTGGAAAATTTCACAAGTATTACCTACCGTTGGATAATCAATACGAATTTTTAGATTGATTTCATTATGTATTAACCATCATACTATATTGGATATTCAACGTCGATTCGCAAACATGTTTGTCAAAATTGAAAAACATTCAATCTTAAAACCAACATCCGAAACTTATTAAAAATTCATTTTCCAAAGTTTGTATATATATATATATATCATAATACACATATGAAGCCATATGTACTAGTTCGGAGTCACAAAAACACATTTTGAAAACCTATACGGGTTGTTCAACCTCGAACAATATGGGTAATACTTTGAGAATTTCTTATGTATGGATGTTGGATGTTATAAACACATTTGTACATTGATTTCATTATGTATTAACCGTCAAAACACGTTTTGTATACTCTAACTACAAATTTGGAGTCACAAAAATACATTTTTGAACGACCATATTGGATGTTGGTATCCGAATCGCGAATGATTTTGTCAAAATCGAAAAATATTCAAGCTTAAAACCAAATGTTCAACATTCAAAACATATTTTTAATTCGATTTCTAAAGTGTTTATGTATCACAATACACGTATGAACATATATGGATTAATTTGGAATCAGAAAAACTCATTTTGACAACCATACAGGTTGTTTAACGTCGAACAATTTAGGTCATGGTTTGAAAAAATTCACAGGTATTCCTACCGTTGGATGTTGTAAACTCATTTTTAGATTGATTTCAATATGTATTCACCATCAAATCAATTTTTAGAAACTCTTGCTAGAAATTTTATGTTACGAAAATACATTTTGAAGGACCATATTGAATGTTCAATGCCGAATCGTAAATATTTTTTTCTAAATCGAAAAACACTCAAACTTAAAACCGATTGGTCAACATCCAAAACGTATTTTTAATTCGATTTCTATAGTTTTTCTATATCACAATTCAAGTATGAAGCCATGTGTATTAATTTTGAATGACGAAAACACATTTTGAGCAACATTAGAGGTTCTTGAACGTCGAACAACTTAAGTCATAGTTTGAGAAAATTCATGAGTATTACCTACCTTTGGATATTATGAAAGTATTTTTAGATTGATTTCATTATGTATTAACCATCAAAATAAATTTTGGAAACTCTAAATACCGACTGGAGTCACGATAAGACATTTTGAACGACCATAGTAGATGTTCAATACCGAATGCAAACGTTTTTTTTTTTTTGAAAATAAAAAAATATTCAATCTTAAAACGAATTGTTCTACTTTCGAAACTTATTCTTAATTCAATTTCAATAGTTTTTCTATATCACAATTAAAGTATGAATCCATATGTATTAATTTAGAATAACAAAAACACATTTTGAACAACCTTAGAGGTTGTTAAACATCGAACAAGTTAAGATATAGTTTGAGAAAATTAATGAGTATTACGTACCGTTGGACGTTATGAACGTATTTTTAGATTGATTTCATTATGTATTAACCATCAAAATACTTTTTGAAAACTCTAAATACCAACTGGAGTCACGAAAAGACATTTTTAACGACCATATTGGATATTCAATGCTGCCGAATCACAAACGTTTTTTCTGAAAATGAAAAAATACTCAATCCTAAAACAAATTGTTCAACTTTCGAAACTTATTTTTAATTCAATTTCTATAGTTTTTCTATATCAGCATTCAAGTACGAAGCCATATGTATTAATTTAGAATCACATAGACACATTTTGAACAACATTAGAGGTTGTTGAACGTAGAACAAGTTAAGTCGTAGTTTGAGAAAATTCATGAGTATTACCTATGGTTTGACGTTATTAACGCGTTTTTAGATTGATTTCGTTATGTATTAACCATCAAATACTTTTTGGAAACTCTAAATACCAATTGGAGTCACGAAAAGATATTTTGAACAACCATATTGGATGTTCAATGCCAAATCGCAAACGTTGTTTTGAAAGTAAAAAAAATATTCAATCTTAAAACCAATTGTTCAACTTTCGAAACTTATTTTTACTTCGATTTCAATAATTTTTTTTATATCACAATTCAAGTGTGAAGCTATATGTATTAATTTAGAATCACAAAAACATATTTTGAACAACATTAGAGGTTGTTGAACGTCGAACAAGTGAAGTCATAGTTTGAGAAAATTTATGAATACTACCTACCGTTAGACGTTATGAACGCATATTGGAGTCACGAAAAGTCATTTTTAACGACCATATTGGATATTCAATGCCGAATCACAAACGTTTTTTCTGAAAATGAAAAAATATTCAATCCTAAAACAAATTGTTCAACTTTCGAAACTTATTTTTAATTCAATTTCTATAGTTTTTCTATATCAGCATTCAAGTACGAAGCCATATGTATTAATTTAGAATCACATAGACACATTTTGAACAACATTAGAGGTTGTTGAACGTAGAACAAGTTAAGTCGTAGTTTGAGAAAATTCATGAGTATTACCTATGGTTTGACGTTATTAACGCGTTTTGAGATTGATTTCGTTATGTATTAACCATCAAATACTTTTTAGAAACTCTAAATACCAATTGGAGTCACGAAAAGATATTTTGAACAACCATATTGGATGTTCAATGCCAAATCGCAAACGTTGTTTTGAAAGTAAAAAAATATTCAATCTTAAAACCAATTGTTCAACTTTCGAAACTTATTTTTAGTTCTATTTCAATAATTTTTTTATATCACAATTAAAGTGTGAAGCTATATGTATTAATTTAGAATCACAAAAACATATTTTGAACAACATTAGAAGTTGTTGAACGTCGAACAAGTTAAGTCATAGTTTGAGAAAATTAATGAGTAGTACCTACCGTTAGACGTTATGAACGCATTTTTAGATTGATTTCATTATGTATTAACAATCAAAATACTTTTTGGAAACTCTAAATACCAACTGGAATCACGAAAGGACATTTTGAACGACCATATTGGATGTTCAATGCCGAATTGCAAACATTTTTTCGAAAATTAAAAAAATATTCAATCTTAAAACCAATTGTTCTACTTTCGAAACTTATTTTGAATTCGAATTTCAAAGTTTTTATACATCATAATGCACATACGAAGCCATTTGTAATAGTTCGGAGTCACAAAAACACATTTTGACCAAATATACAGGTTGTTCAACATTGAACAATTAGGTCACAGTTTGAGAAAACGCACGTGTATTACTTACCGTTGGATGTTCTAAAAGAATTTTTAGATTGATTTAACAATTTTGGATACTCTAACTACCAATTGTAGTCAAAAAAATACATTTTAAACGAAATGCTCAATGTCAAATCGGAAATGTTTTTATTAAAATCGAAAAAAATTCAATCTTAAAACAAAATGTTCAACGTTCGAAACTTATTTTTAATTCGATTTTCAAAGTTTTTACACATCATAATGCACATACAAAGCCATAAGTACTAGTTTTCTGTCAAAAAAAAAAAATAGCCATTTTGAACAACTACACAAGTTGTTCAACGTCGTACAATTTAGCTCATAGTTTGGAAAATTTCACAAGTATTACCTACCGTTGGATAATCAATACGAATTTTTAGATTGATTTCATTATGTATTAACCATCATACTATATTGGATATTCAACGTCGATTCGCAAACATGTTTGTCAAAATTGAAAAACATTCAATCTTAAAACCAACATCCGAAACTTATTAAAAATTCATTTTCCAAAGTTTGTATATATATATATATATCATAATACACATATGAAGCCATATGTACTAGTTCGGAGTCACAAAAACACATTTTGAAAACCTATACGGGTTGTTCAACCTCGAACAATATGGGTAATACTTTGAGAATTTCTTATGTATGGATGTTGGATGTTATAAACACATTTGTACATTGATTTCATTATGTATTAACCGTCAAAACACGTTTTGTATACTCTAACTACAAATTTGGAGTCACAAAAATACATTTTTGAACGACCATATTGGATGTTGGTATCCGAATGGCGAATGATTTTGTCAAAATCGAAAAATATTCAAGCTTAAAACCAAATGTTCAACATTCAAAACATATTTTTAATTCGATTTCTAAAGTGTTTATGTATCACAATACACGTATGAAGATATATGGATTAATTTGGAATCAGAAAAACTCATTTTGACAACCATACAGGTTGTTTAACGTCGAACAATTTAGGTCATGGTTTGAAAAAATTCACAGGTATTCCTACCGTTGGATGTTGTAAACTCATTTTTAGATTGATTTCAATATGTATTCACCATCAAATCAATTTTTAGAAACTCTTGCTAGAAATTTTATGTTACGAAAATACATTTTGAAGGACCATATTGAATGTTCAATGCCGAATCGTAAATATTTTTTTCTAAATCGAAAAACACTCAAACTTAAAACCGATTGGTCAACATCCAAAACGTATTTTTAATTCGATTTCTATAGTTTTTCTATATCACAATTCAAGTATGAAGCCATGTGTATTAATTTTGAATGACGAAAACACATTTTGAGCAACATTAGAGGTTCTTGAACGTCGAACAACTTAAGTCATAGTTTGAGAAAATTCATGAGTATTACCTACCTTTGGATATTATGAAAGTATTTTTAGATTGATTTCATTATGTATTAACCATCAAAATAAATTTTGGAAACTCTAAATACCGACTGGAGTCACGATAAGACATTTTGAACGACCATAGTAGATGTTCAATACCGAATGCAAACGTTTTTTTTTTTTTGAAAATAAAAAAATATTCAATCTTAAAACGAATTGTTCTACTTTCGAAACTTATTCTTAATTCAATTTCAATAGTTTTTCTATATCACAATTAAAGTATGAATCCATATGTATTAATTTAGAATAACAAAAACACATTTTGAACAACCTTAGAGGTTGTTAAACATCGAACAAGTTAAGATATAGTTTGAGAAAATTAATGAGTATTACGTACCGTTGGACGTTATGAACGTATTTTTAGATTGATTTCATTATGTATTAACCATCAAAATACTTTTTGAAAACTCTAAATACCAACTGGAGTCACGAAAAGACATTTTTAACGACCATATTGGATATTCAATGCTGCCGAATCACAAACGTTTTTTCTGAAAATGAAAAAATACTCAATCCTAAAACAAATTGTTCAACTTTCGAAACTTATTTTTAATTCAATTTCTATAGTTTTTCTATATCAGCATTCAAGTACGAAGCCATATGTATTAATTTAGAATCACATAGACACATTTTGAACAACATTAGAGGTTGTTGAACGTAGAACAAGTTAAGTCGTAGTTTGAGAAAATTCATGAGTATTACCTATGGTTTGACGTTATTAACGCGTTTTTAGATTGATTTCGTTATGTATTAACCATCAAATACTTTTTGGAAACTCTAAATACCAATTGGAGTCACGAAAAGATATTTTGAACAACCATATTGGATGTTCAATGCCAAATCGCAAACGTTGTTTTGAAAGTAAAAAAATATTCAATCTTAAAACCAATTGTTCAACTTTCGAAACTTATTTTTACTTCGATTTCAATAATTTTTTTTATATCACAATTCAAGTGTGAAGCTATATGTATTAATTTAGAATCACAAAAACATATTTTGAACAACATTAGAGGTTGTTGAACGTCGAACAAGTGAAGTCATAGTTTGAGAAAATTTATGAATACTACCTACCGTTAGACGTTATGAACGCATATTGGAGTCACGAAAAGTCATTTTTAACGACCATATTGGATATTCAATGCCGAATCACAAACGTTTTTTCTGAAAATGAAAAAATATTCAATCCTAAAACAAATTGTTCAACTTTCGAAACTTATTTTTAATTCAATTTCTATAGTTTTTCTATATCAGCATTCAAGTACGAAGCCATATGTATTAATTTAGAATCACATAGACACATTTTGAACAACATTAGAGGTTGTTGAACGTAGAACAAGTTAAGTCGTAGTTTGAGAAAATTCATGAGTATTACCTATGGTTTGACGTTATTAACGCGTTTTGAGATTGATTTCGTTATGTATTAACCATCAAATACTTTTTAGAAACTCTAAATACCAATTGGAGTCACGAAAAGATATTTTGAACAACCATATTGGATGTTCAATGCCAAATCGCAAACGTTGTTTTGAAAGTAAAAAAATATTCAATCTTAAAACCAATTGTTCAACTTTCGAAACTTATTTTTAGTTCTATTTCAATAATTTTTTTATATCACAATTAAAGTGTGAAGCTATATGTATTAATTTAGAATCACAAAAACATATTTTGAACAACATTAGAGGTTGTTGAACGTCGAACAAGTTAAGTCATAGTTTGAGAAAATTAATGAGTAGTACCTACCGTTAGACGTTATGAACGCATTTTTAGATTGATTTCATTATGTATTAACAATCAAAATACTTTTTGGAAACTCTAAATACCAACTGGAATCACGAAAGGACATTTTGAACGACCATATTGGATGTTCAATGCCGAATTGCAAACATTTTTTCGAAAATTAAAAAAATATTCAATCTTAAAACCAATTGTTCTACTTTCGAAACTTATTTTGAATTCGAATTTCAAAGTTTTTATACATCATAATGCACATACGAAGCCATTTGTAATAGTTCGGAGTCACAAAAACACATTTTGACCAAATATACAGGTTGTTCAACATTGAACAATTAGGTCACAGTTTGAGAAAACGCACGTGTATTACTTACCGTTGGATGTTCTAAAAGAATTTTTAGATTGATTTAACAATTTTGGATACTCTAACTACCAATTGTAGTCAAAAAAATACATTTTAAACGAAATGCTCAATGTCAAATCGGAAATGTTTTTATTAAAATCGAAAAAAATTCAATCTTAAAACAAAATGTTCAACGTTCGAAACTTATTTTTAATTCGATTTTCAAAGTTTTTACACATCATAATGCACATACAAAGCCATAAGTACTAGTTTTCTGTCAAAAAAAAAAAATAGCCATTTTGAACAACTACACAAGTTGTTCAACGTCGTACAATTTAGCTCATAGTTTGGAAAATTTCACAAGTATTACCTACCGTTGGATAATCAATACGAATTTTTAGATTGATTTCATTATGTATTAACCATCATACTATATTGGATATTCAACGTCGATTCGCAAACATGTTTGTCAAAATTGAAAAACATTCAATCTTAAAACCAACATCCGAAACTTATTAAAAATTCATTTTCCAAAGTTTGTATATATATATATATATCATAATACACATATGAAGCCATATGTACTAGTTCGGAGTCACAAAAACACATTTTGAAAACCTATACGGGTTGTTCAACCTCGAACAATATGGGTAATACTTTGAGAATTTCTTATGTATGGATGTTGGATGTTATAAACACATTTGTACATTGATTTCATTATGTATTAACCGTCAAAACACGTTTTGTATACTCTAACTACAAATTTGGAGTCACAAAAATACATTTTTGAACGACCATATTGGATGTTGGTATCCGAATGGCGAATGATTTTGTCAAAATCGAAAAATATTCAAGCTTAAAACAGAATGTTCAACATTCAAAACATATTTTTAATTCGATTTCTAAAGTGTTTATGTATCACAATACACGTATGAAGATATATGGATTAATTTGGAATCAGAAAAACTCATTTTGACAACCATACAGGTTGTTTAACGTCGAACAATTTAGGTCATGGTTTGAAAAAATTCACAGGTATTCCTACCGTTGGATGTTGTAAACTCATTTTTAGATTGATTTCAATATGTATTCACCATCAAATCAATTTTTAGAAACTCTTGCTAGAAATTTTATGTTACGAAAATACATTTTGAAGGACCATATTGAATGTTCAATGCCGAATCGTAAATATTTTTTTCTAAATCGAAAAACACTCAAACTTAAAACCGATTGGTCAACATCCAAAACGTATTTTTAATTCGATTTCTATAGTTTTTCTATATCACAATTCAAGTATGAAGCCATGTGTATTAATTTTGAATGACGAAAACACATTTTGAGCAACATTAGAGGTTCTTGAACGTCGAACAACTTAAGTCATAGTTTGAGAAAATTCATGAGTATTACCTACCTTTGGATATTATGAAAGTATTTTTAGATTGATTTCATTATGTATTAACCATCAAAATAAATTTTGGAAACTCTAAATACCGACTGGAGTCACGATAAGACATTTTGAACGACCATAGTAGATGTTCAATACCGAATGCAAACGTTTTTTTTTTTTTGAAAATAAAAAAATATTCAATCTTAAAACGAATTGTTCTACTTTCGAAACTTATTCTTAATTCAATTTCAATAGTTTTTCTATATCACAATTAAAGTATGAATCCATATGTATTAATTTAGAATAACAAAAACACATTTTGAACAACCTTAGAGGTTGTTAAACATCGAACAAGTTAAGATATAGTTTGAGAAAATTAATGAGTATTACGTACCGTTGGACGTTATGAACGTATTTTTAGATTGATTTCATTATGTATTAACCATCAAAATACTTTTTGAAAACTCTAAATACCAACTGGAGTCACGAAAAGACATTTTTAACGACCATATTGGATATTCAATGCTGCCGAATCACAAACGTTTTTTCTGAAAATGAAAAAATACTCAATCCTAAAACAAATTGTTCAACTTTCGAAACTTATTTTTAATTCAACTTCTATAGTTTTTCTATATCAGCATTCAAGTACGAAGCCATATGTATTAATTTAGAATCACATAGACACATTTTGAACAACATTAGAGGTTGTTGAACGTAGAACAAGTTAAGTCGTAGTTTGAGAAAATTCATGAGTATTACCTATGGTTTGACGTTATTAACGCGTTTTTAGATTGATTTCGTTATGTATTAACCATCAAATACTTTTTGGAAACTCTAAATACCAATTGGAGTCACGAAAAGATATTTTGAACAACCATATTGGATGTTCAATGCCAAATCGCAAACGTTGTTTTGAAAGTAAAAAAATATTCAATCTTAAAACCAATTGTTCAACTTTCGAAACTTATTTTTACTTCGATTTCAATAATTTTTTTTATATCACAATTCAAGTGTGAAGCTATATGTATTAATTTAGAATCACAAAAACATATTTTGAACAACATTAGAGGTTGTTGAACGTCGAACAAGTGAAGTCATAGTTTGAGAAAATTTATGAATACTACCTACCGTTAGACGTTATGAACGCATATTGGAGTCACGAAAAGTCATTTTTAACGACCATATTGGATATTCAATGCCGAATCACAAACGTTTTTTCTGAAAATGAAAAAATATTCAATCCTAAAACAAATTGTTCAACTTTCGAAACTTATTTTTAATTCAATTTCTATAGTTTTTCTATATCAGCATTCAAGTACGAAGCCATATGTATTAATTTAGAATCACATAGACACATTTTGAACAACATTAGAGGTTGTTGAACGTAGAACAAGTTAAGTCGTAGTTTGAGAAAATTCATGAGTATTACCTATGGTTTGACGTTATTAACGCGTTTTGAGATTGATTTCGTTATGTATTAACCATCAAATACTTTTTAGAAACTCTAAATACCAATTGGAGTCACGAAAAGATATTTTGAACAACCATATTGGATGTTCAATGCCAAATCGCAAACGTTGTTTTGAAAGTAAAAAAATATTCAATCTTAAAACCAATTGTTCAACTTTCGAAACTTATTTTTAGTTCTATTTCAATAATTTTTTTATATCACAATTAAAGTGTGAAGCTATATGTATTAATTTAGAATCACAAAAACATATTTTGAACAACATTAGAGGTTGTTGAACGTCGAACAAGTTAAGTCATAGTTTGAGAAAATTAATGAGTAGTACCTACCGTTAGACGTTATGAACGCATTTTTAGATTGATTTCATTATGTATTAACAATCAAAATACTTTTTGGAAACTCTAAATACCAACTGGAATCACGAAAGGACATTTTGAACGACCATATTGGATGTTCAATGCCGAATTGCAAACATTTTTTCGAAAATTAAAAAAATATTCAATCTTAAAACCAATTGTTCTACTTTCGAAACTTATTTTGAATTCGAATTTCAAAGTTTTTATACATCATAATGCACATACGAAGCCATTTGTAATAGTTCGGAGTCACAAAAACACATTTTGACCAAATATACAGGTTGTTCAACATTGAACAATTAGGTCACAGTTTGAGAAAACGCACGTGTATTACTTACCGTTGGATGTTCTAAAAGAATTTTTAGATTGATTTAACAATTTTGGATACTCTAACTACCAATTGTAGTCAAAAAAATACATTTTAAACGAAATGCTCAATGTCAAATCGGAAATGTTTTTATTAAAATCGAAAAAAATTCAATCTTAAAACAAAATGTTCAACGTTCGAAACTTATTTTTAATTCGATTTTCAAAGTTTTTACACATCATAATGCACATACAAAGCCATAAGTACTAGTTTTCTGTCAAAAAAAAAAAATAGCCATTTTGAACAACTACACAAGTTGTTCAACGTCGTACAATTTAGCTCATAGTTTGGAAAATTTCACAAGTATTACCTACCGTTGGATAATCAATACGAATTTTTAGATTGATTTCATTATGTATTAACCATCATACTATATTGGATATTCAACGTCGATTCGCAAACATGTTTGTCAAAATTGAAAAACATTCAATCTTAAAACCAACATCCGAAACTTATTAAAAATTCATTTTCCAAAGTTTGTATATATATATATATATATATATATATCATAATACACATATGAAGCCATATGTACTAGTTCGGAGTCACAAAAACACATTTTGAAAACCTATACGGGTTGTTCAACCTCGAACAATATGGGTAATACTTTGAGAATTTCTTATGTATGGATGTTGGATGTTATAAACACATTTGTACATTGATTTCATTATGTATTAACCGTCAAAACACGTTTTGTATACTCTAACTACAAATTTGGAGTCACAAAAATACATTTTTGAACGACCATATTGGATGTTGGTATCCGAATGGCGAATGATTTTGTCAAAATCGAAAAATATTCAAGCTTAAAACCAAATGTTCAACATTCAAAACATATTTTTAATTCGATTTCTAAAGTGTTTATGTATCACAATACACGTATGAAGATATATGGATTAATTTGGAATCAGAAAAACTCATTTTGACAACCATACAGGTTGTTTAACGTCGAACAATTTAGGTCATGGTTTGAAAAAATTCACAGGTATTCCTACCGTTGGATGTTGTAAACTCATTTTTAGATTGATTTCAATATGTATTCACCATCAAATCAATTTTTAGAAACTCTTGCTAGAAATTTTATGTTACGAAAATACATTTTGAAGGACCATATTGAATGTTCAATGCCGAATCGTAAATATTTTTTTCTAAATCGAAAAACACTCAAACTTAAAACCGATTGGTCAACATCCAAAACGTATTTTTAATTCGATTTCTATAGTTTTTCTATATCACAATTCAAGTATGAAGCCATGTGTATTAATTTTGAATGACGAAAACACATTTTGAGCAACATTAGAGGTTCTTGAACGTCGAACAACTTAAGTCATAGTTTGAGAAAATTCATGAGTATTACCTACCTTTGGATATTATGAAAGTATTTTTAGATTGATTTCATTATGTATTAACCATCAAAATAAATTTTGGAAACTCTAAATACCGACTGGAGTCACGATAAGACATTTTGAACGACCATAGTAGATGTTCAATACCGAATGCAAACGTTTTTTTTTTTTTGAAAATAAAAAAATATTCAATCTTAAAACGAATTGTTCTACTTTCGAAACTTATTCTTAATTCAATTTCAATAGTTTTTCTATATCACAATTAAAGTATGAATCCATATGTATTAATTTAGAATAACAAAAACACATTTTGAACAACCTTAGAGGTTGTTAAACATCGAACAAGTTAAGATATAGTTTGAGAAAATTAATGAGTATTACGTACCATTGGACGTTATGAACGTATTTTTAGATTGATTTCATTATGTATTAACCATCAAAATACTTTTTGAAAACTCTAAATACCAACTGGAGTCACGAAAAGACATTTTTAACGACCATATTGGATATTCAATGCTGCCGAATCACAAACGTTTTTTCTGAAAATGAAAAAATACTCAATCCTAAAACAAATTGTTCAACTTTCGAAACTTATTTTTAATTCAATTTCTATAGTTTTTCTATATCAGCATTCAAGTACGAAGCCATATGTATTAATTTAGAATCACATAGACACATTTTGAACAACATTAGAGGTTGTTGAACGTAGAACAAGTTAAGTCGTAGTTTGAGAAAATTCATGAGTATTACCTATGGTTTGACGTTATTAACGCGTTTTTAGATTGATTTCGTTATGTATTAACCATCAAATACTTTTTGGAAACTCTAAATACCAATTGGAGTCACGAAAAGATATTTTGAACAACCATATTGGATGTTCAATGCCAAATCGCAAACGTTGTTTTGAAAGTAAAAAAATATTCAATCTTAAAACCAATTGTTCAACTTTCGAAACTTATTTTTACTTCGATTTCAATAATTTTTTTTATATCACAATTCAAGTGTGAAGCTATATGTATTAATTTAGAATCACAAAAACATATTTTGAACAACATTAGAGGTTGTTGAACGTCGAACAAGTGAAGTCATAGTTTGAGAAAATTTATGAATACTACCTACCGTTAGACGTTATGAACGCATATTGGAGTCACGAAAAGTCATTTTTAACGACCATATTGGATATTCAATGCCGAATCACAAACGTTTTTTCTGAAAATGAAAAAATATTCAATCCTAAAACAAATTGTTCAACTTTCGAAACTTATTTTTAATTCAATTTCTATAGTTTTTCTATATCAGCATTCAAGTACGAAGCCATATGTATTAATTTAGAATCACATAGACACATTTTGAACAACATTAGAGGTTGTTGAACGTAGAACAAGTTAAGTCGTAGTTTGAGAAAATTCATGAGTATTACCTATGGTTTGACGTTATTAACGCGTTTTGAGATTGATTTCGTTATGTATTAACCATCAAATACTTTTTAGAAACTCTAAATACCAATTGGAGTCACGAAAAGATATTTTGAACAACCATATTGGATGTTCAATGCCAAATCGCAAACGTTGTTTTGAAAGTAAAAAAATATTCAATCTTAAAACCAATTGTTCAACTTTCGAAACTTATTTTTAGTTCTATTTCAATAATTTTTTTATATCACAATTAAAGTGTGAAGCTATATGTATTAATTTAGAATCACAAAAACATATTTTGAACAACATTAGAGGTTGTTGAACGTCGAACAAGTTAAGTCATAGTTTGAGAAAATTAATGAGTAGTACCTACCGTTAGACGTTATGAACGCATTTTTAGATTGATTTCATTATGTATTAACAATCAAAATACTTTTTGGAAACTCTAAATACCAACTGGAATCACGAAAGGACATTTTGAACGACCATATTGGATGTTCAATGCCGAATTGCAAACATTTTTTCGAAAATTAAAAAAATATTCAATCTTAAAACCAATTGTTCTACTTTCGAAACTTATTTTGAATTCGAATTTCAAAGTTTTTATACATCATAATGCACATACGAAGCCATTTGTAATAGTTCGGAGTCACAAAAACACATTTTGACCAAATATACAGGTTGTTCAACATTGAACAATTAGGTCACAGTTTGAGAAAACGCACGTGTATTACTTACCGTTGGATGTTCTAAAAGAATTTTTAGATTGATTTAACAATTTTGGATACTCTAACTACCAATTGTAGTCAAAAAAATACATTTTAAACGAAATGCTCAATGTCAAATCGGAAATGTTTTTATTAAAATCGAAAAAAATTCAATCTTAAAACAAAATGTTCAACGTTCGAAACTTATTTTTAATTCGATTTTCAAAGTTTTTACACATCATAATGCACATACAAAGCCATAAGTACTAGTTTTCTGTCAAAAAAAAAAAATAGCCATTTTGAACAACTACACAAGTTGTTCAACGTCGTACAATTTAGCTCATAGTTTGGAAAATTTCACAAGTATTACCTACCGTTGGATAATCAATACGAATTTTTAGATTGATTTCATTATGTATTAACCATCATACTATATTGGATATTCAACGTCGATTCGCAAACATGTTTGTCAAAATTGAAAAACATTCAATCTTAAAACCAACATCCGAAACTTATTAAAAATTCATTTTCCAAAGTTTGTATATATATATATATATATATATATATCATAATACACATATGAAGCCATATGTACTAGTTCGGAGTCACAAAAACACATTTTGAAAACCTATACGGGTTGTTCAACCTCGAACAATATGGGTAATACTTTGAGAATTTCTTATGTATGGATGTTGGATGTTATAAACACATTTGTACATTGATTTCATTATGTATTAACCGTCAAAACACGTTTTGTATACTCTAACTACAAATTTGGAGTCACAAAAATACATTTTTGAACGACCATATTGGATGTTGGTATCCGAATCGCGAATGATTTTGTCAAAATCGAAAAATATTCAAGCTTAAAACCAAATGTTCAACATTCAAAACATATTTTTAATTCGATTTCTAAAGTGTTTATGTATCACAATACACGTATGAACATATATGGATTAATTTGGAATCAGAAAAACTCATTTTGACAACCATACAGGTTGTTTAACGTCGAACAATTTAGGTCATGGTTTGAAAAAATTCACAGGTATTCCTACCGTTGGATGTTGTAAACTCATTTTTAGATTGATTTCAATATGTATTCACCATCAAATCAATTTTTAGAAACTCTTGCTAGAAATTTTATGTTACGAAAATACATTTTGAAGGACCATATTGAATGTTCAATGCCGAATCGTAAATATTTTTTTCTAAATCGAAAAACACTCAAACTTAAAACCGATTGGTCAACATCCAAAACGTATTTTTAATTCGATTTCTATAGTTTTTCTATATCACAATTCAAGTATGAAGCCATGTGTATTAATTTTGAATGACGAAAACACATTTTGAGCAACATTAGAGGTTCTTGAACGTCGAACAACTTAAGTCATAGTTTGAGAAAATTCATGAGTATTACCTACCTTTGGATATTATGAAAGTATTTTTAGATTGATTTCATTATGTATTAACCATCAAAATAAATTTTGGAAACTCTAAATACCGACTGGAGTCACGATAAGACATTTTGAACGACCATAGTAGATGTTCAATACCGAATGCAAACGTTTTTTTTTTTTTGAAAATAAAAAAATATTCAATCTTAAAACGAATTGTTCTACTTTCGAAACTTATTCTTAATTCAATTTCAATAGTTTTTCTATATCACAATTAAAGTATGAATCCATATGTATTAATTTAGAATAACAAAAACACATTTTGAACAACCTTAGAGGTTGTTAAACATCGAACAAGTTAAGATATAGTTTGAGAAAATTAATGAGTATTACGTACCGTTGGACGTTATGAACGTATTTTTAGATTGATTTCATTATGTATTAACCATCAAAATACTTTTTGAAAACTCTAAATACCAACTGGAGTCACGAAAAGACATTTTTAACGACCATATTGGATATTCAATGCTGCCGAATCACAAACGTTTTTTCTGAAAATGAAAAAATACTCAATCCTAAAACAAATTGTTCAACTTTCGAAACTTATTTTTAATTCAATTTCTATAGTTTTTCTATATCAGCATTCAAGTACGAAGCCATATGTATTAATTTAGAATCACATAGACACATTTTGAACAACATTAGAGGTTGTTGAACGTAGAACAAGTTAAGTCGTAGTTTGAGAAAATTCATGAGTATTACCTATGGTTTGACGTTATTAACGCGTTTTTAGATTGATTTCGTTATGTATTAACCATCAAATACTTTTTGGAAACTCTAAATACCAATTGGAGTCACGAAAAGATATTTTGAACAACCATATTGGATGTTCAATGCCAAATCGCAAACGTTGTTTTGAAAGTAAAAAAATATTCAATCTTAAAACCAATTGTTCAACTTTCGAAACTTATTTTTACTTCGATTTCAATAATTTTTTTTATATCACAATTCAAGTGTGAAGCTATATGTA
Organism: Forsythia viridissima; assembly: GCA_030279155.1. NCBI lineage: Eukaryota > Viridiplantae > Streptophyta > Magnoliopsida > Lamiales > Oleaceae > Forsythia > Forsythia viridissima. The sequence goes on along the minus strand of CM059044.1, from coordinate 19,874,332 downwards.
TTAATTTAGAATCACAAAAACATATTTTGAACAACATTAGAGGTTGTTGAACGTCGAACAAGTGAAGTCATAGTTTGAGAAAATTTATGAATACTACCTACCGTTAGACGTTATGAACGCATATTGGAGTCACGAAAAGTCATTTTTAACGACCATATTGGATATTCAATGCCGAATCACAAACGTTTTTTCTGAAAATGAAAAAATATTCAATCCTAAAACAAATTGTTCAACTTTCGAAACTTATTTTTAATTCAATTTCTATAGTTTTTCTATATCAGCATTCAAGTACGAAGCCATATGTATTAATTTAGAATCACATAGACATATTTTGAACAACATTAGAGGTTGTTGAACGTAGAACAAGTTAAGTCGTAGTTTGAGAAAATTCATGAGTATTACCTATGGTTTGACGTTATTAACGCGTTTTGAGATTGATTTCGTTATGTATTAACCATCAAATACTTTTTAGAAACTCTAAATACCAATTGGAGTCACGAAAAGATATTTTGAACAACCATATTGGATGTTCAATGCCAAATCGCAAACGTTGTTTTGAAAGTAAAAAAATATTCAATCTTAAAACCAATTGTTCAACTTTCGAAACTTATTTTTAGTTCTATTTCAATAATTTTTTTATATCACAATTAAAGTGTGAAGCTATATGTATTAATTTAGAATCACAAAAACATATTTTGAACAACATTAGAGGTTGTTGAACGTCGAACAAGTTAAGTCATAGTTTGAGAAAATTAATGAGTAGTACCTACCGTTAGACGTTATGAACGCATTTTTAGATTGATTTCATTATGTATTAACAATCAAAATACTTTTTGGAAACTCTAAATACCAACTGGAATCACGAAAGGACATTTTGAACGACCATATTGGATGTTCAATGCCGAATTGCAAACATTTTTTCGAAAATTAAAAAAATATTCAATCTTAAAACCAATTGTTCTACTTTCGAAACTTATTTTGAATTCGAATTTCAAAGTTTTTATACATCATAATGCACATACGAAGCCATTTGTAATAGTTCGGAGTCACAAAAACACATTTTGACCAAATATACAGGTTGTTCAACATTGAACAATTAGGTCACAGTTTGAGAAAACGCACGTGTATTACTTACCGTTGGATGTTCTAAAAGAATTTTTAGATTGATTTAACAATTTTGGATACTCTAACTACCAATTGTAGTCAAAAAAATACATTTTAAACGAAATGCTCAATGTCAAATCGGAAATGTTTTTATTAAAATCGAAAAAAATTCAATCTTAAAACAAAATGTTCAACGTTCGAAACTTATTTTTAATTCGATTTTCAAAGTTTTTACACATCATAATGCACATACAAAGCCATAAGTACTAGTTTTCTGTCAAAAAAAAAAAATAGCCATTTTGAACAACTACACAAGTTGTTCAACGTCGTACAATTTAGCTCATAGTTTGGAAAATTTCACAAGTATTACCTACCGTTGGATAATCAATACGAATTTTTAGATTGATTTCATTATGTATTAACCATCATACTATATTGGATATTCAACGTCGATTCGCAAACATGTTTGTCAAAATTGAAAAACATTCAATCTTAAAACCAACATCCGAAACTTATTAAAAATTCATTTTCCAAAGTTTGTATATATATATATATATATATATATATCATAATACACATATGAAGCCATATGTACTAGTTCGGAGTCACAAAAACACATTTTGAAAACCTATACGGGTTGTTCAACCTCGAACAATATGGGTAATACTTTGAGAATTTCTTATGTATGGATGTTGGATGTTATAAACACATTTGTACATTGATTTCATTATGTATTAACCGTCAAAACACGTTTTGTATACTCTAACTACAAATTTGGAGTCACAAAAATACATTTTTGAACGACCATATTGGATGTTGGTATCCGAATCGCGAATGATTTTGTCAAAATCGAAAAATATTCAAGCTTAAAACCAAATGTTCAACATTCAAAACATATTTTTAATTCGATTTCTAAAGTGTTTATGTATCACAATACACGTATGAACATATATGGATTAATTTGGAATCAGAAAAACTCATTTTGACAACCATACAGGTTGTTTAACGTCGAACAATTTAGGTCATGGTTTGAAAAAATTCACAGGTATTCCTACCGTTGGATGTTGTAAACTCATTTTTAGATTGATTTCAATATGTATTCACCATCAAATCAATTTTTAGAAACTCTTGCTAGAAATTTTATGTTACGAAAATACATTTTGAAGGACCATATTGAATGTTCAATGCCGAATCGTAAATATTTTTTTCTAAATCGAAAAACACTCAAACTTAAAACCGATTGGTCAACATCCAAAACGTATTTTTAATTCGATTTCTATAGTTTTTCTATATCACAATTCAAGTATGAAGCCATGTGTATTAATTTTGAATGACGAAAACACATTTTGAGCAACATTAGAGGTTCTTGAACGTCGAACAACTTAAGTCATAGTTTGAGAAAATTCATGAGTATTACCTACCTTTGGATATTATGAAAGTATTTTTAGATTGATTTCATTATGTATTAACCATCAAAATAAATTTTGGAAACTCTAAATACCGACTGGAGTCACGATAAGACATTTTGAACGACCATAGTAGATGTTCAATACCGAATGCAAACGTTTTTTTTTTTTTGAAAATAAAAAAATATTCAATCTTAAAACGAATTGTTCTACTTTCGAAACTTATTCTTAATTCAATTTCAATAGTTTTTCTATATCACAATTAAAGTATGAATCCATATGTATTAATTTAGAATAACAAAAACACATTTTGAACAACCTTAGAGGTTGTTAAACATCGAACAAGTTAAGATATAGTTTGAGAAAATTAATGAGTATTACGTACCGTTGGACGTTATGAACGTATTTTTAGATTGATTTCATTATGTATTAACCATCAAAATACTTTTTGAAAACTCTAAATACCAACTGGAGTCACGAAAAGACATTTTTAACGACCATATTGGATATTCAATGCTGCCGAATCACAAACGTTTTTTCTGAAAATGAAAAAATACTCAATCCTAAAACAAATTGTTCAACTTTCGAAACTTATTTTTAATTCAATTTCTATAGTTTTTCTATATCAGCATTCAAGTACGAAGCCATATGTATTAATTTAGAATCACATAGACACATTTTGAACAACATTAGAGGTTGTTGAACGTAGAACAAGTTAAGTCGTAGTTTGAGAAAATTCATGAGTATTACCTATGGTTTGACGTTATTAACGCGTTTTTAGATTGATTTCGTTATGTATTAACCATCAAATACTTTTTGGAAACTCTAAATACCAATTGGAGTCACGAAAAGATATTTTGAACAACCATATTGGATGTTCAATGCCAAATCGCAAACGTTGTTTTGAAAGTAAAAAAATATTCAATCTTAAAACCAATTGTTCAACTTTCGAAACTTATTTTTACTTCGATTTCAATAATTTTTTTTATATCACAATTCAAGTGTGAAGCTATATGTATTAATTTAGAATCACAAAAACATATTTTGAACAACATTAGAGGTTGTTGAACGTCGAACAAGTGAAGTCATAGTTTGAGAAAATTTATGAATACTACCTACCGTTAGACGTTATGAACGCATATTGGAGTCACGAAAAGTCATTTTTAACGACCATATTGGATATTCAATGCCGAATCACAAACGTTTTTTCTGAAAATGAAAAAATATTCAATCCTAAAACAAATTGTTCAACTTTCGAAACTTATTTTTAATTCAATTTCTATAGTTTTTCTATATCAGCATTCAAGTACGAAGCCATATGTATTAATTTAGAATCACATAGACATATTTTGAACAACATTAGAGGTTGTTGAACGTAGAACAAGTTAAGTCGTAGTTTGAGAAAATTCATGAGTATTACCTATGGTTTGACGTTATTAACGCGTTTTGAGATTGATTTCGTTATGTATTAACCATCAAATACTTTTTAGAAACTCTAAATACCAATTGGAGTCACGAAAAGATATTTTGAACAACCATATTGGATGTTCAATGCCAAATCGCAAACGTTGTTTTGAAAGTAAAAAAATATTCAATCTTAAAACCAATTGTTCAACTTTCGAAACTTATTTTTAGTTCTATTTCAATAATTTTTTTATATCACAATTAAAGTGTGAAGCTATATGTATTAATTTAGAATCACAAAAACATATTTTGAACAACATTAGAGGTTGTTGAACGTCGAACAAGTTAAGTCATAGTTTGAGAAAATTAATGAGTAGTACCTACCGTTAGACGTTATGAACGCATTTTTAGATTGATTTCATTATGTATTAACAATCAAAATACTTTTTGGAAACTCTAAATACCAACTGGAATCACGAAAGGACATTTTGAACGACCATATTGGATGTTCAATGCCGAATTGCAAACATTTTTTCGAAAATTAAAAAAATATTCAATCTTAAAACCAATTGTTCTACTTTCGAAACTTATTTTGAATTCGAATTTCAAAGTTTTTATACATCATAATGCACATACGAAGCCATTTGTAATAGTTCGGAGTCACAAAAACACATTTTGACCAAATATACAGGTTGTTCAACATTGAACAATTAGGTCACAGTTTGAGAAAACGCACGTGTATTACTTACCGTTGGATGTTCTAAAAGAATTTTTAGATTGATTTAACAATTTTGGATACTCTAACTACCAATTGTAGTCAAAAAAATACATTTTAAACGAAATGCTCAATGTCAAATCGGAAATGTTTTTATTAAAATCGAAAAAAATTCAATCTTAAAACAAAATGTTCAACGTTCGAAACTTATTTTTAATTCGATTTTCAAAGTTTTTACACATCATAATGCACATACAAAGCCATAAGTACTAGTTTTCTGTCAAAAAAAAAAAATAGCCATTTTGAACAACTACACAAGTTGTTCAACGTCGTACAATTTAGCTCATAGTTTGGAAAATTTCACAAGTATTACCTACCGTTGGATAATCAATACGAATTTTTAGATTGATTTCATTATGTATTAACCATCATACTATATTGGATATTCAACGTCGATTCGCAAACATGTTTGTCAAAATTGAAAAACATTCAATCTTAAAACCAACATCCGAAACTTATTAAAAATTCATTTTCCAAAGTTTGTATATATATATATATATATATATATATCATAATACACATATGAAGCCATATGTACTAGTTCGGAGTCACAAAAACACATTTTGAAAACCTATACGGGTTGTTCAACCTCGAACAATATGGGTAATACTTTGAGAATTTCTTATGTATGGATGTTGGATGTTATAAACACATTTGTACATTGATTTCATTATGTATTAACCGTCAAAACACGTTTTGTATACTCTAACTACAAATTTGGAGTCACAAAAATACATTTTTGAACGACCATATTGGATGTTGGTATCCGAATCGCGAATGATTTTGTCAAAATCGAAAAATATTCAAGCTTAAAACCAAATGTTCAACATTCAAAACATATTTTTAATTCGATTTCTAAAGTGTTTATGTATCACAATACACGTATGAACATATATGGATTAATTTGGAATCAGAAAAACTCATTTTGACAACCATACAGGTTGTTTAACGTCGAACAATTTAGGTCATGGTTTGAAAAAATTCACAGGTATTCCTACCGTTGGATGTTGTAAACTCATTTTTAGATTGATTTCAATATGTATTCACCATCAAATCAATTTTTAGAAACTCTTGCTAGAAATTTTATGTTACGAAAATACATTTTGAAGGACCATATTGAATGTTCAATGCCGAATCGTAAATATTTTTTTCTAAATCGAAAAACACTCAAACTTAAAACCGATTGGTCAACATCCAAAACGTATTTTTAATTCGATTTCTATAGTTTTTCTATATCACAATTCAAGTATGAAGCCATGTGTATTAATTTTGAATGACGAAAACACATTTTGAGCAACATTAGAGGTTCTTGAACGTCGAACAACTTAAGTCATAGTTTGAGAAAATTCATGAGTATTACCTACCTTTGGATATTATGAAAGTATTTTTAGATTGATTTCATTATGTATTAACCATCAAAATAAATTTTGGAAACTCTAAATACCGACTGGAGTCACGATAAGACATTTTGAACGACCATAGTAGATGTTCAATACCGAATGCAAACGTTTTTTTTTTTTTGAAAATAAAAAAATATTCAATCTTAAAACGAATTGTTCTACTTTCGAAACTTATTCTTAATTCAATTTCAATAGTTTTTCTATATCACAATTAAAGTATGAATCCATATGTATTAATTTAGAATAACAAAAACACATTTTGAACAACCTTAGAGGTTGTTAAACATCGAACAAGTTAAGATATAGTTTGAGAAAATTAATGAGTATTACGTACCGTTGGACGTTATGAACGTATTTTTAGATTGATTTCATTATGTATTAACCATCAAAATACTTTTTGAAAACTCTAAATACCAACTGGAGTCACGAAAAGACATTTTTAACGACCATATTGGATATTCAATGCTGCCGAATCACAAACGTTTTTTCTGAAAATGAAAAAATACTCAATCCTAAAACAAATTGTTCAACTTTCGAAACTTATTTTTAATTCAATTTCTATAGTTTTTCTATATCAGCATTCAAGTACGAAGCCATATGTATTAATTTAGAATCACATAGACACATTTTGAACAACATTAGAGGTTGTTGAACGTAGAACAAGTTAAGTCGTAGTTTGAGAAAATTCATGAGTATTACCTATGGTTTGACGTTATTAACGCGTTTTTAGATTGATTTCGTTATGTATTAACCATCAAATACTTTTTGGAAACTCTAAATACCAATTGGAGTCACGAAAAGATATTTTGAACAACCATATTGGATGTTCAATGCCAAATCGCAAACGTTGTTTTGAAAGTAAAAAAATATTCAATCTTAAAACCAATTGTTCAACTTTCGAAACTTATTTTTACTTCGATTTCAATAATTTTTTTTATATCACAATTCAAGTGTGAAGCTATATGTATTAATTTAGAATCACAAAAACATATTTTGAACAACATTAGAGGTTGTTGAACGTCGAACAAGTGAAGTCATAGTTTGAGAAAATTTATGAATACTACCTACCGTTAGACGTTATGAACGCATATTGGAGTCACGAAAAGTCATTTTTAACGACCATATTGGATATTCAATGCCGAATCACAAACGTTTTTTCTGAAAATGAAAAAATATTCAATCCTAAAACAAATTGTTCAACTTTCGAAACTTATTTTTAATTCAATTTCTATAGTTTTTCTATATCAGCATTCAAGTACGAAGCCATATGTATTAATTTAGAATCACATAGACATATTTTGAACAACATTAGAGGTTGTTGAACGTAGAACAAGTTAAGTCGTAGTTTGAGAAAATTCATGAGTATTACCTATGGTTTGACGTTATTAACGCGTTTTGAGATTGATTTCGTTATGTATTAACCATCAAATACTTTTTAGAAACTCTAAATACCAATTGGAGTCACGAAAAGATATTTTGAACAACCATATTGGATGTTCAATGCCAAATCGCAAACGTTGTTTTGAAAGTAAAAAAATATTCAATCTTAAAACCAATTGTTCAACTTTCGAAACTTATTTTTAGTTCTATTTCAATAATTTTTTTATATCACAATTAAAGTGTGAAGCTATATGTATTAATTTAGAATCACAAAAACATATTTTGAACAACATTAGAGGTTGTTGAACGTCGAACAAGTTAAGTCATAGTTTGAGAAAATTAATGAGTAGTACCTACCGTTAGACGTTATGAACGCATTTTTAGATTGATTTCATTATGTATTAACAATCAAAATACTTTTTGGAAACTCTAAATACCAACTGGAATCACGAAAGGACATTTTGAACGACCATATTGGATGTTCAATGCCGAATTGCAAACATTTTTTCGAAAATTAAAAAAATATTCAATCTTAAAACCAATTGTTCTACTTTCGAAACTTATTTTGAATTCGAATTTCAAAGTTTTTATACATCATAATGCACATACGAAGCCATTTGTAATAGTTCGGAGTCACAAAAACACATTTTGACCAAATATACAGGTTGTTCAACATTGAACAATTAGGTCACAGTTTGAGAAAACGCACGTGTATTACTTACCGTTGGATGTTCTAAAAGAATTTTTAGATTGATTTAACAATTTTGGATACTCTAACTACCAATTGTAGTCAAAAAAATACATTTTAAACGAAATGCTCAATGTCAAATCGGAAATGTTTTTATTAAAATCGAAAAAAATTCAATCTTAAAACAAAATGTTCAACGTTCGAAACTTATTTTTAATTCGATTTTCAAAGTTTTTACACATCATAATGCACATACAAAGCCATAAGTACTAGTTTTCTGTCAAAAAAAAAAAAAATAGCCATTTTGAACAACTACACAAGTTGTTCAACGTCGTACAATTTAGCTCATAGTTTGGAAAATTTCACAAGTATTACCTACCGTTGGATAATCAATACGAATTTTTAGATTGATTTCATTATGTATTAACCATCATACTATATTGGATATTCAACGTCGATTCGCAAACATGTTTGTCAAAATTGAAAAACATTCAATCTTAAAACCAACATCCGAAACTTATTAAAAATTCATTTTCCAAAGTTTGTATATATATATATATATATATATATATATATCATAATACACATATGAAGCCATATGTACTAGTTCGGAGTCACAAAAACACATTTTGAAAACCTATACGGGTTGTTCAACCTCGAACAATATGGGTAATACTTTGAGAATTTCTTGTGTATGGATGTTGGATGTTATAAACACATTTGTACATTGATTTCATTATGTATTAACCGTCAAAACACGTTTTGTATACTCTAACTACAAATTTGGAGTCACAAAAATACATTTTTGAACGACCATATTGGATGTTGGTATCCGAATGGCGAATGATTTTGTCAAAATCGAAAAATATTCAAGCTTAAAACCAAATGTTCAACATTCAAAACATATTTTTAATTCGATTTCTAAAGTGTTTATGTATCACAATACACGTATGAAGATATATGGATTAATTTGGAATCAGAAAAACTCATTTTGACAACCATACAGGTTGTTTAACATCGAACAATTTAGGTCATGGTTTGAAAAAATTCACAGGTATTCCTACCGTTGGATGTTGTAAACTCATTTTTAGATTGATTTCAATATGTATTCACCATCAAATCAATTTTTAGAAACTCTTGCTAGAAATTTTATGTTACGAAAATACATTTTGAAGGACCATATTGAATGTTCAATGCCGAATCGTAAATATTTTTTTCTAAATCGAAAAACACTCAAACTTAAAACCGATTGGTCAACATCCAAAACGTATTTTTAATTCGATTTCTATAGTTTTTCTATATCACAATTCAAGTATGAAGCCATGTGTATTAATTTTGAATGACGAAAACACATTTTGAGCAACATTAGAGGTTCTTGAACGTCGAACAACTTAAGTCATAGTTTGAGAAAATTCATGAGTATTACCTACCTTTGGATATTATGAAAGTATTTTTAGATTGATTTCATTATGTATTAACCATCAAAATAAATTTTGGAAACTCTAAATACCGACTGGAGTCACGATAAGACATTTTGAACGACCATAGTAGATGTTCAATACCGAATGCAAACGTTTTTTTTTTTTTGAAAATAAAAAAATATTCAATCTTAAAACGAATTGTTCTACTTTCGAAACTTATTCTTAATTCAATTTCAATAGTTTTTCTATATCACAATTAAAGTATGAATCCATATGTATTAATTTAGAATAACAAAAACACATTTTGAACAACCTTAGAGGTTGTTAAACATCGAACAAGTTAAGATATAGTTTGAGAAAATTAATGAGTATTACGTACCGTTGGACGTTATGAACGTATTTTTAGATTGATTTCATTATGTATTAACCATCAAAATACTTTTTGAAAACTCTAAATACCAACTGGAGTCACGAAAAGACATTTTTAACGACCATATTGGATATTCAATGCTGCCGAATCACAAACGTTTTTTCTGAAAATGAAAAAATACTCAATCCTAAAACAAATTGTTCAACTTTCGAAACTTATTTTTAATTCAATTTCTATAGTTTTTCTATATCAGCATTCAAGTACGAAGCCATATGTATTAATTTAGAATCACATAGACACATTTTGAACAACATTAGAGGTTGTTGAACGTAGAACAAGTTAAGTCGTAGTTTGAGAAAATTCATGAGTATTACCTATGGTTTGACGTTATTAACGCGTTTTTAGATTGATTTCGTTATGTATTAACCATCAAATACTTTTTGGAAACTCTAAATACCAATTGGAGTCACGAAAAGATATTTTGAACAACCATATTGGATGTTCAATGCCAAATCGCAAACGTTGTTTTGAAAGTAAAAAAAATATTCAATCTTAAAACCAATTGTTCAACTTTCGAAACTTATTTTTACTTCGATTTCAATAATTTTTTTTATATCACAATTCAAGTGTGAAGCTATATGTATTAATTTAGAATCACAAAAACATATTTTGAACAACATTAGAGGTTGTTGAACGTCGAACAAGTGAAGTCATAGTTTGAGAAAATTTATGAATACTACCTACCGTTAGACGTTATGAACGCATATTGGAGTCACGAAAAGTCATTTTTAACGACCATATTGGATATTCAATGCCGAATCACAAACGTTTTTTCTGAAAATGAAAAAATATTCAATCCTAAAACAAATTGTTCAACTTTCGAAACTTATTTTTAATTCAATTTCTATAGTTTTTCTATATCAGCATTCAAGTACGAAGCCATATGTATTAATTTAGAATCACATAGACACATTTTGAACAACATTAGAGGTTGTTGAACGTAGAACAAGTTAAGTCGTAGTTTGAGAAAATTCATGAGTATTACCTATGGTTTGACGTTATTAACGCGTTTTGAGATTGATTTCGTTATGTATTAACCATCAAATACTTTTTAGAAACTCTAAATACCAATTGGAGTCACGAAAAGATATTTTGAACAACCATATTGGATGTTCAATGCCAAATCGCAAACGTTGTTTTGAAAGTAAAAAAATATTCAATCTTAAAACCAATTGTTCAACTTTCGAAACTTATTTTTAGTTCTATTTCAATAATTTTTTTATATCACAATTAAAGTGTGAAGCTATATGTATTAATTTAGAATCACAAAAACATATTTTGAACAACATTAGAGGTTGTTGAACGTCGAACAAGTTAAGTCATAGTTTGAGAAAATTAATGAGTAGTACCTACCGTTAGACGTTATGAACGCATTTTTAGATTGATTTCATTATGTATTAACAATCAAAATACTTTTTGGAAACTCTAAATACCAACTGGAATCACGAAAGGACATTTTGAACGACCATATTGGATGTTCAATGCCGAATTGCAAACATTTTTTCGAAAATTAAAAAAATATTCAATCTTAAAACCAATTGTTCTACTTTCGAAACTTATTTTGAATTCGAATTTCAAAGTTTTTATACATCATAATGCACATACGAAGCCATTTGTAATAGTTCGGAGTCACAAAAACACATTTTGACCAAATATACAGGTTGTTCAACATTGAACAATTAGGTCACAGTTTGAGAAAACGCACGTGTATTACTTACCGTTGGATGTTCTAAAAGAATTTTTAGATTGATTTAACAATTTTGGATACTCTAACTACCAATTGTAGTCAAAAAAATACATTTTAAACGAAATGCTCAATGTCAAATCGGAAATGTTTTTATTAAAATCGAAAAAAATTCAATCTTAAAACAAAATGTTCAACGTTCGAAACTTATTTTTAATTCGATTTTCAAAGTTTTTATACATCATAATGCACATACAAAGCCATAAGTACTAGTTTTCTGTCAAAAAAAAAAAAAAGCCATTTTGAACAACTACACAAGTTGTTCAACGTCGTACAATTTAGCTCATAGTTTGGAAAATTTCACAAGTATTACCTACCGTTGGATAATCAATACGAATTTTTAGATTGATTTCATTATGTATTAACCATCATACTATATTGGATATTCAACGTCGATTCGCAAACATGTTTGTCAAAATTGAAAAACATTCAATCTTAAAACCAACATCCGAAACTTATTAAAAATTCATTTTCCAAAGTTTGTATATATATATATATATATATATCATAATACACATATGAAGCCATATGTACTAGTTCGGAGTCACAAAAACACATTTTGAAAACCTATACGGGTTGTTCAACCTCGAACAATATGGGTAATACTTTGAGAATTTCTTATGTATGGATGTTGGATGTTATAAACACATTTGTACATTGATTTCATTATGTATTAACCGTCAAAACACGTTTTGTATACTCTAACTACAAATTTGGAGTCACAAAAATACATTTTTGAACGACCATATTGGATGTTGGTATCCGAATGGCGAATGATTTTGTCAAAATCGAAAAATATTCAAGCTTAAAACCAAATGTTCAACATTCAAAACATATTTTTAATTCGATTTCTAAAGTGTTTATGTATCACAATACACGTATGAAGATATATGGATTAATTTGGAATCAGAAAAACTCATTTTGACAACCATACAGGTTGTTTAACGTCGAACAATTTAGGTCATGGTTTGAAAAAATTCACAGGTATTCCTACCGTTGGATGTTGTAAACTCATTTTTAGATTGATTTCAATATGTATTCACCATCAAATCAATTTTTAGAAACTCTTGCTAGAAATTTTATGTTACGAAAATACATTTTGAAGGACCATATTGAATGTTCAATGCCGAATCGTAAATATTTTTTTCTAAATCGAAAAACACTCAAACTTAAAACCGATTGGTCAACATCCAAAACGTATTTTTAATTCGATTTCTATAGTTTTTCTATATCACAATTCAAGTATGAAGCCATGTGTATTAATTTTGAATGACGAAAACACATTTTGAGCAACATTAGAGGTTCTTGAACGTCGAACAACTTAAGTCATAGTTTGAGAAAATTCATGAGTATTACCTACCTTTGGATATTATGAAAGTATTTTTAGATTGATTTCATTATGTATTAACCATCAAAATAAATTTTGGAAACTCTAAATACCGACTGGAGTCACGATAAGACATTTTGAACGACCATAGTAGATGTTCAATACCGAATGCAAACGTTTTTTTTTTTTTGAAAATAAAAAAATATTCAATCTTAAAACGAATTGTTCTACTTTCGAAACTTATTCTTAATTCAATTTCAATAGTTTTTCTATATCACAATTAAAGTATGAATCCATATGTATTAATTTAGAATAACAAAAACACATTTTGAACAACCTTAGAGGTTGTTAAACATCGAACAAGTTAAGATATAGTTTGAGAAAATTAATGAGTATTACGTACCGTTGGACGTTATGAACGTATTTTTAGATTGATTTCATTATGTATTAACCATCAAAATACTTTTTGAAAACTCTAAATACCAACTGGAGTCACGAAAAGACATTTTTAACGACCATATTGGATATTCAATGCTGCCGAATCACAAACGTTTTTTCTGAAAATGAAAAAATACTCAATCCTAAAACAAATTGTTCAACTTTCGAAACTTATTTTTAATTCAATTTCTATAGTTTTTCTATATCAGCATTCAAGTACGAAGCCATATGTATTAATTTAGAATCACATAGACACATTTTGAACAACATTAGAGGTTGTTGAACGTAGAACAAGTTAAGTCGTAGTTTGAGAAAATTCATGAGTATTACCTATGGTTTGACGTTATTAACGCGTTTTTAGATTGATTTCGTTATGTATTAACCATCAAATACTTTTTGGAAACTCTAAATACCAATTGGAGTCACGAAAAGATATTTTGAACAACCATATTGGATGTTCAATGCCAAATCGCAAACGTTGTTTTGAAAGTAAAAAAAATATTCAATCTTAAAACCAATTGTTCAACTTTCGAAACTTATTTTTACTTCGATTTCAATAATTTTTTTTTATATCACAATTCAAGTGTGAAGCTATATGTATTAATTTAGAATCACAAAAACATATTTTGAACAACATTAGAGGTTGTTGAACGTCGAACAAGTGAAGTCATAGTTTGAGAAAATTTATGAATACTACCTACCGTTAGACGTTATGAACGCATATTGGAGTCACGAAAAGTCATTTTTAACGACCATATTGGATATTCAATGCCGAATCACAAACGTTTTTTCTGAAAATGAAAAAATATTCAATCCTAAAACAAATTGTTCAACTTTCGAAACATATTTTTAATTCAATTTCTATAGTTTTTCTATATCAGCATTCAAGTACGAAGCCATATGTATTAATTTAGAATCACATAGACACATTTTGAACAACATTAGAGGTTGTTGAACGTAGAACAAGTTAAGTCGTAGTTTGAGAAAATTCATGAGTATTACCTATGGTTTGACGTTATTAACGCGTTTTGAGATTGATTTCGTTATGTATTAACCATCAAATACTTTTTAGAAACTCTAAATACCAATTGGAGTCACGAAAAGATATTTTGAACAACCATATTGGATGTTCAATGCCAAATCGCAAACGTTGTTTTGAAAGTAAAAAAATATTCAATCTTAAAACCAATTGTTCAACTTTCGAAACTTATTTTTAGTTCTATTTCAATAATTTTTTTATATCACAATTAAAGTGTGAAGCTATATGTATTAATTTAGAATCACAAAAACATATTTTGAACAACATTAGAGGTTGTTGAACGTCGAACAAGTTAAGTCATAGTTTGAGAAAATTAATGAGTAGTACCTACCGTTAGACGTTATGAACGCATTTTTAGATTGATTTCATTATGTATTAACAATCAAAATACTTTTTGGAAACTCTAAATACCAACTGGAATCACGAAAGGACATTTTGAACGACCATATTGGATGTTCAATGCCGAATTGCAAACATTTTTTCGAAAATTAAAAAAATATTCAATCTTAAAACCAATTGTTCTACTTTCGAAACTTATTTTGAATTCGAATTTCAAAGTTTTTATACATCATAATGCACATACGAAGCCATTTGTAATAGTTCGGAGTCACAAAAACACATTTTGACCAAATATACAGGTTGTTCAACATTGAACAATTAGGTCACAGTTTGAGAAAACGCACGTGTATTACTTACCGTTGGATGTTCTAAAAGAATTTTTAGATTGATTTAACAATTTTGGATACTCTAACTACCAATTGTAGTCAAAAAAATACATTTTAAACGAAATGCTCAATGTCAAATCGGAAATGTTTTTATTAAAATCGAAAAAAATTCAATCTTAAAACAAAATGTTCAACGTTCGAAACTTATTTTTAATTCGATTTTCAAAGTTTTTATACATCATAATGCACATACAAAGCCATAAGTACTAGTTTTCTGTCAAAAAAAAAAAAAAGCCATTTTGAACAACTACACAAGTTGTTCAACGTCGTACAATTTAGCTCATAGTTTGGAAAATTTCACAAGTATTACCTACCGTTGGATAATCAATACGAATTTTTAGATTGATTTCATTATGTATTAACCATCATACTATATTGGATATTCAACGTCGATTCGCAAACATGTTTGTCAAAATTGAAAAACATTCAATCTTAAAACCAACATCCGAAACTTATTAAAAATTCATTTTCCAAAGTTTGTATATATATATATATATATATATCATAATACACATATGAAGCCATATGTACTAGTTCGGAGTCACAAAAACACATTTTGAAAACCTATACGGGTTGTTCAACCTCGAACAATATGGGTAATACTTTGAGAATTTCTTATGTATGGATGTTGGATGTTATAAACACATTTGTACATTGATTTCATTATGTATTAACCGTCAAAACACGTTTTGTATACTCTAACTACAAATTTGGAGTCACAAAAATACATTTTTGAACGACCATATTGGATGTTGGTATCCGAATCGCGAATGATTTTGTCAAAATCGAAAAATATTCAAGCTTAAAACCAAATGTTCAACATTCAAAACATATTTTTAATTCGATTTCTAAAGTGTTTATGTATCACAATACACGTATGAAGATATATGGATTAATTTGGAATCAGAAAAACTCATTTTGACAACCATACAGGTTGTTTAACGTCGAACAATTTAGGTCATGGTTTGAAAAAATTCACAGGTATTCCTACCGTTGGATGTTGTAAACTCATTTTTAGATTGATTTCAATATGTATTCACCATCAAATCAATTTTTAGAAACTCTTGCTAGAAATTTTATGTTACGAAAATACATTTTGAAGGACCATATTGAATGTTCAATGCCGAATCGTAAATATTTTTTTCTAAATCGAAAAACACTCAAACTTAAAACCGATTGGTCAACATCCAAAACATATTTTTAATTCGATTTCTATAGTTTTTCTATATCACAATTCAAGTATGAAGCCATGTGTATTAATTTTGAATGACGAAAACACATTTTGAGCAACATTAGAGGTTCTTGAACGTCGAACAACTTAAGTCATAGTTTGAGAAAATTAATGAGTATTACCTACCTTTGGATATTATGAAAGTATTTTTAGATTGATTTCATTATGTATTAACCATCAAAATAAATTTTGGAAACTCTAAATACCGACTGGAGTCACGATAAGACATTTTGAACGACCATAGTAGATGTTCAATACCGAATGCAAACGTTTTTTTTTTTGAAAATAAAAAAATATTCAATCTTAAAACGAATTGTTCTACTTTCGAAACTTATTCTTAATTCAATTTCAATAGTTTTTCTATATCACAATTAAAGTATGAATCCATATGTATTAATTTAGAATAACAAAAACACATTTTGAACAACCTTAGAGGTTGTTAAACATCGAACAAGTTAAGATATAGTTTGAGAAAATTAATGAGTATTACGTACCGTTGGACGTTATGAACGTATTTTTAGATTGATTTCATTATGTATTAACCATCAAAATACTTTTTGAAAACTCTAAATACCAGCTGGAGTCACGAAAAGACATTTTTAACGACCATATTGGATATTCAATACCGAATCACAAACGTTTTTTCTGAAAATGAAAAAATACTCAATCCTAAAACAAATTGTTCAACTTTCGAAACTTATTTTTAATTCAATTTCTATAGTTTTTCTATATCAGCATTCAAGTACGAAGCCATATGTATTAATTTAGAATCACATAGACACATTTTGAACAACATTAGAGGTTGTTGAACGTAGAACAAGTTAAGTCGTAGTTTGAGAAAATTCATGAGTATTACCTATGGTTTGACGTTATTAACGCGTTTTTAGATTGATTTCGTTATGTATTAACCATCAAATACTTTTTGGAAACTCTAAATACCAATTGGAGTCACGAAAAGATATTTTGAACAACCATATTGGATGTTCAATGCCAAATCGCAAACGTTGTTTTGAAAGTAAAAAAAATATTCAATCTTAAAACCAATTGTTCAACTTTCGAAACTTATTTTTACTTCGATTTCAATAATTTTTTTTATATCACAATTCAAGTGTGAAGCTATATGTATTAATTTAGAATCACAAAAACATATTTTGAACAACATTAGAGGTTGTTGAACGTCGAACAAGTGAAGTCATAGTTTGAGAAAATTTATGAATACTACCTACCGTTAGACGTTATGAACGCATATTGGAGTCACGAAAAGTCATTTTTAACGACCATATTGGATATTCAATGCCGAATCACAAACGTTTTTTCTGAAAATGAAAAAATATTCAATCCTAAAACAAATTGTTCAACTTTCGAAACTTATTTTTAATTCAATTTCTATAGTTTTTCTATATCAGCATTCAAGTACGAAGCCATATGTATTAATTTAGAATCACATAGACACATTTTGAACAACATTAGAGGTTGTTGAACGTAGAACAAGTTAAGTCGTAGTTTGAGAAAATTCATGAGTTATTACCTATGGTTTGACGTTATTAACGCGTTTTTAGATTGATTTCGTTATGTATTAACCATCAAATACTTTTTAGAAACTCTAAATACCAATTGGAGTCACAAAAAGATATTTTGAACAAGCATAGTGGATGTTCAATGCCAAATCGCAAACGTTGTTTTGAAAGTAAAAAAATATTCAATCTTAAAACCAATTGTTCAACTTTCGAAACTTATTTTTAGTTCTATTTCAATAATTTTTTTTATATCACAATTAAAGTGTGAAGCTATATGTATTAATTTAGAATCACAAAAACATATTTTGAACAACATTAGAGGTTGTTGAAAGTCGAACAAGTTAAGTCATAGTTTGAGAAAATTAATGAGTAGTACCTACCGTTAGACGTTATGAACGCATTTTTAGATTGATTTCATTATGTATTAACAATCAAAATACTTTTTGGAAACTCTAAATACCAACTGGAATCACGAAAGGACATTTTGAACGACCATATTGGATGTTCAATGCCGAATTGCAAACTTTTTTCGAAAATTAAAAAAATATTCAATCTTAAAACCAATTGTTCTACTTTCGAAACTTATTTTGAATTCGAATTTCAAAGTTTTTATACATCATAATGCACATACGGAGCCATTTGTAATAGTTCGGAGTCACAAAAACACATTTTGACCAAATATACAGGTTGTTCAACATTGAACAATTAGGTCACAGTTTGAGAAAACGCACGTGTATTACTTACCGTTGGATGTTCTAAAAGAATTTTTAGATTGATTTAACAATTTTGGATACTCTAACTACCAATTGTAGTAAAAAAAAATACATTTTAAACGAAATGCTCAATGTCAAATCGGAAATGTTTTTATTAAAATCGAAAAAAATTCAATCTTAAAACAAAATGTTCAACGTTCGAAACTTATTTTTAATTCGATTTTCAAAGTTTTTATACATCATAATGCACATACAAAGCCATAAGTACTAGTTTTCTGTCAAAAAAAAAAAAAGCCATTTTGAACAACTACACAAGTTGTTCAACGTCGTACAATTTAGCTCATAGTTTGGAAAATTTCACAAGTATTACCTACCGTTGGATAATCAATACGAATTTTTAGATTGATTTCATTATGTATTAACCATCATACTATATTGGATATTCAACGTCGATTCGCAAACATGTTTGTCAAAATTGAAAAACATTCAATCTTAAAACCAACATCCGAAACTTATTAAAAATTCATTTTCCAAAGTTTGTATATATATATATATATATCATAATACACATATGAAGCCATATGTACTAGTTCGGAGTCACAAAAACACATTTTGAAAACCTATACGGGTTGTTCAACCTCGAACAATATGGGTAATACTTTGAGAATTTCTTATGTATGGATGTTGGATGTTATAAACATATTTGTACATTGATTTCATTATGTATTAACCGTCAAAACACGTTTTGTATACTCTAACTACAAATTTGGAGTCACAAAAATACATTTTTGAACGACCATATTGGATGTTGGTATCCGAATCGCGAATGATTTTGTCAAAATCGAAAAATATTCAAGCTTAAAACCAAATGTTCAACATTCAAAACATATTTTTAATTCGATTTCTAAAGTGTTTATGTATCACAATACACGTATGAACATATATGGATTAATTTGGAATCAGAAAAACTCATTTTGACAACCATACAGGTTGTTTAACGTCGAACAATTTAGGTCATGGTTTGAAAAAATTCACAGGTATTCCTACCGTTGGATGTTGTAAACTCATTTTTAGATTGATTTCAATATGTATTCACCATCAAATCAATTTTTAGAAACTCTTGCTAGAAATTTTATGTTACGAAAATACATTTTGAAGGACCATATTGAATGTTCAATGCCGAATCGTAAATATTTTTTTCTAAATCGAAAAACACTCAAACTTAAAACCGATTGGTCAACATCCAAAACGTATTTTTAATTCGATTTCTATAGTTTTTCTATATCACAATTCAAGTATGAAGCCATGTGTATTAATTTTGAATGACGAAAACACATTTTGAGCAACATTAGAGGTTCTTGAACGTCGAACAACTTAAGTCATAGTTTGAGAAAATTCATGAGTATTACCTACCGTTGGATATTATGAAAGTATTTTTAGATTGATTTCATTATGTATTAACCATCAAAATAAATTTTGGAAACTCTAAATACCGACTGGAGTCACGATAAGACATTTTGAACGACCATAGTAGATGTTCAATACCGAATGCAAACGTTTTTTTTTTTCAAAATAAAAAAATATTCAATCTTAAAACGAATTGTTCTACTTTCGAAACTTATTCTTAATTCAATTTCAATAGTTTTTCTATATCACAATTAAAGTATGAATCCATATGTATTAATTTAGAATAACAAAAACACATTTTGAACAACCTTAGAGGTTGTTAAACATCGAACAAGTTAAGATATAGTTTGAGAAAATTAATGAGTATTACGTACCGTTGGACGTTATGAACGTATTTTTAGATTGATTTCATTATGTATTAACCATCAAAATACTTTTTGAAAACTCTAAATACCAACTGGAGTCACGAAAAGACATTTTTAACGACCATATTGGATATTCAATGCCGAATCACAAACGTTTTTTCTGAAAATGAAAAAATACTCAATCCTAAAACAAATTGTTCAACTTTCGAAACTTATTTTTAATTCAATTTCTATAGTTTTTCTATATCAGCATTCAAGTACGAAGCCATATGTATTAATTTAGAATCACATAGACACATTTTGAACAACATTAGAGGTTGTTGAACGTAGAACAAGTTAAGTCGTAGTTTGAGAAAATTCATGAGTATTACCTATGGTTTGACGTTATTAACGCGTTTTTAGATTGATTTCGTTATGTATTAACCATCAAATACTTTTTGGAAACTCTAAATACCAATTGGAGTCACGAAAAGATATTTTGAACAACCATATTGGATGTTCAATGCCAAATCGCAAACGTTGTTTTGAAAGTAAAAAAAATATTCAATCTTAAAACCAATTGTTCAACTTTCGAAACTTATTTTTACTTCGATTTCAATAATTTTTTTTATATCACAATTCAAGTGTGAAGCTATATGTATTAATTTAGAATCACAAAAACATATTTTGAACAACATTAGAGGTTGTTGAACGTCGAACAAGTGAAGTCATAGTTTGAGAAAATTTATGAATACTACCTACCGTTAGACGTTATGAACGCATATTGGAGTCACGAAAAGTCATTTTTAACGACCATATTGGATATTCAATGCCGAATCACAAACGTTTTTTCTGAAAATGAAAAAATATTCAATCCTAAAACAAATTGTTCAACTTTCGAAACTTATTTTTAATTCAATTTCTATAGTTTTTCTATATCAGCATTCAAGTACGAAGCCATATGTATTAATTTAGAATCACATAGACACATTTTGAACAACATTAGAGGTTGTTGAACGTAGAACAAGTTAAGTCGTAGTTTGAGAAAATTCATGAGTTATTACCTATGGTTTGACGTTATTAACGCGTTTTTAGATTGATTTCGTTATGTATTAACCATCAAATACTTTTTAGAAACTCTAAATACCAATTGGAGTCACAAAAAGATATTTTGAACAACCATAGTGGATGTTCAATGCCAAATCGCAAACGTTGTTTTGAAAGTAAAAAAATATTCAATCTTAAAACCAATTGTTCAACTTTCGAAACTTATTTTTAGTTCTATTTCAATAATTTTTTTTATATCACAATTAAAGTGTGAAGCTATATGTATTAATTTAGAATCACAAAAACATATTTTGAACAACATTAGAGGTTGTTGAACGTCGAACAAGTTAAGTCATAGTTTGAGAAAATTAATGAGTAGTACCTACCGTTAGACGTTATGAACGCATTTTTAGATTGATTTCATTATGTATTAACAATCAAAATACTTTTTGGAAACTCTAAATACCAACTGGAATCACGAAAGGACATTTTGAACGACCATATTGGATGTTCAATGCCGAATTGCAAACTTTTTTCGAAAATTAAAAAAATATTCAATCTTAAAACCAATTGTTCTACTTTCGAAACTTATTTTGAATTCGAATTTCAAAGTTTTTATACATCATAATGCACATACGGAGCCATTTGTAATAGTTCGGAGTCACAAAAACACATTTTGACCAAATATACAGGTTGTTCAACATTGAACAATTAGGTCACAGTTTGAGAAAACGCACGTGTATTACTTACCGTTGGATGTTCTAAAAGAATTTTTAGATTGATTTAACAATTTTGGATACTCTAACTACCAATTGTAGTCAAAAAAATACATTTTAAACGAAATGCTCAATGTCAAATCGGAAATGTTTTTATTAAAATCGAAAAAAATTCAATCTTAAAACAAAATGTTCAACGTTCGAAACTTATTTTTAATTCGATTTTCAAAGTTTTTATACATCATAATGCACATACAAAGCCATAAGTACTAGTTTTCTGTCAAAAAAAAAAAAAAGCCATTTTGAACAACTACACAAGTTGTTCAACGTCGTACAATTTAGCTCATAGTTTGGAAAATTTCACAAGTATTACCTACCGTTGGATAATCAATACGAATTTTTAGATTGATTTCATTATGTATTAACCATCATACTATATTGGATATTCAACGTCGATTCGCAAACATGTTTGTCAAAATTGAAAAACATTCAATCTTAAAACCAACATCCGAAACTTATTAAAAATTCATTTTCCAAAGTTTGTATATATATATATATATATATATCATAATACACATATGAAGCCATATGTACTAGTTCGGAGTCACAAAAACACATTTTGAAAACCTATACGGGTTGTTCAACCTCGAACAATATGGGTAATACTTTGAGAATTTCTTATGTATGGATGTTGGATGTTATAAACATATTTGTACATTGATTTCATTATGTATTAACCGTCAAAACACGTTTTGTATACTCTAACTACAAATTTGGAGTCACAAAAATACATTTTTGAACGACCATATTGGATGTTGGTATCCGAATCGCGAATGATTTTGTCAAAATCGAAAAATATTCAAGCTTAAAACCAAATGTTCAACATTCAAAACATATTTTTAATTCGATTTCTAAAGTGTTTATGTATCACAATACACGTATGAACATATATGGATTAATTTGGAATCAGAAAAACTCATTTTGACAACCATACAGGTTGTTTAACGTCGAACAATTTAGGTCATGGTTTGAAAAAATTCACAGGTATTCCTACCGTTGGATGTTGTAAACTCATTTTTAGATTGATTTCAATATGTATTCACCATCAAATCAATTTTTAGAAACTCTTGCTAGAAATTTTATGTTACGAAAATACATTTTGAAGGACCATATTGAATGTTCAATGCCGAATCGTAAATATTTTTTTCTAAATCGAAAAACACTCAAACTTAAAACCGATTGGTCAACATCCAAAACGTATTTTTAATTCGATTTCTATAGTTTTTCTATATCACAATTCAAGTATGAAGCCATGTGTATTAATTTTGAATGACGAAAACACATTTTGAGCAACATTAGAGGTTCTTGAACGTCGAACAACTTAAGTCATAGTTTGAGAAAATTCATGAGTATTACCTACCGTTGGATATTATGAAAGTATTTTTAGATTGATTTCATTATGTATTAACCATCAAAATAAATTTTGGAAACTCTAAATACCGACTGGAGTCACGATAAGACATTTTGAACGACCATAGTAGATGTTCAATACCGAATGCAAACGTTTTTTTTTTTCAAAATAAAAAAATATTCAATCTTAAAACGAATTGTTCTACTTTCGAAACTTATTCTTAATTCAATTTCAATAGTTTTTCTATATCACAATTAAAGTATGAATCCATATGTATTAATTTAGAATAACAAAAACACATTTTGAACAACCTTAGAGGTTGTTAAACATCGAACAAGTTAAGATATAGTTTGAGAAAATTAATGAGTATTACGTACCGTTGGACGTTATGAACGTATTTTTAGATTGATTTCATTATGTATTAACCATCAAAATACTTTTTGAAAACTCTAAATACCAACTGGAGTCACGAAAAGACATTTTTAACGACCATATTGGATATTCAATGCCGAATCACAAACGTTTTTTCTGAAAATGAAAAAATACTCAATCCTAAAACAAATTGTTCAACTTTCGAAACTTATTTTTAATTCAATTTCTATAGTTTTTCTATATCAGCATTCAAGTACGAAGCCATATGTATTAATTTAGAATCACATAGACACATTTTGAACAACATTAGAGGTTGTTGAACGTAGAACAAGTTAAGTCGTAGTTTGAGAAAATTCATGAGTATTACCTATGGTTTGACGTTATTAACGCGTTTTTAGATTGATTTCGTTATGTATTAACCATCAAATACTTTTTGGAAACTCTAAATACCAATTGGAGTCACGAAAAGATATTTTGAACAACCATATTGGATGTTCAATGCCAAATCGCAAACGTTGTTTTGAAAGTAAAAAAAATATTCAATCTTAAAACCAATTGTTCAACTTTCGAAACTTATTTTTACTTCGATTTCAATAATTTTTTTTATATCACAATTCAAGTGTGAAGCTATATGTATTAATTTAGAATCACAAAAACATATTTTGAACAACATTAGAGGTTGTTGAACGTCGAACAAGTGAAGTCATAGTTTGAGAAAATTTATGAATACTACCTACCGTTAGACGTTATGAACGCATATTGGAGTCACGAAAAGTCATTTTTAACGACCATATTGGATATTCAATGCCGAATCACAAACGTTTTTTCTGAAAATGAAAAAATATTCAATCCTAAAACAAATTGTTCAACTTTCGAAACTTATTTTTAATTCAATTTCTATAGTTTTTCTATATCAGCATTCAAGTACGAAGCCATATGTATTAATTTAGAATCACATAGACACATTTTGAACAACATTAGAGGTTGTTGAACGTAGAACAAGTTAAGTCGTAGTTTGAGAAAATTCATGAGTTATTACCTATGGTTTGACGTTATTAACGCGTTTTTAGATTGATTTCGTTATGTATTAACCATCAAATACTTTTTAGAAACTCTAAATACCAATTGGAGTCACAAAAAGATATTTTGAACAACCATAGTGGATGTTCAATGCCAAATCGCAAACGTTGTTTTGAAAGTAAAAAAATATTCAATCTTAAAACCAATTGTTCAACTTTCGAAACTTATTTTTAGTTCTATTTCAATAATTTTTTTTATATCACAATTAAAGTGTGAAGCTATATGTATTAATTTAGAATCACAAAAACATATTTTGAACAACATTAGAGGTTGTTGAACGTCGAACAAGTTAAGTCATAGTTTGAGAAAATTAATGAGTAGTACCTACCGTTAGACGTTATGAACGCATTTTTAGATTGATTTCATTATGTATTAACAATCAAAATACTTTTTGGAAACTCTAAATACCAACTGGAATCACGAAAGGACATTTTGAACGACCATATTGGATGTTCAATGCCGAATTGCAAACTTTTTTCGAAAATTAAAAAAATATTCAATCTTAAAACCAATTGTTCTACTTTCGAAACTTATTTTGAATTCGAATTTCAAAGTTTTTATACATCATAATGCACATACGGAGCCATTTGTAATAGTTCGGAGTCACAAAAACACATTTTGACCAAATATACAGGTTGTTCAACATTGAACAATTAGGTCACAGTTTGAGAAAACGCACGTGTATTACTTACCGTTGGATGTTCTAAAAGAATTTTTAGATTGATTTAACAATTTTGGATACTCTAACTACCAATTGTAGTCAAAAAAATACATTTTAAACGAAATGCTCAATGTCAAATCGGAAATGTTTTTATTAAAATCGAAAAAAATTCAATCTTAAAACAAAATGTTCAACGTTCGAAACTTATTTTTAATTCGATTTTCAAAGTTTTTATACATCATAATGCACATACAAAGCCATAAGTACTAGTTTTCTGTCAAAAAAAAAAAAAAGCCATTTTGAACAACTACACAAGTTGTTCAACGTCGTACAATTTAGCTCATAGTTTGGAAAATTTCACAAGTATTACCTACCGTTGGATAATCAATACGAATTTTTAGATTGATTTCATTATGTATTAACCATCATACTATATTGGATATTCAACGTCGATTCGCAAACATGTTTGTCAAAATTGAAAAACATTCAATCTTAAAACCAACATCCGAAACTTATTAAAAATTCATTTTCCAAAGTTTGTATATATATATATATATATATATCATAATACACATATGAAGCCATATGTACTAGTTCGGAGTCACAAAAACACATTTTGAAAACCTATACGGGTTGTTCAACCTCGAACAATATGGGTAATACTTTGAGAATTTCTTATGTATGGATGTTGGATGTTATAAACATATTTGTACATTGATTTCATTATGTATTAACCGTCAAAACACGTTTTGTATACTCTAACTACAAATTTGGAGTCACAAAAATACATTTTTGAACGACCATATTGGATGTTGGTATCCGAATCGCGAATGATTTTGTCAAAATCGAAAAATATTCAAGCTTAAAACCAAATGTTCAACATTCAAAACATATTTTTAATTCGATTTCTAAAGTGTTTATGTATCACAATACACGTATGAACATATATGGATTAATTTGGAATCAGAAAAACTCATTTTGACAACCATACAGGTTGTTTAACGTCGAACAATTTAGGTCATGGTTTGAAAAAATTCACAGGTATTCCTACCGTTGGATGTTGTAAACTCATTTTTAGATTGATTTCAATATGTATTCACCATCAAATCAATTTTTAGAAACTCTTGCTAGAAATTTTATGTTACGAAAATACATTTTGAAGGACCATATTGAATGTTCAATGCCGAATCGTAAATATTTTTTTCTAAATCGAAAAACACTCAAACTTAAAACCGATTGGTCAACATCCAAAACGTATTTTTAATTCGATTTCTATAGTTTTTCTATATCACAATTCAAGTATGAAGCCATGTGTATTAATTTTGAATGACGAAAACACATTTTGAGCAACATTAGAGGTTCTTGAACGTCGAACAACTTAAGTCATAGTTTGAGAAAATTCATGAGTATTACCTACCGTTGGATATTATGAAAGTATTTTTAGATTGATTTCATTATGTATTAACCATCAAAATAAATTTTGGAAACTCTAAATACCGACTGGAGTCACGATAAGACATTTTGAACGACCATAGTAGATGTTCAATACCGAATGCAAACGTTTTTTTTTTTCAAAATAAAAAAATATTCAATCTTAAAACGAATTGTTCTACTTTCGAAACTTATTCTTAATTCAATTTCAATAGTTTTTCTATATCACAATTAAAGTATGAATCCATATGTATTAATTTAGAATAACAAAAACACATTTTGAACAACCTTAGAGGTTGTTAAACATCGAACAAGTTAAGATATAGTTTGAGAAAATTAATGAGTATTACGTACCGTTGGACGTTATGAACGTATTTTTAGATTGATTTCATTATGTATTAACCATCAAAATACTTTTTGAAAACTCTAAATACCAACTGGAGTCACGAAAAGACATTTTTAACGACCATATTGGATATTCAATGCCGAATCACAAACGTTTTTTCTGAAAATGAAAAAATACTCAATCCTAAAACAAATTGTTCAACTTTCGAAACTTATTTTTAATTCAATTTCTATAGTTTTTCTATATCAGCATTCAAGTACGAAGCCATATGTATTAATTTAGAATCACATAGACACATTTTGAACAACATTAGAGGTTGTTGAACGTAGAACAAGTTAAGTCGTAGTTTGAGAAAATTCATGAGTATTACCTATGGTTTGACGTTATTAACGCGTTTTTAGATTGATTTCGTTATGTATTAACCATCAAATACTTTTTGGAAACTCTAAATACCAATTGGAGTCACGAAAAGATATTTTGAACAACCATATTGGATGTTCAATGCCAAATCGCAAACGTTGTTTTGAAAGTAAAAAAAATATTCAATCTTAAAACCAATTGTTCAACTTTCGAAACTTATTTTTACTTCGATTTCAATAATTTTTTTTATATCACAATTCAAGTGTGAAGCTATATGTATTAATTTAGAATCACAAAAACATATTTTGAACAACATTAGAGGTTGTTGAACGTCGAACAAGTGAAGTCATAGTTTGAGAAAATTTATGAATACTACCTACCGTTAGACGTTATGAACGCATATTGGAGTCACGAAAAGTCATTTTTAACGACCATATTGGATATTCAATGCCGAATCACAAACGTTTTTTCTGAAAATGAAAAAATATTCAATCCTAAAACAAATTGTTCAACTTTCGAAACTTATTTTTAATTCAATTTCTATAGTTTTTCTATATCAGCATTCAAGTACGAAGCCATATGTATTAATTTAGAATCACATAGACACATTTTGAACAACATTAGAGGTTGTTGAACGTAGAACAAGTTAAGTCGTAGTTTGAGAAAATTCATGAGTTATTACCTATGGTTTGACGTTATTAACGCGTTTTTAGATTGATTTCGTTATGTATTAACCATCAAATACTTTTTAGAAACTCTAAATACCAATTGGAGTCACAAAAAGATATTTTGAACAACCATAGTGGATGTTCAATGCCAAATCGCAAACGTTGTTTTGAAAGTAAAAAAATATTCAATCTTAAAACCAATTGTTCAACTTTCGAAACTTATTTTTAGTTCTATTTCAATAATTTTTTTTATATCACAATTAAAGTGTGAAGCTATATGTATTAATTTAGAATCACAAAAACATATTTTGAACAACATTAGAGGTTGTTGAACGTCGAACAAGTTAAGTCATAGTTTGAGAAAATTAATGAGTAGTACCTACCGTTAGACGTTATGAACGCATTTTTAGATTGATTTCATTATGTATTAACAATCAAAATACTTTTTGGAAACTCTAAATACCAACTGGAATCACGAAAGGACATTTTGAACGACCATATTGGATGTTCAATGCCGAATTGCAAACTTTTTTCGAAAATTAAAAAAATATTCAATCTTAAAACCAATTGTTCTACTTTCGAAACTTATTTTGAATTCGAATTTCAAAGTTTTTATACATCATAATGCACATACGGAGCCATTTGTAATAGTTCGGAGTCACAAAAACACATTTTGACCAAATATACAGGTTGTTCAACATTGAACAATTAGGTCACAGTTTGAGAAAACGCACGTGTATTACTTACCGTTGGATGTTCTAAAAGAATTTTTAGATTGATTTAACAATTTTGGATACTCTAACTACCAATTGTAGTCAAAAAAATACATTTTAAACGAAATGCTCAATGTCAAATCGGAAATGTTTTTATTAAAATCGAAAAAAATTCAATCTTAAAACAAAATGTTCAACGTTCGAAACTTATTTTTAATTCGATTTTCAAAGTTTTTATACATCATAATGCACATACAAAGCCATAAGTACTAGTTTTCTGTCAAAAAAAAAAAAAGCCATTTTGAACAACTACACAAGTTGTTCAACGTCGTACAATTTAGCTCATAGTTTGGAAAATTTCACAAGTATTACCTACCGTTGGATAATCAATACGAATTTTTAGATTGATTTCATTATGTATTAACCATCATACTATATTGGATATTCAACGTCGATTCGCAAACATGTTTGTCAAAATTGAAAAACATTCAATCTTAAAACCAACATCCGAAACTTATTAAAAATTCATTTTCCAAAGTTTGTATATATATATATATATATATCATAATACACATATGAAGCCATATGTACTAGTTCGGAGTCACAAAAACACATTTTGAAAACCTATACGGGTTGTTCAACCTCGAACAATATGGGTAATACTTTGAGAATTTCTTATGTATGGATGTTGGATGTTATAAACATATTTGTACATTGATTTCATTATGTATTAACCGTCAAAACACGTTTTGTATACTCTAACTACAAATTTGGAGTCACAAAAATACATTTTTGAACGACCATATTGGATGTTGGTATCCGAATCGCGAATGATTTTGTCAAAATCGAAAAATATTCAAGCTTAAAACCAAATGTTCAACATTCAAAACATATTTTTAATTCGATTTCTAAAGTGTTTATGTATCACAATACACGTATGAACATATATGGATTAATTTGGAATCAGAAAAACTCATTTTGACAACCATACAGGTTGTTTAACGTCGAACAATTTAGGTCATGGTTTGAAAAAATTCACAGGTATTCCTACCGTTGGATGTTGTAAACTCATTTTTAGATTGATTTCAATATGTATTCACCATCAAATCAATTTTTAGAAACTCTTGCTAGAAATTTTATGTTACGAAAATACATTTTGAAGGACCATATTGAATGTTCAATGCCGAATCGTAAATATTTTTTTCTAAATCGAAAAACACTCAAACTTAAAACCGATTGGTCAACATCCAAAACGTATTTTTAATTCGATTTCTATAGTTTTTCTATATCACAATTCAAGTATGAAGCCATGTGTATTAATTTTGAATGACGAAAACACATTTTGAGCAACATTAGAGGTTCTTGAACGTCGAACAACTTAAGTCATAGTTTGAGAAAATTCATGAGTATTACCTACCGTTGGATATTATGAAAGTATTTTTAGATTGATTTCATTATGTATTAACCATCAAAATAAATTTTGGAAACTCTAAATACCGACTGGAGTCACGATAAGACATTTTGAACGACCATAGTAGATGTTCAATACCGAATGCAAACGTTTTTTTTTTTCAAAATAAAAAAATATTCAATCTTAAAACGAATTGTTCTACTTTCGAAACTTATTCTTAATTCAATTTCAATAGTTTTTCTATATCACAATTAAAGTATGAATCCATATGTATTAATTTAGAATAACAAAAACACATTTTGAACAACCTTAGAGGTTGTTAAACATCGAACAAGTTAAGATATAGTTTGAGAAAATTAATGAGTATTACGTACCGTTGGACGTTATGAACGTATTTTTAGATTGATTTCATTATGTATTAACCATCAAAATACTTTTTGAAAACTCTAAATACCAACTGGAGTCACGAAAAGACATTTTTAACGACCATATTGGATATTCAATGCCGAATCACAAACGTTTTTTCTGAAAATGAAAAAATACTCAATCCTAAAACAAATTGTTCAACTTTCGAAACTTATTTTTAATTCAATTTCTATAGTTTTTCTATATCAGCATTCAAGTACGAAGCCATATGTATTAATTTAGAATCACATAGACACATTTTGAACAACATTAGAGGTTGTTGAACGTAGAACAAGTTAAGTCGTAGTTTGAGAAAATTCATGAGTATTACCTATGGTTTGACGTTATTAACGCGTTTTTAGATTGATTTCGTTATGTATTAACCATCAAATACTTTTTGGAAACTCTAAATACCAATTGGAGTCACGAAAAGATATTTTGAACAACCATATTGGATGTTCAATGCCAAATCGCAAACGTTGTTTTGAAAGTAAAAAAAATATTCAATCTTAAAACTAATTGTTCAACTTTCGAAACTTATTTTTACTTCGATTTCAATAATTTTTTTTATATCACAATTCAAGTGTGAAGCTATATGTATTAATTTAGAATCACAAAAACATATTTTGAACAACATTAGAGGTTGTTGAACGTCGAACAAGTGAAGTCATAGTTTGAGAAAATTTATGAATACTACCTACCGTTAGACGTTATGAACGCATATTGGAGTCACGAAAAGTCATTTTTAACGACCATATTGGATATTCAATGCCGAATCACAAACGTTTTTTCTGAAAATGAAAAAATATTCAATCCTAAAACAAATTGTTCAACTTTCGAAACTTATTTTTAATTCAATTTCTATAGTTTTTCTATATCAGCATTCAAGTACGAAGCCATATGTATTAATTTAGAATCACATAGACACATTTTGAACAACATTAGAGGTTGTTGAACGTAGAACAAGTTAAGTCGTAGTTTGAGAAAATTCATGAGTTATTACCTATGGTTTGACGTTATTAACGCGTTTTTAGATTGATTTCGTTATGTATTAACCATCAAATACTTTTTAGAAACTCTAAATACCAATTGGAGTCACAAAAAGATATTTTGAACAACCATAGTGGATGTTCAATGCCAAATCGCAAACGTTGTTTTGAAAGTAAAAAAATATTCAATCTTAAAACCAATTGTTCAACTTTCGAAACTTATTTTTAGTTCT
Organism: Forsythia viridissima; assembly: GCA_030279155.1. NCBI lineage: Eukaryota > Viridiplantae > Streptophyta > Magnoliopsida > Lamiales > Oleaceae > Forsythia > Forsythia viridissima. The sequence continues at coordinate 19,841,996 of CM059044.1, read as the reverse complement.
ATTTCAATAATTTTTTTTATATCACAATTAAAGTGTGAAGCTATATGTATTAATTTAGAATCACAAAAACATATTTTGAACAACATTAGAGGTTGTTGAACGTCGAACAAGTTAAGTCATAGTTTGAGAAAATTAATGAGTAGTACCTACCGTTAGACGTTATGAACGCATTTTTAGATTGATTTCATTATGTATTAACAATCAAAATACTTTTTGGAAACTCTAAATACCAACTGGAATCACGAAAGGACATTTTGAACGACCATATTGGATGTTCAATGCCGAATTGCAAACTTTTTTCGAAAATTAAAAAAATATTCAATCTTAAAACCAATTGTTCTACTTTCGAAACTTATTTTGAATTCGAATTTCAAAGTTTTTATACATCATAATGCACATACGGAGCCATTTGTAATAGTTCGGAGTCACAAAAACACATTTTGACCAAATATACAGGTTGTTCAACATTGAACAATTAGGTCACAGTTTGAGAAAACGCACGTGTATTACTTACCGTTGGATGTTCTAAAAGAATTTTTAGATTGATTTAACAATTTTGGATACTCTAACTACCAATTGTAGTCAAAAAAATACATTTTAAACGAAATGCTCAATGTCAAATCGGAAATGTTTTTATTAAAATCGAAAAAAATTCAATCTTAAAACAAAATGTTCAACGTTCGAAACTTATTTTTAATTCGATTTTCAAAGTTTTTATACATCATAATGCACATACAAAGCCATAAGTACTAGTTTTCTGTCAAAAAAAAAAAAAAGCCATTTTGAACAACTACACAAGTTGTTCAACGTCGTACAATTTAGCTCATAGTTTGGAAAATTTCACAAGTATTACCTACCGTTGGATAATCAATACGAATTTTTAGATTGATTTCATTATGTATTAACCATCATACTATATTGGATATTCAACGTCGATTCGCAAACATGTTTGTCAAAATTGAAAAACATTCAATCTTAAAACCAACATCCGAAACTTATTAAAAATTCATTTTCCAAAGTTTGTATATATATATATATATATATCATAATACACATATGAAGCCATATGTACTAGTTCGGAGTCACAAAAACACATTTTGAAAACCTATACGGGTTGTTCAACCTCGAACAATATGGGTAATACTTTGAGAATTTCTTATGTATGGATGTTGGATGTTATAAACATATTTGTACATTGATTTCATTATGTATTAACCGTCAAAACACGTTTTGTATACTCTAACTACAAATTTGGAGTCACAAAAATACATTTTTGAACGACCATATTGGATGTTGGTATCCGAATCGCGAATGATTTTGTCAAAATCGAAAAATATTCAAGCTTAAAACCAAATGTTCAACATTCAAAACATATTTTTAATTCGATTTCTAAAGTGTTTATGTATCACAATACACGTATGAACATATATGGATTAATTTGGAATCAGAAAAACTCATTTTGACAACCATACAGGTTGTTTAACGTCGAACAATTTAGGTCATGGTTTGAAAAAATTCACAGGTATTCCTACCGTTGGATGTTGTAAACTCATTTTTAGATTGATTTCAATATGTATTCACCATCAAATCAATTTTTAGAAACTCTTGCTAGAAATTTTATGTTACGAAAATACATTTTGAAGGACCATATTGAATGTTCAATGCCGAATCGTAAATATTTTTTTCTAAATCGAAAAACACTCAAACTTAAAACCGATTGGTCAACATCCAAAACGTATTTTTAATTCGATTTCTATAGTTTTTCTATATCACAATTCAAGTATGAAGCCATGTGTATTAATTTTGAATGACGAAAACACATTTTGAGCAACATTAGAGGTTCTTGAACGTCGAACAACTTAAGTCATAGTTTGAGAAAATTCATGAGTATTACCTACCGTTGGATATTATGAAAGTATTTTTAGATTGATTTCATTATGTATTAACCATCAAAATAAATTTTGGAAACTCTAAATACCGACTGGAGTCACGATAAGACATTTTGAACGACCATAGTAGATGTTCAATACCGAATGCAAACGTTTTTTTTTTTCAAAATAAAAAAATATTCAATCTTAAAACGAATTGTTCTACTTTCGAAACTTATTCTTAATTCAATTTCAATAGTTTTTCTATATCACAATTAAAGTATGAATCCATATGTATTAATTTAGAATAACAAAAACACATTTTGAACAACCTTAGAGGTTGTTAAACATCGAACAAGTTAAGATATAGTTTGAGAAAATTAATGAGTATTACGTACCGTTGGACGTTATGAACGTATTTTTAGATTGATTTCATTATGTATTAACCATCAAAATACTTTTTGAAAACTCTAAATACCAACTGGAGTCACGAAAAGACATTTTTAACGACCATATTGGATATTCAATGCCGAATCACAAACGTTTTTTCTGAAAATGAAAAAATACTCAATCCTAAAACAAATTGTTCAACTTTCGAAACTTATTTTTAATTCAATTTCTATAGTTTTTCTATATCAGCATTCAAGTACGAAGCCATATGTATTAATTTAGAATCACATAGACACATTTTGAACAACATTAGAGGTTGTTGAACGTAGAACAAGTTAAGTCGTAGTTTGAGAAAATTCATGAGTATTACCTATGGTTTGACGTTATTAACGCGTTTTTAGATTGATTTCGTTATGTATTAACCATCAAATACTTTTTGGAAACTCTAAATACCAATTGGAGTCACGAAAAGATATTTTGAACAACCATATTGGATGTTCAATGCCAAATCGCAAACGTTGTTTTGAAAGTAAAAAAAATATTCAATCTTAAAACCAATTGTTCAACTTTCGAAACTTATTTTTACTTCGATTTCAATAATTTTTTTTATATCACAATTCAAGTGTGAAGCTATATGTATTAATTTAGAATCACAAAAACATATTTTGAACAACATTAGAGGTTGTTGAACGTCGAACAAGTGAAGTCATAGTTTGAGAAAATTTATGAATACTACCTACCGTTAGACGTTATGAACGCATATTGGAGTCACGAAAAGTCATTTTTAACGACCATATTGGATATTCAATGCCGAATCACAAACGTTTTTTCTGAAAATGAAAAAATATTCAATCCTAAAACAAATTGTTCAACTTTCGAAACTTATTTTTAATTCAATTTCTATAGTTTTTCTATATCAGCATTCAAGTACGAAGCCATATGTATTAATTTAGAATCACATAGACACATTTTGAACAACATTAGAGGTTGTTGAACGTAGAACAAGTTAAGTCGTAGTTTGAGAAAATTCATGAGTTATTACCTATGGTTTGACGTTATTAACGCGTTTTTAGATTGATTTCGTTATGTATTAACCATCAAATACTTTTTAGAAACTCTAAATACCAATTGGAGTCACAAAAAGATATTTTGAACAACCATAGTGGATGTTCAATGCCAAATCGCAAACGTTGTTTTGAAAGTAAAAAAATATTCAATCTTAAAACCAATTGTTCAACTTTCGAAACTTATTTTTAGTTCTATTTCAATAATTTTTTTTATATCACAATTAAAGTGTGAAGCTATATGTATTAATTTAGAATCACAAAAACATATTTTGAACAACATTAGAGGTTGTTGAACGTCGAACAAGTTAAGTCATAGTTTGAGAAAATTAATGAGTAGTACCTACCGTTAGACGTTATGAACGCATTTTTAGATTGATTTCATTATGTATTAACAATCAAAATACTTTTTGGAAACTCTAAATACCAACTGGAATCACGAAAGGACATTTTGAACGACCATATTGGATGTTCAATGCCGAATTGCAAACTTTTTTCGAAAATTAAAAAAATATTCAATCTTAAAACCAATTGTTCTACTTTCGAAACTTATTTTGAATTCGAATTTCAAAGTTTTTATACATCATAATGCACATACGGAGCCATTTGTAATAGTTCGGAGTCACAAAAACACATTTTGACCAAATATACAGGTTGTTCAACATTGAACAATTAGGTCACAGTTTGAGAAAACGCACGTGTATTACTTACCGTTGGATGTTCTAAAAGAATTTTTAGATTGATTTAACAATTTTGGATACTCTAACTACCAATTGTAGTCAAAAAAATACATTTTAAACGAAATGCTCAATGTCAAATCGGAAATGTTTTTATTAAAATCGAAAAAAATTCAATCTTAAAACAAAATGTTCAACGTTCGAAACTTATTTTTAATTCGATTTTCAAAGTTTTTATACATCATAATGCACATACAAAGCCATAAGTACTAGTTTTCTGTCAAAAAAAAAAAAAGCCATTTTGAACAACTACACAAGTTGTTCAACGTCGTACAATTTAGCTCATAGTTTGGAAAATTTCACAAGTATTACCTACCGTTGGATAATCAATACGAATTTTTAGATTGATTTCATTATGTATTAACCATCATACTATATTGGATATTCAACGTCGATTCGCAAACATGTTTGTCAAAATTGAAAAACATTCAATCTTAAAACCAACATCCGAAACTTATTAAAAATTCATTTTCCAAAGTTTGTATATATATATATATATATATATATCATAATACACATATGAAGCCATATGTACTAGTTCGGAGTCACAAAAACACATTTTGAAAACCTATACGGGTTGTTCAACCTCGAACAATATGGGTAATACTTTGAGAATTTCTTATGTATGGATGTTGGATGTTATAAACATATTTGTACATTGATTTCATTATGTATTAACCGTCAAAACACGTTTTGTATACTCTAACTACAAATTTGGAGTCACAAAAATACATTTTTGAACGACCATATTGGATGTTGGTATCCGAATCGCGAATGATTTTGTCAAAATCGAAAAATATTCAAGCTTAAAACCAAATGTTCAACATTCAAAACATATTTTTAATTCGATTTCTAAAGTGTTTATGTATCACAATACACGTATGAACATATATGGATTAATTTGGAATCAGAAAAACTCATTTTGACAACCATACAGGTTGTTTAACGTCGAACAATTTAGGTCATGGTTTGAAAAAATTCACAGGTATTCCTACCGTTGGATGTTGTAAACTCATTTTTAGATTGATTTCAATATGTATTCACCATCAAATCAATTTTTAGAAACTCTTGCTAGAAATTTTATGTTACGAAAATACATTTTGAAGGACCATATTGAATGTTCAATGCCGAATCGTAAATATTTTTTTCTAAATCGAAAAACACTCAAACTTAAAACCGATTGGTCAACATCCAAAACGTATTTTTAATTCGATTTCTATAGTTTTTCTATATCACAATTCAAGTATGAAGCCATGTGTATTAATTTTGAATGACGAAAACACATTTTGAGCAACATTAGAGGTTCTTGAACGTCGAACAACTTAAGTCATAGTTTGAGAAAATTCATGAGTATTACCTACCGTTGGATATTATGAAAGTATTTTTAGATTGATTTCATTATGTATTAACCATCAAAATAAATTTTGGAAACTCTAAATACCGACTGGAGTCACGATAAGACATTTTGAACGACCATAGTAGATGTTCAATACCGAATGCAAACGTTTTTTTTTTTCAAAATAAAAAAATATTCAATCTTAAAACGAATTGTTCTACTTTCGAAACTTATTCTTAATTCAATTTCAATAGTTTTTCTATATCACAATTAAAGTATGAATCCATATGTATTAATTTAGAATAACAAAAACACATTTTGAACAACCTTAGAGGTTGTTAAACATCGAACAAGTTAAGATATAGTTTGAGAAAATTAATGAGTATTACGTACCGTTGGACGTTATGAACGTATTTTTAGATTGATTTCATTATGTATTAACCATCAAAATACTTTTTGAAAACTCTAAATACCAACTGGAGTCACGAAAAGACATTTTTAACGACCATATTGGATATTCAATGCCGAATCACAAACGTTTTTTCTGAAAATGAAAAAATACTCAATCCTAAAACAAATTGTTCAACTTTCGAAACTTATTTTTAATTCAATTTCTATAGTTTTTCTATATCAGCATTCAAGTACGAAGCCATATGTATTAATTTAGAATCACATAGACACATTTTGAACAACATTAGAGGTTGTTGAACGTAGAACAAGTTAAGTCGTAGTTTGAGAAAATTCATGAGTATTACCTATGGTTTGACGTTATTAACGCGTTTTTAGATTGATTTCGTTATGTATTAACCATCAAATACTTTTTGGAAACTCTAAATACCAATTGGAGTCACGAAAAGATATTTTGAACAACCATATTGGATGTTCAATGCCAAATCGCAAACGTTGTTTTGAAAGTAAAAAAAATATTCAATCTTAAAACCAATTGTTCAACTTTCGAAACTTATTTTTACTTCGATTTCAATAATTTTTTTTATATCACAATTCAAGTGTGAAGCTATATGTATTAATTTAGAATCACAAAAACATATTTTGAACAACATTAGAGGTTGTTGAACGTCGAACAAGTGAAGTCATAGTTTGAGAAAATTTATGAATACTACCTACCGTTAGACGTTATGAACGCATATTGGAGTCACGAAAAGTCATTTTTAACGACCATATTGGATATTCAATGCCGAATCACAAACGTTTTTTCTGAAAATGAAAAAATATTCAATCCTAAAACAAATTGTTCAACTTTCGAAACTTATTTTTAATTCAATTTCTATAGTTTTTCTATATCAGCATTCAAGTACGAAGCCATATGTATTAATTTAGAATCACATAGACACATTTTGAACAACATTAGAGGTTGTTGAACGTAGAACAAGTTAAGTCGTAGTTTGAGAAAATTCATGAGTTATTACCTATGGTTTGACGTTATTAACGCGTTTTTAGATTGATTTCGTTATGTATTAACCATCAAATACTTTTTAGAAACTCTAAATACCAATTGGAGTCACAAAAAGATATTTTGAACAACCATAGTGGATGTTCAATGCCAAATCGCAAACGTTGTTTTGAAAGTAAAAAAATATTCAATCTTAAAACCAATTGTTCAACTTTCGAAACTTATTTTTAGTTCTATTTCAATAATTTTTTTTATATCACAATTAAAGTGTGAAGCTATATGTATTAATTTAGAATCACAAAAACATATTTTGAACAACATTAGAGGTTGTTGAACGTCGAACAAGTTAAGTCATAGTTTGAGAAAATTAATGAGTAGTACCTACCGTTAGACGTTATGAACGCATTTTTAGATTGATTTCATTATGTATTAACAATCAAAATACTTTTTGGAAACTCTAAATACCAACTGGAATCACGAAAGGACATTTTGAACGACCATATTGGATGTTCAATGCCGAATTGCAAACTTTTTTCGAAAATTAAAAAAATATTCAATCTTAAAACCAATTGTTCTACTTTCGAAACTTATTTTGAATTCGAATTTCAAAGTTTTTATACATCATAATGCACATACGGAGCCATTTGTAATAGTTCGGAGTCACAAAAACACATTTTGACCAAATATACAGGTTGTTCAACATTGAACAATTAGGTCACAGTTTGAGAAAACGCACGTGTATTACTTACCGTTGGATGTTCTAAAAGAATTTTTAGATTGATTTAACAATTTTGGATACTCTAACTACCAATTGTAGTCAAAAAAATACATTTTAAACGAAATGCTCAATGTCAAATCGGAAATGTTTTTATTAAAATCGAAAAAAATTCAATCTTAAAACAAAATGTTCAACGTTCGAAACTTATTTTTAATTCGATTTTCAAAGTTTTTATACATCATAATGCACATACAAAGCCATAAGTACTAGTTTTCTGTCAAAAAAAAAAAAAAGCCATTTTGAACAACTACACAAGTTGTTCAACGTCGTACAATTTAGCTCATAGTTTGGAAAATTTCACAAGTATTACCTACCGTTGGATAATCAATATGAATTTTTAGATTGATTTCATTATGTATTAACCATCATACTATATTGGATATTCAACGTCGATTCGCAAACATGTTTGTCAAAATTGAAAAACATTCAATCTTAAAACCAACATCCGAAACTTATTAAAAATTCATTTTCCAAAGTTTGTATATATATATATATATATATCATAATACACATATGAAGCCATATGTACTAGTTCGGAGTCACAAAAACACATTTTGAAAACCTATACGGGTTGTTCAACCTCGAACAATATGGGTAATACTTTGAGAATTTCTTATGTATGGATGTTGGATGTTATAAACATATTTGTACATTGATTTCATTATGTATTAACCGTCAAAACACGTTTTGTATACTCTAACTACAAATTTGGAGTCACAAAAATACATTTTTGAACGACCATATTGGATGTTGGTATCCGAATCGCGAATGATTTTGTCAAAATCGAAAAATATTCAAGCTTAAAACCAAATGTTCAACATTCAAAACATATTTTTAATTCGATTTCTAAAGTGTTTATGTATCACAATACACGTATGAACTTATATGGATTAATTTGGAATCAGAAAAACTCATTTTGACAACCATACAGGTTGTTTAACGTCGAACAATTTAGGTCATGGTTTGAAAAAATTCACAGGTATTCCTACCGTTGGATGTTGTAAACTCATTTTTAGATTGATTTCAATATGTATTCACCATCAAATCAATTTTTAGAAACTCTTGCTAGAAATTTTATGTTACGAAAATACATTTTGAAGGACCATATTGAATGTTCAATGCCGAATCGTAAATATTTTTTTCTAAATCGAAAAACACTCAAACTTAAAACCGATTGGTCAACATCCAAAACGTATTTTTAATTCGATTTCTATAGTTTTTCTATATCACAATTCAAGTATGAAGCCATGTGTATTAATTTTGAATGACGAAAACACATTTTGAGCAACATTAGAGGTTCTTGAACGTCGAACAACTTAAGTCATAGTTTGAGAAAATTCATGAGTATTACCTACCGTTGGATATTATGAAAGTATTTTTAGATTGATTTCATTATGTATTAACCATCAAAATAAATTTTGGAAACTCTAAATACCGACTGGAGTCACGATAAGACATTTTGAACGACCATAGTAGATGTTCAATACCGAATGCAAACGTTTTTTTTTTTCAAAATAAAAAAATATTCAATCTTAAAACGAATTGTTCTACTTTCGAAACTTATTCTTAATTCAATTTCAATAGTTTTTCTATATCACAATTAAAGTATGAATCCATATGTATTAATTTAGAATAACAAAAACACATTTTGAACAACCTTAGAGGTTGTTAAACATCGAACAAGTTAAGATATAGTTTGAGAAAATTAATGAGTATTACGTACCGTTGGACGTTATGAACGTATTTTTAGATTGATTTCATTATGTATTAACCATCAAAATACTTTTTGAAAACTCTAAATACCAACTGGAGTCACGAAAAGACATTTTTAACGACCATATTGGATATTCAATGCCGAATCACAAACGTTTTTTCTGAAAATGAAAAAATACTCAATCCTAAAACAAATTGTTCAACTTTCGAAACTTATTTTTAATTCAATTTCTATAGTTTTTCTATATCAGCATTCAAGTACGAAGCCATATGTATTAATTTAGAATCACATAGACACATTTTGAACAACATTAGAGGTTGTTGAACGTAGAACAAGTTAAGTCGTAGTTTGAGAAAATTCATGAGTATTACCTATGGTTTGACGTTATTAACGCGTTTTTAGATTGATTTCGTTATGTATTAACCATCAAATACTTTTTGGAAACTCTAAATACCAATTGGAGTCACGAAAAGATATTTTGAACAACCATATTGGATGTTCAATGCCAAATCGCAAACGTTGTTTTGAAAGTAAAAAAAATATTCAATCTTAAAACCAATTGTTCAACTTTCGAAACTTATTTTTACTTCGATTTCAATAATTTTTTTTATATCACAATTCAAGTGTGAAGCTATATGTATTAATTTAGAATCACAAAAACATATTTTGAACAACATTAGAGGTTGTTGAACGTCGAACAAGTGAAGTCATAGTTTGAGAAAATTTATGAATACTACCTACCGTTAGACGTTATGAACGCATATTGGAGTCACGAAAAGTCATTTTTAACGACCATATTGGATATTCAATGCCGAATCACAAACGTTTTTTCTGAAAATGAAAAAATATTCAATCCTAAAACAAATTGTTCAACTTTCGAAACTTATTTTTAATTCAATTTCTATAGTTTTTCTATATCAGCATTCAAGTACGAAGCCATATGTATTAATTTAGAATCACATAGACACATTTTGAACAACATTAGAGGTTGTTGAACGTAGAACAAGTTAAGTCGTAGTTTGAGAAAATTCATGAGTTATTACCTATGGTTTGACGTTATTAACGCGTTTTTAGATTGATTTCGTTATGTATTAACCATCAAATACTTTTTAGAAACTCTAAATACCAATTGGAGTCACGAAAAGATAATTTGAACAACCATAGTGGATGTTCAATGCCAAATCGCAAACGTTGTTTTGAAAGTAAAAAAATATTCAATCTTAAAACCAATTGTTCAACTTTCGAAACTTATTTTTAGTTCTATTTCAATAATTTTTTTTATATCACAATTAAAGTGTGAAGCTATATGTATTAATTTAGAATCACAAAAACATATTTTGAACAACATTAGAGGTTGTTGAACGTCGAACAAGTTAAGTCATAGTTTGAGAAAATTAATGAGTAGTACCTACCGTTAGACGTTATGAACGCATTTTTAGATTGATTTCATTATGTATTAACAATCAAAATACTTTTTGGAAACTCTAAATACCAACTGGAATCACGAAAGGACATTTTGAACGACCATATTGGATGTTCAATGCCGAATTGCAAACTTTTTTCGAAAATTAAAAAAATATTCAATCTTAAAACCAATTGTTCTACTTTCGAAACTTATTTTGAATTCGAATTTCAAAGTTTTTATACATCATAATGCACATACGGAGCCATTTGTAATAGTTCGGAGTCACAAAAATACATTTTGACCAAATATACAGGTTGTTCAACATTGAACAATTAGGTCACAGTTTGAGAAAACGCACGTGTATTACTTACCGTTGGATGTTCTAAAAGAATTTTTAGATTGATTTAACAATTTTGGATACTCTAACTACCAATTGTAGTCAAAAAAATACATTTTAAACGAAATGCTCAATGTCAAATCGGAAATGTTTTTATTAAAATCGAAAAAAATTCAATCTTAAAACAAAATGTTCAACGTTCGAAACTTATTTTTAATTCGATTTTCAAAGTTTTTATACATCATAATGCACATACAAAGCCATAAGTACTAGTTTTCTGTCAAAAAAAAAAAAAAGCCATTTTGAACAACTACACAAGTTGTTCAACGTCGTACAATTTAGCTCATAGTTTGGAAAATTTCACAAGTATTACCTACCGTTGGATAATCAATACGAATTTTTAGATTGATTTCATTATGTATTAACCATCATACTATATTGGATATTCAACGTCGATTCGCAAACATGTTTGTCAAAATTGAAAAACATTCAATCTTAAAACCAACATCCGAAACTTATTAAAAATTCATTTTCCAAAGTTTGTATATATATATATATATATATCATAATACACATATGAAGCCATATGTACTAGTTCGGAGTCACAAAAACACATTTTGAAAACCTATACGGGTTGTTCAACCTCGAACAATATGGGTAATACTTTGAGAATTTCTTATGTATGGATGTTGGATGTTATAAACATATTTGTACATTGATTTCATTATGTATTAACCGTCAAAACACGTTTTGTATACTCTAACTACAAATTTGGAGTCACAAAAATACATTTTTGAACGACCATATTGGATGTTGGTATCCGAATCGCGAATGATTTTGTCAAAATCGAAAAATATTCAAGCTTAAAACCAAATGTTCAACATTCAAAACATATTTTTAATTCGATTTCTAAAGTGTTTATGTATCACAATACACGTATGAACATATATGGATTAATTTGGAATCAGAAAAACTCATTTTGACAACCATACAGGTTGTTTAACGTCGAACAATTTAGGTTATGGTTTGAAAAAATTCACAGGTATTCCTACCGTTGGATGTTGTAAACTCATTTTTAGATTGATTTCAATATGTATTCACCATCAAATCAATTTTTAGAAACTCTTGCTAGAAATTTTATGTTACGAAAATACATTTTGAAGGACCATATTGAATGTTCAATGCCGAATCGTAAATATTTTTTTCTAAATCGAAAAACACTCAAACTTAAAACCAATTGGTCAACATCCAAAACGTATTTTTAATTCGATTTCTATAGTTTTTCTATATCACAATTCAAGTATGAAGCCATGTGTATTAATTTTGAATGACGAAAACACATTTTGAGCAACATTAGAGGTTCTTGAACGTCGAACAACTTAAGTCATAGTTTGAGAAAATTCATGAGTATTACCTACCGTTGGATATTATGAAAGTATTTTTAGATTGATTTCATTATGTATTAACCATCAAAATAAATTTTGGAAACTCTAAATACCGACTGGAGTCACGATAAGACATTTTGAACGACCATAGTAGATGTTCAATACCGAATGCAAACGTTTTTTTTTTTCAAAATAAAAAAATATTCAATCTTAAAACGAATTGTTCTACTTTCGAAACTTATTCTTAATTCAATTTCAATAGTTTTTCTATATCACAATTAAAGTATGAATCCATATGTATTAATTTAGAATAACAAAAACACATTTTGAACAACCTTAGAGGTTGTTAAACATCGAACAAGTTAAGATATAGTTTGAGAAAATTAATGAGTATTACGTACCGTTGGACGTTATGAACGTATTTTTAGATTGATTTCATTATGTATTAACCATCAAAATACTTTTTGAAAACTCTAAATACCAACTGGAGTCACGAAAAGACATTTTTAACGACCATATTGGATATTCAATGCCGAATCACAAACGTTTTTTCTGAAAATGAAAAAATACTCAATCCTAAAACAAATTGTTCAACTTTCGAAACTTATTTTTAATTCAATTTCTATAGTTTTTCTATATCAGCATTCAAGTACGAAGCCATATGTATTAATTTAGAATCACATAGACACATTTTGAACAACATTAGAGGTTGTTGAACGTAGAACAAGTTAAGTCGTAGTTTGAGAAAATTCATGAGTATTACCTATGGTTTGACGTTATTAACGCGTTTTTAGATTGATTTCGTTATGTATTAACCATCAAATACTTTTTGGAAACTCTAAATACCAATTGGAGTCACGAAAAGATATTTTGAACAACCATATTGGATGTTCAATGCCAAATCGCAAACGTTGTTTTGAAAGTAAAAAAAATATTCAATCTTAAAACCAATTGTTCAACTTTCGAAACTTATTTTTACTTCGATTTCAATAATTTTTTTTATATCACAATTCAAGTGTGAAGCTATATGTATTAATTTAGAATCACAAAAACATATTTTGAACAACATTAGAGGTTGTTGAACGTCGAACAAGTGAAGTCATAGTTTGAGAAAATTTATGAATACTACCTACCGTTAGACGTTATGAACGCATATTGGAGTCACGAAAAGTCATTTTTAACGACCATATTGGATATTCAATGCCGAATCACAAACGTTTTTTCTGAAAATGAAAAAATATTCAATCCTAAAACAAATTGTTCAACTTTCGAAACTTATTTTTAATTCAATTTCTATAGTTTTTCTATATCAGCATTCAAGTACGAAGCCATATGTATTAATTTAGAATCACATAGACACATTTTGAACAACATTAGAGGTTGTTGAACGTAGAACAAGTTAAGTCGTAGTTTGAGAAAATTCATGAGTTATTACCTATGGTTTGACGTTATTAACGCGTTTTTAGATTGATTTCGTTATGTATTAACCATCAAATACTTTTTAGAAACTCTAAATACCAATTGGAGTCACGAAAAGATAATTTGAACAACCATAGTGGATGTTCAATGCCAAATCGCAAACGTTGTTTTGAAAGTAAAAAAATATTCAATCTTAAAACCAATTGTTCAACTTTCGAAACTTATTTTTAGTTCTATTTCAATAATTTTTTTTATATCACAATTAAAGTGTGAAGCTATATGTATTAATTTAGAATCACAAAAACATATTTTGAACAACATTAGAGGTTGTTGAACGTCGAACAAGTTAAGTCATAGTTTGAGAAAATTAATGAGTAGTACCTACCGTTAGACGTTATGAACGCATTTTTAGATTGATTTCATTATGTATTAACAATCAAAATACTTTTTGGAAACTCTAAATACCAACTGGAATCACGAAAGGACATTTTGAACGACCATATTGGATGTTCAATGCCGAATTGCAAACTTTTTTCGAAAATTAAAAAAATATTCAATCTTAAAACCAATTGTTCTACTTTCGAAACTTATTTTGAATTCGAATTTCAAAGTTTTTATACATCATAATGCACATACGGAGCCATTTGTAATAGTTCGGAGTCACAAAAACACATTTTGACCAAATATACAGGTTGTTCAACATTGAACAATTAGGTCACAGTTTGAGAAAACGCACGTGTATTACTTACCGTTGGATGTTCTAAAAGAATTTTTAGATTGATTTAACAATTTTGGATACTCTAACTACCAATTGTAGTCAAAAAAATACATTTTAAACGAAATGCTCAATGTCAAATCGGAAATGTTTTTATTAAAATCGAAAAAAATTCAATCTTAAAACAAAATGTTCAACGTTCGAAACTTATTTTTAATTCGATTTTCAAAGTTTTTATACATCATAATGCACATACAAAGCCATAAGTACTAGTTTTCTGTCAAAAAAAAAAAAAAAGCCATTTTGAACAACTACACAAGTTGTTCAACGTCGTACAATTTAGCTCATAGTTTGGAAAATTTCACAAGTATTACCTACCGTTGGATAATCAATACGAATTTTTAGATTGATTTCATTATGTATTAACCATCATACTATATTGGATATTCAACGTCGATTCGCAAACATGTTTGTCAAAATTGAAAAACATTCAATCTTAAAACCAACATCCGAAACTTATTAAAAATTCATTTTCCAAAGTTTGTATATATATATATATATATCATAATACACATATGAAGCCATATGTACTAGTTCGGAGTCACAAAAACACATTTTGAAAACCTATACGGGTTGTTCAACCTCGAACAATATGGGTAATACTTTGAGAATTTCTTATGTATGGATGTTGGATGTTATAAACATATTTGTACATTGATTTCATTATGTATTAACCGTCAAAACACGTTTTGTATACTCTAACTACAAATTTGGAGTCACAAAAATACATTTTTGAACGACCATATTGGATGTTGGTATCCGAATCGCGAATGATTTTGTCAAAATCGAAAAATATTCAAGCTTAAAACCAAATGTTCAACATTCAAAACATATTTTTAATTCGATTTCTAAAGTGTTTATGTATCACAATACACGTATGAACATATATGGATTAATTTGGAATCAGAAAAACTCATTTTGACAACCATACAGGTTGTTTAACGTCGAACAATTTAGGTCATGGTTTGAAAAAATTCACAGGTATTCCTACCGTTGGATGTTGTAAACTCATTTTTAGATTGATTTCAATATGTATTCACCATCAAATCAATTTTTAGAAACTCTTGCTAGAAATTTTATGTTACGAAAATACATTTTGAAGGACCATATTGAATGTTCAATGCCGAATCGTAAATATTTTTTTCTAAATCGAAAAACACTCAAACTTAAAACCGATTGGTCAACATCCAAAACGTATTTTTAATTCGATTTCTATAGTTTTTCTATATCACAATTCAAGTATGAAGCCATGTGTATTAATTTTGAATGACGAAAACACATTTTGAGCAACATTAGAGGTTCTTGAACGTCGAACAACTTAAGTCATAGTTTGAGAAAATTCATGAGTATTACCTACCGTTGGATATTATGAAAGTATTTTTAGATTGATTTCATTATGTATTAACCATCAAAATAAATTTTGGAAACTCTAAATACCGACTGGAGTCACGATAAGACATTTTGAACGACCATAGTAGATGTTCAATACCGAATGCAAACGTTTTTTTTTTTTTCAAAATAAAAAAATATTCAATCTTAAAACGAATTGTTCTACTTTCGAAACTTATTCTTAATTCAATTTCAATAGTTTTTCTATATCACAATTAAAGTATGAATCCATATGTATTAATTTAGAATAACAAAAACACATTTTGAACAACCTTAGAGGTTGTTAAACATCGAACAAGTTAAGATATAGTTTGAGAAAATTAATGAGTATTACGTACCGTTGGACGTTATGAACGTATTTTTAGATTGATTTCATTATGTATTAACCATCAAAATACTTTTTGAAAACTCTAAATACCAACTGGAGTCACGAAAAGACATTTTTAACGACCATATTGGATATTCAATGCCGAATCACAAACGTTTTTTCTGAAAATGAAAAAATACTCAATCCTAAAACAAATTGTTCAACTTTCGAAACTTATTTTTAATTCAATTTCTATAGTTTTTCTATATCAGCATTCAAGTACGAAGCCATATGTATTAATTTAGAATCACATAGACACATTTTGAACAACATTAGAGGTTGTTGAACGTAGAACAAGTTAAGTCGTAGTTTGAGAAAATTCATGAGTATTACCTATGGTTTGACGTTATTAACGCGTTTTTAGATTGATTTCGTTATGTATTAACCATCAAATACTTTTTGGAAACTCTAAATACCAATTGGAGTCACGAAAAGATATTTTGAACAACCATAGTGGATGTTCAATGCCAAATCGCAAACGTTGTTTTGAAAGTAAAAAAATATTCAATCTTAAAACCAATTGTTCAACTTTCGAAACTTATTTTTAGTTCTATTTCAATAATTTTTTTTATATCACAATTAAAGTGTGAAGCTATATGTATTAATTTAGAATCACAAAAACATATTTTGAACAACATTAGAGGTTGTTGAACGTCGAACAAGTTAAGTCATAGTTTGAGAAAATTAATGAGTAGTACCTACCGTTAGACGTTATGAACGCATTTTTAGATTGATTTCATTATGTATTAACAATCAAAATACTTTTTGGAAACTCTAAATACCAACTGGAATCACGAAAGGACATTTTGAACGACCATATTGGATGTTCAATGCCGAATTGCAAACTTTTTTCGAAAATTAAAAAAATATTCAATCTTAAAACCAATTGTTCTACTTTCGAAACTTATTTTGAATTCGAATTTCAAAGTTTTTAGACATCATAATACACATACAAAGCCATTTGTAATAGTTCGGAGTCACAAAAACACATTTTGACCAAATATACAGGTTGTTCAACATTGAACAATTAGGTCACAGTTTGAGAAAACGCACGTGTATTACTTACCGTTGGATGTTCTAAAAGAATTTTTAGATTGATTTAACAATTTTGGATACTCTAACTACCAATTGTAGTCAAAAAAATACATTTTAAACGAAATGCTCAATGTCAAATCGGAAATGTTTTTATTAAAATCGAAAAAAATTCAATCTTAAAACAAAATGTTCAACGTTCGAAACTTATTTTTAATTCGATTTTCAAAGTTTTTATACATCATAATGCACATACAAAGCCATAAGTACTAGTTTTCTGTCAAAAAAAAAAAAAGCCATTTTGAACAACTACACAAGTTGTTCAACGTCGTACAATTTAGCTCATAGTTTGGAAAATTTCACAAGTATTACCTACCGTTGGATAATCAATACGAATTTTTAGATTGATTTCATTATGTATTAACCATCATACTATATTGGATATTCAACGTCGATTCGCAAACATGTTTGTCAAAATTGAAAAACATTCAATCTTAAAACCAACATCCGAAACTTATTAAAAATTCATTTTCCAAAGTTTGTATATATATATATATATATATATCATAATACACATATGAAGCCATATGTACTAGTTCGGAGTCACAAAAACACATTTTGAAAACCTATACGGGTTGTTCAACCTCGAACAATATGGGTAATACTTTGAGAATTTCTTATGTATGGATGTTGGATGTTATAAACATATTTGTACATTGATTTCATTATGTATTAACCGTCAAAACACGTTTTGTATACTCTAACTACAAATTTGGAGTCACAAAAATACATTTTTGAACGACCATATTGGATGTTGGTATCCGAATCGCGAATGATTTTGTCAAAATCGAAAAATATTCAAGCTTAAAACCAAATGTTCAACATTCAAAACATATTTTTAATTCGATTTCTAAAGTGTTTATGTATCACAATACACGTATGAACATATATGGATTAATTTGGAATCAGAAAAACTCATTTTGACAACCATACAGGTTGTTTAACGTCGAACAATTTAGGTCATGGTTTGAAAAAATTCACAGGTATTCCTACCGTTGGATGTTGTAAACTCATTTTTAGATTGATTTCAATATGTATTCACCATCAAATCAATTTTTAGAAACTCTTGCTAGAAATTTTATGTTACGAAAATACATTTTGAAGGACCATATTGAATGTTCAATGCCGAATCGTAAATATTTTTTTCTAAATCGAAAAACACTCAAACTTAAAACCGATTGGTCAACATCCAAAACGTATTTTTAATTCGATTTCTATAGTTTTTCTATATCACAATTCAAGTATGAAGCCATGTGTATTAATTTTGAATGACGAAAACACATTTTGAGCAACATTAGAGGTTCTTGAACGTCGAACAACTTAAGTCATAGTTTGAGAAAATTCATGAGTATTACCTACCGTTGGATATTATGAAAGTATTTTTAGATTGATTTCATTATGTATTAACCATCAAAATAAATTTTGGAAACTCTAAATACCGACTGGAGTCACGATAAGACATTTTGAACGACCATAGTAGATGTTCAATACCGAATGCAAACGTTTTTTTTTTTTTCAAAATAAAAAAATATTCAATCTTAAAACGAATTGTTCTACTTTCGAAACTTATTCTTAATTCAATTTCAATAGTTTTTCTATATCACAATTAAAGTATGAATCCATATGTATTAATTTAGAATAACAAAAACACATTTTGAACAACCTTAGAGGTTGTTAAACATCGAACAAGTTAAGATATAGTTTGAGAAAATTAATGAGTATTACGTACCGTTGGACGTTATGAACGTATTTTTAGATTGATTTCATTATGTATTAACCATCAAAATACTTTTTGAAAACTCTAAATACCAACTGGAGTCACGAAAAGACATTTTTAACGACCATATTGGATATTCAATGCCGAATCACAAACGTTTTTTCTGAAAATGAAAAAATACTCAATCCTAAAACAAATTGTTCAACTTTCGAAACTTATTTTTAATTCAATTTCTATAGTTTTTCTATATCAGCATTCAAGTACGAAGCCATATGTATTAATTTAGAATCACATAGACACATTTTGAACAACATTAGAGGTTGTTGAACGTAGAACAAGTTAAGTCGTAGTTTGAGAAAATTCATGAGTATTACCTATGGTTTGACGTTATTAACGCGTTTTTAGATTGATTTCGTTATGTATTAACCATCAAATACTTTTTGGAAACTCTAAATACCAATTGGAGTCACGAAAAGATATTTTGAACAACCATAGTGGATGTTCAATGCCAAATCGCAAACGTTGTTTTGAAAGTAAAAAAATATTCAATCTTAAAACCAATTGTTCAACTTTCGAAACTTATTTTTAGTTCTATTTCAATAATTTTTTTTATATCACAATTAAAGTGTGAAGCTATATGTATTAATTTAGAATCACAAAAACATATTTTGAACAACATTAGAGGTTGTTGAACGTCGAACAAGTTAAGTCATAGTTTGAGAAAATTAATGAGTAGTACCTACCGTTAGACGTTATGAACGCATTTTTAGATTGATTTCATTATGTATTAACAATCAAAATACTTTTTGGAAACTCTAAATACCAACTGGAATCACGAAAGGACATTTTGAACGACCATATTGGATGTTCAATGCCGAATTGCAAACTTTTTTCGAAAATTAAAAAAATATTCAATCTTAAAACCAATTGTTCTACTTTCGAAACTTATTTTGAATTCGAATTTCAAAGTTTTTAGACATCATAATACACATACAAAGCCATTTGTAATAGTTCGGAGTCACAAAAACACATTTTGACCAAATATACAGGTTGTTCAACATTGAACAATTAGGTCACAGTTTGAGAAAACGCACGTGTATTACTTACCGTTGGATGTTCTAAAAGAATTTTTAGATTGATTTAACAATTTTGGATACTCTAACTACCAATTGTAGTCAAAAAAATACATTTTAAACGAAATGCTCAATGTCAAATCGGAAATGTTTTTATTAAAATCGAAAAAAATTCAATCTTAAAACAAAATGTTCAACGTTCGAAACTTATTTTTAATTCGATTTTCAAAGTTTTTATACATCATAATGCACATACAAAGCCATAAGTACTAGTTTTCTGTCAAAAAAAAAAAAAAGCCATTTTGAACAACTACACAAGTTGTTCAACGTCGTACAATTTAGCTCATAGTTTGGAAAATTTCACAAGTATTACCTACCGTTGGATAATCAATACGAATTTTTAGATTGATTTCATTATGTATTAACCATCATACTATATTGGATATTCAACGTCGATTCGCAAACATGTTTGTCAAAATTGAAAAACATTCAATCTTAAAACCAACATCCGAAACTTATTAAAAATTCATTTTCCAAAGTTTGTATATATATATATATATATATCATAATACACATATGAAGCCATATGTACTAGTTCGGAGTCACAAAAACACATTTTGAAAACCTATACGGGTTGTTCAACCTCGAACAATATGGGTAATACTTTGAGAATTTCTTATGTATGGATGTTGGATGTTATAAACATATTTGTACATTGATTTCATTATGTATTAACCGTCAAAACACGTTTTGTATACTCTAACTACAAATTTGGAGTCACAAAAATACATTTTTGAACGACCATATTGGATGTTGGTATCCGAATCGCGAATGATTTTGTCAAAATCGAAAAATATTCAAGCTTAAAACCAAATGTTCAACATTCAAAACATATTTTTAATTCGATTTCTAAAGTGTTTATGTATCACAATACACGTATGAACATATATGGATTAATTTGGAATCAGAAAAACTCATTTTGACAACCATACAGGTTGTTTAACGTCGAACAATTTAGGTCATGGTTTGAAAAAATTCACAGGTATTCCTACCGTTGGATGTTGTAAACTCATTTTTAGATTGATTTCAATATGTATTCACCATCAAATCAATTTTTAGAAACTCTTGCTAGAAATTTTATGTTACGAAAATACATTTTGAAGGACCATATTGAATGTTCAATGCCGAATCGTAAATATTTTTTTCTAAATCGAAAAACACTCAAACTTAAAACCGATTGGTCAACATCCAAAACGTATTTTTAATTCGATTTCTATAGTTTTTCTATATCACAATTCAAGTATGAAGCCATGTGTATTAATTTTGAATGACGAAAACACATTTTGAGCAACATTAGAGGTTCTTGAACGTCGAACAACTTAAGTCATAGTTTGAGAAAATTCATGAGTATTACCTACCGTTGGATATTATGAAAGTATTTTTAGATTGATTTCATTATGTATTAACCATCAAAATAAATTTTGGAAACTCTAAATACCGACTGGAGTCACGATAAGACATTTTGAACGACCATAGTAGATGTTCAATACCGAATGCAAACGTTTTTTTTTTTTTTCAAAATAAAAAAATATTCAATCTTAAAACGAATTGTTCTACTTTCGAAACTTATTCTTAATTCAATTTCAATAGTTTTTCTATATCACAATTAAAGTATGAATCCATATGTATTAATTTAGAATAACAAAAACACATTTTGAACAACCTTAGAGGTTGTTAAACATCGAACAAGTTAAGATATAGTTTGAGAAAATTAATGAGTATTACGTACCGTTGGACGTTATGAACGTATTTTTAGATTGATTTCATTATGTATTAACCATCAAAATACTTTTTGAAAACTCTAAATACCAACTGGAGTCACGAAAAGACATTTTTAACGACCATATTGGATATTCAATGCCGAATCACAAACGTTTTTTCTGAAAATGAAAAAATACTCAATCCTAAAACAAATTGTTCAACTTTCGAAACTTATTTTTAATTCAATTTCTATAGTTTTTCTATATCAGCATTCAAGTACGAAGCCATATGTATTAATTTAGAATCACATAGACACATTTTGAACAACATTAGAGGTTGTTGAACGTAGAACAAGTTAAGTCGTAGTTTGAGAAAATTCATGAGTATTACCTATGGTTTGACGTTATTAACGCGTTTTTAGATTGATTTCGTTATGTATTAACCATCAAATACTTTTTGGAAACTCTAAATACCAATTGGAGTCACGAAAAGATATTTTGAACAACCATATTGGATGTTCAATGCCAAATCGCAAAC
The DNA here is from genome assembly GCA_030279155.1 of Forsythia viridissima. Classification (NCBI taxonomy): domain Eukaryota; kingdom Viridiplantae; phylum Streptophyta; class Magnoliopsida; order Lamiales; family Oleaceae; genus Forsythia; species Forsythia viridissima. The sequence continues at coordinate 19,819,441 of CM059044.1, read as the reverse complement.
GTTGTTTTGAAAGTAAAAAAAATATTCAATCTTAAAACCAATTGTTCAACTTTCGAAACTTATTTTTACTTCGATTTCAATAATTTTTTTTATATCACAATTCAAGTGTGAAGCTATATGTATTAATTTAGAATCACAAAAACATATTTTGAACAACATTAGAGGTTGTTGAACGTCGAACAAGTGAAGTCATAGTTTGAGAAAATTTATGAATACTACCTACCGTTAGACGTTATGAACGCATATTGGAGTCACGAAAAGTCATTATAACGACCATATTGGATATTCAATGCCGAATCACAAACGTTTTTTCTGAAAATGAAAAAATATTCAATCCTAAAACAAATTGTTCAACTTTTGAAACTTATTTTTAATTCAATTTCTATAGTTTTTCTATATCAGCATTCAAGTACGAAGCCATATGTATTAATTTAGAATCACATAGACACATTTTGAACAACATTAGAGGTTGTTGAACGTAGAACAAGTTAAGTCGTAGTTTGAGAAAATTCATGAGTATTACCTATGGTTTGACGTTATTAACGCGTTTTTAGATTGATTTCGTTATGTATTAACCATCAAATACTTTTTAGAAACTCTAAATACCAATTGGAGTCACGAAAAGATATTTTGAACAACCATATTGGATGTTCGATGCCAAATCGCAAACGTTGTTTTGAAAGTAAAAAAATATTCAATGTTAAAACCAATTGTTCAACTTTCGAAACTTATTTTTAGTTCTATTTCAATAATTTTTTTATATCACAATTAAAGTGTGAAGCTATATGTATTAATTTAGAATCACAAAAACATATTTTGAACAACATTAGAGGTTGTTGAACGTCGAACAAGTTAAGTCATAGTTTGAGAAAATTAATGAGTAGTACCTACCGTTAGACGTTATGAACGCATTTTTAGATTGATTTCATTATGTATTAACAATCAAAATACTTTTTGGAAACTCTAAATACCAACTGGAATCACGAAAGGACATTTTGAACGACCATATTGGATGTTCAATGCCGAATTGCAAACATTTTTTCGAAAATTAAAAAAATATTCAATCTTAAAACCAATTGTTCTACTTTCGAAACTTATTTTGAATTCGAATTTCAAAGTTTTTATACATCATAATGCACATACGAAGCCATTTGTAATAGTTCGGAGTCACAAAAACTCATTTTGACCAAATATACAGGTTGTTCAACATTGAACAATTAGGTCACAGTTTGAGAAAACGCACGTGTATTACTTACCGTTGGATGTTCTAAAAGAATTTTTAGATTGATTTAACAATTTTGGATACTCTAACTACCAATTGTAGTCAAAAAAATACATTTTAAACGAAATGCTCAATGTCAAATCGGAAATGTTTTTATTAAAATCGAAAAAAATTCAATCTTAAAACAAAATGTTCAACGTTCGAAACTTATTTTTAATTCGATTTTCAAAGTTTTTACACATCATAATGCACATACAAAGCCATAAGTACTAGTTTTCTGTCAAAAAAAAAATAGCCATTTTGAACAACTACACAAGTTGTTCAACGTCGTACAATTTAGCTCATAGTTTGGAAAATTTCACAAGTATTACCTACCGTTGGATAATCAATACGAATTTTTAGATTGATTTCATTATGTATTAACCATCATACTATATTGGATATTCAACGTCGATTCGCAAACATGTTTGTCAAAATTGAAAAACATTCAATCTTAAAACCAACATCCGAAACTTATTAAAAATTCATTTTCCAAAGTTTGTATATATATATATATATATATCATAATACACATATGAAGCCATATGTACTAGTTCGGAGTCACAAAAACACATTTTGAAAACCTATACGGGTTGTTCAACCTCGAACAATATGGGTAATACTTTGAGAATTTCTTATGTATGGATGTTGGATGTTATAAACACATTTGTACATTGATTTCATTATGTATTAACCGTCAAAACACGTTTTGTATACTCTAACTACAAATTTGGAGTCACAAAAATACATTTTTGAACGACCATATTGGATGTTGGTATCCGAATCGCGAATGATTTTGTCAAAATCGAAAACTATTCAAGCTTAAAACCAAATGTTTAACATTCAAAACATATTTTTAATTCGATTTCTAAAGTGTTTATGTATCACAATACACGTATGAACATATATGGATTAATTTGGAATCAGAAAAACTCATTTTGACAACCATACAGGTTGTTTAACGTCGAACAATTTAGGTCATGATTTGAAAAAATTCACAGGTATTCCTACCGTTGGATGTTGTAAACTCATTTTTAGATTGATTTCAATATGTATTCACCATCAAATCAATTTTTAGAAACTCTTGCTAGAAATTTTATGTTACGAAAATATATTTTGAAGGACCATATTGAATGTTCAATGCCGAATCGTAAATTTTTTTTCTAAATCGAAAAACACTCAAACTTAAAACCGATTGGTCAACATCCAAAACGTATTTTTAACTCGATTTCTATAGTTTTTCTATATCACAATTCAAGTATGAAGCCATGCGTATTAATTTTGAATGACGAAAACACATTTTGAGCAACATTAGAGGTTCTTGAACGTCGAACAACTTAAGTCATAGTTTGAGAAAATTCATGAGTATTACCTACCGTTGGATATTATGAAAGTATTTTTAGATTGATTTCATTATGTATTAACCATCAAAATAAATTTTGGAAACTCTAAATACCGACTGGAGTCACGATAAGACATTTTGAACGACCATAGTAGATGTTCAATACCGAATGCAAACGTTTTTTTTTTTTGAAAATAAAAAAATATTCAATCTTAAAACGAATTGTTCTACTTTCGAAACTTATTCTTAATTCAATTTCAATAGTTTTTCTATATCACAATTAAAGTATGAATCCATATGTATTAATTTAGAATAACAAAAACACATTTTGAACAACCTTAGAGGTTGTTAAACATCGAGCAAGTTAAGATATAGTTTGAGAAAATTAATGAGTATTACGTACCGTTGGACGTTATGAACGTATTTTTAGATTGATTTCATTATGTATTAACCATCAAAATACTTTTTGAAAACTCTAAATACCAACTGGAGTCACGAAAAGACATTTTTAACGACCATATTGGATATTCAATGCCGAATCACAAACGTTTTTTCTGAAAATGAAAAAATACTCAATCCTAAAACAAATTGTTCAACTTTCGAAACTTATTTTTAATTCAATTTCTATAGTTTTTCTATATCAGCATTCAAGTACGAAGCCATATGTATTAATTTAGAATCACATAGACACATTTTGAACAACATTAGAGGTTGTTGAACGTAGAACAAGTTAAGTCGTAGTTTGAGAAAATTCATGAGTATTACCTATGGTTTGACGTTATTAACGCGTTTTTAGATTGATTTCGTTATGTATTAACCATCAAATACTTTTTGGAAACTCTAAATACCAATTGGAGTCACGAAAAGATATTTTGAACAACCATATTGGATGTTCAATGCCAAATCGCAAACGTTGTTTTGAAAGTAAAAAAAATATTCAATCTTAAAACCAATTGTTCAACTTTCGAAACTTATTTTTACTTCGATTTCAATAATTTTTTTTATATCACAATTCAAGTGTGAAGCTATATGTATTAATTTAGAATCACAAAAACATATTTTGAACAACATTAGAGGTTGTTGAACGTCGAACAAGTGAAGTCATAGTTTGAGAAAATTTATGAATACTACCTACCGTTAGACGTTATGAACGCATATTGGAGTCACGAAAAGTCATTATAACGACCATATTGGATATTCAATGCCGAATCACAAACGTTTTTTCTGAAAATGAAAAAATATTCAATCCTAAAACAAATTGTTCAACTTTTGAAACTTATTTTTAATTCAATTTCTATAGTTTTTCTATATCAGCATTCAAGTACGAAGCCATATGTATTAATTTAGAATCACATAGACACATTTTGAACAACATTAGAGGTTGTTGAACGTAGAACAAGTTAAGTCGTAGTTTGAGAAAATTCATGAGTATTACCTATGGTTTGACGTTATTAACGCGTTTTTAGATTGATTTCGTTATGTATTAACCATCAAATACTTTTTAGAAACTCTAAATACCAATTGGAGTCACGAAAAGATATTTTGAACAACCATATTGGATGTTCGATGCCAAATCGCAAACGTTGTTTTGAAAGTAAAAAAATATTCAATGTTAAAACCAATTGTTCAACTTTCGAAACTTATTTTTAGTTCTATTTCAATAATTTTTTTATATCACAATTAAAGTGTGAAGCTATATGTATTAATTTAGAATCACAAAAACATATTTTGAACAACATTAGAGGTTGTTGAACGTCGAACAAGTTAAGTCATAGTTTGAGAAAATTAATGAGTAGTACCTACCGTTAGACGTTATGAACGCATTTTTAGATTGATTTCATTATGTATTAACAATCAAAATACTTTTTGGAAACTCTAAATACCAACTGGAATCACGAAAGGACATTTTGAACGACCATATTGGATGTTCAATGCCGAATTGCAAACATTTTTTCGAAAATTAAAAAAATATTCAATCTTAAAACCAATTGTTCTACTTTCGAAACTTATTTTGAATTCGAATTTCAAAGTTTTTATACATCATAATGCACATACGAAGCCATTTGTAATAGTTCGGAGTCACAAAAACTCATTTTGACCAAATATACAGGTTGTTCAACATTGAACAATTAGGTCACAGTTTGAGAAAACGCACGTGTATTACTTACCGTTGGATGTTCTAAAAGAATTTTTAGATTGATTTAACAATTTTGGATACTCTAACTACCAATTGTAGTCAAAAAAATACATTTTAAACGAAATGCTCAATGTCAAATCGGAAATGTTTTTATTAAAATCGAAAAAAATTCAATCTTAAAACAAAATGTTCAACGTTCGAAACTTATTTTTAATTCGATTTTCAAAGTTTTTACACATCATAATGCACATACAAAGCCATAAGTACTAGTTTTCTGTCAAAAAAAAAATAGCCATTTTGAACAACTACACAAGTTGTTCAACGTCGTACAATTTAGCTCATAGTTTGGAAAATTTCACAAGTATTACCTACCGTTGGATAATCAATACGAATTTTTAGATTGATTTCATTATGTATTAACCATCATACTATATTGGATATTCAACGTCGATTCGCAAACATGTTTGTCAAAATTGAAAAACATTCAATCTTAAAACCAACATCCGAAACTTATTAAAAATTCATTTTCCAAAGTTTGTATATATATATATATATATATCATAATACACATATGAAGCCATATGTACTAGTTCGGAGTCACAAAAACACATTTTGAAAACCTATACGGGTTGTTCAACCTCGAACAATATGGGTAATACTTTGAGAATTTCTTATGTATGGATGTTGGATGTTATAAACACATTTGTACATTGATTTCATTATGTATTAACCGTCAAAACACGTTTTGTATACTCTAACTACAAATTTGGAGTCACAAAAATACATTTTTGAACGACCATATTGGATGTTGGTATCCGAATCGCGAATGATTTTGTCAAAATCGAAAACTATTCAAGCTTAAAACCAAATGTTTAACATTCAAAACATATTTTTAATTCGATTTCTAAAGTGTTTATGTATCACAATACACGTATGAACATATATGGATTAATTTGGAATCAGAAAAACTCATTTTGACAACCATACAGGTTGTTTAACGTCGAACAATTTAGGTCATGATTTGAAAAAATTCACAGGTATTCCTACCGTTGGATGTTGTAAACTCATTTTTAGATTGATTTCAATATGTATTCACCATCAAATCAATTTTTAGAAACTCTTGCTGAAATTTTATGTTACGAAAATATATTTTGAAGGACCATATTGAATGTTCAATGCCGAATCGTAAATTTTTTTTCTAAATCGAAAAACACTCAAACTTAAAACCGATTGGTCAACATCCAAAACGTATTTTTAACTCGATTTCTATAGTTTTTCTATATCACAATTCAAGTATGAAGCCATGCGTATTAATTTTGAATGACGAAAACACATTTTGAGCAACATTAGAGGTTCTTGAACGTCGAACAACTTAAGTCATAGTTTGAGAAAATTCATGAGTATTACCTACCGTTGGATATTATGAAAGTATTTTTAGATTGATTTCATTATGTATTAACCATCAAAATAAATTTTGGAAACTCTAAATACCGACTGGAGTCACGATAAGACATTTTGAACGACCATAGTAGATGTTCAATACCGAATGCAAACGTTTTTTTTTTCAAAATAAAAAAATATTCAATCTTAAAACGAATTGTTCTACTTTCGAAACTTATTCTTAATTCAATTTCAATAGTTTTTCTATATCACAATTAAAGTATGAATCCATATGTATTAATTTAGAATAACAAAAACACATTTTGAACAACCTTAGAGGTTGTTAAACATCGAACAAGTTAAGATATAGTTTGATAAAATTAATGAGTATTACGTACCGTTGGACGTTATGAACGTATTTTTAGATTGATTTCATTATGTATTAACCATCAAAATACTTTTTGAAAACTCTAAATACCAACTGGAGTCACGAAAAGACATTTTTAACGACCATAATGGATATTCAATGCCGAATCACAAACGTTTTTTCTGAAAATGAAAAAATACTCAATCCTAAAACAAATTGTTCAACTTTCGAAACTTATTTTTAATTCAATTTCTATAGTTTTTCTATATCAGCATTCAAGTACGAAGCCATATGTATTAATTTAGAATCACATAGACACATTTTGAACAACATTAGAGGTTGTTGAACGTAGAACAAGTTAAGTCGTAGTTTGAGAAAATTCATGAGTATTACCTATGGTTTGACGTTATTGACGCGTTTTTAGATTGATTTCGTTATATATTAACCATCAAATACTTTTTGGAAACTCTAAATACCAATTGGAGTCACGAAAAGATATTTTGAACAACCATATTGGATGTTCAATGCCAAATCGCAAACGTTGTTTTGAAAGTAAAAAAAATATTCAATCTTAAAACCAATTGTTCAACTTTCGAAACTTATTTTTACTTCGATTTCAATAATTTTTTTTATATCACAATTCAAGTGTGAAGCTATATGTATTAATTTAGAATCACAAAAACATATTTTGAACAACATTAGAGGTTGTTGAACGTCGAACAAGTGAAGTCATAGTTTGAGAAAATTTATGAATACTACCTACCGTTAGACGTTATGAACGCATATTGGAGTCACGAAAAGTCATTTTTAACGACCATATTGGATATTCAATGCCGAATCACAAACGTTTTTTCTGAAAATGAAAAAATATTCAATCCTAAAACAAATTGTTCAACTTTCGAAACTTGTTTTTAATTCAATTTCTATAGTTTTTCTATATCAGCATTCAAGTACGAAGCCATATGTATTAATTTAGAATCACATAGACACATTTTGAACAACATTAGAGGTTGTTTAACGTAGAACAAGTTAAGTCGTAGTTTGAGAAAATTCATGAGTTATTACCTATGGTTTGACGTTATTAACGCGTTTTTAGATTGATTTCGTTATGTATTAACCATCAAATACTTTTTAGAAACTCTAAATACCAATTGGAGTCACGAAAAGATATTTTGAACAACCATAGTGGATGTTCAATGCCAAATCGCAAACGTTGTTTTGAAAGTAAAAAAATATTCAATCTTAAAACCAATTGTTCAACTTTCGAAACTTATTTTTAGTTCTATTTCAATAATTTTTTTTATATCACAATTAAAGTGTGAAGCTATATGTATTAATTTAGAATCACAAAAACATATTTTGAACAACATTAGAGGTTGTTGAACGTCGAACAAGTTAAGTCATAGTTTGAGAAAATTAATGAGTAGTACCTACCGTTAGACGTTATGAACGCATTTTTAGATTGATTTCATTATGTATTAACAATCAAAATACTTTTTGGAAACTCTAAATACCAACTGGAATCACGAAAGGACATTTTGAACGACCATATTGGATGTTCAATGCCGAATTGCAAACATTTTTTCGAAAATTAAAAAAATATTCAATCTTAAAACCAATTGTTCTACTTTCGAAACTTATTTTGAATTCGAATTTCAAAGTTTTTATACATCATAATGCACATACGAAGCCATTTGTAATAGTTCGGAGTCACAAAAACTCATTTTGACCAAATATACAGGTTGTTCAACATTGAACAATTAGGTCACAGTTTGAGAAAACGCACGTGTATTACTTACCGTTGGATGTTCTAAAAGAATTTTTAGATTGATTTAACAATTTTGGATACTCTAACTACCAATTGTAGTCAAAAAAATACATTTTAAACGAAATGCTCAATGTCAAATCGGAAATGTTTTTATTAAAATCGAAAAAAATTCAATCTTAAAACAAAATGTTCAACGTTCGAAACTTATTTTTAATTCGATTTTCAAAGTTTTTACACATCATAATGCACATACAAAGCCATAAGTACTAGTTTTCTGTCAAAAAAAAAAATAGCCATTTTGAACAACTACACAAGTTGTTCAACGTCGTACAATTTAGCTCATAGTTTGGAAAATTTCACAAGTATTACCTACCGTTGGATAATCAATACGAATTTTTAGATTGATTTCATTATGTATTAACCATCATACTATATTGGATATTCAACGTCGATTCGCAAACATGTTTGTCAAAATTGAAAAACATTCAATCTTAAAACCAACATCCGAAACTTATTAAAAATTCATTTTCCAAAGTTTGTATATATATATATATATATCATAATACACATATGAAGCCATATGTACTAGTTCGGAGTCACAAAAACACATTTTGAAAACCTATACGGGTTGTTCAACCTCGAACAATATGGGTAATACTTTGAGAATTTCTTATGTATGGATGTTGGATGTTATAAACACATTTGTACATTGATTTCATTATGTATTAACCGTCAAAACACGTTTTGTATACTCTAACTACAAATTTGGAGTCACAAAAATACATTTTTGAACGACCATATTGGATGTTGGTATCCGAATCGCGAATGATTTTGTCAAAATCGAAAACTATTCAAGCTTAAAACCAAATGTTTAACATTCAAAACATATTTTTAATTCGATTTCTAAAGTGTTTATGTATCACAATACACGTATGAACATATATGGATTAATTTGGAATCAGAAAAACTCATTTTGACAACCATACAGGTTGTTTAACGTCGAACAATTTAGGTCATGATTTGAAAAAATTCACAGGTATTCCTACCGTTGGATGTTGTAAACTCATTTTTAGATTGATTTCAATATGTATTCACCATCAAATCAATTTTTAGAAACTCTTGCTGAAATTTTATGTTACGAAAATATATTTTGAAGGACCATATTGAATGTTCAATGCCGAATCGTAAATTTTTTTTCTAAATCGAAAAACACTCAAACTTAAAACCGATTGGTCAACATCCAAAACGTATTTTTAACTCGATTTCTATAGTTTTTCTATATCACAATTCAAGTATGAAGCCATGCGTATTAATTTTGAATGACGAAAACACATTTTGAGCAACATTAGAGGTTCTTGAACGTCGAACAACTTAAGTCATAGTTTGAGAAAATTCATGAGTATTACCTACCGTTGGATATTATGAAAGTATTTTTAGATTGATTTCATTATGTATTAACCATCAAAATAAATTTTGGAAACTCTAAATACCGACTGGAGTCACGATAAGACATTTTGAACGACCATAGTAGATGTTCAATACCGAATGCAAACGTTTTTTTTTTCAAAATAAAAAAATATTCAATCTTAAAACGAATTGTTCTACTTTCGAAACTTATTCTTAATTCAATTTCAATAGTTTTTCTATATCACAATTAAAGTATGAATCCATATGTATTAATTTAGAATAACAAAAACACATTTTGAACAACCTTAGAGGTTGTTAAACATCGAACAAGTTAAGATATAGTTTGAGAAAATTAATGAGTATTACGTACCGTTGGACGTTATGAACGTATTTTTAGATTGATTTCATTATGTATTAACCATCAAAATACTTTTTGAAAACTCTAAATACCAACTGGAGTCACGAAAAGACATTTTTAACGACCATATTGGATATTCAATGCCGAATCACAAACGTTTTTTCTGAAAATGAAAAAATACTCAATCCTAAAACAAATTGTTCAACTTTCGAAACTTATTTTTAATTCAATTTCTATAGTTTTTCTATATCAGCATTCAAGTACGAAGCCATATGTATTAATTTAGAATCACATAGACACATTTTGAACAACATTAGAGGTTGTTGAACGTAGAACAAGTTAAGTCGTAGTTTGAGAAAATTCATGAGTATTACCTATGGTTTGACGTTATTGACGCGTTTTTAGATTGATTTCGTTATATATTAACCATCAAATACTTTTTGGAAACTCTAAATACCAATTGGAGTCACGAAAAGATATTTTGAACAACCATATTGGATGTTCAATGCCAAATCGCAAACGTTGTTTTGAAAGTAAAAAAAATATTCAATCTTAAAACCAATTGTTCAACTTTCGAAACTTATTTTTACTTCGATTTCAATAATTTTTTTTATATCACAATTCAAGTGTGAAGCTATATGTATTAATTTAGAATCACAAAAACATATTTTGAACAACATTAGAGGTTGTTGAACGTCGAACAAGTGAAGTCATAGTTTGAGAAAATTTATGAATACTACCTACCGTTAGACGTTATGAACGCATATTGGAGTCACGAAAAGTCATTTTTAACGACCATATTGGATATTCAATGCCGAATCACAAACGTTTTTTCTGAAAATGAAAAAATATTCAATCCTAAAACAAATTGTTCAACTTTCGAAACTTATTTTTAATTCAATTTCTATAGTTTTTCTATATCAGCATTCAAGTACGAAGCCATATGTATTAATTTAGAATCACATAGACACATTTTGAACAACATTAGAGGTTGTTGAACGTAGAACAAGTTAAGTCGTAGTTTGAGAAAATTCATGAGTTATTACCTATGGTTTGACGTTATTAACGCGTTTTTAGATTGATTTCGTTATGTATTAACCATCAAATACTTTTTAGAAACTCTAAATACCAATTGGAGTCACGAAAAGATATTTTGAACAACCATAGTGGATGTTCAATGCCAAATCGCAAACGTTGTTTTGAAAGTAAAAAAATATTCAATCTTAAAACCAATTGTTCAACTTTCGAAACTTATTTTTAGTTCTATTTCAATAATTTTTTTTATATCACAATTAAAGTGTGAAGCTATATGTATTAATTTAGAATCACAAAAACATATTTTGAACAACATTAGAGGTTGTTGAACGTCGAACAAGTTAAGTCATAGTTTGAGAAAATTAATGAGTAGTACCTACCGTTAGACGTTATGAACGCATTTTTAGATTGATTTCATTATGTATTAACAATCAAAATACTTTTTGGAAACTCTAAATACCAACTGGAATCACGAAAGGACATTTTGAACGACCATATTGGATGTTCAATGCCGAATTGCAAACATTTTTTCGAAAATTAAAAAAATATTCAATCTTAAAACCAATTGTTCTACTTTCGAAACTTATTTTGAATTCGAATTTCAAAGTTTTTATACATCATAATGCACATACGAAGCCATTTGTAATAGTTCGGAGTCACAAAAACACATTTTGACCAAATATACAGGTTGTTCAACATTGAACAATTAGGTCACAGTTTGAGAAAACGCACGTGTATTACTTACCGTTGGATGTTCTAAAAGAATTTTTAGATTGATTTAACAATTTTGGATACTCTAACTACCAATTGTAGTCAAAAAAATACATTTTAAACGAAATGCTCAATGTCAAATCGGAAATGTTTTTATTAAAATCGAAAAAAATTCAATCTTAAAACAAAATGTTCAACGTTCGAAACTTATTTTTAATTCGATTTTCAAAGTTTTTATACATCATAATGCACATACAAAGCCATAAGTACTAGTTTTCTGTCAAAAAAAAAAAAAAAGCCATTTTGAACAACTACACAAGTTGTTCAACGTCGTACAATTTAGCTCATAGTTTGGAAAATTTCACAAGTATTACCTACCGTTGGATAATCAATACGAATTTTTAGATTGATTTCATTATGTATTAACCATCATACTATATTGGATATTCAACGTCGATTCGCAAACATGTTTGTCAAAATTGAAAAACATTCAATCTTAAAACCAACATCCGAAACTTATTAAAAATTCATTTTCCAAAGTTTGTATATATATATATATATATCATAATACACATATGAAGCCATATGTACTAGTTCGGAGTCACAAAAACACATTTTGAAAACCTATACGGGTTGTTCAACCTCGAACAATATGGGTAATACTTTGAGAATTTCTTATGTATGGATGTTGGATGTTATAAACATATTTGTACATTGATTTCATTATGTATTAACCGTCAAAACACGTTTTGTATACTCTAACTACAAATTTGGAGTCACAAAAATACATTTTTGAACGACCATATTGGATGTTGGTATCCGAATCGCGAATGATTTTGTCAAAATCGAAAAATATTCAAGCTTAAAACCAAATGTTCAACATTCAAAACATATTTTTAATTCGATTTCTAAAGTGTTTATGTATCACAATACACGTATGAACATATATGGATTAATTTGGAATCAGAAAAACTCATTTTGACAACCATACAGGTTGTTTAACGTCGAACAATTTAGGTCATGGTCTGAAAAAATTCACAGGTATTCCTACCGTTGGATGTTGTAAACTCATTTTTAGATTGATTTCAATATGTATTCACCATCAAATCAATTTTTAGAAACTCTTGCTAGAAATTTTATGTTACGAAAATACATTTTGAAGGACCATATTGAATGTTCAATGCCGAATCGTAAATATTTTTTTCTAAATCGAAAAACACTCAAACTTAAAACCGATTGGTCAACATCCAAAACGTATTTTTAATTCGATTTCTATAGTTTTTCTATATCACAATTCAAGTATGAAGCCATGTGTATTAATTTTGAATGACGAAAACACATTTTGAGCAACATTAGAGGTTCTTGAACGTCGAACAACTTAAGTCATAGTTTGAGAAAATTCATGAGTATTACCTACTGTTGGATATTATGAAAGTATTTTTAGATTGATTTCATTATGTATTAACCATCAAAATAAATTTTGGAAACTCTAAATACCGACTGGAGTCACAATAAGACATTTTGAACGACCATAGTAGATGTTCAATACCGAATGCAAACGTTTTTTTTTTTTTGAAAATAAAAAAATATTCAATCTTAAAACGAATTGTTCTACTTTCGAAACTTATTCTTAATTCAATTTCAATAGTTTTTCTATATCACAATTAAAGTATGAATCCATATGTATTAATTTAGAATAACAAAAACACATTTTGAACAACCTTAGAGGTTGTTAAACATCGAACAAGTTAAGATATAGTTTGAGAAAATTAATGAGTATTACGTACCGTTGGACGTTATGAACGTATTTTTAGATTGATTTCATTATGTATTAACCATCAAAATACTTTTTGAAAACTCTAAATACCAACTGGAGTCACGAAAAGACATTTTTAACGACCATATTGGATATTCAATGCCGAATCACAAACGTTTTTTCTGAAAATGAAAAAATACTCAATCCTAAAACAAATTGTTCAACTTTCGAAACTTATTTTTAATTCAATTTCTATAGTTTTTCTATATCAGCATTCAAGTACGAAGCCATATGTATTAATTTAGAATCACATAGACACATTTTGAACAACATTAGAGGTTGTTGAACGTAGAACAAGTTAAGTCGTAGTTTGAGAAAATTCATGAGTATTACCTATGGTTTGACGTTATTAACGCGTTTTTAGATTGATTTCGTTATGTATTAACCATCAAATACTTTTTAGAAACTCTAAATACCAATTGGAGTCACGAAAAGATATTTTGAACAACCATATTGGATGTTCGATGCCAAATCGCAAACGTTGTTTTGAAAGTAAAAAAATATTCAATGTTAAAACCAATTGTTCAACTTTCGAAACTTATTTTTAGTTCTATTTCAATAATTTTTTTATATCACAATTAAAGTGTGAAGCTATATGTATTAATTTAGAATCACAAAAACATATTTTGAACAACATTAGAGGTTGTTGAACGTCGAACAAGTTAAGTCATAGTTTGAGAAAATTAATGAGTAGTACCTACCGTTAGACGTTATGAACGCATTTTTAGATTGATTTCATTATGTATTAACAATCAAAATACTTTTTGGAAACTCTAAATACCAACTGGAATCACGAAAGGACATTTTGAACGACCATATTGGATGTTCAATGCCGAATTGCAAACATTTTTTCGAAAATTAAAAAAATATTCAATCTTAAAACCAATTGTTCTACTTTCGAAACTTATTTTGAATTCGAATTTCAAAGTTTTTATACATCATAATGCACATACGAAGCCATTTGTAATAGTTCGGAGTCACAAAAACTCATTTTGACCAAATATACAGGTTGTTCAACATTGAACAATTAGGTCACAGTTTGAGAAAACGCACGTGTATTACTTACCGTTGGATGTTCTAAAAGAATTTTTAGATTGATTTAACAATTTTGGATACTCTAACTACCAATTGTAGTCAAAAAAATACATTTTAAACGAAATGCTCAATGTCAAATCGGAAATGTTTTTATTAAAATCGAAAAAAATTCAATCTTAAAACAAAATGTTCAACGTTCGAAACTTATTTTTAATTCGATTTTCAAAGTTTTTACACATCATAATGCACATACAAAGCCATAAGTACTAGTTTTCTGTCAAAAAAAAAATAGCCATTTTGAACAACTACACAAGTTGTTCAACGTCGTACAATTTAGCTCATAGTTTGGAAAATTTCACAAGTATTACCTACCGTTGGATAATCAATACGAATTTTTAGATTGATTTCATTATGTATTAACCATCATACTATATTGGATATTCAACGTCGATTCGCAAACATGTTTGTCAAAATTGAAAAACATTCAATCTTAAAACCAACATCCGAAACTTATTAAAAATTCATTTTCCAAAGTTTGTATATATATATATATATATATATCATAATACACATATGAAGCCATATGTACTAGTTCGGAGTCACAAAAACACATTTTGAAAACCTATACGGGTTGTTCAACCTCGAACAATATGGGTAATACTTTGAGAATTTCTTATGTATGGATGTTGGATGTTATAAACACATTTGTACATTGATTTCATTATGTATTAACCGTCAAAACACGTTTTGTATACTCTAACTACAAATTTGGAGTCACAAAAATACATTTTTGAACGACCATATTGGATGTTGGTATCCGAATCGCGAATGATTTTGTCAAAATCGAAAACTATTCAAGCTTAAAACCAAATGTTTAACATTCAAAACATATTTTTAATTCGATTTCTAAAGTGTTTATGTATCACAATACACGTATGAACATATATGGATTAATTTGGAATCAGAAAAACTCATTTTGACAACCATACAGGTTGTTTAACGTCGAACAATTTAGGTCATGATTTGAAAAAATTCACAGGTATTCCTACCGTTGGATGTTGTAAACTCATTTTTAGATTGATTTCAATATGTATTCACCATCAAATCAATTTTTAGAAACTCTTGCTGAAATTTTATGTTACGAAAATATATTTTGAAGGACCATATTGAATGTTCAATGCCGAATCGTAAATTTTTTTTCTAAATCGAAAAACACTCAAACTTAAAACCGATTGGTCAACATCCAAAACGTATTTTTAACTCGATTTCTATAGTTTTTCTATATCACAATTCAAGTATGAAGCCATGCGTATTAATTTTGAATGACGAAAACACATTTTGAGCAACATTAGAGGTTCTTGAACGTCGAACAACTTAAGTCATAGTTTGAGAAAATTCATGAGTATTACCTACCGTTGGATATTATGAAAGTATTTTTAGATTGATTTCATTATGTATTAACCATCAAAATAAATTTTGGAAACTCTAAATACCGACTGGAGTCACGATAAGACATTTTGAACGACCATAGTAGATGTTCAATACCGAATGCAAACGTTTTTTTTTTTTGAAAATAAAAAAATATTCAATCTTAAAACGAATTGTTCTACTTTCGAAACTTATTCTTAATTCAATTTCAATAGTTTTTCTATATCACAATTAAAGTATGAATCCATATGTATTAATTTAGAATAACAAAAACACATTTTGAACAACCTTAGAGGTTGTTAAACATCGAACAAGTTAAGATATAGTTTGAGAAAATTAATGAGTATTACGTACCGTTGGACGTTATGAACGTATTTTTAGATTGATTTCATTATGTATTAACCATCAAAATACTTTTTGAAAACTCTAAATACCAACTGGAGTCACGAAAAGACATTTTTAACGACCATATTGGATATTCAATGCCGAATCACAAACGTTTTTTCTGAAAATGAAAAAATACTCAATCCTAAAACAAATTGTTCAACTTTCGAAACTTATTTTTAATTCAATTTCTATAGTTTTTCTATATCAGCATTCAAGTACGAAGCCATATGTATTAATTTAGAATCACATAGACACATTTTGAACAACATTAGAGGTTGTTGAACGTAGAACAAGTTAAGTCGTAGTTTGAGAAAATTCATGAGTATTACCTATGGTTTGACGTTATTAACGCGTTTTTAGATTGATTTCGTTATGTATTAACCATCAAATACTTTTTGGAAACTCTAAATACCAATTGGAATCACGAAAAGATATTTTGAACAACCATATTGGATGTTCAATGCCAAATCGCAAACGTTGTTTTGAAAGTAAAAAAAATATTCAATCTTAAAACCAATTGTTCAACTTTCGAAACTTATTTTTACTTCGATTTCAATAATTTTTTTTATATCACAATTCAAGTGTGAAGCTATATGTATTAATTTAGAATCACAAAAACATATTTTGAACAACATTAGAGGTTGTTGAACGTCGAACAAGTGAAGTCATAGTTTGAGAAAATTTATGAATACTACCTACCGTTAGACGTTATGAACGCATATTGGAGTCACGAAAAGTCATTTTTAACGACCATATTGGATATTCAATGCCGAATCACAAACGTTTTTTCTGAAAATGAAAAAATACTCAATCCTAAAACAAATTGTTCAACTTTCGAAACTTATTTTTAATTCAATTTCTATAGTTTTTCTATATCAGCATTCAAGTACGAAGCCATATGTATTAATTTAGAATCACATAGACACATTTTGAACAACATTAGAGGTTGTTGAACGTAGAACAAGTTAAGTCGTAGTTTGAGAAAATTCATGAGTTATTACCTATGGTTTGACGTTATTAACGCGTTTTTAGATTGATTTCGTTATGTATTAACCATCAAATACTTTTTAGAAACTCTAAATACCAATTGGAGTCACGAAAAGATATTTTGAACAACCATAGTGGATGTTCAATGCCAAATCGCAAACGTTGTTTTGAAAGTAAAAAAATATTCAATCTTAAAACCAATTGTTCAACTTTCGAAACTTATTTTTAGTTCTATTTCAATAATTTTTTTTATATCACAATTAAAGTGTGAAGCTATATGTATTAATTTAGAATCACAAAAACATATTTTGAACAACATTAGAGGTTGTTGAACGTCGAACAAGTTAAGTCATAGTTTGAGAAAATTAATGAGTAGTACCTACCGTTAGACGTTATGAACGCATTTTTAGATTGATTTCATTATGTATTAACAATCAAAATACTTTTTGGAAACTCTAAATACCAACTGGAATCACGAAAGGACATTTTGAACGACCATATTGGATGTTCAATGCCGAATTGCAAACTTTTTTCGAAAATTAAAAAAATATTCAATCTTAAAACCAATTGTTCTACTTTCGAAACTTATTTTGAATTCGAATTTTAAAGTTTTTATACATCATAATGCACATACGAAGCCATTTGTAATAGTTCGGAGTCACAAAAACACATTTTGACCAAATATACAGGTTGTTCAACATTGAACAATTAGGTCACAGTTTGAGAAAACGCACGTGTATTACTTACCGTTGGATGTTCTAAAAGAATTTTTAGATTGATTTAACAATTTTGGATACTCTAACTACCAATTGTAGTCAAAAAAATACATTTTAAACGAAATGCTCAATGTCAAATCGGAAATGTTTTTATTAAAATCGAAAAAAATTCAATCTTAAAACAAAATGTTCAACGTTCGAAACTTATTTTTAATTCGATTTTCAAAGTTTTTATACATCATAATGCACATACAAAGCCATAAGTACTAGTTTTCTGTCAAAAAAAAAAAAAAGCCATTTTGAACAACTACACAAGTTGTTCAACGTCGTACAATTTAGCTCATAGTTTGGAAAATTTCACAAGTATTACCTACCGTTGGATAATCAATACGAATTTTTAGATTGATTTCATTATGTATTAACCATCATACTATATTGGATATTCAACGTCGATTCGCAAACATGTTTGTCAAAATTGAAAAACATTCAATCTTAAAACCAACATCCGAAACTTATTAAAAATTCATTTTCCAAAGTTTGTATATATATATATATATATATCATAATACACATATGAAGCCATATGTACTAGTTCGGAGTCACAAAAACACATTTTGAAAACCTATACGGGTTGTTCAACCTCGAACAATATGGGTAATACTTTGAGAATTTCTTATGTATGGATGTTGGATGTTATAAACATATTTGTACATTGATTTCATTATGTATTAACCGTCAAAACACGTTTTGTATACTCTAACTACAAATTTGGAGTCACAAAAATACATTTTTGAACGACCATATTGGATGTTGGTATCCGAATCGCGAATGATTTTGTCAAAATCGAAAAATATTCAAGCTTAAAACCAAATGTTCAACATTCAAAACATATTTTTAATTCGATTTCTAAAGTGTTTATGTATCACAATACACGTATGAACGTATATGGATTAATTTGGAATCAGAAAAACTCATTTTGACAACCATACAGGTTGTTTAACGTCGAACAATTTAGGTCATGGTCTGAAAAAATTCACAGGTATTCCTACCGTTGGATGTTGTAAACTCATTTTTAGATTGATTTCAATATGTATTCACCATCAAATCAATTTTTAGAAACTCTTGCTAGAAATTTTATGTTACGAAAATACATTTTGAAGGACCATATTGAATGTTCAATGCCGAATCGTAAATATTTTTTTCTAAATCGAAAAACACTCAAACTTAAAACCGATTGGTCAACATCCAAAACGTATTTTTAATTCGATTTCTATAGTTTTTCTATATCACAATTCAAGTATGAAGCCATGTGTATTAATTTTGAATGACGAAAACACATTTTGAGCAACATTAGAGGTTCTTGAACGTCGAACAACTTAAGTCATAGTTTGAGAAAATTCATGAGTATTACCTACTGTTGGATATTATGAAAGTATTTTTAGATTGATTTCATTATGTATTAACCATCAAAATAAATTTTGGAAACTCTAAATACCGACTGGAGTCACGATAAGACATTTTGAACGACCATAGTAGATGTTCAATACCGAATGCAAACGTTTTTTTTTTTTGAAAATAAAAAAATATTCAATCTTAAAACGAATTGTTCTACTTTCGAAACTTATTCTTAATTCAATTTCAATAGTTTTTCTATATCACAATTAAAGTATGAATCCATATGTATTAATTTAGAATAACAAAAACACATTTTGAACAACCTTAGAGGTTGTTAAACATCGAACAAGTTAAGATATAGTTTGAGAAAATTAATGAGTATTACGTACCGTTGGACGTTATGAACGTATTTTTAGATTGATTTCATTATGTATTAACCATCAAAATACTTTTTGAAAACTCTAAATACCAACTGGAGTCACGAAAAGACATTTTTAACGACCATATTGGATATTCAATGCCGAATCACAAACGTTTTTTCTGAAAATGAAAAAATACTCAATCCTAAAACAAATTGTTCAACTTTCGAAACTTATTTTTAATTCAATTTCTATAGTTTTTCTATATCAGCATTCAAGTACGAAGCCATATGTATTAATTTAGAATCACATAGACACATTTTGAACAACATTAGAGGTTGTTGAACGTAGAACAAGTTAAGTCGTAGTTTGAGAAAATTCATGAGTATTACCTATGGTTTGACGTTATTAACGCGTTTTTAGATTGATTTCGTTATGTATTAACCATCAAATACTTTTTGGAAACTCTAAATACCAATTGGAGTCACGAAAAGATATTTTGAACAACCATATTGGATGTTCAATGCCAAATCGCAAACGTTGTTTTGAAAGTAAAAAAAATATTCAATCTTAAAACCAATTGTTCAACTTTCGAAACTTATTTTTACTTCGATTTCAATAATTTTTTTTTATATCACAATTAAAGTGTGAAGCTATATGTATTAATTTAGAATCACAAAAACATATTTTGAACAACATTAGTGGTTGTTGAACGTCGAACAAGTGAAGTCATAGTTTGAGAAAATTTATGAATACTACCTACCGTTAGACGTTATGAACGCATATTGGAGTCACGAAAAGTCATTTTTAACGACCATATTGGATATTCAATGCCGAATCACAAACGTTTTTTCTGAAAATGAAAAAATATTCAATCCTAAAACAAATTGTTCAACTTTCGAAACTTATTTTTAATTCAATTTCTATAGTTTTTCTATATCAGCATTCAAGTACGAAGCCATATGTATTAATTTAGAATCACATAGACACATTTTGAACAACATTAGAGGTTGTTGAACGTAGAACAAGTTAAGTCGTAGTTTGAGAAAATTCATGAGTATTACCTATGGTTTGACGTTATTAACGCGTTTTTAGATTGATTTCGTTATGTATTAACCATCAAATACTTTTTAGAAACTCTAAATACCAATTGGAGTCACGAAAAGATATTTTGAACAACCATATTGGATGTTCAATGCCAAATCGCAAACGTTGTTTTGAAAGTAAAAAAATATTCAATCTTAAAACCAATTGTTCAACTTTCGAAACTTATTTTTAGTTCTATTTCAATAATTTTTTTTATATCACAATTAAAGTGTGAAGCTATATGTATTAATTTAGAATCACAAAAACATATTTTGAACAACATTAGAGGTTGTTGAACGTCGAACAAGTTAAGTCATAGTTTGAGAAAATTAATGAGTAGTACCTACCGTTAGATGTTATGAACGCATTTTTAGATTGATTTCATTAACAATCAAAATACTTTTTGGAAACTCTAAATACCAACTGGAATCACGAAAGGACATTTTGAACGACCATATTGGATGTTCAATGCCGAATTGCAAACATTTTTTCGAAAATTAAAAAAATATTCAATCTTAAAACCAATTGTTCTACTTTCGAAACTTATTTTGAATTCGAATTTCAAAGTTTTTAGACATCATAATACACATACAAAGCCATTTGTAATAGTTCGGAGTCACAAAAACACATTTTGACCAAATATACAGGTTGTTCAACATTGAACAATTAGGTCACAGTTTGAGAAAACGCACGTGTATTACTTACCGTTGGATGTTCTAAAAGAATTTTTAGATTGATTTAACAATTTTGGATACTCTAACTACCAATTGTAGTAAAAAAAAATACATTTTAAACGAAATGCTGAATGTCAAATCCGAAATGTTTTTATTAAAATCGGAAAAAATTCAATCTTAAAACAAAATGTTCAACGTTCGAAACTTATTTTTAATTCGATTTTCAAAGTTTTTATACATCATAACGCACATACAAAGCCATAAGTACTAGTTTTCTGTCAAAAAAAAAAAGCCATTTTGAACAACTACACAAGTTGTTCAACGTCGTACAATTTAGCTCATAGTTTGGAAAATTTCACAAGTATTACCTACCGTTGGATAATCAATACGAATTTTTAGATTGATTTCATTATGTATTAACCATCATACTATATTGGATATTCAACGTCGATTCGCA
This sequence comes from Forsythia viridissima, assembly GCA_030279155.1. Classification (NCBI taxonomy): domain Eukaryota; kingdom Viridiplantae; phylum Streptophyta; class Magnoliopsida; order Lamiales; family Oleaceae; genus Forsythia; species Forsythia viridissima. The sequence continues at coordinate 19,797,335 of CM059044.1, read as the reverse complement.
AACATGTTTGTCAAAATTGAAAAACATTCAATCTTAAAACCAACACCCGAAACTTATATATATATATATAAATATATATCATAATACACATATGAAGCCATATGTACTAGTTCGGAGTCACAAAAACACATTTTGAAAACCTATACGGGTTGTTCAACCTCGAACAATATGGGTAATACTTTGAGAATTTCTTATGTATGGATGTTGGATGTTATAAACACATTTGTACATTGATTTCATTATGTATTAACCGTCAAAACACGTTTTGTATACTCTAACTACAAATTTGGAGTCACAAAAATATATTTTTGAACGACCATATTGGATGTTGGTATCCGAATCGCGAATGATTTTGTCAAAATCGAAAAATATTCAAGCTTAAAACCAAATGTTCAACATTCAAAACATATTTTTAATTCGATTTCTAAAGTGTTTATGTATCACAATACACGTATGAACGTATATGGATTAATTTGGAATCAGAAAAACTCATTTTGACAACCATACAGGTTGTTTAACGTCGAACAATTTAGGTCATGGTCTGAAAAAATTCACAGGTATTCCTACCGTTGGATGTTGTAAACTCATTTTTAGATTGATTTCAATATGTATTCACCATCAAATCAATTTTTAGAAACTCTTGCTAGAAATTTTATGTTACGAAAATACATTTTGAAGGACCATATTGAATGTTCAATGCCGAATCGTAAATATTTTTTTCTAAATCGAAAAACACTCAAACTTAAAACCGATTGGTCAACATCCAAAACGTATTTTTAATTCGATTTCTATAGTTTTTCTATATCACAATTCAAGTATGAAGCCATGTGTATTAATTTTGAATGACGAAAACACATTTTGAGCAACATTAGAGGTTCTTGAACGTCGAACAACTTAAGTCATAGTTTGAGAAAATTCATGAGTATTACCTACTGTTGGATATTATGAAAGTATTTTTAGATTGATTTCATTATGTATTAACCATCAAAATAAATTTTGGAAACTCTAAATACCGACTGGAGTCACGATAAGACATTTTGAACGACCATAGTAGATGTTCAATACCGAATGCAAACGTTTTTTTTTTTTTGAAAATAAAAAAATATTCAATCTTAAAACGAATTGTTCTACTTTCGAAACTTATTCTTAATTCAATTTCAATAGTTTTTCTATATCACAATTAAAGTATGAATCCATATGTATTAATTTAGAATAACAAAAACACATTTTGAACAACCTTAGAGGTTGTTAAACATCGAACAACTTAAGATATAGTTTGAGAAAATTAATGAGTATTACGTACCGTTGGACGTTATGAACGTATTTTTAGATTGATTTCATTATGTATTAACCATCAAAATACTTTTTGAAAACTCTAAATACCAACTGGAGTCACGAAAAGACATTTTTAACGACCATATTGGATATTCAATGCCGAATCACAAACGTTTTTTCTGAAAATGAAAAAATACTCAATCCTAAAACAAATTGTTCAACTTTCGAAACTTATTTTTAATTCAATTTCTATAGTTTTTCTATATCAGCATTCAAGTACGAAGCCATATGTATTAATTTAGAATCACATAGACACATTTTGAACAACATTAGAGGTTGTTGAACGTAGAACAAGTTAAGTCGTAGTTTGAGAAAATTCATGAGTATTACCTATGGTTTGACGTTATTAACGCGTTTTTAGATTGATTTCGTTATATATTAACCATCAAATACTTTTTGGAAACTCTAAATACCAATTGGAGTCACGAAAAGATATTTTGAACAACCATATTGGATGTTCAATGCCAAATCGCAAACGTTGTTTTGAAAGTAAAAAAAATATTCAATCTTAAAACCAATTGTTCAACTTTCGAAACTTATTTTTACTTCGATTTCAATAATTTTTTTTTATATCACAATTAAAGTGTGAAGCTATATGTATTAATTTAGAATCACAAAAACATATTTTGAACAACATTAGTGGTTGTTGAACGTCGAACAAGTGAAGTCATAGTTTGAGAAAATTTATGAATACTACCTACCGTTAGACGTTATGAACGCATATTGGAGTCACGAAAAGTCATTTTTAACGACCATATTGGATATTCAATGCCGAATCACAAACGTTTTTTCTGAAAATGAAAAAATATTCAATCCTAAAACAAATTGTTCAACTTTCGAAACTTATTTTTAATTCAATTTCTATAGTTTTTCTATATCAGCATTCAAGTACGAAGCCATATGTATTAATTTAGAATCACATAGACACATTTTGAACAACATTAGAGGTTGTTGAACGTAGAACAAGTTAAGTCGTAGTTTGAGAAAATTCATGAGTATTACCTATGGTTTGACGTTATTAACGCGTTTTTAGATTGATTTCGTTATGTATTAACCATCAAATACTTTTTAGAAACTCTAAATACCAATTGGAGTCACGAAAAGATATTTTGAACAACCATATTGGATGTTCAATGCCAAATCGCAAACGTTGTTTTGAAAGTAAAAAAATATTCAATCTTAAAACCAATTGTTCAACTTTCGAAACTTATTTTTAGTTCTATTTCAATAATTTTTTTTATATCACAATTAAAGTGTGAAGCTATATGTATTAATTTAGAATCACAAAAACATATTTTGAACAACATTAGAGGTTGTTGAACGTCGAACAAGTTAAGTCATAGTTTGAGAAAATTAATGAGTAGTACCTACCGTTAGACGTTATGAACGCATTTTTAGATTGATTTCATTATGTATTAACAATCAAAATACTTTTTGGAAACTCTAAATACCAACTGGAATCACGAAAGGACATTTTGAACGACCATATTGGATGTTCAATGCCGAATTGCAAACTTTTTTCGAAAATTAAAAAAATATTCAATCTTAAAACCAATTGTTCTACTTTCGAAACTTATTTTGAATTCGAATTTTAAAGTTTTTATACATCATAATGCACATACGAAGCCATTTGTAATAGTTCGGAGTCACAAAAACACATTTTGACCAAATATACAGGTTGTTCAACATTGAACAATTAGGTCACAGTTTGAGAAAACGCACGTGTATTACTTACCGTTGGATGTTCTAAAAGAATTTTTAGATTGATTTAACAATTTTGGATACTCTAACTACCAATTGTAGTCAAAAAAATACATTTTAAACGAAATGCTCAATGTCAAATCGGAAATGTTTTTATTAAAATCGAAAAAAATTCAATCTTAAAACAAAATGTTCAACGTTCGAAACTTATTTTTAATTCGATTTTCAAAGTTTTTATACATCATAATGCACATACAAAGCCATAAGTACTAGTTTTCTGTCAAAAAAAAAAAAAAGCCATTTTGAACAACTACACAAGTTGTTCAACGTCGTACAATTTAGCTCATAGTTTGGAAAATTTCACAAGTATTACCTACCGTTGGATAATCAATACGAATTTTTAGATTGATTTCATTATGTATTAACCATCATACTATATTGGATATTCAACGTCGATTCGCAAACATGTTTGTCAAAATTGAAAAACATTCAATCTTAAAACCAACATCCGAAACTTATTAAAAATTCATTTTCCAAAGTTTGTATATATATATATATATATATCATAATACACATATGAAGCCATATGTACTAGTTCGGAGTCACAAAAACACATTTTGAAAACCTATACGGGTTGTTCAACCTCGAACAATATGGGTAATACTTTGAGAATTTCTTATGTATGGATGTTGGATGTTATAAACATATTTGTACATTGATTTCATTATGTATTAACCGTCAAAACACGTTTTGTATACTCTAACTACAAATTTGGAGTCACAAAAATACATTTTTGAACGACCATATTGGATGTTGGTATCCGAATCGCGAATGATTTTGTCAAAATCGAAAAATATTCAAGCTTAAAACCAAATGTTCAACATTCAAAACATATTTTTAATTCGATTTCTAAAGTGTTTATGTATCACAATACACGTATGAACGTATATGGATTAATTTGGAATCAGAAAAACTCATTTTGACAACCATACAGGTTGTTTAACGTCGAACAATTTAGGTCATGGTCTGAAAAAATTCACAGGTATTCCTACCGTTGGATGTTGTAAACTCATTTTTAGATTGATTTCAATATGTATTCACCATCAAATCAATTTTTAGAAACTCTTGCTAGAAATTTTATGTTACGAAAATACATTTTGAAGGACCATATTGAATGTTCAATGCCGAATCGTAAATATTTTTTTCTAAATCGAAAAACACTCAAACTTAAAACCGATTGGTCAACATCCAAAACGTATTTTTAATTCGATTTCTATAGTTTTTCTATATCACAATTCAAGTATGAAGCCATGTGTATTAATTTTGAATGACGAAAACACATTTTGAGCAACATTAGAGGTTCTTGAACGTCGAACAACTTAAGTCATAGTTTGAGAAAATTCATGAGTATTACCTACTGTTGGATATTATGAAAGTATTTTTAGATTGATTTCATTATGTATTAACCATCAAAATAAATTTTGGAAACTCTAAATACCGACTGGAGTCACGATAAGACATTTTGAACGACCATAGTAGATGTTCAATACCGAATGCAAACGTTTTTTTTTTTTGAAAATAAAAAAATATTCAATCTTAAAACGAATTGTTCTACTTTCGAAACTTATTCTTAATTCAATTTCAATAGTTTTTCTATATCACAATTAAAGTATGAATCCATATGTATTAATTTAGAATAACAAAAACACATTTTGAACAACCTTAGAGGTTGTTAAACATCGAACAAGTTAAGATATAGTTTGAGAAAATTAATGAGTATTACGTACCGTTGGACGTTATGAACGTATTTTTAGATTGATTTCATTATGTATTAACCATCAAAATACTTTTTGAAAACTCTAAATACCAACTGGAGTCACGAAAAGACATTTTTAACGACCATATTGGATATTCAATGCCGAATCACAAACGTTTTTTCTGAAAATGAAAAAATACTCAATCCTAAAACAAATTGTTCAACTTTCGAAACTTATTTTTAATTCAATTTCTATAGTTTTTCTATATCAGCATTCAAGTACGAAGCCATATGTATTAATTTAGAATCACATAGACACATTTTGAACAACATTAGAGGTTGTTGAACGTAGAACAAGTTAAGTCGTAGTTTGAGAAAATTCATGAGTATTACCTATGGTTTGACGTTATTAACGCGTTTTTAGATTGATTTCGTTATGTATTAACCATCAAATACTTTTTGGAAACTCTAAATACCAATTGGAGTCACGAAAAGATATTTTGAACAACCATATTGGATGTTCAATGCCAAATCGCAAACGTTGTTTTGAAAGTAAAAAAAATATTCAATCTTAAAACCAATTGTTCAACTTTCGAAACTTATTTTTACTTCGATTTCAATAATTTTTTTTTATATCACAATTAAAGTGTGAAGCTATATGTATTAATTTAGAATCACAAAAACATATTTTGAACAACATTAGTGGTTGTTGAACGTCGAACAAGTGAAGTCATAGTTTGAGAAAATTTATGAATACTACCTACCGTTAGACGTTATGAACGCATATTGGAGTCACGAAAAGTCATTTTTAACGACCATATTGGATATTCAATGCCGAATCACAAACGTTTTTTCTGAAAATGAAAAAATATTCAATCCTAAAACAAATTGTTCAACTTTCGAAACTTATTTTTAATTCAATTTCTATAGTTTTTCTATATCAGCATTCAAGTACGAAGCCATATGTATTAATTTAGAATCACATAGACACATTTTGAACAACATTAGAGGTTGTTGAACGTAGAACAAGTTAAGTCGTAGTTTGAGAAAATTCATGAGTATTACCTATGGTTTGACGTTATTAACGCGTTTTTAGATTGATTTCGTTATGTATTAACCATCAAATACTTTTTAGAAACTCTAAATACCAATTGGAGTCACGAAAAGATATTTTGAACAACCATATTGGATGTTCAATGCCAAATCGCAAACGTTGTTTTGAAAGTAAAAAAATATTCAATCTTAAAACCAATTGTTCAACTTTCGAAACTTATTTTTAGTTCTATTTCAATAATTTTTTTTATATCACAATTAAAGTGTGAAGCTATATGTATTAATTTAGAATCACAAAAACATATTTTGAACAACATTAGAGGTTGTTGAACGTCGAACAAGTTAAGTCATAGTTTGAGAAAATTAATGAGTAGTACCTACCGTTAGACGTTATGAACGCATTTTTAGATTGATTTCATTAACAATCAAAATACTTTTTGGAAACTCTAAATACCAACTGGAATCACGAAAGGACATTTTGAATGACCATATTGGATGTTCAATGCCGAATTGCAAACATTTTTTCGAAAATTAAAAAAATATTCAATCTTAAAACCAATTGTTCTACTTTCGAAACTTATTTTGAATTCGAATTTCAAAGTTTTTAGACATCATAATACACATACAAAGCCATTTGTAATAGTTCGGAGTCACAAAAACACATTTTGACCAAATATACAGGTTGTTCAACATTGAACAATTAGGTCACAGTTTGAGAAAACGCACGTGTATTACTTACCGTTGGATGTTCTAAAAGAATTTTTAGATTGATTTAACAATTTTGGATACTCTAACTACCAATTGTAGTAAAAAAAAATACATTTTAAACGAAATGCTGAATGTCAAATCCGAAATGTTTTTATTAAAATCGGAAAAAATTCAATCTTAAAACAAAATGTTCAACGTTCGAAACTTATTTTTAATTCGATTTTCAAAGTTTTTATACATCATAACGCACATACAAAGCCATAAGTACTAGTTTTCTGTCAAAAAAAAAAAGCCATTTTGAACAACTACACAAGTTGTTCAACGTCGTACAATTTAGCTCATAGTTTGGAAAATTTCACAAGTATTACCTACCGTTGGATAATCAATACGAATTTTTAGATTGATTTCATTATGTATTAACCATCATACTATATTGGATATTCAACGTCGATTCGCAAACATGTTTGTCAAAATTGAAAAACATTCAATCTTAAAACCAACACCCGAAACTTATATATATATATATAAATATATATCATAATACACATATGAAGCCATATGTACTAGTTCGGAGTCACAAAAACACATTTTGAAAACCTATACGGGTTGTTCAACCTCGAACAATATGGGTAATACTTTGAGAATTTCTTATGTATGGATGTTGGATGTTATAAACATATTTGTACATTGATTTCATTATGTATTAACCGTCAAAACACGTTTTGTATACTCTAACTACAAATTTGGAGTCACAAAAATACATTTTTGAACGACCATATTGGATGTTGGTATCCGAATCGCGAATGATTTTGTCAAAATCGAAAAATATTCAAGCTTAAAACCAAATGTTCAACATTCAAAACATATTTTTAATTCGATTTCTAAAGTGTTTATGTATCACAATACACGTATGAACGTATATGGATTAATTTGGAATCAGAAAAACTCATTTTGACAACCATACAGGTTGTTTAACGTCGAACAATTTAGGTCATGGTCTGAAAAAATTCACAGGTATTCCTACCGTTGGATGTTGTAAACTCATTTTTAGATTGATTTCAATATGTATTCACCATCAAATCAATTTTTAGAAACTCTTGCTAGAAATTTTATGTTACGAAAATACATTTTGAAGGACCATATTGAATGTTCAATGCCGAATCGTAAATATTTTTTTCTAAATCGAAAAACACTCAAACTTAAAACCGATTGGTCAACATCCAAAACGTATTTTTAATTCGATTTCTATAGTTTTTCTATATCACAATTCAAGTATGAAGCCATGTGTATTAATTTTGAATGACGAAAACACATTTTGAGCAACATTAGAGGTTCTTGAACGTCGAACAACTTAAGTCATAGTTTGAGAAAATTCATGAGTATTACCTACTGTTGGATATTATGAAAGTATTTTTAGATTGATTTCATTATGTATTAACCATCAAAATAAATTTTGGAAACTCTAAATACCGACTGGAGTCACGATAAGACATTTTGAACGACCATAGTAGATGTTCAATACCGAATGCAAACGTTTTTTTTTTTTTGAAAATAAAAAAATATTCAATCTTAAAACGAATTGTTCTACTTTCGAAACTTATTCTTAATTCAATTTCAATAGTTTTTCTATATCACAATTAAAGTATGAATCCATATGTATTAATTTAGAATAACAAAAACACATTTTGAACAACCTTAGAGGTTGTTAAACATCGAACAACTTAAGATATAGTTTGAGAAAATTAATGAGTATTACGTACCGTTGGACGTTATGAACGTATTTTTAGATTGATTTCATTATGTATTAACCATCAAAATACTTTTTGAAAACTCTAAATACCAACTGGAGTCACGAAAAGACATTTTTAACGACCATATTGGATATTCAATGCCGAATCACAAACGTTTTTTCTGAAAATGAAAAAATACTCAATCCTAAAACAAATTGTTCAACTTTCGAAACTTATTTTTAATTCAATTTCTATAGTTTTTCTATATCAGCATTCAAGTACGAAGCCATATGTATTAATTTAGAATCACATAGACACATTTTGAACAACATTAGAGGTTGTTGAACGTAGAACAAGTTAAGTCGTAGTTTGAGAAAATTCATGAGTATTACCTATGGTTTGACGTTATTAACGCGTTTTTAGATTGATTTCGTTATATATTAACCATCAAATACTTTTTGGAAACTCTAAATACCAATTGGAGTCACGAAAAGATATTTTGAACAACCATATTGGATGTTCAATGCCAAATCGCAAACGTTGTTTTGAAAGTAAAAAAAATATTCAATCTTAAAACCAATTGTTCAACTTTCGAAACTTATTTTTACTTCGATTTCAATAATTTTTTTTATATCACAATTCAAGTGTGAAGCTATATGTATTAATTTAGAATCACAAAAACATATTTTGAACAACATTAGAGGTTGTTGAACGTCGAACAAGTGAAGTCATAGTTTGAGAAAATTTATGAATACTACCTACCGTTAGACGTTATGAACGCATATTGGAGTCACGAAAAGTCATTTTTAACGACCATATTGGATATTCAATGCCGAATCACAAACGTTTTTTCTGAAAATGAAAAAATATTCAATCCTAAAACAAATTGTTCAACTTTCGAAACTTATTTTTAATTCAATTTCTATAGTTTTTCTATATCAGCATTCAAGTACGAAGCCATATGTATTAATTTAGAATCACATAGACACATTTTGAACAACATTAGAGGTTGTTGAACGTAGAACAAGTTAAGTCGTAGTTTGAGAAAATTCATGAGTTATTACCTATGGTTTGACGTTATTAACGCGTTTTTAGATTGATTTCGTTATGTATTAACCATCAAATACTTTTTAGAAACTCTAAATACCAATTGGAGTCACGAAAAGATATTTTGAACAACCATAGTGGATGTTCAATGCCAAATCGCAAACGTTGTTTTGAAAGTAAAAAAATATTCAATCTTAAAACCAATTGTTCAACTTTGGAAACTTATTTTTAGTTCTATTTCAATAATTTTTTTTATATCACAATTAAAGTGTGAAGCTATATGTATTAATTTAGAATCACAAAAACATATTTTGAACAACATTAGAGGTTGTTGAACGTCGAACAAGTTAAGTCATAGTTTGAGAAAATTAATGAGTAGTACCTACCGTTAGACGTTATGAACGCATTTTTAGATTGATTTCATTATGTATTAACAATCAAAATACTTTTTGGAAACTCTAAATACCAACTGGAATCACGAAAGGACATTTTGAACGACCATATTGGATGTTCAATGCCGAATTGCAAACTTTTTTCGAAAATTAAAAAAATATTCAATCTTAAAACCAATTGTTCTACTTTCGAAACTTATTTTGAATTCGAATTTTAAAGTTTTTATACATCATAATGCACATACGAAGCCATTTGTAATAGTTCGGAGTCACAAAAACACATTTTGACCAAATATACAGGTTGTTCAACATTGAACAATTAGGTCACAGTTTGAGAAAACGCACGTGTATTACTTACCGTTGGATGTTCTAAAAGAATTTTTAGATTGATTTAACAATTTTGGATACTCTAACTACCAATTGTAGTCAAAAAAATACATTTTAAACGAAATGCTCAATGTCAAATCGGAAATGTTTTTATTAAAATCGAAAAAAATTCAATCTTAAAACAAAATGTTCAACGTTCGAAACTTATTTTTAATTCGATTTTCAAAGTTTTTATACATCATAATGCACATACAAAGCCATAAGTACTAGTTTTCTGTCAAAAAAAAAAAAAAGCCATTTTGAACAACTACACAAGTTGTTCAACGTCGTACAATTTAGCTCATAGTTTGGAAAATTTCACAAGTATTACCTACCGTTGGATAATCAATACGAATTTTTAGATTGATTTCATTATGTATTAACCATCATACTATATTGGATATTCAACGTCGATTCGCAAACATGTTTGTCAAAATTGAAAAACATTCAATCTTAAAACCAACATCCGAAACTTATTAAAAATTCATTTTCCAAAGTTTGTATATATATATATATATATATATCATAATACACATATGAAGCCATATGTACTAGTTCGGAGTCACAAAAACACATTTTGAAAACCTATACGGGTTGTTCAACCTCGAACAATATGGGTAATACTTTGAGAATTTCTTATGTATGGATGTTGGATGTTATAAACATATTTGTACATTGATTTCATTATGTATTAACCGTCAAAACACGTTTTGTATACTCTAACTACAAATTTGGAGTCACAAAAATACATTTTTGAACGACCATATTGGATGTTGGTATCCGAATCGCGAATGATTTTGTCAAAATCGAAAAATATTCAAGCTTAAAACCAAATGTTCAACATTCAAAACATATTTTTAATTCGATTTCTAAAGTGTTTATGTATCACAATACACGTATGAACGTATATGGATTAATTTGGAATCAGAAAAACTCATTTTGACAACCATACAGGTTGTTTAACGTCGAACAATTTAGGTCATGGTCTGAAAAAATTCACAGGTATTCCTACCGTTGGATGTTGTAAACTCATTTTTAGATTGATTTCAATATGTATTCACCATCAAATCAATTTTTAGAAACTCTTGCTAGAAATTTTATGTTACGAAAATACATTTTGAAGGACCATATTGAATGTTCAATGCCGAATCGTAAATATTTTTTTCTAAATCGAAAAACACTCAAACTTAAAACCGATTGGTCAACATCCAAAACGTATTTTTAATACGATTTCTATAGTTTTTCTATATCACAATTCAAGTATGAAGCCATGTGTATTAATTTTGAATGACGAAAACACATTTTGAGCAACATTAGAGGTTCTTGAACGTCGAACAACTTAAGTCATAGTTTGAGAAAATTCATGAGTATTACCTACTGTTGGATATTATGAAAGTATTTTTAGATTGATTTCATTATGTATTAACCATCAAAATAAATTTTGGAAACTCTAAATACCGACTGGAGTCACGATAAGACATTTTGAACGACCATAGTAGATGTTCAATACCGAATGCAAACGTTTTTTTTTTTTTGAAAATAAAAAAATATTCAATCTTAAAACGAATTGTTCTACTTTCGAAACTTATTCTTAATTCAATTTCAATAGTTTTTCTATATCACAATTAAAGTATGAATCCATATGTATTAATTTAGAATAACAAAAACACATTTTGAACAACCTTAGAGGTTGTTAAACATCGAACAAGTTAAGATATAGTTTGAGAAAATTAATGAGTATTACGTACCGTTGGACGTTATGAACGTATTTTTAGATTGATTTCATTATGTATTAACCATCAAAATACTTTTTGAAAACTCTAAATACCAACTGGAGTCACGAAAAGACATTTTTAACGACCATATTGGATATTCAATGCCGAATCACAAACGTTTTTTCTGAAAATGAAAAAATACTCAATCCTAAAACAAATTGTTCAACTTTCGAAACTTATTTTTAATTCAATTTCTATAGTTTTTCTATATCAGCATTCAAGTACGAAGCCATATGTATTAATTTAGAATCACATAGACACATTTTGAACAACATTAGAGGTTGTTGAACGTAGAACAAGTTAAGTCGTAGTTTGAGAAAATTCATGAGTATTACCTATGGTTTGACGTTATTAACGCGTTTTTAGATTGATTTCGTTATGTATTAACCATCAAATACTTTTTGGAAACTCTAAATACCAATTGGAGTCACGAAAAGATATTTTGAACAACCATATTGGATGTTCAATGCCAAATCGCAAACGTTGTTTTGAAAGTAAAAAAAATATTCAATCTTAAAACCAATTGTTCAACTTTCGAAACTTATTTTTACTTCGATTTCAATAATTTTTTTTATATCACAATTCAAGTGTGAAGCTATATGTATTAATTTAGAATCACAAAAACATATTTTGAACAACATTAGTGGTTGTTGAACGTCGAACAAGTGAAGTCATAGTTTGAGAAAATTTATGAATACTACCTACCGTTAGACGTTATGAACGCATATTGGAGTCACGAAAAGTCATTTTTAACGACCATATTGGATATTCAATGCCGAATCACAAACGTTTTTTCTGAAAATGAAAAAATATTCAATCCTAAAACAAATTGTTCAACTTTCGAAACTTATTTTTAATTCAATTTCTATAGTTTTTCTATATCAGCATTCAAGTACGAAGCCATATGTATTAATTTAGAATCACATAGACACATTTTGAACAACATTAGAGGTTGTTGAACGTAGAACAAGTTAAGTCGTAGTTTGAGAAAATTCATGAGTTATTACCTATGGTTTGACGTTATTAACGCGTTTTTAGATTGATTTCGTTATGTATTAACCATCAAATACTTTTTAGAAACTCTAAATACCAATTGGAGTCACGAAAAGATATTTTGAACAACCATAGTGGATGTTCAATGCCAAATCGCAAACGTTGTTTTGAAAGTAAAAAAATATTCAATCTTAAAACCAATTGTTCAACTTTGGAAACTTATTTTTAGTTCTATTTCAATAATTTTTTTTATATCACAATTAAAGTGTGAAGCTATATGTATTAATTTAGAATCACAAAAACATATTTTGAACAACATTAGAGGTTGTTGAACGTCGAACAAGTTAAGTCATAGTTTGAGAAAATTAATGAGTAGTACCTACCGTTAGACGTTATGAACGCATTTTTAGATTGATTTCATTATGTATTAACAATCAAAATACTTTTTGGAAACTCTAAATACCAACTGGAATCACGAAAGGACATTTTGAACGACCATATTGGATGTTCAATGCCGAATTGCAAACTTTTTTCGAAAATTAAAAAAATATTCAATCTTAAAACCAATTGTTCTACTTTCGAAACTTATTTTGAATTCGAATTTTAAAGTTTTTATACATCATAATGCACATACGAAGCCATTTGTAATAGTTCGGAGTCACAAAAACACATTTTGACCAAATATACAGGTTGTTCAACATTGAACAATTAGGTCACAGTTTGAGAAAACGCACGTGTATTACTTACCGTTGGATGTTCTAAAAGAATTTTTAGATTGATTTAACAATTTTGGATACTCTAACTACCAATTGTAGTCAAAAAAATACATTTTAAACGAAATGCTCAATGTCAAATCGGAAATGTTTTTATTAAAATCGAAAAAAATTCAATCTTAAAACAAAATGTTCAACGTTCGAAACTTATTTTTAATTCGATTTTCAAAGTTTTTATACATCATAATGCACATACAAAGCCATAAGTACTAGTTTTCTGTCAAAAAAAAAAAAAAAGCCATTTTGAACAACTACACAAGTTGTTCAACGTCGTACAATTTAGCTCATAGTTTGGAAAATTTCACAAGTATTACCTACCGTTGGATAATCAATACGAATTTTTAGATTGATTTCATTATGTATTAACCATCATACTATATTGGATATTCAACGTCGATTCGCAAACATGTTTGTCAAAATTGAAAAACATTCAATCTTAAAACCAACATCCGAAACTTATTAAAAATTCATTTTCCAAAGTTTGTATATATATATATATATATATCATAATACACATATGAAGCCATATGTACTAGTTCGGAGTCACAAAAACACATTTTGAAAACCTATACGGGTTGTTCAACCTCGAACAATATGGGTAATACTTTGAGAATTTCTTATGTATGGATGTTGGATGTTATAAACATATTTGTACATTGATTTCATTATGTATTAACCGTCAAAACACGTTTTGTATACTCTAACTACAAATTTGGAGTCACAAAAATACATTTTTGAACGACCATATTGGATGTTGGTATCCGAATCGCGAATGATTTTGTCAAAATCGAAAAATATTCAAGCTTAAAACCAAATGTTCAACATTCAAAACATATTTTTAATTCGATTTCTAAAGTGTTTATGTATCACAATACACGTATGAACGTATATGGATTAATTTGGAATCAGAAAAACTCATTTTGACAACCATACAGGTTGTTTAACGTCGAACAATTTAGGTCATGGTCTGAAAAAATTCACAGGTATTCCTACCGTTGGATGTTGTAAACTCATTTTTAGATTGATTTCAATATGTATTCACCATCAAATCAATTTTTAGAAACTCTTGCTAGAAATTTTATGTTACGAAAATACATTTTGAAGGACCATATTGAATGTTCAATGCCGAATCGTAAATATTTTTTTCTAAATCGAAAAACACTCAAACTTAAAACCGATTGGTCAACATCCAAAACGTATTTTTAATTCGATTTCTATAGTTTTTCTATATCACAATTCAAGTATGAAGCCATGTGTATTAATTTTGAATGACGAAAACACATTTTGAGCAACATTAGAGGTTCTTGAACGTCGAACAACTTAAGTCATAGTTTGAGAAAATTCATGAGTATTACCTACTGTTGGATATTATGAAAGTATTTTTAGATTGATTTCATTATGTATTAACCATCAAAATAAATTTTGGAAACTCTAAATACCGACTGGAGTCACGATAAGACATTTTGAACGACCATAGTAGATGTTCAATACCGAATGCAAACGTTTTTTTTTTTTTGAAAATAAAAAAATATTCAATCTTAAAACGAATTGTTCTACTTTCGAAACTTATTCTTAATTCAATTTCAATAGTTTTTCTATATCACAATTAAAGTATGAATCCATATGTATTAATTTAGAATAACAAAAACACATTTTGAACAACCTTAGAGGTTGTTAAACATCGAACAAGTTAAGATATAGTTTGAGAAAATTAATGAGTATTACGTACCGTTGGACGTTATGAACGTATTTTTAGATTGATTTCATTATGTATTAACCATCAAAATACTTTTTGAAAACTCTAAATACCAACTGGAGTCACGAAAAGACATTTTTAACGACCATATTGGATATTCAATGCCGAATCACAAACGTTTTTTCTGAAAATGAAAAAATACTCAATCCTAAAACAAATTGTTCAACTTTCGAAACTTATTTTTAATTCAATTTCTATAGTTTTTCTATATCAGCATTCAAGTACGAAGCCATATGTATTAATTTAGAATCACATAGACACATTTTGAACAACATTAGAGGTTGTTGAACGTAGAACAAGTTAAGTCGTAGTTTGAGAAAATTCATGAGTATTACCTATGGTTTGACGTTATTAACGCGTTTTTAGATTGATTTCGTTATGTATTAACCATCAAAATACTTTTTGAAAACTCTAAATACCAACTGGAGTCACGAAAAGACATTTTTAACGACCATATTGGATATTCAATGCCGAATCACAAACGTTTTTTCTGAAAATGAAAAAATACTCAATCCTAAAACAAATTGTTCAACTTTCGAAACTTATTTTTAATTCAATTTCTATAGTTTTTCTATATCAGCATTCAAGTACGAAGCCATATGTATTAATTTAGAATCACATAGACACATTTTGAACAACATTAGAGGTTGTTGAACGTAGAACAAGTTAAGTCGTAGTTTGAGAAAATTCATGAGTATTACCTATGGTTTGACGTTATTAACGCGTTTTTAGATTGATTTCGTTATGTATTAACCATCAAATACTTTTTGGAAACTCTAAATACCAATTGGAGTCACGAAAAGATATTTTGAACAACCATATTGGATGTTCAATGCCAAATCGCAAACGTTGTTTTGAAAGTAAAAAAAATATTCAATCTTAAAACCAATTGTTCAACTTTCGAAACTTATTTTTACTTCGATTTCAATAATTTTTTTTATATCACAATTCAAGTGTGAAGCTATATGTATTAATTTAGAATCACAAAAACATATTTTGAACAACATTAGTGGTTGTTGAACGTCGAACAAGTGAAGTCATAGTTTGAGAAAATTTATGAATACTACCTACCGTTAGACGTTATGAACGCATATTGGAGTCACGAAAAGTCATTTTTAACGACCATATTGGATATTCAATGCCGAATCACAAACGTTTTTTCTGAAAATGAAAAAATATTCAATCCTAAAACAAATTGTTCAACTTTCGAAACTTATTTTTAATTCAATTTCTATAGTTTTTCTATATCAGCATTCAAGTACGAAGCCATATGTATTAATTTAGAATCACATAGACACATTTTGAACAACATTAGAGGTTGTTGAACGTAGAACAAGTTAAGTCGTAGTTTGAGAAAATTCATGAGTATTACCTATGGTTTGACGTTATTAACGCGTTTTTAGATTGATTTCGTTATGTATTAACCATCAAATACTTTTTAGAAACTCTAAATACCAATTGGAGTCACGAAAAGATATTTTGAACAACCATATTGGATGTTCAATGCCAAATCGCAAACGTTGTTTTGAAAGTAAAAAAATATTCAATCTTAAAACCAATTGTTCAACTTTCGAAACTTATTTTTAGTTCTATTTCAATAATTTTTTTTATATCACAATTAAAGTGTGAAGCTATATGTATTAATTTAGAATCACAAAAACATATTTTGAACAACATTAGAGGTTGTTGAACGTCGAACAAGTTAAGTCATAGTTTGAGAAAATTAATGAGTAGTACCTACCGTTAGACGTTATGAACGCATTTTTAGATTGATTTCATTAACAATCAAAATACTTTTTGGAAACTCTAAATACCAACTGGAATCACGAAAGGACATTTTGAACGACCATATTGGATGTTCAATGCCGAATTGCAAACATTTTTTCGAAAATTAAAAAAATATTCAATCTTAAAACCAATTGTTCTACTTTCGAAACTTATTTTGAATTCGAATTTCAAAGTTTTTAGACATCATAATACACATACAAAGCCATTTGTAATAGTTCGGAGTCACAAAAACACATTTTGACCAAATATACAGGTTGTTCAACATTGAACAATTAGGTCACAGTTTGAGAAAACGCACGTGTATTACTTACCGTTGGATGTTCTAAAAGAATTTTTAGATTGATTTAACAATTTTGGATACTCTAACTACCAATTGTAGTAAAAAAAAATACATTTTAAACGAAATGCTGAATGTCAAATCCGAAATGTTTTTATTAAAATCGGAAAAAATTCAATCTTAAAACAAAATGTTCAACGTTCGAAACTTATTTTTAATTCGATTTTCAAAGTTTTTATACATCATAACGCACATACAAAGCCATAAGTACTAGTTTTCTGTCAAAAAAAAAAAAGCCATTTTGAACAACTACACAAGTTGTTCAACGTCGTACAATTTAGCTCATAGTTTGGAAAATTTCACAAGTATTACCTACCGTTGGATAATCAATACGAATTTTTAGATTGATTTCATTATGTATTAACCATCATACTATATTGGATATTCAACGTCGATTCGCAAACATGTTTGTCAAAATTGAAAAACATTCAATCTTAAAACCAACACCCGAAACTTATATATATATATATATATATATATCATAATACACATATGAAGCCATATGTACTAGTTCGGAGTCACAAAAACACATTTTGAAAACCTATACGGGTTGTTCAACCTCGAACAATATGGGTAATACTTTGAGAATTTCTTATGTATGGATGTTGGATGTTATAAACACATTTGTACATTGATTTCATTATGTATTAACCGTCAAAACACGTTTCGTATACTCTAACTACAAATTTGGAGTCACAAAAATACATTTTTGAACGACCATATTGGATGTTGGTATCCGAATCGCGAATGATTTTGTCAAAATCGATTCAAGCTTAAAACCAAATGTTCAACATTCAAAACATATTTTTAATTCGATTTCTAAAGTGTTTATGTATCACAATACACGTATGAACATATTTGGAATCAGAAAAACTCATTTTGACAACCATACAGGTTGTTTAACGTCGAACAATTTAGGTCATGGTTTGAAAAAATTCACAGGTATTCCTACCGTTGGATGTTGTAAACTCATTTTTAGATTGATTTCAATATGTATTCACCATCAAATCAATTTTTAGAAACTCTTGCTAGAAATTTTATGTTACGAAAATACATTTTGAAGGACCATATTGAATGTTCAATGACGAATCGTAGATATTTTTTTCTAAATCGAAAAACAATCAAACTTAAAACCGATTGGTCAACATCCAAAACGTATTTTTAATTCGATTTCTATAGTTTTTCTATATCACAATTCAAGTATGAAGCCATGTGTATTAATTTTGAATGACGAAAATACATTTTGAGCAACATTAGAGGTTCTTGAACGTCGAACAACTTAAGTCATAGTTTGAGAAAATTCATGAGTATTACCTACCGTTGGATATTATGAAAGTATTTTTAGATTGATTTCATTATGTATTAACCATCAAAATAAATTTTGGAAACTCTAAATACCGACTGGAGTCACGATAAGACATTTTGAACGACCATAGTAGATGTTCAATACCGAATGCAAACGTTTTTTTTTTTTTTGAAAATAAAAAAATATTCAATCTTAAAACGAATTGTTCTACTTTCGAAACTTATTCTTAATTCAATTTCAATAGTTTTTCTATATCACAATTAAAGTATGAATCCATATGTATTAATTTAGAATAACAAAAACACATTTTGAACAACCTTAGAGGTTGTTAAACATCGAACAAGTTAAGATATAGTTTGAGAAAATTAATGAGTATTACGTACCGTTGGACGTTATGAACGTATTTTTAGATTGATTTCATTATGTATTAACCATCAAAATACTTTTTGAAAACTCTAAATACCAACTGGAGTCACGAAAAGACATTTTTAACGACCATATTGGATATTCAATGCCGAATCACAAACGTTTTTTCTGAAAATGAAAAAATACTCAATCCTAAAACAAATTGTTCAACTTTCGAAACTTATTTTTAATTCAATTTCTATAGTTTTTCTATATCAGCATTCAAGTACGAAGCCATATGTATTAATTTAGAATCACATTTTGAACAACATTAGAGGTTGTTGAACGTAGAACAAGTTAAGTCGTAGTTTGAGAAAATTCATGAGTATTACCTATGGTTTGACGTTATTAACGCGTTTTTAGATTGATTTCGTTATGTATTAACCATCAAATACTTTTTGGAAACTCTAAATACCAATTGGAGTCACGAAAAGATATTTTGAACAACCATATTGGATGTTCAATGCCAAATCGCAAACGTTGTTTTGAAAGTAAAAAAAATATTCAATCTTAAAACCAATTGTTCAACTTTCGAAACTTATTTTTACTTCGATTTCAATAATTTTTTTTATATCACAATTCAAGTGTGAAGCTATATGTATTAATTTAGAATCACAAAAACATATTTTGAACAACATTAGTGGTTGTTGAACGTCGAACAAGTGAAGTCATAGTTTGAGAAAATTTATGAATACTACCTACCGTTAGACGTTATGAACGCATATTGGAGTCACGAAAAGTCATTTTTAACGACCATATTGGATATTCAATGCCGAATCACAAACGTTTTTTCTGAAAATGAAAAAATATTCAATCCTAAAACAAATTGTTCAACTTTCGAAACTTATTTTTAATTCAATTTCTATAGTTTTTCTATATCAGCATTCAAGTACGAAGCCATATGTATTAATTTAGAATCACATAGACACATTTTGAACAACATTAGAGGTTGTTGAACGTAGAACAAGTTAAGTCGTAGTTTGAGAAAATTCATGAGTATTACCTATGGTTTGACGTTATTAACGCGTTTTTAGATTGATTTCGTTATGTATTAACCATCAAATACTTTTTAGAAACTCTAAATACCAATTGGAGTCACGAAAAGATATTTTGAACAACCATATTGGATGTTCAATGCCAAATCGCAAACGTTGTTTTGAAAGTAAAAAAATATTCAATCTTAAAACCAATTGTTCAACTTTCGAAACTTATTTTTAGTTCTATTTCAATAATTTTTTTTATATCACAATTAAAGTGTGAAGCTATATGTATTAATTTAGAATCACAAAAACATATTTTGAACAACATTAGAGGTTGTTGAACGTCGAACAAGTTAAGTCATAGTTTGAGAAAATTAATGAGTAGTACCTACCGTTAGACGTTATGAACGCATTTTTAGATTGATTTCATTAACAATCAAAATACTTTTTGGAAACTCTAAATACCAACTGGAATCACGAAAGGACATTTTGAACGACCATATTGGATGTTCAATGCCGAATTGCAAACATTTTTTCGAAAATTAAAAAAATATTCAATCTTAAAACCAATTGTTCTACTTTCGAAACTTATTTTGAATTCGAATTTCAAAGTTTTTAGACATCATAATACACATACAAAGCCATTTGTAATAGTTCGGAGTCACAAAAACACATTTTGACCAAATATACAGGTTGTTCAACATTGAACAATTAGGTCACAGTTTGAGAAAACGCACGTGTATTACTTACCGTTGGATGTTCTAAAAGAATTTTTAGATTGATTTAACAATTTTGGATACTCTAACTACCAATTGTAGTAAAAAAAAATACATTTTAAACGAAATGCTGAATGTCAAATCCGAAATGTTTTTATTAAAATCGGAAAAAATTCAATCTTAAAACAAAATGTTCAACGTTCGAAACTTATTTTTAATTCGATTTTCAAAGTTTTTATACATCATAACGCACATACAAAGCCATAAGTACTAGTTTTCTGTCAAAAAAAAAAAAGCCATTTTGAACAACTACACAAGTTGTTCAACGTCGTACAATTTAGCTCATAGTTTGGAAAATTTCACAAGTATTACCTACCGTTGGATAATCAATACGAATTTTTAGATTGATTTCATTATGTATTAACCATCATACTATATTGGATATTCAACGTCGATTCGCAAACATGTTTGTCAAAATTGAAAAACATTCAATCTTAAAACCAACACCCGAAACTTATATATATATATATATATATATCATAATACACATATGAAGCCATATGTACTAGTTCGGAGTCACAAAAACACATTTTGAAAACCTATACGGGTTGTTCAACCTCGAACAATATGGGTAATACTTTGAGAATTTCTTATGTATGGATGTTGGATGTTATAAACACATTTGTACATTGATTTCATTATGTATTAACCGTCAAAACACGTTTCGTATACTCTAACTACAAATTTGGAGTCACAAAAATACATTTTTGAACGACCATATTGGATGTTGGTATCCGAATCGCGAATGATTTTGTCAAAATCGATTCAAGCTTAAAACCAAATGTTCAACATTCAAAACATATTTTTAATTCGATTTCTAAAGTGTTTATGTATCACAATACACGTATGAACATATTTGGAATCAGAAAAACTCATTTTGACAACCATACAGGTTGTTTAACGTCGAACAATTTAGGTCATGGTTTGAAAAAATTCACAGGTATTCCTACCGTTGGATGTTGTAAACTCATTTTTAGATTGATTTCAATATGTATTCACCATCAAATCAATTTTTAGAAACTCTTGCTAGAAATTTTATGTTACGAAAATACATTTTGAAGGACCATATTGAATGTTCAATGACGAATCGTAGATATTTTTTTCTAAATCGAAAAACAATCAAACTTAAAACCGATTGGTCAACATCCAAAACGTATTTTTAATTCGATTTCTATAGTTTTTCTATATCACAATTCAAGTATGAAGCCATGTGTATTAATTTTGAATGACGAAAATACATTTTGAGCAACATTAGAGGTTCTTGAACGTCGAACAACTTAAGTCATAGTTTGAGAAAATTCATGAGTATTACCTACCGTTGGATATTATGAAAGTATTTTTAGATTGATTTCATTATGTATTAACCATCAAAATAAATTTTGGAAACTCTAAATACCGACTGGAGTCACGATAAGACATTTTGAACGACCATAGTAGATGTTCAATACCGAATGCAAACGTTTTTTTTTTTTTGAAAATAAAAAAATATTCAATCTTAAAACGAATTGTTCTACTTTCGAAACTTATTCTTAATTCAATTTCAATAGTTTTTCTATATCACAATTAAAGTATGAATCCATATGTATTAATTTAGAATAACAAAAACACATTTTGAACAACCTTAGAGGTTGTTAAACATCGAACAAGTTAAGATATAGTTTGAGAAAATTAATGAGTATTACGTACCGTTGGACGTTATGAACGTATTTTTAGATTGATTTCATTATGTATTAACCATCAAAATACTTTTTGAAAACTCTAAATACCAACTGGAGTCACGAAAAGACATTTTTAACGACCATATTGGATATTCAATGCCGAATCACAAACGTTTTTTCTGAAAATGAAAAAATACTCAATCCTAAAACAAATTGTTCAACTTTCGAAACTTATTTTTAATTCAATTTCTATAGTTTTTCTATATCAGCATTCAAGTACGAAGCCATATGTATTAATTTAGAATCACATTTTGAACAACATTAGAGGTTGTTGAACGTAGAACAAGTTAAGTCGTAGTTTGAGAAAATTCATGAGTATTACCTATGGTTTGACGTTATTAACGCGTTTTTAGATTGATTTCGTTATGTATTAACCATCAAATACTTTTTGGAAACTCTAAATACCAATTGGAGTCACGAAAAGATATTTTGAACAACCATATTGGATGTTCAATGCCAAATCGCAAACGTTGTTTTGAAAGTAAAAAAAATATTCAATCTTAAAACCAATTGTTCAACTTTCGAAACTTATTTTTACTTCGATTTCAATAATTTTTTTTATATCACAATTCAAGTGTGAAGCTATATGTATTAATTTAGAATCACAAAAACATATTTTGAACAACATTAGTGGTTGTTGAACGTCGAACAAGTGAAGTCATAGTTTGAGAAAATTTATGAATACTACCTACCGTTAGACGTTATGAACGCATATTGGAGTCACGAAAAGTCATTTTTAACGACCATATTGGATATTCAATGCCGAATCACAAACGTTTTTTCTGAAAATGAAAAAATATTCAATCCTAAAACAAATTGTTCAACTTTCGAAACTTATTTTTAATTCAATTTCTATAGTTTTTCTATATCAGCATTCAAGTACGAAGCCATATGTATTAATTTAGAATCACATAGACACATTTTGAACAACATTAGAGGTTGTTGAACGTAGAACAAGTTAAGTCGTAGTTTGAGAAAATTCATGAGTATTACCTATGGTTTGACGTTATTAACGCGTTTTTAGATTGATTTCGTTATGTATTAACCATCAAATACTTTTTAGAAACTCTAAATACCAATTGGAGTCACGAAAAGATATTTTGAACAACCATATTGGATGTTCAATGCCAAATCGCAAACGTTGTTTTGAAAGTAAAAAAATATTCAATCTTAAAACCAATTGTTCAACTTTCGAAACTTATTTTTAGTTCTATTTCAATAATTTTTTTTATATCACAATTAAAGTGTGAAGCTATATGTATTAATTTAGAATCACAAAAACATATTTTGAACAACATTAGAGGTTGTTGAACGTCGAACAAGTTAAGTCATAGTTTGAGAAAATTAATGAGTAGTACCTACCGTTAGACGTTATGAACGCATTTTTAGATTGATTTCATTAACAATCAAAATACTTTTTGGAAACTCTAAATACCAACTGGAATCACGAAAGGACATTTTGAACGACCATATTGGATGTTCAATGCCGAATTGCAAACATTTTTTCGAAAATTAAAAAAATATTCAATCTTAAAACCAATTGTTCTACTTTCGAAACTTATTTTGAATTCGAATTTCAAAGTTTTTAGACATCATAATACACATACAAAGCCATTTGTAATAGTTCGGAGTCACAAAAACACATTTTGACCAAATATACAGGTTGTTCAACATTGAACAATTAGGTCACAGTTTGAGAAAACGCACGTGTATTACTTACCGTTGGATGTTCTAAAAGAATTTTTAGATTGATTTAACAATTTTGGATACTCTAACTACCAATTGTAGTAAAAAAAAATACATTTTAAACGAAATGCTGAATGTCAAATCCGAAATGTTTTTATTAAAATCGGAAAAAATTCAATCTTAAAACAAAATGTTCAACGTTCGAAACTTATTTTTAATTCGATTTTCAAAGTTTTTATACATCATAACGCACATACAAAGCCATAAGTACTAGTTTTCTGTCAAAAAAAAAAAAGCCATTTTGAACAACTACACAAGTTGTTCAACGTCGTACAATTTAGCTCATAGTTTGGAAAATTTCACAAGTATTACCTACCGTTGGATAATCAATACGAATTTTTAGATTGATTTCATTATGTATTAACCATCATACTATATTGGATATTCAACGTCGATTCGCAAACATGTTTGTCAAAATTGAAAAACATTCAATCTTAAAACCAACACCCGAAACTTATATATATATATATATATATATATCATAATACACATATGAAGCCATATGTACTAGTTCGGAGTCACAAAAACACATTTTGAAAACCTATACGGGTTGTTCAACCTCGAACAATATGGGTAATACTTTGAGAATTTCTTATGTATGGATGTTGGATGTTATAAACACATTTGTACATTGATTTCATTATGTATTAACCGTCAAAACACGTTTCGTATACTCTAACTACAAATTTGGAGTCACAAAAATACATTTTTGAACGACCATATTGGATGTTGGTATCCGAATCGCGAATGATTTTGTCAAAATCGATTCAAGCTTAAAACCAAATGTTCAACATTCAAAACATATTTTTAATTCGATTTCTAAAGTGTTTATGTATCACAATACACGTATGAACATATTTGGAATCAGAAAAACTCATTTTGACAACCATACAGGTTGTTTAACGTCGAACAATTTAGGTCATGGTTTGAAAAAATTCACAGGTATTCCTACCGTTGGATGTTGTAAACTCATTTTTAGATTGATTTCAATATGTATTCACCATCAAATCAATTTTTAGAAACTCTTGCTAGAAATTTTATGTTACGAAAATACATTTTGAAGGACCATATTGAATGTTCAATGACGAATCGTAGATATTTTTTTCTAAATCGAAAAACAATCAAACTTAAAACCGATTGGTCAACATCCAAAACGTATTTTTAATTCGATTTCTATAGTTTTTCTATATCACAATTCAAGTATGAAGCCATGTGTATTAATTTTGAATGACGAAAATACATTTTGAGCAACATTAGAGGTTCTTGAACGTCGAACAACTTAAGTCATAGTTTGAGAAAATTCATGAGTATTACCTACTGTTGGATATTATGAAAGTATTTTTAGATTGATTTCATTATGTATTAACCATCAAAATAAATTTTGGAAACTCTAAATACCGACTGGAGTCACGATAAGACATTTTGAACGACCATAGTAGATGTTCAATACCGAATGCAAACGTTTTTTTTTTTTTGAAAATAAAAAAATATTCAATCTTAAAACGAATTGTTCTACTTTCGAAACTTATTCTTAATTCAATTTCAATAGTTTTTCTATATCACAATTAAAGTATGAATCCATATGTATTAATTTAGAATAACAAAAACACATTTTGAACAACCTTAGAGGTTGTTAAACATCGAACAAGTTAAGATATAGTTTGAGAAAATTAATGAGTATTACGTACCGTTGGACGTTATGAACGTATTTTTAGATTGATTTCATTATGTATTAACCATCAAAATACTTTTTGAAAACTCTAAATACCAACTGGAGTCACGAAAAGACATTTTTAACGACCATATTGGATATTCAATGCCGAATCACAAACGTTTTTTCTGAAAATGAAAAAATACTCAATCCTAAAACAAATTGTTCAACTTTCGAAACTTATTTTTAATTCAATTTCTATAGTTTTTCTATATCAGCATTCAAGTACGAAGCCATATGTATTAATTTAGAATCACATAGACACATTTTGAACAACATTAGAGGTTGTTGAACGTAGAACAAGTTAAGTCGTAGTTTGAGAAAATTCATGAGTATTACCTATGGTTTGACGTTATTAACGCGTTTTTAGATTGATTTCGTTATGTATTAACCATCAAATACTTTTTGGAAACTCTAAATACCAATTGGAGTCACGAAAAGATATTTTGAACAACCATATTGGATGTTCAATGCCAAATCGCAAACGTTGTTTTGAAAGTAAAAAAAATATTCAATCTTAAAACCAATTGTTCAACTTTCGAAACTTATTTTTACTTCGATTTCAATAATTTTTTTTATATCACAATTCAAGTGTGAAGCTATATGTATTAATTTAGAATCACAAAAACATATTTTGAACAACATTAGTGGTTGTTGAACGTCGAACAAGTGAAGTCATAGTTTGAGAAAATTTATGAATACTACCTACCGTTAGACGTTATGAACGCATATTGGAGTCACGAAAAGTCATTTTTAACGACCATATTGGATATTCAATGCCGAATCACAAACGTTTTTTCTGAAAATGAAAAAATATTCAATCCTAAAACAAATTGTTCAACTTTCGAAACTTATTTTTAATTCAATTTCTATAGTTTTTCTATATCAGCATTCAAGTACGAAGCCATATGTATTAATTTAGAATCACATAGACACATTTTGAACAACATTAGAGGTTGTTGAACGTAGAACAAGTTAAGTCGTAGTTTGAGAAAATTCATGAGTATTACCTATGGTTTGACGTTATTAACGCGTTTTTAGATTGATTTCGTTATGTATTAACCATCAAATACTTTTTAGAAACTCTAAATACCAATTGGAGTCACGAAAAGATATTTTGAACAACCATATTGGATGTTCAATGCCAAATCGCAAACGTTGTTTTGAAAGTAAAAAAATATTCAATCTTAAAACCAATTGTTCAACTTTCGAAACTTATTTTTAGTTCTATTTCAATAATTTTTTTTATATCACAATTAAAGTGTGAAGCTATATGTATTAATTTAGAATCACAAAAACATATTTTGAACAACATTAGAGGTTGTTGAACGTCGAACAAGTTAAGTCATAGTTTGAGAAAATTAATGAGTAGTACCTACCGTTAGACGTTATGAACGCATTTTTAGATTGATTTCATTAACAATCAAAATACTTTTTGGAAACTCTAAATACCAACTGGAATCACGAAAGGACATTTTGAACGACCATATTGGATGTTCAATGCCGAATTGCAAACATTTTTTCGAAAATTAAAAAAATATTCAATCTTAAAACCAATTGTTCTACTTTCGAAACTTATTTTGAATTCGAATTTCAAAGTTTTTATACATCATAATACACATACGAAGCCATTTGTAATAGTTCGGAGTCACAAAAACACATTTTGACCAAATATACAGGTTGTTCAACATTGAACAATTAGGTCACAGTTTGAGAAAACGCACGTGTATTACTTACCGTTGGATGTTCTAAAAGAATTTTTAGATTGATTTAACAATTTTGGATACTCTAACTACCAATTGTAGTCAAAAAAATACATTTTAAACGAAATGCTCAATGTCAAATCGGAAATATTTTTATTAAAATCGAAAAAAATTCAATCTTAAAACAAAATGTTCAACGTTTGAAACTTATTTTTAATTCGATTTTCAAAGTTTTTATACATCATAATGCACATACAAAGCCATAAGTACTAGTTTTCTGTCAAAAAAAAAAAAGCCATTTTGAACAACTACACAAGTTGTTCAACGTCGTACAATTTAGCTCATAGTTTGGAAAATTTCACAAGTATTACCTACCGTTGGATAATCAATACGAATTTTTAGATTGATTTCATTATGTATTAACCATCATACTATATTGGATATTCAACGTCGATTCGCAAACATGTTTGTCAAAATTGAAAAACATTCAATCTTAAAACCAACATCCGAAACTTATTAAAAATTCATTTTCCAAAGTTTGTATATATATATATATATATATATATATATATATATATATATATCATAATACACATATGAAGCCATATGTACTAGTTCGGAGTCACAAAAACACATTTTGAAAACCTATACGGGTTGTTCAACCTCGAACAATATGGGTAATACTTTGAGAATTTCTTATGTATGGATGTTGGATGTTATAAACACATTTGTACATTGATTTCATTATGTATTAACCGTCAAAACACGTTTTGTATACTCTAACTACAAATTTGGAGTCACAAAAATACATTTTTGAACGACCATATTGGATGTTGGTATCCGAATCGCGAATAATTTTGTCAAAATCGAAAAATATTCAAGCTTAAAACCAAATGTTCAACATTCAAAACATATTTTTAATTCGATTTCTAAAGTGTTTATGTATCACAATACACGTATGAACATATATGTATTAATTTGGAATCAGAAAAACTCATTTTGACAACCATACAGGTTGTTTAACGTCGAACAATTTAGGTCATGGTTTGAAAAAATTCACAGGTATTCCTACCGTTGGATGTTGTAAACTCATTTTTAGATTGATTTCAATATGTATTCACCATCAAATCAATTTTTAGAAACTCTTGCTAGAAATTTTATGTTACGAAAATACATTTTGAAGGACCATATTGAATGTTCAATGCCGAATCGTAAATATTTTTTTCTAAATCGAAAAACACTCAAACTTAAAACCGATTGGTCAACATCCAAAACGTATTTTTAATTCGATTTCTATAGTTTTTCTATATCACAATTCAAGTATGAAGCCATGTGTATTAATTTTGAATGACGAAAACACATTTTGAGCAACATTAGAGGTTCTTGAACGTCGAACAACTTAAGTCATAGTTTGAGAAAATTCATGAGTATTACCTACCGTTGGATATTATGAAAGTATTTTTAGATTGATTTCATTATGTATTAACCATCAAAATAAATTTTGGAAACTCTAAATACCGACTGGAGTCACGATAAGACATTTTGAACGGCCATAGTAGATGTTCAATACCGAATGCAAACGTTTTTTTTTTTTTTGAAAATAAAAAAATATTCAATCTTAAAACGAATTGTTCTACTTTCGAAACTTATTCTTAATTCAATTTCAATAGTTTTTCTATATCACAATTAAAGTATGAATCCATATGTATTAATTTAGAATAACAAAAACACATTTTGAACAACCTTAGAGGTTGTTAAACATCGAACAAGTTAAGATATAGTTTGAGAAAATTAATGAGTATTACGTACCGTTGGACGTTATGAACGTATTTTTAGATTGATTTCATTATGTATTAACCATCAAAATACTTTTTGAAAACTCTAAATACCAACTGGAGTCACGAAAAGACATTTTTAACGACCATATTGGATATTCAATGCCGAATCACAAACGTTTTTTCTGAAAATGAAAAAATACTCAATCCTAAAACAAATTGTTCAACTTTCTAAACTTATTTTTAATTCAATTTCTATAGTTTTTCTATATCAGCATTCAAGTACGAAGCCATATGTATTAATTTAGAATCACATAGACATATTTTGAACAACATTAGAGGTTGTTGAACGTAGAACAAGTTAAGTCGTAGTTTGAGAAAATTCATGAGTATTACCTATGGTTTGACGTTATTAACGCGTTTTTAGATTGATTTCGTTATGTATTAACCATCAAATACTTTTTGGAAACTCTAAATACCAATTGGAGTCACGAAAAGATATTTTGAACAACCATATTGGATGTTCAATGCCAAATCGCAAACGTTGTTTTGAAAGTAAAAAAAATATTCAATCTTAAAACCAATTGTTCAACTTTCGAAAATTATTTTTACTTCGATTTCAATAATTTTTTTTATATCACAATTCAAGTGTGAAGCTATATGTATTAATTTAGAATCACAAAAACATATTTTGAACAACATTAGAGGTTGTTGAATGTCGAACAAGTGAAGTCATAGTTTGAGAAAATTTATGAATACTACCTACCGTTAGACGTTATGAACGCATATTGGAGTCACGAAAAGTCATTTTTAACGACCATATTGGATATTCAATGCCGAATCACAAACGTTTTTTCTGAAAATGAAAAAATATTCAATCCTAAAACAAATTGTTCAACTTTCGAAACTTATTTTTAATTCAATTTCTATAGTTTTTCTATATCAGCATTCAAGTACGAAGCCATATGTATTAATTTAGAATCACATAGACACATTTTGAACAACATTAGAGGTTGTTGAACGTAGAACAAGTTAAGTCGTAGTTTGAGAAAATTCATGAGTATTACCTATGGTTTGACGTTATTAACGCGTTTTTAGATTGATTTCGTTATGTATTAACCATCAAATACTTTTTAGAAACTCTAAATACCAATTGGAGTCACGAAAAGATATTTTGAACAACCATATTGGATGTTCAATGCCAAATCGCAAACATTGTTTTGAAAGTAAAAAAATATTCAATCTTAAAACCAATTGTTCAACTTTCGAAACTTATTTTTAGTTCTATTTCAATAATTTTTTTTATATCACAATTAAAGTGTGAAGCTATATGTATTAATTTAGAATCACAAAAACATATTTTGAACAACATTAGAGGTTGTTGAACGTCGAACAAGTTAAGTCATAGTTTGAGAAAATTAATGAGTAGTACCTACCGTTAGACGTTATGAACGCATTTTTAGATTGATTTCATTATGTATTAACAATCAAAATACTTTTTGGAAACTCTAAATACCAACTGGAATCACGAAAGGACATTTTGAACGACCATATTGGATGTTCAATGCCGAATTGCAAACATTTTTTCGAAAATTAAAAAAATATTCAATCTTAAAACCAATTGTTCTACTTTCGAAACTTATTTTGAATTCGAATTTCAAAGTTTTTATACATCATAATACACATACGAAGCCATTTGTAATAGTTCGGAGTCACAAAAACACATTTTGACCAAATATACAGGTTGTTCAACATTGAACAATTAGGTCACAGTTTGAGAAAACGCACGTGTATTACTTACCGTTGGATGTTCTAAAAGAATTTTTAGATTGATTTAACAATTTTGGATACTCTAACTACCAATTGTAGTCAAAAAAATACATTTTAAACGAAATGCTCAATGTCAAATCGGAAATGTTTTTATTAAAATCGAAAAAAATTCAATCTTAAAACAAAATGTTCAACGTTCGAAACTTATTTTTAATTCGATTTTCAAAGTTTTTACACATCATAATGCACATACAAAGCCATAAGTACTAATTTTCTGTCAAAAAAAAAAAAAAAAAAAAAAGCCATTTTGAACAACTACACAAGTTGTTCAACGTCGTACAATTTAGCTCATAGTTTGGAAAATTTCACAAGTATTACCTACCGTTGGATAATCAATACGAATTTTTAGATTGATTTCATTATGTATTAACCATCATACTATATTGGATATTCAACGTCGATTCGCAAACATGTTTGTCAAAATTGAAAAATATTCAATCTTAAAACCAACACCCGAAACTTATATATATATATATCATAATACACATATGAAGCCATATGTACTAGTTCGGAGTCACAAAAACACATTTTGAAAACCTATACGGGTTGTTCAACCTCGAACAAAATGGGTAATACTTTGAGAATTTCTTATGTATGGATGTTGGATGTTATAAACACATTTGTACATTGATTTCATTATGTATTAACCGTCAAAACACGTTTCGTATACTCTAACTACAAATTTGGAGTCACAAAAATACATTTTTGAACGACCATATTGGATGTTGGTATCCGAATCGCGAATGATTTTGTCAAAATCGATTAAAGCTTAAAACCAAATGTTCAACATTCAAAACATATTTTTAATTCGATTTCTAAAGTGTTTATGTATCACAATACACGTATGAACATATTTGGAATCAGAAAAACTCATTTTGACAACCATACATGTTGTTTAACGTCGAACAATTTAGGTCATGGTTTGAAAAAATTCACAGGTATTCCTACCGTTGGATGTTGTAAACTCATTTTTAGATTGATTTCAATATGTATTCACCATCAAATCAATTTTTAGAAACTCTTGCTAGAAATTTTATGTTACGAAAATACATTTTGAAGGACCATATTGAATGTTCAATGACGAATCGTAGATATTTTTTTCTAAATCGAAAAACAATCAAACTTAAAACCGATTGGTCAACATCCAAAACGTATTTTTAATTCGATTTCTATAGTTTTTCTATATCACAATTCAAGTATGAAGCCATGTGTATTAATTTTGAATGACGAAAACACATTTTGAGCAACATTAGAGGTTCTTGAACGTCGAACAACTTAAGTCATAGTTTGAGAAAATTCATGAGTATTACCTACCGTTGGATATTATGAAAGTATTTTTAGATTGATTTCATTATGTATTAACCATCAAAATAAATTTTGGAAACTCTAAATACCGACTGGAGTCACGATAAGACATTTTGAACGACCATAGTAGATGTTCAATACCGAATGCAAACGTTTTTTTTTTTTGAAAATAAAAAAATATTCAATCTTAAAACGAATTGTTCTACTTTCGAAACTTATTCTTAATTCAATTTCAATAGTTTTTCTATATCACAATTAAAGTATGAATCCATATGTATTAATTTAGAATAACAAAAACACATTTTGAACAACCTTAGAGGTTGTTAAACATCGAACAAGTTAAGATATAGTTTGAGAAAATTAATGAGTATTACGTAACGTTGGACGTTATGAACGTATTTTTAAATTGATTTCATTATGTATTAACCATCAAAATACTTTTTGAAAACTCTAAATACCAACTGGAGTCACGAAAAGACATTTTTAACGACCATATTGGATATTCAATGCCGAATCACAAACGTTTTTTCTGAAAATGAAAATATACTCAATCCTAAAACAAATTGTTCAACTTTCGAAACTTATTTTTAATTCAATTTCTATAGTTTTTCTATATCAGCATTCAAGTACGAAGCCATATGTATTAATTTAGAATCACATAGACACATTTTGAACAACATTAGAGGTTGTTGAACGTAGAACAAGTTAAGTCGTAGTTTGAGAAAATTCATGAGTATTACCTATGGTTTGACGTTATTAACGCGTTTTTAGATTGATTTCGTTATGTATTAACCATCAAATACTTTTTGGAAACTCTAAATACCAATTGGAGTCACGAAAAGATATTTTGAACAACCATATTGGATGTTCAATGCCAAATCGCAAACGTTGTTTTGAAAGTAAAAAAAATATTCAATCTTAAAACCAATTGTTCAACTTTCGAAACTTATTTTTACTTCGATTTCAATAATTTTTTTTATATCACAATTCAAGTGTGAAGCTATATGTATTAATTTAGAATCACAAAAACATATTTTGAACAACATTAGAGGTTGTTGAACGTCGAACAAGTGAAGTCATAGTTTGAGAAAATTTATGAATACTACCTACCGTTAGACGTTATGAACGCATATTGGAGTCACGAAAAGTCATTTTTAACGACCATATTGGATATTCAATGCCGAATCACAAACGTTTTTTCTGAAAATGAAAAAATATTCAATCCTAAAACAAATTGTTCAACTTTCGAAACTTATTTTTAATTCAATTTCTATAGTTTTTCTATATCAGCATTCAAGTACGAAGCCATATGTATTAATTTAGAATCACATAGACACATTTTGAACAACATTAGAGGTTGTTGAACGTAGAACAAGTTAAGTCGTAGTTTGAGAAAATTCATGAGTATTACCTATGGTTTGACGTTATTAACGCGTTTTTAGATTGATTTCGTTATGTATTAACCATCAAATACTTTTTAGAAACTCTAAATACCAATTGGAGTCACGAAAAGATATTTTGAACAACCATATTGGATGTTCAATGCCAAATCGCAAACGTTGTTTTGAAAGTAAAAAAATATTCAATCTTAAAACCAATTGTTCAACTTTCGAAACTTATTTTTAGTTCTATTTCAATAATTTTTTTTATATCACAATTAAAGTGTGAAGCTATATGTATTAATTTAGAATCACAAAAACATATTTTGAACAACATTAGAGGTTGTTGAACGTCGAACAAGTTAAGTCATAGTTTGAGAAAATTAATGAGTAGTACCTACCGTTAGACGTTATGAACGCATTTTTAGATTGATTTCATTATGTATTAATAATCAAAATACTTTTTGGAAACTCTAAATACCAACTGGAATCACGAAAGGACATTTTGAACGACCATATTGGATGTTCAATGCCGAATTGCAAACATTTTTTCGAAAATTAAAAAAATATTCAATCTTAAAACCAATTGTTCTACTTTCGAAACTTATTTTGAATTCGAATTTCAAAGTTTTTATACATCATAATACACATACGAAGCCATTTGTAATAGTTCGGAGTCACAAAAACACATTTTGACCAAATATACAGGTTGTTCAACATTGAACAATTAGGTCACAGTTTGAGAAAACGCACGTGTATTACTTACCGTTGGATGTTCTAAAAGAATTTTTAGATTGATTTAACAATTTTGGATACTCTAACTACCAATTGTAGTCAAAAAAATACATTTTAAACGAAATGCTCAATGTCAAATCGGAAATATTTTTATTAAAATCGAAAAAAATTCAATCTTAAAACAAAATGTTCAACGTTTGAAACTTATTTTTAATTCGATTTTCAAAGTTTTTATACATCATAATGCACATACAAAGCCATAAGTACTAGTTTTCTGTCAAAAAAAAAAAAAGCCATTTTGAACAACTACACAAGTTGTTCAACGTCGTACAATTTAGCTCATAGTTTGGAAAATTTCACAAGTATTACCTACCGTTGGATAATCAATACGAATTTTTAGATTGATTTCATTATGTATTAACCATCATACTATATTGGATATTCAACGTCGATTCGCAAACATGTTTGTCAAAATTGAAAAACATTCAATCTTAAAACCAACATCCGAAACTTATTAAAAATTCATTTTCCAAAGTTTGTATATATATATATATATCATAATACACATATGAAGCCATATGTACTAGTTTGGAGTCACAAAAACACATTTTGAAAACCTATACGGGTTGTTCAACCTCGAACAATATGGGTAATACTTTGAGAATTTCTTATGTATGGATGTTGGATGTTATAAACACATTTGTACATTGATTTCATTATGTATTAACCGTCAAAACACGTTTTGTATACTCTAACTACAAATTTGGAGTCACAAAAATACATTTTTGAACGACCATATTGGATGTTGGTATCCGAATCGCGAATGATTTTGTCAAAATCGAAAAATATTCAAGCTTAAAACCAAATGTTCAACATTCAAAACATATTTTTAATTCGATTTCTAAAGTGTTTATGTATCACAATACACGTATGAACATATATGGATTAATTTGGAATCAGAAAAACTCATTTTGACAACCATACAGGTTGTTTAACGTCGAACAATTTAGGTCATGGTTTGAAAAAATTCACAGGTATTCCTACCGTTGGATGTTGTAAACTCATTTTTAGATTGATTTCAATATGTATTCACCATCAAATCAATTTTTAGAAACTCTTGCTAGAAATTTTATGTTACGAAAATACATTTTGAAGGACCATATTGAATGTTCAATGCCGAATCGTAAATATTTTTTTCTAAATCGAAAAACACTCAAACTTAAAACCGATTGGTCAACATCCAAAACGTATTTTTAATTCGATTTCTATAGTTTTTCTATATCACAATTCAAGTATGAAGCCATGTGTATTAATTTTGAATGACGAAAACACATTTTGAGCAACATTAGAGGTTCTTGAACGTCGAACAACTTAAGTCATAGTTTGAGAAAATTCATGAGTATTACCTACCGTTGGATATTATGAAAGTATTTTTAGATTGATTTCATTATGTATTAACCATCAAAATAAATTTTGGAAACTCTAAATACCGACTGGAGTCACGATAAGACATTTTGAACGGCCATAGTAGATGTTCAATACCGAATGCAAACGTTTTTTTTTTTTTGAAAATAAAAAAATATTCAATCTTAAAACGAATTGTTCTACTTTCGAAACTTATTCTTAATTCAATTTCAATAGTTTTTCTATATCACAATTAAAGTATGAATCCATATGTATTAATTTAGAATAACAAAAACACATTTTGAACAACCTTAGAGGTTGTTAAACATCGAACAAGTTAAGATATAGTTTGAGAAAATTAATGAGTATTACGTACCGTTGGACGTTATGAACGTATTTTTAGATTGATTTCATTATGTATTAACCATCAAAATACTTTTTGAAAACTCTAAATACCAACTGGAGTCACGAAAAGACATTTTTAACGACCATATTGGATATTCAATGCCGAATCACAAACGTTTTTTCTGAAAATGAAAAAATACTCAATCCTAAAACAAATTGTTCAACTTTCTAAACTTATTTTTAATTCAATTTCTATAGTTTTTCTATATCAGCATTCAAGTACGAAGCCATATGTATTAATTTAGAATCACATAGACATATTTTGAACAACATTAGAGGTTGTTGAACGTAGAACAAGTTAAGTCGTAGTTTGAGAAAATTCATGAGTATTACCTATGGTTTGACGTTATTAACGCGTTTTTAGATTGATTTCGTTATGTATTAACCATCAAATACTTTTTGGAAACTCTAAATACCAATTTGAGTCACGAAAAGATATTTTGAACAACCATATTGGATGTTCAATGCCAAATCGCAAACGTTGTTTTGAAAGTAAAAAAAATATTCAATCTTAAAACCAATTGTTCAACTTTCGAAACTTATTTTTACTTCGATTTCAATAATTTTTTTTATATCACAATTCAAGTGTGAAGCTATATGTATTAATTTAGAATCACAAAAACATATTTTGAACAACATTAGAGGTTGTTGAATGTCGAACAAGTGAAGTCATAGTTTGAGAAAATTTATGAATACTACCTACCGTTAGACGTTATGAACGCATATTGGAGTCACGAAAAGTCATTTTTAACGACCATATTGGATATTCAATGCCGAATCACAAACGTTTTTTCTGAAAATGAAAAAATATTCAATCCTAAAACAAATTGTTCAACTTTCGAAACTTATTTTTAATTCAATTTCTATAGTTTTTCTATATCAGCATTCAAGTACGAAGCCATATGTATTAATTTAGAATCACATAGACACATTTTGAACAACATTAGAGGTTGTTGAACGTAGAACAAGTTAAGTCGTAGTTTGAGAAAATTCATGAGTATTACCTATGGTTTGACGTTATTAACGCGTTTTTAGATTGATTTCGTTATGTATTAACCATCAAATACTTTTTAGAAACTCTAAATACCAATTGGAGTCACGAAAAGATATTTTGAACAACCATATTGGATGTTCAATGCCAAATCGCAAACATTGTTTTGAAAGTAAAAAAATATTCAATCTTAAAACCAATTGTTCAACTTTCGAAACTTATTTTTAGTTCTATTTCAATAATTTTTTTTATATCACAATTAAAGTGTGAAGCTATATGTATTAATTTAGAATCACAAAAACATATTTTGAACAACATTAGAGGTTGTTGAACGTCGAACAAGTTAAGTCATAGTTTGAGAAAATTAATGAGTAGTACCTACCGTTAGACGTTATGAACGCATTTTTAGATTGATTTCATTATGTATTAACAATCAAAATACTTTTTGGAAACTCTAAATACCAACTGGAATCACGAAAGGACATTTTGAACGACCATATTGGATGTTCAATGCCGAATTGCAAATATTTTTTCGAAAATTAAAAAAATATTCAATCTTAAAACCAATTGTTCTACTTTCGAAACTTATTTTGAATTCGAATTTCAAAGTTTTTATACATCATAATACACATACGAAGCCATTTGTAATAGTTCGGAGTCACAAAAACACATTTTGACCAAATATACAGGTTGTTCAACATTGAACAATTAGGTCACAGTTTGAGAAAACGCACGTGTATTACTTACCGTTGGATGTTCTAAAAGAATTTTTAGATTGATTTAACAATTTTGGATACTCTAACTACCAATTGTAGTCAAAAAAATACATTTTAAACGAAATGCTCAATGTCAAATCGGAAATGTTTTTATTAAAATCGAAAAAAATTCAATCTTAAAACAAAATGTTCAACGTTCGAAACTTATTTTTAATTCGATTTTCAAAGTTTTTACACATCATAATGCACATACAAAGCCATAAGTACTAATTTTCTGTCAAAAAAAAAAAAAAAAAAGCCATTTTGAACAACTACACAAGTTGTTCAACGTCGTACAATTTAGCTCATAGTTTGGAAAATTTCACAAGTATTACCTACCGTTGGATAATCAATACGAATTTTTAGATTGATTTCATTATGTATTAACCATCATACTATATTGGATATTCAACGTCGATTCGCAAACATGTTTGTCAAAATTGAAAAACATTCAATCTTAAAACCAACATCCGAAACATATTAAAAATTCATTTTCCAAAGTTTGTATATATATATATATATCATAATACACATATGAAGCCATATGTACTAGTTTGGAGTCACAAAAACACATTTTGAAAACCTATACGGGTTGTTCAACCTCGAACAATATGGGTAATACTTTGAGAATTTCTTATGTATGGATGTTGGATGTTATAAACACATTTGTACATTGATTTCATTATGTATTAACCGTCAAAACACGTTTTGTATACTCTAACTACAAATTTGGAGTCACAAAAATACATTTTTGAACGACCATATTGGATGTTGGTATCCGAATCGCGAATGATTTTGTCAAAATCGAAAAATATTCAAGCTTAAAACCAAATGTTCAACATTCAAAACATATTTTTAATTCGATTTCTAAAGTGTTTATGTATCACAATACACGTATGAACATATATGGATTAATTTGGAATCAGAAAAACTCATTTTGACAACCATACAGGTTGTTTAACGTCGAACAATTTAGGTCATGGTTTGAAAAAATTCACAGGTATTCCTACCGTTGGATGTTGTAAACTCATTTTTAGATTGATTTCAATATGTATTCACCATCAAATCAATTTTTAGAAACTCTTGCTAGAAATTTTATGTTACGAAAATACATTTTGAAGGACCATATTGAATGTTCAATGCCGAAACGTAAATATTTTTTTCTAAATCGAAAAACACTCAAACTTAAAACCGATTGGTCAACATCCAAAACGTATTTTTAATTCGATTTCTATAGTTTTTCTATATCACAATTCAAGTATGAAGCCATGTGTATTAATTTTGAATGACGAAAACACATTTTGAGCAACATTAGAGGTTCTTGAACGTCGAACAACTTAAGTCATAGTTTGAGAAAATTCATGAGTATTACCTACCGTTGGATATTATGAAAGTATTTTTAGATTGATTTCATTATGTATTAACCATCAAAATAAATTTTGGAAACTCTAAATACCGACTGGAGTCACGATAAGACATTTTGAACGACCATAGTAGATGTTCAATACCGAATGCAAACGTTTTTTTTTTTTCAAAATAAAAAAATATTCAATCTTAAAACGAATTGTTCTACTTTCGAAACTTATTCTTAATTCAATTTCAATAGTTTTTCTATATCACAATTAAAGTATGAATCCATATGTATTAATTTAGAATAACAAAAACACATTTTGAACAACCTTAGAGGTTGTTAAACATCGAACAAGTTAAGATATAGTTTGAGAAAATTAATGAGTATTACGTACCGTTGGACGTTATGAACGTATTTTTAGATTGATTTCATTATGTATTAACCATCAAAATACTTTTTGAAAACTCTAAATACCAACTGGAGTCACGAAAAGACATTTTTAACGACCATATTGGATATTCAATGCCGAATCACAAACGTTTTTTTTCTGAAAATGAAAAAATACTCAATCCTAAAACAAATTGTTCAACTTTCGAAACTTATTTTTAATTCAATTTCTATAGTTTTTCTATATCAGCATTCAAGTACGAAGCCATATGTATTAATTTAGAATCACATAGACACATTTTGAACAACATTAGAGGTTGTTGAACGTAGAACAAGTTAAGTCGTAGTTTGAGAAAATTCATGAGTATTACCTATGGTTTGACGTTATTAACGCGTTTTTAGATTGATTTCGTTATGTATTAACCATCAAATACTTTTTGGAAACTCTAAATACCAATTGGAGTCACGAAAAGATATTTTGAACAACCATATTGGATGTTCAATGCCAAATCGCAAACGTTGTTTTGAAAGTAAAAAAAATATTCAATCTTAAAACCAATTGTTCAACTTTCGAAACTTATTTTTACTTCGATTTCAATAATTTTTTTTATATCACAATTCAAGTGTGAAGCTATATGTATTAATTTAGAATCACAAAAACATATTTTGAACAACATTAGAGGTTGTTGAACGTCGAACAAGTGAAGTCATAGTTTGAGAAAATTTATGAATACTACCTACCGTTAGACGTTATGAACGCATATTGGAGTCACGAAAATTCATTTTTAACGACCATATTGGATATTCAATGCCGAATCACAAACGTTTTTTCTGAAAATGAAAAAATATTCAATCCTAAAACAAATTGTTCAACTTTCGAAACTTATTTTTAATTCAATTTCTATAGTTTTTCTATATCAGCATTCAAGTACGAAGCCATATGTATTAATTTAGAATCACATAGACACATTTTGAACAACATTAGAGGTTGTTGAACGTAGAACAAGTTAAGTCGTAGTTTGAGAAAATTCATGAGTATTACCTATGGTTTGACGTTATTAACGCGTTTTTAGATTGATTTCGTTATGTATTAACCATCAAATACTTTTTAGAAACTCTAAATACCAATTGGAGTCACGAAAAGATATTTTGAACAACCATATTGGATGTTCAATGCCAAATCGCAAACGTTGTTTTGAAAGTAAAAAAATATTCAATCTTAAAACCAATTGTTCAACTTTCGAAACTTATTTTTAGTTCTATTTCAATAATTTTTTTTATATCACAATTAAAGTGTGAAGCTATATGTATTAATTTAGAATCACAAAAACATATTTTGAACAACATTAGAGGTTGTTGAACGTCGAACAAGTTAAGTCATAGTTTGAGAAAATTAATGAGTAGTACCTACCGTTAGACGTTATGAACGCATTTTTAGATTGATTTCATTATGTATTAACAATCAAAATACTTTTTGGAAACTCTAAATACCAACTGGAATCACGAAAGGACATTTTGAACGACCATATTGGATGTTCAATGCCGAATTGCAAACATTTTTTCGAAAATTAAAAAAATATTCAATCTTAAAACCAATTGTTCTACTTTCGAAACTTATTTTGAATTCGAATTTCAAAGTTTTTATACATCATAATACACATACGAAGCCATTTGTAATAGTTCGGAGTCACAAAAACACATTTTGACCAAATATACAGGTTGTTCAACATTGAACAATTAGGTCACAGTTTGAGAAAACGCACGTGTATTACTTACCGTTGGATGTTCTAAAAGAATTTTTAGATTGATTTAACAATTTTGGATACTCTAACTACCAATTGTAGTCAAAAAAATACATTTTAAACGAAATGCTCAATGTCAAATCGGAAATATTTTTATTAAAATCGAAAAAAATTCAATCTTAAAACAAAATGTTCAACGTTTGAAACTTATTTTTAATTCGATTTTCAAAGTTTTTATACATCATAATGCACATACAAAGCCATAAGTACTAGTTTTCTGTCAAAAAAAAAAAAAAGCCATTTTGAACAACTACACAAGTTGTTCAACGTCGTACAATTTAGCTCATAGTTTGGAAAATTTCACAAGTATTACCTACCGTTGGATAATCAATACGAATTTTTAGATTGATTTCATTATGTATTAACCATCATACTATATTGGATATTCAACGTCGATTCGCAAACATGTTTGTCAAAATTGAAAAACATTCAATCTTAAAACCAACATCCGAAACTTATTAAAAATTCATTTTCCAAAGTTTGTATATATATATATATATCATAATACACATATGAAGCCATATGTACTAGTTTGGAGTCACAAAAACACATTTTGAAAACCTATACGGGTTGTTCAACCTCGAACAATATGGGTAATACTTTGAGAATTTCTTATGTATGGATGTTGGATGTTATAAACACATTTGTACATTGATTTCATTATGTATTAACCGTCAAAACACGTTTTGTATACTCTAACTACAAATTTGGAGTCACAAAAATACATTTTTGAACGACCATATTGGATGTTGGTATCCGAATCGCGAATGATTTTGTCAAAATCGAAAAATATTCAAGCTTAAAACCAAATGTTCAACATTCAAAACATATTTTTAATTCGATTTCTAAAGTGTTTATGTATCACAATACACGTATGAACATATATGGATTAATTTGGAATCAGAAAAACTCATTTTGACAACCATACAGGTTGTTTAACGTCGAACAATTTAGGTCATGGTTTGAAAAAATTCACAGGTATTCCTACCGTTGGATGTTGTAAACTCATTTTTAGATTGATTTCAATATGTATTCACCATCAAATCAATTTTTAGAAACTCTTGCTAGAAATTTTATGTTACGAAAATACATTTTGAAGGACCATATTGAATGTTCAATGCCGAATCGTAAATATTTTTTTCTAAATCGAAAAACACTCAAACTTAAAACCGATTGGTCAACATCCAAAACGTATTTTTAATTCGATTTCTATAGTTTTTCTATATCACAATTCAAGTATGAAGCCATGTGTATTAATTTTGAATGACGAAAACACATTTTGAGCAACATTAGAGGTTCTTGAACGTCGAACAACTTAAGTCATAGTTTGAGAAAATTCATGAGTATTACCTACCGTTGGATATTATGAAAGTATTTTTAGATTGATTTCATTATGTATTAACCATCAAAATAAATTTTGGAAACTCTAAATACCGACTGGAGTCACGATAAGACATTTTGAACGGCCATAGTAGATGTTCAATACCGAATGCAAACGTTTTTTTTTTTTTGAAAATAAAAAAATATTCAATCTTAAAACGAATTGTTCTACTTTCGAAACTTATTCTTAATTCAATTTCAATAGTTTTTCTATATCACAATTAAAGTATGAATCCATATGTATTAATTTAGAATAACAAAAACACATTTTGAACAACCTTAGAGGTTGTTAAACATCGAACAAGTTAAGATATAGTTTGAGAAAATTAATGAGTATTACGTACCGTTGGACGTTATGAACGTATTTTTAGATTGATTTCATTATGTATTAACCATCAAAATACTTTTTGAAAACTCTAAATACCAACTGGAGTCACGAAAAGACATTTTTAACGACCATATTGGATATTCAATGCCGAATCACAAACGTTTTTTCTGAAAATGAAAAAATACTCAATCCTAAAACAAATTGTTCAACTTTCTAAACTTATTTTTAATTCAATTTCTATAGTTTTTCTATATCAGCATTCAAGTACGAAGCCATATGTATTAATTTAGAATCACATAGACATATTTTGAACAACATTAGAGGTTGTTGAACGTAGAACAAGTTAAGTCGTAGTTTGAGAAAATTCATGAGTATTACCTATGGTTTGACGTTATTAACGCGTTTTTAGATTGATTTCGTTATGTATTAACCATCAAATACTTTTTGGAAACTCTAAATACCAATTTGAGTCACGAAAAGATATTTTGAACAACCATATTGGATGTTCAATGCCAAATCGCAAACGTTGTTTTGAAAGTAAAAAAAATATTCAATCTTAAAACCAATTGTTCAACTTTCGAAACTTATTTTTACTTCGATTTCAATAATTTTTTTTATATCACAATTCAAGTGTGAAGCTATATGTATTAATTTAGAATCACAAAAACATATTTTGAACAACATTAGAGGTTGTTGAATGTCGAACAAGTGAAGTCATAGTTTGAGAAAATTTATGAATACTACCTACCGTTAGACGTTATGAACGCATATTGGAGTCACGAAAAGTCATTTTTAACGACCATATTGGATATTCAATGCCGAATCACAAACGTTTTTTCTGAAAATGAAAAAATATTCAATCCTAAAACAAATTGTTCAACTTTCGAAACTTATTTTTAATTCAATTTCTATAGTTTTTCTATATCAGCATTCAAGTACGAAGCCATATGTATTAATTTAGAATCACATAGACACATTTTGAACAACATTAGAGGTTGTTGAACGTAGAACAAGTTAAGTCGTAGTTTGAGAAAATTCATGAGTATTACCTATGGTTTGACGTTATTAACGCGTTTTTAGATTGATTTCGTTATGTATTAACCATCAAATACTTTTTAGAAACTCTAAATACCAATTGGAGTCACGA
Source organism: Forsythia viridissima (assembly GCA_030279155.1). Taxonomy (NCBI): domain Eukaryota; kingdom Viridiplantae; phylum Streptophyta; class Magnoliopsida; order Lamiales; family Oleaceae; genus Forsythia; species Forsythia viridissima. The sequence continues at coordinate 19,752,506 of CM059044.1, read as the reverse complement.
AAAGATATTTTGAACAACCATATTGGATGTTCAATGCCAAATCGCAAACATTGTTTTGAAAGTAAAAAAATATTCAATCTTAAAACCAATTGTTCAACTTTCGAAACTTATTTTTAGTTCTATTTCAATAATTTTTTTTATATCACAATTAAAGTGTGAAGCTATATGTATTAATTTAGAATCACAAAAACATATTTTGAACAACATTAGAGGTTGTTGAACGTCGAACAAGTTAAGTCATAGTTTGAGAAAATTAATGAGTAGTACCTACCGTTAGACGTTATGAACGCATTTTTAGATTGATTTCATTATGTATTAACAATCAAAATACTTTTTGGAAACTCTAAATACCAACTGGAATCACGAAAGGACATTTTGAACGACCATATTGGATGTTCAATGCCGAATTGCAAACATTTTTTCGAAAATTAAAAAAATATTCAATCTTAAAACCAATTGTTCTACTTTCGAAACTTATTTTGAATTCGAATTTCAAAGTTTTTATACATCATAATACACATACGAAGCCATTTGTAATAGTACGGAGTCACAAAAACACATTTTGACCAAATATACAGGTTGTTCAACATTGAACAATTAGGTCACAGTTTGAGAAAACGCACGTGTATTACTTACCGTTGGATGTTCTAAAAGAATTTTTAGATTGATTTAACAATTTTGGATACTCTAACTACCAATTGTAGTCAAAAAAATACATTTTAAACGAAATGCTCAATGTCAAATCGGAAATGTTTTTATTAAAATCGAAAAAAATTCAATCTTAAAACAAAATGTTCAACGTTCGAAACTTATTTTTAATTCGATTTTCAAAGTTTTTACACATCATAATGCACATACAAAGCCATAAGTACTAATTTTCTGTCAAAAAAAAAAAAAAAAAAGCCATTTTGAACAACTACACAAGTTGTTCAACGTCGTACAATTTAGCTCATAGTTTGGAAAATTTCACAAGTATTACCTACCGTTGGATAATCAATACGAATTTTTAGATTGATTTCATTATGTATTAACCATCATACTATATTGGATATTCAACGTCGATTCGCAAACATGTTTGTCAAAATTGAAAAACATTCAATCTTAAAACCAACATCCGAAACATATTAAAAATTCATTTTCCAAAGTTTGTATATATATATATATATCATAATACACATATGAAGCCATATGTACTAGTTTGGAGTCACAAAAACACATTTTGAAAACCTATACGGGTTGTTCAACCTCGAACAATATGGGTAATACTTTGAGAATTTCTTATGTATGGATGTTGGATGTTATAAACACATTTGTACATTGATTTCATTATGTATTAACCGTCAAAACACGTTTTGTATACTCTAACTACAAATTTGGAGTCACAAAAATACATTTTTGAACGACCATATTGGATGTTGGTATCCGAATCGCGAATGATTTTGTCAAAATCGAAAAATATTCAAGCTTAAAACCAAATGTTCAACATTCAAAACATATTTTTAATTCGATTTCTAAAGTGTTTATGTATCACAATACACGTATGAACATATATGGATTAATTTGGAATCAGAAAAACTCATTTTGACAACCATACAGGTTGTTTAACGTCGAACAATTTAGGTCATGGTTTGAAAAAATTCACAGGTATTCCTACCGTTGGATGTTGTAAACTCATTTTTAGATTGATTTCAATATGTATTCACCATCAAATCAATTTTTAGAAACTCTTGCTAGAAATTTTATGTTACGAAAATACATTTTGAAGGACCATATTGAATGTTCAATGCCGAAACGTAAATATTTTTTTCTAAATCGAAAAACACTCAAACTTAAAACCGATTGGTCAACATCCAAAACGTATTTTTAATTCGATTTCTATAGTTTTTCTATATCACAATTCAAGTATGAAGCCATGTGTATTAATTTTGAATGACGAAAACACATTTTGAGCAACATTAGAGGTTCTTGAACGTCGAACAACTTAAGTCATAGTTTGAGAAAATTCATGAGTATTACCTACCGTTGGATATTATGAAAGTATTTTTAGATTGATTTCATTATGTATTAACCATCAAAATAAATTTTGGAAACTCTAAATACCGACTGGAGTCACGATAAGACATTTTGAACGACCATAGTAGATGTTCAATACCGAATGCAAACGTTTTTTTTTTTCAAAATAAAAAAATATTCAATCTTAAAACGAATTGTTCTACTTTCGAAACTTATTCTTAATTCAATTTCAATAGTTTTTCTATATCACAATTAAAGTATGAATCCATATGTATTAATTTAAAATAACAAAAACACATTTTGAACAACCTTAGAGGTTGTTAAACATCGAACAAGTTAAGATATAGTTTGAGAAAATTAATGAGTATTACGTACCGTTGGACGTTATGAACGTATTTTTAGATTGATTTCATTATGTATTAACCATCAAAATACTTTTTGAAAACTCTAAATACCAACTGGAGTCACGAAAAGACATTTTTAACGACCATATTGGATATTCAATGCCGAATCACAAACGTTTTTTCTGAAAATGAAAAAATACTCAATCCTAAAACAAATTGTTCAACTTTCTAAACTTATTTTTAATTCAATTTCTATAGTTTTTCTATATCAGCATTCAAGTACGAAGCCATATGTATTAATTTAGAATCACATAGACATATTTTGAACAACATTAGAGGTTGTTGAACGTAGAACAAGTTAAGTCGTAGTTTGAGAAAATTCATGAGTATTACCTATGGTTTGACGTTATTAACGCGTTTTTAGATTGATTTCGTTATGTATTAACCATCAAATACTTTTTGGAAACTCTAAATACCAATTTGAGTCACGAAAAGATATTTTGAACAACCATATTGGATGTTCAATGCCAAATCGCAAACGTTGTTTTGAAAGTAAAAAAAATATTCAATCTTAAAACCAATTGTTCAACTTTCGAAACTTATTTTTACTTCGATTTCAATAATTTTTTTTATATCACAATTCAAGTGTGAAGCTATATGTATTAATTTAGAATCACAAAAACATATTTTGAACAACATTAGAGGTTGTTGAATGTCGAACAAGTGAAGTCATAGTTTGAGAAAATTTATGAATACTACCTACCGTTAGACGTTATGAACGCATATTGGAGTCACGAAAAGTCATTTTTAACGACCATATTGGATATTCAATGCCGAATCACAAACGTTTTTTCTGAAAATGAAAAAATATTCAATCCTAAAACAAATTGTTCAACTTTCGAAACTTATTTTTAATTCAATTTCTATAGTTTTTCTATATCAGCATTCAAGTACGAAGCCATATGTATTAATTTAGAATCACATAGACACATTTTGAACAACATTAGAGGTTGTTGAACGTAGAACAAGTTAAGTCGTAGTTTGAGAAAATTCATGAGTATTACCTATGGTTTGACGTTATTAACGCGTTTTTAGATTGATTTCGTTATGTATTAACCATCAAATACTTTTTAGAAACTCTAAATACCAATTGGAGTCACGAAAAGATATTTTGAACAACCATATTGGATGTTCAATGCCAAATCGCAAACATTGTTTTGAAAGTAAAAAAATATTCAATCTTAAAACCAATTGTTCAACTTTCGAAACTTATTTTTAGTTCTATTTCAATAATTTTTTTTATATCACAATTAAAGTGTGAAGCTATATGTATTAATTTAGAATCACAAAAACATATTTTGAACAACATTAGAGGTTGTTGAACGTCGAACAAGTTAAGTCATAGTTTGAGAAAATTAATGAGTAGTACCTACCGTTAGACGTTATGAACGCATTTTTAGATTGATTTCATTATGTATTAACAATCAAAATACTTTTTGGAAACTCTAAATACCAACTGGAATCACGAAAGGACATTTTGAACGACCATATTGGATGTTCAATGCCGAATTGCAAACATTTTTTCGAAAATTAAAAAAATATTCAATCTTAAAACCAATTGTTCTACTTTCGAAACTTATTTTGAATTCGAATTTCAAAGTTTTTATACATCATAATACACATACGAAGCCATTTGTAATAGTTCGGAGTCACAAAAACACATTTTGACCAAATATACAGGTTGTTCAACATTGAACAATTAGGTCACAGTTTGAGAAAACGCACGTGTATTACTTACCGTTGGATGTTCTAAAAGAATTTTTAGATTGATTTAACAATTTTGGATACTCTAACTACCAATTGTAGTCAAAAAAATACATTTTAAACGAAATGCTCAATGTCAAATCGGAAATGTTTTTATTAAAATCGAAAAAAATTCAATCTTAAAACAAAATGTTCAACGTTCGAAACTTATTTTTAATTCGATTTTCAAAGTTTTTACACATCATAATGCACATACAAAGCCATAAGTACTAATTTTCTGTCAAAAAAAAAAAAAAAAAAGCCATTTTGAACAACTACACAAGTTGTTCAACGTCGTACAATTTAGCTCATAGTTTGGAAAATTTCACAAGTATTACCTACCGTTGGATAATCAATACGAATTTTTAGATTGATTTCATTATGTATTAACCATCATACTATATTGGATATTCAACGTCGATTCGCAAACATGTTTGTCAAAATTGAAAAACATTCAATCTTAAAACCAACATCCGAAACATATTAAAAATTCATTTTCCAAAGTTTGTATATATATATATATATCATAATACACATATGAAGCCATATGTACTAGTTTGGAGTCACAAAAACACATTTTGAAAACCTATACGGGTTGTTCAACCTCGAACAATATGGGTAATACTTTGAGAATTTCTTATGTATGGATGTTGGATGTTATAAACACATTTGTACATTGATTTCATTATGTATTAACCGTCAAAACACGTTTTGTATACTCTAACTACAAATTTGGAGTCACAAAAATACATTTTTGAACGACCATATTGGATGTTGGTATCCGAATCGCGAATGATTTTGTCAAAATCGAAAAATATTCAAGCTTAAAACCAAATGTTCAACATTCAAAACATATTTTTAATTCGATTTCTAAAGTGTTTATGTATCACAATACACGTATGAACATATATGGATTAATTTGGAATCAGAAAAACTCATTTTGACAACCATACAGGTTGTTTAACGTCGAACAATTTAGGTCATGGTTTGAAAAAATTCACAGGTATTCCTACCGTTGGATGTTGTAAACTCATTTTTAGATTGATTTCAATATGTATTCACCATCAAATCAATTTTTAGAAACTCTTGCTAGAAATTTTATGTTACGAAAATACATTTTGAAGGACCATATTGAATGTTCAATGCCGAAACGTAAATATTTTTTTCTAAATCGAAAAACACTCAAACTTAAAACCGATTGGTCAACATCCAAAACGTATTTTTAATTCGATTTCTATAGTTTTTCTATATCACAATTCAAGTATGAAGCCATGTGTATTAATTTTGAATGACGAAAACACATTTTGAGCAACATTAGAGGTTCTTGAACGTCGAACAACTTAAGTCATAGTTTGAGAAAATTCATGAGTATTACCTACCGTTGGATATTATGAAAGTATTTTTAGATTGATTTCATTATGTATTAACCATCAAAATAAATTTTGGAAACTCTAAATACCGACTGGAGTCACGATAAGACATTTTGAACGACCATAGTAGATGTTCAATACCGAATGCAAACGTTTTTTTTTTTCAAAATAAAAAAATATTCAATCTTAAAACGAATTGTTCTACTTTCGAAACTTATTCTTAATTCAATTTCAATAGTTTTTCTATATCACAATTAAAGTATGAATCCATATGTATTAATTTAAAATAACAAAAACACATTTTGAACAACCTTAGAGGTTGTTAAACATCGAACAAGTTAAGATATAGTTTGAGAAAATTAATGAGTATTACGTACCGTTGGACGTTATGAACGTATTTTTAGATTGATTTCATTATGTATTAACCATCAAAATACTTTTTGAAAACTCTAAATACCAACTGGAGTCACGAAAAGACATTTTTAACGACCATATTGGATATTCAATGCCGAATCACAAACGTTTTTTCTGAAAATGAAAAAATACTCAATCCTAAAACAAATTGTTCAACTTTCTAAACTTATTTTTAATTCAATTTCTATAGTTTTTCTATATCAGCATTCAAGTACGAAGCCATATGTATTAATTTAGAATCACATAGACATATTTTGAACAACATTAGAGGTTGTTGAACGTAGAACAAGTTAAGTCGTAGTTTGAGAAAATTCATGAGTATTACCTATGGTTTGACGTTATTAACGCGTTTTTAGATTGATTTCGTTATGTATTAACCATCAAATACTTTTTGGAAACTCTAAATACCAATTTGAGTCACGAAAAGATATTTTGAACAACCATATTGGATGTTCAATGCCAAATCGCAAACGTTGTTTTGAAAGTAAAAAAAATATTCAATCTTAAAACCAATTGTTCAACTTTCGAAACTTATTTTTACTTCGATTTCAATAATTTTTTTTATATCACAATTCAAGTGTGAAGCTATATGTATTAATTTAGAATCACAAAAACATATTTTGAACAACATTAGAGGTTGTTGAATGTCGAACAAGTGAAGTCATAGTTTGAGAAAATTTATGAATACTACCTACCGTTAGACGTTATGAACGCATATTGGAGTCACGAAAAGTCATTTTTAACGACCATATTGGATATTCAATGCCGAATCACAAACGTTTTTTCTGAAAATGAAAAAATATTCAATCCTAAAACAAATTGTTCAACTTTCGAAACTTATTTTTAATTCAATTTCTATAGTTTTTCTATATCAGCATTCAAGTACGAAGCCATATGTATTAATTTAGAATCACATAGACACATTTTGAACAACATTAGAGGTTGTTGAACGTAGAACAAGTTAAGTCGTAGTTTGAGAAAATTCATGAGTATTACCTATGGTTTGACGTTATTAACGCGTTTTTAGATTGATTTCGTTATGTATTAACCATCAAATACTTTTTAGAAACTCTAAATACCAATTGGAGTCACGAAAAGATATTTTGAACAACCATATTGGATGTTCAATGCCAAATCGCAAACATTGTTTTGAAAGTAAAAAAATATTCAATCTTAAAACCAATTGTTCAACTTTCGAAACTTATTTTTAGTTCTATTTCAATAATTTTTTTTATATCACAATTAAAGTGTGAAGCTATATGTATTAATTTAGAATCACAAAAACATATTTTGAACAACATTAGAGGTTGTTGAACGTCGAACAAGTTAAGTCATAGTTTGAGAAAATTAATGAGTAGTACCTACCGTTAGACGTTATGAACGCATTTTTAGATTGATTTCATTATGTATTAACAATCAAAATACTTTTTGGAAACTCTAAATACCAACTGGAATCACGAAAGGACATTTTGAACGACCATATTGGATGTTCAATGCCGAATTGCAAACATTTTTTCGAAAATTAAAAAAATATTCAATCTTAAAACCAATTGTTCTACTTTCGAAACTTATTTTGAATTCGAATTTCAAAGTTTTTATACATCATAATACACATACGAAGCCATTTGTAATAGTTCGGAGTCACAAAAACACATTTTGACCAAATATACAGGTTGTTCAACATTGAACAATTAGGTCACAGTTTGAGAAAACGCACGTGTATTACTTACCGTTGGATGTTCTAAAAGAATTTTTAGATTGATTTAACAATTTTGGATACTCTAACTACCAATTGTAGTCAAAAAAATACATTTTAAACGAAATGCTCAATGTCAAATCGGAAATGTTTTTATTAAAATCGAAAAAAATTCAATCTTAAAACAAAATGTTCAACGTTCGAAACTTATTTTTAATTCGATTTTCAAAGTTTTTACACATCATAATGCACATACAAAGCCATAAGTACTAATTTTCTGTCAAAAAAAAAAAAAAAAAAGCCATTTTGAACAACTACACAAGTTGTTCAACGTCGTACAATTTAGCTCATAGTTTGGAAAATTTCACAAGTATTACCTACCGTTGGATAATCAATACGAATTTTTAGATTGATTTCATTATGTATTAACCATCATACTATATTGGATATTCAACGTCGATTCGCAAACATGTTTGTCAAAATTGAAAAACATTCAATCTTAAAACCAACATCCGAAACATATTAAAAATTCATTTTCCAAAGTTTGTATATATATATATATATCATAATACACATATGAAGCCATATGTACTAGTTTGGAGTCACAAAAACACATTTTGAAAACCTATACGGGTTGTTCAACCTCGAACAATATGGGTAATACTTTGAGAATTTCTTATGTATGGATGTTGGATGTTATAAACACATTTGTACATTGATTTCATTATGTATTAACCGTCAAAACACGTTTTGTATACTCTAACTACAAATTTGGAGTCACAAAAATACATTTTTGAACGACCATATTGGATGTTGGTATCCGAATCGCGAATGATTTTGTCAAAATCGAAAAATATTCAAGCTTAAAACCAAATGTTCAACATTCAAAACATATTTTTAATTCGATTTCTAAAGTGTTTATGTATCACAATACACGTATGAACATATATGGATTAATTTGGAATCAGAAAAACTCATTTTGACAACCATACAGGTTGTTTAACGTCGAACAATTTAGGTCATGGTTTGAAAAAATTCACAGGTATTCCTACCGTTGGATGTTGTAAACTCATTTTTAGATTGATTTCAATATGTATTCACCATCAAATCAATTTTTAGAAACTCTTGCTAGAAATTTTATGTTACGAAAATACATTTTGAAGGACCATATTGAATGTTCAATGCCGAAACGTAAATATTTTTTTCTAAATCGAAAAACACTCAAACTTAAAACCGATTGGTCAACATCCAAAACGTATTTTTAATTCGATTTCTATAGTTTTTCTATATCACAATTCAAGTATGAAGCCATGTGTATTAATTTTGAATGACGAAAACACATTTTGAGCAACATTAGAGGTTCTTGAACGTCGAACAACTTAAGTCATAGTTTGAGAAAATTCATGAGTATTACCTACCGTTGGATATTATGAAAGTATTTTTAGATTGATTTCATTATGTATTAACCATCAAAATAAATTTTGGAAACTCTAAATACCGACTGGAGTCACGATAAGACATTTTGAACGACCATAGTAGATGTTCAATACCGAATGCAAACGTTTTTTTTTTTCAAAATAAAAAAATATTCAATCTTAAAACGAATTGTTCTACTTTCGAAACTTATTCTTAATTCAATTTCAATAGTTTTTCTATATCACAATTAAAGTATGAATCCATATGTATTAATTTAAAATAACAAAAACACATTTTGAACAACCTTAGAGGTTGTTAAACATCGAACAAGTTAAGATATAGTTTGAGAAAATTAATGAGTATTACGTACCGTTGGACGTTATGAACGTATTTTTAGATTGATTTCATTATGTATTAACCATCAAAATACTTTTTGAAAACTCTAAATACCAACTGGAGTCACGAAAAGACATTTTTAACGACCATATTGGATATTCAATGCCGAATCACAAACGTTTTTTTTCTGAAAATGAAAAAATACTCAATCCTAAAACAAATTGTTCAACTTTCGAAACTTATTTTTAATTCAATTTCTATAGTTTTTCTATATCAGCATTCAAGTACGAAGCCATATGTATTAATTTAGAATCACATAGACACATTTTGAACAACATTAGAGGTTGTTGAACGTAGAACAAGTTAAGTCGTAGTTTGAGAAAATTCATGAGTATTACCTATGGTTTGACGTTATTAACGCGTTTTTAGATTGATTTCGTTATGTATTAACCATCAAATACTTTTTGGAAACTCTAAATACCAATTGGAGTCACGAAAAGATATTTTGAACAACCATATTGGATGTTCAATGCCAAATCGCAAACGTTGTTTTGAAAGTAAAAAAAATATTCAATCTTAAAACCAATTGTTCAACTTTCGAAACTTATTTTTACTTCGATTTCAATAATTTTTTTTATATCACAATTCAAGTGTGAAGCTATATGTATTAATTTAGAATCACAAAAACATATTTTGAACAACATTAGAGGTTGTTGAACGTCGAACAAGTGAAGTCATAGTTTGAGAAAATTTATGAATACTACCTACCGTTAGACGTTATGAACGGATATTGGAGTCACGAAAAGTCATTTTTAACGACCATATTGGATATTCAATGCCGAATCACAAACGTTTTTTCTGAAAATGAAAAAATATTCAATCCTAAAACAAATTGTTCAACTTTCGAAACTTATTTTTAATTCAATTTCTATAGTTTTTCTATATCAGGATTCAAGTACGAAGCCATATGTATTAATTTAGAATCACATAGACACATTTTGAACAACATTAGAGGTTGTTGAACGTAGAACAAGTTAAGTCGTAGTTTGAGAAAATTCATGAGTATTACCTATGGTTTGACGTTATTAACGCGTTTTTAGATTGATTTCGTTATGTATTAACCATCAAATACTTTTTAGAAACTCTAAATACCAATTGGAGTCACGAAAAGATATTTTGAACAACCATATTGGATGTTCAATGCCAAATCGCAAACGTTGTTTTGAAAGTAAAAAAATATTCAATCTTAAAACCAATTGTTCAACTTCCGAAACTTATTTTTAGTTCTATTTCAATAATTTTTTTTATATCACAATTAAAGTGTGAAGCTATATGTATTAATTTAGAATCACAAAAACATATTTTGAACAACATTAGAGGTTGTTGAACGTCGAACAAGTTAAGTCATAGTTTGAGAAAATTAATGAGTAGTACCTACCGTTAGACGTTATGAACGCATTTTTAGATTGATTTCATTATGTATTAACAATCAAAATACTTTTTGGAAACTCTAAATACCAACTGGAATCACGAAAGGACATTTTGAACGACCATATTGGATGTTCAATGCCGAATTGCAAACATTTTTTCGAAAATTAAAAAAATATTCAATCTTAAAACCAATTGTTCTACTTTCGAAACTTATTTTGAATTCGAATTTCAAAGTTTTTATACATCATAATACACATACAAAGCCATTTGTAATAGTTCGGAGTCACAAAAACACATTTTGACCAAATATACAGGTTGTTCATCATTGAACAATTAGGTCACAGTTTGAGAAAACGCACGTGTATTACTTACCGTTGGATGTTCTAAAAGAATTTTTAGATTGATTTAACAATTTTGGATACTCTAACTACCAATTGTAGTAAAAAAAAAAAACATTTTAAACGAAATGCTCAATGTCAAATCGGAAATGTTTTTATTAAAATCGGAAAAAATTCAATCTTAAAACAAAATGTTCAACGTTCGAAACTTATTTTTAATTCGATTTTCAAAGTTTTTATACATCATAACGCACATACAAAGCCATAAGTACTAGTTTTCTGTCAAAAAAAAAAAGCCATTTTGAACAACTACACAAGTTGTTCAACGTCGTACAATTTAGCTCATAGTTTGGAAAATTTCACAAGTATTACCTACCGTTGGATAATCAATACGAATTTTTAGATTGATTTCATTATGTATTAACCATCATACTATATTGGATATTCAACGTCGATTCGCAAACATGTTTGTCAAAATTGAAAAACATTCAATCTTAAAACCAACACCCGAAACTTATATATATATATATATATATATATATATATATATATATATATATATATATATATATATATATATATAAGTACTAGTTCGGAGTCACAAAAACACATTTTGAAAACCTATACGGGTTGTTCAACCTCGAACAATATGGGTAATACTTTGAGAATTTCTTATGTATGGATGTTGGATGTTATAAACACATTTGTACATTGATTTCATTATGTATTAACCGTCAAAACACGTTTCGTATACTCTAACTACAAATTTGGAGTCACAAAAATACATTTTTGAACGACCATATTGGATGTTGGTATCCGAATCGCGAATGATTTTGTCAAAATCGATTCAAGCTTAAAACCAAATGTTCAACATTCAAAACATATTTTTAATTCGATTTCTAAAGTGTTTATGTATCACAATACACGTATGAACATATTTGGAATCAGAAAAACTCATTTTGACAACCATACAGGTTGTTTAACGTCGAACAATTTAGGTCATGGTTTGAAAAAATTCACAGGTATTCCTACCGTTGGATGTTGTAAACTCATTTTTAGATTGATTTCAATATGTATTCACCATCAAATCAATTTTTAGAAACTCTTGCCAGAAATTTTATGTTACGAAAATACATTTTGAAGGACCATATTGAATGTTCAATGACGAATCCTAGATATTTTTTTCTAAATCGAAAAACAATCAAACTTAAAACCGATTGGTCAACATCCAAAACGTATTTTTAATTCGATTTCTATAGTTTTTCTATATCACAATTCAAGTATGAAGCCATGTGTATTAATTTTGAATGACGAAAACACATTTTGAGCAACATTAGAGGTTCTTGAACGTCGAACAACTTAAGTCATAGTTTGAGAAAATTCATGAGTATTACCTACCGTTGGATATTATGAAAGTATTTTTAGATTGATTTCATTATGTATTAACCATCAAAATAAATTTTGGAAACTCTAAATACCGACTGGAGTCACGATAAGACATTTTGAACGACCATAGTAGATGTTCAATACCGAATGCAAACGTTTTTTTTTTTTTGAAAATAAAAAAATATTCAATCTTAAAACGAATTGTTCTACTTTCGAAACTTATTCTTAATTCAATTTCAATAGTTTTTCTATATCACAATTAAAGTATGAATCCATATGTATTAATTTAGAATAACAAAAACACATTTTGAACAACCTTAGAGGTTGTTAAACATCGAACAAGTTAAGATATAGTTTGAGAAAATTAATGAGTATTACGTACCGTTGGACGTTATGAACGTATTTTTAGATTGATTTCATTATGTATTAACCATCAAAATACTTTTTGAAAACTCTAAATACCAACTGGAGTCACGAAAAGACATTTTTAACGACCATATTGGATATTCAATGCCGAATCACAAACGTTTTTTCTGAAAATGAAAATATACTCAATCCTAAAACAAATTGTTCAACTTTCGAAACTTATTTTTAATTCAATTTCTATAGTTTTTCTATATCAGCATTCAAGTACGAAGCCATATGTATTAATTTAGAATCACATAGACACATTTTGAACAACATTAGAGGTTGTTGAACGTAGAACAAGTTAAGTCGTAGTTTGAGAAAATTCATGAGTATTACCTATGGTTTGACGTTATTAACGCGTTTTTAGATTGATTTCGTTATGTATTAACCATCAAATACTTTTTGGAAACTCTAAATACCAATTGGAGTCACGAAAAGATATTTTGAACAACCATATTGGATGTTCAATGCCAAATCGTAAACGTTGTTTTGAAAGTAAAAAAAAATATTCAATCTTAAAACCAATTGTTCAACTTTCGAAACTTATTTTTACTTCGATTTCAATAATTTTTTTTATATCACAATTCAAGTGTGAAGCTATATGTATTAATTTAGAATCACAAAAACATATTTTGAACAACATTAGAAGTTGTTGAACGTCGAACAAGTGAAGTCATAGTTTGAGAAAATTTATGAATACTACCTACCGTTAGACGTTATGAACGCATATTGGAGTCACAAAAAGTCATTTTTAACGACCATATTGGATATTCAATGCCGAATCACAAACGTTTTTTCTGAAAATGAAAAAATATTCAATCCTAAAACAAATTGTTCAACTTTCGAAACTTATTTTTAATTCAATTTCTATAGTTTTTCTATATCAGCATTCAAGTACGAAGCCATATGTATTAATTTAGAATCACATAGACACATTTTGAACAACATTAGAGGTTGTTGAACGTAGAACAAGTTAAGTCGTAGTTTGAGAAAATTCATGAGTATTACCTATGGTTTGACGTTATTAACGCGTTTTTAGATTGATTTCGTTATGTATTAACCATCAAATACTTTTTGGAAACTCTAAATACCAATTGGAGTCACGAAAAGATATTTTGAACAACCATATTGGATTTTCAATGCCAAATCGTAAACGTTGTTTTGAAAGTAAAAAAAAATATTCAATCTTAAAACCAATTGTTCAACTTTCGAAACTTATTTTTACTTCGATTTCAATAATTTTTTTTATATCACAATTCAAGTGTGAAGCTATATGTATTAATTTAGAATCACAAAAACATATTTTGAACAACATTAGAAGTTGTTGAACGTCGAACAAGTGAAGTCATAGTTTGAGAAAATTTATGAATACTACCTACCGTTAGACGTTATGAACGCATATTGGAGTCACGAAAAGTCATTTTTAACGACCATATTGGATATTCAATGCCGAATCACAAACGTTTTTTCTGAAAATGAAAAAATATTCAATCCTAAAACAAATTGTTCAACTTTCGAAACTTATTTTTAATTCAATTTCTATAGTTTTTCTATATCAGCATTCAAGTACGAAGCCATATGTATTAATTTAGAATCACATAGACACATTTTGAACAACATTAGAGGTTGTTGAACGTAGAACAAGTTAAGTCGTAGTTTGAGAAAATTCATGAGTATTACCTATGGTTTGACGTTATTAACGCGTTTTTAGATTGATTTCGTTATGTATTAACCATCAAATACATTTTAGAAACTCTAAATACCAATTGGAGTCACGAAAAGATATTTTGAACAACCATATTGGATGTTCAATGCCAAATCGCAAACGTTGTTTTGAAAGTAAAAAAATATTCAATCTTAAAACCAATTGTTCAACTTTCGAAACTTATTTTTAGTTCTATTTCAATAATTTTTTTTATATCACAATTAAAGTGTGAAGCTATATGTATTAATTTAGAATCACAAAAACATATTTTGAACAACATTAGAGGTTGTTGAACGTCGAACAAGTTAAGTCATAGTTTGAAAAAATTAATGAGTAGTACCTACCGTTAGACGTTATGAACGCATTTTTAGATTGATTTCATTATGTATTAACAATCAAAATACTTTTTGGAAACTCTAAATACCAACTGGAATCACGAAAGGACATTTTGAACGACCATATTGGATGTTCAATGCCGAATTGCAAACATTTTTTCGAAAATTAAAAAAATATTCAATCTTAAAACCAATTGTTCTACTTTTGAAACTTATTTTGAATTCGAATTTCAAAGTTTTTATACATCATAATACACATACAAAGCCATTTGTAATAGTTCGGAGTCACAAAAACACATTTTGACCAAATATACAGGTTGTTCATCATTGAACAATTAGGTCACAGTTTGAGAAAACGCACGTGTATTACTTACAGTTGGATGTTCTAAAAGAATTTTTAGATTGATTTAACAATTTTGGATACTCTAACTACCAATTGTAGTAAAAAAAAATACATTTTAAACGAAATGCTCAATGTCAAATCGGAAATGTTTTTATTAAAATCGGAAAAAATTCAATCTTAAAACAAAATGTTCAACGTTCGAAACTTATTTTTAATTCGATTTTCAAAGTTTTTATACATCATAACGCACATACAAAGCCATAAGTACTAGTTTTCTGTCAAAAAAAAAAAGCCATTTTGAACAACTACACAAGTTGTTCAACGTCGTACAATTTAGCTCATAGTTTGGAAAATTTCACAAGTATTACCTACCGTTGGATAATCAATACGAATTTTTAGATTGATTTCATTATGTATTAACCATCATACTATATTGGATATTCAACGTCGATTCGTAAACATGTTTGTCAAAATTGAAAAACATTCAATCTTAAAACCAACACCCGAAACTTATATATATATATATATATATATATAAGTACTAGTTCGGAGTCACAAAAACACATTTTGAAAACCTATACGGGTTGTTCAACCTCGAACAATATGGGTAATACTTTGAGAATTTCTTATGTATGGATGTTGGATGTTATAAACACATTTGTACATTGATTTCATTATGTATTAACCGTCAAAACACGTTTCGTATACTCTAACTACAAATTTGGAGTCACAAAAATACATTTTTGAACGACCATATTGGATGTTGGTATCCGAATCGCGAATGATTTTGTCAAAATCGATTCAAGCTTAAAACCAAATGTTCAACATTCAAAACATATTTTTAATTCGATTTCTAAAGTGTTTATGTATCACAATACACGTATGAACATATTTGGAATCAGAAAAACTCATTTTGACAACCATACAGGTTGTTTAACGTCGAACAATTTAGGTCATGGTTTGAAAAAATTCACAGGTATTCCTACCGTTGGATGTTGTAAACTCATTTTTAGATTGATTTCAATATGTATTCACCATCAAATCAATTTTTAGAAACTCTTGCCAGAAATTTTATGTTACGAAAATACATTTTGAAGGACCATATTGAATGTTCAATGACGAATCCTAGATATTTTTTTCTAAATCGAAAAACAATCAAACTTAAAACCGATTGGTCAACATCCAAAACGTATTTTTAATTCGATTTCTATAGTTTTTCTATATCACAATTCAAGTATGAAGCCATGTGTATTAATTTTGAATGACGAAAACACATTTTGAGCAACATTAGAGGTTCTTGAACGTCGAACAACTTAAGTCATAGTTTGAGAAAATTCATGAGTATTACCTACCGTTGGATATTATGAAAGTATTTTTAGATTGATTTCATTATGTATTAACCATCAAAATAAATTTTGGAAACTCTAAATACCGACTGGAGTCACGATAAGACATTTTGAACGACCATAGTAGATGTTCAATACCGAATGCAAACGTTTTTTTTTTTTGAAAATAAAAAAATATTCAATCTTAAAACGAATTGTTCTACTTTCGAAACTTATTCTTAATTCAATTTCAATAGTTTTTCTATATCACAATTAAAGTATGAATCCATATGTATTAATTTAGAATAACAAAAACACATTTTGAACAACCTTAGAGGTTGTTAAACATCGAACAAGTTAAGATATAGTTTGAGAAAATTAATGAGTATTACGTACCGTTGGACGTTATGAACGTATTTTTAGATTGATTTCATTATGTATTAACCATCAAAATACTTTTTGAAAACTCTAAATACCAACTGGAGTCACGAAAAGACATTTTTAACGACCATATTGGATATTCAATGCCGAATCACAAACGTTTTTTCTGAAAATGAAAATATACTCAATCCTAAAACAAATTGTTCAACTTTCGAAACTTATTTTTAATTCAATTTCTATAGTTTTTCTATATCAGCATTCAAGTACGAAGCCATATGTATTAATTTAGAATCACATAGACACATTTTGAACAACATTAGAGGTTGTTGAACGTAGAACAAGTTAAGTCGTCGTTTGAGAAAATTCATGAGTATTACCTATGGTTTGACGTTATTAATGCGTTTTTAGATTGATTTCGTTATGTATTAACCATCAAATACTTTTTGGAAACTCTAAATACCAATTGGAGTCACGAAAAGATATTTTGAACAACCATATTGGATGTTCAATGCCAAATCGCAAACGTTGTTTTGAAAGTAAAAAAAATATTCAATCTTAAAACCAATTGTTCAACTTTCGAAACTTATTTTTACTTCGATTTCAATAATTTTTTTTATATCACAATTCAAGTGTGAAGCTATATGTATTAATTTAGAATCACAAAAACATATTTTGAACAACATTAGAGGTTGTTGAACGTCGAACAAGTGAAGTCATAGTTTGAGAAAATTTATGAATACTACCTACCGTTAGACGTTATGAACGGATATTGGAGTCACGAAAAGTCATTTTTAAAGACCATATTGGATATTCAATGCCGAATCACAAACGTTTTTTCTGAAAATGAAAAAATATTCAATCCTAAAACAAATTGTTCAACTTTCGAAACTTATTTTTAATTCAATTTCTATAGTTTTTCTATATCAGGATTCAAGTACGAAGCCATATGTATTAATTTAGAATCACATAGACACATTTTGAACAACATTAGAGGTTGTTGAACGTAGAACAAGTTAAGTCGTAGTTTGAGAAAATTCATGAGTATTACCTATGGTTTGACGTTATTAACGCGTTTTTAGATTGATTTCGTTATGTATTAACCATCAAATACTTTTTGGAAACTCTAAATACCAATTGGAGTCACGAAAAGATATTTTGAACAACCATATTGGATGTTCAATGCCAAATCGTAAACGTTGTTTTGAAAGTAAAAAAAAATATTCAATCTTAAAACCAATTGTTCAACTTTCGAAACTTATTTTTACTTCGATTTCAATAATTTTTTTTATATCACAATTCAAGTGTGAAGCTATATGTATTAATTTAGAATCACAAAAACATATTTTGAACAACATTAGAAGTTGTTGAACGTCGAACAAGTGAAGTCATAGTTTGAGAAAATTTATGAATACTACCTACCGTTAGACGTTATGAACGCATATTGGAGTCACGAAAAGTCATTTTTAACGACCATATTGGATATTCAATGCCGAATCACAAACGTTTTTTCTGAAAATGAAAAAATATTCAATCCTAAAACAAATTGTTCAACTTTCGAAACTTATTTTTAATTCAATTTCTATAGTTTTTCTATATCAGCATTCAAGTACGAAGCCATATGTATTAATTTAGAATCACATAGACACATTTTGAACAACATTAGAGGTTGTTGAACGTAGAACAAGTTAAGTCGTAGTTTGAGAAAATTCATGAGTATTACCTATGGTTTGACGTTATTAACGCGTTTTTAGATTGATTTCGTTATGTATTAACCATCAAATACATTTTAGAAACTCTAAATACCAATTGGAGTCACGAAAAGATATTTTGAACAACCATATTGGATGTTCAATGCCAAATCGCAAACGTTGTTTTGAAAGTAAAAAAATATTCAATCTTAAAACCAATTGTTCAACTTTCGAAACTTATTTTTAGTTCTATTTCAATAATTTTTTTTATATCACAATTAAAGTGTGAAGCTATATGTATTAATTTAGAATCACAAAAACATATTTTGAACAACATTAGAGGTTGTTGAACGTCGAACAAGTTAAGTCATAGTTTGAAAAAATTAATGAGTAGTACCTACCGTTAGACGTTATGAACGCATTTTTAGATTGATTTCATTATGTATTAACAATCAAAATACTTTTTGGAAACTCTAAATACCAACTGGAATCACGAAAGGACATTTTGAACGACCATATTGGATGTTCAATGCCGAATTGCAAACATTTTTTCGAAAATTAAAAAAATATTCAATCTTAAAACCAATTGTTCTACTTTTGAAACTTATTTTGAATTCGAATTTCAAAGTTTTTATACATCATAATACACATACAAAGCCATTTGTAATAGTTCGGAGTCACAAAAACACATTTTGACCAAATATACAGGTTGTTCATCATTGAACAATTAGGTCACAGTTTGAGAAAACGCACGTGTATTACTTACAGTTGGATGTTCTAAAAGAATTTTTAGATTGATTTAACAATTTTGGATACTCTAACTACCAATTGTAGTAAAAAAAAATACATTTTAAACGAAATGCTCAATGTCAAATCGGAAATGTTTTTATTAAAATCGGAAAAAATTCAATCTTAAAACAAAATGTTCAACGTTCGAAACTTATTTTTAATTCGATTTTCAAAGTTTTTATACATCATAACGCACATACAAAGCCATAAGTACTAGTTTTCTGTCAAAAAAAAAAAGCCATTTTGAACAACTACACAAGTTGTTCAACGTCGTACAATTTAGCTCATAGTTTGGAAAATTTCACAAGTATTACCTACCGTTGGATAATCAATACGAATTTTTAGATTGATTTCATTATGTATTAACCATCATACTATATTGGATATTCAACGTCGATTCGCAAACATGTTTGTCAAAATTGAAAAACATTCAATCTTAAAACCAACACCCGAAACTTATATATATATATATATATATATAAGTACTAGTTCGGAGTCACAAAAACACATTTTGAAAACCTATACGGGTTGTTCAACCTCGAACAATATGGGTAATACTTTGAGAATTTCTTATGTATGGATGTTGGATGTTATAAACACATTTGTACATTGATTTCATTATGTATTAACCGTCAAAACACGTTTCGTATACTCTAACTACAAATTTGGAGTCACAAAAATACATTTTTGAACGACCATATTGGATGTTGGTATCCGAATCGCGAATGATTTTGTCAAAATCGATTCAAGCTTAAAACCAAATGTTCAACATTCAAAACATATTTTTAATTCGATTTCTAAAGTGTTTATGTATCACAATACACGTATGAACATATTTGGAATCAGAAAAACTCATTTTGACAACCATACAGGTTGTTTAACGTCGAACAATTTAGGTCATGGTTTGAAAAAATTCACAGGTATTCCTACCGTTGGATGTTGTAAACTCATTTTTAGATTGATTTCAATATGTATTCACCATCAAATCAATTTTTAGAAACTCTTGCCAGAAATTTTATGTTACGAAAATACATTTTGAAGGACCATATTGAATGTTCAATGACGAATCCTAGATATTTTTTTCTAAATCGAAAAACAATCAAACTTAAAACCGATTGGTCAACATCCAAAACGTATTTTTAATTCGATTTCTATAGTTTTTCTATATCACAATTCAAGTATGAAGCCATGTGTATTAATTTTGAATGACGAAAACACATTTTGAGCAACATTAGAGGTTCTTGAACGTCGAACAACTTAAGTCATAGTTTGAGAAAATTCATGAGTATTACCTACCGTTGGATATTATGAAAGTATTTTTAGATTGATTTCATTATGTATTAACCATCAAAATAAATTTTGGAAACTCTAAATACCGACTGGAGTCACGATAAGACATTTTGAACGACCATAGTAGATGTTCAATACCGAATGCAAACGTTTTTTTTTTTTGAAAATAAAAAAATATTCAATCTTAAAACGAATTGTTCTACTTTCGAAACTTATTCTTAATTCAATTTCAATAGTTTTTCTATATCACAATTAAAGTATGAATCCATATGTATTAATTTAGAATAACAAAAACACATTTTGAACAACCTTAGAGGTTGTTAAACATCGAACAAGTTAAGATATAGTTTGAGAAAATTAATGAGTATTACGTACCGTTGGACGTTATGAACGTATTTTTAGATTGATTTCATTATGTATTAACCATCAAAATACTTTTTGAAAACTCTAAATACCAACTGGAGTCACGAAAAGACATTTTTAACGACCATATTGGATATTCAATGCCGAATCACAAACGTTTTTTCTGAAAATGAAAATATACTCAATCCTAAAACAAATTGTTCAACTTTCGAAACTTATTTTTAATTCAATTTCTATAGTTTTTCTATATCAGCATTCAAGTACGAAGCCATATGTATTAATTTAGAATCACATAGACACATTTTGAACAACATTAGAGGTTGTTGAACGTAGAACAAGTTAAGTCGTCGTTTGAGAAAATTCATGAGTATTACCTATGGTTTGACGTTATTAATGCGTTTTTAGATTGATTTCGTTATGTATTAACCATCAAATACTTTTTGGAAACTCTAAATACCAATTGGAGTCACGAAAAGATATTTTGAACAACCATATTGGATGTTCAATGCCAAATCGCAAACGTTGTTTTGAAAGTAAAAAAAATATTCAATCTTAAAACCAATTGTTCAACTTTCGAAACTTATTTTTACTTCGATTTCAATAATTTTTTTTATATCACAATTCAAGTGTGAAGCTATATGTATTAATTTAGAATCACAAAAACATATTTTGAACAACATTAGAGGTTGTTGAACGTCGAACAAGTGAAGTCATAGTTTGAGAAAATTTATGAATACTACCTACCGTTAGACGTTATGAACGGATATTGGAGTCACGAAAAGTCATTTTTAAAGACCATATTGGATATTCAATGCCGAATCACAAACGTTTTTTCTGAAAATGAAAAAATATTCAATCCTAAAACAAATTGTTCAACTTTCGAAACTTATTTTTAATTCAATTTCTATAGTTTTTCTATATCAGGATTCAAGTACGAAGCCATATGTATTAATTTAGAATCACATAGACACATTTTGAACAACATTAGAGGTTGTTGAACGTAGAACAAGTTAAGTCGTAGTTTGAGAAAATTCATGAGTATTACCTATGGTTTGACGTTATTAACGCGTTTTTAGATTGATTTCGTTATGTATTAACCATCAAATACTTTTTGGAAACTCTAAATACCAATTGGAGTCACGAAAAGATATTTTGAACAACCATATTGGATGTTCAATGCCAAATCGTAAACGTTGTTTTGAAAGTAAAAAAAAATATTCAATCTTAAAACCAATTGTTCAACTTTCGAAACTTATTTTTACTTCGATTTCAATAATTTTTTTTATATCACAATTCAAGTGTGAAGCTATATGTATTAATTTAGAATCACAAAAACATATTTTGAACAACATTAGAAGTTGTTGAACGTCGAACAAGTGAAGTCATAGTTTGAGAAAATTTATGAATACTACCTACCGTTAGACGTTATGAACGCATATTGGAGTCACAAAAAGTCATTTTTAACGACCATATTGGATATTCAATGCCGAATCACAAACGTTTTTTCTGAAAATGAAAAAATATTCAATCATAAAACAAATTGTTCAACTTTCGAAACTTATTTTTAATTCAATTTCTATAGTTTTTCTATATCAGCATTCAAGTACGAAGCCATATGTATTAATTTAGAATCACATAGACACATTTTGAACAACATTAGAGGTTGTTGAACGTAGAACAAGTTAAGTCGTAGTTTGAGAAAATTCATGAGTATTACCTATGGTTTGACGTTATTAACGCGTTTTTAGATTGATTTCGTTATGTATTAACCATCAAATACTTTTTGGAAACTCTAAATACCAATTGGAGTCACGAAAAGATATTTTGAACAACCATATTGGATGTTCAATGCCAAATCGTAAACGTTGTTTTGAAAGTAAAAAAAAATATTCAATCTTAAAACCAATTGTTCAACTTTCGAAACTTATTTTTACTTCGATTTCAATAATTTTTTTTATATCACAATTCAAGTGTGAAGCTATATGTATTAATTTAGAATCACAAAAACATATTTTGAACAACATTAGAAGTTGTTGAACGTCGAACAAGTGAAGTCATAGTTTGAGAAAATTTATGAATACTACCTACCGTTAGACGTTATGAACGCATATTGGAGTCACGAAAAGTCATTTTTAACGACCATATTGGATATTCAATGCCGAATCACAAACGTTTTTTCTGAAAATGAAAAAATATTCAATCCTAAAACAAATTGTTCAACTTTCGAAACTTATTTTTAATTCAATTTCTATAGTTTTTCTATATCAGCATTCAAGTACGAAGCCATATGTATTAATTTAGAATCACATAGACACATTTTGAACAACATTAGAGGTTGTTGAACGTAGAACAAGTTAAGTCGTAGTTTGAGAAAATTCATGAGTATTACCTATGGTTTGACGTTATTAACGCGTTTTTAGATTGATTTCGTTATGTATTAACCATCAAATACATTTTAGAAACTCTAAATACCAATTGGAGTCACGAAAAGATATTTTGAACAACCATATTGGATGTTCAATGCCAAATCGCAAACGTTGTTTTGAAAGTAAAAAAATATTCAATCTTAAAACCAATTGTTCAACTTTCGAAACTTATTTTTAGTTCTATTTCAATAATTTTTTTTATATCACAATTAAAGTGTGAAGCTATATGTATTAATTTAGAATCACAAAAACATATTTTGAACAACATTAGAGGTTGTTGAACGTCGAACAAGTTAAGTCATAGTTTGAGAAAATTAATGAGTAGTACCTACCGTTAGACGTTATGAACGCATTTTTAGATTGATTTCATTATGTATTAACAATCAAAATACTTTTTGGAAACTCTAAATACCAACTGGAATCACGAAAGGACATTTTGAACGACCATATTGGATGTTCAATGCCGAATTGCAAACATTTTTTCGAAAATTAAAAAAATATTCAATCTTAAAACCAATTGTTCTACTTTTGAAACTTATTTTGAATTCGAATTTCAAAGTTTTTATACATCATAATACACATACAAAGCCATTTGTAATAGTTCGGAGTCACAAAAACACATTTTGATCAAATATACAGGTTGTTCATCATTGAACAATTAGGTCACAGTTTGAGAAAACGCACGTGTATTACTTACAGTTGGATGTTCTAAAAGAATTTTTAGATTGATTTAACAATTTTGGATACTCTAACTACCAATTGTAGTAAAAAAAAATACATTTTAAACGAAATGCTCAATGTCAAATCGGAAATGTTTTTATTAAAATCGGAAAAAATTCAATCTTAAAACAAAATGTTCAACGTTCGAAACTTATTTTTAATTCGATTTTCAAAGTTTTTATACATCATAACGCACATACAAAGCCATAAGTACTAGTTTTCTGTCAAAAAAAAAAAGCCATTTTGAACAACTACACAAGTTGTTCAACGTCGTACAATTTAGCTCATAGTTTGGAAAATTTCACAAGTATTACCTACCGTTGGATAATCAATACGAATTTTTAGATTGATTTCATTATGTATTAACCATCATACTATATTGGATATTCAACGTCGATTCGCAAACATGTTTGTCAAAATTGAAAAACATTCAATCTTAAAACCAACACCCGAAACTTATATATATATATATATATATATAAGTACTAGTTCGGAGTCACAAAAACACATTTTGAAAACCTATACGGGTTGTTCAACCTCGAACAATATGGGTAATACTTTGAGAATTTCTTATGTATGGATGTTGGATGTTATAAACACATTTGTACATTGATTTCATTATGTATTAACCGTCAAAACACGTTTCGTATACTCTAACTACAAATTTGGAGTCACAAAAATACATTTTTGAACGACCATATTGGATGTTGGTATCCGAATCGCGAATGATTTTGTCAAAATCGATTCAAGCTTAAAACCAAATGTTCAACATTCAAAACATATTTTTAATTCGATTTCTAAAGTGTTTATGTATCACAATACACGTATGAACATATTTGGAATCAGAAAAACTCATTTTGACAACCATACAGGTTGTTTAACGTCGAACAATTTAGGTCATGGTTTGAAAAAATTCACAGGTATTCCTACCGTTGGATGTTGTAAACTCATTTTTAGATTGATTTCAATATGTATTCACCATCAAATCAATTTTTAGAAACTCTTGCCAGAAATTTTATGTTACGAAAATACATTTTGAAGGACCATATTGAATGTTCAATGACGAATCCTAGATATTTTTTTCTAAATCGAAAAACAATCAAACTTAAAACCGATTGGTCAACATCCAAAACGTATTTTTAATTCGATTTCTATAGTTTTTCTATATCACAATTCAAGTATGAAGCCATGTGTATTAATTTTGAATGACGAAAACACATTTTGAGCAACATTAGAGGTTCTTGAACGTCGAACAACTTAAGTCATAGTTTGAGAAAATTCATGAGTATTACCTACCGTTGGATATTATGAAAGTATTTTTAGATTGATTTCATTATGTATTAACCATCAAAATAAATTTTGGAAACTCTAAATACCGACTGGAGTCACGATAAGACATTTTGAACGACCATAGTAGATGTTCAATACCGAATGCAAACGTTTTTTTTTTTTTGAAAATAAAAAAATATTCAATCTTAAAACGAATTGTTCTACTTTCGAAACTTATTCTTAATTCAATTTCAATAGTTTTTCTATATCACAATTAAAGTATGAATCCATATGTATTAATTTAGAATAACAAAAACACATTTTGAACAACCTTAGAGGTTGTTAAACATCGAACAAGTTAAGATATAGTTTGAGAAAATTAATGAGTATTACGTACCGTTGGACGTTATGAACGTATTTTTAGATTGATTTCATTATGTATTAACCATCAAAATACTTTTTGAAAACTCTAAATACCAACTGGAGTCACGAAAAGACATTTTTAACGACCATATTGGATATTCAATGCCGAATCACAAACGTTTTTTCTGAAAATGAAAATATACTCAATCCTAAAACAAATTGTTCAACTTTCGAAACTTATTTTTAATTCAATTTCTATAGTTTTTCTATATCAGCATTCAAGTACGAAGCCATATGTATTAATTTAGAATCACATAGACACATTTTGAACAACATTAGAGGTTGTTGAACGTAGAACAAGTTAAGTCGTAGTTTGAGAAAATTCATGAGTATTACCTATGGTTTGACGTTATTAACACGTTTTTAGATTGATTTCGTTATGTATTAACCATCAAATACTTTTTGGAAACTCTAAATACCAATTGGAGTCACGAAAAGATATTTTGAACAACAATATTGGATGTTCAATGCCAAATCGCAAACGTTGTTTTGAAAGTAAAAAAAATATTCAATCTTAAAACCAATTGTTCAACTTTCGAAACTTATTTTTAGTTCTATTTCAATAATTTTTTTTATATCACAATTAAAGTGTGAAGCTATATGTATTAATTTAGAATCACAAAAACATATTTTGAACAACATTAGAGGTTGTTGAACGTCGAACAAGTTAAGTCATAGTTTGAGAAAATTAATGAGTAGTACCTACCGTTAGACGTTATGAACGCATTTTTAGATTGATTTCATTATGTATTAACAATCAAAATACTTTTTGGAAACTCTAAATACCAACTGGAATCACGAAAGGACATTTTGAACGACCATATTGGATGTTCAATGTCGAATTGCAAACATTTTTTCGAAAATTAAAAAAATATTCAATCTTAAAACCAATTGTTCTACTTTCGAAACTTATTTTGAATTCGAATTTCAAAGTTTTTATACATCATAATACACATACAAAGCCATTTGTAATAGTTCGGAGTCACAAAAACACATTTTGACCAAATATACAGGTTGTTCATCATTGAACAATTAGGTCACAGTTTGAGAAAACGCACGTGTATTACTTACCGTTGGATGTTCTAAAAGAATTTTTAGATTGATTTAACAATTTTGGATACTCTAACTACCAATTGTAGTAAAAAAAAAAATACATTTTAAACGAAATGCTCAATGTCAAATCGGAAATATTTTTATTAAAATCGGAAAAAATTCAATCTTAAAACAAAATGTTCAACGTTCGAAACTTATTTTTAATTCGATTTTCAAAGTTTTTATACATCATAACGCACATACAAAGCCATAAGTACTAGTTTTCTGTCAAAAAAAAAAAGCCATTTTGAACAACTACACAAGTTGTTCAACGTCGTACAATTTAGCTCATAGTTTGGAAAATTTCACAAGTATTACCTACCGTTGGATAATCAATACGAATTTTTAGATTGATTTCATTATGTATTAACCATCATACTATATTGGATATTCAACGTCGATTCGCAAACATGTTTGTCAAAATTGAAAAACATTCAATCTTAAAACCAACACCCGAAACTTATATATATATATATATATAAGTACTAGTTCGGAGTCACAAAAACACATTTTGAAAACCTATACGGGTTGTTCAACCTCGAACAATATGGGTAATACTTTGAGAATTTCTTATGTATGGATGTTGGATGTTATAAACACATTTGTACATTGATTTCATTATGTATTAACCGTCAAAACACGTTTCGTATACTCTAACTACAAATTTGGAGTCACAAAAATACATTTTTGAACGACCATATTGGATGTTGGTATCCGAATCGCGAATGATTTTGTCAAAATCGATTCAAGCTTAAAACCAAATGTTCAACATTCAAAACATATTTTTAATTCGATTTCTAAAGTGTTTATGTATCACAATACACGTATGAACATATTTGGAATCAGAAAAACTCATTTTGACAACCATACAGGTTGTTTAACGTCGAACAATTTAGGTCATGGTTTGAAAAAATTCACAGGTATTCCTACCGTTGGATGTTGTAAACTCATTTTTAGATTGATTTCAATATGTATTCACCATCAAATCAATTTTTAGAAACTCTTGCCAGAAATTTTATGTTACGAAAATACATTTTGAAGGACCATATTGAATGTTCAATGACGAATCGTAGATATTTTTTTCTAAATCGAAAAACAATCAAACTTAAAACCGATTGGTCAACATCCAAAACGTATTTTTAATTCGATTTCTATAGTTTTTCTATATCACAATTCAAGTATGAAGCCATGTGTATTAATTTTGAATGACGAAAACACATTTTGAGCAACATTAGAGGTTCTTGAACGTCGAACAACTTAAGTCATAGTTTGAGAAAATTCATGAGTATTACCTACCGTTGGATATTATGAAAGTATTTTTAGATTGATTTCATTATGTATTAACCATCAAAATAAATTTTGGAAACTCTAAATACCGACTGGAGTCACGATAAGACATTTTGAACGACCATAGTAGATGTTCAATACCGAATGCAAACGTTTTTTTTTTTTTGAAAATAAAAAAATATTCAATCTTAAAACGAATTGTTCTACTTTCGAAACTTATTCTTAATTCAATTTCAATAGTTTTTCTATATCACAATTAAAGTATGAATCCATATGTATTAATTTAGAATAACAAAAACACATTTTGAACAACCTTAGAGGTTGTTAAACATCGAACAAGTTAAGATATAGTTTGAGAAAATTAATGAGTATTACGTACCGTTGGACGTTATGAACGTATTTTTAGATTGATTTCATTATGTATTAACCATCAAAATACTTTTTGAAAACTCTAAATACCAACTGGAGTCACGAAAAGACATTTTTAACGACCATATTGGATATTCAATGCCGAATCACAAACGTTTTTTCTGAAAATGAAAATATACTCAATCCTAAAACAAATTGTTCAACTTTCGAAACTTATTTTTAATTCAATTTCTATAGTTTTTCTATATCAGCATTCAAGTACGAAGCCATATGTATTAATTTAGAATCACATAGACACATTTTGAACAACATTAGAGGTTGTTGAACGTAGAACAAGTTTAGTCGTAGTTTGAGAAAATTCATGAGTATTACCTATGGTTTGACGTTATTAACGCGTTTTTAGATTGATTTCGTTATGTATTAACCATCAAATACTTTTTAGAAACTCTAAATACCAATTGGAGTCACGAAAAGATATTTTGAACAACCATATTGGATGTTCAATGCCAAATCGCAAACGTTGTTTTGAAAGTAAAAAAATATTCAATCTTAAAACCAATTGTTCAACTTTCGAAACTTATTTTTAGTTCTATTTCAATAATTTTTTTTATATCACAATTAAAGTGTGAAGCTATATGTATTAATTTAGAATCACAAAAACATATTTTGAACAACATTAGAGGTTGTTGAACGTCGAACAAGTTAAGTCATAGTTTGAGAAAATTAATGAGTAGTACCTACCGTTAGACGTTATGAACGCATTTTTAGATTGATTTCATTATGTATTAACAATCAAAATACTTTTTGGAAACTCTAAATACCAACTGGAATCACGAAAGGACATTTTGAACGACCATATTGGATGTTCAATGCCGAATTGCAAACATTTTTTCGAAAATTAAAAAAATATTCAATCTTAAAACCAATTGTTCTACTTTCGAAACTTATTTTGAATTCGAATTTCAAAGTTTTTATACATCATAATACACATACAAAGCCATTTGTAATAGTTCGGAGTCACAAAAACACATTTTGACCAAATATACAGGTTGTTCATCATTGAACAATTAGGTCACAGTTTGAGAAAACGCACGTGTATTACTTACCGTTGGATGTTCTAAAAGAATTTTTAGATTGATTTAACAATTTTGGATACTCTAACTACCAATTGTAGTAAAAAAAAAAATACATTTTAAACGAAATGCTCAATGTCAAATCGGAAATATTTTTATTAAAATCGGAAAAAATTCAATCTTAAAACAAAATGTTCAACGTTCGAAACTTATTTTTAATTCGATTTTCAAAGTTTTTATACATCATAACGCACATACAAAGCCATAAGTACTAGTTTTCTGTCAAAAAAAAAAAAGCCATTTTGAACAACTACACAAGTTGTTCAACGTCGTACAATTTAGCTCATAGTTTGGAAAATTTCACAAGTATTACCTACCGTTGGATAATCAATACGAATTTTTAGATTGATTTCATTATGTATTAACCATCATACTATATTGGATATTCAACGTCGATTCGCAAACATGTTTGTCAAAATTGAAAAACATTCAATCTTAAAACCAACACCCGAAACTTATATATATATATATATATAAGTACTAGTTCGGAGTCACAAAAACACATTTTGAAAACCTATACGGGTTGTTCAACCTCGAACAATATGGGTAATACTTTGAGAATTTCTTATGTATGGATGTTGGATGTTATAAACACATTTGTACATTGATTTCATTATGTATTAACCGTCAAAACACGTTTCGTATACTCTAACTACAAATTTGGAGTCACAAAAATACATTTTTGAACGACCATATTGGATGTTGGTATCCGAATCGCGAATGATTTTGTCAAAATCGATTCAAGCTTAAAACCAAATGTTCAACATTCAAAACATATTTTTAATTCGATTTCTAAAGTGTTTATGTATCACAATACACGTATGAACATATTTGGAATCAGAAAAACTCATTTTGACAACCATACAGGTTGTTTAACGTCGAACAATTTAGGTCATGGTTTGAAAAAATTCACAGGTATTCCTACCGTTGGATGTTGTAAACTCATTTTTAGATTGATTTCAATATGTATTCACCATCAAATCAATTTTTAGAAACTCTTGCCAGAAATTTTATGTTACGAAAATACATTTTGAAGGACCATATTGAATGTTCAATGACGAATCGTAGATATTTTTTTCTAAATCGAAAAACAATCAAACTTAAAACCGATTGGTCAACATCCAAAACGTATTTTTAATTCGATTTCTATAGTTTTTCTATATCACAATTCAAGTATGAAGCCATGTGTATTAATTTTGAATGACGAAAACACATTTTGAGCAACATTAGAGGTTCTTGAACGTCGAACAACTTAAGTCATAGTTTGAGAAAATTCATGAGTATTACCTACCGTTGGATATTATGAAAGTATTTTTAGATTGATTTCATTATGTATTAACCATCAAAATAAATTTTGGAAACTCTAAATACCGACTGGAGTCACGATAAGACATTTTGAACGACCATAGTAGATGTTCAATACCGAATGCAAACGTTTTTTTTTTTTTGAAAATAAAAAAATATTCAATCTTAAAACGAATTGTTCTACTTTCGAAACTTATTCTTAATTCAATTTCAATAGTTTTTCTATATCACAATTAAAGTATGAATCCATATGTATTAATTTAGAATAACAAAAACACATTTTGAACAACCTTAGAGGTTGTTAAACATCGAACAAGTTAAGATATAGTTTGAGAAAATTAATGAGTATTACGTACCGTTGGACGTTATGAACGTATTTTTAGATTGATTTCATTATGTATTAACCATCAAAATACTTTTTGAAAACTCTAAATACCAACTGGAGTCACGAAAAGACATTTTTAACGACCATATTGGATATTCAATGCCGAATCACAAACGTTTTTTCTGAAAATGAAAATATACTCAATCCTAAAACAAATTGTTCAACTTTCGAAACTTATTTTTAATTCAATTTCTATAGTTTTTCTATATCAGCATTCAAGTACGAAGCCATATGTATTAATTTAGAATCACATAGACACATTTTGAACAACATTAGAGGTTGTTGAACGTAGAACAAGTTTAGTCGTAGTTTGAGAAAATTCATGAGTATTACCTATGGTTTGACGTTATTAACGCGTTTTTAGATTGATTTCGTTATGTATTAACCATCAAATACTTTTTAGAAACTCTAAATACCAATTGGAGTCACGAAAAGATATTTTGAACAACCATATTGGATGTTCAATGCCAAATCGCAAACGTTGTTTTGAAAGTAAAAAAATATTCAATCTTAAAACCAATTGTTCAACTTTCGAAACTTATTTTTAGTTCTATTTCAATAATTTTTTTTATATCACAATTAAAGTGTGAAGCTATATGTATTAATTTAGAATCACAAAAACATATTTTGAACAACATTAGAGGTTGTTGAACGTCGAACAAGTTAAGTCATAGTTTGAGAAAATTAATGAGTAGTACCTACCGTTAGACGTTATGAACGCATTTTTAGATTGATTTCATTATGTATTAACAATCAAAATACTTTTTGGAAACTCTAAATACCAACTGGAATCACGAAAGGACATTTTGAACGACCATATTGGATGTTCAATGCCGAATTGCAAACATTTTTTCGAAAATTAAAAAAATATTCAATCTTAAAACCAATTGTTCTACTTTCGAAACTTATTTTGAATTCGAATTTCAAAGTTTTTATACATCATAATACACATACAAAGCCATTTGTAATAGTTCGGAGTCACAAAAACACATTTTGACCAAATATACAGGTTGTTCATCATTGAACAATTAGGTCACAGTTTGAGAAAACGCACGTGTATTACTTACCGTTGGATGTTCTAAAAGAATTTTTAGATTGATTTAACAATTTTGGATACTCTAACTACCAATTGTAGTAAAAAAAAAAATACATTTTAAACGAAATGCTCAATGTCAAATCGGAAATATTTTTATTAAAATCGGAAAAAATTCAATCTTAAAACAAAATGTTCAACGTTCAAAACTTATTTTTAATTCGATTTTCAAAGTTTTTATACATCATAACGCACATACAAAGCCATAAGTACTAGTTTTCTGTCAAAAAAAAAAAAGCCATTTTGAACAACTACACAAGTTGTTCAACGTCGTACAATTTAGCTCATAGTTTGGAAAATTTCACAAGTATTACCTACCGTTGGATAATCAATACGAATTTTTAGATTGATTTCATTATGTATTAACCATCATACTATATTGGATATTCAACGTCGATTCGCAAACATGTTTGTCAAAATTGAAAAACATTCAATCTTAAAACCAACACCCGAAACTTATATATATATATATATATAAGTACTAGTTCGGAGTCACAAAAACACATTTTGAAAACCTATACGGGTTGTTCAACCTCGAACAATATGGGTAATACTTTGAGAATTTCTTATGTATGGATGTTGGATGTTATAAACACATTTGTACATTGATTTCATTATGTATTAACCGTCAAAACACGTTTCGTATACTCTAACTACAAATTTGGAGTCACAAAAATACATTTTTGAACGACCATATTGGATGTTGGTATCCGAATCGCGAATGATTTTGTCAAAATCGATTCAAGCTTAAAACCAAATGTTCAACATTCAAAACATATTTTTAATTCGATTTCTAAAGTGTTTATGTATCACAATACACGTATGAACATATTTGGAATCAGAAAAACTCATTTTGACAACCATACAGGTTGTTTAACGTCGAACAATTTAGGTCATGGTTTGAAAAAATTCACAGGTATTCCTACCGTTGGATGTTGTAAACTCATTTTTAGATTGATTTCAATATGTATTCACCATCAAATCAATTTTTAGAAACTCTTGCCAGAAATTTTATGTTACGAAAATACATTTTGAAGGACCATATTGAATGTTCAATGACGAATCGTAGATATTTTTTTCTAAATCGAAAAACAATCAAACTTAAAACCGATTGGTCAACATCCAAAACGTATTTTTAATTCGATTTCTATAGTTTTTCTATATCACAATTCAAGTATGAAGCCATGTGTATTAATTTTGAATGACGAAAACACATTTTGAGCAACATTAGAGGTTCTTGAACGTCGAACAACTTAAGTCATAGTTTGAGAAAATTCATGAGTATTACCTACCGTTGGATATTATGAAAGTATTTTTAGATTGATTTCATTATGTATTAACCATCAAAATAAATTTTGGAAACTCTAAATACCGACTGGAGTCACGATAAGACATTTTGAACGACCATAGTAGATGTTCAATACCGAATGCAAACGTTTTTTTTTTTTTGAAAATAAAAAAATATTCAATCTTAAAACGAATTGTTCTACTTTCGAAACTTATTCTTAATTCAATTTCAATAGTTTTTCTATATCACAATTAAAGTATGAATCCATATGTATTAATTTAGAATAACAAAAACACATTTTGAACAACCTTAGAGGTTGTTAAACATCGAACAAGTTAAGATATAGTTTGAGAAAATTAATGAGTATTACGTACCGTTGGACGTTATGAACGTATTTTTAGATTGATTTCATTATGTATTAACCATCAAAATACTTTTTGAAAACTCTAAATACCAACTGGAGTCACGAAAAGACATTTTTAACGACCATATTGGATATTCAATGCCGAATCACAAACGTTTTTTCTGAAAATGAAAATATACTCAATCCTAAAACAAATTGTTCAACTTTCGAAACTTATTTTTAATTCAATTTCTATAGTTTTTCTATATCAGCATTCAAGTACGAAGCCATATGTATTAATTTAGAATCACATAGACACATTTTGAACAACATTAGAGGTTGTTGAACGTAGAACAAGTTAAGTCGTAGTTTGAGAAAATTCATGAGTATTACCTATGGTTTGACGTTATTAACGCGTTTTTAGATTGATTTCGTTATGTATTAACCATCAAATACTTTTTGGAAACTCTAAATACCAATTGGAGTCACGAAAAGATATTTTGAACAACCATATTGGATGTTCAATGCCAAATCGTAAACGTTGTTTTGAAAGTAAAAAAAATATTCAATCTTAAAACCAATTGTTCAACTTTCGAAACTTATTTTTACTTCGATTTCAATAATTTTTTTTATATCACAATTCAAGTGTGAAGCTATATGTATTAATTTAGAATCACAAAAACATATTTTGAACAACATTAGAGGTTGTTGAACGTCGAACAAGTGAAGTCATAGTTTGAGAAAATTTATGAATACTACCTATCGTTAGACGTTATGAACGCATATTGGAGTCACGAAAAGTCATTTTTAACGACCATATTGGATATTCAATGCCGAATCACAAACGTTTTTTCTGAAAATGAAAAAATATTCAATCCTAAAACAAATTGTTCAACTTTCGAAACTTATTTTTAATTCAATTTCTATAGTTTTTCTATATCAGCATTCAAGTACGAAGCCATATGTATTAATTTAGAATCACATAGACACATTTTGAACAACATTAGAGGTTGTTGAACGTAGAACAAGTTAAGTCGTAGTTTGAGAAAATTCATGAGTATTACCTATGGTTTGACGTTATTAACGCGTTTTTAGATTGATTTCGTTATGTATTAACCATCAAATACATTTTAGAAACTCTAAATACCAATTGGAGTCACGAAAAGATATTTTGAACAACCATATTGGATGTTCAATGCCAAATCGCAAACGTTGATTTGAAAGTAAAAAAATATTCAATCTTAAAACCAATTGTTCAACTTTCGAAAATTATTTTTAGTTCTATTTCAATAATTTTTTTTATATCACAATTAAAGTGTGAAGCTATATGTATTAATTTAGAATCACAAAAACATATTTTGAACAACATTAGAGGTTGTTGAACGTCGAACAAGTTAAGTCATAGTTTGAGAAAATTAATGAGTAGTACCTACCGTTAGAGGTTATGAACGCATTTTTAGATTGATTTCATTATGTATTAACAATCAAAATACTTTTTGGAAACTCTAAATACCAACTGGAATCACGAAAGGACATTTTGAACGACCATATTGGATGTTCAATGCCGAATTGCAAACATTTTTTCGAAAATTAAAAAAATATTCAATCTTAAAACCAATTGTTCTACTTTCGAAACTTATTTTGAATTCGAATTTCAAAGTTTTTATACATCATAATACACATACAAAGCCATTTGTAATAGTTCGGAGTCACAAAAACACATTTTGACCAAATATACAGGTTGTTCATCATTGAACAATTAGGTCACAGTTTGAGAAAACGCACGTGTATTACTTACCGTTGGATGTTCTAAAAGAATTTTTAGATTGATTTAACAATTTTGGATACTCTAACTACCAATTGTAGTAAAAAAAAAATACATTTTAAACGAAATGCTCAATGTCAAATCGGAAATGTTTTTATTAAAATCGGAAAAAATTCAATCTTAAAACAAGATGTTCAACGTTCGAAACTTATTTTTAATTCGATTTTCAAAGTTTTTATACATCATAACGCACATACAAAGCCATAAGTACTAGTTTTCTGTCAAAAAAAAAAAGCCATTTTGAACAACTACACAAGTTGTTCAACGTCGTACAATTTAGCTCATAGTTTGGAAAATTTCACAAGTATTACCTACCGTTGGATAATCAATACGAATTTTTAGATTGATTTCATTATGTATTAACCATCATACTATATTGGATATTCAACGTCGATTCGCAAACATGTTTGTCAAAATTGAAAAACATTCAATCTTAAAACCAACACCCGAAACTTATATATATATATATATATATATATAAGTACTAGTTCGGAGTCACAAAAACACATTTTGAAAACCTATACGGGTTGTTCAACCTCGAACAATATGGGTAATACTTTGAGAATTTCTTATGTATGGATGTTGGATGTTATAAACACATTTGTACATTGATTTCATTATGTATTAACCGTCAAAACACGTTTCGTATACTCTAACTACAAATTTGGAGTCACAAAAATACATTTTTGAACGACCATATTGGATGTTGGTATCCGAATCGCGAATGATTTTGTCAAAATCGATTCAAGCTTAAAACCAAATGTTCAACATTCAAAACATATTTTTAATTCGATTTCTAAAGTGTTTATGTATCACAATACACGTATGAACATATTTGGAATCAGAAAAACTCATTTTGACAACCATACAGGTTGTTTAACGTCGAACAATTTAGGTCATGGTTTGAAAAAATTCACAGGTATTCCTACCGTTGGATGTTGTAAACTCATTTTTAGATTGATTTCAATATGTATTCACCATCAAATCAATTTTTAGAAACTCTTGCTAGAAATTTTATGTTACGAAAATACATTTTGAAGGACCATATTGAATGTTCAATGACGAATCGTAGATATTTTTTTCTAAATCGAAAAACAATCAAACTTAAAACCGATTGGTCAACATCCAAAACGTATTTTTAATTCGATTTCTATAGTTTTTCTATATCACAATTCAAGTATGAAGCCATGTGTATTAATTTTGAATGACGAAAACACATTTTGAGCAACATTAGAGGTTCTTGAACGTCGAACAACTTAAGTCATAGTTTGAGAAAATTCATGAGTATTACCTACCGTTGGATATTATGAAAGTATTTTTAGATTGATTTCATTATGTATTAACCATCAAAATAAATTTTGGAAACTCTAAATACCGACTGGAGTCACGATAAGACATTTTGAACGACCATAGTAGATGTTCAATACCGAATGCAAACGTTTTTTTTTTTTTGAAAATAAAAAAATATTCAATCTTAAAACGAATTGTTCTACTTTCGAAACTTATTCTTAATTCAATTTCAATAGTTTTTCTATATCACAATTAAAGTATGAATCCATATGTATTAATTTAGAATAACAAAAACACATTTTGAACAACCTTAGAGGTTGTTAAACATCGAACAAGTTAAGATATAGTTTGAGAAAATTAATGAGTATTACGTACCGTTGGACGTTATGAACGTATTTTTAGATTGATTTCATTATGTATTAACCATCAAAATACTTTTTGAAAACTCTAAATACCAACTGGAGTCACGAAAAGACATTTTTAACGACCATATTGGATATTCAATGCCGAATCACAAACGTTTTTTCTGAAAATGAAAATATACTCAATCCTAAAACAAATTGTTCAACTTTCGAAACTTATTTTTAATTCAATTTCTATAG
Source organism: Forsythia viridissima (assembly GCA_030279155.1). NCBI lineage: Eukaryota > Viridiplantae > Streptophyta > Magnoliopsida > Lamiales > Oleaceae > Forsythia > Forsythia viridissima. The sequence continues at coordinate 19,714,482 of CM059044.1, read as the reverse complement.
TTTTTCTATATCAGCATTCAAGTACGAAGCCATATGTATTAATTTAGAATCACATAGACACATTTTGAACAACATTAGAGGTTGTTGAACGTAGAACAAGTTAAGTCGTAGTTTGAGAAAATTCATGAGTATTACCTATGGTTTGACGTTATTAACGCGTTTTTAGATTGATTTCGTTATGTATTAACCATCAAATACTTTTTGGAAACTCTAAATACCAATTGGAGTCACGAAAAGATATTTTGAACAACCATATTGGATGTTCAATGCCAAATCGTAAACGTTGTTTTGAAAGTAAAAAAAAATATTCAATCTTAAAACCAATTGTTCAACTTTCGAAACTTATTTTTACTTCGATTTCAATAATTTTTTTTATATCACAATTCAAGTGTGAAGCTATATGTATTAATTTAGAATCACAAAAACATATTTTGAACAACATTAGAGGTTGTTGAACGTCGAACAAGTGAAGTCATAGTTTGAGAAAATTTATGAATACTACCTACCGTTAGACGTTATGAACGCATATTGGAGTCACGAAATGTCATTTTTAACGACCATATTGGATATTCAATGCCGAATCACAAACGTTTTTTCTGAAAATGAAAAAATATTCAATCCTAAAACAAATTGTTCAACTTTCGAAACTTATTTTTAATTCAATTTCTATAGTTTTTCTATATCAGCATTCAAGTACGAAGCCATATGTATTAATTTAGAATCACATAGACACATTTTGAACAACATTAGAGGTTGTTGAACGTAGAACAAGTTTAGTCGTAGTTTGAGAAAATTCATGAGTATTACCTATGGTTTGACGTTATTAACGCGTTTTTAGATTGATTTCGTTATGTATTAACCATCAAATACTTTTTAGAAACTCTAAATACCAATTGGAGTCACGAAAAGATATTTTGAACAACCATATTGGATGTTCAATGCCAAATCGCAAACGTTGTTTTGAAAGTAAAAAAATATTCAATCTTAAAACCAATTGTTCAACTTTCGAAACTTATTTTTAGTTCTATTTCAATAATTTTTTTTATATCACAATTAAAGTGTGAAGCTATATGTATTAATTTAGAATCACAAAAACATATTTTGAACAACATTAGAGGTTGTTGAACGTCGAACAAGTTAAGTCATAGTTTGAGAAAATTAATGAGTAGTACCTACCGTTAGACGTTATTAACGCATTTTTAGATTGATTTCATTATGTATTAACAATCAAAATACTTTTTGGAAACTCTAAATACCAACTGGAATCACGAAAGGACATTTTGAACGACCATATTGGATGTTCAATGCCGAATTGCAAACATTTTTTCGAAAATTAAAAAAATATTCAATCTTAAAACCAATTGTTCTACTTTCGAAACTTATTTTGAATTCGAATTTCAAAGTTTTTATACATCATAATACACATACAAAGCCATTTGTAATAGTTCGGAGTCACAAAAACACATTTTGACCAAATATACAGGTTGTTCATCATTGAACAATTAGGTCACAGTTTGAGAAAACGCACGTGTATTACTTACCGTTGGATGTTCTAAAAGAATTTTTAGATTGATTTAACAATTTTGGATACTCTAACTACCAATTGTAGTAAAAAAAAAATACATTTTAAACGAAATGCTCAATGTCAAATCGGAAATGTTTTTATTAAAATCGGAAAAAATTCAATCTTAAAACAAAATGTTCAACGTTCGAAACTTATTTTTAATTCGATTTTCAAAGTTTTTATACATCATAACGCACATACAAAGCCATAAGTACTAGTTTTCTGTCAAAAAAAAAAGCCATTTTGAACAACTACACAAGTTGTTCAACGTCGTACAATTTAGCTCATAGTTTGGAAAATTTCACAAGTATTACCTACCGTTGGATAATCAATACGAATTTTTAGATTGATTTCATTATGTATTAACCATCATACTATATTGGATATTCAACGTTGATTCGCAAACATGTTTGTCAAAATTGAAAAACATTCAATCTTAAAACCAACACCCGAAATTTATATATATATATATATATATATATATATATATATATATATATATATATATATAAGTACTAGTTCGGAGTCACAAAAACACATTTTGAAAACCTATACGGGTTGTTCAACCTCGAACAATATGGGTAATACTTTGAGAATTTCTTATGTATGGATGTTGGATGTTATAAACACATTTGTACATTGATTTCATTATGTATTAACCGTCAAAACACGTTTCGTATACTCTAACTACAAATTTGGAGTCACAAAAATACATTTTTGAACGACCATATTGGATGTTGGTATCCGAATCGCGAATGATTTTGTCAAAATCGATTCAAGCTTAAAACCAAATGTTCAACATTCAAAACATATTTTTAATTCGATTTCTAAAGTGTTTATGTATCACAATACACGTATGAACATATTTGGAATCAGAAAAACTCATTTTGACAACCATACAGGTTGTTTAACGTCGAACAATTTAGGTCATGGTTTGAAAAAATTCACAGGTATTCCTACCGTTGGATGTTGTAAACTCATTTTTAGATTGATTTCAATATGTATTCACCATCAAATCAATTTTTAGAAACTCTTGCTAGAAATTTTATGTTACGAAAATACATTTTGAAGGACCATATTGAATGTTCAATGACGAATCGTAGATATTTTTTTCTAAATCGAAAAACAATCAAACTTAAAACCGATTGGTCAACATCCAAAACGTATTTTTAATTCGATTTCTATAGTTTTTCTATATCACAATTCAAGTATGAAGCCATGTGTATTAATTTTGAATGACGAAAACACATTTTGAGCAACATTAGAGGTTCTTGAACGTCGAACAACTTAAGTCATAGTTTGAGAAAATTCATGAGTATTACCTACCGTTGGATATTATGAAAGTATTTTTAGATTGATTTCATTATGTATTAACCATCAAAATAAATTTTGGAAACTCTAAATACCGACTGGAGTCACGATAAGACATTTTGAACGACCATAGTAGATGTTCAATACCGAATGCAAACGTTTTTTTTTTTTTGAAAATAAAAAAATATTCAATCTTAAAACGAATTGTTCTACTTTCGAAACTTATTCTTAATTCAATTTCAATAGTTTTTCTATATCACAATTAAAGTATGAATCCATATGTATTAATTTAGAATAACAAAAACACATTTTGAACAACCTTAGAGGTTGTTAAACATCGAACAAGTTAAGATATAGTTTGAGAAAATTAATGAGTATTACGTACCGTTGGACGTTATGAACGTATTTTTAGATTGATTTCATTATGTATTAACCATCAAAATACTTTTTGAAAACTCTAAATACCAACTGGAGTCACGAAAAGACATTTTTAACGACCATATTGGATATTCAATGCCGAATCACAAACGTTTTTTCTGAAAATGAAAATATACTCAATCCTAAAACAAATTGTTCAACTTTCGAAACTTATTTTTAATTCAATTTCTATAGTTTTTCTATATCAGCATTCAAGTACGAAGCCATATGTATTAATTTAGAATCACATAGACACATTTTGAACAACATTAGAGGTTGTTGAACGTAGAACAAGTTAAGTCGTAGTTTGAGAAAATTCATGAGTATTACCTATGGTTTGACGTTATTAACGCGTTTTTAGATTGATTTCGTTATGTATTAACCATCAAATACTTTTTGGAAACTCTAAATACCAATTGGAGTCACGAAAAGATATTTTGAACAACCATATTGGATGTTCAATGCCAAATCGTAAACGTTGTTTTGAAAGTAAAAAAAAATATTCAATCTTAAAACCAATTGTTCAACTTTCGAAACTTATTTTTACTTCGATTTCAATAATTTTTTTTATATCACAATTCAAGTGTGAAGCTATATGTATTAATTTAGAATCACAAAAACATATTTTGAACAACATTAGAGGTTGTTGAACGTCGAACAAGTGAAGTCATAGTTTGAGAAAATTTATGAATACTACCTACCGTTAGACGTTATGAACGCATATTGGAGTCACGAAATGTCATTTTTAACGACCATATTGGATATTCAATGCCGAATCACAAACGTTTTTTCTGAAAATGAAAAAATATTCAATCCTAAAACAAATTGTTCAACTTTCGAAACTTATTTTTAATTCAATTTCTATAGTTTTTCTATATCAGCATTCAAGTACGAAGCCATATGTATTAATTTAGAATCACATAGACACATTTTGAACAACATTAGAGGTTGTTGAACGTAGAACAAGTTTAGTCGTAGTTTGAGAAAATTCATGAGTATTACCTATGGTTTGACGTTATTAACGCGTTTTTAGATTGATTTCGTTATGTATTAACCATCAAATACTTTTTAGAAACTCTAAATACCAATTGGAGTCACGAAAAGATATTTTGAACAACCATATTGGATGTTCAATGCCAAATCGCAAACGTTGTTTTGAAAGTAAAAAAATATTCAATCTTAAAACCAATTGTTCAACTTTCGAAACTTATTTTTAGTTCTATTTCAATAATTTTTTTTATATCACAATTAAAGTGTGAAGCTATATGTATTAATTTAGAATCACAAAAACATATTTTGAACAACATTAGAGGTTGTTGAACGTCGAACAAGTTAAGTCATAGTTTGAGAAAATTAATGAGTAGTACCTACCGTTAGACGTTATGAACGCATTTTTAGATTGATTTCATTATGTATTAACAATCAAAATACTTTTTGGAAACTCTAAATACCAACTGGAATCACGAAAGGACATTTTGAACGACCATATTGGATGTTCAATGCCGAATTGCAAACATTTTTTCGAAAATTAAAAAAATATTCAATCTTAAAACCAATTGTTCTACTTTCGAAACTTATTTTGAATTCGAATTTCAAAGTTTTTATACATCATAATACACATACAAAGCCATTTGTAATAGTTCGGAGTCACAAAAACACATTTTGACCAAATATACAGGTTGTTCATCATTGAACAATTAGGTCACAGTTTGAGAAAACGCACGTGTATTACTTACCGTTGGATGTTCTAAAAGAATTTTTAGATTGATTTAACAATTTTGGATACTCTAACTACCAATTGTAGTAAAAAAAAAATACATTTTAAACGAAATGCTCAATGTCAAATCGGAAATGTTTTTATTAAAATCGGAAAAAATTCAATCTTAAAACAAAATGTTCAACGTTCGAAACTTATTTTTAATTCGATTTTCAAAGTTTTTATACATCATAACGCACATACAAAGCCATAAGTACTAGTTTTCTGTCAAAAAAAAAAGCCATTTTGAACAACTACACAAGTTGTTCAACGTCGTACAATTTAGCTCATAGTTTGGAAAATTTCACAAGTATTACCTACCGTTGGATAATCAATACGAATTTTTAGATTGATTTTATTATGTATTAACCATCATACTATATTGGATATTCAACGTCGATTCGCAAACATGTTTGTCAAAATTGAAAAACATTCAATCTTAAAACCAACACCCGAAACTTATATATATATATATATATATATCATAATACACATATGAAGCCATATGTACTAGTTCGGAGTCACAAAAACACATTTTGAAAACCTATACGGGTTGTTCAACCTCGAACAATATGGGTAATACTTTGAGAATTTCTTATGTATGGATGTTGGATGTTATAAACACATTTGTACATTGATTTCATTATGTATTAACCGTCAAAACACGTTTCGTATACTCTAACTACAAATTTGGAGTCACAAAAATACATTTTTGAACGACCATATTGGATGTTGGTATCCGAATCGCGAATGATTTTGTCAAAATCGATTCAAGCTTAAAACCAAATGTTCAACATTCAAAACATATTTTTAATTCGATTTCTAAAGTGTTTATGTATCACAATACACGTATGAACATATTTGGAATCAGAAAAACTCATTTTGACAACCATACAGGTTGTTTAACGTCGAACAATTTAGGTCATGGTTTGAAAAAATTCACAGGTATTCCTACCGTTGGATGTTGTAAACTCATTTTTAGATTGATTTCAATATGTATTCACCATCAAATCAATTTTTAGAAACTCTTGCTAGAAATTTTATGTTACGAAAATACATTTTGAAGGACCATATTGAATGTTCAATGACGAATCGTAGATATTTTTTTTCTAAATCGAAAAACAATCAAACTTAAAACCGATTGGTCAACATCCAAAACGTATTTTTAATTCGATTTCTATAGTTTTTCTATATCACAATTCAAGTATGAAGCCATGTGTATTAATTTTGAATGACGAAAACACATTTTGAGCAACATTAGAGGTTCTTGAACGTCGAACAACTTAAGTCATAGTTTGAGAAAATTCATGAGTATTACCTACCGTTGGATATTATGAAAGTATTTTTAGATTGATTTCATTATGTATTAACCATCAAAATAAATTTTGGAAACTCTAAATACCGACTGGAGTCACGATAAGACATTTTGAACGACCATAGTAGATGTTCAATACCGAATGCAAACGTTTTTTTTTTTTTGAAAATAAAAAAATATTCAATCTTAAAACGAATTGTTCTACTTTCGAAACTTATTCTTAATTCAATTTCAATAGTTTTTCTATATCACAATTAAAGTATGAATCCATATGTATTAATTTAGAATAACAAAAACACATTTTGAACAACCTTAGAGGTTGTTAAACATCGAACAAGTTAAGATATAGTTTGAGAAAATTAATGAGTATTACGTACCGTTGGACGTTATGAACGTATTTTTAGATTGATTTCATTATGTATTAACCATCAAAATACTTTTTGAAAACTCTAAATACCAACTGGAGTCACGAAAAGACATTTTTAACGACCATATTGGATATTCAATGCCGAATCACAAACGTTTTTTCTGAAAATGAAAATATACTCAATCCTAAAACAAATTGTTCAACTTTCGAAACTTATTTTTAATTCAATTTCTATAGTTTTTCTATATCAGCATTCAAGTACGAAGCCATATGTATTAATTTAGAATCACATAGACACATTTTGAACAACATTAGAGGTTGTTGAACGTAGAACAAGTTAAGTCGTAGTTTGAGAAAATTCATGAGTATTACCTATGGTTTGACGTTATTAACGCGTTTTTAGATTGATTTCGTTATGTATTAACCATCAAATACTTTTTGGAAACTCTAAATACCAATTGGAGTCACGAAAAGATATTTTGAACAACCATATTGGATGTTCAATGCCAAATCGTAAACGTTGTTTTGAAAGTAAAAAAAAATATTCAATCTTAAAACCAATTGTTCAACTTTCGAAACTTATTTTTACTTCGATTTCAATAATTTTTTTTATATCACAATTCAAGTGTGAAGCTATATGTATTAATTTAGAATCACAAAAACATATTTTGAACAACATTAGAGGTTGTTGAACGTCGAACAAGTGAAGTCATAGTTTGAGAAAATTTATGAATACTACCTACCGTTAGACGTTATGAACGCATATTGGAGTCACGAAATGTCATTTTTAACGACCATATTGGATATTCAATGCCGAATCACAAACGTTTTTTCTGAAAATGAAAAAATATTCAATCCTAAAACAAATTGTTCAACTTTCGAAACTTATTTTTAATTCAATTTCTATAGTTTTTCTATATCAGCATTCAAGTACGAAGCCATATGTATTAATTTAGAATCACATAGACACATTTTGAACAACATTAGAGGTTGTTGAACGTAGAACAAGTTTAGTCGTAGTTTGAGAAAATTCATGAGTATTACCTATGGTTTGACGTTATTAACGCGTTTTTAGATTGATTTCGTTATGTATTAACCATCAAATACTTTTTAGAAACTCTAAATACCAATTGGAGTCACGAAAAGATATTTTGAACAACCATATTGGATGTTCAATGCCAAATCGCAAACGTTGTTTTGAAAGTAAAAAAATATTCAATCTTAAAACCAATTGTTCAACTTTCGAAACTTATTTTTAGTTCTATTTCAATAATTTTTTTTATATCACAATTAAAGTGTGAAGCTATATGTATTAATTTAGAATCACAAAAACATATTTTGAACAACATTAGAGGTTGTTGAACGTCGAACAAGTTAAGTCATAGTTTGAGAAAATTAATGAGTAGTACCTACCGTTAGACGTTATGAACGCATTTTTAGATTGATTTCATTATGTATTAACAATCAAAATACTTTTTGGAAACTCTAAATACCAACTGGAATCACGAAAGGACATTTTGAACGACCATATTGGATGTTCAATGCCGAATTGCAAACATTTTTTCGAAAATTAAAAAAATATTCAATCTTAAAACCAATTGTTCTACTTTCGAAACTTATTTTGAATTCGAATTTCAAAGTTTTTATACATCATAATACACATACGAAGCCATTTGTAATAGTTCGGAGTCACAAAAACATATTTTGACCAAATATACAGGTTGTTCAACATTGAACAATTAGGTCACAGTTTGAGAAAACGCACGTATATTACTTACCGTTGGATGTTCTAAAAGAATTTTTAGATTGATTTAACAATTTTGGATACTCTAACTACCAATTGTAGTAAAAAAAAATACATTTTAAACGAAATGCTCAATGTCAAATCCGAAATGTTTTTATTAAAATCGGAAAAAATTCAATCTTAAAACAAAATGTTCAACGTTCGAAACTTATTTTTAATTCGATTTTCAAAGTTTTTATACATCATAACGCACATACAAAGCCATAAGTACTAGTTTTCTGTCAAAAAAAAAAAAGCCATTTTGAACAACTACACAAGTTGTTCAACGTCGTACAATTTAGCTCATAGTTTGGAAAATTTCACAAGTATTACCTACCGTTGGATAATCAATACGAATTTTTAGATTGATTTCATTATGTATTAACCATCATACTATATTGGATATTCAACGTCGATTCGCAAACATGTTTGTCAAAATTGAAAAACATTCAATCTTAAAACCAACACCCGAAACTTATATATATATATATATATATATATATATATATATATATATATCATAATACACATATGAAGCCATATGTACTAGTTCGGAGTCACAAAAACACATTTTGAAAACCTATACGGGTTGTTCAACCTCGAACAATATGGGTAATACTTTGAGAATTTCTTATGTATGGATGTTGGATGTTATAAACACATTTGTACATTGATTTCATTATGTATTAACCGTCAAAACACGTTTCGTATACTCTAACTACAAATTTGGAGTCACAAAAATACATTTTTGAACGACCATATTGGATGTTGGTATCCGAATCGCGAATGATTTTGTCAAAATCGATTCAAGCTTAAAACCAAATGTTCAACATTCAAAACATATTTTTAATTCGATTTCTAAAGTGTTTATGTATCACAATACACGTATGAACATATTTGGAATCAGAAAAACTCATTTTGACAACCATACAGGTTGTTTAACGTCGAACAATTTAGGTCATGGTTTGAAAAAATTCACAGGTATTCCTACCGTTGGATGTTGTAAACTCATTTTTAGATTGATTTCAATATGTATTCACCATCAAATCAATTTTTAGAAACTCTTGCTAGAAATTTTATGTTACGAAAATACATTTTGAAGGACCATATTGAATGTTCAATGACGAATCGTAGATATTTTTTTCTAAATCGAAAAACAATCAAACTTAAAACCGATTGGTCAACATCCAAAACGTATTTTTAATTCGATTTCTATAGTTTTTCTATATCACAATTCAAGTATGAAGCCATGTGTATTAATTTTGAATGACGAAAACACATTTTGAGCAACATTAGAGGTTCTTGAACGTCGAACAACTTAAGTCATAGTTTGAGAAAATTCATGAGTATTACCTACCGTTGGATATTATGAAAGTATTTTTAGATTGATTTCATTATGTATTAACCATCAAAATAAATTTTGGAAACTCTAAATACCGACTGGAGTCACGATAAGACATTTTGAACGACCATAGTAGATGTTCAATACCGAATGCAAACGTTTTTTTTTTTTTGAAAATAAAAAAATATTCAATCTTAAAACGAATTGTTCTACTTTCGAAACTTATTCTTAATTCAATTTCAATAGTTTTTCTATATCACAATTAAAGTATGAATCCATATGTATTAATTTAGAATAACAAAAACACATTTTGAACAACCTTAGAGGTTGTTAAACATCGAACAAGTTAAGATATAGTTTGAGAAAATTAATGAGTATTACGTACCGTTGGACGTTATGAACGTATTTTTAGATTGATTTCATTATGTATTAACCATCAAAATACTTTTTGAAAACTCTAAATACCAACTGGAGTCACGAAAAGACATTTTTAACGACCATATTGGATATTCAATGCCGAATCACAAACGTTTTTTCTGAAAATGAAAATATACTCAATCCTAAAACAAATTGTTCAACTTTCGAAACTTATTTTTAATTCAATTTCTATAGTTTTTCTATATCAGCATTCAAGTACGAAGCCATATGTATTAATTTAGAATCACATAGACACATTTTGAACAACATTAGAGGTTGTTGAACGTAGAACAAGTTAAGTCGTAGTTTGAGAAAATTCATGAGTATTACCTATGGTTTGACGTTATTAACGCGTTTTTAGATTGATTTCGTTATGTATTAACCATCAAATACTTTTTGGAAACTCTAAATACCAATTGGAGTCACGAAAAGATATTTTGAACAACCATATTGGATGTTCAATGCCAAATCGTAAACGTTGTTTTGAAAGTAAAAAAAAATATTCAATCTTAAAACCAATTGTTCAACTTTCGAAACTTATTTTTACTTCGATTTCAATAATTTTTTTTATATCACAATTCAAGTGTGAAGCTATATGTATTAATTTAGAATCACAAAAACATATTTTGAACAACATTAGAGGTTGTTGAACGTCGAACAAGTGAAGTCATAGTTTGAGAAAATTTATGAATACTACCTACCGTTAGACGTTATGAACGCATATTGGAGTCACGAAATGTCATTTTTAACGACCATATTGGATATTCAATGCCGAATCACAAACGTTTTTTCTGAAAATGAAAAAATATTCAATCCTAAAACAAATTGTTCAACTTTCGAAACTTATTTTTAATTCAATTTCTATAGTTTTTCTATATCAGCATTCAAGTACGAAGCCATATGTATTAATTTAGAATCACATAGACACATTTTGAACAACATTAGAGGTTGTTGAACGTAGAACAAGTTTAGTCGTAGTTTGAGAAAATTCATGAGTATTACCTATGGTTTGACGTTATTAACGCGTTTTTAGATTGATTTCGTTATGTATTAACCATCAAATACTTTTTAGAAACTCTAAATACCAATTGGAGTCACGAAAAGATATTTTGAACAACCATATTGGATGTTCAATGCCAAATCGCAAACGTTGTTTTGAAAGTAAAAAAATATTCAATCTTAAAACCAATTGTTCAACTTTCGAAACTTATTTTTAGTTCTATTTCAATAATTTTTTTTATATCACAATTAAAGTGTGAAGCTATATGTATTAATTTAGAATCACAAAAACATATTTTGAACAACATTAGAGGTTGTTGAACGTCGAACAAGTTAAGTCATAGTTTGAGAAAATTAATGAGTAGTACCTACCGTTAGACGTTATGAACGCATTTTTAGATTGATTTCATTATGTATTAACAATCAAAATACTTTTTGGAAACTCTAAATACCAACTGGAATCACGAAAGGACATTTTGAACGACCATATTGGATGTTCAATGCCGAATTGCAAACATTTTTTCGAAAATTAAAAAAATATTCAATCTTAAAACCAATTGTTCTACTTTCGAAACTTATTTTGAATTCGAATTTCAAAGTTTTTATACATCATAATACACATACAAAGCCATTTGTAATAGTTCGGAGTCACAAAAACACATTTTGACCAAATATACAGGTTGTTCAACATTGAACAATTAGGTCACAGTTTGAGAAAACGCACGTGTATTACTTACCGTTGGATGTTCTAAAAGAATTTTTAGATTGATTTAACAATTTTGGATACTCTAACTACCAATTGTAGTAAAAAAAAAATACATTTTAAACGAAATGCTCAATGTCAAATCGGAAATGTTTTTATTAAAATCGGAAAAAATTCAATCTTAAAACAAAATGTTCAACGTTCGAAACTTATTTTTAATTCGATTTTCAAAGTTTTTATACATCATAACGCACATACAAAGCCATAAGTACTAGTTTTCTGTCAAAAAAAAAAGCCATTTTGAACAACTACACAAGTTGTTCAACGTCGTACAATTTAGCTCATAGTTTGGAAAATTTCACAAGTATTACCTACCGTTGGATAATCAATACGAATTTTTAGATTGATTTCATTATGTATTAACCATCATACTATATTGGATATTCAACGTCGATTCGCAAACATGTTTGTCAAAATTGAAAAACATTCAATCTTAAAACCAACACCCGAAACTTATATATATATATATATATATATATATATATATATATATATATATATATCATAATACACATATGAAGCCATATGTACTAGTTCGGAGTCACAAAAACACATTTTGAAAACCTATACGGGTTGTTCAACCTCGAACAATATGGGTAATACTTTGAGAATTTCTTATGTATGGATGTTGGATGTTATAAACACATTTGTACATTGATTTCATTATGTATTAACCGTCAAAACACGTTTCGTATACTCTAACTACAAATTTGGAGTCACAAAAATACATTTTTGAACGACCATATTGGATGTTGGTATCCGAATCGCGAATGATTTTGTCAAAATCGATTCAAGCTTAAAACCAAATGTTCAACATTCAAAACATATTTTTAATTCGATTTCTAAAGTGTTTATGTATCACAATACACGTATGAACATATTTGGAATCAGAAAAACTCATTTTGACAACCATACAGGTTGTTTAACGTCGAACAATTTAGGTCATGGTTTGAAAAAATTCACAGGTATTCCTACCGTTGGATGTTGTAAACTCATTTTTAGATTGATTTCAATATGTATTCACCATCAAATCAATTTTTAGAAACTCTTGCTAGAAATTTTATGTTACGAAAATACATTTTGAAGGACCATATTGAATGTTCAATGACGAATCGTAGATATTTTTTTCTAAATCGAAAAACAATCAAACTTAAAACCGATTGGTCAACATCCAAAACGTATTTTTAATTCGATTTCTATAGTTTTTCTATATCACAATTCAAGTATGAAGCCATGTGTATTAATTTTGAATGACGAAAACACATTTTGAGCAACATTAGAGGTTCTTGAACGTCGAACAACTTAAGTCATAGTTTGAGAAAATTCATGAGTATTACCTACCGTTGGATATTATGAAAGTATTTTTAGATTGATTTCATTATGTATTAACCATCAAAATAAATTTTGGAAACTCTAAATACCGACTGGAGTCACGATAAGACATTTTGAACGACCATAGTAGATGTTCAATACCGAATGCAAACGTTTTTTTTTTTTTGAAAATAAAAAAATATTCAATCTTAAAACGAATTGTTCTACTTTCGAAACTTATTCTTAATTCAATTTCAATAGTTTTTCTATATCACAATTAAAGTATGAATCCATATGTATTAATTTAGAATAACAAAAACACATTTTGAACAACCTTAGAGGTTGTTAAACATCGAACAAGTTAAGATATAGTTTGAGAAAATTAATGAGTATTACGTACCGTTGGACGTTATGAACGTATTTTTAGATTGATTTCATTATGTATTAACCATCAAAATACTTTTTGAAAACTCTAAATACCAACTGGAGTCACGAAAAGACATTTTTAACGACCATATTGGATATTCAATGCCGAATCACAAACGTTTTTTCTGAAAATGAAAATATACTCAATCCTAAAACAAATTGTTCAACTTTCGAAACTTATTTTTAATTCAATTTCTATAGTTTTTCTATATCAGCATTCAAGTACGAAGCCATATGTATTAATTTAGAATCACATAGACACATTTTGAACAACATTAGAGGTTGTTGAACGTAGAACAAGTTAAGTCGTAGTTTGAGAAAATTCATGAGTATTACCTATGGTTTGACGTTATTAACGCGTTTTTAGATTGATTTCGTTATGTATTAACCATCAAATACTTTTTGGAAACTCTAAATACCAATTGGAGTCACGAAAAGATATTTTGAACAACCATATTGGATGTTCAATGCCAAATCGTAAACGTTGTTTTGAAAGTAAAAAAAAATATTCAATCTTAAAACCAATTGTTCAACTTTCGAAACTTATTTTTACTTTGATTTCAATAATTTTTTTTATATCACAATTCAAGTGTGAAGCTATATGTATTAATTTAGAATCACAAAAACATATTTTGAACAACATTAGAGGTTGTTGAACGTCGAACAAGTGAAGTCATAGTTTGAGAAAATTTATGAATACTACCTACCGTTAGACGTTATGAACGCATATTGGAGTCACGAAAAGTCATTTTTAACGACCATATTGGATATTCAATGCCGAATCACAAACGTTTTTTCTGAAAATGAAAATATACTCAATCCTAAAACAAATTGTTCAACTTTCGAAACTTATTTTTAATTCAATTTCTATAGTTTTTCTATATCAGCATTCAAGTACGAAGCCATATGTATTAATTTAGAATCACATAGACACATTTTGAACAACATTAGAGGTTGTTGAACGTAGAACAAGTTAAGTCGTAGTTTGAGAAAATTCATGAGTATTACCTATGGTTTGACGTTATTAACGCGTTTTTAGATTGATTTCGTTATGTATTAACCATCAAATACTTTTTGGAAACTCTAAATACCAATTGGAGTCACGAAAAGATATTTTGAACAACCATATTGGATGTTCAATGCCAAATCGTAAACGTTGTTTTGAAAGTAAAAAAAAATATTCAATCTTAAAACCAATTGTTCAACTTTCGAAACTTATTTTTACTTTGATTTCAATAATTTTTTTTATATCACAATTCAAGTGTGAAGCTATATGTATTAATTTAGAATCACAAAAACATATTTTGAACAACATTAGAGGTTGTTGAACGTCGAACAAGTGAAGTCATAGTTTGAGAAAATTTATGAATACTACCTACCGTTAGACGTTATGAACGCATATTGGAGTCACGAAAAGTCATTTTTAACGACCATATTGGATATTCAATGCCGAATCACAAACGTTTTTTCTGAAAATGAAAAAATATTCAATCCTAAAACAAATTGTTCAACTTTCGAAACTTATTTTTAATTCAATTTCTATAGTTTTTCTATATCAGCATTCAAGTACGAAGCCATATGTATTAATTTAGAATCACATAGACACATTTTGAACAACATTAGAGGTTGTTGAACGTAGAACAAGTTTAGTCGTAGTTTGAGAAAATTCATGAGTATTACCTATGGTTTGACGTTATTAACGCGTTTTTAGATTGATTTCGTTATGTATTAACCATCAAATACTTTTTAGAAACTCTAAATACCAATTGGAGTCACGAAAAGATATTTTGAACAACCATATTGGATGTTCAATGCCAAATCGCAAACGTTGTTTTGAAAGTAAAAAAATATTCAATCTTAAAACCAATTGTTCAACTTTCGAAACTTATTTTTAGTTCTATTTCAATAATTTTTTTTATATCACAATTAAAGTGTGAAGCTATATGTATTAATTTAGAATCACAAAAACATATTTTGAACAACATTAGAGGTTGTTGAACGTCGAACAAGTTAAGTCATAGTTTGAGAAAATTAATGAGTAGTACCTACCGTTAGACGTTATGAACGCATTTTTAGATTGATTTCATTATGTATTAACAATCAAAATACTTTTTGGAAACTCTAAATACCAACTGGAATCACGAAAGGACATTTTGAACGACCATATTGGATGTTCAATGCCGAATTGCAAACATTTTTTCGAAAATTAAAAAAATATTCAATCTTAAAACCAATTGTTCTACTTTCGAAACTTATTTTGAATTCGAATTTCAAAGTTTTTATACATCATAATACACATACGAAGCCATTTGTAATAGTTCGGAGTCACAAAAACACATTTTGACCAAATATACAGGTTGTTCAACATTGAACAATTAGGTCACAGTTTGAGAAAACGCACGTATATTACTTACCGTTGGATGTTCTAAAAGAATTTTTAGATTGATTTAACAATTTTGGATACTCTAACTACCAATTGTAGTAAAAAAAAATACATTTTAAACGAAATGCTCAATGTCAAATCCGAAATGTTTTTATTAAAATCGGAAAAAATTCAATCTTAAAACAAAATGTTCAACGTTCGAAACTTATTTTTAATTCGATTTTCAAAGTTTTTATACATCATAACGCACATACAAAGCCATAAGTACTAGTTTTCTGTCAAAAAAAAAAAGCCATTTTGAACAACTACACAAGTTGTTCAACGTCGTACAATTTAGCTCATAGTTTGGAAAATTTCACAAGTATTACCTACCGTTGGATAATCAATACGAATTTTTAGATTGATTTCATTATGTATTAACCATCATACTATATTGGATATTCAACGTCGATTCGCAAACATGTTTGTCAAAATTGAAAAACATTCAATCTTAAAACCAACACCCGAAACTTATATATATATATATATATATATATATATATATATATATATATATATATATAAGTACTAGTTCGGAGTCACAAAAACACATTTTGAAAACTTATACGGGTTGTTCAACCTCGAACAATATGGGTAATACTTTGAGAATTTCTTATGTATGGATGTTGGATGTTATAAACACATTTGTACATTGATTTCATTATGTATTAACCGTCAAAACACGTTTCGTATACTCTAACTACAAATTTGGAGTCACAAAAATACATTTTTGAACGACCATATTGGATGTTGGTATCCGAATCGCGAATGATTTTGTCAAAATCGATTCAAGCTTAAAACCAAATGTTCAACATTCAAAACATATTTTTAATTCGATTTCTAAAGTGTTTATGTATCACAATACACGTATGAACATATTTGGAATCAGAAAAACTCATTTTGACAACCATACAGGTTGTTTAACGTCGAACAATTTAGGTCATGGTTTGAAAAAATTCACAGGTATTCCTACCGTTGGATGTTGTAAACTCATTTTTAGATTGATTTCAATATGTATTCACCATCAAATCAATTTTTAGAAACTCTTGCTAGAAATTTTATGTTACGAAAATACATTTTGAAGGACCATATTGAATGTTCAATGACGAATCGTAGATATTTTTTTCTAAATCGAAAAACAATCAAACTTAAAACCGATTGGTCAACATCCAAAACGTATTTTTAATTCGATTTCTATAGTTTTTCTATATCACAATTCAAGTATGAAGCCATGTGTATTAATTTTGAATGACGAAAACACATTTTGAGCAACATTAGAGGTTCTTGAACGTCGAACAACTTAAGTCATAGTTTGAGAAAATTCATGAGTATTACCTACCGTTGGATATTATGAAAGTATTTTTAGATTGATTTCATTATGTATTAACCATCAAAATAAATTTTGGAAACTCTAAATACCGACTGGAGTCACGATAAGACATTTTGAACGACCATAGTAGATGTTCAATACCGAATGCAAACGTTTTTTTTTTTTTGAAAATAAAAAAATATTCAATCTTAAAACGAATTGTTCTACTTTCGAAACTTATTCTTAATTCAATTTCAATAGTTTTTCTATATCACAATTAAAGTATGAATCCATATGTATTAATTTAGAATAACAAAAACACATTTTGAACAACCTTAGAGGTTGTTAAACATCGAACAAGTTAAGATATAGTTTGAGAAAATTAATGAGTATTACGTACCGTTGGACGTTATGAACGTATTTTTAGATTGATTTCATTATGTATTAACCATCAAAATACTTTTTGAAAACTCTAAATACCAACTGGAGTCACGAAAAGACATTTTTAACGACCATATTGGATATTCAATGCCGAATCACAAACGTTTTTTCTGAAAATGAAAATATACTCAATCCTAAAACAAATTGTTCAACTTTCGAAACTTATTTTTAATTCAATTTCTATAGTTTTTCTATATCAGCATTCAAGTACGAAGCCATATGTATTAATTTAGAATCACATAGACACATTTTGAACAACATTAGAGGTTGTTGAACGTAGAACAAGTTAAGTCGTAGTTTGAGAAAATTCATGAGTATTACCTATGGTTTGACGTTATTAACGCGTTTTTAGATTGATTTCGTTATGTATTAACCATCAAATACTTTTTGGAAACTCTAAATACCAATTGGAGTCACGAAAAGATATTTTGAACAACCATATTGGATGTTCAATGCCAAATCGTAAACGTTGTTTTGAAAGTAAAAAAAATATTCAATCTTAAAA
Organism: Forsythia viridissima; assembly: GCA_030279155.1. Classification (NCBI taxonomy): domain Eukaryota; kingdom Viridiplantae; phylum Streptophyta; class Magnoliopsida; order Lamiales; family Oleaceae; genus Forsythia; species Forsythia viridissima. Next base: position 19,696,034 of record CM059044.1, on the reverse strand, counting down.
CCAATTGTTCAACTTTCGAAACTTATTTTTACTTCGATTTCAATAATTTTTTTTATATCACAATTCAAGTGTGAAGCTATATGTATTAATTTAGAATCACAAAAACATATTTTGAACAACATTAGAGGTTGTTGAACGTCGAACAAGTGAAGTCATAGTTTGAGAAAATTTATGAATACTACCTATCGTTAGACGTTATGAACGCATATTGGAGTCACGAAAAGTCATTTTTAACGACCATATTGGATATTCAATGCCGAATCACAAACGTTTTTTCTGAAAATGAAAAAATATTCAATCCTAAAACAAATTGTTCAACTTTCGAAACTTATTTTTAATTCAATTTCTATAGTTTTTCTATATCAGCATTCAAGTACGAAGCCATATGTATTAATTTAGAATCACATAGACACATTTTGAACAACATTAGAGGTTGTTGAACGTAGAACAAGTTAAGTCGTAGTTTGAGAAAATTCATGAGTATTACCTATGGTTTGACGTTATTAACGCGTTTTTAGATTGATTTCGTTATGTATTAACCATCAAATACATTTTAGAAACTCTAAATACCAATTGGAGTCACGAAAAGATATTTTGAACAACCATATTGGATGTTCAATGCCAAATCGCAAACGTTGTTTTGAAAGTAAAAAAATATTCAATCTTAAAACCAATTGTTCAACTTTCGAAAATTATTTTTAGTTCTATTTCAATAATTTTTTTTATATCACAATTAAAGTGTGAAGCTATATGTATTAATTTAGAATCACAAAAACATATTTTGAACAACATTAGAGGTTGTTGAACGTCGAACAAGTTAAGTCATAGTTTGAGAAAATTAATGAGTAGTACCTACCGTTAGAGGTTATGAACGCATTTTTAGATTGATTTCATTATGTATTAACAATCAAAATACTTTTTGGAAACTCTAAATACCAACTGGAATCACGAAAGGACATTTTGAACGACCATATTGGATGTTCAATGCCGAATTGCAAACATTTTTTCGAAAATTAAAAAAATATTCAATCTTAAAACCAATTGTTCTACTTTCGAAACTTATTTTGAATTCGAATTTCAAAGTTTTTATACATCATAATACACATACAAAGCCATTTGTAATAGTTCGGAGTCACAAAAACACATTTTGACCAAATATACAGGTTGTTCATCATTGAACAATTAGGTCACAGTTTGAGAAAACGCACGTGTATTACTTACCGTTGGATGTTCTAAAAGAATTTTTAGATTGATTTAACAATTTTGGATACTCTAACTACCAATTGTAGTAAAAAAAAAATACATTTTAAACGAAATGCTCAATGTCAAATCGGAAATGTTTTTATTAAAATCGGAAAAAATTCAATCTTAAAACAAGATGTTCAACGTTCGAAACTTATTTTTAATTCGATTTTCAAAGTTTTTATACATCATAACGCACATACAAAGCCATAAGTACTAGTTTTCTGTCAAAAAAAAAAAGCCATTTTGAACAACTACACAAGTTGTTCAACGTCGTACAATTTAGCTCATAGTTTGGAAAATTTCACAAGTATTACCTACCGTTGGATAATCAATACGAATTTTTAGATTGATTTCATTATGTATTAACCATCATACTATATTGGATATTCAACGTCGATTCGCAAACATGTTTGTCAAAATTGAAAAACATTCAATCTTAAAACCAACACCCGAAACTTATATATATATATATATATATCATAATACACATATGAAGACATATGTACTAGTTCGGAGTCACAAAAACACATTTTGAAAACCTATACGGGTTGTTCAACCTCGAACAATATGGGTAATACTTTGAGAATTTCTTATGTATGGATGTTGGATGTTATAAACACATTTGTACATTGATTTCATTATGTATTAACCGTCAAAACATGTTTCGTATACTCTAACTACAAATTTGGAGTCACAAAAATACATTTTTGAACGACCATATTGGATGTTGGTATCCGAATCGCGAATGATTTTGTCAAAATCGATTCAAGCTTAAAACCAAATGTTCAACATTCAAAACATATTTTTAATTCGATTTCTAAAGTGTTTATGTATCACAATACACGTATGAACATATTTGGAATCAGAAAAACTCATTTTGACAACCATACAGGTTGTTTAACGTCGAACAATTTAGGTCATGGTTTGAAAAAATTCACAGGTATTCCTACCGTTGGATGTTGTAAACTCATTTTTAGATTGATTTCAATATGTATTCACCATCAAATCAATTTTTAGAAACTCTTGCTAGAAATTTTATGTTACGAAAATACATTTTGAAGGACCATATTGAATGTTCAATGACGAATCGTAGATATTTTTTTCTAAATCGAAAAACAATCAAACTTAAAACCGATTGGTCAACATCCAAAACGTATTTTTAATTCGATTTCTATAGTTTTTCTATATCACAATTCAAGTATGAAGCCATGTGTATTAATTTTGAATGACGAAAACACATTTTGAGCAACATTAGAGGTTCTTGAACGTCGAACAACTTAAGTCATAGTTTGAGAAAATTCATGAGTATTACCTACCGTTGGATATTATGAAAGTATTTTTAGATTGATTTCATTATGTATTAACCATCAAAATAAATTTTGGAAACTCTAAATACCGACTGGAGTCACGATAAGACATTTTGAACGACCATAGTAGATGTTCAATACCGAATGCAAACGTTTTTTTTTTTTTGAAAATAAAAAAATATTCAATCTTAAAACGAATTGTTCTACTTTCGAAACTTATTCTTAATTCAATTTCAATAGTTTTTCTATATCACAATTAAAGTATGAATCCATATGTATTAATTTAGAATAACAAAAACACATTTTGAACAACCTTAGAGGTTGTTAAACATCGAACAAGTTAAGATATAGTTTGAGAAAATTAATGAGTATTACGTACCGTTGGACGTTATGAACGTATTTTTAGATTGATTTCATTATGTATTAACCATCAAAATACTTTTTGAAAACTCTAAATACCAACTGGAGTCACGAAAAGACATTTTTAACGACCATATTGGATATTCAATGCCGAATCACAAACGTTTTTTCTGAAAATGAAAATATACTCAATCCTAAAACAAATTGTTCAACTTTCGAAACTTATTTTTAATTCAATTTCTATAGTTTTTCTATATCAGCATTCAAGTACGAAGCCATATGTATTAATTTAGAATCACATAGACACATTTTGAACAACATTAGAGGTTGTTGAACGTAGAACAAGTTAAGTCGTAGTTTGAGAAAATTCATGAGTATTACCTATGGTTTGACGTTATTAACGCGTTTTTAGATTGATTTCGTTATGTATTAACCATCAAATACTTTTTGGAAACTCTAAATACCAATTGGAGTCACGAAAAGATATTTTGAATAACCATATTGGATGTTCAATGCCAAATCGTAAACGTTGTTTTGAAAGTAAAAAAAATATTCAATCTTAAAACCAATTGTTCAACTTTCGAAACTTATTTTTACTTCGATTTCAATAATTTTTTTTATATCACAATTCAAGTGTGAAGCTATATGTATTAATTTAGAATCACAAAAACATATTTTGAACAACATTAGAGGTTGTTGAACGTCGAACAAGTGAAGTCATAGTTTGAGAAAATTTATGAATACTACCTACCGTTAGACGTTATGAACGCATATTGGAGTCACGAAAAGTCATTTTTAACGACCATATTGGATATTCAATGCCGAATCACAAACGTTTTTTCTGAAAATGAAAAAATATTCAATCCTAAAACAAATTGTTCAACTTTCGAAACTTATTTTTAATTCAATTTCTATAGTTTTTCTATATCAGCATTCAAGTACGAAGCCATATGTATTAATTTAGAATCACATAGACACATTTTGAACAACATTAGAGGTTGTTGAACGTAGAACAAGTTAAGTCGTAGTTTGAGAAAATTCATGAGTATTACCTATGGTTTGACGTTATTAACGCGTTTTTAGATTGATTTCGTTATGTATTAACCATCAAATACATTTTAGAAACTCTAAATACCAATTGGAGTCACGAAAAGATATTTTGAACAACCATATTGGATGTTCAATGCCAAATCGCAAACGTTGTTTTGAAAGTAAAAAAATATTCAATCTTAAAACCAATTGTTCAACTTTCGAAACTTATTTTTAGTTCTATTTCAATAATTTTTTTTATATCACAATTAAAGTGTGAAGCTATATGTATTAATTTAGAATCACAAAAACATATTTTGAACAACATTAGAGGTTGTTGAACGTCGAACAGGTTAAGTCATAGTTTGAGAAAATTAATGAGTAGTACCTACCGTTAGACGTTATGAACGCATTTTTAGATTGATTTCATTATGTATTAACAATCAAAATACTTTTTGGAAACTCTAAATACCAACTGGAATCACGACAGGACATTTTGAACGACCATATTGGATGTTCAATGCCGAATTGCAAACATTTTTTCGAAAATTAAAAAAATATTCAATCTTAAAACCAATTGTTCTACTTTCGAAACTTATTTTGAATTCGAATTTCAAAGTTTTTATACATCATAATACACATACAAAGCCATTTGTAATAGTTCGGAGTCACAAAAACACATTTTGACCAAATATACAGGTTGTTCATCATTGAACAATTAGGTCACAGTTTGAGAAAACGCACGTGTATTACTTACCGTTGGATGTTCTAAAAGAATTTTTAGATTGATTTAACAATTTTGGATACTCTAACTACCAATTGTAGTAAAAAAAAAATACATTTTAAACGAAATGCTCAATGTCAAATCGGAAATGTTTTTATTAAAATCGGAAAAAATTCAATCTTAAAACAAAATGTTCAACGTTCGAAACTTATTTTTAATTCGATTTTCAAAGTTTTTATACATCATAACGCACATACAAAGCCATAAGTACTAGTTTCTGTCAAAAAAAAAAAGCCATTTTGAACAACTACACAAGTTGTTCAACGTCGTACAATTTAGCTCATAGTTTGGAAAATTTCACAAGTATTACCTACCGTTGGATAATCAATACGAATTTTTAGATTGATTTCATTATGTATTAACCATCATACTATATTGGATATTCAACGTCGATTCGCAAACATGTTTGTCAAAATTGAAAAACATTCAATCTTAAAACCAACACCCGAAACTTATATATATATATATATATATATATATATATATATATATATATATATATATATATATAAGTACTAGTTCGGAGTCACAAAAACACATTTTGAAAACTTATACGGGTTGTTCAACCTCGAACAATATGGGTAATACTTTGAGAATTTCTTATGTATGGATGTTGGATGTTATAAACACATTTGTACATTGATTTCATTATGTATTAACCGTCAAAACACGTTTCGTATACTCTAACTACAAATTTGGAGTCACAAAAATACATTTTTGAACGACCATATTGGATGTTGGTATCCGAATCGCGAATGATTTTGTCAAAATCGATTCAAGCTTAAAACCAAATGTTCAACATTCAAAACATATTTTTAATTCGATTTCTAAAGTGTTTATGTATCACAATACACGTATGAACATATTTGGAATCAGAAAAACTCATTTTGACAACCATACAGGTTGTTTAACGTCGAACAATTTAGGTCATGGTTTGAAAAAATTCACAGGTATTCCTACCGTTGGATGTTGTAAACTCATTTTTAGATTGATTTCAATATGTATTCACCATCAAATCAATTTTTAGAAACTCTTGCTAGAAATTTTATGTTACGAAAATACATTTTGAAGGACCATATTGAATGTTCAATGACGAATCGTAGATATTTTTTTCTAAATCGAAAAACAATCAAACTTAAAACCGATTGGTCAACATCCAAAACGTATTTTTAATTCGATTTCTATAGTTTTTCTATATCACAATTCAAGTATGAAGCCATGTGTATTAATTTTGAATGACGAAAACACATTTTGAGCAACATTAGAGGTTCTTGAACGTCGAACAACTTAAGTCATAGTTTGAGAAAATTCATGAGTATTACCTACCGTTGGATATTATGAAAGTATTTTTAGATTGATTTCATTATGTATTAACCATCAAAATAAATTTTGGAAACTCTAAATACCGACTGGAGTCACGATAAGACATTTTGAACGACCATAGTAGATGTTCAATACCGAATGCAAACGTTTTTTTTTTTTTGAAAATAAAAAAATATTCAATCTTAAAACGAATTGTTCTACTTTCGAAACTTATTCTTAATTCAATTTCAATAGTTTTTCTATATCACAATTAAAGTATGAATCCATATGTATTAATTTAGAATAACAAAAACACATTTTGAACAACCTTAGAGGTTGTTAAACATCGAACAAGTTAAGATATAGTTTGAGAAAATTAATGAGTATTACGTACCGTTGGACGTTATGAACGTATTTTTAGATTGATTTCATTATGTATTAACCATCAAAATACTTTTTGAAAACTCTAAATACCAACTGGAGTCACGAAAAGACATTTTTAACGACCATATTGGATATTCAATGCCGAATCACAAACGTTTTTTCTGAAAATGAAAATATACTCAATCCTAAAACAAATTGTTCAACTTTCGAAACTTATTTTTAATTCAATTTCTATAGTTTTTCTATATCAGCATTCAAGTACGAAGCCATATGTATTAATTTAGAATCACATAGACACATTTTGAACAACATTAGAGGTTGTTGAACGTAGAACAAGTTAAGTCGTAGTTTGAGAAAATTCATGAGTATTACCTATGGTTTGACGTTATTAACGCGTTTTTAGATTGATTTCGTTATGTATTAACCATCAAATACTTTTTGGAAACTCTAAATACCAATTGGAGTCACGAAAAGATATTTTGAACAACCATATTGGATGTTCAATGCCAAATCGTAAACGTTGTTTTGAAAGTAAAAAAAAATATTCAATCTTAAAACCAATTGTTCAACTTTCGAAACTTATTTTTACTTCGATTTCAATAATTTTTTTTATATCACAATTCAAGTGTGAAGCTATATGTATTAATTTAGAATCACAAAAACATATTTTGAACAACATTAGAGGTTGTTGAACGTCGAACAAGTGAAGTCATAGTTTGAGAAAATTTATGAATACTACCTACCGTTAGACGTTATGAACGCATATTGGAGTCACGAAATGTCATTTTTAACGACCATATTGGATATTCAATGCCGAATCACAAACGTTTTTTCTGAAAATGAAAAAATATTCAATCCTAAAACAAATTGTTCAACTTTCGAAACTTATTTTTAATTCAATTTCTATAGTTTTTCTATATCAGCATTCAAGTACGAAGCCATATGTATTAATTTAGAATCACATAGACACATTTTGAACAACATTAGAGGTTGTTGAACGTAGAACAAGTTTAGTCGTAGTTTGAGAAAATTCATGAGTATTACCTATGGTTTGACGTTATTAACGCGTTTTTAGATTGATTTCGTTATGTATTAACCATCAAATACTTTTTAGAAACTCTAAATACCAATTGGAGTCACGAAAAGATATTTTGAACAACCATATTGGATGTTCAATGCCAAATCGCAAACGTTGTTTTGAAAGTAAAAAAATATTCAATCTTAAAACCAATTGTTCAACTTTCGAAACTTATTTTTAGTTCTATTTCAATAATTTTTTTTATATCACAATTAAAGTGTGAAGCTATATGTATTAATTTAGAATCACAAAAACATATTTTGAACAACATTAGAGGTTGTTGAACGTCGAACAAGTTAAGTCATAGTTTGAGAAAATTAATGAGTAGTACCTACCGTTAGACGTTATTAACGCATTTTTAGATTGATTTCATTATGTATTAACAATCAAAATACTTTTTGGAAACTCTAAATACCAACTGGAATCACGAAAGGACATTTTGAACGACCATATTGGATGTTCAATGCCGAATTGCAAACATTTTTTCGAAAATTAAAAAAATATTCAATCTTAAAACCAATTGTTCTACTTTCGAAACTTATTTTGAATTCGAATTTCAAAGTTTTTATACATCATAATACACATACAAAGCCATTTGTAATAGTTCGGAGTCACAAAAACACATTTTGACCAAATATACAGGTTGTTCATCATTGAACAATTAGGTCACAGTTTGAGAAAACGCACGTGTATTACTTACCGTTGGATGTTCTAAAAGAATTTTTAGATTGATTTAACAATTTTGGATACTCTAACTACCAATTGTAGTAAAAAAAAAATACATTTTAAACGAAATGCTCAATGTCAAATCGGAAATGTTTTTATTAAAATCGGAAAAAATTCAATCTTAAAACAAAATGTTCAACGTTCGAAACTTATTTTTAATTCGATTTTCAAAGTTTTTATACATCATAACGCACATACAAAGCCATAAGTACTAGTTTTCTGTCAAAAAAAAAAGCCATTTTGAACAACTACACAAGTTGTTCAACGTCGTACAATTTAGCTCATAGTTTGGAAAATTTCACAAGTATTACCTACCGTTGGATAATCAATACGAATTTTTAGATTGATTTCATTATGTATTAACCATCATACTATATTGGATATTCAACGTTGATTCGCAAACATGTTTGTCAAAATTGAAAAACATTCAATCTTAAAACCAACACCCGAAATTTATATATATATATATATATATATATATATATATATATATATATATATATATATATATATATATATATAGTACTAGTTCGGAGTCACAAAAACACATTTTGAAAACCTATACGGGTTGTTCAACCTCGAACAATATGGGTAATACTTTGAGAATTTCTTATGTATGGATGTTGGATGTTATAAACACATTTGTACATTGATTTCATTATGTATTAACCGTCAAAACACGTTTCGTATACTCTAACTACAAATTTGGAGTCACAAAAATACATTTTTGAACGACCATATTGGATGTTGGTATCCGAATCGCGAATGATTTTGTCAAAATCGATTCAAGCTTAAAACCAAATGTTCAACATTCAAAACATATTTTTAATTCGATTTCTAAAGTGTTTATGTATCACAATACACGTATGAACATATTTGGAATCAGAAAAACTCATTTTGACAACCATACAGGTTGTTTAACGTCGAACAATTTAGGTCATGGTTTGAAAAGATTCACAGGTATTCCTACCGTTGGATGTTGTAAACTCATTTTTAGATTGATTTCAATATGTATTCACCATCAAATCAATTTTTAGAAACTCTTGCTAGAAATTTTATGTTACGAAAATACATTTTGAAGGACCATATTGAATGTTCAATGACGAATCGTAGATATTTTTTTCTAAATCGAAAAACAATCAAACTTAAAACCGATTGGTCAACATCCAAAACGTATTTTTAATTCGATTTCTATAGTTTTTCTATATCACAATTCAAGTATGAAGCCATGTGTATTAATTTTGAATGACGAAAACACATTTTGAGCAACATTAGAGGTTCTTGAACGTCGAACAACTTAAGTCATAGTTTGAGAAAATTCATGAGTATTACCTACCGTTGGATATTATGAAAGTATTTTTAGATTGATTTCATTATGTATTAACCATCAAAATAAATTTTGGAAACTCTAAATACCGACTGGAGTCACGATAAGACATTTTGAACGACCATAGTAGATGTTCAATACCGAATGCAAACGTTTTTTTTTTTTTGAAAATAAAAAAATATTCAATCTTAAAACGAATTGTTCTACTTTCGAAACTTATTCTTAATTCAATTTCAATAGTTTTTCTATATCACAATTAAAGTATGAATCCATATGTATTAATTTAGAATAACAAAAACACATTTTGAACAACCTTAGAGGTTGTTAAACATCGAACAAGTTAAGATATAGTTTGAGAAAATTAATGAGTATTACGTACCGTTGGACGTTATGAACGTATTTTTAGATTGATTTCATTATGTATTAACCATCAAAATACTTTTTGAAAACTCTAAATACCAACTGGAGTCACGAAAAGACATTTTTAACGACCATATTGGATATTCAATGCCGAATCACAAACGTTTTTTCTGAAAATGAAAATATACTCAATCCTAAAACAAATTGTTCAACTTTCGAAACTTATTTTTAATTCAATTTCTATAGTTTTTCTATATCAGCATTCAAGTACGAAGCCATATGTATTAATTTAGAATCACATAGACACATTTTGAACAACATTAGAGGTTGTTGAACGTAGAACAAGTTAAGTCGTAGTTTGAGAAAATTCATGAGTATTACCTATGGTTTGACGTTATTAACGCGTTTTTAGATTGATTTCGTTATGTATTAACCATCAAATACTTTTTGGAAACTCTAAATACCAATTGGAGTCACGAAAAGATATTTTGAACAACCATATTGGATGTTCAATGCCAAATCGTAAACGTTGTTTTGAAAGTAAAAAAAAATATTCAATCTTAAAACCAATTGTTCAACTTTCGAAACTTATTTTTACTTCGATTTCAATAATTTTTTTTATATCACAATTCAAGTGTGAAGCTATATGTATTAATTTAGAATCACAAAAACATATTTTGAACAACATTAGAGGTTGTTGAACGTCGAACAAGTGAAGTCATAGTTTGAGAAAATTTATGAATACTACCTACCGTTAGACGTTATGAACGCATATTGGAGTCACGAAATGTCATTTTTAACGACCATATTGGATATTCAATGCCGAATCACAAACGTTTTTTCTGAAAATGAAAAAATATTCAATCCTAAAACAAATTGTTCAACTTTCGAAACTTATTTTTAATTCAATTTCTATAGTTTTTCTATATCAGCATTCAAGTACGAAGCCATATGTATTAATTTAGAATCACATAGACACATTTTGAACAACATTAGAGGTTGTTGAACGTAGAACAAGTTTAGTCGTAGTTTGAGAAAATTCATGAGTATTACCTATGGTTTGACGTTATTAACGCGTTTTTAGATTGATTTCGTTATGTATTAACCATCAAATACTTTTTAGAAACTCTAAATACCAATTGGAGTCACGAAAAGATATTTTGAACAACCATATTGGATGTTCAATGCCAAATCGCAAACGTTGTTTTGAAAGTAAAAAAATATTCAATCTTAAAACCAATTGTTCAACTTTCGAAACTTATTTTTAGTTCTATTTCAATAATTTTTTTTATATCACAATTAAAGTGTGAAGCTATATGTATTAATTTAGAATCACAAAAACATATTTTGAACAACATTAGAGGTTGTTGAACGTCGAACAAGTTAAGTCATAGTTTGAGAAAATTAATGAGTAGTACCTACCGTTAGACGTTATTAACGCATTTTTAGATTGATTTCATTATGTATTAACAATCAAAATACTTTTTGGAAACTCTAAATACCAACTGGAATCACGAAAGGACATTTTGAACGACCATATTGGATGTTCAATGCCGAATTGCAAACATTTTTTCGAAAATTAAAAAAATATTCAATCTTAAAACCAATTGTTCTACTTTCGAAACTTATTTTGAATTCGAATTTCAAAGTTTTTATACATCATAATACACATACAAAGCCATTTGTAATAGTTCGGAGTCACAAAAACACATTTTGACCAAATATACAGGTTGTTCATCATTGAACAATTAGGTCACAGTTTGAGAAAACGCACGTGTATTACTTACCGTTGGATGTTCTAAAAGAATTTTTAGATTGATTTAACAATTTTGGATACTCTAACTACCAATTGTAGTAAAAAAAAAAAAATACATTTTAAACGAAATGCTCAATGTCAAATCGGAAATGTTTTTATTAAAATCGGAAAAAATTCAATCTTAAAACAAAATGTTCAACGTTCGAAACTTATTTTTAATTCGATTTTCAAAGTTTTTATACATCATAACGCACATACAAAGCCATAAGTACTAGTTTTCTGTCCAAAAAAAAAGCCATTTTGAACAACTACACAAGTTGTTCAACGTCGTACAATTTAGCTCATAGTTTGGAAAATTTCACAAGTATTACCTACCGTTGGATAATCAATACGAATTTTTAGATTGATTTCATTATGTATTAACCATCATACTATATTGGATATTCAACGTCGATTCGCAAACATGTTTGTCAAAATTGAAAAACATTCAATCTTAAAACCAACACCCGAAACTTATATATATATATATATATATATATCATAATACACATATGAAGCCATATGTACTAGTTCGGAGTCACAAAAACACATTTTGAAAACCTATACGGGTTGTTCAACCTCGAACAATATGGGTAATACTTTGAGAATTTCTTATGTATGGATGTTGGATGTTATAAACACATTTGTACATTGATTTCATTATGTATTAACCGTCAAAACACGTTTCGTATACTCTAACTACAAATTTGGAGTCACAAAAATACATTTTTGAACGACCATATTGGATGTTGGTATCCGAATCGCGAATGATTTTGTCAAAATCGATTCAAGCTTAAAACCAAATGTTCAACATTCAAAACATATTTTTAATTCGATTTCTAAAGTGTTTATGTATCACAATACACGTATGAACATATTTGGAATCAGAAAAACTCATTTTGACAACCATACAGGTTGTTTAACGTCGAACAATTTAGGTCATGGTTTGAAAAAATTCACAGGTATTCCTACCGTTGGATGTTGTAAACTCATTTTTAGATTGATTTCAATATGTATTCACCATCAAATCAATTTTTAGAAACTCTTGCTAGAAATTTTATGTTACGAAAATACATTTTGAAGGACCATATTGAATGTTCAATGACGAATCGTAGATATTTTTTTTCTAAATCGAAAAACAATCAAACTTAAAACCGATTGGTCAACATCCAAAACGTATTTTTAATTCGATTTCTATAGTTTTTCTATATCACAATTCAAGTATGAAGCCATGTGTATTAATTTTGAATGACGAAAACACATTTTGAGCAACATTAGAGGTTCTTGAACGTCGAACAACTTAAGTCATAGTTTGAGAAAATTCATGAGTATTACCTACCGTTGGATATTATGAAAGTATTTTTAGATTGATTTCATTATGTATTAACCATCAAAATAAATTTTGGAAACTCTAAATACCGACTGGAGTCACGATAAGACATTTTGAACGACCATAGTAGATGTTCAATACCGAATGCAAACGTTTTTTTTTTTTTGAAAATAAAAAAATATTCAATCTTAAAACGAATTGTTCTACTTTCGAAACTTATTCTTAATTCAATTTCAATAGTTTTTCTATATCACAATTAAAGTATGAATCCATATGTATTAATTTAGAATAACAAAAACACATTTTGAACAACCTTAGAGGTTGTTAAACATCGAACAAGTTAAGATATAGTTTGAGAAAATTAATGAGTATTACGTACCGTTGGACGTTATGAACGTATTTTTAGATTGATTTCATTATGTATTAACCATCAAAATACTTTTTGAAAACTCTAAATACCAACTGGAGTCACGAAAAGACATTTTTAACGACCATATTGGATATTCAATGCCGAATCACAAACGTTTTTTCTGAAAATGAAAATATACTCAATCCTAAAACAAATTGTTCAACTTTCGAAACTTATTTTTAATTCAATTTCTATAGTTTTTCTATATCAGCATTCAAGTACGAAGCCATATGTATTAATTTAGAATCACATAGACACATTTTGAACAACATTAGAGGTTGTTGAACGTAGAACAAGTTAAGTCGTAGTTTGAGAAAATTCATGAGTATTACCTATGGTTTGACGTTATTAACGCGTTTTTAGATTGATTTCGTTATGTATTAACCATCAAATACTTTTTGGAAACTCTAAATACCAATTGGAGTCACGAAAAGATATTTTGAACAACCATATTGGATGTTCAATGCCAAATCGTAAACGTTGTTTTGAAAGTAAAAAAAAATATTCAATCTTAAAACCAATTGTTCAACTTTCGAAACTTATTTTTACTTCGATTTCAATAATTTTTTTTATATCACAATTCAAGTGTGAAGCTATATGTATTAATTTAGAATCACAAAAACATATTTTGAACAACATTAGAGGTTGTTGAACGTCGAACAAGTGAAGTCATAGTTTGAGAAAATTTATGAATACTACCTACCGTTAGACGTTATGAACGCATATTGGAGTCACGAAATGTCATTTTTAACGACCATATTGGATATTCAATGCCGAATCACAAACGTTTTTTCTGAAAATGAAAAAATATTCAATCCTAAAACAAATTGTTCAACTTTCGAAACTTATTTTTAATTCAATTTCTATAGTTTTTCTATATCAGCATTCAAGTACGAAGCCATATGTATTAATTTAGAATCACATAGACACATTTTGAACAACATTAGAGGTTGTTGAACGTAGAACAAGTTTAGTCGTAGTTTGAGAAAATTCATGAGTATTACCTATGGTTTGACGTTATTAACGCGTTTTTAGATTGATTTCGTTATGTATTAACCATCAAATACTTTTTAGAAACTCTAAATACCAATTGGAGTCACGAAAAGATATTTTGAACAACCATATTGGATGTTCAATGCCAAATCGCAAACGTTGTTTTGAAAGTAAAAAAATATTCAATCTTAAAACCAATTGTTCAACTTTCGAAACTTATTTTTAGTTCTATTTCAATAATTTTTTTTATATCACAATTAAAGTGTGAAGCTATATGTATTAATTTAGAATCACAAAAACATATTTTGAACAACATTAGAGGTTGTTGAACGTCGAACAAGTTAAGTCATAGTTTGAGAAAATTAATGAGTAGTACCTACCGTTAGACGTTATGAACGCATTTTTAGATTGATTTCATTATGTATTAACAATCAAAATACTTTTTGGAAACTCTAAATACCAACTGGAATCACGAAAGGACATTTTGAACGACCATATTGGATGTTCAATGCCGAATTGCAAACATTTTTTCGAAAATTAAAAAAATATTCAATCTTAAAACCAATTGTTCTACTTTCGAAACTTATTTTGAATTCGAATTTCAAAGTTTTTATACATCATAATACACATACAAAGCCATTTGTAATAGTTCGGAGTCACAAAAACACATTTTGACCAAATATACAGGTTGTTCAACATTGAACAATTAGGTCACAGTTTGAGAAAACGCACGTGTATTACTTACCGTTGGATGTTCTAAAAGAATTTTTAGATTGATTTAACAATTTTGGATACTCTAACTACCAATTGTAGTAAAAAAAAATACATTTTAAACGAAATGCTCAATGTCAAATCCGAAATGTTTTTATTAAAATCGGAAAAAATTCAATCTTAAAACAAAATGTTCAACGTTCGAAACTTATTTTTAATTCGATTTTCAAAGTTTTTATACATCATAACGCACATACAAAGCCATAAGTACTAGTTTTCTGTCAAAAAAAAAAGCCATTTTGAACAACTACACAAGTTGTTCAACGTCGTACAATTTAGCTCATAGTTTGGAAAATTTCACAAGTATTACCTACCGTTGGATAATCAATACGAATTTTTAGATTGATTTTATTATGTATTAACCATCATACTATATTGGATATTCAACGTCGATTCGCAAACATGTTTGTCAAAATTGAAAAACATTCAATCTTAAAACCAACACCCGAAACTTATATATATATATATATATATATATCATAATACACATATGAAGCCATATGTACTAGTTCGGAGTCACAAAAACACATTTTGAAAACCTATACGGGTTGTTCAACCTCGAACAATATGGGTAATACTTTGAGAATTTCTTATGTATGGATGTTGGATGTTATAAACACATTTGTACATTGATTTCATTATGTATTAACCGTCAAAACACGTTTCGTATACTCTAACTACAAATTTGGAGTCACAAAAATACATTTTTGAACGACCATATTGGATGTTGGTATCCGAATCGCGAATGATTTTGTCAAAATCGATTCAAGCTTAAAACCAAATGTTCAACATTCAAAACATATTTTTAATTCGATTTCTAAAGTGTTTATGTATCACAATACACGTATGAACATATTTGGAATCAGAAAAACTCATTTTGACAACCATACAGGTTGTTTAACGTCGAACAATTTAGGTCATGGTTTGAAAAAATTCACAGGTATTCCTACCGTTGGATGTTGTAAACTCATTTTTAGATTGATTTCAATATGTATTCACCATCAAATCAATTTTTAGAAACTCTTGCTAGAAATTTTATGTTACGAAAATACATTTTGAAGGACCATATTGAATGTTCAATGACGAATCGTAGATATTTTTTTTCTAAATCGAAAAACAATCAAACTTAAAACCGATTGGTCAACATCCAAAACGTATTTTTAATTCGATTTCTATAGTTTTTCTATATCACAATTCAAGTATGAAGCCATGTGTATTAATTTTGAATGACGAAAACACATTTTGAGCAACATTAGAGGTTCTTGAACGTCGAACAACTTAAGTCATAGTTTGAGAAAATTCATGAGTATTACCTACCGTTGGATATTATGAAAGTATTTTTAGATTGATTTCATTATGTATTAACCATCAAAATAAATTTTGGAAACTCTAAATACCGACTGGAGTCACGATAAGACATTTTGAACGACCATAGTAGATGTTCAATACCGAATGCAAACGTTTTTTTTTTTTTGAAAATAAAAAAATATTCAATCTTAAAACGAATTGTTCTACTTTCGAAACTTATTCTTAATTCAATTTCAATAGTTTTTCTATATCACAATTAAAGTATGAATCCATATGTATTAATTTAGAATAACAAAAACACATTTTGAACAACCTTAGAGGTTGTTAAACATCGAACAAGTTAAGATATAGTTTGAGAAAATTAATGAGTATTACGTACCGTTGGACGTTATGAACGTATTTTTAGATTGATTTCATTATGTATTAACCATCAAAATACTTTTTGAAAACTCTAAATACCAACTGGAGTCACGAAAAGACATTTTTAACGACCATATTGGATATTCAATGCCGAATCACAAACGTTTTTTCTGAAAATGAAAATATACTCAATCCTAAAACAAATTGTTCAACTTTCGAAACTTATTTTTAATTCAATTTCTATAGTTTTTCTATATCAGCATTCAAGTACGAAGCCATATGTATTAATTTAGAATCACATAGACACATTTTGAACAACATTAGAGGTTGTTGAACGTAGAACAAGTTAAGTCGTAGTTTGAGAAAATTCATGAGTATTACCTATGGTTTGACGTTATTAACGCGTTTTTAGATTGATTTCGTTATGTATTAACCATCAAATACTTTTTGGAAACTCTAAATACCAATTGGAGTCACGAAAAGATATTTTGAACAACCATATTGGATGTTCAATGCCAAATCGTAAACGTTGTTTTGAAAGTAAAAAAAAATATTCAATCTTAAAACCAATTGTTCAACTTTCGAAACTTATTTTTACTTCGATTTCAATAATTTTTTTTATATCACAATTCAAGTGTGAAGCTATATGTATTAATTTAGAATCACAAAAACATATTTTGAACAACATTAGAGGTTGTTGAACGTCGAACAAGTGAAGTCATAGTTTGAGAAAATTTATGAATACTACCTACCGTTAGACGTTATGAACGCATATTGGAGTCACGAAATGTCATTTTTAACGACCATATTGGATATTCAATGCCGAATCACAAACGTTTTTTCTGAAAATGAAAAAATATTCAATCCTAAAACAAATTGTTCAACTTTCGAAACTTATTTTTAATTCAATTTCTATAGTTTTTCTATATCAGCATTCAAGTACGAAGCCATATGTATTAATTTAGAATCACATAGACACATTTTGAACAACATTAGAGGTTGTTGAACGTAGAACAAGTTTAGTCGTAGTTTGAGAAAATTCATGAGTATTACCTATGGTTTGACGTTATTAACGCGTTTTTAGATTGATTTCGTTATGTATTAACCGTCAAATACTTTTTAGAAACTCTAAATACCAATTGGAGTCACGAAAAGATATTTTGAACAACCATATTGGATGTTCAATGCCAAATCGCAAACGTTGTTTTGAAAGTAAAAAAATATTCAATCTTAAAACCAATTGTTCAACTTTCGAAACTTATTTTTAGTTCTATTTCAATAATTTTTTTTATATCACAATTAAAGTGTGAAGCTATATGTATTAATTTAGAATCACAAAAACATATTTTGAACAACATTAGAGGTTGTTGAACGTCGAACAAGTTAAGTCATAGTTTGAGAAAATTAATGAGTAGTACCTACCGTTAGACGTTATGAACGCATTTTTAGATTGATTTCATTATGTATTAACAATCAAAATACTTTTTGGAAACTCTAAATACCAACTGGAATCACGAAAGGACATTTTGAACGACCATATTGGATGTTCAATGCCGAATTGCAAACATTTTTTCGAAAATTAAAAAAATATTCAATCTTAAAACCAATTGTTCTACTTTCGAAACTTATTTTGAATTCGAATTTCAAAGTTTTTATACATCATAATACACATACAAAGCCATTTGTAATAGTTCGGAGTCACAAAAACACATTTTGACCAAATATACAGGTTGTTCAACATTGAACAATTAGGTCACAGTTTGAGAAAACGCACGTGTATTACTTACCGTTGGATGTTCTAAAAGAATTTTTAGATTGATTTAACAATTTTGGATACTCTAACTACCAATTGTAGTAAAAAAAAATACATTTTAAACGAAATGCTCAATGTCAAATCCGAAATGTTTTTATTAAAATCGGAAAAAATTCAATCTTAAAACAAAATGTTCAACGTTCGAAACTTATTTTTAATTCGATTTTCAAAGTTTTTATACATCATAACGCACATACAAAGCCATAAGTACTAGTTTTCTGTCAAAAAAAAAAGCCATTTTGAACAACTACACAAGTTGTTCAACGTCGTACAATTTAGCTCATAGTTTGGAAAATTTCACAAGTATTACCTACCGTTGGATAATCAATACGAATTTTTAGATTGATTTTATTATGTATTAACCATCATACTATATTGGATATTCAACGTCGATTCGCAAACATGTTTGTCAAAATTGAAAAACATTCAATCTTAAAACCAACACCCGAAACTTATATATATATATATATATATATATCATAATACACATATGAAGCCATATGTACTAGTTCGGAGTCACAAAAACACATTTTGAAAACCTATACGGGTTGTTCAACCTCGAACAATATGGGTAATACTTTGAGAATTTCTTATGTATGGATGTTGGATGTTATAAACACATTTGTACATTGATTTCATTATGTATTAACCGTCAAAACACGTTTCGTATACTCTAACTACAAATTTGGAGTCACAAAAATACATTTTTGAACGACCATATTGGATGTTGGTATCCGAATCGCGAATGATTTTGTCAAAATCGATTCAAGCTTAAAACCAAATGTTCAACATTCAAAACATATTTTTAATTCGATTTCTAAAGTGTTTATGTATCACAATACACGTATGAACATATTTGGAATCAGAAAAACTCATTTTGACAACCATACAGGTTGTTTAACGTCGAACAATTTAGGTCATGGTTTGAAAAAATTCACAGGTATTCCTACCGTTGGATGTTGTAAACTCATTTTTAGATTGATTTCAATATGTATTCACCATCAAATCAATTTTTAGAAACTCTTGCTAGAAATTTTATGTTACGAAAATACATTTTGAAGGACCATATTGAATGTTCAATGACGAATCGTAGATATTTTTTTTCTAAATCGAAAAACAATCAAACTTAAAACCGATTGGTCAACATCCAAAACGTATTTTTAATTCGATTTCTATAGTTTTTCTATATCACAATTCAAGTATGAAGCCATGTGTATTAATTTTGAATGACGAAAACACATTTTGAGCAACATTAGAGGTTCTTGAACGTCGAACAACTTAAGTCATAGTTTGAGAAAATTCATGAGTATTACCTACCGTTGGATATTATGAAAGTATTTTTAGATTGATTTCATTATGTATTAACCATCAAAATAAATTTTGGAAACTCTAAATACCGACTGGAGTCACGATAAGACATTTTGAACGACCATAGTAGATGTTCAATACCGAATGCAAACGTTTTTTTTTTTTTGAAAATAAAAAAATATTCAATCTTAAAACGAATTGTTCTACTTTCGAAACTTATTCTTAATTCAATTTCAATAGTTTTTCTATATCACAATTAAAGTATGAATCCATATGTATTAATTTAGAATAACAAAAACACATTTTGAACAACCTTAGAGGTTGTTAAACATCGAACAAGTTAAGATATAGTTTGAGAAAATTAATGAGTATTACGTACCGTTGGACGTTATGAACGTATTTTTAGATTGATTTCATTATGTATTAACCATCAAAATACTTTTTGAAAACTCTAAATACCAACTGGAGTCACGAAAAGACATTTTTAACGACCATATTGGATATTCAATGCCGAATCACAAACGTTTTTTCTGAAAATGAAAATATACTCAATCCTAAAACAAATTGTTCAACTTTCGAAACTTATTTTTAATTCAATTTCTATAGTTTTTCTATATCAGCATTCAAGTACGAAGCCATATGTATTAATTTAGAATCACATAGACACATTTTGAACAACATTAGAGGTTGTTGAACGTAGAACAAGTTAAGTCGTAGTTTGAGAAAATTCATGAGTATTACCTATGGTTTGACGTTATTAACGCGTTTTTAGATTGATTTCGTTATGTATTAACCATCAAATACTTTTTGGAAACTCTAAATACCAATTGGAGTCACGAAAAGATATTTTGAACAACCATATTGGATGTTCAATGCCAAATCGTAAACGTTGTTTTGAAAGTAAAAAAAAATATTCAATCTTAAAACCAATTGTTCAACTTTCGAAACTTATTTTTACTTCGATTTCAATAATTTTTTTTATATCACAATTCAAGTGTGAAGCTATATGTATTAATTTAGAATCACAAAAACATATTTTGAACAACATTAGAGGTTGTTGAACGTCGAACAAGTGAAGTCATAGTTTGAGAAAATTTATGAATACTACCTACCGTTAGACGTTATGAACGCATATTGGAGTCACGAAATGTCATTTTTAACGACCATATTGGATATTCAATGCCGAATCACAAACGTTTTTTCTGAAAATGAAAAAATATTCAATCCTAAAACAAATTGTTCAACTTTCGAAACTTATTTTTAATTCAATTTCTATAGTTTTTCTATATCAGCATTCAAGTACGAAGCCATATGTATTAATTTAGAATCACATAGACACATTTTGAACAACATTAGAGGTTGTTGAACGTAGAACAAGTTTAGTCGTAGTTTGAGAAAATTCATGAGTATTACCTATGGTTTGACGTTATTAACGCGTTTTTAGATTGATTTCGTTATGTATTAACCATCAAATACTTTTTAGAAACTCTAAATACCAATTGGAGTCACGAAAAGATATTTTGAACAACCATATTGGATGTTCAATGCCAAATCGCAAACGTTGTTTTGAAAGTAAAAAAATATTCAATCTTAAAACCAATTGTTCAACTTTCGAAACTTATTTTTAGTTCTATTTCAATAATTTTTTTTATATCACAATTAAAGTGTGAAGCTATATGTATTAATTTAGAATCACAAAAACATATTTTGAACAACATTAGAGGTTGTTGAACGTCGAACAAGTTAAGTCATAGTTTGAGAAAATTAATGAGTAGTACCTACCGTTAGACGTTATGAACGCATTTTTAGATTGATTTCATTATGTATTAACAATCAAAATACTTTTTGGAAACTCTAAATACCAACTGGAATCACGAAAGGACATTTTGAACGACCATATTGGATGTTCAATGCCGAATTGCAAACATTTTTTCGAAAATTAAAAAAATATTCAATCTTAAAACCAATTGTTCTACTTTCGAAACTTATTTTGAATTCGAATTTCAAAGTTTTTATACATCATAATACACATACGAAGCCATTTGTAATAGTTCGGAGTCACAAAAACATATTTTGACCAAATATACAGGTTGTTCAACATTGAACAATTAGGTCACAGTTTGAGAAAACGCACGTATATTACTTACCGTTGGATGTTCTAAAAGAATTTTTAGATTGATTTAACAATTTTGGATACTCTAACTACCAATTGTAGTAAAAAAAAATACATTTTAAACGAAATGCTCAATGTCAAATCCGAAATGTTTTTATTAAAATCGGAAAAAATTCAATCTTAAAACAAAATGTTCAACGTTCGAAACTTATTTTTAATTCGATTTTCAAAGTTTTTATACATCATAACGCACATACAAAGCCATAAGTACTAGTTTTCTGTCAAAAAAAAAAAAGCCATTTTGAACAACTACACAAGTTGTTCAACGTCGTACAATTTAGCTCATAGTTTGGAAAATTTCACAAGTATTACCTACCGTTGGATAATCAATACGAATTTTTAGATTGATTTTATTATGTATTAACCATCATACTATATTGGATATTCAACGTCGATTCGCAAACATGTTTGTCAAAATTGAAAAACATTCAATCTTAAAACCAACACCCGAAACTTATATATATATATATATATATATATCATAATACACATATGAAGCCATATGTACTAGTTCGGAGTCACAAAAACACATTTTGAAAACCTATACGGGTTGTTCAACCTCGAACAATATGGGTAATACTTTGAGAATTTCTTATGTATGGATGTTGGATGTTATAAACACATTTGTACATTGATTTCATTATGTATTAACCGTCAAAACACGTTTCGTATACTCTAACTACAAATTTGGAGTCACAAAAATACATTTTTGAACGACCATATTGGATGTTGGTATCCGAATCGCGAATGATTTTGTCAAAATCGATTCAAGCTTAAAACCAAATGTTCAACATTCAAAACATATTTTTAATTCGATTTCTAAAGTGTTTATGTATCACAATACACGTATGAACATATTTGGAATCAGAAAAACTCATTTTGACAACCATACAGGTTGTTTAACGTCGAACAATTTAGGTCATGGTTTGAAAAAATTCACAGGTATTCCTACCGTTGGATGTTGTAAACTCATTTTTAGATTGATTTCAATATGTATTCACCATCAAATCAATTTTTAGAAACTCTTGCTAGAAATTTTATGTTACGAAAATACATTTTGAAGGACCATATTGAATGTTCAATGACGAATCGTAGATATTTTTTTTCTAAATCGAAAAACAATCAAACTTAAAACCGATTGGTCAACATCCAAAACGTATTTTTAATTCGATTTCTATAGTTTTTCTATATCACAATTCAAGTATGAAGCCATGTGTATTAATTTTGAATGACGAAAACACATTTTGAGCAACATTAGAGGTTCTTGAACGTCGAACAACTTAAGTCATAGTTTGAGAAAATTCATGAGTATTACCTACCGTTGGATATTATGAAAGTATTTTTAGATTGATTTCATTATGTATTAACCATCAAAATAAATTTTGGAAACTCTAAATACCGACTGGAGTCACGATAAGACATTTTGAACGACCATAGTAGATGTTCAATACCGAATGCAAACGTTTTTTTTTTTTTGAAAATAAAAAAATATTCAATCTTAAAACGAATTGTTCTACTTTCGAAACTTATTCTTAATTCAATTTCAATAGTTTTTCTATATCACAATTAAAGTATGAATCCATATGTATTAATTTAGAATAACAAAAACACATTTTGAACAACCTTAGAGGTTGTTAAACATCGAACAAGTTAAGATATAGTTTGAGAAAATTAATGAGTATTACGTACCGTTGGACGTTATGAACGTATTTTTAGATTGATTTCATTATGTATTAACCATCAAAATACTTTTTGAAAACTCTAAATACCAACTGGAGTCACGAAAAGACATTTTTAACGACCATATTGGATATTCAATGCCGAATCACAAACGTTTTTTCTGAAAATGAAAATATACTCAATCCTAAAACAAATTGTTCAACTTTCGAAACTTATTTTTAATTCAATTTCTATAGTTTTTCTATATCAGCATTCAAGTACGAAGCCATATGTATTAATTTAGAATCACATAGACACATTTTGAACAACATTAGAGGTTGTTGAACGTAGAACAAGTTAAGTCGTAGTTTGAGAAAATTCATGAGTATTACCTATGGTTTGACGTTATTAACGCGTTTTTAGATTGATTTCGTTATGTATTAACCATCAAATACTTTTTGGAAACTCTAAATACCAATTGGAGTCACGAAAAGATATTTTGAACAACCATATTGGATGTTCAATGCCAAATCGTAAACGTTGTTTTGAAAGTAAAAAAAAATATTCAATCTTAAAACCAATTGTTCAACTTTCGAAACTTATTTTTACTTCGATTTCAATAATTTTTTTTATATCACAATTCAAGTGTGAAGCTATATGTATTAATTTAGAATCACAAAAACATATTTTGAACAACATTAGAGGTTGTTGAACGTCGAACAAGTGAAGTCATAGTTTGAGAAAATTTATGAATACTACCTTCCGTTAGACGTTATGAACGCATATTGGAGTCACGAAATGTCATTTTTAACGACCATATTGGATATTCAATGCCGAATCACAAACGTTTTTTCTGAAAATGAAAAAATATTCAATCCTAAAACAAATTGTTCAACTTTCGAAACTTATTTTTAATTCAATTTCTATAGTTTTTCTATATCAGCATTCAAGTACGAAGCCATATGTATTAATTTAGAATCACATAGACACATTTTGAACAACATTAGAGGTTGTTGAACGTAGAACAAGTTTAGTCGTAGTTTGAGAAAATTCATGAGTATTACCTATGGTTTGACGTTATTAACGCGTTTTTAGATTGATTTCGTTATGTATTAACCATCAAATACTTTTTAGAAACTCTAAATACCAATTGGAGTCACGAAAAGATATTTTGAACAACCATATTGGATGTTCAATGCCAAATCGCAAACGTTGTTTTGAAAGTAAAAAAATATTCAATCTTAAAACCAATTGTTCAACTTTCGAAACTTATTTTTAGTTCTATTTCAATAATTTTTTTTATATCACAATTAAAGTGTGAAGCTATATGTATTAATTTAGAATCACAAAAACATATTTTGAACAACATTAGAGGTTGTTGAACGTCGAACAAGTTAAGTCATAGTTTGAGAAAATTAATGAGTAGTACCTACCGTTAGACGTTATGAACGCATTTTTAGATTGATTTCATTATGTATTAACAATCAAAATACTTTTTGGAAACTCTAAATACCAACTGGAATCACGAAAGGACATTTTGAACGACCATATTGGATGTTCAATGCCGAATTGCAAACATTTTTTCGAAAATTAAAAAAATATTCAATCTTAAAACCAATTGTTCTACTTTCGAAACTTATTTTGAATTCGAATTTCAAAGTTTTTATACATCATAATACACATACAAAGCCATTTGTAATAGTTCGGAGTCACAAAAACACATTTTGACCAAATATACAGGTTGTTCAACATTGAACAATTAGGTCACAGTTTGAGAAAACGCACGTGTATTACTTACCGTTGGATGTTCTAAAAGAATTTTTAGATTGATTTAACAATTTTGGATACTCTAACTACCAATTGTAGTAAAAAAAAAATACATTTTAAACGAAATGCTCAATGTCAAATCGGAAATGTTTTTATTAAAATCGGAAAAAATTCAATCTTAAAACAAAATGTTCAACGTTCGAAACTTATTTTTAATTCGATTTTCAAAGTTTTTATACATCATAACGCACATACAAAGCCATAAGTACTAGTTTTCTGTCAAAAAAAAAAGCCATTTTGAACAACTACACAAGTTGTTCAACGTCGTACAATTTAGCTCATAGTTTGGAAAATTTCACAAGTATTACCTACCGTTGGATAATCAATACGAATTTTTAGATTGATTTCATTATGTATTAACCATCATACTATATTGGATATTCAACGTCGATTCGCAAACATGTTTGTCAAAATTGAAAAACATTCAATCTTAAAACCAACACCCGAAACTTATATATATATATATATATATATATATATATATATATATATATATATATATATATATATATATATATATATCATAATACACATATGAAGCCATATGTACTAGTTCGGAGTCACAAAAACACATTTTGAAAACCTATACGGGTTGTTCAACCTCGAACAATATGGGTAATACTTTGAGAATTTCTTATGTATGGATGTTGGATGTTATAAACACATTTGTACATTGATTTCATTATGTATTAACCGTCAAAACACGTTTCGTATACTCTAACTACAAATTTGGAGTCACAAAAATACATTTTTGAACGACCATATTGGATGTTGGTATCCGAATCGCGAATGATTTTGTCAAAATCGATTCAAGCTTAAAACCAAATGTTCAACATTCAAAACATATTTTTAATTCGATTTCTAAAGTGTTTATGTATCACAATACACGTATGAACATATTTGGAATCAGAAAAACTCATTTTGACAACCATACAGGTTGTTTAACGTCGAACAATTTAGGTCATGGTTTGAAAAAATTCACAGGTATTCCTACCGTTGGATGTTGTAAACTCATTTTTAGATTGATTTCAATATGTATTCACCATCAAATCAATTTTTAGAAACTCTTGCTAGAAATTTTATGTTACGAAAATACATTTTGAAGGACCATATTGAATGTTCAATGACGAATCGTAGATATTTTTTTCTAAATCGAAAAACAATCAAACTTAAAACCGATTGGTCAACATCCAAAACGTATTTTTAATTCGATTTCTATAGTTTTTCTATATCACAATTCAAGTATGAAGCCATGTGTATTAATTTTGAATGACGAAAACACATTTTGAGCAACATTAGAGGTTCTTGAACGTCGAACAACTTAAGTCATAGTTTGAGAAAATTCATGAGTATTACCTACCGTTGGATATTATGAAAGTATTTTTAGATTGATTTCATTATGTATTAACCATCAAAATAAATTTTGGAAACTCTAAATACCGACTGGAGTCACGATAAGACATTTTGAACGACCATAGTAGATGTTCAATACCGAATGCAAACGTGTTTTTTTTTTTGAAAATAAAAAAATATTCAATCTTAAAACGAATTGTTCTACTTTCGAAACTTATTCTTAATTCAATTTCAATAGTTTTTCTATATCACAATTAAAGTATGAATCCATATGTATTAATTTAGAATAACAAAAACACATTTTGAACAACCTTAGAGGTTGTTAAACATCGAACAAGTTAAGATATAGTTTGAGAAAATTAATGAGTATTACGTACCGTTGGACGTTATGAACGTATTTTTAGATTGATTTCATTATGTATTAACCATCAAAATACTTTTTGAAAACTCTAAATACCAACTGGAGTCACGAAAAGACATTTTTAACGACCATATTGGATATTCAATGCCGAATCACAAACGTTTTTTCTGAAAATGAAAATATACTCAATCCTAAAACAAATTGTTCAACTTTCGAAACTTATTTTTAATTCAATTTCTATAGTTTTTCTATATCAGCATTCAAGTACGAAGCCATATGTATTAATTTAGAATCA
Organism: Forsythia viridissima; assembly: GCA_030279155.1. Classification (NCBI taxonomy): domain Eukaryota; kingdom Viridiplantae; phylum Streptophyta; class Magnoliopsida; order Lamiales; family Oleaceae; genus Forsythia; species Forsythia viridissima. The sequence goes on along the minus strand of CM059044.1, from coordinate 19,668,377 downwards.
CATAGACACATTTTGAACAACATTAGAGGTTGTTGAACGTAGAACAAGTTAAGTCGTAGTTTGAGAAAATTCATGAGTATTACCTATGGTTTGACGTTATTAACGCGTTTTTAGATTGATTTCGTTATGTATTAACCATCAAATACTTTTTGGAAACTCTAAATACCAATTGGAGTCACGAAAAGATATTTTGAACAACCATATTGGATGTTCAATGCCAAATCGTAAACGTTGTTTTGAAAGTAAAAAAAAATATTCAATCTTAAAACCAATTGTTCAACTTTCGAAACTTATTTTTACTTTGATTTCAATAATTTTTTTTATATCACAATTCAAGTGTGAAGCTATATGTATTAATTTAGAATCACAAAAACATATTTTGAACAACATTAGAGGTTGTTGAACGTCGAACAAGTGAAGTCATAGTTTGAGAAAATTTATGAATACTACCTACCGTTAGACGTTATGAACGCATATTGGAGTCACGAAAAGTCATTTTTAACGACCATATTGGATATTCAATGCCGAATCACAAACGTTTTTTCTGAAAATGAAAATATACTCAATCCTAAAACAAATTGTTCAACTTTCGAAACTTATTTTTAATTCAATTTCTATAGTTTTTCTATATCAGCATTCAAGTACGAAGCCATATGTATTAATTTAGAATCACATAGACACATTTTGAACAACATTAGAGGTTGTTGAACGTAGAACAAGTTAAGTCGTAGTTTGAGAAAATTCATGAGTATTACCTATGGTTTGACGTTATTAACGCGTTTTTAGATTGATTTCGTTATGTATTAACCATCAAATACTTTTTGGAAACTCTAAATACCAATTGGAGTCACGAAAAGATATTTTGAACAACCATATTGGATGTTCAATGCCAAATCGTAAACGTTGTTTTGAAAGTAAAAAAAAATATTCAATCTTAAAACCAATTGTTCAACTTTCGAAACTTATTTTTACTTTGATTTCAATAATTTTTTTTATATCACAATTCAAGTGTGAAGCTATATGTATTAATTTAGAATCACAAAAACATATTTTGAACAACATTAGAGGTTGTTGAACGTCGAACAAGTGAAGTCATAGTTTGAGAAAATTTATGAATACTACCTACCGTTAGACGTTATGAACGCATATTGGAGTCACGAAAAGTCATTTTTAACGACCATATTGGATATTCAATGCCGAATCACAAACGTTTTTTCTGAAAATGAAAAAATATTCAATCCTAAAACAAATTGTTCAACTTTCGAAACTTATTTTTAATTCAATTTCTATAGTTTTTCTATATCAGCATTCAAGTACGAAGCCATATGTATTAATTTAGAATCACATAGACACATTTTGAACAACATTAGAGGTTGTTGAACGTAGAACAAGTTTAGTCGTAGTTTGAGAAAATTCATGAGTATTACCTATGGTTTGACGTTATTAACGCGTTTTTAGATTGATTTCGTTATGTATTAACCATCAAATACTTTTTAGAAACTCTAAATACCAATTGGAGTCACGAAAAGATATTTTGAACAACCATATTGGATGTTCAATGCCAAATCGCAAACGTTGTTTTGAAAGTAAAAAAATATTCAATCTTAAAACCAATTGTTCAACTTTCGAAACTTATTTTTAGTTCTATTTCAATAATTTTTTTTATATCACAATTAAAGTGTGAAGCTATATGTATTAATTTAGAATCACAAAAACATATTTTGAACAACATTAGAGGTTGTTGAACGTCGAACAAGTTAAGTCATAGTTTGAGAAAATTAATGAGTAGTACCTACCGTTAGACGTTATGAACGCATTTTTAGATTGATTTCATTATGTATTAACAATCAAAATACTTTTTGGAAACTCTAAATACCAACTGGAATCACGAAAGGACATTTTGAACGACCATATTGGATGTTCAATGCCGAATTGCAAACATTTTTTCGAAAATTAAAAAAATATTCAATCTTAAAACCAATTGTTCTACTTTCGAAACTTATTTTGAATTCGAATTTCAAAGTTTTTATACATCATAATACACATACGAAGCCATTTGTAATAGTTCGGAGTCACAAAAACACATTTTGACCAAATATACAGGTTGTTCAACATTGAACAATTAGGTCACAGTTTGAGAAAACGCACGTATATTACTTACCGTTGGATGTTCTAAAAGAATTTTTAGATTGATTTAACAATTTTGGATACTCTAACTACCAATTGTAGTAAAAAAAAATACATTTTAAACGAAATGCTCAATGTCAAATCCGAAATGTTTTTATTAAAATCGGAAAAAATTCAATCTTAAAACAAAATGTTCAACGTTCGAAACTTATTTTTAATTCGATTTTCAAAGTTTTTATACATCATAACGCACATACAAAGCCATAAGTACTAGTTTTCTGTCAAAAAAAAAAAGCCATTTTGAACAACTACACAAGTTGTTCAACGTCGTACAATTTAGCTCATAGTTTGGAAAATTTCACAAGTATTACCTACCGTTGGATAATCAATACGAATTTTTAGATTGATTTCATTATGTATTAACCATCATACTATATTGGATATTCAACGTCGATTCGCAAACATGTTTGTCAAAATTGAAAAACATTCAATCTTAAAACCAACACCCGAAACTTATATATATATATATATATATATATATATATATATATATATATATATAAGTACTAGTTCGGAGTCACAAAAACACATTTTGAAAACTTATACGGGTTGTTCAACCTCGAACAATATGGGTAATACTTTGAGAATTTCTTATGTATGGATGTTGGATGTTATAAACACATTTGTACATTGATTTCATTATGTATTAACCGTCAAAACACGTTTCGTATACTCTAACTACAAATTTGGAGTCACAAAAATACATTTTTGAACGACCATATTGGATGTTGGTATCCGAATCGCGAATGATTTTGTCAAAATCGATTCAAGCTTAAAACCAAATGTTCAACATTCAAAACATATTTTTAATTCGATTTCTAAAGTGTTTATGTATCACAATACACGTATGAACATATTTGGAATCAGAAAAACTCATTTTGACAACCATACAGGTTGTTTAACGTCGAACAATTTAGGTCATGGTTTGAAAAAATTCACAGGTATTCCTACCGTTGGATGTTGTAAACTCATTTTTAGATTGATTTCAATATGTATTCACCATCAAATCAATTTTTAGAAACTCTTGCTAGAAATTTTATGTTACGAAAATACATTTTGAAGGACCATATTGAATGTTCAATGACGAATCGTAGATATTTTTTTCTAAATCGAAAAACAATCAAACTTAAAACCGATTGGTCAACATCCAAAACGTATTTTTAATTCGATTTCTATAGTTTTTCTATATCACAATTCAAGTATGAAGCCATGTGTATTAATTTTGAATGACGAAAACACATTTTGAGCAACATTAGAGGTTCTTGAACGTCGAACAACTTAAGTCATAGTTTGAGAAAATTCATGAGTATTACCTACCGTTGGATATTATGAAAGTATTTTTAGATTGATTTCATTATGTATTAACCATCAAAATAAATTTTGGAAACTCTAAATACCGACTGGAGTCACGATAAGACATTTTGAACGACCATAGTAGATGTTCAATACCGAATGCAAACGTTTTTTTTTTTTTGAAAATAAAAAAATATTCAATCTTAAAACGAATTGTTCTACTTTCGAAACTTATTCTTAATTCAATTTCAATAGTTTTTCTATATCACAATTAAAGTATGAATCCATATGTATTAATTTAGAATAACAAAAACACATTTTGAACAACCTTAGAGGTTGTTAAACATCGAACAAGTTAAGATATAGTTTGAGAAAATTAATGAGTATTACGTACCGTTGGACGTTATGAACGTATTTTTAGATTGATTTCATTATGTATTAACCATCAAAATACTTTTTGAAAACTCTAAATACCAACTGGAGTCACGAAAAGACATTTTTAACGACCATATTGGATATTCAATGCCGAATCACAAACGTTTTTTCTGAAAATGAAAATATACTCAATCCTAAAACAAATTGTTCAACTTTCGAAACTTATTTTTAATTCAATTTCTATAGTTTTTCTATATCAGCATTCAAGTACGAAGCCATATGTATTAATTTAGAATCACATAGACACATTTTGAACAACATTAGAGGTTGTTGAACGTAGAACAAGTTAAGTCGTAGTTTGAGAAAATTCATGAGTATTACCTATGGTTTGACGTTATTAACGCGTTTTTAGATTGATTTCGTTATGTATTAACCATCAAATACTTTTTGGAAACTCTAAATACCAATTGGAGTCACGAAAAGATATTTTGAACAACCATATTGGATGTTCAATGCCAAATCGTAAACGTTGTTTTGAAAGTAAAAAAAATATTCAATCTTAAAACCAATTGTTCAACTTTCGAAACTTATTTTTACTTCGATTTCAATAATTTTTTTTATATCACAATTCAAGTGTGAAGCTATATGTATTAATTTAGAATCACAAAAACATATTTTGAACAACATTAGAGGTTGTTGAACGTCGAACAAGTGAAGTCATAGTTTGAGAAAATTTATGAATACTACCTATCGTTAGACGTTATGAACGCATATTGGAGTCACGAAAAGTCATTTTTAACGACCATATTGGATATTCAATGCCGAATCACAAACGTTTTTTCTGAAAATGAAAAAATATTCAATCCTAAAACAAATTGTTCAACTTTCGAAACTTATTTTTAATTCAATTTCTATAGTTTTTCTATATCAGCATTCAAGTACGAAGCCATATGTATTAATTTAGAATCACATAGACACATTTTGAACAACATTAGAGGTTGTTGAACGTAGAACAAGTTAAGTCGTAGTTTGAGAAAATTCATGAGTATTACCTATGGTTTGACGTTATTAACGCGTTTTTAGATTGATTTCGTTATGTATTAACCATCAAATACATTTTAGAAACTCTAAATACCAATTGGAGTCACGAAAAGATATTTTGAACAACCATATTGGATGTTCAATGCCAAATCGCAAACGTTGTTTTGAAAGTAAAAAAATATTCAATCTTAAAACCAATTGTTCAACTTTCGAAAATTATTTTTAGTTCTATTTCAATAATTTTTTTTATATCACAATTAAAGTGTGAAGCTATATGTATTAATTTAGAATCACAAAAACATATTTTGAACAACATTAGAGGTTGTTGAACGTCGAACAAGTTAAGTCATAGTTTGAGAAAATTAATGAGTAGTACCTACCGTTAGAGGTTATGAACGCATTTTTAGATTGATTTCATTATGTATTAACAATCAAAATACTTTTTGGAAACTCTAAATACCAACTGGAATCACGAAAGGACATTTTGAACGACCATATTGGATGTTCAATGCCGAATTGCAAACATTTTTTCGAAAATTAAAAAAATATTCAATCTTAAAACCAATTGTTCTACTTTCGAAACTTATTTTGAATTCGAATTTCAAAGTTTTTATACATCATAATACACATACAAAGCCATTTGTAATAGTTCGGAGTCACAAAAACACATTTTGACCAAATATACAGGTTGTTCATCATTGAACAATTAGGTCACAGTTTGAGAAAACGCACGTGTATTACTTACCGTTGGATGTTCTAAAAGAATTTTTAGATTGATTTAACAATTTTGGATACTCTAACTACCAATTGTAGTAAAAAAAAAATACATTTTAAACGAAATGCTCAATGTCAAATCGGAAATGTTTTTATTAAAATCGGAAAAAATTCAATCTTAAAACAAGATGTTCAACGTTCGAAACTTATTTTTAATTCGATTTTCAAAGTTTTTATACATCATAACGCACATACAAAGCCATAAGTACTAGTTTTCTGTCAAAAAAAAAAAAGCCATTTTGAACAACTACACAAGTTGTTCAACGTCGTACAATTTAGCTCATAGTTTGGAAAATTTCACAAGTATTACCTACCGTTGGATAATCAATACGAATTTTTAGATTGATTTCATTATGTATTAACCATCATACTATATTGGATATTCAACGTCGATTCGCAAACATGTTTGTCAAAATTGAAAAACATTCAATCTTAAAACCAACACCCGAAACTTATATATATATATATATATATCATAATACACATATGAAGACATATGTACTAGTTCGGAGTCACAAAAACACATTTTGAAAACCTATACGGGTTGTTCAACCTCGAACAATATGGGTAATACTTTGAGAATTTCTTATGTATGGATGTTGGATGTTATAAACACATTTGTACATTGATTTCATTATGTATTAACCGTCAAAACACGTTTCGTATACTCTAACTACAAATTTGGAGTCACAAAAATACATTTTTGAACGACCATATTGGATGTTGGTATCCGAATCGCGAATGATTTTGTCAAAATCGATTCAAGCTTAAAACCAAATGTTCAACATTCAAAACATATTTTTAATTCGATTTCTAAAGTGTTTATGTATCACAATACACGTATGAACATATTTGGAATCAGAAAAACTCATTTTGACAACCATACAGGTTGTTTAACGTCGAACAATTTAGGTCATGGTTTGAAAAAATTCACAGGTATTCCTACCGTTGGATGTTGTAAACTCATTTTTAGATTGATTTCAATATGTATTCACCATCAAATCAATTTTTAGAAACTCTTGCTAGAAATTTTATGTTACGAAAATACATTTTGAAGGACCATATTGAATGTTCAATGACGAATCGTAGATATTTTTTTCTAAATCGAAAAACAATCAAACTTAAAACCGATTGGTCAACATCCAAAACGTATTTTTAATTCGATTTCTATAGTTTTTCTATATCACAATTCAAGTATGAAGCCATGTGTATTAATTTTGAATGACGAAAACACATTTTGAGCAACATTAGAGGTTCTTGAACGTCGAACAACTTAAGTCATAGTTTGAGAAAATTCATGAGTATTACCTACCGTTGGATATTATGAAAGTATTTTTAGATTGATTTCATTATGTATTAACCATCAAAATAAATTTTGGAAACTCTAAATACCGACTGGAGTCACGATAAGACATTTTGAACGACCATAGTAGATGTTCAATACCGAATGCAAACGTTTTTTTTTTTTTGAAAATAAAAAAATATTCAATCTTAAAACGAATTGTTCTACTTTCGAAACTTATTCTTAATTCAATTTCAATAGTTTTTCTATATCACAATTAAAGTATGAATCCATATGTATTAATTTAGAATAACAAAAACACATTTTGAACAACCTTAGAGGTTGTTAAACATCGAACAAGTTAAGATATAGTTTGAGAAAATTAATGAGTATTACGTACCGTTGGACGTTATGAACGTATTTTTAGATTGATTTCATTATGTATTAACCATCAAAATACTTTTTGAAAACTCTAAATACCAACTGGAGTCACGAAAAGACATTTTTAACGACCATATTGGATATTCAATGCCGAATCACAAACGTTTTTTCTGAAAATGAAAATATACTCAATCCTAAAACAAATTGTTCAACTTTCGAAACTTATTTTTAATTCAATTTCTATAGTTTTTCTATATCAGCATTCAAGTACGAAGCCATATGTATTAATTTAGAATCACATAGACACATTTTGAACAACATTAGAGGTTGTTGAACGTAGAACAAGTTAAGTCGTAGTTTGAGAAAATTCATGAGTATTACCTATGGTTTGACGTTATTAACGCGTTTTTAGATTGATTTCGTTATGTATTAACCATCAAATACTTTTTGGAAACTCTAAATACCAATTGGAGTCACGAAAAGATATTTTGAATAACCATATTGGATGTTCAATGCCAAATCGTAAACGTTGTTTTGAAAGTAAAAAAAATATTCAATCTTAAAACCAATTGTTCAACTTTCGAAACTTATTTTTACTTCGATTTCAATAATTTTTTTTATATCACAATTCAAGTGTGAAGCTATATGTATTAATTTAGAATCACAAAAACATATTTTGAACAACATTAGAGGTTGTTGAACGTCGAACAAGTGAAGTCATAGTTTGAGAAAATTTATGAATACTACCTACCGTTAGACGTTATGAACGCATATTGGAGTCACGAAAAGTCATTTTTAACGACCATATTGGATATTCAATGCCGAATCACAAACGTTTTTTCTGAAAATGAAAAAATATTCAATCCTAAAACAAATTGTTCAACTTTCGAAACTTATTTTTAATTCAATTTCTATAGTTTTTCTATATCAGCATTCAAGTACGAAGCCATATGTATTAATTTAGAATCACATAGACACATTTTGAACAACATTAGAGGTTGTTGAACGTAGAACAAGTTAAGTCGTAGTTTGAGAAAATTCATGAGTATTACCTATGGTTTGACGTTATTAACGCGTTTTTAGATTGATTTCGTTATGTATTAACCATCAAATACATTTTAGAAACTCTAAATACCAATTGGAGTCACGAAAAGATATTTTGAACAACCATATTGGATGTTCAATGCCAAATCGCAAACGTTGTTTTGAAAGTAAAAAAATATTCAATCTTAAAACCAATTGTTCAACTTTCGAAACTTATTTTTAGTTCTATTTCAATAATTTTTTTTATATCACAATTAAAGTGTGAAGCTATATGTATTAATTTAGAATCACAAAAACATATTTTGAACAACATTAGAGGTTGTTGAACGTCGAACAGGTTAAGTCATAGTTTGAGAAAATTAATGAGTAGTACCTACCGTTAGACGTTATGAACGCATTTTTAGATTGATTTCATTATGTATTAACAATCAAAATACTTTTTGGAAACTCTAAATACCAACTGGAATCACGACAGGACATTTTGAACGACCATATTGGATGTTCAATGCCGAATTGCAAACATTTTTTCGAAAATTAAAAAAATATTCAATCTTAAAACCAATTGTTCTACTTTCGAAACTTATTTTGAATTCGAATTTCAAAGTTTTTATACATCATAATACACATACAAAGCCATTTGTAATAGTTCGGAGTCACAAAAACACATTTTGACCAAATATACAGGTTGTTCATCATTGAACAATTAGGTCACAGTTTGAGAAAACGCACGTGTATTACTTACCGTTGGATGTTCTAAAAGAATTTTTAGATTGATTTAACAATTTTGGATACTCTAACTACCAATTGTAGTAAAAAAAAAATACATTTTAAACGAAATGCTCAATGTCAAATCGGAAATGTTTTTATTAAAATCGGAAAAAATTCAATCTTAAAACAAAATGTTCAACGTTCGAAACTTATTTTTAATTCGATTTTCAAAGTTTTTATACATCATAACGCACATACAAAGCCATAAGTACTAGTTTCTGTCAAAAAAAAAAAGCCATTTTGAACAACTACACAAGTTGTTCAACGTCGTACAATTTAGCTCATAGTTTGGAAAATTTCACAAGTATTACCTACCGTTGGATAATCAATACGAATTTTTAGATTGATTTCATTATGTATTAACCATCATACTATATTGGATATTCAACGTCGATTCGCAAACATGTTTGTCAAAATTGAAAAACATTCAATCTTAAAACCAACACCCGAAACTTATATATATATATATATATATATATATATATATATATATATATATATATATATATAAGTACTAGTTCGGAGTCACAAAAACACATTTTGAAAACTTATACGGGTTGTTCAACCTCGAACAATATGGGTAATACTTTGAGAATTTCTTATGTATGGATGTTGGATGTTATAAACACATTTGTACATTGATTTCATTATGTATTAACCGTCAAAACACGTTTCGTATACTCTAACTACAAATTTGGAGTCACAAAAATACATTTTTGAACGACCATATTGGATGTTGGTATCCGAATCGCGAATGATTTTGTCAAAATCGATTCAAGCTTAAAACCAAATGTTCAACATTCAAAACATATTTTTAATTCGATTTCTAAAGTGTTTATGTATCACAATACACGTATGAACATATTTGGAATCAGAAAAACTCATTTTGACAACCATACAGGTTGTTTAACGTCGAACAATTTAGGTCATGGTTTGAAAAAATTCACAGGTATTCCTACCGTTGGATGTTGTAAACTCATTTTTAGATTGATTTCAATATGTATTCACCATCAAATCAATTTTTAGAAACTCTTGCTAGAAATTTTATGTTACGAAAATACATTTTGAAGGACCATATTGAATGTTCAATGACGAATCGTAGATATTTTTTTCTAAATCGAAAAACAATCAAACTTAAAACCGATTGGTCAACATCCAAAACGTATTTTTAATTCGATTTCTATAGTTTTTCTATATCACAATTCAAGTATGAAGCCATGTGTATTAATTTTGAATGACGAAAACACATTTTGAGCAACATTAGAGGTTCTTGAACGTCGAACAACTTAAGTCATAGTTTGAGAAAATTCATGAGTATTACCTACCGTTGGATATTATGAAAGTATTTTTAGATTGATTTCATTATGTATTAACCATCAAAATAAATTTTGGAAACTCTAAATACCGACTGGAGTCACGATAAGACATTTTGAACGACCATAGTAGATGTTCAATACCGAATGCAAACGTTTTTTTTTTTTTGAAAATAAAAAAATATTCAATCTTAAAACGAATTGTTCTACTTTCGAAACTTATTCTTAATTCAATTTCAATAGTTTTTCTATATCACAATTAAAGTATGAATCCATATGTATTAATTTAGAATAACAAAAACACATTTTGAACAACCTTAGAGGTTGTTAAACATCGAACAAGTTAAGATATAGTTTGAGAAAATTAATGAGTATTACGTACCGTTGGACGTTATGAACGTATTTTTAGATTGATTTCATTATGTATTAACCATCAAAATACTTTTTGAAAACTCTAAATACCAACTGGAGTCACGAAAAGACATTTTTAACGACCATATTGGATATTCAATGCCGAATCACAAACGTTTTTTCTGAAAATGAAAATATACTCAATCCTAAAACAAATTGTTCAACTTTCGAAACTTATTTTTAATTCAATTTCTATAGTTTTTCTATATCAGCATTCAAGTACGAAGCCATATGTATTAATTTAGAATCACATAGACACATTTTGAACAACATTAGAGGTTGTTGAACGTAGAACAAGTTAAGTCGTAGTTTGAGAAAATTCATGAGTATTACCTATGGTTTGACGTTATTAACGCGTTTTTAGATTGATTTCGTTATGTATTAACCATCAAATACTTTTTGGAAACTCTAAATACCAATTGGAGTCACGAAAAGATATTTTGAACAACCATATTGGATGTTCAATGCCAAATCGTAAACGTTGTTTTGAAAGTAAAAAAAAATATTCAATCTTAAAACCAATTGTTCAACTTTCGAAACTTATTTTTACTTCGATTTCAATAATTTTTTTTATATCACAATTCAAGTGTGAAGCTATATGTATTAATTTAGAATCACAAAAACATATTTTGAACAACATTAGAGGTTGTTGAACGTCGAACAAGTGAAGTCATAGTTTGAGAAAATTTATGAATACTACCTACCGTTAGACGTTATGAACGCATATTGGAGTCACGAAATGTCATTTTTAACGACCATATTGGATATTCAATGCCGAATCACAAACGTTTTTTCTGAAAATGAAAAAATATTCAATCCTAAAACAAATTGTTCAACTTTCGAAACTTATTTTTAATTCAATTTCTATAGTTTTTCTATATCAGCATTCAAGTACGAAGCCATATGTATTAATTTAGAATCACATAGACACATTTTGAACAACATTAGAGGTTGTTGAACGTAGAACAAGTTTAGTCGTAGTTTGAGAAAATTCATGAGTATTACCTATGGTTTGACGTTATTAACGCGTTTTTAGATTGATTTCGTTATGTATTAACCATCAAATACTTTTTAGAAACTCTAAATACCAATTGGAGTCACGAAAAGATATTTTGAACAACCATATTGGATGTTCAATGCCAAATCGCAAACGTTGTTTTGAAAGTAAAAAAATATTCAATCTTAAAACCAATTGTTCAACTTTCGAAACTTATTTTTAGTTCTATTTCAATAATTTTTTTTATATCACAATTAAAGTGTGAAGCTATATGTATTAATTTAGAATCACAAAAACATATTTTGAACAACATTAGAGGTTGTTGAACGTCGAACAAGTTAAGTCATAGTTTGAGAAAATTAATGAGTAGTACCTACCGTTAGACGTTATTAACGCATTTTTAGATTGATTTCATTATGTATTAACAATCAAAATACTTTTTGGAAACTCTAAATACCAACTGGAATCACGAAAGGACATTTTGAACGACCATATTGGATGTTCAATGCCGAATTGCAAACATTTTTTCGAAAATTAAAAAAATATTCAATCTTAAAACCAATTGTTCTACTTTCGAAACTTATTTTGAATTCGAATTTCAAAGTTTTTATACATCATAATACACATACAAAGCCATTTGTAATAGTTCGGAGTCACAAAAACACATTTTGACCAAATATACAGGTTGTTCATCATTGAACAATTAGGTCACAGTTTGAGAAAACGCACGTGTATTACTTACCGTTGGATGTTCTAAAAGAATTTTTAGATTGATTTAACAATTTTGGATACTCTAACTACCAATTGTAGTAAAAAAAAAATACATTTTAAACGAAATGCTCAATGTCAAATCGGAAATGTTTTTATTAAAATCGGAAAAAATTCAATCTTAAAACAAAATGTTCAACGTTCGAAACTTATTTTTAATTCGATTTTCAAAGTTTTTATACATCATAACGCACATACAAAGCCATAAGTACTAGTTTTCTGTCAAAAAAAAAAGCCATTTTGAACAACTACACAAGTTGTTCAACGTCGTACAATTTAGCTCATAGTTTGGAAAATTTCACAAGTATTACCTACCGTTGGATAATCAATACGAATTTTTAGATTGATTTCATTATGTATTAACCATCATACTATATTGGATATTCAACGTTGATTCGCAAACATGTTTGTCAAAATTGAAAAACATTCAATCTTAAAACCAACACCCGAAATTTATATATATATATATATATATATATATATATATATATATATATATATATATATATATATATATATATATATATATAAGTACTAGTTCGGAGTCACAAAAACACATTTTGAAAACCTATACGGGTTGTTCAACCTCGAACAATATGGGTAATACTTTGAGAATTTCTTATGTATGGATGTTGGATGTTATAAACACATTTGTACATTGATTTCATTATGTATTAACCGTCAAAACACGTTTCGTATACTCTAACTACAAATTTGGAGTCACAAAAATACATTTTTGAACGACCATATTGGATGTTGGTATCCGAATCGCGAATGATTTTGTCAAAATCGATTCAAGCTTAAAACCAAATGTTCAACATTCAAAACATATTTTTAATTCGATTTCTAAAGTGTTTATGTATCACAATACACGTATGAACATATTTGGAATCAGAAAAACTCATTTTGACAACCATACAGGTTGTTTAACGTCGAACAATTTAGGTCATGGTTTGAAAAGATTCACAGGTATTCCTACCGTTGGATGTTGTAAACTCATTTTTAGATTGATTTCAATATGTATTCACCATCAAATCAATTTTTAGAAACTCTTGCTAGAAATTTTATGTTACGAAAATACATTTTGAAGGACCATATTGAATGTTCAATGACGAATCGTAGATATTTTTTTCTAAATCGAAAAACAATCAAACTTAAAACCGATTGGTCAACATCCAAAACGTATTTTTAATTCGATTTCTATAGTTTTTCTATATCACAATTCAAGTATGAAGCCATGTGTATTAATTTTGAATGACGAAAACACATTTTGAGCAACATTAGAGGTTCTTGAACGTCGAACAACTTAAGTCATAGTTTGAGAAAATTCATGAGTATTACCTACCGTTGGATATTATGAAAGTATTTTTAGATTGATTTCATTATGTATTAACCATCAAAATAAATTTTGGAAACTCTAAATACCGACTGGAGTCACGATAAGACATTTTGAACGACCATAGTAGATGTTCAATACCGAATGCAAACGTTTTTTTTTTTTTGAAAATAAAAAAATATTCAATCTTAAAACGAATTGTTCTACTTTCGAAACTTATTCTTAATTCAATTTCAATAGTTTTTCTATATCACAATTAAAGTATGAATCCATATGTATTAATTTAGAATAACAAAAACACATTTTGAACAACCTTAGAGGTTGTTAAACATCGAACAAGTTAAGATATAGTTTGAGAAAATTAATGAGTATTACGTACCGTTGGACGTTATGAACGTATTTTTAGATTGATTTCATTATGTATTAACCATCAAAATACTTTTTGAAAACTCTAAATACCAACTGGAGTCACGAAAAGACATTTTTAACGACCATATTGGATATTCAATGCCGAATCACAAACGTTTTTTCTGAAAATGAAAATATACTCAATCCTAAAACAAATTGTTCAACTTTCGAAACTTATTTTTAATTCAATTTCTATAGTTTTTCTATATCAGCATTCAAGTACGAAGCCATATGTATTAATTTAGAATCACATAGACACATTTTGAACAACATTAGAGGTTGTTGAACGTAGAACAAGTTAAGTCGTAGTTTGAGAAAATTCATGAGTATTACCTATGGTTTGACGTTATTAACGCGTTTTTAGATTGATTTCGTTATGTATTAACCATCAAATACTTTTTGGAAACTCTAAATACCAATTGGAGTCACGAAAAGATATTTTGAACAACCATATTGGATGTTCAATGCCAAATCGTAAACGTTGTTTTGAAAGTAAAAAAAAATATTCAATCTTAAAACCAATTGTTCAACTTTCGAAACTTATTTTTACTTCGATTTCAATAATTTTTTTTATATCACAATTCAAGTGTGAAGCTATATGTATTAATTTAGAATCACAAAAACATATTTTGAACAACATTAGAGGTTGTTGAACGTCGAACAAGTGAAGTCATAGTTTGAGAAAATTTATGAATACTACCTACCGTTAGACGTTATGAACGCATATTGGAGTCACGAAATGTCATTTTTAACGACCATATTGGATATTCAATGCCGAATCACAAACGTTTTTTCTGAAAATGAAAAAATATTCAATCCTAAAACAAATTGTTCAACTTTCGAAACTTATTTTTAATTCAATTTCTATAGTTTTTCTATATCAGCATTCAAGTACGAAGCCATATGTATTAATTTAGAATCACATAGACACATTTTGAACAACATTAGAGGTTGTTGAACGTAGAACAAGTTTAGTCGTAGTTTGAGAAAATTCATGAGTATTACCTATGGTTTGACGTTATTAACGCGTTTTTAGATTGATTTCGTTATGTATTAACCATCAAATACTTTTTAGAAACTCTAAATACCAATTGGAGTCACGAAAAGATATTTTGAACAACCATATTGGATGTTCAATGCCAAATCGCAAACGTTGTTTTGAAAGTAAAAAAATATTCAATCTTAAAACCAATTGTTCAACTTTCGAAACTTATTTTTAGTTCTATTTCAATAATTTTTTTTATATCACAATTAAAGTGTGAAGCTATATGTATTAATTTAGAATCACAAAAACATATTTTGAACAACATTAGAGGTTGTTGAACGTCGAACAAGTTAAGTCATAGTTTGAGAAAATTAATGAGTAGTACCTACCGTTAGACGTTATTAACGCATTTTTAGATTGATTTCATTATGTATTAACAATCAAAATACTTTTTGGAAACTCTAAATACCAACTGGAATCACGAAAGGACATTTTGAACGACCATATTGGATGTTCAATGCCGAATTGCAAACATTTTTTCGAAAATTAAAAAAATATTCAATCTTAAAACCAATTGTTCTACTTTCGAAACTTATTTTGAATTCGAATTTCAAAGTTTTTATACATCATAATACACATACAAAGCCATTTGTAATAGTTCGGAGTCACAAAAACACATTTTGACCAAATATACAGGTTGTTCATCATTGAACAATTAGGTCACAGTTTGAGAAAACGCACGTGTATTACTTACCGTTGGATGTTCTAAAAGAATTTTTAGATTGATTTAACAATTTTGGATACTCTAACTACCAATTGTAGTAAAAAAAAAAAAATACATTTTAAACGAAATGCTCAATGTCAAATCGGAAATGTTTTTATTAAAATCGGAAAAAATTCAATCTTAAAACAAAATGTTCAACGTTCGAAACTTATTTTTAATTCGATTTTCAAAGTTTTTATACATCATAACGCACATACAAAGCCATAAGTACTAGTTTTCTGTCCAAAAAAAAAGCCATTTTGAACAACTACACAAGTTGTTCAACGTCGTACAATTTAGCTCATAGTTTGGAAAATTTCACAAGTATTACCTACCGTTGGATAATCAATACGAATTTTTAGATTGATTTCATTATGTATTAACCATCATACTATATTGGATATTCAACGTCGATTCGCAAACATGTTTGTCAAAATTGAAAAACATTCAATCTTAAAACCAACACCCGAAACTTATATATATATATATATATATATATATATATATATATATATATATATATATATCATAATACACATATGAAGCCATATGTACTAGTTCGGAGTCACAAAAACACATTTTGAAAACCTATACGGGTTGTTCAACCTCGAACAATATGGGTAATACTTTGAGAATTTCTTATGTATGGATGTTGGATGTTATAAACACATTTGTACATTGATTTCATTATGTATTAACCGTCAAAACACGTTTCGTATACTCTAACTACAAATTTGGAGTCACAAAAATACATTTTTGAACGACCATATTGGATGTTGGTATCCGAATCGCGAATGATTTTGTCAAAATCGATTCAAGCTTAAAACCAAATGTTCAACATTCAAAACATATTTTTAATTCGATTTCTAAAGTGTTTATGTATCACAATACACGTATGAACATATTTGGAATCAGAAAAACTCATTTTGACAACCATACAGGTTGTTTAACGTCGAACAATTTAGGTCATGGTTTGAAAAAATTCACAGGTATTCCTACCGTTGGATGTTGTAAACTCATTTTTAGATTGATTTCAATATGTATTCACCATCAAATCAATTTTTAGAAACTCTTGCTAGAAATTTTATGTTACGAAAATACATTTTGAAGGACCATATTGAATGTTCAATGACGAATCGTAGATATTTTTTTTCTAAATCGAAAAACAATCAAACTTAAAACCGATTGGTCAACATCCAAAACGTATTTTTAATTCGATTTCTATAGTTTTTCTATATCACAATTCAAGTATGAAGCCATGTGTATTAATTTTGAATGACGAAAACACATTTTGAGCAACATTAGAGGTTCTTGAACGTCGAACAACTTAAGTCATAGTTTGAGAAAATTCATGAGTATTACCTACCGTTGGATATTATGAAAGTATTTTTAGATTGATTTCATTATGTATTAACCATCAAAATAAATTTTGGAAACTCTAAATACCGACTGGAGTCACGATAAGACATTTTGAACGACCATAGTAGATGTTCAATACCGAATGCAAACGTTTTTTTTTTTTTGAAAATAAAAAAATATTCAATCTTAAAACGAATTGTTCTACTTTCGAAACTTATTCTTAATTCAATTTCAATAGTTTTTCTATATCACAATTAAAGTATGAATCCATATGTATTAATTTAGAATAACAAAAACACATTTTGAACAACCTTAGAGGTTGTTAAACATCGAACAAGTTAAGATATAGTTTGAGAAAATTAATGAGTATTACGTACCGTTGGACGTTATGAACGTATTTTTAGATTGATTTCATTATGTATTAACCATCAAAATACTTTTTGAAAACTCTAAATACCAACTGGAGTCACGAAAAGACATTTTTAACGACCATATTGGATATTCAATGCCGAATCACAAACGTTTTTTCTGAAAATGAAAATATACTCAATCCTAAAACAAATTGTTCAACTTTCGAAACTTATTTTTAATTCAATTTCTATAGTTTTTCTATATCAGCATTCAAGTACGAAGCCATATGTATTAATTTAGAATCACATAGACACATTTTGAACAACATTAGAGGTTGTTGAACGTAGAACAAGTTAAGTCGTAGTTTGAGAAAATTCATGAGTATTACCTATGGTTTGACGTTATTAACGCGTTTTTAGATTGATTTCGTTATGTATTAACCATCAAATACTTTTTGGAAACTCTAAATACCAATTGGAGTCACGAAAAGATATTTTGAACAACCATATTGGATGTTCAATGCCAAATCGTAAACGTTGTTTTGAAAGTAAAAAAAAATATTCAATCTTAAAACCAATTGTTCAACTTTCGAAACTTATTTTTACTTCGATTTCAATAATTTTTTTTATATCACAATTCAAGTGTGAAGCTATATGTATTAATTTAGAATCACAAAAACATATTTTGAACAACATTAGAGGTTGTTGAACGTCGAACAAGTGAAGTCATAGTTTGAGAAAATTTATGAATACTACCTACCGTTAGACGTTATGAACGCATATTGGAGTCACGAAATGTCATTTTTAACGACCATATTGGATATTCAATGCCGAATCACAAACGTTTTTTCTGAAAATGAAAAAATATTCAATCCTAAAACAAATTGTTCAACTTTCGAAACTTATTTTTAATTCAATTTCTATAGTTTTTCTATATCAGCATTCAAGTACGAAGCCATATGTATTAATTTAGAATCACATAGACACATTTTGAACAACATTAGAGGTTGTTGAACGTAGAACAAGTTTAGTCGTAGTTTGAGAAAATTCATGAGTATTACCTATGGTTTGACGTTATTAACGCGTTTTTAGATTGATTTCGTTATGTATTAACCATCAAATACTTTTTAGAAACTCTAAATACCAATTGGAGTCACGAAAAGATATTTTGAACAACCATATTGGATGTTCAATGCCAAATCGCAAACGTTGTTTTGAAAGTAAAAAAATATTCAATCTTAAAACCAATTGTTCAACTTTCGAAACTTATTTTTAGTTCTATTTCAATAATTTTTTTTATATCACAATTAAAGTGTGAAGCTATATGTATTAATTTAGAATCACAAAAACATATTTTGAACAACATTAGAGGTTGTTGAACGTCGAACAAGTTAAGTCATAGTTTGAGAAAATTAATGAGTAGTACCTACCGTTAGACGTTATGAACGCATTTTTAGATTGATTTCATTATGTATTAACAATCAAAATACTTTTTGGAAACTCTAAATACCAACTGGAATCACGAAAGGACATTTTGAACGACCATATTGGATGTTCAATGCCGAATTGCAAACATTTTTTCGAAAATTAAAAAAATATTCAATCTTAAAACCAATTGTTCTACTTTCGAAACTTATTTTGAATTCGAATTTCAAAGTTTTTATACATCATAATACACATACAAAGCCATTTGTAATAGTTCGGAGTCACAAAAACACATTTTGACCAAATATACAGGTTGTTCAACATTGAACAATTAGGTCACAGTTTGAGAAAACGCACGTGTATTACTTACCGTTGGATGTTCTAAAAGAATTTTTAGATTGATTTAACAATTTTGGATACTCTAACTACCAATTGTAGTAAAAAAAAATACATTTTAAACGAAATGCTCAATGTCAAATCCGAAATGTTTTTATTAAAATCGGAAAAAATTCAATCTTAAAACAAAATGTTCAACGTTCGAAACTTATTTTTAATTCGATTTTCAAAGTTTTTATACATCATAACGCACATACAAAGCCATAAGTACTAGTTTTCTGTCAAAAAAAAAAGCCATTTTGAACAACTACACAAGTTGTTCAACGTCGTACAATTTAGCTCATAGTTTGGAAAATTTCACAAGTATTACCTACCGTTGGATAATCAATACGAATTTTTAGATTGATTTTATTATGTATTAACCATCATACTATATTGGATATTCAACGTCGATTCGCAAACATGTTTGTCAAAATTGAAAAACATTCAATCTTAAAACCAACACCCGAAACTTATATATATATATATATATATATATCATAATACACATATGAAGCCATATGTACTAGTTCGGAGTCACAAAAACACATTTTGAAAACCTATACGGGTTGTTCAACCTCGAACAATATGGGTAATACTTTGAGAATTTCTTATGTATGGATGTTGGATGTTATAAACACATTTGTACATTGATTTCATTATGTATTAACCGTCAAAACACGTTTCGTATACTCTAACTACAAATTTGGAGTCACAAAAATACATTTTTGAACGACCATATTGGATGTTGGTATCCGAATCGCGAATGATTTTGTCAAAATCGATTCAAGCTTAAAACCAAATGTTCAACATTCAAAACATATTTTTAATTCGATTTCTAAAGTGTTTATGTATCACAATACACGTATGAACATATTTGGAATCAGAAAAACTCATTTTGACAACCATACAGGTTGTTTAACGTCGAACAATTTAGGTCATGGTTTGAAAAAATTCACAGGTATTCCTACCGTTGGATGTTGTAAACTCATTTTTAGATTGATTTCAATATGTATTCACCATCAAATCAATTTTTAGAAACTCTTGCTAGAAATTTTATGTTACGAAAATACATTTTGAAGGACCATATTGAATGTTCAATGACGAATCGTAGATATTTTTTTTCTAAATCGAAAAACAATCAAACTTAAAACCGATTGGTCAACATCCAAAACGTATTTTTAATTCGATTTCTATAGTTTTTCTATATCACAATTCAAGTATGAAGCCATGTGTATTAATTTTGAATGACGAAAACACATTTTGAGCAACATTAGAGGTTCTTGAACGTCGAACAACTTAAGTCATAGTTTGAGAAAATTCATGAGTATTACCTACCGTTGGATATTATGAAAGTATTTTTAGATTGATTTCATTATGTATTAACCATCAAAATAAATTTTGGAAACTCTAAATACCGACTGGAGTCACGATAAGACATTTTGAACGACCATAGTAGATGTTCAATACCGAATGCAAACGTTTTTTTTTTTTTGAAAATAAAAAAATATTCAATCTTAAAACGAATTGTTCTACTTTCGAAACTTATTCTTAATTCAATTTCAATAGTTTTTCTATATCACAATTAAAGTATGAATCCATATGTATTAATTTAGAATAACAAAAACACATTTTGAACAACCTTAGAGGTTGTTAAACATCGAACAAGTTAAGATATAGTTTGAGAAAATTAATGAGTATTACGTACCGTTGGACGTTATGAACGTATTTTTAGATTGATTTCATTATGTATTAACCATCAAAATACTTTTTGAAAACTCTAAATACCAACTGGAGTCACGAAAAGACATTTTTAACGACCATATTGGATATTCAATGCCGAATCACAAACGTTTTTTCTGAAAATGAAAATATACTCAATCCTAAAACAAATTGTTCAACTTTCGAAACTTATTTTTAATTCAATTTCTATAGTTTTTCTATATCAGCATTCAAGTACGAAGCCATATGTATTAATTTAGAATCACATAGACACATTTTGAACAACATTAGAGGTTGTTGAACGTAGAACAAGTTAAGTCGTAGTTTGAGAAAATTCATGAGTATTACCTATGGTTTGACGTTATTAACGCGTTTTTAGATTGATTTCGTTATGTATTAACCATCAAATACTTTTTGGAAACTCTAAATACCAATTGGAGTCACGAAAAGATATTTTGAACAACCATATTGGATGTTCAATGCCAAATCGTAAACGTTGTTTTGAAAGTAAAAAAAAATATTCAATCTTAAAACCAATTGTTCAACTTTCGAAACTTATTTTTACTTCGATTTCAATAATTTTTTTTATATCACAATTCAAGTGTGAAGCTATATGTATTAATTTAGAATCACAAAAACATATTTTGAACAACATTAGAGGTTGTTGAACGTCGAACAAGTGAAGTCATAGTTTGAGAAAATTTATGAATACTACCTACCGTTAGACGTTATGAACGCATATTGGAGTCACGAAATGTCATTTTTAACGACCATATTGGATATTCAATGCCGAATCACAAACGTTTTTTCTGAAAATGAAAAAATATTCAATCCTAAAACAAATTGTTCAACTTTCGAAACTTATTTTTAATTCAATTTCTATAGTTTTTCTATATCAGCATTCAAGTACGAAGCCATATGTATTAATTTAGAATCACATAGACACATTTTGAACAACATTAGAGGTTGTTGAACGTAGAACAAGTTTAGTCGTAGTTTGAGAAAATTCATGAGTATTACCTATGGTTTGACGTTATTAACGCGTTTTTAGATTGATTTCGTTATGTATTAACCATCAAATACTTTTTAGAAACTCTAAATACCAATTGGAGTCACGAAAAGATATTTTGAACAACCATATTGGATGTTCAATGCCAAATCGCAAACGTTGTTTTGAAAGTAAAAAAATATTCAATCTTAAAACCAATTGTTCAACTTTCGAAACTTATTTTTAGTTCTATTTCAATAATTTTTTTTATATCACAATTAAAGTGTGAAGCTATATGTATTAATTTAGAATCACAAAAACATATTTTGAACAACATTAGAGGTTGTTGAACGTCGAACAAGTTAAGTCATAGTTTGAGAAAATTAATGAGTAGTACCTACCGTTAGACGTTATGAACGCATTTTTAGATTGATTTCATTATGTATTAACAATCAAAATACTTTTTGGAAACTCTAAATACCAACTGGAATCACGAAAGGACATTTTGAACGACCATATTGGATGTTCAATGCCGAATTGCAAACATTTTTTCGAAAATTAAAAAAATATTCAATCTTAAAACCAATTGTTCTACTTTCGAAACTTATTTTGAATTCGAATTTCAAAGTTTTTATACATCATAATACACATACGAAGCCATTTGTAATAGTTCGGAGTCACAAAAACATATTTTGACCAAATATACAGGTTGTTCAACATTGAACAATTAGGTCACAGTTTGAGAAAACGCACGTATATTACTTACCGTTGGATGTTCTAAAAGAATTTTTAGATTGATTTAACAATTTTGGATACTCTAACTACCAATTGTAGTAAAAAAAAATACATTTTAAACGAAATGCTCAATGTCAAATCCGAAATGTTTTTATTAAAATCGGAAAAAATTCAATCTTAAAACAAAATGTTCAACGTTCGAAACTTATTTTTAATTCGATTTTCAAAGTTTTTATACATCATAACGCACATACAAAGCCATAAGTACTAGTTTTCTGTCAAAAAAAAAAAAGCCATTTTGAACAACTACACAAGTTGTTCAACGTCGTACAATTTAGCTCATAGTTTGGAAAATTTCACAAGTATTACCTACCGTTGGATAATCAATACGAATTTTTAGATTGATTTTATTATGTATTAACCATCATACTATATTGGATATTCAACGTCGATTCGCAAACATGTTTGTCAAAATTGAAAAACATTCAATCTTAAAACCAACACCCGAAACTTATATATATATATATATATATATCATAATACACATATGAAGCCATATGTACTAGTTCGGAGTCACAAAAACACATTTTGAAAACCTATACGGGTTGTTCAACCTCGAACAATATGGGTAATACTTTGAGAATTTCTTATGTATGGATGTTGGATGTTATAAACACATTTGTACATTGATTTCATTATGTATTAACCGTCAAAACACGTTTCGTATACTCTAACTACAAATTTGGAGTCACAAAAATACATTTTTGAACGACCATATTGGATGTTGGTATCCGAATCGCGAATGATTTTGTCAAAATCGATTCAAGCTTAAAACCAAATGTTCAACATTCAAAACATATTTTTAATTCGATTTCTAAAGTGTTTATGTATCACAATACACGTATGAACATATTTGGAATCAGAAAAACTCATTTTGACAACCATACAGGTTGTTTAACGTCGAACAATTTAGGTCATGGTTTGAAAAAATTCACAGGTATTCCTACCGTTGGATGTTGTAAACTCATTTTTAGATTGATTTCAATATGTATTCACCATCAAATCAATTTTTAGAAACTCTTGCTAGAAATTTTATGTTACGAAAATACATTTTGAAGGACCATATTGAATGTTCAATGACGAATCGTAGATATTTTTTTTCTAAATCGAAAAACAATCAAACTTAAAACCGATTGGTCAACATCCAAAACGTATTTTTAATTCGATTTCTATAGTTTTTCTATATCACAATTCAAGTATGAAGCCATGTGTATTAATTTTGAATGACGAAAACACATTTTGAGCAACATTAGAGGTTCTTGAACGTCGAACAACTTAAGTCATAGTTTGAGAAAATTCATGAGTATTACCTACCGTTGGATATTATGAAAGTATTTTTAGATTGATTTCATTATGTATTAACCATCAAAATAAATTTTGGAAACTCTAAATACCGACTGGAGTCACGATAAGACATTTTGAACGACCATAGTAGATGTTCAATACCGAATGCAAACGTTTTTTTTTTTTTGAAAATAAAAAAATATTCAATCTTAAAACGAATTGTTCTACTTTCGAAACTTATTCTTAATTCAATTTCAATAGTTTTTCTATATCACAATTAAAGTATGAATCCATATGTATTAATTTAGAATAACAAAAACACATTTTGAACAACCTTAGAGGTTGTTAAACATCGAACAAGTTAAGATATAGTTTGAGAAAATTAATGAGTATTACGTACCGTTGGACGTTATGAACGTATTTTTAGATTGATTTCATTATGTATTAACCATCAAAATACTTTTTGAAAACTCTAAATACCAACTGGAGTCACGAAAAGACATTTTTAACGACCATATTGGATATTCAATGCCGAATCACAAACGTTTTTTCTGAAAATGAAAATATACTCAATCCTAAAACAAATTGTTCAACTTTCGAAACTTATTTTTAATTCAATTTCTATAGTTTTTCTATATCAGCATTCAAGTACGAAGCCATATGTATTAATTTAGAATCACATAGACACATTTTGAACAACATTAGAGGTTGTTGAACGTAGAACAAGTTAAGTCGTAGTTTGAGAAAATTCATGAGTATTACCTATGGTTTGACGTTATTAACGCGTTTTTAGATTGATTTCGTTATGTATTAACCATCAAATACTTTTTGGAAACTCTAAATACCAATTGGAGTCACGAAAAGATATTTTGAACAACCATATTGGATGTTCAATGCCAAATCGTAAACGTTGTTTTGAAAGTAAAAAAAAATATTCAATCTTAAAACCAATTGTTCAACTTTCGAAACTTATTTTTACTTCGATTTCAATAATTTTTTTTATATCACAATTCAAGTGTGAAGCTATATGTATTAATTTAGAATCACAAAAACATATTTTGAACAACATTAGAGGTTGTTGAACGTCGAACAAGTGAAGTCATAGTTTGAGAAAATTTATGAATACTACCTACCGTTAGACGTTATGAACGCATATTGGAGTCACGAAATGTCATTTTTAACGACCATATTGGATATTCAATGCCGAATCACAAACGTTTTTTCTGAAAATGAAAAAATATTCAATCCTAAAACAAATTGTTCAACTTTCGAAACTTATTTTTAATTCAATTTCTATAGTTTTTCTATATCAGCATTCAAGTACGAAGCCATATGTATTAATTTAGAATCACATAGACACATTTTGAACAACATTAGAGGTTGTTGAACGTAGAACAAGTTTAGTCGTAGTTTGAGAAAATTCATGAGTATTACCTATGGTTTGACGTTATTAACGCGTTTTTAGATTGATTTCGTTATGTATTAACCATCAAATACTTTTTAGAAACTCTAAATACCAATTGGAGTCACGAAAAGATATTTTGAACAACCATATTGGATGTTCAATGCCAAATCGCAAACGTTGTTTTGAAAGTAAAAAAATATTCAATCTTAAAACCAATTGTTCAACTTTCGAAACTTATTTTTAGTTCTATTTCAATAATTTTTTTTATATCACAATTAAAGTGTGAAGCTATATGTATTAATTTAGAATCACAAAAACATATTTTGAACAACATTAGAGGTTGTTGAACGTCGAACAAGTTAAGTCATAGTTTGAGAAAATTAATGAGTAGTACCTACCGTTAGACGTTATGAACGCATTTTTAGATTGATTTCATTATGTATTAACAATCAAAATACTTTTTGGAAACTCTAAATACCAACTGGAATCACGAAAGGACATTTTGAACGACCATATTGGATGTTCAATGCCGAATTGCAAACATTTTTTCGAAAATTAAAAAAATATTCAATCTTAAAACCAATTGTTCTACTTTCGAAACTTATTTTGAATTCGAATTTCAAAGTTTTTATACATCATAATACACATACGAAGCCATTTGTAATAGTTCGGAGTCACAAAAACATATTTTGACCAAATATACAGGTTGTTCAACATTGAACAATTAGGTCACAGTTTGAGAAAACGCACGTATATTACTTACCGTTGGATGTTCTAAAAGAATTTTTAGATTGATTTAACAATTTTGGATACTCTAACTACCAATTGTAGTAAAAAAAAATACATTTTAAACGAAATGCTCAATGTCAAATCCGAAATGTTTTTATTAAAATCGGAAAAAATTCAATCTTAAAACAAAATGTTCAACGTTCGAAACTTATTTTTAATTCGATTTTCAAAGTTTTTATACATCATAACGCACATACAAAGCCATAAGTACTAGTTTTCTGTCAAAAAAAAAAAGCCATTTTGAACAACTACACAAGTTGTTCAACGTCGTACAATTTAGCTCATAGTTTGGAAAATTTCACAAGTATTACCTACCGTTGGATAATCAATACGAATTTTTAGATTGATTTCATTATGTATTAACCATCATACTATATTGGATATTCAACGTCGATTCGCAAACATGTTTGTCAAAATTGAAAAACATTCAATCTTAAAACCAACACCCGAAACTTATATATATATATATATATATATATATATATATATATATATATATATATATATATA
The DNA here is from genome assembly GCA_030279155.1 of Forsythia viridissima. Taxonomy (NCBI): domain Eukaryota; kingdom Viridiplantae; phylum Streptophyta; class Magnoliopsida; order Lamiales; family Oleaceae; genus Forsythia; species Forsythia viridissima. The sequence continues at coordinate 19,641,249 of CM059044.1, read as the reverse complement.
TATATATATATATATATATATATATATATATATATATATATATATATATATATATATATATATCATAATACACATATGAAGCCATATGTACTAGTTCGGAGTCACAAAAACACATTTTGAAAACCTATACGGGTTGTTCAACCTCGAACAATATGGGTAATACTTTGAGAATTTCTTATGTATGGATGTTGGATGTTATAAACACATTTGTACATTGATTTCATTATGTATTAACCGTCAAAACACGTTTCGTATACTCTAACTACAAATTTGGAGTCACAAAAATACATTTTTGAACGACCATATTGGATGTTGGTATCCGAATCGCGAATGATTTTGTCAAAATCGATTCAAGCTTAAAACCAAATGTTCAACATTCAAAACATATTTTTAATTCGATTTCTAAAGTGTTTATGTATCACAATACACGTATGAACATATTTGGAATCAGAAAAACTCATTTTGACAACCATACAGGTTGTTTAACGTCGAACAATTTAGGTCATGGTTTGAAAAGATTCACAGGTATTCCTACCGTTGGATGTTGTAAACTCATTTTTAGATTGATTTCAATATGTATTCACCATCAAATCAATTTTTAGAAACTCTTGCTAGAAATTTTATGTTACGAAAATACATTTTGAAGGACCATATTGAATGTTCAATGACGAATCGTAGATATTTTTTTCTAAATCGAAAAACAATCAAACTTAAAACCGATTGGTCAACATCCAAAACGTATTTTTAATTCGATTTCTATAGTTTTTCTATATCACAATTCAAGTATGAAGCCATGTGTATTAATTTTGAATGACGAAAACACATTTTGAGCAACATTAGAGGTTCTTGAACGTCGAACAACTTAAGTCATAGTTTGAGAAAATTCATGAGTATTACCTACCGTTGGATATTATGAAAGTATTTTTAGATTGATTTCATTATGTATTAACCATCAAAATAAATTTTGGAAACTCTAAATACCGACTGGAGTCACGATAAGACATTTTGAACGACCATAGTAGATGTTCAATACCGAATGCAAACGTTTTTTTTTTTTTGAAAATAAAAAAATATTCAATCTTAAAACGAATTGTTCTACTTTCGAAACTTATTCTTAATTCAATTTCAATAGTTTTTCTATATCACAATTAAAGTATGAATCCATATGTATTAATTTAGAATAACAAAAACACATTTTGAACAACCTTAGAGGTTGTTAAACATCGAACAAGTTAAGATATAGTTTGAGAAAATTAATGAGTATTACGTACCGTTGGACGTTATGAACGTATTTTTAGATTGATTTCATTATGTATTAACCATCAAAATACTTTTTGAAAACTCTAAATACCAACTGGAGTCACGAAAAGACATTTTTAACGACCATATTGGATATTCAATGCCGAATCACAAACGTTTTTTCTGAAAATGAAAATATACTCAATCCTAAAACAAATTGTTCAACTTTCGAAACTTATTTTTAATTCAATTTCTATAGTTTTTCTATATCAGCATTCAAGTACGAAGCCATATGTATTAATTTAGAATCACATAGACACATTTTGAACAACATTAGAGGTTGTTGAACGTAGAACAAGTTAAGTCGTAGTTTGAGAAAATTCATGAGTATTACCTATGGTTTGACGTTATTAACGCGTTTTTAGATTGATTTCGTTATGTATTAACCATCAAATACTTTTTGGAAACTCTAAATACCAATTGGAGTCACGAAAAGATATTTTGAACAACCATATTGGATGTTCAATGCCAAATCGTAAACGTTTTTTCTGAAAATGAAAATATACTCAATCCTAAAACAAATTGTTCAACTTTCGAAACTTATTTTTAATTCAATTTCTATAGTTTTTCTATATCAGCATTCAAGTACGAAGCCATATGTATTAATTTAGAATCACATAGACACATTTTGAACAACATTAGAGGTTGTTGAACGTAGAACAAGTTAAGTCGTAGTTTGAGAAAATTCATGAGTATTACCTATGGTTTGACGTTATTAACGCGTTTTTAGATTGATTTCGTTATGTATTAACCATCAAATACTTTTTGGAAACTCTAAATACCAATTGGAGTCACGAAAAGATATTTTGAACAACCATATTGGATGTTCAATGCCAAATCGTAAACGTTGTTTTGAAAGTAAAAAAAAATATTCAATCTTAAAACCAATTGTTCAACTTTCGAAACTTATTTTTACTTCGATTTCAATAATTTTTTTTATATCACAATTCAAGTGTGAAGCTATATGTATTAATTTAGAATCACAAAAACATATTTTGAACAACATTAGAGGTTGTTGAACGTCGAACAAGTGAAGTCATAGTTTGAGAAAATTTATGAATACTACCTACCGTTAGACGTTATGAACGCATATTGGAGTCACGAAATGTCATTTTTAACGACCATATTGGATATTCAATGCCGAATCACAAACGTTTTTTCTGAAAATGAAAAAATATTCAATCCTAAAACAAATTGTTCAACTTTCGAAACTTATTTTTAATTCAATTTCTATAGTTTTTCTATATCAGCATTCAAGTACGAAGCCATATGTATTAATTTAGAATCACATAGACACATTTTGAACAACATTAGAGGTTGTTGAACGTAGAACAAGTTTAGTCGTAGTTTGAGAAAATTCATGAGTATTACCTATGGTTTGACGTTATTAACGCGTTTTTAGATTGATTTCGTTATGTATTAACCATCAAATACTTTTTAGAAACTCTAAATACCAATTGGAGTCACGAAAAGATATTTTGAACAACCATATTGGATGTTCAATGCCAAATCGCAAACGTTGTTTTGAAAGTAAAAAAATATTCAATCTTAAAACCAATTGTTCAACTTTCGAAACTTATTTTTAGTTCTATTTCAATAATTTTTTTTATATCACAATTAAAGTGTGAAGCTATATGTATTAATTTAGAATCACAAAAACATATTTTGAACAACATTAGAGGTTGTTGAACGTCGAACAAGTTAAGTCATAGTTTGAGAAAATTAATGAGTAGTACCTACCGTTAGACGTTATGAACGCATTTTTAGATTGATTTCATTATGTATTAACAATCAAAATACTTTTTGGAAACTCTAAATACCAACTGGAATCACGAAAGGACATTTTGAACGACCATATTGGATGTTCAATGCCGAATTGCAAACATTTTTTCGAAAATTAAAAAAATATTCAATCTTAAAACCAATTGTTCTACTTTCGAAACTTATTTTGAATTCGAATTTCAAAGTTTTTATACATCATAATACACATACGAAGCCATTTGTAATAGTTCGGAGTCACAAAAACATATTTTGACCAAATATACAGGTTGTTCAACATTGAACAATTAGGTCACAGTTTGAGAAAACGCACGTATATTACTTACCGTTGGATGTTCTAAAAGAATTTTTAGATTGATTTAACAATTTTGGATACTCTAACTACCAATTGTAGTAAAAAAAAATACATTTTAAACGAAATGCTCAATGTCAAATCCGAAATGTTTTTATTAAAATCGGAAAAAATTCAATCTTAAAACAAAATGTTCAACGTTCGAAACTTATTTTTAATTCGATTTTCAAAGTTTTTATACATCATAACGCACATACAAAGCCATAAGTACTAGTTTTCTGTCAAAAAAAAAAAAGCCATTTTGAACAACTACACAAGTTGTTCAACGTCGTACAATTTAGCTCATAGTTTGGAAAATTTCACAAGTATTACCTACCGTTGGATAATCAATACGAATTTTTAGATTGATTTCATTATGTATTAACCATCATACTATATTGGATATTCAACGTCGATTCGCAAACATGTTTGTCAAAATTGAAAAACATTCAATCTTAAAACCAACACCCGAAACTTATATATATATATATATATATATATATATATATATATATATATATATATATATATATATCATAATACACATATGAAGCCATATGTACTAGTTCGGAGTCACAAAAACACATTTTGAAAACCTATACGGGTTGTTCAACCTCGAACAATATGGGTAATACTTTGAGAATTTCTTATGTATGGATGTTGGATGTTATAAACACATTTGTACATTGATTTCATTATGTATTAACCGTCAAAACACGTTTCGTATACTCTAACTACAAATTTGGAGTCACAAAAATACATTTTTGAACGACCATATTGGATGTTGGTATCCGAATCGCGAATGATTTTGTCAAAATCGATTCAAGCTTAAAACCAAATGTTCAACATTCAAAACATATTTTTAATTCGATTTCTAAAGTGTTTATGTATCACAATACACGTATGAACATATTTGGAATCAGAAAAACTCATTTTGACAACCATACAGGTTGTTTAACGTCGAACAATTTAGGTCATGGTTTGAAAAGATTCACAGGTATTCCTACCGTTGGATGTTGTAAACTCATTTTTAGATTGATTTCAATATGTATTCACCATCAAATCAATTTTTAGAAACTCTTGCTAGAAATTTTATGTTACGAAAATACATTTTGAAGGACCATATTGAATGTTCAATGACGAATCGTAGATATTTTTTTCTAAATCGAAAAACAATCAAACTTAAAACCGATTGGTCAACATCCAAAACGTATTTTTAATTCGATTTCTATAGTTTTTCTATATCACAATTCAAGTATGAAGCCATGTGTATTAATTTTGAATGACGAAAACACATTTTGAGCAACATTAGAGGTTCTTGAACGTCGAACAACTTAAGTCATAGTTTGAGAAAATTCATGAGTATTACCTACCGTTGGATATTATGAAAGTATTTTTAGATTGATTTCATTATGTATTAACCATCAAAATAAATTTTGGAAACTCTAAATACCGACTGGAGTCACGATAAGACATTTTGAACGACCATAGTAGATGTTCAATACCGAATGCAAACGTTTTTTTTTTTTTGAAAATAAAAAAATATTCAATCTTAAAACGAATTGTTCTACTTTCGAAACTTATTCTTAATTCAATTTCAATAGTTTTTCTATATCACAATTAAAGTATGAATCCATATGTATTAATTTAGAATAACAAAAACACATTTTGAACAACCTTAGAGGTTGTTAAACATCGAACAAGTTAAGATATAGTTTGAGAAAATTAATGAGTATTACGTACCGTTGGACGTTATGAACGTATTTTTAGATTGATTTCATTATGTATTAACCATCAAAATACTTTTTGAAAACTCTAAATACCAACTGGAGTCACGAAAAGACATTTTTAACGACCATATTGGATATTCAATGCCGAATCACAAACGTTTTTTCTGAAAATGAAAATATACTCAATCCTAAAACAAATTGTTCAACTTTCGAAACTTATTTTTAATTCAATTTCTATAGTTTTTCTATATCAGCATTCAAGTACGAAGCCATATGTATTAATTTAGAATCACATAGACACATTTTGAACAACATTAGAGGTTGTTGAACGTAGAACAAGTTAAGTCGTAGTTTGAGAAAATTCATGAGTATTACCTATGGTTTGACGTTATTAACGCGTTTTTAGATTGATTTCGTTATGTATTAACCATCAAATACTTTTTGGAAACTCTAAATACCAATTGGAGTCACGAAAAGATATTTTGAACAACCATATTGGATGTTCAATGCCAAATCGTAAACGTTGTTTTGAAAGTAAAAAAAAATATTCAATCTTAAAACCAATTGTTCAACTTTCGAAACTTATTTTTACTTCGATTTCAATAATTTTTTTTATATCACAATTCAAGTGTGAAGCTATATGTATTAATTTAGAATCACAAAAACATATTTTGAACAACATTAGAGGTTGTTGAACGTCGAACAAGTGAAGTCATAGTTTGAGAAAATTTATGAATACTACCTACCGTTAGACGTTATGAACGCATATTGGAGTCACGAAATGTCATTTTTAACGACCATATTGGATATTCAATGCCGAATCACAAACGTTTTTTCTGAAAATGAAAAAATATTCAATCCTAAAACAAATTGTTCAACTTTCGAAACTTATTTTTAATTCAATTTCTATAGTTTTTCTATATCAGCATTCAAGTACGAAGCCATATGTATTAATTTAGAATCACATAGACACATTTTGAACAACATTAGAGGTTGTTGAACGTAGAACAAGTTTAGTCGTAGTTTGAGAAAATTCATGAGTATTACCTATGGTTTGACGTTATTAACGCGTTTTTAGATTGATTTCGTTATGTATTAACCATCAAATACTTTTTAGAAACTCTAAATACCAATTGGAGTCACGAAAAGATATTTTGAACAACCATATTGGATGTTCAATGCCAAATCGCAAACGTTGTTTTGAAAGTAAAAAAATATTCAATCTTAAAACCAATTGTTCAACTTTCGAAACTTATTTTTAGTTCTATTTCAATAATTTTTTTTATATCACAATTAAAGTGTGAAGCTATATGTATTAATTTAGAATCACAAAAACATATTTTGAACAACATTAGAGGTTGTTGAACGTCGAACAAGTTAAGTCATAGTTTGAGAAAATTAATGAGTAGTACCTACCGTTAGACGTTATGAACGCATTTTTAGATTGATTTCATTATGTATTAACAATCAAAATACTTTTTGGAAACTCTAAATACCAACTGGAATCACGAAAGGACATTTTGAACGACCATATTGGATGTTCAATGCCGAATTGCAAACATTTTTTCGAAAATTAAAAAAATATTCAATCTTAAAACCAATTGTTCTACTTTCGAAACTTATTTTGAATTCGAATTTCAAAGTTTTTATACATCATAATACACATACAAAGCCATTTGTAATAGTTCGGAGTCACAAAAACACATTTTGACCAAATATACAGGTTGTTCAACATTGAACAATTAGGTCACAGTTTGAGAAAACGCACGTGTATTACTTACCGTTGGATGTTCTAAAAGAATTTTTAGATTGATTTAATAATTTTGGATACTCTAACTACCAATTGTAGTAAAAAAAAAAATACATTTTAAACGAAATGCTCAATGTCAAATCGGAAATGTTTTTATTAAAATCGGAAAAAATTCAATCTTAAAACAAAATGTTCAACGTTCGAAACTTATTTTTAATTCGATTTTCAAAGTTTTTATACATCATAACGCACATACAAAGCCATAAGTACTAGTTTTCTGTCAAAAAAAAAAGCCATTTTGAACAACTACACAAGTTGTTCAACGTCGTACAATTTAGCTCATAGTTTGGAAAATTTCACAAGTATTACCTACCGTTGGATAATCAATACGAATTTTTAGATTGATTTCATTATGTATTAACCATCATACTATATTGGATATTCAACGTCGATTCGCAAACATGTTTGTCAAAATTGAAAAACATTCAATCTTAAAACCAACACCCGAAACTTATATATATATATATATATATATATCATAATACACATATGAAGCCATATGTACTAGTTCGGAGTCAAAAAAACACATTTTGAAAACCTATACGGGTTGTTCAACCTCGAACAATATGGGTAATACTTTGAGAATTTCTTATGTATGGATGTTGGATGTTATAAACACATTTGTACATTGATTTCATTATGTATTAACCGTCAAAACACGTTTCGTATACTCTAACTACAAATTTGGAGTCACAAAAATACATTTTTGAACGACCATATTGGATGTTGGTATCCGAATCGCGAATGATTTTGTCAAAATCGATTCAAGCTTAAAACCAAATGTTCAACATTCAAAACATATTTTTAATTCGATTTCTAAAGTGTTTATGTATCACAATACACGTATGAACATATTTGGAATCAGAAAAACTCATTTTGACAACCATACAGGTTGTTTAACGTCGAACAATTTAGGTCATGGTTTGAAAAAATTCACAGGTATTCCTACCGTTGGATGTTGTAAACTCATTTTTAGATTGATTTCAATATGTATTCACCATCAAATCAATTTTTAGAAACTCTTGCTAGAAATTTTATGTTACGAAAATACATTTTGAAGGACCATATTGAATGTTCAATGACGAATCGTAGATATTTTTTTCTAAATCGAAAAACAATCAAACTTAAAACCGATTGGTCAACATCCAAAACGTATTTTTAATTCGATTTCTATAGTTTTTCTATATCACAATTCAAGTATGAAGCCATGTGTATTAATTTTGAATGACGAAAACACATTTTGAGCAACATTAGAGGTTCTTGAACGTCGAACAACTTAAGTCATAGTTTGAGAAAATTCATGAGTATTACCTACCGTTGGATATTATGAAAGTATTTTTAGATTGATTTCATTATGTATTAACCATCAAAATAAATTTTGGAAACTCTAAATACCGACTGGAGTCACGATAAGACATTTTGAACGACCATAGTAGATGTTCAATACCGAATGCAAACGTTTTTTTTTTTTTGAAAATAAAAAAATATTCAATCTTAAAACGAATTGTTCTACTTTCGAAACTTATTCTTAATTCAATTTCAATAGTTTTTCTATATCACAATTAAAGTATGAATCCATATGTATTAATTTAGAATAACAAAAACACATTTTGAACAACCTTAGAGGTTGTTAAACATCGAACAAGTTAAGATATAGTTTGAGAAAATTAATGAGTATTACGTACCGTTGGACGTTATGAACGTATTTTTAGATTGATTTCATTATGTATTAACCATCAAAATACTTTTTGAAAACTCTAAATACCAACTGGAGTCACGAAAAGACATTTTTAACGACCATATTGGATATTCAATGCCGAATCACAAACGTTTTTTCTGAAAATGAAAATATACTCAATCCTAAAACAAATTGTTCAACTTTCGAAACTTATTTTTAATTCAATTTCTATAGTTTTTCTATATCAGCATTCAAGTACGAAGCCATATGTATTAATTTAGAATCACATAGACACATTTTGAACAACATTAGAGGTTGTTGAACGTAGAACAAGTTAAGTCGTAGTTTGAGAAAATTCATGAGTATTACCTATGGTTTGACGTTATTAACGCGTTTTTAGATTGATTTCGTTATGTATTAACCATCAAATACTTTTTGGAAACTCTAAATACCAATTGGAGTCACGAAAAGATATTTTGAACAACCATATTGGATGTTCAATGCCAAATCGTAAACGTTGTTTTGAAAGTAAAAAAAAATATTCAATCTTAAAACCAATTGTTCAACTTTCGAAACTTATTTTTACTTCGATTTCAATAATTTTTTTTATATCACAATTCAAGTGTGAAGCTATATGTATTAATTTAGAATCACAAAAACATATTTTGAACAACATTAGAGGTTGTTGAACGTCGAACAAGTGAAGTCATAGTTTGAGAAAATTTATGAATACTACCTACCGTTAGACGTTATGAACGCATATTGGAGTCACGAAATGTCATTTTTAACGACCATATTGGATATTCAATGCCGAATCACAAACGTTTTTTCTGAAAATGAAAAAATATTCAATCCTAAAACAAATTGTTCAACTTTCGAAACTTATTTTTAATTCAATTTCTATAGTTTTTCTATATCAGCATTCAAGTACGAAGCCATATGTATTAATTTAGAATCACATAGACACATTTTGAACAACATTAGAGGTTGTTGAACGTAGAACAAGTTTAGTCGTAGTTTGAGAAAATTCATGAGTATTACCTATGGTTTGACGTTATTAACGCGTTTTTAGATTGATTTCGTTATGTATTAACCATCAAATACTTTTTAGAAACTCTAAATACCAATTGGAGTCACGAAAAGATATTTTGAACAACCATATTGGATGTTCAATGCCAAATCGCAAACGTTGTTTTGAAAGTAAAAAAATATTCAATCTTAAAACCAATTGTTCAACTTTCGAAACTTATTTTTAGTTCTATTTCAATAATTTTTTTTATATCACAATTAAAGTGTGAAGCTATATGTATTAATTTAGAATCACAAAAATATATTTTGAACAACATTAGAGGTTGTTGAACGTCGAACAAGTTAAGTCATAGTTTGAGAAAATTAATGAGTAGTACCTACCGTTAGACGTTATGAACGCATTTTTAGATTGATTTCATTATGTATTAACAATCAAAATACTTTTTGGAAACTCTAAATACCAACTGGAATCACGAAAGGACATTTTGAACGACCATATTGGATGTTCAATGCCGAATTGCAAACATTTTTTCGAAAATTAAAAAAATATTCAATCTTAAAACCAATTGTTCTACTTTCGAAACTTATTTTGAATTCGAATTTCAAAGTTTTTATACATCATAATACACATACAAAGCCATTTGTAATAGTTCGGAGTCACAAAAACACATTTTGACCAAATATACAGGTTGTTCAACATTGAACAATTAGGTCACAGTTTGAGAAAACGCACGTGTATTACTTACCGTTGGATGTTCTAAAAGAATTTTTAGATTGATTTAACAATTTTGGATACTCTAACTACCAATTGTAGTAAAAAAAAAATACATTTTAAACGAAATGCTCAATGTCAAATCCGAAATGTTTTTATTAAAATCGGAAAAAATTCAATCTTAAAACAAAATGTTCAACGTTCGAAACTTATTTTTAATTCGATTTTCAAAGTTTTTATACATCATAACGCACATACAAAGCCATAAGTACTAGTTTTCTGTCAAAAAAAAAAAGCCATTTTGAACAACTACACAAGTTGTTCAACGTCGTACAATTTAGCTCATAGTTTGGAAAATTTCACAAGTATTACCTACCGTTGGATAATCAATACGAATTTTTAGATTGATTTTATTATGTATTAACCATCATACTATATTGGATATTCAACGTCGATTCGCAAACATGTTTGTCAAAATTGAAAAACATTCAATCTTAAAACCAACACCCGAAACTTATATATATATATATATATATATATATCATAATACACATATGAAGCCATATGTACTAGTTCGGAGTCACAAAAACACATTTTGAAAACCTATACGGGTTGTTCAACCTCGAACAATATGGGTAATACTTTGAGAATTTCTTATGTATGGATGTTGGATGTTATAAACACATTTGTACATTGATTTCATTATGTATTAACCGTCAAAACACGTTTCGTATACTCTAACTACAAATTTGGAGTCACAAAAATACATTTTTGAACGACCATATTGGATGTTGGTATCCGAATCGCGAATGATTTTGTCAAAATCGATTCAAGCTTAAAACCAAATGTTCAACATTCAAAACATATTTTTAATTCGATTTCTAAAGTGTTTATGTATCACAATACACGTATGAACATATTTGGAATCAGAAAAACTCATTTTGACAACCATACAGGTTGTTTAACGTCGAACAATTTAGGTCATGGTTTGAAAAAATTCACAGGTATTCCTACCGTTGGATGTTGTAAACTCATTTTTAGATTGATTTCAATATGTATTCACCATCATTTTGAAGGACCATATTGAATGTTCAATGACGAATCGTAGATATTTTTTTCTAAATCGAAAAACAATCAAACTTAAAACCGATTGGTCAACATCCAAAACGTATTTTTAATTCGATTTCTATAGTTTTTCTATATCACAATTCAAGTATGAAGCCATGTGTATTAATTTTGAATGACGAAAACACATTTTGAGCAACATTAGAGGTTCTTGAACGTCGAACAACTTAAGTCATAGTTTGAGAAAATTCATGAGTATTACCTACCGTTGGATATTATGAAAGTATTTTTAGATTGATTTCATTATGTATTAACCATCAAAATAAATTTTGGAAACTCTAAATACCGACTGGAGTCACGATAAGACATTTTGAACGACCATAGTAGATGTTCAATACCGAATGCAAACGTGTTTTTTTTTTTGAAAATAAAAAAATATTCAATCTTAAAACGAATTGTTCTACTTTCGAAACTTATTCTTAATTCAATTTCAATAGTTTTTCTATATCACAATTAAAGTATGAATCCATATGTATTAATTTAGAATAACAAAAACACATTTTGAACAACCTTAGAGGTTGTTAAACATCGAACAAGTTAAGATATAGTTTGAGAAAATTAATGAGTATTACGTACCGTTGGACGTTATGAACGTATTTTTAGATTGATTTCATTATGTATTAACCATCAAAATACTTTTTGAAAACTCTAAATACCAACTGGAGTCACGAAAAGACATTTTTAACGACCATATTGGATATTCAATGCCGAATCACAAACGTTTTTTCTGAAAATGAAAATATACTCAATCCTAAAACAAATTGTTCAACTTTCGAAACTTATTTTTAATTCAATTTCTATAGTTTTTCTATATCAGCATTCAAGTACGAAGCCATATGTATTAATTTAGAATCACATAGACACATTTTGAACAACATTAGAGGTTGTTGAACGTAGAACAAGTTAAGTCGTAGTTTGAGAAAATTCATGAGTATTACCTATGGTTTGACGTTATTAACGCGTTTTTAGATTGATTTCGTTATGTATTAACCATCAAATACTTTTTGGAAACTCTAAATACCAATTGGAGTCACGAAAAGATATTTTGAACAACCATATTGGATGTTCAATGCCAAATCGTAAACGTTGTTTTGAAAGTAAAAAAAAATATTCAATCTTAAAACCAATTGTTCAACTTTCGAAACTTATTTTTACTTTGATTTCAATAATTTTTTTTATATCACAATTCAAGTGTGAAGCTATATGTATTAATTTAGAATCACAAAAACATATTTTGAACAACATTAGAGGTTGTTGAACGTCGAACAAGTGAAGTCATAGTTTGAGAAAATTTATGAATACTACCTACCGTTAGACGTTATGAACGCATATTGGAGTCACGAAAAGTCATTTTTAACGACCATATTGGATATTCAATGCCGAATCACAAACGTTTTTTCTGAAAATGAAAATATACTCAATCCTAAAACAAATTGTTCAACTTTCGAAACTTATTTTTAATTCAATTTCTATAGTTTTTCTATATCAGCATTCAAGTACGAAGCCATATGTATTAATTTAGAATCACATAGACACATTTTGAACAACATTAGAGGTTGTTGAACGTAGAACAAGTTAAGTCGTAGTTTGAGAAAATTCATGAGTATTACCTATGGTTTGACGTTATTAACGCGTTTTTAGATTGATTTCGTTATGTATTAACCATCAAATACTTTTTGGAAACTCTAAATACCAATTGGAGTCACGAAAAGATATTTTGAACAACCATATTGGATGTTCAATGCCAAATCGTAAACGTTGTTTTGAAAGTAAAAAAAAATATTCAATCTTAAAACCAATTGTTCAACTTTCGAAACTTATTTTTACTTTGATTTCAATAATTTTTTTTATATCACAATTCAAGTGTGAAGCTATATGTATTAATTTAGAATCACAAAAACATATTTTGAACAACATTAGAGGTTGTTGAACGTCGAACAAGTGAAGTCATAGTTTGAGAAAATTTATGAATACTACCTACCGTTAGACGTTATGAACGCATATTGGAGTCACGAAAAGTCATTTTTAACGACCATATTGGATATTCAATGCCGAATCACAAACGTTTTTTCTGAAAATGAAAAAATATTCAATCCTAAAACAAATTGTTCAACTTTCGAAACTTATTTTTAATTCAATTTCTATAGTTTTTCTATATCAGCATTCAAGTACGAAGCCATATGTATTAATTTAGAATCACATAGACACATTTTGAACAACATTAGAGGTTGTTGAACGTAGAACAAGTTTAGTCGTAGTTTGAGAAAATTCATGAGTATTACCTATGGTTTGACGTTATTAACGCGTTTTTAGATTGATTTCGTTATGTATTAACCATCAAATACTTTTTAGAAACTCTAAATACCAATTGGAGTCACGAAAAGATATTTTGAACAACCATATTGGATGTTCAATGCCAAATCGCAAACGTTGTTTTGAAAGTAAAAAAATATTCAATCTTAAAACCAATTGTTCAACTTTCGAAACTTATTTTTAGTTCTATTTCAATAATTTTTTTTATATCACAATTAAAGTGTGAAGCTATATGTATTAATTTAGAATCACAAAAACATATTTTGAACAACATTAGAGGTTGTTGAACGTCGAACAAGTTAAGTCATAGTTTGAGAAAATTAATGAGTAGTACCTACCGTTAGACGTTATGAACGCATTTTTAGATTGATTTCATTATGTATTAACAATCAAAATACTTTTTGGAAACTCTAAATACCAACTGGAATCACGAAAGGACATTTTGAACGACCATATTGGATGTTCAATGCCGAATTGCAAACATTTTTTCGAAAATTAAAAAAATATTCAATCTTAAAACCAATTGTTCTACTTTCGAAACTTATTTTGAATTCGAATTTCAAAGTTTTTATACATCATAATACACATACGAAGCCATTTGTAATAGTTCGGAGTCACAAAAACACATTTTGACCAAATATACAGGTTGTTCAACATTGAACAATTAGGTCACAGTTTGAGAAAACGCACGTATATTACTTACCGTTGGATGTTCTAAAAGAATTTTTAGATTGATTTAACAATTTTGGATACTCTAACTACCAATTGTAGTAAAAAAAAATACATTTTAAACGAAATGCTCAATGTCAAATCCGAAATGTTTTTATTAAAATCGGAAAAAATTCAATCTTAAAACAAAATGTTCAACGTTCGAAACTTATTTTTAATTCGATTTTCAAAGTTTTTATACATCATAACGCACATACAAAGCCATAAGTACTAGTTTTCTGTCAAAAAAAAAAAGCCATTTTGAACAACTACACAAGTTGTTCAACGTCGTACAATTTAGCTCATAGTTTGGAAAATTTCACAAGTATTACCTACCGTTGGATAATCAATACGAATTTTTAGATTGATTTCATTATGTATTAACCATCATACTATATTGGATATTCAACGTCGATTCGCAAACATGTTTGTCAAAATTGAAAAACATTCAATCTTAAAACCAACACCCGAAACTTATATATATATATATATATATATATATATATATATATATATATCATAATACACATATGAACCCATATGTACTAGTTCGGAGTCACAAAAACACATTTTGAAAACCTATACGGGTTGTTCAACCTCGAACAATATGGGTAATACTTTGAGAATTTCTTATGTATGGATGTTGGATGTTATAAACACATTTGTACATTGATTTCATTATGTATTAACCGTCAAAACACGTTTCGTATACTCTAACTACAAATTTGGAGTCACAAAAATACATTTTTGAACGACCATATTGGATGTTGGTATCCGAATCGCGAATGATTTTGTCAAAATCGATTCAAGCTTAAAACCAAATGTTCAACATTCAAAACATATTTTTAATTCGATTTCTAAAGTGTTTATGTATCACAATACACGTATGAACATATTTGGAATCAGAAAAACTCATTTTGACAACCATACAGGTTGTTTAACGTCGAACAATTTAGGTCATGGTTTGAAAAAATTCACAGGTATTCCTACCGTTGGATGTTGTAAACTCATTTTTAGATTGATTTCAATATGTATTCACCATCAAATCAATTTTTAGAAACTCTTGCTAGAAATTTTATGTTACGAAAATACATTTTGAAGGACCATATTGAATGTTCAATGACGAATCGTAGATATTTTTTTCTAAATCGAAAAACAATCAAACTTAAAACCGATTGGTCAACATCCAAAACGTATTTTTAATTCGATTTCTATAGTTTTTCTATATCACAATTCAAGTATGAAGCCATGTGTATTAATTTTGAATGACGAAAACACATTTTGAGCAACATTAGAGGTTCTTGAACGTCGAACAACTTAAGTCATAGTTTGAGAAAATTCATGAGTATTACCTACCGTTGGATATTATGAAAGTATTTTTAGATTGATTTCATTATGTATTAACCATCAAAATAAATTTTGGAAACTCTAAATACCGACTGGAGTCACGATAAGACATTTTGAACGACCATAGTAGATGTTCAATACCGAATGCAAACGTTTTTTTTTTTTTTGAAAATAAAAAAATATTCAATCTTAAAACGAATTGTTCTACTTTCGAAACTTATTCTTAATTCAATTTCAATAGTTTTTCTATATCACAATTAAAGTATGAATCCATATGTATTAATTTAGAATAACAAAAACACATTTTGAACAACCTTAGAGGTTGTTAAACATCGAACAAGTTAAGATATAGTTTGAGAAAATTAATGAGTATTACGTACCGTTGGACGTTATGAACGTATTTTTAGATTGATTTCATTATGTATTAACCATCAAAATACTTTTTGAAAACTCTAAATACCAACTGGAGTCACGAAAAGACATTTTTAACGACCATATTGGATATTCAATGCCGAATCACAAACGTTTTTTCTGAAAATGAAAATATACTCAATCCTAAAACAAATTGTTCAACTTTCGAAACTTATTTTTAATTCAATTTCTATAGTTTTTCTATATCAGCATTCAAGTACGAAGCCATATGTATTAATTTAGAATCACATAGACACATTTTGAACAACATTAGAGGTTGTTGAACGTAGAACAAGTTAAGTCGTAGTTTGAGAAAATTCATGAGTATTACCTATGGTTTGACGTTATTAACGCGTTTTTAGATTGATTTCGTTATGTATTAACCATCAAATACTTTTTGGAAACTCTAAATACCAATTGGAGTCACGAAAAGATATTTTGAACAACCATATTGGATGTTCAATGCCAAATCGTAAACGTTGTTTTGAAAGTAAAAAAAAATATTCAATCTTAAAACCAATTGTTCAACTTTCGAAACTTATTTTTACTTCGATTTCAATAATTTTTTTTATATCACAATTCAAGTGTGAAGCTATATGTATTAATTTAGAATCACAAAAACATATTTTGAACAACATTAGAGGTTGTTGAACGTCGAACAAGTGAAGTCATAGTTTGAGAAAATTTATGAATACTACCTACCGTTAGACGTTATGAACGCATATTGGAGTCACGAAATGTCATTTTTAACGACCATATTGGATATTCAATGCCGAATCACAAACGTTTTTTCTGAAAATGAAAAAATATTCAATCCTAAAACAAATTGTTCAACTTTCGAAACTTATTTTTAATTCAATTTCTATAGTTTTTCTATATCAGCATTCAAGTACGAAGCCATATGTATTAATTTAGAATCACATAGACACATTTTGAACAACATTAGAGGTTGTTGAACGTAGAACAAGTTTAGTCGTAGTTTGAGAAAATTCATGAGTATTACCTATGGTTTGACGTTATTAACGCGTTTTTAGATTGATTTCGTTATGTATTAACCATCAAATACTTTTTAGAAACTCTAAATACCAATTGGAGTCACGAAAAGATATTTTGAACAACCATATTGGATGTTCAATGCCAAATCGCAAACGTTGTTTTGAAAGTAAAAAAATATTCAATCTTAAAACCAATTGTTCAACTTTCGAAACTTATTTTTAGTTCTATTTCAATAATTTTTTTTATATCACAATTAAAGTGTGAAGCTATATGTATTAATTTAGAATCACAAAAACATATTTTGAACAACATTAGAGGTTGTTGAACGTCGAACAAGTTAAGTCATAGTTTGAGAAAATTAATGAGTAGTACCTACCGTTAGACGTTATGAACGCATTTTTAGATTGATTTCATTATGTATTAACAATCAAAATACATTTTGGAAACTCTAAATACCAACTGGAATCACGAAAGGACATTTTGAACGACCATATTGGATGTTCAATGCCGAATTGCAAACATTTTTTCGAAAATTAAAAAAATATTCAATCTTAAAACCAATTGTTCTACTTTCGAAACTTATTTTGAATTCGAATTTCAAAGTTTTTATACATCATAATACACATACAAAGCCATTTGTAATAGTTCGGAGTCACAAAAACACATTTTGACCAAATATACAGGTTGTTCAACATTGAACAATTAGGTCACAGTTTGAGAAAACGCACGTGTATTACTTACCGTTGGATGTTCTAAAAGAATTTTTAGATTGATTTAACAATTTTGGATACTCTAACTACCAATTGTAGTAAAAAAAAATACATTTTAAACGAAATGCTCAATGTCAAATCCGAAATGTTTTTATTAAAATCGGAAAAAATTCAATCTTAAAACAAAATGTTCAACGTTCGAAACTTATTTTTAATTCGATTTTCAAAGTTTTTATACATCATAACGCACATACAAAGCCATAAGTACTAGTTTTCTATCAAAAAAAAAAAGCCATTTTGAACAACTACACAAGTTGTTCAACGTCGTACAATTTAGCTCATAGTTTGGAAAATTTCACAAGTATTACCTACCGTTGGATAATCAATACGAATTTTTAGATTGATTTCATTATGTATTAACCATCATACTATATTGGATATTCAACGTCGATTCGCAAACATGTTTGTCAAAATTGAAAAACATTCAATCTTAAAACCAACACCCGAAACTTATATATATATATATATATATATATATATATCATAATACACATATGAAGCCATATGTACTAGTTCGGAGTCACAAAAACACATTTTGAAAACCTATACGGGTTGTTCAACCTCGAACAATATGGGTAATACTTTGAGAATTTCTTATGTATGGATGTTGGATGTTATAAACACATTTGTACATTGATTTCATTATGTATTAACCGTCAAAACACGTTTCGTATACTCTAACTACAAATTTGGAGTCACAAAAATACATTTTTGAACGACCATATTGGATGTTGGTATCCGAATCGCGAATGATTTTGTCAAAATCGATTCAAGCTTAAAACCAAATGTTCAACATTCAAAACATATTTTTAATTCGATTTCTAAAGTGTTTATGTATCACAATACACGTATGAACATATTTGGAATCAGAAAAACTCATTTTGACAACCATACAGGTTGTTTAACGTCGAACAATTTAGGTCATGGTTTGAAAAAATTCACAGGTATTCCTACCGTTGGATGTTGTAAACTCATTTTTAGATTGATTTCAATATGTATTCACCATCAAATCAATTTTTAGAAACTCTTGCTAGAAATTTTATGTTACGAAAATACATTTTGAAGGACCATATTGAATGTTCAATGACGAATCGTAGATATTTTTTTCTAAATCGAAAAACAATCAAACTTAAAACCGATTGGTCAACATCCAAAACGTATTTTTAATTCGATTTCTATAGTTTTTCTATATCACAATTCAAGTATGAAGCCATGTGTATTAATTTTGAATGACGAAAACACATTTTGAGCAACATTAGAGGTTCTTGAACGTCGAACAACTTAAGTCATAGTTTGAGAAAATTCATGAGTATTACCTACCGTTGGATATTATGAAAGTATTTTTAGATTGATTTCATTATGTATTAACCATCAAAATAAATTTTGGAAACTCTAAATACCGACTGGAGTCACGATAAGACATTTTGAACGACCATAGTAGATGTTCAATACCGAATGCAAACGTTTTTTTTTTTTTGAAAATAAAAAAATATTCAATCTTAAAACGAATTGTTCTACTTTCGAAACTTATTCTTAATTCAATTTCAATAGTTTTTCTATATCACAATTAAAGTATGAATCCATATGTATTAATTTAGAATAACAAAAACACATTTTGAACAACCTTAGAGGTTGTTAAACATCGAACAAGTTAAGATATAGTTTGAGAAAATTAATGAGTATTACGTACCGTTGGACGTTATGAACGTATTTTTAGATTGATTTCATTATGTATTAACCATCAAAATACTTTTTGAAAACTCTAAATACCAACTGGAGTCACGAAAAGACATTTTTAACGACCATATTGGATATTCAATGCCGAATCACAAACGTTTTTTCTGAAAATGAAAATATACTCAATCCTAAAACAAATTGTTCAACTTTCGAAACTTATTTTTAATTCAATTTCTATAGTTTTTCTATATCAGCATTCAAGTACGAAGCCATATGTATTAATTTAGAATCACATAGACACATTTTGAACAACATTAGAGGTTGTTGAACGTAGAACAAGTTAAGTCGTAGTTTGAGAAAATTCATGAGTATTACCTATGGTTTGACGTTATTAACGCGTTTTTAGATTGATTTCGTTATGTATTAACCATCAAATACTTTTTGGAAACTCTAAATACCAATTGGAGTCACGAAAAGATATTTTGAACAACCATATTGGATGTTCAATGCCAAATCGTAAACGTTGTTTTGAAAGTAAAAAAAATATTCAATCTTAAAACCAATTGTTCAACTTTCGAAACTTATTTTTACTTCGATTTCAATAATTTTTTTTATATCACAATTCAAGTGTGAAGCTATATGTATTAATTTAGAATCACAAAAACATATTTTGAACAACATTAGAGGTTGTTGAACGTCGAACAAGTGAAGTTATAGTTTGAGAAAATTTATGAATACTACCTACCGTTAGACGTTATGAACGCATATTGGAGTCACGAAAAGTCATTTTTAACGACCATATTGGATATTCAATGCCGAATCACAAACGTTTTTTCTGAAAATGAAAAAATATTCAATCCTAAAACAAATTGTTCAACTTTCGAAACTTATTTTTAATTCAATTTCTATAGTTTTTCTATATCAGCATTCAAGTACGAAGCCATATGTATTAATTTAGAATCACATAGACACATTTTGAACAACATTAGAGGTTGTTGAACGTAGAACAAGTTTAGTCGTAGTTTGAGAAAATTCATGAGTATTACCTATGGTTTGACGTTATTAACGCGTTTTTAGATTGATTTCGTTATGTATTAACCATCAAATACTTTTTAGAAACTCTAAATACCAATTGGAGTCACGAAAAGATATTTTGAACAACCATATTGGATGTTCAATGCCAAATCGCAAACGTTGTTTTGAAAGTAAAAAAATATTCAATCTTAAAACCAATTGTTCAACTTTCGAAACTTATTTTTAGTTCTATTTCAATAATTTTTTTTATATCACAATTAAAGTGTGAAGCTATATGTATTAATTTAGAATCACAAAAACATATTTTGAACAACATTAGAGGTTGTTGAACGTCGAACAAGTTAAGTCATAGTTTGAGAAAATTAATGAGTAGTACCTACCGTTAGACGTTATGAACGCATTTTTAGATTGATTTCATTATGTATTAACAATCAAAATACTTTTTGGAAACTCTAAATACCAACTGGAATCACGAAAGGACATTTTGAACGACCATATTGGATGTTCAATGCCGAATTGCAAACATTTTTTCGAAAATTAAAAAAATATTCAATCTTAAAACCAATTGTTCTACTTTCGAAACTTATTTTGAATTCGAATTTCAAAGTTTTTATACATCATAATACACATACAAAGCCATTTGTAATAGTTCGGAGTCACAAAAACACATTTTGACCAAATATACAGGTTGTTCAACATTGAACAATTAGGTCACAGTTTGAGAAAACGCACGTGTATTACTTACCGTTGGATGTTCTAAAAGAATTTTTAGATTGATTTAACAATTTTGGATACTCTAACTACCAATTGTAGTAAAAAAAAAAAATACATTTTAAACGAAATGCTCAATGTCAAATCGGAAATGTTTTTATTAAAATCGGAAAAAATTCAATCTTAAAACAAAATGTTCAACGTTCGAAACTTATTTTTAATTCGATTTTCAAAGTTTTTATACATCATAACGCACATACAAAGCCATAAGTACTAGTTTTCTGTCAAAAAAAAAAGCCATTTTGAACAACTACACAAGTTGTTCAACGTCGTACAATTTAGCTCATAGTTTGGAAAATTTCACAAGTATTACCTACCGTTGGATAATCAATACGAATTTTTAGATTGATTTCATTATGTATTAACCATCATACTATATTGGATATTCAACGTCGATTCGCAAACATGTTTGTCAAAATTGAAAAACATTCAATCTTAAAACCAACACCCGAAACTTATATATATATATATATATATATATATATATATATATATATATATATATATATATATATATATATATATCATAATACACATATGAAGCCATATGTACTAGTTCGGAGTCACAAAAACACATTTTGAAAACCTATACGGGTTGTTCAACCTCGAACAATATGGGTAATACTTTGAGAATTTCTTATGTATGGATGTTGGATGTTATAAACACATTTGTACATTGATTTCATTATGTATTAACCGTCAAAACACGTTTCGTATACTCTAACTACAAATTTGGAGTCACAAAAATACATTTTTGAACGACCATATTGGATGTTGGTATCCGAATCGCGAATGATTTTGTCAAAATCGATTCAAGCTTAAAACCAAATGTTCAACATTCAAAACATATTTTTAATTCGATTTCTAAAGTGTTTATGTATCACAATACACGTATGAACATATTTGGAATCAGAAAAACTCATTTTGACAACCATACAGGTTGTTTAACGTCGAACAATTTAGGTCATGGTTTGAAAAAATTCACAGGTATTCCTACCGTTGGATGTTGTAAACTCATTTTTAGATTGATTTCAATATGTATTCACCATCAAATCAATTTTTAGAAACTCTTGCTAGAAATTTTATGTTACGAAAATACATTTTGAAGGACCATATTGAATGTTCAATGACGAATCGTAGATATTTTTTTCTAAATCGAAAAACAATCAAACTTAAAACCGATTGGTCAACATCCAAAACGTATTTTTAATTCGATTTCTATAGTTTTTCTATATCACAATTCAAGTATGAAGCCATGTGTATTAATTTTGAATGACGAAAACACATTTTGAGCAACATTAGAGGTTCTTGAACGTCGAACAACTTAAGTCATAGTTTGAGAAAATTCATGAGTATTACCTACCGTTGGATATTATGAAAGTATTTTTAGATTGATTTCATTATGTATTAACCATCAAAATAAATTTTGGAAACTCTAAATACCGACTGGAGTCACGATAAGACATTTTGAACGACCATAGTAGATGTTCAATACCGAATGCAAACGTTTTTTTTTTTTTGAAAATAAAAAAATATTCAATCTTAAAACGAATTGTTCTACTTTCGAAACTTATTCTTAATTCAATTTCAATAGTTTTTCTATATCACAATTAAAGTATGAATCCATATGTATTAATTTAGAATAACAAAAATACATTTTGAACAACCTTAGAGGTTGTTAAACATCGAACAAGTTAAGATATAGTTTGAGAAAATTAATGAGTATTACGTACCGTTGGACGTTATGAACGTATTTTTAGATTGATTTCATTATGTATTAACCATCAAAATACTTTTTAAAAACTCTAAATACCAACTGGAGTCACGAAAAGACATTTTTAACGACCATATTGGATATTCAATGCCGAATCACAAACGTTTTTTCTGAAAATGAAAATATACTCAATCCTAAAACAAATTGTTCAACTTTCGAAACTTATTTTTAATTCAATTTCTATAGTTTTTCTATATCAGCATTCAAGTACGAAGCCATATGTATTAATTTAGAATCACATAGACACATTTTGAACAACATTAGAGGTTGTTGAACGTAGAACAAGTTAAGTCGTAGTTTGAGAAAATTCATGAGTATTACCTATGGTTTGACGTTATTAACGCGTTTTTAGATTGATTTCGTTATGTATTAACCATCAAATACTTTTTGGAAACTCTAAATACCAATTGGAGTCACGAAAAGATATTTTGAACAACCATATTGGATGTTCAATGCCAAATCGTAAACGTTGTTTTGAAAGTAAAAAAAAATATTCAATCTTAAAACCAATTGTTCAACTTTCGAAACTTATTTTTACTTCGATTTCAATAATTTTTTTTATATCACAATTCAAGTGTGAAGCTATATGTATTAATTTAGAATCACAAAAACATATTTTGAACAACATTAGAGGTTGTTGAACGTCGAACAAGTGAAGTCATAGTTTGAGAAAATTTATGAATACTACCTACCGTTAGACGTTATGAACGCATATTGGAGTCACGAAAAGTCATTTTTAACGACCATATTGGATATTCAATGCCGAATCACAAACGTTTTTTCTGAAAATGAAAAAATATTCAATCCTAAAACAAATTGTTCAACTTTCGAAACTTATTTTTAATTCAATTTCTATAGTTTTTCTATATCAGCATTCAAGTACGAAGCCATATGTATTAATTTAGAATCACATAGACACATTTTGAACAACATTAGAGGTTGTTGAACGTAGAACAAGTTTAGTCGTAGTTTGAGAAAATTCATGAGTATTACCTATGGTTTGACGTTATTAACGCGTTTTTAGATTGATTTCGTTATGTATTAACCATCAAATACTTTTTAGAAACTCTAAATACCAATTGGAGTCACGAAAAGATATTTTGAACAACCATATTGGATGTTCAATGCCAAATCGCAAACGTTGTTTTGAAAGTAAAAAAATATTCAATCTTAAAACCAATTGTTCAACTTTCGAAACTTATTTTTAGTTCTATTTCAATAATTTTTTTTATATCACAATTAAAGTGTGAAGCTATATGTATTAATTTAGAATCACAAAAACATATTTTGAACAACATTAGAGGTTGTTGAACGTCGAACAAGTTAAGTCATAGTTTGAGAAAATTAATGAGTAGTACCTACCGTTAGACGTTATGAACGCATTTTTAGATTGATTTCATTATGTATTAACAATCAAAATACTTTTTGGAAACTCTAAATACCAACTGGAATCACGAAAGGACATTTTGAACGACCATATTGGATGTTCAATGCCGAATTGCAAACATTTTTTCGAAAATTAAAAAAATATTCAATCTTAAAACCAATTGTTCTACTTTCGAAACTTATTTTGAATTCGAATTTCAAAGTTTTTATACATCATAATACACATACAAAGCCATTTGTAATAGTTCGGAGTCACAAAAACACATTTTGACCAAATATACAGGTTGTTCAACATTGAACAATTAGGTCACAGTTTGAGAAAACGCACGTGTATTACTTACCGTTGGATGTTCTAAAAGAATTTTTAGATTGATTTAACAATTTTGGATACTCTAACTACCAATTGTAGTAAAAAAAAATACATTTTAAACGAAATGCTCAATGTCAAATCCGAAATGTTTTTATTAAAATCGGAAAAAATTCAATCTTAAAACAAAATGTTCAACGTTCGAAACTTATTTTTAATTCGATTTTCAAAGTTTTTATACATCATAACGCACATACAAAGCCATAAGTACTAGTTTTCTGTCAAAAAAAAAAAGCCATTTTGAACAACTACACAAGTTGTTCAACGTCGTACAATTTAGCTCATAGTTTGGAAAATTTCACAAGTATTACCTACCGTTGGATAATCAATACGAATTTTTAGATTGATTTCATTATGTATTAACCATCATACTATATTGGATATTCAACGTCGATTCGCAAACATGTTTGTCAAAATTGAAAAACATTCAATCTTAAAACCAACACCCGAAACTTATATATATATATATATATATATATATCATAATACACATATGAAGCCATATGTACTAGTTCGGAGTCACAAAAACACATTTTGAAAACCTATACGGGTTGTTCAACCTCGAACAATATGGGTAATACTTTGAGAATTTCTTATGTATGGATGTTGGATGTTATAAACACATTTGTACATTGATTTCATTATGTATTAACCGTCAAAACATGTTTCGTATACTCTAACTACAAATTTGGAGTCACAAAAATACATTTTTGAACGACCATATTGGATGTTGGTATCCGAATCGCGAATGATTTTGTCAAAATCGATTCAAGCTTAAAACCAAATGTTCAACATTCAAAACATATTTTTAATTCGATTTCTAAAGTGTTTATGTATCACAATACACGTATGAACATATTTGGAATCAGAAAAACTCATTTTGACAACCATACAGGTTGTTTAACGTCGAACAATTTAGGTCATGGTTTGAAAAAATTCACAGGTATTCCTACCGTTGGATGTTGTAAACTCATTTTTAGATTGATTTCAATATGTATTCACCATCAAATCAATTTTTAGAAACTCTTGCTAGAAATTTTATGTTACGAAAATACATTTTGAAGGACCATATTGAATGTTCAATGACGAATCGTAGATATTTTTTTCTAAATCGAAAAACAATCAAACTTAAAACCGATTGGTCAACATCCAAAACGTATTTTTAATTCGATTTCTATAGTTTTTCTATATCACAATTCAAGTATGAAGCCATGTGTATTAATTTTGAATGACGAAAACACATTTTGAACAACATTAGAGGTTCTTGAACGTCGAACAACTTAAGTCATAGTTTGAGAAAATTCATGAGTATTACCTACCGTTGGATATTATGAAAGTATTTTTAGATTGATTTCATTATGTATTAACCATCAAAATAAATTTTGGAAACTCTAAATACCGACTGGAGTCACGATAAGACATTTTGAACGACCATAGTAGATGTTCAATACCGAATGCAAACGTTTTTTTTTTTTTGAAAATAAAAAAATATTCAATCTTAAAACGAATTGTTCTACTTTCGAAACTTATTCTTAATTCAATTTCAATAGTTTTTCTATATCACAATTAAAGTATGAATCCATATGTATTAATTTAGAATAACAAAAACACATTTTGAACAACCTTAGAGGTTGTTAAACATCGAACAAGTTAAGATATAGTTTGAGAAAATTAATGAGTATTACGTACCGTTGGACGTTATGAACGTATTTTTAGATTGATTTCATTATGTATTAACCATCAAAATACTTTTTGAAAACTCTAAATACCAACTGGAGTCACGAAAAGACATTTTTAACGACCATATTGGATATTCAATGCCGAATCACAAACGTTTTTTCTGAAAATGAAAATATACTCAATCCTAAAACAAATTGTTCAACTTTCGAAACTTATTTTTAATTCAATTTCTATAGTTTTTCTATATCAGCATTCAAGTACGAAGCCATATGTATTAATTTAGAATCACATAGACACATTTTGAACAACATTAGAGGTTGTTGAACGTAGAACAAGTTAAGTCGTAGTTTGAGAAAATTCATGAGTATTACCTATGGTTTGACGTTATTAACGCGTTTTTAGATTGATTTCGTTATGTATTAACCATCAAATACTTTTTGGAAACTCTAAATACCAATTGGAGTCACGAAAAGATATTTTGAACAACCATATTGGATGTTCAATGCCAAATCGTAAACGTTGTTTTGAAAGTAAAAAAAAATATTCAATCTTAAAACCAATTGTTCAACTTTCGAAACTTATTTTTACTTTGATTTCAATAATTTTTTTTATATCACAATTCAAGTGTGAAGCTATATGTATTAATTTAGAATCACAAAAACATATTTTGAACAACATTAGAGGTTGTTGAACGTCGAACAAGTTAAGTCATAGTTTGAGAAAATTAATGAGTAGTACCTACCGTTAGACGTTATGAACGCATTTTTAGATTGATTTCATTATGTATTAACAATCAAAATACTTTTTGGAAACTCTAAATACCAACTGGAATCACGAAAGGACATTTTGAACGACCATATTGGATGTTCAATGCCGAATTGCAAACATTTTTTCGAAAATTAAAAAAATATTCAATCTTAAAACCAATTGTTCTACTTTCGAAACTTATTTTGAATTCGAATTTCAAAGTTTTTATACATCATAATACACATACGAAGCCATTTTTAATAGTTCGGAGTCTCAAAAACACATTTTGACCAAATATACAGGTTGTTCAACATTGAACAATTAAGTCACAGTTTGAGAAAACGCACGTGTATTACTTACCGTTGGATGTTCTAAAAGAATTTTTAGATTGATTTAACAATTTTGGATACTCTAACTACCAATTGTAGTAAAAAAAAATACATTTTAAACGAAATTCTCAATGTCAAATCGGAAATGTTTTTATTAAAATCGGAAAAAATTCAATCTTAAAACAAAATGTTCAACGTTCGAAACTTATTTTTAATTCGATTTTCAAAGTTTTTATACATCATAACGCACATACAAAGCCATTAGTACTAGTTTTCTGTCAAAAAAAAAAAAAAAAAAAGCCATTTTGAACAACTACACAAGTTGTTCAACGTTGTACAATTTAGCTCATAGTTTGGAAAATTTCACAAGTATTACCTACCGTTGGATAATCAATACGAATTTTTAGATTGATTTCATTATGTATTAACCATCATACTATATTGGATATTCAACGTCGATTCGCAAACATGTTTGTCAAAATTGAAAAACATTCAATCTGAAAACCAACATCCGAAACTTATTAAAAATTTATTTTCCCAAGTTTGTATATATATATATATATATATATATATATATATATATATATATATATATATATATATATATATATATATATATATATATCATAATACACATATGAAGCCATATGTACTAGTTCGGAGTCACAAAAACACATTTTGAAAACCTATACGGGTTGTTCAACCTCGAACAATATGGGTAATACTTTGAGAATTTCTTATGTATGGATGTTGGATGTTATAAACACATTTGTACATTGATTTCATTATGTATTAACCGTCAAAACATGTTTTGTATACTCTAACTACAAATTTGAAGTCACAAAAATACATTTTTGAACGACCATATTGGATGTTGGTATCCGAATCGCGAATGATTTTGTCAAAATCGAAAAATATTCAAGCTTAAAACCAAATGTTCAACATTCAAAACATATTTTTAATTCGATTTCTAAAGTGTTTATGTATCACAATACACGTATGAACATATATCTATTAATTTGGAATTAGAAAAACTCATTTTGACAACCATACAGGTTGTTTAACGTCAAACAATTTAGGTCATGGTTTGAAAAAATTCACAGGTATTCCTACCGTTGGATGTTGTAAACTCATTTTTAGATTGATTTCAATATGTATTCACCATCAAATCAATTTTTAGAAACTCTAGCTAGAAATTTTATGTTACGAAAATACATTTTGAAGGACCATATTGAATGTTCAATGCCGAATCGTAAATATTTTTTTCTAAATCGAAAAACACTCAAACTTAAAACCGATTGGTCAACATCCAAAACGTATTTTTAATTCGATTTCTATAGTTTTTCTATATCACAATTCAAGTATGAAGCCATGTGTATTAATTTTGAATGACGAAAACACATTTTGAGCAACATTAGAGGTTCTTGAACGTCGAACAACTTAAGTCATAGTTTGAGAAAATTCATGAGTATTACCTACCGTTGGATATTATGAAAGTATTTTTAGATTGATTTCATTATGTATTAACCATCAAAATAAATTTTGGAAACTCTAAATACCGACTGGAGTCACGATAAGACATTTTGAACGACCATAGTAGATGTTCAATACCGAATTCAAACGTTTTTTTTTTTTGAAAATAAAAAAATATTCAATCTTAAAACGAATTGTTCTACTTTCGAAACTTATTCTTAATTCAATTTCAATAGTTTTTCTATATCACAATTCAAGTATGAATCCATATGTATTAATTTAGAATAACAAAAACACATTTTGAACAACCTTAGAGGTTGTTAAACATCGAACAAGTTAAGATATAGTTTGAGAAAATTAATGAATATTACGTACCGTTGGACGTTATGAACGTATTTTTAGATTGATTTCATTATGTATTAACCATCAAAATACTTTTTGGAAACTCTAAATACCAACTGGAGTCACGAAAAGACATTTTTAACGACCATATTGGATATTCAATGCTGAATCATAAACGTTTTTTCTGAAAATGAAAAAAATATTCAATCCTAAAACAAATTGTTCAACTTTCGAAACTTATTTTTAATTCAATTTCTATAGTTTTTCTATATCAGCATTGAAGTACGAAGCCATATGTATTAATTTAGAATCACATAGACACATTTTGAACAACATTAGAGGTTCTTGAACGTCGAACAAGTTAAGTCATAGTTTGAGAAAATTCATGAGTATTACCTATGGTTTGACGTTATTAACGCGTTTTTAGATTGATTTCATTATGTATTAACCATCAAATACTTTTTGGAAACTCTAAATACCAATTGGAGTCACGAAAAGATATTTTGAACAACCATATTGGATGTTCAAAGCCAAATCGGAAACGTTGTTTTGAAAGTTAAAAAATATTGAATCTTAAAACCAATTGTTCAACTTTCGAAACTTATTTTTAGTTCGATTTCAATAAATTTTTTTTTATATCACAATTCTAATGTGAAGCTATATGTATTAATTTAGAATCACAAAAACATATTTTGAACAACATTAGAGGTTATTGAACGTCGAACAAGTTATGTCATAGTTTGAGAAAATTAATGAGTAGTACCTACCGTTAGACGTTATGAACGCATTTTTAGATTGATTTCATTATTTATTAACAATCAGAATACTTTTTGTAAACTCTAAATACTAATTGGAATCACGAAAGGACATTTTGAACGACCATATTGGATGTTTAATGCCGAATTGCAAACGTTTTTTCGAAAATTAAAAAAATATTCAATCTTAAAACCAATTGTTCAACTTTCGAAACTTATTTTTACTTCGATTTTCAAAGTTTTTATACATCATAATACACATACAAAGCCATTTGTAATAGTTCGGAGTCACAAAAACACATTTTGACCAAATATACAGGTTGTTCATCATTGAACAATTAGGTCACAGTTTGAGAAAACGCACGTGTATTACTTACCGTTGGATGTTCTAAAAGAATTTTTAGATTGATTTAACAATTTTGGATACTCTAACTACCAATTGTAGTAAAAAAAAATACATTTTAAACGAAATGCTCAATGTCAAATCGGAAATGTTTTTATTAAAATCGGAAAAAATTCAATCTTAAAACAAAATGTTCAACGTTCGAAACTTATTTTTAATTCGATTTTCAAAGTTTTTATACATCATAACGCACATACAAAGCCATAAGTACTAGTTTTCTGTCAAAAAAAAAAAGCCATTTTGAACAACTACACAAGTTGTTCAACGTCGTACAATTTAGCTCATAGTTTGGAAAATTTCACAAGTATTACCTACCGTTGGATAATCAATACGAATTTTTAGATTGATTTCATTATGTATTAACCATCATACTATATTGGATATTCAACGTCGATTCGCAAACATGTTTGTCAAAATTGAAAAACATTCAATCTTAAAACCAACACCCGAAACTTATATATATATATATATATATATAAGTACTAGTTCGGAGTCACAAAAACACATTTTGAAAACCTATACGGGTTGTTCAACCTCGAACAATATGGGTAATACTTTGAGAATTTCTTATGTATGGATGTTGGATGTTATAAACACATTTGTACATTGATTTCATTATGTATTAACCGTCAAAACACGTTTCGTATACTCTAACTACAAATTTGGAGTTACAAAAATACATTTTTGAACGACCATATTGGATGTTGGTATCCGAATCGCGAATGATTTTGTCAAAATCGATTCAAGCTTAAAACCAAATGTTCAACATTCAAAACATATTTTTAATTCGATTTCTAAAGTGTTTATGTATCACAATACACGTATGAACATATTTGGAATCAGAAAAACTCATTTTGACAACCATACAGGTTGTTTAACGTCGAACAATTTAGGTCATGGTTTGAAAAAATTCACAGGTATTCCTACCGTTGGATGTTGTAAACTCATTTTTAGATTGATTTCAATATGTATTCACCATCAAATCAATTTTTAGAAACTCTTGCCAGAAATTTTATGTTACGAAAATACATTTTGAAGGACCATATTGAATGTTCAATGACGAATCGTAGATATTTTTTTCTAAATCGAAAAACAATCAAACTTAAAACCGATTGGTCAACATCCAAAACGTATTTTTAATTCGATTTCTATAGTTTTTCTATATCACAATTCAAGTATGAAGCCATGTGTATTAATTTTGAATGACGAAAACACATTTTGAGCAACATTAGAGGTTCTTGAACGTCGAACAACTTAAGTCATAGTTTGAGAAAATTCATGAGTATTACCTACCGTTGGATATTATGAAAGTATTTTTAGATTGATTTCATTATGTATTAACCATCAAAATAAATTTTGGAAACTCTAAATACCGACTGGAGTCACGATAAGACATTTTGAACGACCATAGTAGATGTTCAATACCGAATGCAAACGTTTTTTTTTTTTTGGAAAATAAAAAAATATTCAATCTTAAAACGAATTGTTCTACTTTCGAAACTTATTCTTAATTCAATTTCAATAGTTTTTCTATATCACAATTAAAGTATGAATCCATATGTATTAATTTAGAATAACAAAAACACATTTTGAACAACCTTAGAGGTTGTTAAACATCGAACAAGTTAAGATATAGTTTGAGAAAATTAATGAGTATTACGTACCGTTGGACGTTATGAACGTATTTTTAGATTGATTTCATTATGTATTAACCATCAAAATACTTTTTGAAAACTCTAAATACCAACTGGAGTCACGAAAAGACATTTTTAACGACCATATTGGATATTCAATGCCGAATCACAAACGTTTTTTCTGAAAATGAAAATATACTCAATCCTAAAACAAATTGTTCAACTTTCGAAACTTATTTTTAATTCAATTTCTATAGTTTTTCTATATCAGCATTCAAGTACGAAGCCATATGTATTAATTTAGAATCACATAGACACATTTTGAACAACATTAGAGGTTGTTGAACGTAGAACAAGTTAAGTCGTAGTTTGAGAAAATTCATGAGTATTACCTATGGTTTGACGTTATTAACGCGTTTTTAGATTGATTTCGTTATGTATTAACCATCAAATACTTTTTGGAAACTCTAAATACCAATTGGAGTCACGAAAAGATATTTTGAACAACCATATTGGATGTTCAATGCCAAATCGTAAACGTTGTTTTGAAAGTAAAAAAAATATTCAATCTTAAAACCAATTGTTCAACTTTCGAAACTTATTTTTACTTCGATTTCAATAATTTTTTTTATATCACAATTCAAGTGTGAAGCTATATGTATTAATTTAGAATCACAAAAACATATTTTGAACAACATTAGAGGTTGTTGAACGTCGAACAAGTGAAGTCATAGTTTGAGAAAATTTATGAATACTACCTACCGTTAGACGTTATGAACGCATATTGGAGTCACGAAAAGTCATTTTTAACGACCATATTGGATATTCAATGCCGAATCACAAACGTTTTTTCTGAAAATAAAAAAATATTCAATCCTAAAACAAATTGTTCAACTTTCGAAACTTATTTTTAATTCAATTTCTATAGTTTTTCTATATCAGCATTCAAGTACGAAGCCATATGTATTAATTTAGAATCACATAGACACATTTTGAACAACATTAGAGGTTGTTGAACGTAGAACAAGTTAAGTCGTAGTTTGAGAAAATTCATGAGTATTACCTATGGTTTGACGTTATTAACGCGTTTTTAGATTGATTTCGTTATGTATTAACATCAAATACTTTTTAGAAACTCTAAATACCAATTGGAGTCACGAAAAGATATTTTGAACAACCATATTGGATGTTCAATGCCAAATCGCAAACGTTGTTTTGAAAGTAAAAAAATATTCAATCTTAAAACCAATTGTTCAACTTTCGAAACTTATTTTTAGTTCTATTTCAATAATTTTTTTTATATCACAATTAAAGTGTGAAGCTATATGTATTAATTTAGAATCACAAAAACATATTTTGAACAACATTAGAGGTTGTTGAACGTCGAACAAGTTAAGTCATAGTTTGAGAAAATTAATGAGTAGTACCTACCGTTAGACGTTATGAACGCATTTTTAGATTGATTTCATTATGTATTAACAATCAAAATACTTTTTGGAAACTCTAAATACCAACTGGAATCACGAAAGGACATTTTGAACGACCATATTGGATGTTCAATGCCGAATTGCAAACATTTTTTCGAAAATTAAAAAAATATTCAATCTTAAAACCAACTGTTCTACTTTCGAAACTTATTTCGAATTCGAATTTCAAAGTTTTTATACATCATAATACACATACAAAGCCATTTGTAATAGTTCGGAGTCACAAAAACACATTTTGACCAAATATACAGGTTGTTCAACATTGAACAATTAGGTCACAGTTTGAGAAAACGCACGTGTATTACTTACCGTTGGATGTTCTAAAAGAATTTTTAGATTGATTTAACAATTTTGGATACTCTAACTACCAATTGTAGTAAAAAAAAATACATTTTAAACGAAATGCTCAATGTCAAATCCGAAATGTTTTTATTAAAATCGGAAAAAATTCAATCTTAAAACAAAATGTTCAACGTTCGAAACTTATTTTTAATTCGATTTTCAAAGTTTTTATACATCATAACGCACATACAAAGCCATAAGTACTAGTTTTCTGTCAAAAAAAAAAAGCCATTTTGAACAACTACACAAGTTGTTCAACGTCGTACAATTTAGCTCATAGTTTGGAAAATTTCACAAGTATTACCTACCGTTGGATAATCAATACGAATTTTTAGATTGATTTCATTATGTATTAACCATCATACTATATTGGATATTCAACGTCGATTCGCAAACATGTTTGTCAAAATTGAAAAACATTCAATCTTAAAACCAACACCCGAAACTTATTAAAAATTTATTTTCCCAAGTTTGTATATATATATATATATATATATATATATATATATATATATATATATATATATATATATCATAATACACATATGAAGCCATATGTACTAGTTCGGAGTCACAAAAACACATTTTGAAAACCTATACGGGTTGTTCAACCTCGAACAATATGGGTAATACTTTGAGAATTTCTTATGTATGGATGTTGGATGTTATAAACACATTTGTACATTGATTTCATTATGTATTAACCGTCAAAACACGTTTTGTATACTCTAACTACAAATTTGAAGTCACAAAAATACATTTTTGAACGACCATATTGGATGTTGGTATCCGAATCGCGAATGATTTTGTCAAAATCGAAAAATATTCAAGCTTAAAACCAAATGTTCAACATTCAAAACATATTTTTAATTCGATTTCTAAAGTGTTTATGTATCACAATACACGTATGAACATATATGTATTAATTTGGAATTAGAAAAACTCATTTTGACAACCATACAGGTTGTTTAACGTCAAACAATTTAGGTCATGGTTTGAAAAAATTCACAGGTATTCCTACCGTTGGATGTTGTAAACTCATTTTTAGATTGATTTCAATATGTATTCACCATCAAATCAATTTTTAGAAACTCTAGCTAGAAATTTTATGTTACGAAAATACATTTTGAAGGACCATATTGAATGTTCAATGCCGAATCGTAAATATTTTTTTCTAAATCGAAAAACACTCAAACTTGAAACCGATTGGTCAACATCCAAAACGTATTTTTAATTCGATTTCTATAGTTTTCTATATCACAATTCAAGTATGAAGCCATGTGTATTAATTTTGAATGACGAAAACACATTTTGAGCAACATTAGAGGTTCTTGAACGTCGAACAACTTAAGTCATAGTTTGAGAAAATTCATGAGTATTACCTACCGTTGGATATTATGAAAGTATTTTTAGATTGATTTCATTATGTATTAACCATCAAAATAAATTTTGGAAACTCTAAATACCGACTGGAGTCACGATAAGACATTTTGAACGACCATAGTAGATGTTCAATACCGAATTCAAACGTTTTTTTTTTTTTGAAAATAAAAAAATATTCAATCTTAAAACGAATTGTTCTACTTTCGAAACTTATTCTTAATTCAATTTCAATAGTTTTTCTATATCACAATTCAAGTATGAATCCATATGTATTAATTTAGAATAACAAAAACACATTTTGAACAACATTAGAGGTTCTTGAACGTCGAACAAGTTAAGTCATAGTTTGAGAAAATTCATGAGTATTACCTATGGTTTGACGTTATTAACGCGTTTTTAGATTGATTTCATTATGTATTAACCATCAAATACTTTTTGGAAACTCTAAATACCAATTGGAGTCACGAAAAGATATTTTGAACAACCATATTGGATGTTCAAAGCCAAATCGGAAACGTTGTTTTGAAAGTTAAAAAATATTGAATCTTAAAACCAATTGTTCAACTTTCGAAACTTATTTTTAGTTCGATTTCAATAAATTTTTTTTTATATCACAATTCTAATGTGAAGCTATATGTATTAATTTAGAATCACAAAAACATATTTTGAACAACATTAGAGGTTATTGAACGTCGAACAAGTTATGTCATAGTTTGAGAAAATTAATGAGTAGTACCTACCGTTAGACGTTATGAACGCATTTTTAGATTGATTTCATTATTTATTAACAATCAGAATACTTTTTGAAAACTCTAAATACTAATTGGAATCACGAAAGGACATTTTGAACGACCATATTGGATGTTCAATGCCGAATTGCAAACGTTTTTTCGAAAATTAAAAAAATATTCAATCTTAAAACCAATTGTTCTACTTTCGAAACTTATTTTGAATTCGAATTTCAAAGTTTTTATATATCATGATACACATACGAAGCCATTTGTAATAGTTCGGAGTCACAAAAACACATTTTGACCAAATATACAAGTTGTTCAACATTGAACAATTAGGTCACAGTTTGAGAAAACCCACGAGTATTACTTACCGTTGGATGTTTTGAAAGAATTTTTAGATTGATTTCATTATGTATTAACCATCAAAACAATTTTGGATACTCTAACTACCAATTTTAGTCACAAAAACACATTTTAAACGAAATGTTCAATGTCAAATCGAAAATGTTTTTGTTAAAATTGAAAAAAATTCTATCTTAAAACAAAATGTTCAACATTCAAAACTTTTTTTTAATTCGATTTACAAAGTTTTTATACCTCATAATACACATACAAAGCCATATATACTAGTTTTCTGTCACAAAAAAAACAAAAAAAAAAAAAACCATTTTGTACAACTACACAAGTTGTTCAACGTCGTACAATTTAGCTCATAGTTTGAAAAATTTCACAAGTATTACCTACCGTTGGATAATCTATACGAACTTTTAGATTGATTTCATTATGTATGTTATAACCATCATAAAACGTTTTGGATGCTCTACTACTAATTGGAGTCACTAAAATACATTTTGAACGACTATATTGGATATTCAACGTCGATTCGCAAACATGTTTGTCAAAATTGAAAAACATTCAATCTTAAAACCAACATCTGAAACTTATTAAAAATTCATTTTCCAAAGTTTGTATATATATATATATGTATCATAATTCACATACGAAGCCATATGTACTAGTTCGGAGTCACAAAAACACATTTTGAAAACATATACGGGTTGTTCAACCTCGAACAATATGGGTAATACTTTGAGAATTTCTTATGTATGGATGTTGGATGTTATAAACACATTTGTACATTGATTTCATTATGTATTAACCGTCAAAACACGTTTTGTATACTTTAACCACAAATTTGGAGTCACAAAAATACATTTTTGAACGACCATATTGGATGTTCGTATCCGAATCGCAAATATTTTTGTCAAAATCGAAAAAATATTCAAGCTTAAAACCAAATATTCAACATTCAAAACATATTTTTAATTCGATTTCTAAAGTATTTATGTATCACAATACCCGTATGAACCTATATGTAATAATTTGGAATCAGAAAAACTCATTTTGACAACCATACTAGTTGTTTAACGTCGAACAATTTAGGTCATGGTTTGAAAAAATTCACAGGTATTCCTACTGTTGGATGTTGTAAACGCATTTTTAGATTGATTTCAATATGTATTCACCATCAAATCAATTTTTGGAAACTCTAGCTAGAAATTTGATGTTAGGAAAATACATTTTGAAGGACCATATTGAATGTTCAATGCCGAATCGTAAATATTTTTTTCTAAATCGAAAAACACTCAAGCTTAAAACCGATTGTTCAACATCCAAAACGTATTTTTAATTCGATTTCTATAGTTTTTCTATATCACAATTCAAGTATGAAGCCAATTGTATTGATTTAGATTGACAAAAACACATTTTGAGCAACATTAGAGGTTCTTGAACGCCAAACAACTTAAGTCATAGTTTGAGAAAATTCATGAGTATTACCTACCGTTGGATATTATGAACGTATTTTTAGATTGATTTCATTATGTATTAACCTTCAAAATAAATTTTGGAAACTCTAAATACCAACTGGAGTCACGAAAAGACATTTTGAACGACCATATTGGATGTTCAATGCCGAATCGCAAATGTTTTTAATTTTAAATCAAAAAATATTCAATCTTAAAACCAACTGTTCAACTTTCGAAACTTATTCTTAATTCAATTTCAATAATTTTTCTATATCACAATTCAAGTATGAATCCATATGTATTAATTTAGAATAACAAAAACACATTTTGAACAACCTTAGAGGTTGTTGAACATCGAACAAGTTAAGTCATAGTTTGAGAAAATTAATGAGTATTACGTACCGTTGGACATTATGAACGTATTTTTAGATTGATTTCATTATGTATTAACCATCAAAATACTTTTTATAAACTCTAAATACCAACTGAAGTCACGAAAAGACATTTTGAACGATCATGTTGGATATTCAACGCCGAATCGCAAACGGTTTTTTTCTTAAAATAAAAAAATATTCAATCCTAAAACCAATTGTTCAACTTTCGAAACTTATTTTTAATTCAATTTCTATGGTTTTTCTATTTCACAATTCAAGTACGAAGCCATGTGTATTAATTTAGAATCACATAGACACTTTTTGAACAACATTAGAGGTTGTTGAACGTCGAACAAGTTAAGTCATAGTTTGAGAAAATTCATGAGTATTACCTACGGTTTGACGTTATTAACGCATTTTTAGATTGATTTCATTATGTATTTACCATCAAATACTTTTTGGAAACACTAAATACCAATTGGAGTCACGAAAAGATATTTTGAACGACCATATTAGATGTTCAATGCCGAATAGCAAACGTTGTTTTGAAAGTAAAAAAATATTCAATCTTAAAACCAATTGTTCATCTTTCGAAACTTATTTTTAATTCGATTTCAATAATATTTTTTATATCAAAATTCAAGTGTGAAGCTATATGTATTAATTTAGAATCACAAAAACTTATTTTGAACAACATTAGAGGTTGTTGAACGTCGAACAAGTTAAGTCATAGTTTTAGAAAATTAATGAGTAGTACCTACCGTTAGACGTTATGAACGCATTTTTAGATTGATTTCATTATGTATTAACAATCAAAATACTTTTTGGAAACTCTTCCTTATTGTTTGGCAGGGCTTGATGAGTCAGGTACGAGACGATCTCCTTCATCCACCTGGGGGATTCGATTATCATCATGGCGTTCTGAGGCAGAGCCTCGTCAATGGACGGTCGGCTAAGATTTTCAACCGAAATTGCCCTTATCTAGTCAGACTTTTTGCTACTTGCCAACTTAGAAAGGACATCGAAAAATCTAGATTAACTGAAATTCCACGAAGTGGGATAGGAGATCTTTGGCCTTCTTTAAATTGGTCACAATAGATTGCTCGCGAGCTATGGAGGTTTCGTTGACTTGACTAACTACTAGTTGCGAGTCGCTGTAGAACTGGATTTTCCTTGCTCTCATCTCTTGTACCAACCTCAAGCCTGCCGTATTTGGTAGCATTGTTTGAGGATTTAAACTTTAGGTGAAGCACGCAGTTGAGATTATGGCAGTCGGGGCTAATCAATAGAATCTCGGCTCCAGCTCCAGTCTACCCTGAGGATCCATCAACATACAGTTTCCATGTGGGTAACTCCTGAGGCTTGCTTCAAGCAAGCCTTCTGGGATATGGGCGAATTCGGCCATGAAATCTGTTAAAGCATGTCCCTTTATGGAGGGCCTAGGCTTGTAGAAAATGTTGAATTGGCTGAGCTCAATCGACCATTTTTATCAGTCTTTCTGAAGTATCTGGCTTCTAGAGAATATGTCTTAGAGGATGATTTGTTAGGACATCTATGCTGTGTGACTAGAAGTATGGTCAGAGCTTCATGGATGCAACTATCAGAGACAAGGCGAGCTTCTCCATGTCGGGGTACCTCGTTTCTGCATCCTACATTGCCTTGCTCACATAGTAGATGGGGTGTCAGGGCCTGCATCTATACTTAGCCCCCTGACAGCATTTGCAGCCATAGATGCCCAACTTCAGCCGCACTTTGTAAATATTACTTTCAGTTGTTATTTCCGTTAGTTTGTAATATGTTATTTTTCGTTATGATTCTTCAGCTTTTTAATGTCTATTCATGTAACTTAGGTTTTTGTTACGTAAGCTATTATAGGGGGTAGTTGGTATTCGAAGTCTTGTCAAGCTTACTGGTGTTTACCCTCTACACTAGCCATTGTAATTTTTTGCTTTCGTTAATCAATCAACGATCTATTTTTGTTGCATTTAAATCTTCTATTGCAAAGCTTTCTTTAAATTATCTTCATTACTGAATCGATCGAGAACAGGCAGAAGATAGTCTAGCATAGTAGACTACTGCCGCACGGTGCCTCTTTCTGTGCTAGAAAGAAAGATGTCCCATGATAGTTGGTATCAGAGCTTCGGCTCACGACCCTCAAGAACAAAGCGATGGATTTGAATGCATCATACACCACTGAGGTGGTGGATCACAAAAAGAGTACTAAATAGTGTTTGGATGCGCTCGATGGGCAAAGTACTAGGTTATGTGACGCTTTTGAGACCCTTGAGGAAAAGGTCGAGACAGTAGAGGCAGACATCTGCGAATTGAACATCCAACTGGATGAGAGTCGAATGATGTGCGCAACGATGATTGATGCTGTTGCAATCCTTCTCGATCTGCGGGAAGAAATGGAAGCCATGAGAGTTGTGAATACTTCAGCGTGTAGTTGGTAATGCACAAGCCCCTGCATAAGAGTATGCACATAGGCTTAGAATTCCATAACCGCGTATCTATGGTGGGGCACGCGACGCAAAGAAAGTCGATAACTTCTTGTTTGACATGGAACAATAATTTCTTGCCACCAACATTGAAGACGGGGCAAGAAAGGTGACGAAAACTACCATGTATCTGGGTAGACATGCAAAACTATGGTGGCGGACAAAATATGCTGATATTCAGGCCAACAGGGCCTAGATAGACACTTGAGAACTCCTTAAGGAAGCGATCAAAACACAGTTTTTCCCAAAAAATGTGGAATATCAGGCCCGACGAGCGCTACTAGAACTGAAACATACTCGTTCCATCTGGGACTATGTGAAAACCTTTTCAGGGCATATGCTAGACATCTGAGACATGTCTGAAAAGGACAATCTCTTCACTTTCGTGGAAGGGCTGAAACCATAGGTGAGAACCCAACTCCAAAGACAGAAGGGGGCTGATGTAAATACGGCAATGAGAGCTACCGAATACTTGATGGACTATCAATTGGAACCCAGAAAGGAGCAGTTGCAAGTAAATAGCCAATCTCGAGGGAGAGGAAATAGATCTTTCAATCCCACATCAAACTCAAATGGGGGAGAACGCTACTCTCACCATAAAGGAGGCCATCGGTGTGATGTCAAATTTTAAATAACTCGCAAGTGTACGAATCTATTGGAATATAGAAAAGTAGTAACGGGGTCGATCCCACAGAGACTGCAATGACGAAAGTCTAATCTACTCTGAATTAACTATTATTCTAGACTAGTTGGGTAGAGAGGAATTTGGTTGAAATAATTTAACTTAAAGACTAATTAATTGTGCTTAAAAGTTGAGTTGAAAATTCAAGTTGTTTAAAGTACCAAGTTTTCGGAATCAACAATTGTTTAACTTAGCAATTATCCAATTATTGATTAATTCTAAAAAACAAACGACAACTCGAAATCAATCTATTGTCGTCTTAAGATATTTATCAATTATATCCAAAAGATGAAACTCCAATATAGGCTTTCCTTTGCTTCAATCATAAATTACTTAAGCGTTTTCCGTATCAAATTCAATTTAAAAAAAAAAACAAAGAATCAAAAGTTTTATAAGCATTCTATGTGTCCAAAATCGATAAAAGGATAACAGAAAATCAAAAGAAATTAATAAAACACGTTTAAGCATCAAGCACGAATTAATTAAATCAATTTCTAACAATCAAGAATACATGATATTTAAGATAAAAGAAATTTTATTTAATTAATCTAACAAGAACGAACCATGAAAGTTAAAGCTCTAAAACGGAATTAAACAAATAACAAAATAATCACTTTGTTTAAACAATGTTTCATCGTCTACCTTGGCTCAAAAAAATTAGAAGAACATAATTAAATTAAAAATAAAAGAATTGATAGAACCCAGCATGGATTGAAGGAGAAGAAATCTTCCCAAAACTCTTCTTCGCCAAGTAAATTCTTCTTCCTTGTTTCTTGCCGTCTTTGTCTCTCCCAAAAATCACCTCTCAAACTCGGCTCTAATCTCGTTCTAAATCGGCTCTCCCTTGTTATGAGTTAATAACTCATATTTATACTTTCCTAATTGTGCCCCAAAAGATCCCAAAATATTACAAAATTCATGGGCCAATAGGTTTCCTAATCGGATTAGAATTCGAAAAGAAAAATAAAAATCCCGCAGCAAAATTAACACTGGGCGATCGCCCCAGGCAACCTTCAATGCATTCTGCTTTTGCTTGGTGATGTTGGGCACTCGCGCAGCTTGCTTCTTTTAAATTCTTGTAATTTAGTCTTTCAACTTTCTGTAATCTCTAATTTGGTCTTTCAAATTTTGATTGAGTGAAATTGAGTTCACAAATTCTCTAAATATTTGCCAAAGTGTTGCCATTTTTGTCAATTCTTCTCTAATTGCTTATAAACAGGTCTAAAACTGAAATAGAAGTAATAATATACTAAATTAAGTATAAATTCAATAAAATGACAAGTTAAAAGCTTAGTTTAAAGGCCTGAATAAATGCACAAGATACACTTATTAAACACCCCCAAACTAAACATTTATTCATCCTCGAACAGAAGTAAAAATAAACTACAAATTTAAACTAAGCTAAAAACAATTAACAATAATTGTGTTTATGTTAAATTTCTCACCATATGCCTCA
The DNA here is from genome assembly GCA_030279155.1 of Forsythia viridissima. Classification (NCBI taxonomy): domain Eukaryota; kingdom Viridiplantae; phylum Streptophyta; class Magnoliopsida; order Lamiales; family Oleaceae; genus Forsythia; species Forsythia viridissima. The sequence goes on along the minus strand of CM059044.1, from coordinate 19,598,074 downwards.
AGTTTGAAAATAAAGCAACACTTTTAGAAAGAGATTAAACAACAACACAAAAAAATTTCACTTATCCGATACTCGTCCTTTAGTGAGTGTGTGATTAGCCAAAAATTGAACTTATACATGTATTAGACCACGACCAATATTGTGTTGTTGATATTTTCATAATCCCGAACTCTTTGTAATCATTTATTCCTTACACCTCTCGTAAATTATCACACTTCTAATACTTTTTTTTTTCTCCAGAGGTGTTCTAGCGAATTTGGTTCTTATTGATCAACACAATGCTTTTTTCAAATAAAGTGATAAAAATTAGAACATCGTATTCTTAGAACTAGGATGGTGAGTGATTTCTAAATTCTCATATTCAGTCTATTAGGTCCTGACCTAGCAATCATTACCGAGCATTTCTAACTATTTTTATTTATTTTACTCATATAAACAGTCTTACATCATGTGCAATACTTCTCTCTTACTAACTTTCTATGTGACCCTTGTAGCGAGTTTTGAGCCGATGACTCTCAAGTCATATGACTATATAGGGCACCATGTTTTAAAATATCCTAACAGATTTAATTGCTCAATTCCACATGCTAATAGAAAAGTGAATATGTAAATTTTTTATTTTTATTTTATATATATATATATATATATATATATAGCAAGCTTTGGACCAATGACTCCCAAGTCAGATGATCATAGGGCACTAAGTTTTAAGATACCTTAACAGGCTTAATTGCTCAAATCAGATATTTTATTTTATTTTAATAGCAGTGAGTAGTGCTCAGTTTAGATTCCTTGACTATAACCTATTCAACTAAAGATGAGACCCAGAAAACTCAAACCATCAAAATTCTCAGAACACAAGTAGTAATTTTAACACCCCAAAATTGTTCTCAAAGCAGTTTGGTTACTAGTTTAAGGATTTAGGAACGGAATTTTTCATAATGATACTCAGTCAACATATGAGGTATTTTTTGAGGTACATATGATTAGTTTTTTTTTATGTTTTTTTTTTGTTTATTTAAAGAAAAGAGCAATTTGGTCATAAAGGACCTACCACTCCAGGTTTTTCATACGTTGGGAATGTGTGGTGCTGTTTTTTTAGGTTAGGGGCATATCCCCAAAGATTTTAAAACGTTGAAGACCTTAGATGCAATTATCCCAATATAATATGTTGATATAAGTATGATAGAATTTTAATTATTTTTAATTTAAATCACCACGAGAATGAAGTATTTATTAATACTAAAAATATATAAGAAATAAGATGCATAACTTAGGAGATGACAACATAGATAAACTTAAGCAGTTCAAATAACTCGGAATGAAAGAAAATTTCCTGCTTTAAACTTCATTTGCTCTGCTCGTGCTTTTTGTCAACATCCATCATCACAGATAATTGTTGACTCATGATTAATCTTATAATAGACACTCGCCTCTACAAAATACGAAAGTGTCTCGTCACTCAAATCTCTCTTGCATAAACATAACCTTTTATTCCATCTAAATTTGTCATTCATATTGTTTTTTACAATATATATGTATAAAATGTATAAAATGATTAATTATTTTTTTTACCTTCGGTTCCATCTGGATTTAGATCTCGATTAAACTTTTTCCTTCAAGCTTCTATCATTCACCTTTATTGGTTACGATATTGCTAAATAACCCTCTTTATTATCAATTGATTGGTCTGTGACGAAGGGTTTGCTAAATAAAGCTGTGGCATTATCATTTCTTCATTTTGTTAAATTAATTTTCTTCTTTTGAAAAATTAATAAAACAATGACCTTAATTATGGGAATGGCAATGAAAAAAATAGACCGTGTTTTCCGGTGCAAGGACGAATAAGCAAAAATTGACGCTTTGACACATGGAAACTTTTCAACTTCAGATCACATGCAACGGTGGGGATTTGATCTTTCTTGACGAGGTTAGTATTGCAAACTGAAAGAGAATTGAAGAATTGGCAACATATCCAGCTTTGAAAAATCAGAAATAAGTATCATACTACTAATATCCTATTGATTGCAGCTTTCTCCAAACCTCCGAGAAAAGCATGAAAAAAAAACGGCTCGACCGACCCGTCGAGCAGGGACGAAAGTCGGCCTTAGTGATCCGAAGGTGCCGAGTAGAAGGGGCGCTTCCAGTTCTGTCAGTGCTTGAAACAATTTTGTCTTGGGAAATTTGCAAGGTAAAAACAAACAATTAGTCACTGAACTTATAGGTGGGTTTCATTTTGGTCATTAAACATTAATTTGTTCTAATTTAGTCATCCAACTTTATATTTTGTTTCATGTTGATCGCTAAATTTTAATTTGTTTAAAATTAGTCAATTAACTTTTAAGTTTTATTTCACAATGGTCATTACATTAGTCTCCAAAACAAAAATTAATGTTAAATTTGATGTCTCAAATGACCATATATTTTGCCATTTAGAAAAATGACTCTTACAAAAACGTCTTGGATAGATACTAATCTAGATAGAGTTGCAAATATGACCAACACAAAACAAATTTTATATTTAGGAATAATGTGGAACAAATCAAAATATAGTGACCAATGTGAAACAAATCTTAAAGTTAGATATTTATTGTAAAACAAATTAAAAGTAGTGACCAAATTGACAACTTGCATAAAAAGTTCTTAACAATAAAATAAAATACGTAATTGAAATTTTTTAACTAAACCTAACAAACGCCTAGACAATTTTCGTCGGCGAAAACTAAGCAACTTATTGACAATATGACAAGAAAGAGAAAAAGGTAAGGGGTGAGAGAAAATGTGAAGCGATTGGGGGTAGGGATGGAAATAGTACAGTTAATGAGTGAAATGTCTTAAATTAATGTTGAAGAGAAGTGGTGACTGGTGACTGTGGCTGAAGGTAGTGCTTTTAGGACTATGACTTTAATGCATCAAAACGAAGATAAAGCATTCGAGCATACAACAATTAGACATCATTCCATTGCTTTCCTTAACCTAAAAAATTTCAAAAATTTGACTTCAAATTAAGTGTATGTTTGTATGTGCTTATAAACACTTATAAGCTGGTTAAACATTATTTTTATCCACGCATTTTATGGGATCTACAACTTTTTTCTATTTTTTATCCACACAATTCATAGGACTCACAATTTATAATCTATATTTTTTTTACCAATCATACATAATTTAAATTGATTAAATTGGTCAAGTATATATTTTATTCACACATTTTGTAAGACCTACAACTTACAGTTCATTTATTTTTCACACATTTCATGTGATCCAGAGCTTATAAGTAGTTAAAAATAATTTTAACAGTACCAAACACGCATGTAAGCAATTTACAATAAATTAAGTATTATTTTCGATGAATGTAGAATTAATTATACAAATATATTTTTTTCACTCTTTTAACGTTGCTAGATTTACTAATTAAAAGTTTTAAAACAATTAGTCTTTACATAATATATTTCGTTAATTTTGGTATATCTCCATTTCCTAACTTTATTGTTATAGTGTAATTCTTATAAACATCTTTTAGGTACGTAAATCGTCATTTTCATAAATTATCGGAGTCATAGTTGATACAATTCAATCAAGTTGCAGGTTTATAAATTAACCCCCCCCCACCACACACACACACACACACACACACACACACACATACACACACACAAGCTTGGATCTTTCCACAACCTATGACAATCACGAGTCACCAAACCATCTTCCTAGGCCGAGGGTTTTTTGGCTATGGATTTTTCTCTCAAAATTGAAATTGAGGTTACAATTAGCTTTTGTGTGAATAATGTCTGGTTTTTTTTCTCACTAGGTGGTAACGACCACACTTGCATCAACAAAAACAACTCCAACACCAAAATCAACATCAAAATGGTGGATTCTTGCAATTATAGTTATAGATCAGCAGTGTTTGGGGTGATGAGGCCAAGTAGCATCGTAAATTGCCAGGATTGCGGGAACTAGGCAAAGAAAGACTGCGTGCATTAACACGATCCATCTCGAATCACCCTAGTAGACCTGCAACGTGACGTGAGCCGATGATTTATGCCAACGAGGTGCTGTACCACCATCAAGGAAAACTTTGACATGACTTTGAATATAAGAATTTAATGAAATTTCAACATAATTTTTCCTATAAATTGGACTAAACCAATCTAAAAACAACACAATTCCCAAACACAACTATATACAAAATCAAATGGGGACAACGTGCCCCTCTAATATGTACCAATCCAAAAATAACTATTTTACTATCATTTACAAAATAGCCAAAATGTTATGATTTACATAAAAAATGCGGCAAGTCCATCTAAATTCTACATGCCACAAGTGATACAAAAGACATACAAAAACTGGCAAACATATGACATGTGAATGATAATGAATTGCTTAACAAAATATAATCATACAATTAACTAGGTCGGATGGCTATGACTCTGGCTCTGACGCGACAAAATCTCCCAAAAGCTGCTCAAAATCTCAACTGCGTCCTAATAAGATGAAGCATGACAGTTTGCAAATAAGTATACTTTTTCCAATTTATAAATATAAACTGAAAAATTATATCATACATTTAAGTAGTAAAGATTACGAAATCCCTTGTACTTAATATAAGTAAACCAACTGTAAACCATAGAGAAACTAAAAAATGCTAGTATGATTATAGTTCTCAAATAATATGATTAGACTATAAGCTGCAATTTAAAGTCTAAAAGTTCATAATATGAAATCCGTAATCTATATACTAAGGGTGCGTTTAATTGGCAAGTTTTTCATGGAAAATATTTTCTACTTTGGCTGTTTGATACAAAGGTGGAAAATGAAAATTAATTTTAAGGTACAACCACTTTAAGCTTGTTTTTGGCCAATTCCATGAAAAATATTTTCTTATGGGTTTGGTGGTTTTTATTTTCCAACTTACATGGATATTTTTTTCTTTTCCACCTTTGCCAATCAAACACACCCTAATTATTCTGAAATACTACGCCAAAAATGTACCCTGAAAATCACTAATAATCTGTAGTATGGAATCTGGTCATATGTACGCAGAGCTACCCCCAAAGGGCTAAGCATCCCGATACACGACCCAAAACCTATGTGTGTACGAGAGTGGATCCCAAAGACCTTTAGTAATCTATTCAAACACTGTGGAAACACATTCATGCCAGTTGCAAAGCGGGTAAAATCATCATATTTGACCATACACTGTGAAAACACATTCATACTAATGCAGAGCGGGTAAAAATCACTTAGATAATTCTTGGTGGTTTGAAAATTAACTTTATATGTACTAAAACATTTAATAATGATATAATATACTAATAAAAGATTTAACAGAACTGGATTTAAATTGTGGAAAAATTACTTATTTATAAAATCTAGTTTATAGAAAAATTACTTATTTATAAAATCTAGTTTATACTAAAAATCGTACTTGTCTACTAAATATTTTGAAAATAATTAATGTTTGCAATTTTTGTAATTTACTAGAAGCACTAAAATAATTAAAAAATTCATATAAACTTTACGGAATAATATAATATAATCAAATGTTCATTTTCTGAAAAATAAATTTTTCCATTCAAAGAGTTTATGATACTAGGGTTTTTAGTGTTTTGAAGTTATTAGTGTTTTTTAAGTCAACACAAAGTATAAAAAAAGGGGTGATTGTACTACAAATTTATGATACTAGGGTTAGTAGTGTTTTGAAGCATGTATTGACTATAAAGAAAACCAAGAAAGATCAACAACACAAGCCTATTTCTACATAGCTCAAATCAAATAAAATGTTTGTACCGCTCTATTAATTGTGAAACTAGCTCAGAGATTCATTGGACCTATATAATTCAAGCTCTAATAATTAGACACTTCCCAGTTTAATTAGTAATCACCACTCAATTCACTGAAGGCATGAGACTGCACTCTCGAATTATATAAAATCACATAAGCTTATATTATTTTGTAATAACATCTTCTAACCTACTGAGCTAATGTCTTACTATATCAGATATCCATAATTAGAACTGGGCTAAAATAACCATTTTACCCTTCTAATTATTCATTAAGCTTACATTTTCTTCAACGATTTTCAGTGAACCAATTAGAGGCACGATTTAACCAATGCTGATATTGAGCTCAGATTTAAATCGTTTAATAGAAAAAATATACCGATGTAACAATACATCGCTCACTCTCGAGTCCCTAATATACCGATGTAATTGACCATTTGAATTCATATCGCTTATTGTCATATCAAAGAATCTTCGAGTTTACAAATAATGTTCATTATCCAATCTAGGGGTTTAAGTAATCCATACAGCAATCATGTGGAATTTAATTCTCCGTATCAAGATATAGAATTAAATTCTAACACATAGTCATGTCCAACGCACTCTGAGTGTACTTGTGTAAGTATTCAAAAAACTGCTATTGTGCGATTAGATCACCCTAATTGATGGAATAGATGATATTACAACCTTGATAATACTGGGAGCCAACCCTAGTTCATCAATCATGAACTAAGGAGTGAGTTCTCAACTCAGATTTGAATAGAATTTAAAAATCAATATAAATTTAGGTGTTTCCAAATTAGATTTTAATATATGTCATTAAAATTTAGGTGTCTCAACTTGGATTTAAATAGATTCTTTAGAAATCTAAGTGTCCTCAACAATTAGTGGATTGCTCAAGATTTTATTAATTAGAAGATTTTAACAGATTTCGAGCTCATAAATATAAATATCAAATTCTTTAGGAATTCTAGCATGACCCCTCAAAATTTTAATCTACCTCTTTGCTCACGCCTCTCTCACTCTCGCCTGTGGCCTTTCTTCCTTACAAAATCAACAATCTGATTAATTTTGAAAAATACAAACAAGATATTATCACGTTGAAACTATTTCAATGTCTTTTTACTAATTTTTTTAATCAAAACAAGTCAAAACCCAACCCGTGTTGGTGGCTGCTAAAAAAACCTATCACAAAGATTTAAAGTAGAACTATCCCCCGAGTCCTTAAACTCTTAAAAAAATAGGTAAATAAAAATGACATCATTAAAAATAACGAAATAAAATTGTTCGAGTCCATACTGCATAGCCTTTTGGATCTCAGACTACCCAAGTTTTATCATCCAAAATTGTAGACATGCTAAGATTTTTAAAAATGAAAAATTCAAAGTGCACGTCAAAAATGTGTTAAAATAAAATTAAAGTAAATAAATTTATTGTTCTATGTGAACTTTTAATAATGTGGAATGCAGTAATTGTGTTGTCCATGTTGCCCCCACCACCAAATTTTAGCTTTGCAAATTTGTTTGATTTCTTATTGTAGTAATAGTTTTTCTTTTTCTGTTTTTAACAATTGTTAAATATCGTCTTTTAAATTTCATTCTTGATGCTCCAATAACTATTCACTGAACCAAACAATTGGGTTGTAGAATATAAATAAGCTATTGGTAAACCATAATTAGATAATTAGTCTAATACAATATTTTGAGCATGAAATTAGAATCTGTATAATTTACCTCTTGTTTTAACCATTAAAGTACACATGAAGATATGATCTCATCAAAGTTTATTAAAACATAAGGATATATATAAAAACATGAATATATAAATGCGTCTACATGCCCGAATTTGGTTTATTACTACTTATAAACTTTATCATGTAAAAATAATTAACTTTGATTTAATATTGCTTACATTTTCATCAGATGTGAATAATTAACTTTGACATTTTATTGTTCAAATTTTATCCATTATAGGTTGACAATTTTGAGTAATTGTGGAGATAAAATTACTATTTTTAATAAAAATACCACAAATATATGAGAATTCATAGAAATCAATGAGAATCCATTAAAATCTATAATAGAGAATTCTGTTGAAAACTAATAAATTATGTAGAATTCTATTCAAATTTATGAAATCTATAAGAATTAATAAATATTAAGCAATTTTTTAAATTCTGATTTGAAAACGCCCCTCTAAATTAATACTCAATCAAAATATGTGTCAAATTGTGTTTCTCCATACAAACACCTAATTTATATTATCTCAAGTAACTAATATTGTAGCATAAATCATGTTCGTTTAGAAAAATGCTGTTACACATGGAAATTGATCTAGCTTTTAGAGCAACAATCCCAATAATCTCTCACTTTCCTAAGCTAGATGTGGAAAATCCTTCAACCCCATCCTTCTAGGTGATCCTCAAAACGATTATATAGCATGTTTATATTACTGAATCAAATACATTTTTTGGATGCAGTCTGATATACAATCAGACTTGAGAGGTTCATGAAGAGCCTAACAACTTTACTAGCAACTTCACAAGCCGCCAAGTATTAAGCCTCTACGGTGGAGTTAGCAACACACAATTGCTCTTAACTCCTCCAAACTGAAACTCCACCTCAAAGAGCAATGTATTGAACCAAAATTAATTAATTATCTAGTGTCTCTATCGAATTTCAAATTCAAATCTATACCTTATCAAAACTGGATCACTTCCTGAATAGACAAGTATCTCATCTCTCATCATCCGGAAATGGTAGATAACATACTCTACCTCTATTCATAGTTCTAATCCATGTTTGACTTGAACTGACTAACTTCACAACATAGAAATAAATATATGTTACAATGCAATGCACAGCCTACATGAGACTTCCCATACTCAAAGTACAAGAGCTATTTTATATGCTTGTCATTCTTAGAAATATCGACTTAATGTTAAGTATTATCTTGAAAGTTTTTGACAAGAGTAGAGCTCATGGCATTTGATGATGAGCTTCAAACTTAAATTTTTGGTATACGCTCTACCAAAGAGTTCAAAGTAATAACGGGAACTTATTGAACTTGCACACAAGTCGGCTGTGATGGGAAAAAAATAAAGTGCACTCGTGAATTTACATGTGACTTTGGCATTAACTCTTTTGATTGTTATTGCTATAGTCAAAGAGAATTTTATGCAATGAACATTGTAAAGAATCAACTACAAAAGCGGATTGGCGGTCTATGGATGAATGATAGCTTAGTTGTGTATTTTGAAAAAGATGTATTTAATGAAATTGACAATGAGACATACGGCGTATTCAAAGTATTCAAAGTATGAAAAGCCATAGGAAACAATTGTAACAAATTATTACATTTTTAATGTTATCATTATTGTCTTATTTGAAATTAGTTTTTTCGTACTTAAGATTTGTCCCCACCTAATTATAATTCTAGCACCACCCTAGTTTATTGACATTCTTTGCTTTGAGGTTTAGACAACATTATTTACCTTATAATGTCTAGTTATGTATTATGTAAGCATATGTTAAAAATAATGTCAACAGATGCCTACCATTCTCTAATGTCTCCAATATTGTCTTATATTTTTAAACTAGGGTGAACATGTTATCGCATTATATGCGGAAGTGTTGAGAATTGAAGAATATGTGATCACAAAATGTTGATTGGTGCATACTACCGTTTCGATCAAAATTGGAGAAAATTCTCACTATATATTAATTTTAACAAAAAAGGGCCAACCCTTCGTTACTGTTTTGCCTACTATCCTCAATCAAAAAAAAAAAAAAAATTAATAGAGCCTTAAAATGAGAATTATTCAAGTGATCTTCGAAAATGATGTCGTTTTGATGACATTAGCATGATGCATATTTTATTTTTAAAAACATTTTGGGCAATTGAAATGGCGTCATTTTAAATCCATTTGTATCCCACTTTCTAATCCTATATAAATATAAATCTTAACAATATATAAGTGTTGGTTTTATGAATACACTTTTCATATTTTCGACCAACCAAAACGTCGTTTTATGTCCATGTATAAAAGGATAACGTGTTTCTTTCATATGCAAATTTTCTTTCTCTATTGAATGCAAAAACTCTACAAATGTCGCTCGCCACAGATTTCGTCTTAGCCGACAAATTTATGAAATTATTCATCCCAAATCTTTGAATTTATCCATCCTAGATCACAAACTCCAAATTTTAATTGTTGGGCTCTTGTTTTATGGTGGTAATTTGGAAAAAAATTCTCACAGATGCATTCTAACTCTTTCAATTTTGTGTCATTTTGTGATTCTAGAGTGTTTCTAGAGTTTGCAGTTTGATTTTCGTTTATCTGGTCCGTTGTCTTCACTGCTTAGCTTGATTTTTTGATTTTTCAGACAAGTTCTCAACTTCCTTGGTAGCGTTTGGTTTATTTTCGTCTGGTTTATATATGAGTTGAAAATTTTATTTTAATTTATTTTATAGAGCGATTGCCTCATTTGCATCCGGAAACCCTGGATTCGCCTTTGCCTAAACAACAACAATGTTTTTTCATCAAACTTCCTATGAGTTTTGAAGAGTTGTTGGATATGAAATTCAGATATGTTATATGTTTCCTTTTTGGCGATTTAGTTTATTTTCGTTGCAATTTGTAGTTTTACATTTTTATTATACGATTTTTGTGTTTATATTATGTTGTTAAGCTTTTCTCTTTGTTTACACATGGATGGGATAAACTTTTATGATACAATTTGTGTTGGGGTTTTATAACTTATTTGTGCTGTTTGTCGGTGAATTTAGTTTTATTGTGTTATTTAATTTCTTCATTGTGTTACCTTTTACTGTTTATATTTTCAATTATTTGTGTTTATTAAGTTGTTATGGTTTTCCTTTGTTTAGACATGGACGAGATCTCCTTTAAAGATACTGTTTATGTTTTGGGAATTCTGCTTTTTTTTGTTTTTAGTTTCACGTTTTATATTTTATTTGTGCATTTTTTTTTACTTTTGTGATGTTTTGCATTTTCTTTTTTTGTCATAGTTTTCATAATTTTCTATTAAAAACTAGTATGTAACATAACCCGTCCACCAAAAAACTCCCACCCTGTGGTCCTTGGTTGCCACGACCTGTTGGTCGTAGATCCAACGACCCGTTTGGGATAGAGGGGCAGAGGGTTGAGACTTGGACAAGATATTTAGAGGGTTTTTTAGAGAAATAAAATCAAGCTAACCCATTATAATCGGGTCAGTCCGATTGGCCTAGCGAACTAATCTTACCTGGAGTTGTCAACATGCTTTGAGTAAATATGATTATAACTCAAGACGAACAAAAGAACAGTCTCAGACTTGATGATCTATAAGTGAGAGGAATTCAAATGTCATCGAGGAAAAAATGGTAATTCAGAATCATACTGCCATATCATATCACATCACTAAAAATAGACAAATAAACCAACTTAGAACTAAATAAAATATGGCATTGTGTTTCAGATTTCTTTTAAACATGAAACCCAGTAAAATCTTATTTTGTTTTCTTTTCAAGGTCGTTACTGAAATTCACAGTGGGTCCATAATTGATCTGCCCAGAAAATTAATTGGAACTCATTTTATTGGGTCATAATAAGTCCAAAAGTTGAGCCATGAGAAAACAACTTTATTAGCTATACATGTTAGTCATCACACAAATCAGGTTTAAGATGACTCTCATTATCACAAAGTGTCACCTAAAACCATGTGCTTCCACCATTTTCCATGCGATAACATCCTGGGCAGTCATCACAGTAATCCATTTGATCCTACCCCAACTCAATTTTCCTAATATTTTTTGAGTTCCAATAGTATCTACAGAGATGGGCTCTTAGAAACAAAAGAAATAATAAATATAGTTACTTTAAATACATTGCATACGTATGAGTTTTTAATGAGTGACAAACTCCATGATGCTTTTTTTTTTTTTTTTTTTTTTTTTTTGCACATTCACAAGACAATCACATAACATAATTAAAAAAACTATTCTACAAACTCCATAAAATTTGGACCCGTCTTGAGCACAAGTTACTTTAATTAATTGCACAGAGACTACTTTCTGATTTCATATTTTAAGTGAGCAATAAAAGATTGAATTGATTTTGCAACATGGAAAGAGACAACTGACAGATAGAACTTAGAAGCAAATTAAAAGACAAAAAATGCAATTAGAATACATTATACAATATATCACAAAATAATCAAAAAATTCTAATCTCAGCATGAAATATAGAAAAAACTATTCGAATAAGATTGACGACAATATTCATAAAAAATTATAGAAATCGCTACGAGTGACTCAACTAAAGTTTGCAATTTAAGTACATATTTATGTTATGAAATAAAATACATAAGAGTAATGATCTCAGATATAGTACTCAAATATATAGGAGATCATTACTCAAATATATAAATGGCCACATCTCAGAGCCAGTGAAAACAACATAAATGGTGTTGTACTATATGTACACTAATAAGAACATGCATATGTCCATTCAAAATAATGGGGAAAAACGACAACTAGATTTTTCTGCTTTTAGCTTTCTCAAACAAAAATTTGTTACAAGGTCCATTTGTTTTTCGGTTGGTTAGACGAAAATTTGAAAAAAAAAAACTTTTCAGTTTAGGACACATTTTGTAAATCATATTGTTTTTATTTTTCACTAAAATTTCGGAATATTAAGAAAAAATTATAGAAACGTGTAGAAAATTTTTAATCAATATATTTGAAAACTTTGGTTAAGAACTGCACATTATTATGGATTTTAGCTCTTCAACAAAGAATTAAATTAAAAGTTTTTAATTTCAAGTTTTTATTTTCATACTATAATAAAAGTAACAAGTGATTAGAGTTAAAATTAATATTAAATATTTAATTTATAAAAATGAATTATAATGTTTTGTACAACATTCTCGCAACTTTTTGTGTCTTATTTTTTTCAGAAATTGTTTACAAGTGTTGTGTGGCATTGTGTTTCTCATTTTCATTTTCGTTACTTTGCAACCCGAGTTTTCGGCAACAAGTGATTTTTGACTATATCATGGTGTCTTTATTTTATTTTGCCTCTGGTCTACTTATTGTAATGCACAGAGAAAATTTCATACTATTACTTTAATCAACAACATAGAAATTATCTTGTTGCCAAAAACAATAGGATAACTTTTGTTTAGTTGAATGTTTTTGTCTACCACAAGTAGAATCTTTTGAAGAATATATTTGTGCTCTCGTTGAAAAAATGGTTGACACTTTTCTAAAGTATGTAATGGCATTATCTTTTGCTGAAGTCCAACTAATATAATAAATAATAATGATCCTTCTTCAAATTAGAACCCGAGTTTTCGGCAACATGTGTGGTTGTTTGTAACTATTCTGAAGTTGATTTTTCCCAATTTGCTAGTTGATTTGAAACCTCATGAGTTTGATAAGATTTTAAAAAGTTCACGTGGAGATCGGTCCAATTAATTCGATTAGACTGAATTATACCCGATTTTGTCATTTTTTTTTTTATCTAGACTGTAAAGTAATAGCTTGAATATTTGAAATAAATACAAAGCACTAGTTCGTACTATTTATTGAGCTCAAAATTATATTTGACAAAAATTCTTCTCGACTCTTTCTACTGCTCTTTCTTTTATCACTAGTTTTAAGGATACATTTCTTTTATGGTAATTGAATTTTTAGCGCAAATCTCAAATGGGTCATTGAACATTAATTTGTCTCAATTAGATCACTAAACTTTAATTTACTTTCAATTGAGTCTATGAACTTCAATTTTAATTTCAAATTCCACCACTCCATCACATTACAATCTCTAAAACTGATGAAAATTACTAGTCATGCCAAATATGATATTTCATGTAATCGCTATGTATCATGCCAACTTATCACTACGCCACGTCATAAAATTGTTAAAAATATATGTATTTTAACCTTTTAATATAAAAACATTGTCATAAGCTTGATTTTACCATGTAAAGATTGCATTTTGAAATTCAAGAGTTTTACTTGTCACACCAAAAATATTTTGAATTAAAACTTAAATTAACTTAAATCTAAACAATTTTATGTTGGATTTTAGGATTTTTGAACTAATGTTTATTGGTGACTTGAGCTTAGATAATTTTAGATTGATATTATTTGGATTATGTATTGGGGTTATTTACAAAATGAGTTGTTAGTATTAAAGAGCAAGAGCAAGAGAGAAAAAAAATCAAAATCGGGCCGGCCCAACTAACCCACGGGCTAGATGGATCGGGCCATATTGGCCTAGTTTTATTTGGGCCAGGGTCAGCCCAATCCAAAATACCGAGTTATATGGGCACCGCAGTCGGTGGACTGGACCGATTTTGCCACCTCCTAACTATAATGCAATGTAAAAGTTAAATATTTAAGACTTCTACAAACCCACCACTAAAGTGGTCCGTTTGTATTGAAATAGTATTTGAAAAATACTATATTATTGACAAACAAAAGAGGAAAAATTCCAAGCAAAGTTACAAAGCCACTTCCATTGTTTGTAGACTCCAGGTTTTTCTTTTTCCTTTCTCATTTTTCTGTTTTTATCTATTTCTTTCTTCTACATAAAACTACTTCCCTTCTCTTTTATTTTATAATTTTTGTGGCACATTTCTGAAGTTGTTAAAATTTAAAATACCATTTTGTAATAAGCGGCATTTTGATTAGTAATATGATTTTCTTTTTTGAATTTTGCATAATTATCACGTTTGGAGTTATAAATTATATACTTAAGTTGTACTAAGTATATAAAGGCACATTTTATCAAACACGTTTACTCCATATCCATTTGATTTTTTGATTTTAATAAACAGTTAATAGTGAAACTTTGCATTTTTGTAGGTGGAATTTGAAGGTAGAACATTTTTGTCTCACATGGCGTACCTAGTGCATGTTTGGTAGAGTTTTAAAAAAAAAAATTCTCAAACTCATTCTCAACTACATATTTTATGGGACCCACAACTTTTATCAACTTATCAAACACACATTTTACCAATTTTTTTTAAAATCTCATAAAAAAACTACTTTTAAATTCGACCAAACATACACTAATTAACTATGCCTGTGTCCATATTTGAATTTAGAGTGACACGTAGGATTTTAGATTTACGTTTCTGACTAAGTGATCAATAGTGTAACTTTTACAAACTTGAGTGACTACTTGTGTAAAAAAAATTACTTTAATAAACATTTTAAAAATTTTAACAAATTTAAGTGACTATGCTGAAATTAACCTTTTTTCAAGAACCAATGACCTCCCAAATACAACTCAAAATTGTAAAAATTCATTTATTTCTTTCGTAAACTTTAAATACATTTTATACTACATCTAAAAAGGCTTAAATGGAGAAATATTTTTGGACTATTCTACCCTTACAATTTTTTTAAATTCCATATTCACCTTTAGTATTCATTAATGTATACTTATTTTTTAATACTTTATTTATTACTCTTTTATTGTTCATCTTTATTGTACATTAAATTTTCAACAATTTACTAAATATACAATTCAATTTTTTAAACATTTAATCTATTAAATTAAATATGAAGATGAAAAGATGATCTCAATTTTTTTATTTTTATTTTTTTGCATTAAGTAGATAAAAGGAATGAGAAATGAGTTTCAACAACCAAAAAAAAAAAAAAATGAATGAGAAAAATTGTAACTTTGTTTATTACCGCATTATAATTCAAATCATAGTTGTCAAAACTGAAATTAAGATAAAAAGATTATTTTTAATACATTAGATTACAGTGATTATGAGCATGTTTGATTCAGTTCTTTTTTTTTAAATTCTTTTTTTCTCAAATTTATTTTCAACTACATGTTTTGTGGGACCTACAACTTTTATCAACTTTTTATCCACGCATTTTACTAATTTTTTTCAAAATCTTTAAACCCCACCAAACATATATTATAGTTTAGAACTAACGTGTGAAACTTTTTTTTATTTTTAATTTAATATATATATATATATAGAACGTTGTTTTCGTCTTATTTTTGTCCTTCAACAATATTCTTACAATATAGACAAATATTGACATTTTAATCTAATCTACAACTTTTCACACTTGTCCAATCTAATCTACAACTTCATTTTTGAATGTGGTGGTGGTGTGACATTAAAAATTAGTACGGTGGTTGCTACTGAATGTGGTGTTGTAGATTGCATATCTTCATTTTTGAAGTTGTAGAGTGGATTGGACAAGTGTGAAAAGTGAGGTGGTGGCTTGTTAGGGTGTTAGAAGTGTGGTTTCTTGGTGGTAGTGGTGGGCGAACAGTGAAATTTATGATTTGACGAAATTGCCTTTTAAAATTGAGGGAGTGCACTTTAGAGACCTTTTGCACAGAAATTTAATAGCAAAAATTGACAGATTTGAACGGTAGGGACGATTGGTGCAAAGAATTGGTGATTTAAAGATCCAAATGCCAAAGTTCAAACGATAGGGACAATTTGCACAATGGACCCAAAAGATAGGGACGAAACGTGCTAATTACCCTTTTTGTTTCTTACTTACATTTATGTTGTTTTCATTTACATCAGTCAAATCAGACGCGATTAATAAAAAGAGAACATACACAAAGAATATTGTTTACAAGGAATCACTACTCCAACAAATATACAATATTATGTAGTCAATCATTATATTCTCTCCAATAAAATTAATAATTAATAATTAATATTTTTTTTTTCATAAAATACAACCTTGAAGACTCCTATTATTACATCTAATTCCATATGATTTGATATCAATAGTTCGTCAATCATCAAAACTCAAATCACCAAAAGCTCTTTACTAAATTCAAGTTACTATTCGTATTACTGCTATATAAAACTCATCTTTGATTGCAATTATACTTCTATGAATGTAAATAAAATATCAACATCGAACAATACAAAACAACATGTTATCAACCAACAACCATATTTTTCTTATTACAATTGCTAATTTAACATTTTAATTATTAACAATTAAAAAATAAAAAATTTGAAAATATTAAAAATTAACAATATGATTACAAAAGCACGTGCAACGCACACGTGTCTAATTAGTATAACATAAATGACTGTTAAATTGTGTTATGTGAATAAAGAAAGAAGCATCATTGTACAATTTCTAGGTACAATTCATGTTTATGACACACTCATTATCACTTAAAGGTTTATGAAAGTCGTTATTCTCAAAGTATGGATTAAGTTTGTCAAGATTATGAGGTCGAGATTAAGATGGAGCTAATAACATTAATGAATAATTCAATTGTCTTAAAACCTTATTTTAAAAAAAAAAAAAAAAAAAAAAATCAATGTGTTTTCTATATTAATCGTGTTGCTCATTAAATTTAGTGAGCTCTTGTAACGGTTACAAGAACTCAATCAAATAGCTATTCTTTTGGATATTCTTAATAATTTGGTGAATGATAATGATGATGGAGGATTTTCCAAGCATAGAGATATTTTAAGAGAAAATCGAGCAAATAAATTTATTGAAACATTGAGGAAATATATAGATTATTTTGTAGATATATTTTTTAGTATATAGATTATTGGTTTAAGTGTCATCAACACTCCGACTAGCTCAATAAAGTTCAAAATAAAGAACATCATTTGGTCACTAGCATGTCATTGACAACGCTAACTTAGCTTTCAAGCAAACAATCTGAACTTATATTTATATTTTTGATCACAATGAGAATATCAATATTGTATTAAAAATACACCGAAAAATCTTAAAATGTTAATTCATGACATCCAAAAAAAATTGTGTATGCAACAAGAAGTGAAACTACTAATGCAATAATTAATGGTATTGGAATGATTTATTTTTGTATTTTATTTGATGAGCCTCATGATTTGTTAATCAAATAGCAAAACAAATGACTGTTGTATTGCGTTTTGTGGATAAAGAGAGAAGAATCATTGTAAAGTTTCTTGGTATAGTTCATATTTACGACACATTCATTATCACTTAAAGCTTTAATAATGTCGTTATTCTCAAATCATAGATTAAGTTTGTCATAATCAGGTCAAAGTTAAGATGGAGCTAATAACACCAAAATTTTGGAACTAATTTTTACTGATCTTATGGTAAAATTGTTGATGATGTCATCTACTTTGCTACACAAAGCAATGTCACCAACCACGTTCGAAATTGAATCATGATAATCCATTACATTTTGGGACGTGTTGATCTTGGTATTTTCCTTTTTTAGCTTCTTTTAAATTGATCAGTTAATGAAGTTTTAATTAGTTGGTAATGCATTTGATTATTCAGCTTTTCTAAAGCAAAAAGTCGTATAGTTCATTTTTTATTTTTATTTTAAACTTTCTGATTTTGATAAATCATATACCGTTGAAATGTTAGATTAGTATGTTTTAATATCAAAAGAATTGCTTTACAACACAGGACCTTTTTTTAGTTAGAAGCATTTTACAAAACAACGAGAAAGTCGTATAGTAAATCTTACGAAAATCACTCATTTTTTAAGACTTTTAGAATCTTATAAATCATATACTATTGGAAAGTTCTATAGTTACTTCATACTAAAAACAAGGTTTCCCAATCCATGACTCATATTTTGAGTAAAAAGGATTTTACAAAAACAACGCAAAAATAGTATAATAAAACTTTTGAAAATCTCTTATTTTTTAATCTTCTCAGATTTTGATGAATCATAAACTGTTGGCAAGTTCTATTAATTTATTTTTTATGAAAAAAATGGGTTTTCAATCCAGAACCGTGATTTGAGTTATAAGAATGTTATCAAAACAACACAAAATTTGTGCAACATTTTTTTATCAATTTTGTAACACCCCGAAAATCTAGAAATTATTTTAGGCTAAGTAAAATTCTTAGTGAGTGTTTGAGACCACATGTCCATCTAAAGTCCAAACGAGGTCCATTAATAATAAGCGACACAAGTCCACTAGAAAAAAATCCTACAATTTTTTAATTTAATTAATTAGTTAATTAAATTATTTAATTAATCATAATTATTTCTATAAAAGGAAAGATTTGTAGGATGTTTTAAAAAAGATGGTAATTGCAGCATATTAAAGACTTACCAAATTCCAAACAGGTAAATTCTTTGATGTGCATGCAAAAAGATAAAAGAACTAAAAAATCCTCAATTTTCCCAGCCCCCTATAACACAAAATTAAACCGTTTTCAAAGAAAAGAAAAAGAAAAAGAAGAGAGGCAAAAAAGAGGAGAAACGAAAAATTTTCAAGTTCAAAGTTTTTCATCCATATTAATCCAGAAAACAAGTTAGGAGCACTTTTATGCAAAGTTGATTCTTAAAATCCTATTTATATGTTGATCCTATGTGTAAATTTATATGCATGAAAATATGTACTTTGAATATCTGGTTTTACAAGTAAAATCCATGTGATTTTACAAGAAAGAAAGAGGTAATTCAATCTTTATGGTTAACCACAAGAAAGAAAGAATGATAGAGTTTCGACCTCTAAGTACACCAGAAAAATGAGAATTTTAAGTAATGATTCTATACTTGACCTTATTGAGACTAGTTTATACTACGGACCAGTTTATTTCAACTGTTTTCCAATTTTTTTTGTTTCTTGATGTTTTAACCTTGAATATTGAATCAAGAGGTAGTACAAAATAAAAAATTTAAGTTAGCATATTGCTGTCGCTTAAGAAATCTTGAATTCTAAAAAGGAATAAGTTAAAAAAATTTAAACAAGAAGAGGGGATGGAAGCTGAATTTAAAGAGATGCAAGATAATAGTCTTATGTCACTTTTACATTCCATTGCTAAGCATTTTATGGGGGCATTATACGCCTTTAGAATATATTAGTAGAGAACAACTTATGAATCTAAAATGTAGAACATTAACACATTTTACGTGGTATAAATCTACCTTTACTTCTTTGGTCTATCAACATCTGATATTTGTATGTACAACGGAAAGTATTTTAATTTGCAATGATTTGAATCTTAAGCAATAGCTTAAGAAACAATGAAAGAATTGATGAATCAAATTGAAGTTCCTCGAGAGAAACCTATTAATATAAATAATTTATCTAAAAAAATTAAAATTCTTAAAAGGAAATTTCTCAATTGAATGGTTAGAATAACCATTTGGAGGAAGAGAAAAATCAAGCCTATTGAGTGGAGCCTTCATCACCTTGAATCTTTATTTGAATCCTTTAGTTCAACCAATTCTAAAGGAAAAGAAATAAAAATCACCATAGTAATCAATAATTCTTTTACCATTAGAACTACTTCCCTTGTAGATAGTTGGGCTGATTTAAATTGTATTAGGGAAGGGATAATCCCTACTAAATATTTTGAAAAAACATCTCAAAATCTTGGTGCAGCAAATGGCTCTAGTATGAAATTTAAATATAAACTTTCAAATGCTATCATTCGTAAGAAATGTCTTTATTTACAAACTCCATTTATTATAATTAAAAATCTATCCCAAGAAATGATTCTTGGAATTCCATTCCTAAATCTTATTAAACCAATCAAGGTCGGTGATGAAGGAATTTCGACTACCATAAATGGTAGTAGAATTCTTTTTTAAATTTATTTCTGAACCTTCTATAAAAGAAATAAATCTCTTACAAAAAAAGAATACAAATTAATTTTCTTCCAGAAGAAATAAAGATTTCTAAAATCAATGAGAATATAAAAACTCCGAATGTTCAAAATAAAATGCAATTTTTTTATTTGATTTTCGAACCTTTTTGACATCATATCACACCTACGAAGCTAATTGTACTAATTTGAAGTCACAAAAATATGGTTTGAACAACCATATGGATATGTTGTTCAATGTCAACGACTTTGGTGAAAATTTGACACCATTCAAGATTATAATACACCATTGGATGTCCTAAATATAATTTTAATGGAATTTCATTATATATTCATCATCATAACACTTTTCTAGACCTATATTTACATTTGGAACGCGATAATATATTTGGAACATCCATATATGTTGTTCTATGTCGAATCACTACTGTTTTTGTCAAATCTATCAAATGTGTATGTGGTCCTCAAAACCTCTAATTTGTAGATGTGTAAATATCTCACGTGAGTAGGTCAAATGTGTATGTGGTCCTCAAAACCTCTAATTTGTAGATGTGTAAATATCTCACGTGAGTAGGTGAAACTAAAAATGATAAAATGATGAAGTCATAAATGTCTCAAATGCTTAGGTGAAACCCAAAACCTTGTTATTCATAGAGGCATAAATCTCTCGACTAACTAGGAGGATTATATCAATCAAATAAGTGGGTGTACCTCATAACCATAATATGATAGAGGTGTAAATCCCTCGATTGAGTTCGTGGATGTAAATCAAACAAACGAGCACGTGAACTCAAAATCTCTAATTCAAAGAGGCCTAAATGTCTAAATTGTGTGGGTGAACCTACAAAATTAAAATGATGAAGGCATAGATATGTCAAATGCGTAGGTCAAACTCAAAATCATGTATTCGTAAAGATTTAAAAATCCCTCGACAAAATTAGGGGATACAAATATCTCAAATGAGTGGGTGGACTAATTTATATGTATATCTTCCAACTAAGTACATGGATTTATTAATCAAATGAGTAGCTGCACCTAATAGATCGATAAACTTCTACTAAGAATTGATAGATGTGTATACCTCTCTACTGAGTACGTAAATCTCTCAAATGAAAGGTGAACTCAAGGGTGGACTAATTTATATGTATATCTTCCAACTAAGTACATGGATTTATTAATCAAATGAGTAGCTGCACCTAATAGATCGATAAACTTCTACTAAGAATTGATAGATGTGTATACCTCTCTACTGAGTACGTAAATCTCTCAAATGAAAGGTGAACTCAATACCCATGGATTGATACTTGATAGAAGTCCTCTAGACTGAGTGGTGGATCAAAACCTCTCAAATACGTAGGTAGATCTCTCGACTGAATATGTGGATCAAAATTTCTCAAATGAGTGGAAAGATTTCAAACCATGAATTGAAAGTGGTGTAAATCTCTCAAAAGTGTTGTAAATATCTCGATTGCTCGCATTTTTTTGTAAATCTAACAAATGTGTTAGTGGACCTCTAATTTGTAGAGGTGTAAATATCTCTCGTGAGTGGGTGAAGCTAAAAGACAATAAAATGATGAAGTTATAAATATATCAAATGCTTAGGTAAAAGTGTTGTAAATATCTCGATTGCTCGCATTTTTTTGTAAATCTAACAAATGTGTTAGTGGACCTCTAATTTGTAGAGGTGTAAATATCTCTCGTGAGTGGGTGAAGCTAAAAGACAATAAAATGATGAAGTTATAAATATATCAAATGCTTAGGTAAAGCACAAAACCATGTTATCCGTAGACGCGTAAACCCCTCGACTAAATAGAGGAATTATGTCTCTCCAATAAGTGGGTGTACCTCACAACCATAATATGATAGAGGTGTAAATCCCTCGACTAAATATGTGGATTTAAACCAAACAAATAAGTAAATAGACCTCAAAACCTCTAATTCAAAGAGGCCAAAATATCTCTATTGATGGGTGAACCTACAAAATTAAAATTATGAATGTATAGATATGTCAAATGCGTAGGTCAAACTCAAATTCATGTATTCGTAGAGGCGTAAATCCTTCGATTAAGGATAGGGGTGTAAATCTGTTAAATGACTGGGTGAACCGCAAAACCATGATTTGATAGTAAAGTAAATCTATCAACTGAGTATTTGGATGTAAATCGAACAAATGAACAAGTGGACCTCAAAACATTTAATTCAAAGAGGCATAAATATCTAAATTGAGAGGGTGAAACTAAAAACATTAAAATGAAAAAATCTTAAGTATCTCAAATGCAAAGGTGAAACTCGAAATTGTGTATTCGTAAAGGTTTAAAAATCACTTGACAAAGTATGGAGATGTAAATCTCTCAAAGGAGAAGATGGACCATGAAACATTGAATTGATATAGATATATATGTCACAACTAAGAATGTGGATGTAAATCAATCAAATGAGTTGGTGGATCTCTCGACCGAGTCGGTGGATCGAAATCTCTCAAGTGAGCAGGTAGATCTCAAAACTATGAATTGATAGTAATGTAATTCTCTCGATTGCTCATGTTTTTTGTAAATCTAACAAATTAGTATGTGGGCCTCAAAACCTTCAATTTTTATTTCACGTGAGTTGGTGAAACTAAAAAAAATAAAATGATAAAGACATAAATATCTCAAATGCGTAGGTAAAATTCAAACCATGTAATACATAGATGTGTAAATCTCTCGCCAAACTAGAGGGGATGTAAATCTCAAAAATGAATGGGTGCACCTCAAAACTATGATTTAATAGAGGTGAACCCTCAACTAAGTATGTGGACATAAATCGAACAAAAGAGTAGGTCGATCTCAAAATCTTTAATTCATAGAGGCCTAAGTATCTCAATTGAGAGGGAACACCTAAAAAGTAAAAACATTAAAATGATAAAGGCCTAAATATCTCGAATGCGTAGGTGAAACTCAAAATCATGTATTCGTATAAGTTTAAAATTCCTCGACAATGTTGGGATTGTGATCTCTCAAATGAGTGGATGGACCTCAAAACCATGAATTGATCAGATATACGTGTCCCAACTAAGTATGTGGATGTAAATCAATCAAATAAGTTCTCTCAACTAAATAGGTGAATCAAAATCTCTCAAATGAATGGAAAGATTTCAAACCATGAATGACAGTGGTGTAATTCTATTAATAGTCATGTAAAACTCTCTATTGCTCACATTTTCTGTAAATCTAACAAATTGGGTATGTGGACCTCAAAACCTCTAATTTGTATGGGTGTAAATATCTCACGTGAGCGGGTAAAGATCTCAAAACTATGAACTAATAGTTGTGTAATTCTTTCAATAGCTATTAAAATCTTTCGATTGCTCCTTTTTTTGTAAATCTAACAAATGAGTATGTGAACCTCAAAACCTTCAATTTGTATCTCGTGTGAGTGTGAAACTAAAAACGATAAAATAATAAAGATATAAATATCTCAAATGCGTAGGTGAAACTCAAACCATATATTCATAGATGTGTAAATCCCTCGACTAAGTAGGGAGAATGAAAAATCTCAAAAATTAGTAGGTGTACCTCAAAACCACGATTTGATAGAGGTATAAATCCCTCAACTGAATATGTGGACGTAAATCGAACAAAAGAGTAGGTAGACCTCAAAACCTTTAATTCACAGATGCCTAAGTAAGAAATTGAGAGGGCGAATATAAAAAGTAAAAACATTAAATTGATGAAGACCTAAATATCTCGAATGTGTAGGTGAAACTCAAAATCATGTATTCGTAGAAGTTATTAAAACCATGAATTGATACAGATGTATGTGTCCCAAATAGGTATGTGGATGTAAATCAATCAAATGAGTACTCTCGACTGAGCAGGTGAATCGAAATCTCTCAAAAAAAAATTAGAGAGATGTAAATCTCTCAAATAAATAGGTGGACCTCAAAACCATGAATTAATATTTATGAATATCTCCCATCTAAGTGAGAGGGAGAACGTAAAAACGATAAAATGATAAAAACTTAAATATCTCAAACACATAGGTGGAACTCAGAAACATGTATTCATAAAGGCGTAAATCATTCAACTATGTATGGGGGGTGTAAATCTATTAAATGACTGGGTGTACTTCTAATCATGATTTGATAGTGATGTAAATTCATCGATAAAGTATTTGGATGTAAATCCATCGATTAAGTATTTGGATGTAAATCAAACAAATAAGGAGATTGACCTCAAAACTTTTAATTCAAAGCAGCATAAATATCTCAATTGAGTGGGTAAACCCTAAAACCATTAAAATGAAGAAGCCTTAAGTATCACAAATGCAAAGGTGAAACTCGAAATCATGTATTCAAAATGACTGCCAATTCTAATAAATTTACCATGCAATAACCAAACAACCATCATAGATATAGGGGGAGTCAAAGTTTTTCTTTATCCATCTACACCTAATCGGCATCCACAGAACAACTAATTCAATCACATGGACTCTTGTCCATGCAATGACCTTAATCAACAGTAGATGCATTATAAATTTCAATCTAATCGTGCTAATTCAATTAAATTTCTTCTTAAATTTGTGAAAAAAGTAAGATGATTTTGTTATGGCAGAATTATATACAATTTGGTTGATGAAGGAGCACATAGTTTTGACTTGTTTCTAGTACTCACAGATTATGTCAAACAAAAAAGATATTGGTAAATATATGTAGAGAACACAAGTAGAAGAACGAAGTTGCCCTCCAATTATCATGTTGATATAAATAATGTGCGTGTTCTTTAAAAATCAAATGTTAGAATGCAATTAATATACTTCGAGACAAAGAAGTCATATCCTCGACCTTTTTTACCATATAGACTTCAATATGTCACTTAAATTTTTTACTTCTTAGCAAGCAAGAAAAATAGCACAGTTTGAGAACTTGACTCAATTTGACTCAACATCTCTACTTAACACATTGCATTGTTAGTTACATTATCTAATTAGTATGTCAGATGAACATGCTAAAGAATTTGCTTGAATATTCAATGCGATGGAGGAATGGAAATGTAATTAGAGAAACACAGACTACTATCAAAGTGATGCGTCAAAAATCATTGACAAAGCATCCAATTTCTTGTGAATACAATACAATGATGCATTACTAGGAAAATGTGGAGCATCAAGATTTCGATGCAAATGATGGCAAATAATTTTTATTTACAAGAGAATATAATTTATCAAAGTTGTTCAGTAATTTATAGAATTCTATTTAAATATGTCACAAGGAAGAGAAATTGGGTAATTTATTATCAAGAGGGTATATGATTGAGCCATTAGTCAATTTAGTTAGTCCCCCAAAGGTGGAGCTAGAATTTTTCATGGTTTTGCAATCTTTTAGCGCAAAACTATTCTAAACTTGGGCGAAGTATAGAGCTTTCTTCTTATCGTCTTTTATGTTGTTTTCAATATTCAACAAATAAAATTTGGGCCTAGACCTTCAATATACATTTTTCAACCTAGAATAGGACGATTTTAAAAAATACAAAAATATCATATTACCCTGACATACCTTCACAATAACTAATAAAATAGATACTTATCGCACGTCATTAAGTTTAATATCACCTACCTGGAAAGAAGTCACCATCCTGACGCTTCTCTGACCAGGAAAGCTGCATTAGTTGACGAAACAAAGATAATTTAGCACGTGAAGTTATATTTTGTACAGAGCATATCAAGTCCACAAAATGAGGACATAGAGGTTGTCTTGGGAGGCACCACATGTTCTTACTATTATCCTCTAGTCCGCCTTAGGCACTAATGTGTATATTACTAATGAATCACTATCAGAGAACTCGATATAATGATTGTTTCAAAAAAAAGTATTCATTGGAATTCTTCCGGGCAAGATTGAAACGAAAAACAAGGATCACACTTTAGATTTCTTTCTTATCCGAGCTATGAATTTTATTTATTTTACATGTAACAAGAAGGAAGAGCACATATAATCCATTTAAATGGGGTAGGCAAGCAGCTATAGGATATGAGGAATAATTTAGCCCCTGCTTTAGAAAGGGGCGCTAATGCCAATATTTTTAATAAAGGAGTTATGAATGGATGAAAAGCCACGGTCGATTTAATTTGCAAATGAACGACCTAAAAAGCAAGAATAGCCAAATTTAACATGCTAGGCTAAATTTATTTTGTGCTAAGATTTACGATGAAATTTGTACCATAATTCTCTAATCTTTAAAATTCTTATCACATTTGCCTTCATCGAAAGTTGCATTAATTCTAGTTAATTTAAGTCTTACATTGATTAGTTAGTTTAGTAGTTTGATAATTAAATTTTAGAACATCCTTTGAATTCTATAGTTTCTCTTAAGGTTAAGCTATTTTGAAATTAGAATATCTATTAGAAAAGAAAGTTACACAAAGTTCTTACTTTGCATTCCAAAAGACGATTAACTCCTAATGACTAGCCCTATACTTCAAAACTTCAAAACGATGTTTCTGAGAATCTTTGATATCAAAATGGACAACATTAGACAAGATCAACGAAGAAAAAGTTGAAAAATAAGAAAAGTATACTCCGACATTTTCTGTTTATGTTTTTGATGGTTCATATTTTTTCTAATGAGTTTCAATTTTTTTTTAACAATGATTTAAAAGATATAAGAAATAGAACAAAACTGATGATGATCACTAGTTACGATTCAAATCAAGAACTGAATTAATAATGACCACTCGGTATGATGCAAATTAGGTTATCTGTATATATACCTGAGCAAGGAATCCTCCTAAAGCTGGCCCAATGATTAATCCCGTGCCCCATGCTATACTAACCTGAAATAAGGAAATTGAATTCTCAGAACTTTCTATTTGACATAACCTAGAAATAAAGATATTCAAATATATATATTGAAGACAAAATCTATAAAAGACAAAAGGTTATTTTCTCTGGGGTGGTTGGAAGTATAACATTTTGGGCCAACCACAAAGGTCATAACCCTGGTGTTCTATTTTGTTAGAAGGAAGAGGATGAAAGGAATTGGAGGCATGGTTTATAGGTGCATTGTACCCTTTCTTTCTTTGTTGCGACGATTCATTTGAAAGTCTGCAGAAAGGTTCATGTGTTAGAGATAAGAAGACCAGAAATTGAAGATTATTATACCAAAAGGTGATGTGAAAGAGAAAATTACCTTCAAATATAGAATCCGACAAAATTACAGCTGGAAATTTCTCTGCGGGCTTAGTACTAAGAAAAGTGAAAATGCCACAAGTTAAATGGAAGTTTTTTTTCTTAAAAAAAAAAAAAGATTCCACATCGCACACAATCAAACATAAACAAAAAAGTGAGACTACTATTAATCTCAGCCATTAGAGAGCAACAAAAAGAGAGAGAGAAAACAGTGGCTAGGGTTTATAGTGTCAGTAAGTAAAATATCACCAACATTGTCCAAATGGAGATACATATACTAAAGATAAAAACATAAGAATATGAATATAATCAATTCAATTGAATTTCACAATATTGCTTATACAATAAAAAGTAGTAATTTCAAAAAAAAAATGACTATAAGTTAGATAAATTATGTGCTGTTCAAGTCCATGCAATCTAATATGAAGTATGACTAAGAAGATTTCAATATAATCCATAGTGACAATGTAATATGTCTTATTATGCACACAAAATAAAACATTCAACAACACTTATGCAGCCATAAACCTCAATTGAAAATCAAACGAAAGAAGCCCTAATCTGTTTGAAAATGAATGAAAAACATACCTTATAATCATTTGATTTAACCTTAGAAGGTTGCATTGTTTGATAGACTAAAAGCACAAAAAGATCATATCAAATCCATTAGGAATTGCACACGATTTTCAAATCTTCCATTAGGTAAAATCTTTCGATTCACCAAGATTTCTGTATAAAAAAACAAAAATGTTATAAGCCCGAAGTGGCTAATTTTTGCAGAAGTACACTACCACACCGATAACAAGATAGACTTCTTTGTGAATAGAACCAACACTACCAATACAAAATTCCACTTTTTCCCAAAAATTGAAGATACTTGCAGGAAAACTGATCACTTTAGATAACACTGATGGGAGCACAATAAATGTGCAGCATAAGGAGTGGCAGTATAATAAGCATGCTAGTTTTTGTACATACCCACAAGAGAAGATAAGGTACCCACAAGAGAAGATAAGGTTATACAACAAATTTACAAGCTATTTAGAAGATATTTTTCTGTCAAGCAGTTACAAGGAACAAGCAAACAAAACATCATTAAAATTCTGAACAATATTACTATAGAATTACAACAGAACAATCATATTTCAAATGAATGGATCCAAGAAAACGAAGAAACAAAAGACACTCAAGATCCAATATAGATTAAAACAAGCAAAAACATGTACCAATTTAGAATAACAAAAGCAAAAACATGTATTGAAAACCCAATCAAATATGACAAAAAAAACCCAAAAAAAAAAAAAAAACATGAAGAAAAACGGATACTTAACCAAATTTAAATACAAATTGTAAATAAATTTGGGTTATCACATTAAAATTCACCTACAAAGAGAACCATACACGGAGAGAAGAATGGCTTAAAATAAATCTTGAACGTACAATTATTTTTCGAAACTTCAATGAAGCTTAAAGAAATCAATTAAATTTGTTTGATATCAAAAAATGTTAATCTTTCAGTTTAAGAAGGAACCCATGAAAGTAAAATTACTAATTTGAATGTAGAATCTTATAACCAATTGAATAAAATTAGTAATGCGAAGTATATAATTATTTAAAAATAAAAAAGAGTTGAAGATTTTGCATTTTCTAAACATTGTAGTGCTTAAAACTTGGATAATATGCAAAGTGATTGCGAATTTTGTGTCTACACAAATAATAAGAATCTGCAAACCTTGGTATGACGAAAAGAAGTGAAACCAAGGGCATAACCTTAGAAGAAACCCCAAGCTAAACTTTTGTCAATCATATTTTCCCACTGACTACTGTTGCATCGGGAAATTTTAGCACGCTCATCAGTTCGATACTAATTTACATATTTGATAAGTGATAACAAGTTTTAAGCAGTTAATGATATTCAAGATATGAAGCTGTCTGTCATATATTTCTTTTTGTTGCTACAATTGCGCTCTTTTATTATTATTATTACCAAGGAGTTAAATATAGGCAAATGGAGCTTCTGGAATGAAAGAACTTGATTTTATATGAGAAGTAATTCATAGTTCTACTTGATGTCCTAAATATCACTCTGGATGTTCACATCATCCTTCAATGACAAAAGAAGCAAAATTATCTTGCCACCATATAAATTTAAATTTGCTGCCACAAATAAGAATTAAGTATCTCAGAAAAGTACCTACCTTCCCCATTATTCATTGGAATGGTTGGTTCCATTAATATCTGATGTATTGAAAAATATAACCCCTTTACAAAATGCCTCTTTGATTACTGCAATTCCTTCCTCCTCAGGAACTGGGAAATTGTAGTTTCCACTAAGCCCCATACAACCATAACCTAACTTTGATACCTGAGAGCAAAAATATATATACCGGATTATGATTGTAAGACATCTATATGTATAAATTATGTCCTTTCTTGAACCCTATTTCTCCGATCTCAATAATTAAACAGATATACTCATTCAAAAAATACACGTTATCCGGAAAAATATGTAAGAGACACGACAGCAAAATTTCAATGCGTTCCATTGATGAAAACATAATTGCAAAGTTGTGCAGAGATTTGATTGATTATTTTCATGATGCTATAAGCATAAATCAGAAAGTTAACAAATTGAATCAATCAAAAACATCTCTATAGGAAATAAAAAATACCTCAAGTCCTTGGGTTATAAGTTCCACTCCCGGCATCTCAACTTTTTCTATGTAGGATCACATAAAGATCTTTAAAAGAAAAACAAAAAACAAAAACGCCACCAATTTTCCATTTTTTAGAAGAAACATATACTCAAGTATATCTCATAAAAAAGAACAGTGGGCTATGTCAAAGCAAACAATATTAACATTGCATGCCAAAGAATATTAAAAGATAGCTTAATCAATTATACCCAATATTATAATAGTGCAAAAATTTAGAACTTTGAGAGCAACCCAACCCTCACCCAACAAACCAATGTTAAAAGAAAAGAGAGGGAATTAGAGAAACACGTTCATGGAAGGGGAAATGTTGGCTAATTATCAATCTTAAAGTGGCCCCGTTCGGAAAAAGATCAATTTCAATGCAAGTAAGGCTCGATAACACACACAACACACACTAATCTGTTGCAATATCCGTTCTTTTTTACCATCAGTGACTTGATGTCACGTATAGACAATGCATGAAGACGTTGAGAATTAAAATGGCTAATAGTTAACATCAACAACAACAACCAAAAAAAAAAAAAATCTTACAAATAAATAATGTTCTTCTTTATGCTTCCAATCTGGGATGACAAGATCTCCGAACAACTCCACCACCACCTCAATATCTGCAAGGATTTTCACAACAGTGAATAATTAACACAAAAACATGGAAAAAAAAAAAACCACAAATAACACTTGATTTTCTAATCTAAACGAACAAAGGAAGCAAATTTTGAAAAATCCTAACCCAAATCTAAAAAATGTAAACAATTTACCTCGGATTCAAGCCCTTATATGGGAATTTCGAAAATTCTACAGGGATTTCCTGGTGATTTCTTTGCTCAGGATTTGCAAGGAATTTGGGGACATGATGGAAAAATTCAACAGAGACGCAAGGAGAGAGAAATGGCTGAATTACGACACAGAAAAGGATCATTTTGTTATCCAAATAAAAAAAAATTGAAAATGGTGGCGCATTGGCCCAAGAGCTATGAAAATTGGCCCCAGTAATGCTTCACAAACCTATTATATTACATATACTAGTGAGGCCCCGTGCGTTGCACTTGTTCGAGTATTTGTACAAAATATAATGAATTGAAGTAGATCGCATCCATATTAAATTTAATAAGTCTACCAAACATATTATTATAGTATAATGTCATTGCATTCCTAATTATTGAATAAATAACATTTATGAACTTGGAAACAACAATGTGCCATTTCTCACTTTCTTTCAGTTCTCCCTCCTTGGCGGTCATTCTTTTGGTATAATGGACTGGGGTTGGAGAAAATGAATGTGGGTAGATTAAACAAAGACTAAATACTGGAAATGGTGGTTTAGTTCAACAGCCTGATATAGGAGATCTTATAGGGGATATTCATCAAAATGATCAACGTATTGATTTTTCAAGCACATCGAATGATATTTTAAACCCTTTTTTGTTGCATAAAGTGACCTAGCTTTTCGCAGTGTTAGGTACGGGAACTAAGTGCATTAATGGAAGGTAAACAACAAATGAACCTACTTTGATGTGCTTCTTAAAATTAGACCAATGTCATGTACCCTCGTCTTAGTGCTAGTGCCTAGCCTAACATGGGATCTTCAACATGGTTTTTTCAACACTGCTCAAAAATGATTGCCAATTTTAATAAATTTACCAAGCAACATTAATACACTATGAAATAACAATAACTAGGACAACCATCATAGAGGGATTGATCTATTTATACCAGACCCTTTTCCGCATCCAGGAAACAACTAATTCTAAATCTCACATTTCTCCTTCTCCCCTCTTTTCTACACTAAATAAAGAAAAACTTAGATTACAACGTTCCAATATTTACAAATCTCCCTCCAAATCACTCAACAATCACCCTATATTAATTTTCCCAAAAATTTTAAACCCAATCCCTAATTTTTACCATAAGATCTTCAATTGCTAGACAACCGAAAAAATCAAGATTCTAAAGCATGGTGCGAATTTCATCCTCATCACTCCAATGGAAAATTCTTTTATGGGTTTATTTTAGACATTGCATATGAGTAGTGCAAGTCATATATTTAAAGAAAACCCACATACAAAAGCAAAATTAAGGTTAAACAATGGTGCAAGTGAGTTTATATGTTTGTGTATAGTATAGTGTATAAAGAAAACAAAGTATGAGAACTCATGAGAAACGCTTGTAATAAGGTATAAAAAAAAAATCATTACTATTATGTTGTTTCAAATTTTTTTGCATGTTAATTTAGGGAACCCCAACTCAAATGCCTAGATCCACCACTTATTGCATATGATACATCCATCTATTGAATAAATCATATTCTTACTCCTAATTTATCCATGTTATCCCCCATCCAAATACTTTTGGTCACCATCCCAACTAAAACAAAATATGGATCTTCGGATGCCAATGTTACCTATGCCTTTAAATCCAGTAATCATCACAAGTTAAAATCTTGGTCTAAGCCATGTGTGTTCCTAGATTACTCATTTGGACAGTGTATATACATGTTTCAACCCCACCACTCCACGATTGTTCGTCACTCGTCACATCGAATTTATTAACTCCACATTTCCCTATGACACCCTCAGCCCCCATCTGTCTCATCCATGTCTAGGCTCATGAACATTTGGTTGCCTTTCACAAACTATGACTTAAAGTGGTGTATCGATTGATGATTGAAAACATACAGACTATTGAACGGCTATTGATGGGTCTCTCCCTCTCCGTCTTGCATGCCACCTGCGTTTTCAACTACATCATCCTCATGTATTCCACATCAACAGTTAACCACCCACATATCACAACGTATTCCATATCCTCAGTCAACCGCCAACATATCACCGCAACGTATTCGACATCAACATTCAACCACCAACATATCACCACAACATAAATAATCTTTGTATGTCCTTATCGCTGAGCAACAACATCATCGCCCAACCGAATCTCTCGTCACAAAAGTAGCAATGCTCACCGAATCTTATCACTGCACATCAACAAAATACTCCAGCCCATTGCCTCTTTTATTGATAATCCTATTCCAACAAACAAGATTGCTACAAAATCTAATTGTTTGCCACCAATTCTTACCTCTCCATTTTTATCCACAAGCCAACACTCCAGTTAAGAACATCATTAGATAAAAGTGTGTTTGTGGACTTTCTTATGAGAGAGGGGAAAAAAACACTTAACTATGAACATGTGTTAAAAATGGAAAAAACATTTACAATGAATATGATATCATGATGTAAATTGACTGATATATCTTATATGGAGACTAACAGAGCAAAGTTAAGAAACATACCAGAATCCAAACACAAGCAATAGCCACAATCAATGCAGAGAGTGATAAGGCAGGGAAAGAAGTAAGGGAATCTGCAGAAAGGTTCATGTGTTAGAGATAAGAATACTAGAAATTGAGATTATTATACCAAAAGGTGATGTAAAAGAGAAAATTACCTTCAAATATAGAATCCGACAAAATTACAGTTGGAAATTTCTCTGCGGGCTTAGTACAAATAACAAAATTAAGAAAAGTGAAAATGCGACAAGTTAAATGGAAGGTAGGTTACAGTTTGTGTTTGTACGAGTCTCTCTTAAAAAGGAAAGTTACACAAAGGTCTTACGTTGCAATCCAAAAGACAATTAACTTCTAATGACTAGCCCTACTCTCCAAGTTTGTTTAATATGATCCCTTGTTTTTTTCAAAACATAAATTGAAAATATATATATATATATATATATATATATAGATGAAAAAGGTGTTTGAAGCGTAAATAAAGCAACCCAACCCAACCCAATCCAATCCAATCCAATCTACTTTACACTTTGAAGAAGAGTGAGATATACGCTTTAAGCTATTGTGACATACGCCTTAAGAGTGAGATATACGCTTTAAGCTATTGTGTACAAATATGATTCTGACATCAAGATTTTTGTGTGCCTTCTACGGTGCACTTATACTATTCAAGCAAATTAAACATTCCTAATTAATGGTGATGAATTTGTTAATCATAATCAAGAAACAAAGTTATGAAATGAATGACAAATTAATTACAAGACAAGTAATAAATTTAAATTTATAAAAATGGGAGACATCTATTAAGGAATTATGTTCTATAATTACACATAAAAAAAGAATGGAACAAACAAAAACAATTCACCAAATTAAATAAAAAAATGAAAATTTCTTTTCTTTTTATTAATAATAAGTTTAATTTAAAATGCCACACTTTTAAATAATTCCCCTGTTATCAATCATCCTACACGTTCCTAACTTGCAACTCCATTGCAGATTCATTTCTTACACTCCCAACATTTCTACCCTTATATTTTTATGCAACCAATATATAAATCTAAATATCAAAATCGTGAAAGAGGGAAAAAAGTATAAAGAACATAAAGAGTTGAAGTAAAAACATGAAAGAGCCCAACGACATCAAGTTGAAGAAGCTAAAAACACTATTATCATAAAAATTTAAATCAAATAGGACAACAGCAACAACAGAGATTAGAAAGGTGAAGGGATGTAGCATTTGTTATAGAAATCAAAATTTTTAAGAACACGTATTCATGCAGAGAAGAGACTATGATTGTTGAGAGATCCCACAAGGCTCATCCCGTGGTAGACTACCACAATCTCCATTACCCTCAAAAAATTTGGAAAATAAAAAATAACACGAAAAATTTAAGAATTAATAACATAGAGCAATACACCCAAAACTTAAATCCTTGTTTGTCCTGAGCAAAATTATCTACTCAAACACAAGCAAATAACAACATAATGAATTTTGTTAAATAGCCTGCCGTATTTGCCTCAAGTTTTTTGAAACTTCTCATGTAATTCATAAAATGCTTCTAACCAATGCTACCAAAATCAATTTTTACTTATCCGATGCTCGACCAATGTGTGTGTATAGTCAATCCAATCACCATAAGCCTTTAGGTTGGTTATATTCCAACCCTCAATAGTCAAATATTTTCTCTCTCGTGAGATGCACACCCCCATCTTGATATTCAACTCCCCCAAAGGTGTTAATTCTAAGCTTGCTCTCAAAACACTAATTCTTTTCTCTCACAAGTTTGGTTGGGTCTAACCAAATGAAGCAACTATCTAGATGTGTGATAATTCTCCGTAAACCTGAGTGTCCCAACCTTCAAGCTTTCACTATGCAAGTCAAACCCACTAGTTGTCTAGATCCCAAATTTAGTATCCAATGCTTAGTCAGGCTTATTCACTTTTCTTTTCTTTTTCTCTCTTTTTCTCACTTGTAGGTAGCTATTTCGCTCAAACATCGGTGATACCAATGTCAGGCCGCTTCTTCCTACTGTTTTTTCTCTCTTTTTCTCACTTGTAGGTAGCTATTTCGCTCAGACATCGGTGATACCAATGCCAGGCCGCTTCTTCCTACTGTTTTTTCTCTCTTTCTCACTTGTAGGTAGCTATTTCGCTCAAACATCAGTGATACCAATGCCAGGCCGCTTCTTCCTACCGTTTTTTCTCTCTTTTTCTCACATGTAGGTAGCTATTTCGCTCAGACATCAGTTATACCAATGCCAGGCCGCTTCTTCCTACTGTTTTTTCTCTCAAATGTCCTCATTGGGATCTTTTATAGGGTAGCTTTCGATCATGATGACATGCCAGCTTTTTCCCTTTTTGCCATGACTAGTGCAATGCATTTTATTTGGACAAGTAGTTGGGATCAGACTCCTAGCATATGGTCAATGCCTAGATTCCACCTGATAGACAAAGACACTCCACACAAATATTAAACATGCACGGAATCACCACCTATCTAAATAGCTCCCTACACCGGTTCAACCACCCCCAAACTAGCCTTTTAATTTGGTCAAGTGATCGAGTTTTTAATTGGT
The DNA here is from genome assembly GCA_030279155.1 of Forsythia viridissima. Lineage (NCBI taxonomy): Eukaryota > Viridiplantae > Streptophyta > Magnoliopsida > Lamiales > Oleaceae > Forsythia > Forsythia viridissima. Next base: position 19,561,946 of record CM059044.1, on the reverse strand, counting down.
AGTCTTGGCTTTAACAACTTAGGTCTACATTTCTATCAACCTATTATATCAATATAACCAACCAAAACTAGTGATTGTTATGACTATTGTGCTCAAAATTAGTAGTCTTACATGGATAAGCATAGTAACAAAATAAACACAAGTAGCACTACTAATCACAGTTCATGAATCAATCAGAAGTAGTTCAAAATAACATCATCATTGGCCGGCAAGGCTATCCAACTAACACACACACACACACAAAATTAAAAAAAAAAAAAATTCTACATCACACACAATCAAACATAGCAAAAAATTAATATAAATAAAAATAACAAAATCATATACCACACCCCCGAACTTAGAATCAACGTTGTCCTTAATGTTGTTTTGTACAAAACAAACAGAAGAAAAGAATGGAATAATGAAATCAATCATCAAAATGAACAACCAACCAAATTAAATCCACGGGCAACAAAAGACACAAGAAAACTATTATCCCCTCAAAAGAAAAAAAAAAACTATCAAGATATGCACCAAAGGAATAAATTAAAAAAATAAGTTTGAATCGAGATAGAGATGTGAAGATTGCACTGAATCTTAGAAATATGAAAGCATCCCATGCAACAAGCCCCTTTTAACTCACAAAGTCCACCAAACATATTATTATAGTATAATGACATTACATTCCCAATTATTGAATAAATAACATTTATGAACTTGGAAAACAACAATGTGCTTTCAGTTCTCTCTCCTTGGTGGTCATTCTTATATTATAATAAACTTGGGTTGGAGAAAATAAATTTGGGTAGATTAAACAAAGACTAAATACTGGACATAGTGGTTTAGTTTAACAGCCTAATATAGGAGATTCTATTGGGGATATTCATCAAAATGATCAATGTATTGATTTTTCAAGCACATTGAACGATATTTTAAACCATTTTTGTTGCATAAAGTGACCTAGCATTCCGCAGTGTTATATACGGGAACTGAGTGCATTAATGGAAGGTAAACAATAAATGAACCTACTTTGATGTGCTTCTTAAAATTAGACCCATATCATGTACCCTCGTCTAAGTGCTAGTGCCTAGCTTAACATGGGATCTTCAACATAGGTTTTTCAACATTGCTCAAAATGACTACCAATTTTAATAAATATACCATGCAACATTAATACAGTATGAAATAAAGAGTCAAAATTACACTGTAGTTGCTTTTCTTGATTTATCTACACCTCACCCTTTTCCGCATCCAGGATTTTGTCTATTGGCTAAATTCTGAACAAAAGAACAATAATATATCAATACTTCAGAACTATTTAGAACTGAAGTTTAATAATACAAGTAATTTATCAGCTCACCTCTTTGTCAAATTCCTCAATTTTTTATTTTATGGAACCGAAAATTTTTCCAACTTCATCAACACCCTTCTCCATCCGTTGCTTGATCGCTATGAATTGAAAACGAACAATAATTACATATAGAGGTCCAAACAAACAATAACCTATGTTTAACGACAAATTAGTAGAAACTGGACAACCAAGAGTGATAAATGAACTGATGGCTAAAACTAAGGGGCAAGCAAAAAAGAAGCAAAGTAAAAATTGATTAATAATATAAAGTTGGTTCCAAATATTAACAAAAAACTAATTTGCATGTTCCATACTAAATTACGTTTTAGGTTGATCTTTAATTGACTATCGTATTCCTTTCAATATCATGTATGTTTGATAAATTTGAAGCTTCAAGATATTATGGAAAACTTATTCCTGCAACACATATTAAAGCATACTTCTAGTCAAATGGAAATTCTACCTTTCATGGCAGCAGCATTGGTAACAGCCTTCGATTATTCATGAGCATCCTGCACTAAACATTGAAATCGTATTATTATTATGAAATGAAAATACCAAGTCTTAAACATTCTATGATAGTATTACGATTAACCCATGTTGGGAGTTAAAATTAAAAGTTGACATTCTGTTTATTTGATTAGTTTCACCACATAGTCATAAAGAGTACAATTTGCCACTTGGAGATATACGCTTATGTATATCAAGGACATGTGAGGAAGAAAGAATATATTATACACACACACACACAGAGAGCTTAAAAAAAATTATGTTTACCCAAAACTAGAAATAAAGGAAAACATTATTGTCAAAAAAATACTAGAGGACATGAGGTGCTGAACATATTGACCTTAAAACAACTAATAGTTGTCAAACCAAAGATGATGCCAAACATTAGAGGAAACAAAATTTGCTCCACATTTTAGTGTGAAATTATTGAGAGAATGAACGAATTACGATGCTCATTCTTATGCATATTTAAGATATTCCTACACCACATAGTGGATTGTGATTATTTCACTTGAAACCACACAAAATGCTAGCTTTCCTCCACTATCTCATCACTTGGATTTAGCCATTTGAACTCACAACATAGGAAACAAGAAGAACTGATCTCTATTCTAAATAGAGGATGATTCAGTAGAGATACATTTGCTGGGGAAATGTATCTCTTGGATTTAGCCATTTGAACTCACAACACAGATTAGGAAACAAGAAGAACCGACCTCTATTCTAAATGGAGGATGATTCAATAGAGATACAAGAAGGAAAGATCAGTGGATCAAAATGAAAGAAGCTAAAACATGAAGCCTTTTTAGTAGCTTATTGAGTTTTTCATAGTATTTCTCTAACTCTTGAACCTAATAACAAGGAATAAGAGGCAAGTCAAAACTTTTATTTGAACAAAATAAAATAATGCACCACTTCTCGTCCTGTACTACACACATTGTTAAAAAAATTGTCTAGGCCTAATTTGCTAAATTCATTGGTCTCATCATTCTCATTTAACTATCTATGTTTCGAAGATTCATCCTGAGTGATCACAAATGAATCCTGAAAAAATGGCACAAAAGAAAAGAAAACTAATTCAATCACATGGACTCATGTATATGCAATGGCCATAATCATCAATCTAATCGTGCTAATTCAATTAAATTTCTTCTTGAATCCGTGAGAAAAGTAAGATGATCTTGTTATGGCAGGTTTATATAAAATTTGGTTGATGTAGGAGCACATAGTTTTGACTAGTTTCTAGTTTTCTGACAAATTATGTCAAACATACCAACACCAGCCTAGCTCATTCAATATGCATAAATCCTTCTTACTTCAGAGTTTTCCAGATTGTGTAACTTGCTCACTTCCAAATGTGAACCAGGCAGAGTAAGCACTAAATAAGATCAAAAGCTTCACAATATGATAAGAGATGTATCAGAAATATTGGTATTTTTTAAAATTCCTTCATTTTTACCAATTTCTTTGAGATGATAAGAGATATGTGATTAAATAAATGTCACAAGCATCGATAAAGTTGTAAGTTCATGGTTGTATCTCCCAGTTGGGAGAATATACATGCATATGCATATATGACTATTTCAGACGAAAAAAATGAATGTAGAGGCACCTAAAGACTATCTTGCACATGCATGAGTAGACAAAGTTTGAGGGAGGGTTGCGAGACAAATATGAAAATTAGAATGTTGACAATTATGGCATAAGGTGCAGGACAAATGATTGAAAAATCACAATTTTATCATAATGACTTTCTGCTATATAAGAAAATTCCGACTATTTGGAAATTAAGCTTTCTAGAATGCAGCATTCAGGAGATGTAACTTACACGCATAAATTACATGTGGAAAAAACTCAATTGCTGTTTCTTCCAGTACTTTGTCAAGATGTTTTGTGTGGTTACACCTACTTTGTCAAGATATTTTGTATGGTTACACATATAGCATTAAAACTATGTTATTGAAGGAATCAATGATAACTATTCCATATCCAAAAGAAGAAATACAAAATGCAAATTACTTGATAGTAAATGCAAAAGCCACAGGGTAAGCTACATAAACTCACATGTGAAAGTAATAACGCTTGATGGTCAAAGATCCTTAGGATGGCCACTAGATTAACCTTTGAATTTTTAAAGAAATGCAAGCGAGAAAATGTGAAAAGGAGGATCAAGTAATCTAAGATATATATGATATAATGAAATTTCATTGGGCTTAAACGGCATCGGCAAAACAAGAAAAAAAACAAAAAATCAATAACGTTATTGAGTTGATTTATAAATAATTGGTTATTCTAGATGTAAACTAAGTGTGCAAAACTTTCTTCTTAATCCTTTAGAAGTCAACATGTATGATGAGAGCACGAGAGACCTAACATGTATGATAAGAGCACAAGAGACCTAACATGTATGATGAGAGCACAAGAGACCTAACATATATGATGAGAGCACAGACCTGGAATCCAAAAAAAATTATATGGTCCCTTCCACAACCACAAACATAACAAAAGGAATAGAAAATAAAACAAAATTGCAAAATATAAATTCAAATTCCATGGATATATTTAAGGACAACGAAACCAAATAGCACAACAAACCCAAAATCATAAACAGCCCTGTAAGATCAGATTTGTATTTAAAAAAAGATTGAAGTTAATAACAAAATAAACTCAATCACATAAAACTTAAAACAGAAAACCTCAAAACTTTAGCCAACTCTGATTTTATCATCACTTCAATAAACTCAGGGCAGGTTTGCCTAGTACAAACCCAAAAATCATACACAGCACTGTAAGATCAAATTTGTATTTAAAAAAATATTAAAGTAAATAACAAAATAACTCAATCACATGCAACTTAAACCAGAAAACCTCAAAATGTTAGCCAACTCTGATTTTATCATCACTTAAATAAACTCAGGGCAGGTTTGCCTAGTAGCACATTACAAAAGTTACTTATTTACCAACCTAGTCAATGTGCTCTTCAATCTAAATAACTGTGCTTTTCAATCTAAATAATAAGAAGACACTTCCCTCAAATAGCATGCTAAACAAAAATATAATACACCTGGCAAAACCAATTTGTTCTGCCGCCCTTACACCCATTAAATTGGGAGGATTATATCATCTACAAGAATCGTGCATCGGGTATCCTACAATCAATCTAAATAACCGTGCTTTTCAATCTAAATAATAAGAAGACACTTCCCTAGCACTAAACAAAAATATAAGACACCTAGCGCAACCAATTTGTTCTGCTGCCTTTACACCCATTAAATTGGGAGGATTATATCATCTACAAGAATCGTGCATCGGGTATCCTACAATTATGTTATATTTTTCCCTCACTTTCATACTATTTGAAAGCACTCAAGCATAAAGGATAAAGTAACTGAAAATGGATAGTACATATTCAGCTAAAACCACTAATTTGAAAAGCGACACAACAAACATTAACTGTAAACTTGGACAAATAGATAGACCTAAAATCATATGGAATGAGGCAATTAGAAAATTGAGCAAACACGATTTTAACTTTAAAGAGGGACTTGGACAGTGTGGAGTGCAAGAGGATCAATGTAGCTGCCCTTGGATAATGACATAATACTAGATTCAGTTGTCTCTTCCTTGAAAGTTCTATACCAAATAGCAACTGATGAGAAAAGTTTGCATTTGGTTGTAGTGATGAACAAGTCATTCCTCTACAACGGCAAACATACTAAGTAACAAAAACTCCAAGAGGTACAGTGCTACAACTGCAAAGGACTTGATCAGTGTTGGTAAGTACTCTTCTTACTACATGACGTTTACAGTCAACACTTAGATCCGGCACAATGTAAACTATTTTATTTGCCTATGGCTCAATGTCCTAATGGAGTAGTGGCTTTTGGTGATAAAGATGCTTTAATAGCCTCAGCCAACACTAAACAAAAGCAGCATGAAATAATAATGTTGGAAGCTAAAGATGAGAGCTATTACAAATTGTCTTGTCTTGCTAATGCAGGCAGAAAGATGTTACAAGAATCCTAGTGGATTTATAAATAATTTTGGTTTTGTGCTTTCCTAATTGGTTTGTGAGTTACCTAATATTTCTTTTCCTTGTTCTCAGATTTGCTTCATTAATCAACTCGTTTTCTTGTATTGGGTAGTAGAGCTAACTTGGTTAGATTTAGGAGTACACAGGTCGAGGAGCTTGTAATCATCTTTTTAATACAATTTTTTCCTGCACTTCCCCCAAAATATGGATGTTCCAAAAAGTGACACAATATAAAAATGAAGGCATTTTGGAGCAAAATTTAACCTGAAAACAATATTAAAAAACTGAGGGATCAGCCTATAGTTAAAAGGCAAAAACACTTTCTCACCAAAATTGTTCTTGTCCTTGCTAAATGGGTATCAGAAACCAAATCAGTGCTTGATTCACCGAATCTTCTTGGTGAGACAGTAGACACCAAAAACCCTAGAATTGTACAGTAGGCACACAGAAATTGATATTTAGAGATTTATTGCTTTTGAGAAAAGGAAATAAAAAAAGAAATAAAATGCAAATTACATAAACTTATCAAAATAACAAAACATACCGGACGTTCTTCAGATTGTTGCAGACTAGAAATTTCGAGATTAAAGAAGAAGTTGAAGCCCTGAGGTTTTGTTGAATCGTTGACATTTTCCAGAAGCAGATCTGTGCTTGAATCGTTGAAGCCACAAATGACGTTATGTCAATAGATCCCCATTGTCGGTCGGAGGTATTCAGAAGCGCTAGATCCCCTTATGATTTTCTCTCTCATTTTCAATAGAAAAAATAACCGACGCAATTGCGAGCACGTGAATCCAAAAGTTGTTTCTCCTTTTGGCTACAAAGAAGAGAAGTCTCTGGCGAAAATGGGAGGAAGAGAGAAGATGGTAGACGAAAGACGAGATGGGGTGAAACGTGAAAAAGGCTGCAAAACATTTATTTTGACGTGTGAGAGAGAGAACGTGTGCAAAACCCATCAATAAAAATGACGTTCTTTCTATTCAAGAAAGTAAAAAATTAAAAAGATTTTTTCATAAACTAGTATCCTACTTTTTGTTTGCGGTGGAATCTGACCGTAAAAAATTTTAATGAATTGTAGAGTTAAGAATAATGAGAGAGAGAGTTTTGTTTGAGGAGGGTTCAATTTTGATGAATATGAAGAAGAATATGAAGAAATATAGGAATTGAGAGAGATACGGGTTTTGTTTTGGGAGGACGAAGACGTAATAACAGACAAATAAGTACTTTTTTGTACTTGTAACGGAGCAAATTTCCCTCGGTGATCAGTCACTTTTTTAAAATAATTTTAAAAATATATTGAGATGGGGATTTTTGTTTGAGAAGAGTTTGATTTTGATAAATATGGAGAAGAATATGGAGAAATTGAGGAATTGAGAGACAGATATGAGTTTTGGTTTGAAAAGATGAAGACGTATTAACGGACAAAATAATACTTTTTTTTTGTGCTTGTAGCGGAGTAAACCTCCCTACATTCGATGATAATTTATTATATTAAATAACATATAGTACGTAAAAATCAGAATTGATTGGAGAAATTTTATTAAATCATTAATTATCGAATTTGATGGGAATTCATATAATATATAATCTTTTATTGCTATCAGTTGGACAGAAATTGCAGCTCATTCATTTTGGCCAAAATTTAAAAAAAAAAAAATTATTCTATTAGAACACGACGTGCGATCTCCGCTGAATAACAACTCTTATCAGATTTGTAACATAGTGTAACATAATTATCAAATATATATCATTTGTATCAAAAATATCTGTAACACCCACAAACGAAACTTGTGTTCTCTTCAATTTCAACATTTGTACCAATCTGTGTTACAAATTGTACCATTTATCACACAAAAAACTCATGATATATACAATTGTATCATATGTATCATATTAAACATCAATGTTATAAATATCATATTAAACAATAATGTATCAATAACAAGTAGTATCATATGTATCATTCATTATTACATAATAACCAATTGTATAACATGTGTTACATAATATTACATAAAAACCAGTGTTATAAGACAGTGTATTGTTACATCTTTATCATTCAGTATTACACTAATATACCGCTTTTCTTTGCGAGATGATTTTAATGGATTGGGGAATTGTGAAGAATGATTGAGAGAGAGAGAGTTTTTTGTTTAATGTGAGTTTGATTTTGATAAATATGGAAAAGAATATGGAGAAATTGAGGAATTGAGGAATTGAGAGATATATATGGGTTTTGGTTCGAGAAAATGAAAACGTAGTGACGGACAAAGCAGTACTTTTTTTGTTCTTATAGAAGAGTAAACCTACCTACGGTCAATGATAATAATCTATTGTATAACATTTGTTACATTATATCACATAAAAATCAGTATTACAAAACAATGTATATCATTCAATGTTACTAGAGATGGCAAATGGGCTGGATTGGGCCAGCCCAACCCGCCAGAGCAGGGCCACACATGAAATTGGACTGAGCTGGCTCAATCCAGTTTTGTATGGGCCAGAAATATACTAGCCCAGTCCAGCCTATTGGCCCAACTTGTCTTAATTTTCTTTTTTTTTTCTTTTTTTTAAATAAATTTTTTATACAATCTAATACATTATATCAAATACAATCTTAGATAAATTTAGAATATATATTTTGAGATTTTTAAAGAGATTAATTTATAAAATTGGGGTTCTCATGTATTAGTTAATAGATAAACGTCAATTTTCTTTCAAAATAATAATTTTTTTTTGTTAATTGTAAACTATTTGTAGATAATTTTTTTTTAAAAATACAAATATTAAAAGCATGCTACCCTTATTGTTTTGAGATATAAGCATGTTTGGCTTAAATTAAAATATTTACTTATAAGTAAATTTAAAATAAATAATTTACTTGTCACACCAAATATATTTTGGATTGAAACTTAAATAAAACTAAAATTTAATTAAATCTAAACAATTTTATGTTGGATCTTGAGATTTTTTTACTAATGTTTATTGGTGACTTTGGTTTAGATCATTTTAAATTGATATTATTTGAATTATGTATTGGGGCTATTTACAAAATGAGTTATTGGTGTTAAAGAGCAAAAAAAAAAAAAAAAAAAATCAAAATAAAATCAAAATCAAAAAATCAAAAAAAATCAAAATCGGGCCGGTCCAACTAGCCCGCGGGCTAGATGGGCTGGGCCATCTTGGCCCAGTTTTATTTGGGGCCAGGGCCAACCCAACCCAAAAGGGCGGGCTACATGGGCCGGCCCGCGGGTCGGGCCGATTTTACCACCTCTAATTGTTACATAATAATCAATTGTGTAACATGTGTTATATAATATCACATAAAAATCATTTTTACAAAACAGTGTATTGTAACATCTTTATCATCCAGTATTACATAATAATATATTGTGTAATATTTGTTAAATAATATCACATAAAAATCAGTGTTACAAAACAGTGTATTGTAACATTTTTATTACAATAACTTATTGTGTTATATTTGTTACGGAATAATCAATCGTCATAATAACAAATTGAGATATAACATAATATATATTATGTTACATAACAATGTATTGTAACGTCACGATTTGGAGTTTCCATTGTTCAACCCAGTCCAAAAATGGTGAAGAATGTACTCAGATTTCATGAAGATTTGAGGCTATAGATATTTCGTGAAGATTTTTTGAGATGATTTGCGTTAATTTTAGAAGATTTTGGTGTGCTTGATTTGGGAAGATTACCTTAATTTGAGGATGTGAATTCCAGTTATAGAAATGATTGTGTATTAATTATATTTTGTTTTGATTTTAAACTATTATTTTACTTATTAATATAATAATATAATTGCAATATTTTTAAAATAAACTAGATAAGTTTATAAAGTGAGAATTATTTTAATAATGTTAACTAGTTGATGTGATTTTTTTTAAAAAAGATATGATTAGTTATTGGACCAAATTTTGATTATATAGTGATGAGATGGTAAGGACATATATATATATATATATATATATATATATATATATATATATATATATATATATATATATACTAGTTTTGGCCATGTGCGTTGCATGTTTGTAAAAAATGTAGTGAAAAGTTTTAGGTTGAAACGATACGAACCTTTTATACAATTATTCCTAAAATAAAATAAAAATTAAAAATAGGTCAATGTTCAATGTTCATTATTAAAAAAAAAAAAATTAAAGAAAAAAAATTTTGTCAAAAAATAAAAAATAAAAAAAGATTAAAGAATTTTTTTTTTTTTAGGTTGTGGACATATCCGAACGATTTTAAAACAATAAGGACATTTCATGCAATTATTCCTTAAAAAAAAAGAATAGTAAAATACTATTCATGAAATTCATTGTCAAGATGTCTCGACAATGAATTTCATTGCCGAGACATCTCGGCAGTGAACAGTATTTTATTGTTCACAATTGTGCTTTCTTTTTTTTTTTTTTTTAAAAGAAAATGAGTTTAAAAAAAAAATTGATGAACAGTAAAATAAATTTCATTGCCTAGAATTTTACTGTTCAAGGTTTTTTTTTTCTTTTATAATGTGACAACATTATAAAAAATAAAAACATTCAATTTGCTTAATATAAAATAAAAAAGATTAATAAAAAAATTGAATGAAATTCATTGCCGAGACATCTCGGCAGTGAACTGTTCACAATTAATATATTTTTTTTTTAATGTGGCAACCTTTAAAAAAAAAAAAAAAAGTTCATTGCCGAGATTCCTCGGCAACTGTTCACAGGAATTTTTATTTTTTTTTAACACATCTCCTTTGTCTTTTTCCAATTTTTTTCACTCAACAAGATTTTTTTTCTTGTCCAAACTTTAGAAAAAAATGTTAACTTGCATTTTAACTATATGAAAAACTAATATTTGAACGTTTCCAAAGAATCACATGAAAATAAAAAATATTAATAAAAAAATTGAATGAAAAGGTGTAAAAAAAATAAAAACATTTAACTTGCCACCAAGATTTCACAAGATTTTGAAATTCTTGAATGGCATAAAATAATTTGTAAAAGGTAAAATAAAAAAAACAAGATTAGTAAAAAATTGAATGAAAATTAAGTGTAAAAGGAAAAAAAAATGAAAAATAAATTAAAGATTTTTTTTAAAAGTTTTTGGCATATTCCAACGATTTGAAAACAATAAGGACCTTTTGTGCAATTATTCCTTTAAAAAAAAAAGTAAAATACTGTTCATCAATCTCGGCAATTTGATTGCCGAGCCATTGATTGCCGAGATACTCATTACCAGGTTAAGTGGATACTGCATGAAAGGACAAGAAAAAAGACTGTATTATTAAAATGTTTTGTAGACATTATTGGACAGATAAATTTTATTGATGATTTAGTTGAGAAAATTAATTACTTTAATTAATTTTCCTCATATTTTTGAAACGTGTGTGTTAAGCTCAATAATAGTACTTAAAGTGATAATTAGTTTATATTACTATTAGGTCTATGCTATATTATTCAATTAATAAAAATGTATTCCAATTTCATTGAATATATATAATATGGCATTGCTCATACTGCACCACTCTAATTGAATAATATTTCTCTAATTAAGCGTAATTTGGTGAACATACATTTAGGATAATATATAGAAATCGTTAATTATCAAATTATTTATATTAAAATCTACTTATTTATTTTAATGTAAGTAGCTTGCTCAAAAGTAAAATTTAAAAATGAAACACTTGCATGCTTGATGGCATATTTCAACTATTTTAAAACAATAGAGACCTTTTGTGCAATTATTCTTTTAAAAACAAAACAAAACAAAAAAAAAAAAAAAAAAAAACTATTCATTTGGCAATCAATTGATTGCCGAGCCGGGCACTTATTCTTACCTTTTTTTTTTTTTTTTTAATTGTGTCAAAGAAAATGGACTTAAAAAAAATTTTGGTGAACAGTAAAATAAAGATCATTGCAGAGAATTTTATTTTTCACGTTTTTTTTTTAATGTGGCAACATTATAAAAAATAAAAACATTCAATTTGCTTAAGATAAAAAAAAAAAGATTAATAAAAAAATTGAATGAAAATGTGTAAAAAAAATAAAAACATTCAATTTGCCACCAAGATTTCACAGTGCATGGATTTATACATTACCTGAAATTCTTGAATGACATTTTTTAACAATAAACATCTCAACTTTCTTTCAATTTTTTGGGCTATTTTTTATATAAACATTACCAAATTCCAGCAATTTACAACCATGTTAACAACCAATGATAGTTGCCAAATTGCTCGACAACCAAGACCAAGTTGGTTGCCGAGTTGCTCGGCAACCAAAAATGGTTGCCGAGGTTTCTGGGCAACCATTTTTGTTTGCCGAGATACTCATTACCAGGTTAAGTGGATACTGCATGAAAGGACAAGAAAAAAGACTGTATTATTAAAATGTTTTATAGACATTATTGGACAGATAAATTTTATTGATGATTTAGTTGAGAAAATTAATTACTTTAATTAATATGCCTCATATTTTTGAAACGTGTGTGTTAAGCTCAATAATAGTACTTAAAGTGATAATTAGTTTATATTACTATTAGGTCTATGCTATATTATTCAATTAATAAAAATGTATTCCAATTTCATTGAATATATATAATATGGCATTGCTCATACTGCACCACTCTAATTGAATAATGTTTCTCTAATTAAGCGTAATTTGGTGAACATACATTTAGGATAATATATAGAAATCGTTAAACATATAAACAAAATAAGTAACATGCATGTTTATTATCAAATTATTTATATTAAAATCTACTTATTTATTTTAATGTAAGTAGCTTGCTCAAAAGTAAAATTTAAAAATGAAACACTTGCATGCTTGATGGCATATTCTAACTATTTTAAAACAATAGGGACCTTTTGTGCAATTATTCTTTTTAAAACCAAAAAAAAAAAAAAAAACTATTCATTTGGCAATCAATTGATTGCCAATTATTGAGCCCAATTGGCAATCATCTCGGCAATCAATTGCCGAGATGGCTCGGCAATCAATTTGATTGCTGAGCCGGGCACTTATTCTTACCTTTTTTTTTTTTTAATTGTGTCAAAGAAAATGGACTTAAAAAAATTTTTTGTGAACAGTAAATAAATCAGTAGCTCCGACAACTACAGAATTAAGGAAGTACCAATGGATTTTTCAGCTCAGTAAAAGCTCGTTTTGCTTGTTCCACAGTTGCAAAACGCAAAAAAGCAAATCCCTTGTTCTTCTTAGTTTGAGGATTCATCATAAGTCTAACATCAGTAACGTTACCAACTTCACTGAAGACTTTTCTAAGATCATCCTCAGTAGCATCCTTGTCCAGTCCCCCAACAAAAATTCAAACTCCTTTCGCTTGAGTTTTTCTTTGACATCTTCATGATGTTCTTCCTTCTTTGCAGCATCAACTATCTCAGCATGCCCCTCCCTAACATGCCAACTGTCTTCCTGAGGCTCAGGTTCTTCATGCATACCTTCCATTTCCTCCTCAATCAAATCTCCCTCTGCCTCTCCAACAACTGGTTGCCGAGGTTGCTCGGCAACCAAAGATGGTTGCCGAGCAATCTCGGCAACCAGTTGTAGTTTAAAATTTTTTTTTTTTTCCTTAGAGCAATTTCGGCAACCATGTAGTAAAATGAATAAACACTCATTTTGTATACTGGTGGCTAAGGAATATATATTTGGCTCAGCTTCCCGTATGATTTTCATATCCTTTGAGAGTTATTACAATTTTTAGGTCCAGTTCTTTGATCTTAAAATTGTTGTTCAAGTTTAGAAAATATGAAACATGTTAACAACCAATGATGGTTGCCAAATTGCTTGGCAACCAAGACCAAGCTGGTTGCCGAGTTGCTCGACAACCAAAAATGGTTGCCGAGATACTCATTACCAGGATAAGTTAAAATATTTTGTAGACATTATTGGACAGATAAATTTTATTAATAAACCAAACAGATTATTAGTATAAATCATACATATACACACACACATATATATACAGAGAGACGCACTGTTGCAAATTTGAATCGTTTTTCCAATTTCTCCCGTGAGTTCTATTCTCAGCTTCTGTGTTTATGCATACATATGTATGTAATTTTGCCTATACATATGGTGTATGTATAAATGATTGAAGCATGGAAAAAGTTTTAATTTTTGGTTATTGATTCATTCTTCTTACTGTATTTTTTAAAAAGTCTGAGTTATAATTGATTTCGTTTATTAATGCAATTCCAGGGTTCATCTCAGCTTTGATTGAGAGAGAGAAGAGATTTTTTTGGGTGAAATATTGGACAAAGTAAAAAATTGCGGCTGGCTTCATTGTCAAAACGATGTCGTGTTGGACGAAAAACACTACATTAAAAAAATTAAGGCTCTTATATTATTGTAAGGATATACTAGTTTTAAGCCAATGCTAGGGTCATCACCCTGAGTGATTACTGCATATTCCTTCATGTATCTCATTCATCACGTAATCCGCCTTATCCTGAGTAATACAGTGCAGAAGTGTGTGGCTAAAACCTCTCTTATATAAGATCTCGTCATGTAGGACAAACTTCGTAGCCCTCCTGCGAAGTTTCTGGGCCTCTTCCTTATTATTTGGCAGGGCTTGATGAGTCAGGTACGGGACGATCTCCTTCATCCACCTGGGGGATTCGATTATCATCATCGCGTTCTGTGGCAGAGCCTCATCAATAGACGGTCGGCTAAGCTTTTCAACCGAAATGGCCCTTATCTAGTCAGAGTTTTTGCTACTTGCCAACTTAGAAAGGGCGTCGAAAAATCTAGAGTAAATCAAATTCCACGAAGTGCTTTGACCTTCTTTAAATAGGTCACCATAGATTGCTCGCGAGCTGTGAAGGTTTCGTTGACTTGGCTATCTACTAGTTGCGAGTCGTTGTAGAACTGGATTTTCCTTGCTCTCATCTATTATACCAACCTCAAGCCTGCCGTATTCGGTAGCATTGATTGATGCTGTTGCAATCCTTCCTGATCTGCGGGAAGAAATAGAAGCCATGAGAGTTGTGAATACTTCAGCGTGTAGTTGGTAATGCACAAGCCCCTGCATAAGAGTATGCACATAGGCTTAGAATTCCAGAACCGCGTATCTATGGTGGGGCGCGCGACGCGAAGAAAGTCGATAACTTCTTGTTTGACATGGAACAATAATTTCTTGCCACCAACATTGAAGACGGGGGCAAGAAAGGTGACGAAAACTACCATGTATCTGGGTGGACATGCAAAACTATGGTGGCGGACAAAATATGCTGATATTCAGGCCAACAAGACCTAGATAGACACATGAGAACTCCTTAAGGAAGCGATCATAACACAATTTTTTCCAGAAAATGTGGAATATCAGGCCCGACGAGCGCTACGAGAATTGAAACATACTCGTTCCATCCGGGACTATGTGAAAACCTTTTCAGGGCATATGTTAGACATCTGAGACATGTCTGAAAAGGACAAGCTCTTCACTTTCATAGAAGGGCTGAAACTATTGGTGAGAACCGAACTCCAAAGATAGAAGGTGGCTGATGTAAGTACGGCAATGAGAGCTATCGAATGCTTGATGGACTATCAATTGGAACCCAGAAAGGAGCAGTTGCAAGTAAATAGCCAATCTCGATGGAGAGAAAATAGATCTTTCAATCCCACATCAAACTCAAATGGGGGAGAATACTACTCTCACCATAAGGGAGGCCAGTGTGATGTCAAATTTTAAATAACTCGCAAGTGTACGAATCTATTGGAATATAGAAAAGTAGTAACGAGGTCGATCCCACAGAGACTTCAATGACGAAAGTCTAATCTACTCTGAATTAACTATTATTCTAGATTAGTTGGGTCGAGAGGAATTTGGTTGAAATAATTTAACTTAAAGACTAATTAATTGTGATAAAAAGTTGAGTTGAAAATCCAAGTTATGTAAAGTACCAAGGTTTCGGAATCCACAATTGTTTAACTTAGCAATTATCCAATTATTCATTAATTCTAAAAAAACGACAACTCGAAATCAATCTATTGTCGTCTTAAGATATTTATCAATTATATCCAAAAGAAGAAACTCCAATATAGGCTCTCCTTTGCTTCAATCATACATTACTTAAGCGTTTTCCGTATCAAATTCAATTTAAAAAAAAAAACAAAGAATCAAAAGTTTTATAAGCATTCTATGTGTCCAAAATCGATAAAAAGATAACAGAAAATCAAAACAAATTAATAGAACACGTTTAAGCATCAAGCACGAATTAATTAAATCAATTTCTAACAATCAAGAATATATGATATTTAAGATGAAATAAATTTTATTTAATTAATCTAACAAGAACGAACCATGAAAGTTAAAACTCTAAAACGGAATTAAACGAATAACAAAATAATCACTTTGTTTAAACAATGTTTTATCGTCTACCTTGGCTTAAGAAAATTAGAAGAACATAATTAAATTAAAAATAAAAGAATCAATAGAACCCGTCATGGATTGAAGGATAAGAAATCTTCCCAAAACTCTTCTTCGCCAAGTAATTCTTCTTCCTTGTTTATTGCCGTCTTTGTCTTTCCCAAAAATCACCTCTCAAACTCGGCTCTAATCTCGTTCTAAATCGGCTCTCCCTTAATATGCGTTAATAACTCATATTTATACTTCCCTAATTGTGTCTTAAAAGATCCCAAAATATTACAAAATTCGTAGGCTAAAAGGTTTCCTAATCGGATTAGAACTTGAAAAGGAAAATAAAAATTCCGTAGCAAAATTAACACTGGGCGATCGCCCCAGGCAACCTTCAATGCGTTCTGCTTTTGCTTGGTGATGTTGGGCACTCGCCCAGCTTGCTTCTTTTAAATCCTTGTAATTTGGTCTTTCTAGTTTCCACACCCTCCAATTTGGTCTTTCAACTTTCTGTAATCTCTAATTTGGTCCTTCAAATTTTGATTGAGTGAAATTGAGTTCACAAATTCTCTAAATATTTGCCAAATTGTTGCCATTTTTGTCAATTCTTCTCCAATTGCTTATAAACAGGTCCAAAACTGAAATAGAAGCAATAATACACTAAATTAAGTATAAATTCAATAAAATGACGAGTTAAAAGCTTAGTTTAAAGGCCTGAATAAATGCACAAAATACACTTATTAAATACCCCCAAACTAAACATTTGTTCGTTCTCGAACAAAAGTAAAAAAAAAACTACAAATTTAAACTAAGCTAAAAGAATTAACAGGAATTGTGTTTATGTTAAATTTCTTACCATATGCCTCAAGTTTGAAAATAAAGAAACACTTTTAGAAAGAGATTAAACAACAACACACAAAATTTTCACTTATCCGATGCTCGTCCTTTAGTGAGTGTGTGATTAGCCAAAAATTGAATTTATACATGTATTAGACCACGACCAATATTGTGTTGTTGATATTTTCATAATCCCGAATCCTTTGTAGTCATTTATTCCTTACTCCTCTCGTAAATTATCACACTTCTCTAATACTTTTTTTTTTCCAATCCCGAGGTGTTCTAACGAATTTGGTTCTTATTGATCAACACAATGCTTTTTTCAAATAAAGTGGTAAATATTAGAACATCGTATTCTTAGAACTAGGATGGTGAGTGATTTCTAAATTCTCATATTCAGTCTATTAGGTTCTGACCTAGCAATCCTTACCGAGCATTTCTAACTATTTTTATTTATTTTACTCATATAAACAGTCTTACATCATGTGCAATACTTCTCTCTCACTAATTTTCTATGTGACCCTTGTAGCGAACTTTGAGCCGATGACTCTCAAGTCATATGGTTATAGAACACCAGGTTTTAAAATACCCTAACAGATTTAATTGCTCGATTCCATATATATATATATATATATATATATATATATATATATATATATATATATATATATATATAGCAAGCTTTGGGCTGATGACTCCCAAGTCAGATGACCATAGGGCACTAAGTTTTAAGATACCCTAACAGGCTTAATTGCTCAAATCAGATATTTTATTTTATTTTAATAGCAGTGAGTATTGCTCAGTTTAAATTCCTTGACTATAACCTATTCAACCAAAGATGAGACCCAGAAAACTCAAACCATCAAAATTCTCAGAACACAAGTAGTAACTTTAACACCCCAAAACTGTTCTCAAAGCAGTTTGGTTACTAGTTTAAGGATTTAGGAACAGAATTTTTTATAATGATACTCAGTCAACATATGAGGTATTTTTTGAGGTACATATGATTAATTTTTATTTATGTTTTTTTTTTCTTATTTTTTATTTTTTTGTTTATTTAAAGAGAAGAGCAATTTGGTCATAAAGGACCTACCACGCCAAGTTTTTCATACGTTGGGGATGTGTGGTGCTATATTTTTAGGTTATGGACATATCCCCAACGATTTTAAAACGTTGAAGACATTTGATACAATTATCCCAATATAATATGTTGATATAAGTATGATAGAATTTTAATTATTTTTAATTTAAATCACCACGAGAATGAAGTATTTATTAATACTAAAAATATATAAGAAATAAGATGCATAACTTAGGAGATGACAACACAGATAAACTTAAGCAGTTCAAGTAACTCGGAATGAAATAAAATTTCCTGCTTTAAACTTCATTTGCTCTGCTCGTGCTTTTTGTCAACATCCATCATCACAGATAATTGTTGACTCATGATTAATCTTATAATAGACACTCGCCTCTACAAAATACGAAAGTGTCTCGTCACTCAAATCTCTCTTCCATAATCATAACCTTTTATTCCATCTAAATTTGTCGTTCATATTGTTTTTTACAATATATATGTATAAAATGTATAAAATGATTAATTATTTTTTTTTACCTTCCGTTCCATCTGGATTTAGATCTCAATCAAACTTTTTCCTTCAAGCTTCTATCCTTCACCTTTATTGGTTACGATATTGCTAAATAACCCTCTTTATTATCAATTGATTGGTCTGTGACGAAGGGTTTGCTAATTAAGCTGTGACATTATCATTTCTTCATTTTGTTAAATTAATTTTCTTCTTTCGAAAAATTAATAAAACAATGACCTTAATTATGGGAATGGCAATGAAGAAAATAGACCGTGTTTTCCGGTGTAAGGATGAATAAGCAAAAGTTGACGCTTTGACACATGGAAACTTTTCAACTTCAGATCACATGCAACGGTGGGGATTTGATCTTTCTTGATGAGGTTAGTATTGCAAACTGAAAGAGAATTGAAGAATTGGCAACATATCCAGCTTTGAAAAATCAGAAATCAGTCTCATACTACTAATATCCTATTGATTGCAGCTTTCTTCAGACCTCCGGGAAAAGCATGAAAAAAAACGGCTCGACCCACCCGTCGAGCAGGGACGAAAGCCGGCCTTAGTGATCCGACGGTGCCGAGTAGAAGGGGCGCTTCCGGTTCAGTCAGTGCTTGAAACAATTTTGTCATGGGAAATTTGCAAGGTAAAAACACACAATTAGTCACTGAACTTATAGGTGGGTTTCATTTTGGTCATTAAACTTTAATTTGTTCTAAATTAGTCATCCAACTTTATATTTTGTTTCATGTCGATCGCTAAATTTTAATTTGTTTAAAATTAGTCAATTAACTTTTAAGTTTTATTTCACAATGGTCATTACATTAGTCTCCACAACAAAAATTAATGTTAAATTTGATGTCTCAAATGACCATATATTTTGCCATTTAGAAAAATGACTCTTATAAAAACGTCTTGGATAGATACTAATCTAGATAGAGTTGCAAATATGACCAACACAAAACAAATTTTATATTTAGGTGAATAATGTGGAACAAATCAAAATATAGTGACCAACGTGAAACAAATCTTAAAGTTGGATATTTATTGTAAAACATATTAAAAGTAGTGACCAAATTGACACCTTGCATAAAAAGTTCTTAACAATAAAATAAAATATGTAATTGAAATTTTTTAACTAAACCTAACAAACGCCTAGACAATTTTCGTCGGCGAAAACTAAGCAACTTATTGACAATATGACAAGAAAGAGAAAGAGGCAAGAGGTGAGAGAAAATGTGAAGCGATTGGGGGTAGGGATGGAAATAGTACAGTGAATAAGTGAAATGTCTTAAATTAAAGTTGAAAAGAAGGGGTGACTGGTGACAGTGGCTGAAGGTAGTGCTTGTAGGGCTGTGACTTTAATGCATCAAAACGAAGATAAAGCATTCGAGCATACAACAAATAGACATCATTCCATTGCTTTCCTTATCCTAAAAAATTTCAAAAATTTGACTTCAAATTAAGTGTATGTTTGTATGTGCTTATAAACACTTATAAGCTGGTTAAACATTATTTTTATCCACACATTTTATAGGATCTACAATTTTTTTCTATTTTTTATCCACACAATTCATAAGACCCACAATTTATAATTTATATTTTTTTTGCCAATTATACATAATTTAAACTGATTAAAATTTTCAAGTATATATTTTATTCACACATTTTGTAAGACATACAACTTATTGTTCATTTATTTTTCACACATTTCATGTGATCCAGAGCTTATAAGTAGTTAAAAATAATTTTAACAGTACCAAACACGCATGTAAGCAATTTACAATAAATTAAGTATTATTTTCGATGAATGTAGAATTAATTATACAAATATATTTTTTTCACTCTTTTAACGTTGCTAGATTTACTAATTAAAAGTTTTAAAACAATTAGTCTTTACATAATATATTTCGTTAATTTTGGTATATCTCCATTTCCTAACTTTATTGTTATTGTGTAATTCTTATAAACATCTTTTAGCTACGTAAATCGTCATTTTCATAAATTATCAGAGTCATAGTGGATACAATTCAATCAAGTTGCAGATTTATAAATTAACCCCTCCCCCCACAGACACACACTAGCTTGGATCTTTCCACAACCTATGACAATCACCAGTCACCAAACCATCTTACTAGGCCGAGGGTTTTTTGGCTATGGATTTTTCTCTCAAATTTGAAATTGAGGTTACAATTAGCTTTTGTATGAATAATGTCTGGTTTTTTCTCACTAGGTGGCAATGACCACACTTGCATCAACAAAAACAACTCCAACACCAAAATCAACATCAAAATGGTGGATTCTTGCAATTATAGTTATAGATCAGCAGTGTTTGAGGTGATGAGGCAAAGCAGCATCGTAAATTGCCAGGATTGCGGGAACTAGGCAAAGAAAGACTGCGTGCATTAACACGATCCATCTCGAATCACCCTAGTAGACCTGCAACGTGACGTGAGCCGATGATGGATGCCAACGAGGTGCTGGACCATCACCAAAGCAAACTTTGACATGACTTTGAATATAAGAATTTAATGAAATTTCGACATAATTTTTCCTATAAATTAGACTAAACCAACCTAAAAACAACACAATTCCCAAACACAACTATATACAAAATCAAATGGGGACCACGTGCCCCTTTAATATGTATCAATCCAAAAATAACTATTTTACTATCATTTACAAAATAGCCAAAATGTTATGATTTACATAAAAAATGCGACAAGTCCATCTAACTTCTACATGCCACAAGTGATACAAAAGACATACAAAAACTGGTAAACATATGACATGTGAATGTTAATGAATTGCTTAACAAAATATAATCATACAATTAACTAGGTCGGATGGCTCTGACTCTGGCTCTGACGGGACAAAATCTCCCAAAAGCTGCTCAAAATCTCAACTGCGTCCTAATAAGATAAAGCATGACATTTTGCAAATAAGTATACTTTTTCCAATTTATAAATATAAACTGAAAAATTATATCATACATTTAAGCAGTAAAGATTACGAAATCCCTTGTACTTAATATAAGTAAACCAACTGTAAACCATAAAGAAACTGAAAAATGCTAGTATGATTATAGTTCTCAAATAATATGATTAGACTATAAGCTGTAATTTAAAGTCTGAAAGTGCATAATATGAAATCTGTAATCTATATACTAAGGGTGTGTTTAATTGGCAAGTTTTCCATGGAAAATATTTTCTATTTTGGCTGTTTGATACAAAGGTGGAAAATGAAAATTAATTCTAAGGTACAACCACTTTAAGCTTGTTTTTGGCCAATTCCATGAAAAATATTTTCTTATGGGTTTGGTGGTTTTTATTTTCCAACTTACATGGATATTTTTTTCTTTTCCACCCTTGCCAATCAAACACACCCTAATTATTCTAAAATACTACGCCAAAAATGTACCCTGAAAATCACTAGTAATCTGTAATATGGAATATGGTCATATGTACGCAGAGCTACCCCCAAAGGGCTAAGCATCCTGATACACGACCCAAAGCCTAGTGTGTATAAGAGTGGATCCCAAAGACCTTTAGTAATATGTTCATATACTGTAGAAACACATTCACGCCAGTTGCAAAGTGGGTAAAATCATCATATTTGACCATACACAGTGAAAACACATCATACTAGTGCAGAGCGGGTAAAAACCACTTAGATAATTCTTGGTGATTTTAAAATTAACTTTATATGTACTAAAACATTTAATAATGATATAATATACTAATAAAAGATTTAACAGAACTGGATTTAAATTGTGAAAAAATTACTTATTTATAAAATCTAGTTTGTACTAAAAATCGTACTTGTCTACTAATTATTTTGAAAATAATTAATGTTTGCAATTTTTGTAATTTACTAGAAGCACTAAAATAATTAAAAAAATTCATATAAACTTTACGGAATAATATAATATAATCAAATGTTCATTTTTTGAAAAATAAGTTTTTCCATTCAAAGAGTTTATGATACTAGGGTTTTTAGTGTTTTGAAGTTATCAGTGTTTTTTAAGTCAACGCAAAGTATAAAAAAAGGGTGATTGTACTACAAATTTATGATACTAGGGTTAGTAGTGTTTTGAAGCATGTATTGACTATAAAGAAAACCAAGAAAGATCAATAACACAAGCCTATTTCTGCATAGCTCAAATCAGATAAAATGTTTGTACCGCTCTATTAATTGTGAAACTAGCTCGGAGACTCATTGGACCTATATAATTCAAGCTCTAATAATTAGACACTTCCCAATTTAATTAGTAATCACCACTCAATTCACTAAAGGCATGAGACTGCACTCTCGAATTATATAAAATCACATAAGCTTATATTATTCTGTAATAACATGTTATAACCTACTGATCTAATGTCTTACCATATCAGATATCCATAATTAGAACTGGGCTAAAATAACCATTTTACCCTTCTAATTATTTTAATTCATTAAGCTTACATTTTCTTCAACGATTTTCAGTGAACCAATTAGAGGCACGATTTAACCAATGCTGATATTGAGCTCAGATTTAAATCGTTTAATAGAAAAAATATACCGATGTAACAATACATCGCTCACTCTCGAGTCCCTAATATACCGATGTAATTGACCACATGAATTCATATTGCTTATTGTTATATTAAAGAATCTTCGAGTTTACAAATAATGTTCATTATCCAATCTAGGGGTTTAAGTAATCCATACAGCAATCATGTGGAATTTAATTCTCCGTATCAAGATATAGAATTAAATCCTAACACATAGTCTTGTCCAACGCACTCTGAGTGTACTTGTGTCAGTATTCAAAAAACTGCTATTCTGCGATTAGGACAAAATGATCACCCTAATTGATGGAATAGATGATATTACAACCTTGATAATACAGGGTGCCAACCCTAGTTCATCAATCATGAACTAAGGAGTGAGTTCTCAACTCAGATTTGAATAGAATTTAAAAATCAATATAAATTTAGGTGTTTCCAAATTAGATTTTAATATATGTCATTAAAATTTAGGTGTCTCAACTTGGATTTAAATAGATTCTTTAGAAATCTAAGTGTCCTCAACAATTAGTGGATTGCTCAAGATTTTATTAATTAGAAGATTTTAACAGATTCTAGCTCATAAATATAAATATCAAATTCTTTAGGAATTCTAGCATGACCCCTCAAAATTTTAATCTACCTCTTTGCTCACGCCTCTCTCACTATCGCCTGTGGCCTTTCTTCCTTACAAAATCAATAATCTGATTAATTTCGAAAAATACAAACAAGATATTATCACGTTGAAACTATTTCAATGTCTTTTTACTAATTTTTTAATCAAAACAAGCCAAAACCCAACCCGTATTGGTGGCTGCTAAAAAAACCTATCACAAAGATTTAAAGTAGAACTATCTCCCGAGTCCATAAACTCTTAAAAAAATAGGTAAATAAAAATGACATCATTAAAAATTACGAAATAAAATTGTTCGAGTCCATACTCCATAGCCTTTTGGATCTCTGGACTACACAAGTTTTATCATCCAAAATTGTGGACGTGCTAAGATTTTTAAAAATGAAAAATTCAAAGTGCACGTCAAAAATGTGTTAAAATAAAATTAAAGTAAATAAATTTATTGTTCCATTTGAACTTTTAATAATGTGGAATGCAGTAATTGTGTTGTCCATGTTGCCCCCACTACCAAATTTTAGCTTTGCAAATTTGTTTGATTTCTTATTGTAGTAATAGTTTTTCTTTTTCTGTTTTTATCAATTGTTAAATATCGTCTTTTAAATTTCATTCTTGATGCTCCATAACTACTCACTTAACCAAACAATTGGGTTGTAGAATATAAATAATCTATTGGTAAACCATAATTTGATAATTAGTCTAATACAATATTTTGAGCATGAAATCAGAATCTGTATAATTTACTTCTTGTTTTAACCATTAAAGTACACATGAAGATATGATCTCATCAAAGTTTATTAAAACATAAGGATATATATAAAAACATGAATATATAAATGCGTCTGCATGCCCGAATTGGTTTATTACTACTTATAAACTTTATCATGTAAAAATAATTAACTTTGATTTAATATTGCTTACATTTTCATCAGATGTGAATAATTAACTTTGACATTTTATTGTTCAAATTTTATCCATTATAGGTTGACAATTTTGAATAATTGTGGAGATAAAATTACTATTTTTAATAAAAAGACCACAAATATATGAGAATTCATAGAAATCAATGAGAATCCATTAAAATCTATATTAGAGAATTCTGTTGAAAACTAATAAATTATGTGGAATTCTATTCAAATTTATGAAATCTATAAGAATTAATAAATATTAAGCAATTTTTTAAATTCTGATTTGAAAACGCCCCTCTAAATTAATACTCGATCAAAATATGTGTCAAATTGTGTTTATCCATACAAACACCTAACTTATATTATCTCAAGTAACTAATATTGTAGAATAAATCATGTTCGTTTTGAAAAATGCCGTTACACATGGAAATTGATCTAGCTTTTAGAGCAACAATCCCAATAATCTCTCACTTTCCTAAGCTAGATGTGGAAAATCCTTCAACCCCATCCTTCTAGGTGATCCTCAAAACGATTATATAGCATGTTTATATTACTGAATCAAATACATTTTCTGGATGCAGTCTGATATACAATTAGACTTGAGAGGTTCATGAAGAGCCTAACAACTTTACTAGCAACTTCACAAGCCGCCAAGTATTAAGCCTCTACGGTGGAGTTAGCAACACACAATTGCTCTTAACTCCTCCAAACTGAAACTCCACCTCAAAGAGCAATGTATTGAACCAAAATCAATTAATTATTTAGTGTCTCTATCGAATTTCAAATTCAAATCTATACCTTATCAAAACTGGATCACTTCCTGAATAGACAAGTATCTCATCTATCATCATCCGAAAATGGTAGATAACATACTCTATCTCTATTCATAGTTCTAATCCATGTTTGACTTGAACTGACTAACTTCACAACATAGAAATAAATATATGTTACAATGCCATTCCTACATGAGAATTCCCATACTCAAAGTACAAGAGCTGTTTTATATGCTTGTCATTCTTAGAAATATCGACTTAATGTTAAGTATTATCTTGAAAGTTTTTGACAAGAGTAGAGCTCATGGCATTTGATGATGAGCTTCAAACTTAAATTTTTGGTATACGCTCTACCAAAGAGTTCAAAGTAATAACGGGAAATTATTGAACTTGCACACAAGTCGGCTGTGATGGGAAAAAAATAAAGTGCACTCGTGAATTTACATGTGACTTTGGCATTAACTCTTCTGATTGTTATTGCTATAGCTCAAAGAGAATTTTATGCAGTGAACATTGTAAAGAATCAACTACAAAAGCGGATTGGCGGTCTATGGATGAATGATAGCTTAGTTGTGTATTTTGAAAAAGACGTATTTAATGAAATTGACAATGGTCTATACGGCGTATTCAAAGTATTCAAAGTATGAAAAGCCATAGGAAACAATTGTTACAAATTATTACATTTTTAATGTTATCATTATTGTCTTATTTGAAATTAGTTTTTTCGTACTTAAGATTTGTCCCCACCTAATTATAATTCTGGCACCACCCCAGTTTGCTGACATTCTTTGCTTTGAGGTTTAGACAACATTATTTACCTTATAATGTCTAGTTATGTATTATGTAAGCATATGTTAAAAATAATGTCAACAAATGCCTACCATTCTCTAATGTCTCCAATATCGTCTTATATTTTTAAACTAGGGTGAACATGTTATCGCATTATATGCGGAAGTGTTGAGAATCGAAGAATACGTGATCACAAAATGTTGATTGGTGCATAACTACCGTTTCGATCAAAATTGGAGAAAATTCTCACTATATATTAATTTTAACAAAAAAGGGCCAACCCTTCATTACTGTTTTGCCTACTATCCTAAATCCAAAAAAAAAAATTAATAGAGCCCTAAAATGGGAATTATTCAAGTGATCTTCGAAAATGATGTCGTTTTGATGACGTTAGCATGATGCAACATAACATCAATGAAATTTAAAATTCAGCTTTCTCCAAAACATCATGGATGAAATGAATGAAAACATGTGATTAAAATGTTAATTGAAAACTTGGTCAATGATAGGAATTAATTAGGCTATAAATGATTTGTAAAACTTCCACAATTCTTACAATTAGAAACTTATGATATTACACTATAAAATCTAATTTGTTTTTATTACGAATGAGATAATTATACTAACTTGTAGATCTAACTTCATGCAAATTTTTGAAAAGTAGGAATTTAAATTAAAAAAGAATAATTAAATTAATAATAAAAAGCAATATCATCATTTTCAAAATTGGATTGGCCGAAAATATCATTATGGACCACAATCATTTTTCAATTCAAAAGTCCAAATTAAATTTCTAAATCCCAATCATAAAATAACCCAAGCTAGTCATTTCTCATAATGCAAAAATATATCTGCTTAAATTGTAGTTCAGTCCCTAAAAAAAACAAATTGCAAATTGGCCCCAAACATGTCAAAAATTGCAACAAGTCTTCCATCAAATAATGAATTTATATCTTTATTAACCTCAAAATATTTTATTTGTTAATATATAATCATCACATGATTTTTTTATTAATTTCATTTTGGTCCATGGAACTTTTCAAAATTGCAAACCGAACCCAACTAAACTCTTAGAAATCAACCATACACTTCCAATTATTTTCCCTTATAATCCTCGTATTTAATTGCAATAACAATAATATATATATATATATATATATATATATATATATATATATATATATATCTCAAAATTTTGAGATATTACAATATTGTAAAGTATATGTTGCAAATGGGTTAATCTGCCCGGCTAGGCACGACATGGGATGGGCCACACATGAAATATGGCCAGTCGTAGCCTGATTTTACACGAGCCTGTAATTTACTAGGCGAACCAAGCTAAGACATAATTTTTTAATGTTTTTTTTATATATTTTCAAAACAATTAAAAGAAGGAAAAAAAAAAGAAAAAGACTTCATGTTCTTCCTCCCAACCCCTAACCCGTCCACCAAAAAACTCCCACCCCAGAGTCCTTGGTTGCCGGGACCCGTTGGTTGTAGATCCAACTACCCGTTTGGGACAGAGGGGCAGAGGGTGGAGACTTGGACAAGATATTTAGAGGGTTATTTAGAGAGATAAAATCTAGCTAACCCATTATAATCGAGTCAGTCCGATTGGCCTAGCGGACTAATCTTACCTGGAGTTGTCAACATGCTTTGAGTAAATATGATTATAACTCAAGACGAACAAAAGAACAGTCTCGGACTTGATGATCTATAAGTGAGAGGAATTCAAATGTCTTTGAGGAAAAAAATGGCAATTCAGAATCATACTGCCATATCATATCACATCACTAAAAATAGACAAATAAACCAACTTAGAACTAAATAAAATATGGCATTGTGTTTCAGATTTCTTTTAAACATGAAACCCAGTAAAACCTTATTTTGTTTTCTTTTCATGGTCGTTACTGAAATTCACAGTGGGTCCATAATTGATCTGCCCAGAAAATTAATTGGAACTCATTTTATTGGGTCATAATAAGTCCAGAAGTTGAGCCATGAGAAAACAACTTTATTAGCTATACATGTTAGTCATCACACAAATCAGGTTTAAGATGACTCTCATGATCACAAAGTGTCTCTTAAAACCACGTACTTCCACCATTTTCCATACGATAACATCCTGGGCAGTCCTTACAGTAATCCATTTGATCCTACCCCAACTCAATTTTCCTATTATTTTTTGAGTTCCAACAGTATCTGCAGAGATGGGCTCTTAGAAACAAAAGAAATAATAAATATAGTTACTTTAAATACATTGCAATTTACATCATTGCATACGTATGAGTTTTTAATGAGTGACAAACTACATGATGCTTTTTTTTTTTTTTTGCACATTCACAAGCCAATCACATAACATAATTAAAAAAACTATTCTACAAACTGCATAAAATTTGGACCCGTCTTGAGCACAAGTCACTTTAATTAATTGCACATACTGCTTTCTGATTTCATATTTTAAGTGAGCAATAAAAGATTGAATTGATTCTGCAACATGGAAAGAGACAACTGACAGATAGAACTTCGAAGCAAATTAAAAGACAAAAAATGCAATTAGAATACATTATACAATATATCACAAAATAATCAAAAAATTCTAATCTCAACATGAAATATAGAAAAAACTATTTGAATAAGATTGACGACAATATTCATAAAAAATTATAGAAATCGCTACGAGTGACTCAACTAAAGTTTGCAATTTAAGTACATATTTATGTTATGAAATAAAATACATAAGAGTAATGATCTCAGATATAGTACTCAAATATATAGGAGATCATTACTCAAATATATAAATGGCCACATCTCAGAGCCAGTGAAAACAACATAAATGGTGTTGTACTATATGTACACTAGAAATAAATAAGATATGTCCATTCAAAATAATGGGGGAAAACGACAATGAGATTTTTCTGCTTTTAGCTTTCTCAAACAAAAATTTGTTACAAGGTCCATTTGTTTTTCGGTTGGTTGGACGAAAATTTGAAAAAAAAAACTTTTCTGTTTAGGACACATTTTGTAAATCATATTGTTTTTATTTTTCACTAAAATTTCGGAACATTCAGAAAAATTTATAGAAACGTGTAGAAAATTTTTGATCAATATATTTGAAAACTTTGGTTAAGAACTGCACATTATTATGGATTTTTGTGCTCTTCAACAAAGAATTAAATTAAAAGTTTTTAATTTCAAGTTTTTATTTTTATACTATAATAAAAGTAACAAGTGATTAGAGTTTAAATTAATATTAAATATTTAATTTATAAAAATGAATTATAATGTTTTGTACAACATTCTCGCAACTTTTTGTGTCTTATTTTTTTCAGAAATTGTTTACAAGAGTTGTGTGGTATTGTGTTTCTCGTTTTCATTTTCGTTACTTTGCAACCCGAGTTTTCGGCAACAAGTGATTTTTGACTATATCATGGTGTCTTTGTTTTATTTTGCCTCTGGTCTACTTATTGTAATGCACAGAGTAAATGTCATACTATTACTTTAATCAACAACAAAGAAATTATCTTGTTGCCAAAAACAACAGGATAACTTTTGTTTTGTTGAATGTTTTTGTCTACCACAAGTAGAATCTTTTGAAGAATATATTTGTGCTCTCGTTGGAAAAATGGTTGACACGTGTGGTTGTTTGTAACTATTTTGGTAAATAGAGTTGTCTGAAGTTGATTTTTCCCAATTTGCTAGTTGACTTGAAACCTCATGAGTTTGATAAGATTTTAAAAAGTTCACGTGGAGATCGGTCCAATTAATTCGATTAGACTGAATTATACCCGATTTTGTCATTTTTTTTTATCTAGACTGTAAAGTAATAGCTTGAATATTTGAAATAAATACAAAGCACTAGTTCGTACTATTTATTGAGCTAGAAATTATATTTGACAAAAATTCTTCTCGATGCAATTTTTTTCGACTTTTTCTACTGCTCTTTTTTTTATCACTAGTTTTAAGGATAAATTTCTTTTATGGTAATTGAATTTTTAGCGCAAATCTCAAATGGGTCATTGAACATTAATTTGTCTCAATTAGATCACTAAACTTTAATTTACTTTCAATTGAGTCTATAAAATTCAATTTTAATTTCAAATTCCACCACTCCATCACATTACAATCTCTAAAACTGATGAAAATTGCTAGTCATGCCAAATATTATATTTCATGTAATCGCTGCGTATCATGCCAACTTATCACTACGCCACGTCATAAAAGTGTTAAAAAATATGTATTTTAACCTTTTAATATAAAAACATTGTCATAAGGTTGATTTTACCATGTAAAGATTGCGTGCAAAATCAGTTATATTATGGTAATCAACTAAGTAATTTTTGTCAATTTGAGGGAGAATAGGTGAAAAAAATGACAGGGTGATGTAATTTAAAACTAAATTGAAGTTCAATGAACCAATTGATAAAAATTAACAATTGCTTGGTAAAGCTTTTTATAGATTATAAACAGTAAGTCCTACAAAAACAAACTATTTAGTGACTTAATTGCAATTTCCGTTAGATAAAATTTACCCTTTACAAAAATTGTAGCAATCCCCGTGATGCAATTCGTGTGCACTACAGTCTGGCAAATGTTTATTTTGGGTATATTATATGATTACAAATTAATCTCTATATATCTTAGACATGAATTACGATGAATTACTTGAATTTTGATAGCCATAATCTCATCCAATGACTACTTAGCATCCCAAAGGTCTAAAATTGAGCAAAGATTGAATTGATTTTGCAATATGGAAAGAGATAGTTGATAGATAAAGCAAAGAGACGAAAATTGCACTTTGAAAACATTACACAATAAGGAAGTGTATTAATCTTTAAATAATTAGAAAATCCTGATTCCGCATCAATATAACAAAAACTATTAGAATAAGACCGATGATGAAATAGCTATAAAGAATTACAGAAATCGTTATAGGTACTCGACTAAACTTTGTAATTTAACTGTTGTTGTTTTGAATCTGCTTTTCTTAACACATTTTTGACACTTCGACATATCACATTTTTTGCTGTAAATTGAAAAACTATAATACGTAATGTGTCAAAATATAAAAATGTATTAATTTCTTTCTTTTTGATGTTGAAGTGCAAAAAAATATAGGCATGACTCAATTATATGAATATCTACATCTTAGACCCTATGAAAACAATACGGCGTGGTGTCGTACTATGTTGAATGAAAATAACAGAGGGTGTCGGGTGTCGGGTGTCCATTCAAATGATAATATTACAAGTAGAAAACGACAATGACACCTGTCTTGATTCTCTCTTATTTCGTAGAAAAAATTCCCCACTATTCAAATATTACATGACAGTAGAAATTATTGATAAGTGATTAACAACTTATATGATGATTTATTTAATTTAATCACTTTTCAGCTTTCTATTTTAAAAAATAAAAAGAAATAGACTATTTTTCTAACGTATCATTTAGGTGGGCCGGCACATATTAATGAGTAATAGCAGTGTTATAGAGGAATTGGGGGTGGGGGTGGGGGTGGGGGTGGGGGGGGGGGTTTGTAGACTATAATTGTCCACATATACATTTTTTTTTTCTTTTAAAACAATAATTGTTCAAATATTTTATGGATTGAAGAAAGTATTCTTTTCACATAAAGTTAGATGTACTAAGTGATTTGACAATTTGACTCTTTATTTTAAGTCAAGTGAAAACTAGAAGTAATTTTAATATTAATATCCATAGTTTCCGTCAAGTAAAAAATTCAGATTCATAAATTAAAATAAGTTGAGAACTTAGAATCTTCTTTTAAATCACATAATTTAAAAAGTCCATTAATAAATATTCATTAGAAGTTTTTTTTGGAAAATATGCACATGAATAATGTTATTCATAGTCGTTCACTACCGGTAGTCAGTCTACATAGCATTACTCAATCGGAGTAATTATTCATAGTTGCTGACTACCAGTAGTGAACGACTATAAATATTATTATTCTATATTAAATTAAATAGTTAAGTAAAAAGTAAAAATTATTTATTTTCTTTTTAAGTAAATCTTTCAAGCTTAACAAAACATGCGCATTTTAGTCACAAAATTTAATCCACTTTGCACTCTTAAATTCAATTTGTAATTTTTTTTGTATTCTAACACACCAGATTTATTGAGTTCATTTCACATATCGTCGTTGATATTTGTGCAAAATTTTAAGTTGGTCTTTTAAAATATTTTCTAGCTCATTTAGTCACTAAAATTATTCAATATTACACCATGAGTTTATAGTATTATTTTGACCTATTGCGAGGCTAAAGTTAATTAACGTTACACCATTGTTCACTATATTATTAAAATTAATTTTCTAGGTTTTTCATAATGGATATTTTTCGTTTCGGATATAGCACGAGCTTTGTGTGGTGATTAGTGCCTCAACATCAACATTTAATGGGCGTCACGTCAGATTGTACATTGATGGACTTTAGTGACTACATAAATCAAAAATTACTTCAAAGACCAATAGTATAATGTTAAATAAGTTAGGGAAATACTTTTAGGATCGGTTAAGAACTTGAGTTAGCATTCATGAAATTAACTTTAATGTATATTTGGTAATGTTGGAATTATTTTGTAAGTGCTTATAACTTGTAGGTTCTATAGAATGTGTAGATAAAAAATGAGTTGTAAGTTGTTGGTCTTACAAAATGTATTAATAAAAAAATATTTTTGACCAATTTAACCAACTTAAATTATAATTTAAGTTGATCAAACTGGTTAAATATAATTTTTATCTACACTGTATTTACACAATCCTATCATTAACCATTAGCCATTTGAAGATGAGAAGCCACATGGCTTGATTTTTGGACTTCATGACCTCACTTGATTTGCTAAATACTTGATCTTCTTTAAATAACTAAATCACTTAAACGCATATTTTAAAACAGTGGTTATAATGCAATGTACAAGTTAAATCTTTAAGAACTCAACAAACCCACCACTAAAGTGGTCCGTTTGTATGAAATAGTATTTGAAAAATACTATATTATTGACAAACAAAAGAAGAACAAAAGAGGAAAAATTCCAAGCAAAGTTACAAAACCACTTCCATTGTTTGCAGACTCCTGGTTTTTCTTTTTCCTTTCTCATTTTTCTTTCTTCTACATAAAACTACTCCCTTCTCTTTTATTTTATAATGTTTGTGGCACATTTCTGAATTAAAATTTAAAATACCATTTTGTAACAAGCGGCATTTTGATTAGTAATATGATTTTTTTTTTTTCGCATTTTGCTTATTTATCACGTTTGGAGTTATAAATTATATACTTAAGTTGTAAGGCACATTTTATCAAACACGTTTACTCCATATCCATTTGATTTTTTGATTTTAATAAACAGTTAATAGTGAAACTTTGCATTTTTGTAGGTGGAATTTGAAAATAGAACATTTTTGTCTCACATGGCGTACCAAGTGCATGTTTGGTAGAGTTTAAAAAAAAAATTCTCAAACTTATTCTCAATTACATATTTTATGGGATCCACAACTTTTATCAACTTATCAAACACACATTTTACCAATTTTTTTCAAAATCTCCTAAAAAACTACTTTTAAATTCGACCAAACATACACTAATTAACTATGCCTATGTCCATATTTGAATTTAGAGTGACACGAAGGATTTTAGATTTACGTTTCTGACTGAGTGATCAATAGTCTAACTTTTACAAACTTGAGTGGCTACTTGTGTAAAAAAATTACTTCAATAAACATTTTAAAAATTTTAACAAATTTCAGTGACTATTACTGAAATTAACCTTTTTTCAAAGAACCAATGACCTCCCAAATACAACTCAAAGTTGTAAAAAAATCATTTATTTCTTTCGTAAACTTTAAATACAATCTATACTACATCTAAAAATGGCTTAAATGGAGAAATATTTTTGGACTATTCTACCCTTACAAATTTTTTAAATTCCATTTTCACCTTTAGTATTCATTAATGTATAATTATTTTTTAATACTTTATTTATTACTCTTTTATTGTTCATCTTTATTGTACATTAAATTTTCAATAATTTACTAAATATACAATTAAATTTTTTAAACATTTAATCTATTAAATTAAATATGAAGATGAAAAGATGATTTCAATTTTTTTTTTTTTTTGAATTAAGTAGATAAAAGGAATGAGAAATAAGTTTCAACAAAAAAATAAATAAATGAGAAATATTGTAACTTTGTTTATTACCGCATTATAATTCAAATCATAGTTGTCAACTTTTTATCCACATATTTTACTAATTTTTTTCAAAATCTTTAAACCCTACCAAACATATATGGGATAATTAGCTCATACACCCTTTTTTTAATAAAAAGTTGAAATATACCCACTTTTTAAAATTTTTTATTTTTACCTCACGATGTAAATAATATTATAAAAAATACTCTCCTCTATTAAATAAACTCTTTTAAAAATATTTATTTATTGCATAGTAGTCTATTTACTTTATATAATATTCACTTTAGTCTCTATATTTCAATTAAGTTCTTCAAAAATTGCATCTTAAGTCCTCAATCTTTTATATCTTTACAATTTGGTCTCCAAATTTTTAATTATCTTTCAGTTAAGTCCTCCAAAAATTGCATCTTAGGTTCTTCAACTTTTTACATATTTACACTTTGGCCCCCAAATTTCAATTATCTTTCAGTTAAGTCCTCTAAAAATTGCATCTTAAGTGCTTCAACTTTTTACATCTTTACACTTTGGTCCCCAAATTTTCAATTATCTTTCAATTAAGTCCTCCAAAAATTGTATCTTATGGTTCAACTTTTTATATCTTACACTTTGGTCCCAAAAATTCAATTATCTTCCAATTAAATCCTCAAAAATTGCATCTTAGGTGTGGTAACATATGTGTTACCCGTGTCAAATTGATTTTAATAAAATTGAGAAAGTAACATAGGGTAACAAATACAATAACATATATGTTACACGCGTAAAAATATTGTTTTTAAAAATATAAATTGAAAATATTTGATTTTAGACCAAACTAATGTATTTTTTAAAAAACATTTACATGGAGATATATCATAAAATAGCAATTGTATTTGTTGATATTAAAAATGAAAAAAAAAATTAAATATATTATTTTTATTTAACATAATTCGTAATTCAGAAAATTATAAAAGGATATAGTTTGCTAAAAATTGATTTTAATGAAGTAAGTAACATAGGTTAACAAATATGGTAACATATATGTTACCCGGTTGTAGACGAAATTAATATACTTTTTAAATATATTTACAACAATATAAATTATACAATAGTAATTGTACAGAAAATGAAGAAGTAACATATGGTAACACATGTGGTACCCGTGTCAAATTGTTGATATTAAAAGTGAAAAAATTAAATATATTATTTTTTTTAATATAATTCGTAATTCAGAAAATTGTAGAAGGATATAATTTGCTAAAAATTGATTTTTACGAAATTGAGTAAGTAACATAGGTTAACAAATACAATAACATATATGTTACCCGCGTAAAAGTATTGTTTTGAAAAATAAAAATTGGAGATATTTGATTGTAGACGAAATTAATGTATTTTTTAAAAATATTTACAAGAAGATAAATTATAAAATAGCAATTGTATTGTAAATAAGGAAATAACATAGGGTAACACATGTGATAACATGTGTGTTACCCGTGTCAAATAGTTGTTTTTAAAAGTGAAAAAATTAAATATATTATTTTTATTTAATATAATTCATAATTCAGAAAATTGTAGAATGATAAATTTGCTAAAAATTGATTTTAATGAAATTGAGGAAGTAACATAGATGTTACCCGCGTAAAATTATTTTTAAAAAAAATTAAAATTAGAAATATTTGATTTTAGAAAAAATTAATGTATTTTTTAAAAACATTTACAAGAAGATAAATTATAAAATAGGAATTTTATTGAAAATGATGGATTAACATAGGATAACACACGCGGTAACATATGTGTTACCTGTGAAATTGTTGATATTAAAAGTGAATAAATTAAATATATTATTTTTATTTAACATAATTCATAATTCAGAAAATTATAGAAAGATATAATTTGCTAAAAATTGATTTTAATGAAATTGAGGAAGTAACATAGGTTAACAAATATTGTAACATATATGTTATCCGCGTAAAAGTATTGTTTTCAAAAATGAAAATTGGAAATATTTGATTTTAGAAGAAATTAATGTATTTTTTAAAAACATTTACAAGAATATAAATTATAAAATAGCAATTGTATTGTAAATGAGAAAGTGTGTCAAATAGTTGTTTTTAAAAGTGAAAAAAATAAATATATTATTTTTATTTAATATAATTCGTAATTCAAAAAATTGTAGAAGGATATAATTTGCTAAAAATTGATTTTAATGAAATTGAGGAAGTAACATATGTTAACAAATACGGTAACATATATCTTACCCGCGTAAAATTATTTTTTAAAAAAATTAAAATTAGAAATATTTGATTTTAGACAAAATTAATATATTTTTTAAAAACATTTACAAGAAGATAAATTATAAAATAGCAATTGTATTAAAAATGATGAAATAACATAGGGTAACACATGTGGTAGCATATGTGTTACCTGTGAAATTGTTGATATTAAAAGTGAATAAATTTAATATATTGTTTTTATTCAAAATAATTCATAATTCAGAAAATTATACAAGGATATAATTTGCTAAAAATTGATTTTAATGAAATTGAGGAAGTAACATAGATTAATAAATATGGTAACATATATGTTACCCGCGTAACAGTATTGTTTTTAAAAATAAAAATTGGAAATATTTGATTGTAGACGAAATTAATGTATTTTTAAATACATTTACATGAATATAAATTATAAAATAGCAATTGTATAGAAATTGAGAAGTAACATATGGTAACACATGTGGTAACATATGTGCTATCCGTGTCAAATTGTTGATATTAAAAGTGAATAAATTAAATATATTATTTTTATTTAAAATAATTCATAATTCAGAAAATTATAGAAGGATATAATTTACTAGAAATTGATTTTAATGAAAAATGAGGAAGTAACTGTTACCCGTGTAAAAAATTGAAATATTAATTTTAAAGAAAAATAACATATTTTTTAAATAATTATAAAATATTGATTTTATTGCAAATGAGCAAGTAACACATAGTAGTAACATATATGTAACAAGTATAAAAATATTTTTTTAAAATGAAAATTTGAAATATTGATTTTAAATGAAAATAATGTATTTTTAAAAAATTTATAAAAGTAGAGAAATGGTAAAATATTGATTTTAATAAAAAATGAGGAAGTAACATGTAAAAATATATATGTTATATGTGTAAAAATGTTGTTTTAAAATTAAAAAAATTGAAATATTAATTTTAAAAAAAATAAAGTATTTTTAAATAATTATAAAGTATTGATTTTATTACAAATGAGCAAGTAACACATAGTAACATATATGTTACTAGTATAAAAATGTTGTTTTAAATGAAAATTTGAAATATTGATTTCAAATGAAAATAATGTATTTTTAAAAAATTTATAAAAATAGGGAAATAGTAAAATATTGATTTTAATGAAATATAAGGAAGTAACATATACGTTACCCGTGTAAAAATGTTGTTTTAAAATAAAAAAAATTGAAATATTAATTTTAAAGAAATATAACGAATTTTTAAAATAATTATAAAATATTGATTTTATTGCAAATGAGCAAGTAACACATATTAACGTATATGTTACTGGTATAAAAAATATTTTTTTTAAATGAAAAATTGAAATATTGATTTTTAATGAAAATAATGTATTTTTAAAAAATTTATAAAAATAGAGAAATGGTAAAATATTGATTTTAATGAAATATGAGGAAATAACATATATAGTAACATATATGTTACCCATTAAAAAAATATTATTTTAAAATAAAAAAATTGAAATATTGATTTTAAATGAAATTAATGTATTTTTAAAAAATTTATAAAAATAGAGAAATGGTAAAATATTGATTTTAATGAAATATGAGGAAGTAACATATATAGTAACATATATGTTACCCATTAAAAAATATTATTTTAAAATAAAAAAAAAATTTTTGATTTTAAATGAAAATAATGTATTTTTAAAAAATTTATAAAAATAGAGAAATGGTAAAATATTGATTTTAATGAAATATGAGGAAGTAACATATATGTTACCCATTAAAAAATATTGTTTTTCAATGAAAAATTAAAATATTAATTTTAAATGAAAATAATATATTTTTTAAAAAATAATAAAATGAGTAAATTATAAAGTATTAATTTCAATGAAAATGATGAAATGACACATGTACTCGTGAAAATTCAAGTGTAAATTCAAATATTTAATTGAAAGTACACTTATTTTGACCACTAAAATTGCAATTATTTTGGCCACTAAAATCAAGGATTTGGAGGACCAAACTTTGAACATGCATAAAGTTGAATGACCTAAGATGCAATTTTTAGAGGACTTAACTGAAAAATAATTAAAAATTTGGGGACCAAAGTGTAAAGATGTAAAAGTTGAAGGACCTAAGATGTAATTTTGGAGGACTTAACTGAAAGATAATTAAAAAATTAGGGACTAAAGTGTAAAAATATAAAAGATTAAGGACCTATGATGTAATTTTTGGATGACTTAATTGAAATATAATTTAAAATATAAGGACTAAAGTGAATATTATATAAAGCACGTGGACTACCATAAAATAAATAAATGACACATCATCATGCCAACTCATAATCATAATTTAATTTAAAATAAATGCCACATCATCATCATAATTTAAAATATTGTTTTTAATAAAATGAGGTATTTTTTAAATCAAACTATGAAAATAAGGTATTTTTTGAAAAATTAAAAAAATAGGTATTTTTCAACTTTTTTACAAAAAGTAGGGCTCTTGTCAATTCATATATATATCTTAGTATATATATGCATTGTACTCTTTCTACATGGTTTAAAGATTATGAGCATGTTTGATTCGGTTCTTTTTTTTAAATTCTTTTTTTCTCAAATTCATTTTCAACTACATATTTTGTAGAACCTACAACTTTTATCAACTTTTTTTTTATCCACATATTTTACTAATTTTTTTCAAAATCTTTAAACCCTACCAAACATATATTATAGTTTAGCGAGTGTTGGAGACCACATGTACATCCAAAGTCCAAATGAGGTCCATTAATAATAAACGACACAAATCCACTAGAAAAATATCCTACGATTTTTTTAATTTAATTAATTAGTTAATTAAATTATTTAATTAATCATAATTATTTATATAAAAGGAAAGATTTGTAGGATGTTTTAAAAAAGATGGTAATTGCAGCATATCAAAAACTTACCAAATTCCAAACAGGTAAATTCTTTGATGTGCATGCAAAAAGATGAAAGAACCCAAAAATCCTCAATTTTCCCAGCCCCCCATAACACAAAATTAAACCGTTTTCAAAGAAAAAGAAGAGAGGCAAAAAAGAGCAGAAGAAAAAGAAAGCACGAGAAATTTTCAAGTTCAAAGTTTTTCATCCATATTAATCCAGAAAACAAGTTAGGAACACTTTTATGCAAAGTTGATTCTTAAAATCCAATTTATATGTTGATACTATGTGTAAATTTAGGGAAATTGGCGCAAATAGTCCCTAATGTTTGCCATTAGTGTGCAAATGGTCCCTAACGTTTCATTTTTGGCGGAAAGGTCCCTAATGTTTCATTTTTGGCGGAAAGGTCCCTAACCTATCCATTTAGGTGCGCAATTGGTCCTTTTAGGTGCGCAAACGGTCCCTATCACTGTTTTTTGTCTTTATTAGCAGGGGTAAAATTGTCAAGTTACATTTTTTTTCAACCTTTCAATTGGCGCAAATGGTCCCTAATCTTAAGAAATTTGCAATTAGATTCCTAATCTTTAAAAAAGTGAAAATGAATCCGATACTTTAATTTTTTTATTAAAAATTAAAAAAAAAAACTAACAAATTAATAATATACTAAATTATTTTGAATATTTTATGAACTATTATAAAATAACCAAAATTAAAATTCATAATTATTAACAAATGTGTTAATTAAAATTATTTTATTATTATTAAGTAATCATATTATTTAAAATTCAAACTTTAATTTTATCATTACAACAAAAGAAGAAAAATAAATTTGTCACAAATAAAAATTTTACTTATGCTCAATCCAACTCGATTTTATACAGTCTCATATTTACTGGGCCAATCCAACCCACTTTTGAGCCACAAGGTAACTGGACCAGTCCTATTTTAAATTTTAATTATTTTTTATATTAAAAAAAAAAGAAGGTTTCCACCCCCCACCCCCACCCCCACCCCTCCCCCTCCCCCTCCCAAAATTCGAGCATCAAGGAGGGGATTTCTCCCCTCCCCGGTCACCGGCGACGGCGACCGGGGAGGGGAGAAATCCCCTCCTTGAAGCTCGCGAAACCAGGGGGGATTGGTTTCGCCGCAAAATCGCTACGACCGGGAGGGGGATTTCTCCCCCCGGTTTCGCGAGTCGGCGTCGCCATGAATAGGGAGGATCTCGCCCCGCCCCGCCCCAGCAAATTAGGGGGGATTTCTCCTCCCTATTTCGCGGCGAAACCAAGGGGGATTTCTCCCCCCGGTTTCGCGAGCTTCAGGGAGGGGATTTCTCCCCTCCCCGGTCGCCGGCGACGGCGACCGGGGAGGGGAGAAATCCCCTCCCTGATGCTCGAATTTTGGGTGGGGGTGGGGGTGGGGGTGGGGGTGGGGGTGGGGGGTGGAAACCTTTTTTTTTATATATAAAAATTAATTAAAATTTAAAATAGGACTGGTCCAGTAACCTTGTGGCTCAAAAGCGGATTGGATTGGTCTAGTAAATATGAGACTGTATAAAATCGAGTTGGATTGAGCATAAGTAAAATTTTTATTTGTGATAAATTTATTTTTCTTCTTTTGTTGTAATGATAAAATTAAAGTTTGAATTTTAAATAATATGATTACTTAATAATAATAAAATAATTTTAATTAACACATTTGTTAATAGTTATGAATTTCAATTTTGGTTATTTTATAATAGTTCATAAAATATTCAAAATAATTTAGTATATTATTAATTTGTTAGTTTTTTTTTAATTTTTAATAAAAAAATTAAAGTATCGGACTCATTTTCACTTTTTTAAAGGTTAGGAATCCAATTGCAAATTTCTTAAGATTAGGGACCATTTGCGCCAATTGAAAGGTTGAAAAAAAATGTAACTTGACAATTTTACCCCTGCTAATAAAGACAAAAAAACAATGATAGGGACCATTTGCGCACCTAAAAGGACCAATTGCGCACCTAAATGGATAGGTTAGGGACCTTTCCGCCAAAAATGAAACGTTAGGAACCATTTGCGCACTAATGGCAAACGTTAGGGACTATTTGCGCCAATTTCCCGTAAATTTATATGCATGAGAATATGTACTTTGAATATCTGGTTTTACAAGTAAAATCCGTGTGATTTTATAAGAAATAAAGAGGTAGTTCAATCTTTATGGTTAACCACAAGAAAGAAAGAACGATAGAGTTTCGACCTTTAAGTACACCGGAAAAATGAGAATTCTAAGTAATGATTCTATACTTGACCTTATTGAGACTAGTTTATGCTACGGACCAGTTTATTTTAATTGTTTTCCAAATTTTTTTGTTTCTTGATATTTTAACCTTGAATATTTCAAAAGAGTTTATCAATTCCTTCAAAGGTTAAAATATAAAAACAAATTTTCAAACTTGTTAAGGAATATGTCGACATAAAATTTCAAACTCCTCAGGATGAGCCTTTCAAAAGCCTTAAATTGAAAGATTAAATTCTTTAACACTGGGTGAGATATGCAAAGGTAACGAAACTATAAATATTTTGAATAAGTTCAAAACAGATATAGTCAGTCATTCAAACACTTGTTGAAGTTAATGTTTTAAAAGAACAATTTCTTCCTAATTAGGACTTGCAAATTCACGGAGCTAAGATGGCTCCTTATTGACAAGATTTAATAAGGAATTGTTATCCTAATCCTACTCATGTTAATATTGGGTATGAATAAAGAAATAAAGATACTCATTTTACTTCTTTTTCACCCGGTACCATTTATGAATGGAACATAGATGGTCAAACCAAATATATTATTCGTGATACATTACAAAGAATGATTCTTTGTGCAAATGTATAGATGTGGCATATAACGCCCGGTAGTTGTTCAAGTGATTGTTCAAGGTTTTATAGGCCAACTTAAAGGTTAATGGGGTAAAATATCAACAACCCAGCAGCATCAAGAAATCTTGAATTCTAAAAAGGAATAAGTTAAAAAAAATTTAAACAAGAAGAAGGGATGGAAGCTGAATTTAAAGAGATGCAAGATAATAGACCCACATTAAAATTAGACCCATATCATGTACCCTCGTCTAAGTGCTAGTGCCTTGCCTCACATGGGATCTTCAACATAGTTTTTTCAACACTGCTCAAAATGACTACCAATTCTAATAAATTTACCATGCAACATTAATACACTAGGAAATAACAATAACCAAACAACCATCATAGACATAGGGGGAGTCAAAGTTTTTCTTTATCCATCTACACCTAACCCTTTTCGGCATCCACGGAACAACTAATTCAATCACATGGACTCTTGTCCATGCAATGACCTTAATCAACAGTAGATGCATTATAAATTTCAATCTAATCGTGCTAATTCAATTAAATTTCTACTTAAATTTGTGAGAAAAGTAAGATGATTTTGTTATGGCAAAATTATATACAATTTGGTTGATGAAGGAGCACACAGTTTTGACTTGTTTCTAGTACTCACAAATTATGTCAAACATACCAACATCAGCCTAGTTCATTCAATATGCAAAAATACTTCTTACTTCAAAGTTTCCCCATATTGTGTAACTTACTGACAGAGTAAACACTAAATAAGATCAAAAGCTTAACAATATAATAAGAGATATATCATAAATATTTGTATTTTGTTTTTACTTCATTTTTACCAATTTCTTTGAGATGATAAAAGATGTATGATTAGATAAATGTCACAAGCATTAATAAAGTTGTAAGGTAAGGGTTGTATCTCCCAATTGGGAGAATATTCATGCATTGCAATCTAAGTGTTGCTAAATTATTATTAGTGATTGGATCACAATTTACATAAATCTATATTATTATTATTATTATTTTTGAAAAAGTAATATTAATAAATAAAGTTATTTATAAACAACTTTTCTATTTCAGTCAAGCTAGCTTGTGCTAACTTGATTTGCCATTTATAAAGAACATCATTTGGACACCTGCATGTCGTCGACGACACTAACTTAGCTTTCAAACAAACAAAAAGGATGTTTCACAATATAAGCTTAACAAAACATTTTGTAGTATATAGATTATTGGTAAATATATGTAGAGAACACAAGTAGAAGAACGAAGTTGCCCTCCAATTATCATGTTGATATAAATAATGTGCGTGTTCTTTAAAAATCAAATGTTAGAATGCAATTAATGTACTTCGAGACAAAGAAGTCATATCCTCGACCTTTTTACCTTATAGATAAAATAATGTATAAAGTTTATAGGGTTTATCATTATTATCCCCAAAAGTTAATTTCATTTTATTCTATTGATTATAGATAATATCTTTGTTACCGTTTAGAGTTAACTTATTATTAACACTATAATCATTTCAAGCTTACCATATAGACTTCAATGTCACTTAAATTTTTTACATCTTAGCAAGCAAGAAAAATAGCAGAGTTTGAGAACTTGACTCAATTTGACTCAACATCTCTACTTAACACATTGCATTGTATGTTACATTATCTAATTAGTATGTCAGATGAACATGCTAAAGAATTTGCTTGAATATTCAATGCGATGGAGGAATGGAAATGGAATTAGAGAAACACAGACAACTATCAAAGTGATGCGTCAAAACTCATTGACAAAGCATCCAATTTCTTGTGAATACGATGAAGCATTACTAGGAAAATGTGAAGCATCAGGATTTCGATGCAAATGATGGCAAATAAATTTTATTTACAAGAGAATAGAATTTATCAAAGTTGTTCGGTAATTTATAGAATTCTATTTAAATATGTCACAAGGAAGAGAAATTGGGTAATTTATTATAAAGAGGGTATAGG
The DNA here is from genome assembly GCA_030279155.1 of Forsythia viridissima. NCBI lineage: Eukaryota > Viridiplantae > Streptophyta > Magnoliopsida > Lamiales > Oleaceae > Forsythia > Forsythia viridissima. The sequence goes on along the minus strand of CM059044.1, from coordinate 19,517,404 downwards.
ATTGAGCCATTAGTCAATTTAGTTAGTCCCCTAAAGGTGGAGCTAGAATTTTTCATGGTTTTGCAATCTTTTAGCACAAAACTATTCTAAACTTGGGCGAAGTATAGAGCTTTCTTCTTATCGTCTTTTATGTTGTTTTCAATCTTCAGCAAATAAAATTTGGGCCTAGACCTTCGATATACATTTTTCAACCTAGAATAGGACGATTTTAAAAAATACAAAAATATCATATTACCCTGACATACCTTCACAATAACTAATAAAATAGATACTTATCTATACTCATCAAGTTATATGATTGCACGTCATTAAGTTTAATATCACCTACCTGGAAAGAAGTCACCATCCTGACGCTTCTCACCGAGCTTTAATTTAACTTTACATGCTTGCAATAGTGGGATTTTTTCCTTTTTGAGTTTTACTCCAACTAGGAAACTCTTATGGGCCACGATTTTTATGACTTTTAGGATTCTTTTTGGACACTTGAAAAGAGAATTGAGGATTAGAGAGAAGAAAAACAAGATCAAATCATTGGAATTCTTCCGGGCAAGATTGAAACAAAAAACAAGGATCACACTTTAGAATTCTTTCTTATCCGAGTTGTGAATTTTATTTATTTTACGTGTAACAAGAAGGAATAGCACATATAATCCATTTAAATGGGGTAGGCAAACAGCTATAGGATATGAGGGATAATTTAGCCCCTGCTTTAGAAAGGGGCGCTAATGCTAGTATTTTTAATTAAGGAGTTATGAATGGATGAACAGCCACGATCGATTTAATTTGCAAATGAACGACCTAAAAAGCAAGAATAGCCAAATTTAACATGCTAGGCTATATTTATTTTGTGCTAAGATTTACGATGAAATTTGTACCATAATTCTCTAATCTTTTGAACCTAATCTTTGATATTCAAGCACGTTTTTAATTGATGAACAGCCACGATCGATTTAATTTGCAAATGAACGACCTAAAAAGCAAGAATAGCCAAATTTAACATGCTAGGCTAAATTTATTTTGTGCTAAGATTTACGATGAAATTTGTACCATAATTCTCTAATCTTTTGAACCTAATCTTTGATATTCAAGCACGTTTTTAATTTTGAACAAGTAATACGAGTTGATATTTCTCTACATTATATACGCAATAATTGTATGAGTTTAGTGATTTTTTTGCTTTCGAGAGATTATATATAAATTAAGACAAATTATCAATTGTCGTAGAGTCCTATAGAGGATAAAGATATACCGTATACTTTACGTGATCTTTAAGTTTTCACAAATATTTAATACATTCGTCATAGAGATATAGCAAGATCATATAAAGTAATAGGTTTAATTCTACTCGAAAGTGATGTTAAAGAATTTAGAAATTTTGATCTTCGAAATTAAATCGTGTTATCAAATTCAACCATTCGCGATAAAGAGATTTGGTATAGGTTGATTCGAGATCTTAGTACTCTTTTCATTATAAAATTCTTATCACATTTGCCTTCATCGAAAGTTGCATTAATTCTAGTTAATTTAAGTCTTACATTGATTAGTTAGTTTAGTAGTTTGATAATTAAATTTTAGAACATCCTTTGAATTCTATAGTTTCTCTTAAGGTTAAGCTATTTTGAAATTAGAATATCTATTAGAAAAGAAAGTTACACAAAGTTCTTACTTTGCATTCCAAAAGACGATTAACTCCTAATGACTAGCCCTATACTTCAAAACTTCAAAACGATGTTTCTGAGAATCTTTGATATCAAAATGGACAACATTAGACAAGATCAACGAAGAAAAAGAAGTTGAAAAATAAGAAAAGTATACTCCAACATTTTCTGTTTATGTTCAATTACGTAAAATAAACTATATTTTTGATGGTTCATATTTTTTCTATTTATATCTTGTTAGCTTAATGAGTTTCAATTTTTTTTAACATTTAAAAGATAAAAGAAATAAAACAAAACTGATGATGATCACTAGTTACGATTCAAATCAAGAACACAATTAATAATGACCACTCCGTATGATGCAAATTAGGTTATATGTATATATACCTGAGCAAGGAATCCTCCTAAAGCTGGCCCAATGATTAATCCCGTGCCCCATGCTACAACTAACCTGAAATAAGGAAATTGAATTCTCAGAACTTTCTATTTGACATAACCTAGAAATAAAGATATTCAAATATATATATTGAAGACAAAATCTATAAAAGACAAAAGGTTATTTTCTCTGGGGTGGTTGGAAGTATAACATTTTGGGCCAACCACAAAGGTCATAACCCTGGTGTTCTATTTTGTTAGAAGGAAGAGGATGAAAGGAATTGGCCCCATGCTACAACTAACCTGAAATAAGGAAATTGAATTCTCAGAACTTTCTATTTGACATAACCTAGAAATAAAGATATTCAAATATATATATTGAAGACAAAATCTATAAAAGACAAAAGGTTATTTTCTCTGGGGTGGTTGGAAGTATAACATTTTGGGCCAACCACAAAGGTCATAACCCTGGTGTTCTATTTTGTTAGAAGGAAGAGGATGAAAGGAATTGGAGGCATGGTTTATAGGTGCATTGTACCCTTTCTTTCTTTGTTGCGACGATTCATTTGAAAGTGTGTTATTGGGGAGATTCATCAGCAAAAATCATTGTAATCTACCCAAAATACATAATGAATAAATGACAAGTTTGTCCAAACACAAGAATTTGCATCAGCTTTTTATCATATAAGTTTAAACCATAACAAAAGCTCTGATATCAACCTAGAAATGTATATTTGGGCCTAAATCTCAGGATACTCAGCAATGCAACTAAACAAAAATGAAAACTATTGCAAAGTGTGTTTGTGGACATTCTTGTGAGAGGGGAAAAAAACACTTAGACTATGAACATATGTTAAAAATGAAAAAAACATCATGATGTAAATTGACTGATATATCTTATATGGAGACTAACAGAGCAAAGTTAAGAAACATACCGAAATCCAAACACAAGCAATAGCCACAATCAATGCAGAGAGTGATGAGGCAGGGAAAGAAGTAAGGGAATCTGCAGAAAGGTTCATGTGTTAGAGATAAGAATACCAGAAATTGAAGATTATTATACCAAAAGGTGATGTGAAAGAGAAAATTACCTTCAAATATAGAATCCGACAAAATTACAGCTGGAATTTCTCTACGAGCTTGGTACAAATAACAAAATTAAGAAAAGTGAAAATGCCACAAGTTAAATGGAAGTTTTTTTTCTTAAAAAAAAAAAAAAGATTCCACATCGCATACAATCAAACATAAACCAAAAAGTGAGACTACTATTAATGTGGCCCCGTTTGGAAAAAGATCAATTTCAATGCAAGTAAGGCTCGATGTCACGTATAGACAATGTTGCAATATCCGTTCTTTTTGACCATCAGTGACTTGATGTCACGTATAGACAATGCATGAAGACGTTGAGAATTAAAAGGGCTAATAGTTAACATCAACAACAACAACAACCAAAAGAAAAAAAAAAAAAAAAAAAATTCTTACAAATAAATAATGTTCTTCTTTATGCTTCCAATCTGGGATGACAAGATCTCCGAACAACTCCACCACCACCTGAATATCTGCAAGGATTTTCACAACAGTGAATAATTAACACAAAAACATGAAAAAAAAAAACCACAAATAACACTTGATTTTCTGATCTAAACGAACAAAGGAAGCAAATTTTGAAAAATCATAACCCAAATCTAAAAAATGTAAACAATTTACCTCGGATTCAAGCCCTTATATGGGAATTTCGTAAATTCTACAGGGATTTCCTGGCGATTTCTTTACTTAGGATTTGCAAGGAATTTGGGGACACGATGGAAAAATTCAACAGAGACGCAAAGAGAGAGAAATGGCTGAATTACGCCACAAAAAAGGATCATTTTGTTATCCAAATAAAAAAAATTGAAAACGGCCACAAAGAAAACGGTGGAGCATTGGCCCAAGAGCTATGAAAATTGGCCCCAGTAATGCTTCACAAACCTATTATATTACATATACTAGTGAGGCCCCGTGCGTTGCACGTGTTCGAGTATTTGTACAAAATATAACGAATTGAAGTAGATCGCATCCATATTAAATTAGTATAATGTCATTGCATTCCTAATTATTGAATAAATAACATTTATGAACTTGGAAACAACAATGTGCCATTTCTCACTTTCTTTCAGTTCTCCCACCTTGGCGGTCATTCTTTTGGTATAATGAACTGGGGTTGGAGAAAATGAATGTGGGTAGATTAAACAAAGACTAAATACTGGAAATGGTAGTTCAACAGCCTGATATAGGAGATCTTATTGGGGATATTTGATTTTTCAAGCACATCGAATGATATTTTAAACCCTTTTTTGTTGCATAAAGTGTCCTAGCTTTTCGTAGTGTTAGGTACGGGAACTAAGTGCATTAATGGAAGGTAAACAACAAATGAACCTACTTTGATGTGCTTCTTAAAATTAGACCAATGTCATGTACCGTACCCTCGTCTTAGTGCTAGTGCCTAGCCTAACATGGGATCTTCAACATAGTTTTTTCAACACTGTTCAAAAATGATTGCCAATTTTAATAAATTTACCAAGCAACATTAATACACTATGAAATAACAATAACCAGGACAACCATCATAGGGGGATTGATCTATCCATACCAGACCCTTTTCCGCATCCAGGAAACAACTAATTCAATCACATGGACTCTTGTCCATGCAATGACCATAATCAAACAGTAGATGCATTATAAATTTCAATCTAATCGTGCTAATTTTTACGATGCAGATAAAATAATGTATAAAATTTATATGGATGATCATTAATAATCCCCAAAAGTTAATTTCATTTTATTCTCTTGATTATAGGTAATATCTTTTTCACCATTTTGGGTAAACTTATTATTAACACTATAATTATTTGATGAATGAGTTGAACATTGTTGATACTCAATTATACAACTAGAAAGTTAGAGAATGATCCAATCTTTGAATTACGAAATGTATAATAGTCCTTGTTACTAATGAAGGACAAGTTGGGAGGGTCAGAATGGTATTGCTTTATCATGCAAATTTTTCAAACAGACAGACAGCTCTAAAGCCATATCGTTAGTCCTCACAACCTAAGCAGATTTAATCTAAATTATTTCCTGCTCAAGAATTGTTGGGATTTAAATGGTCGATCATAAGAAATTCTTGCTCATAAATAGACCTAGGTGCCAAATGCCTCTTGCATTTTAATTGCATGCATATCATGGGCGGAGGTGGGGAGTCCCTGGGGGACCTGAACCCCCCAACTTTTTGGAGAATTTTTTTTTAAAATTAAAAAATTTATTAAAATGCAATTTAATAGTAGACAACTTTGGCCTAATATAAATTTAATATAATACAATTGGACCCATTGGCCCAACAAAATTAATAATACAAAATTACAAATAATTGGCCCATTCCTAAATTTTATTGCACGTCCACCCATCTCAAATCTAAATCTCACATTTCTCCTTCTCCCCTCTTTTCTACACTAAATAAAGCAAAACTTAATTTACAACGTTCCAATATTTACAAATTTCCCTCCAAATCACTCAACAATCACCCTATATTAATTTTTCCAAAAATTTTAAACACAATCCCTAATTTTTACCATAAGATCTTCAATTGCTAGACAACCGAAAAAATCAAGATTCTAAAGCATGGGGCGAATTTCATCCTCGTCACTCCAATGGAAAATTCTTTTATGGGTTTATTTTAGACATTGCATATGAGTAGTGTAAGTCATATATTTAAAGAAAACCCACATACAAAAGCAAAATCAAGGTTAAACAATGGTGCAAGTGAGTTTATATGTTTGTGTATAGTATAGTGTATAAAGAAAACAAAGTATGATGACTCGTGAGAAACGCTTGTAATAAGGTATAAAAAAAAAAATCATTACTATTATGTTGTTTCAAATTTTTTTTGCATGTTAATTTAGGGAACCCCAACTCAAATGCCTAGCTCCACCACTGATTGCATATGATACATCCATCTATTGCATAAATCATATTCTTACTCCTAATTTATCCATGTTATCCCCCATCCAAATACTTTTGGTCACCATCCCAACTACAACAAAATATGGATCTTCAGATGCCAATGTTACCTATGCCTTTAAACCCAACAAGCCAACACTCCAGTTTGTGGACATTCTTGTGAGAGAGGAGGAAAAAACACTTAACTATGAACATATGTTAAAAATGGAAAAAAAACATTTAAAATGAATATGATATCATGATGTAAATTGACTGATATATCTTATATGGAGACTAACAGAGCAAAGTTAAGAAACATACCGGAATCCAAACACAAGCAATAGCCACAATCAATGCAGAGAGTGATAAGGCTGGAAAAGAAGTAAGGGAATCTGCAGAAAGGTTCATGTGTTAGAGATAAGAATACCAGAAATTGAAGATTATTATACCAAAAGGTAATGTGAAAGAGAATTACCTTCAAATATAGAATCCAACAAAATTACAGCTGGAAATTTCACTGCGGGCTTAGTACAAATAACAAAATTAAGAAAAGTGAAAATGCCACAAGTTAAATGGAAGGTAGGTTACAGTTTGTGTTTGTACGAGTCTCTCTTAAAAAGGAAAGTTACACAAAGGTCTTACGTTGCAATCCAAAAGACAATTAACTTCTAATGACTAGCCCTACTCTCCAAGTTTGCTACTTAAGCAAGTTGTTTAATATGATCCCTTGTTTTTTTCAAAACATAAATTGAAAATATATATATATATATATATAGATGAAAAAGGTGTTTGAAGTGTAACTAAAGCAATCCAATCCAATCCAATCCACTTTACACTTTGAAGAAGAGTGAGATATACGCTTTAAGCTATTGTGCACAAACATGATTCTGACATCGAGATTTTTGTGTGCCTTCTACGGTGCACTTATACTATTCAAGCAAATTAAACATTCCTAATTAATGGTGATGAATTTGTTAATCATAATCAAGAAACAAAGTTATGAAATCAATGACAAATTAATTACAAGACAAGTAATAAATTTAAATTTATAAAAATGGGAGACAGATTTAAGGAATTATGTTCTATAATTACACATAAAAAAAGAATGGAACAAACAAAAACAATTCACCAAATTAAATAAAAAAATGAAAATTTCTTCTTTTCTTTTTATTAATAATGAGTTTAATTTAAAATGCCACACTTTTAAATAATTCCCCTGTTATCAATCATCCTACACGTTCCTAACTTGCAACTCCACTGCAGATTCATTTCTTACACTGCCAACATTTCCGCCCTTATATTTTTATGCAACCAATATATAAATCTAAATATCAAAATCGTGAAAGAGGGAAAAAAGTATAAAGAACATAAAGAGTTGAAGTAAAAACATGAAAGAGCCCAACGATATCAAGTTGAAGAAGCTAAAAACACACTATTATCATAAAAATTTAAATCAAATAGGACAAAAGCAACAACTGAGATTAGAAAGGTGAAGGGATGTAGCATTTGTTATAGAAATCAAAATTTTTAAGAACACGTATTCATGCAGAGAAGAGACTATAATTGTTGAGAGATCCCACAAGGCTCATCCCGTGGTAGACTACCACAATCTCCATTACCCTCAAAAAATTTGGAAAACAAAAAATAACACGAAAAATTTAAGAAATAATAACATAGAGCAATACACCCAAAACTTAAATCCTTGTTTGTCCTGAGCAAAATTATCTACTCAAACACAAGCAAATAACAACATAATGAATTTTGTTAAATAGCCTGCCGTATTTGCCTCAAGTTTTTTGAAACTTCTCATGTAATTCATAAAATGCTTCTAACCAATGCTACCAAAATCAATTTTTACTTATCCGATGCTCGACTAATATGTGTGTATAGTCAATCCAATCACCATAAGCCTTTAGGTTGGTTATATTCCAACCCTCAATAATCAAATATTTTCTCTCTCTCGTAAGACGCACACCCCCATCTTAATATTCAATCTCCCCCAAAGGTGTTAATTCTAAACTTGCTCTCAAAACACTTATTCTTTTCTCTCACAAATTTGGTTGGGTCTAACCAAATGAAGCAACTATCTAGATGTGTGATAATTCTCCGTAAACCTGAGTGTCCCAACCTTCAAGCTTTCACTACGCAAGTCAAACCCACTAGTTGTCTAGATCCCAAATTTAGTATCCAATACTTAGTCAGGCTTATTCACTTTTCTTTTCTTTTTCTCTCTTTTTCTCACTTGTAGGTAGCTATTTCGCTCAGACATCGGTGATACCAATGTCAGGCCGCTTCTTCCTACTGTTTTTTCTCTCTTTTTCTCACTTGTAGGTAGCTATTTCGCTCAGACATCAATGATACCAATGCCAGGCCGCTTCTTCCTACTGTTTTTTCTCTCTTTTTCTCACTTGTAGGTAGCTATTTCGCTCAGACATCAGTGATACCAATGCCAGGCCGCTTCTTCCTACTGTTTTTTCTCTCTTTTTCTCACATGTAGGTAGCTATTTCGCTCAGACATTAGCTATACCAATGCCAGGCCGCTTCTTCCTACTGTTTTTTCTCTCAAATGTCCTCATTGGGATCTTTTATAGGGTAGCTTTCGATCATGACGACATGCCAGCTTTTTCCCTTTTTGCCATGACTAGTGCAATGCATTTTATTTGGACAAGTAGTTGGGATCAGACTCCTAGCATATGGTCAATGCCTAAATTCCACCTGATAGACAAAGACACTCCACACAAATATTAAACATGCACGGAATCACCACCTATCTAAATAGCTCCCTACACCGGCTCAACCACCCCTAAACTAGCCTTTCAATTTGATTAAGTGATCGAGTTTTTAATTGATAGTCTTGGCTTTAACAACTTAGGTCCACATTTCTATCAACCTATTATATCAATATAACCAACTAAAACTAGTGATTGTCATGACTATTGTGCTCAAAATTAGTAGTCTTACATGGATAAGCATAGTAACAAAATAAACACAAGTAGCACTACCTAATCACAGTTCATGAATCAATCAGAAGTAGTTCAAAATAACATCATCATTGGCCGGCAAGGCTATCCAACTAACACATACACATACACAAAATTAAATATAAAAAAAAAAGATTCCACATCACACAATCAAACATAGAAAAAAATTAATATAAATAAAAATAACAAAATCATATACCACACCCCCAAACTTAGAATCAACGTTGTCCTTAATGTTGTTTTGTACAAAACAAACGGAAGAAAAGAATGGGATAATGAAATCAATCATCAAAATGAACAACCAACCAAATTAAATCCACGGGCAACAAAAGACGCAAGAAAACTATTATCCCCTCAAAAGAAAAAAAAAACTATCAAGATATGCACTAAAGGAATAAATTAAAAAAATAAGTTTGAATCGAGATAGAGATGTGAAGATTGCACTGAATCTTAGAAATATGAAAGCATCCCATGCAACAAGCCCCTTTTAACTCACAAAGTCTACCAAACATATTATTATAGTATAATGACATTACATTCCCAATTATTGAATAAATAACATTTATGAACTTGGAAAACAACAATGTGCTTTCAGTTCTCTCTCCTTGGTGGTCATTCTTATATTATAATAAACTGGGGTAGAAGAAAACGAATTTGGGTAGATTAAACAAAAACTAAATACTGGACATAGTGGTTTAGTTTAACAGCCTAATATAGGAGATTCTATTGGGGATATTCATCAAAATGATCAATGTATTGATTTTTCAAGCACATCGAATGATATTTTAAATCATTTTTGTTGCATAAAGAAACCTAGCATTCCGCAGTGTTACATACGGGAACTGAGTGCATTAATGGAAGGTAAACAGTAATGAACCTACTTTGATGTGCTTCTTAAAATTAGACCCATATCATGTACCCTCGTCAAAGTGCTAGTGCCTAGCTTAACATGGGATCTTCAACATAGTTTTTTCAACATTGCTCAAAATGACTACCAATTTTAATAAATTTACCATGCAACATTAATACAGTATGAAATAAAGAGTCAAAATTACACTGTAGTTGCTTTTCTTGATTTATCTACACCTCACCCTATTCCGCATCCATGATTTTGTCTATTGGCTAAATTCTGAACAAAAGAACAATAATATATCAATACTTCAAAACTATTTAGAACTGAAGTTTAATAATACAAGTAATTTATCAGCTCACCTCTTTGTCAAATTCCTCAATTTTTTATTTTATGGAACGGGAAATTTTTCCAACTTCATCAACACCCTTCTCCATCCGTTGCTTGATCGCTATGAATTGAAAACAAACAATAATTACATATAGAGGTCCAAACAAACAATAACCTATGTTTAACGACAAATTAGTAGAAACTGGACAACCAAAAGTGATAAATGAACTGATGGCTAAAACTAAGGGGCAAGCAAAAAAGAAGCAAAGTAAAAATTGATTAATAATATAAAATTGGTTCCAAATATTAACAAAAAACTAATTTGCATGTTCCATACTAAATTACGTTTTAGGTTGATCTTTAATTGACTATCGTATTCCTTTCAATATCATGTATGTTTGATAAATTTGAAGCTTCAAGATATTATGAAAAACTTATTCCTGCAACACATATTAAAGCAAACTTCTAGTCAAATGGAAATTCTACCTTTCATGGCAGCAGCGTTGGTAACAGCCTTCAATTATTCATGAGCATCCTACAGTAAACATTGAAATCGTATTGTTATTATGAGATGAAAATACCAGTCTTAAACATTCTATGATAGTATTACGAGTAACCCATGTTGGGAGTTCAAATTAAAAGTTGACATTCTGTTTATTTGATTAGTTTCACCATAGTCATTAAGAGTACAATTTGCCACTTGGAGATATACGCTTATGTATATCAAGGACATATGAGGAAGAAAGAATATATTATACACACACACACAGAGCTGAAAAATAAATTATGTTTACCCAAAACTAGAAATAAAGGAAAACATTATTGTCAAAAAAATACTAGAGGACATGAGGTGCTGAACATATTGACCTTAAAACAACTAATAGTTGTCAAACCAAAGATGATGCCAAACATTAGAGGAAACAAAATTTGCTCCACATTTTAGTGTGAAATTATCGAGAGAATGAACGAATTACGATGTTCATTCTTATGCATATTTAAGATATTCCTACACCACACAGTGGATTGTGATTATTTCACTTGAAACCACACAAAATGCTAGCTTTCCTCCACTATCTCATCACTTGGATTTAGCCATTTGAACTCACAACATAGGAAACAAGAAGAACTGATCTCTATTCTAAATGGAGGATGATTCAGTAGAGATACATTTGCTGGGGAAATGTATCTCTTGGATTTAGCCATTTGAACTCACAACACAAGATTAGGAAACAAGAAGAACCGACCTCTTTTCTAAATGGAGGATGATTCAGTAGAGATACAAGAAGGAAAGATCAGTGGATCAAAATGAGAGAAGCTAAAACTTGAAACCTTTTTAGTAGCTCATTGAGTTTTTCATAGTATTTCTCTAACTCTTGAACCTAATAACAAGGAATAAGAGGCAAGTCAAAACTTTTATTTGAACAAAATAAAGTAACGCACCACTTCTCGTCCTGTACTGCACACATTGTTAAAGAAATTGTCTAGGCCTAATTTACTGAATTCATTGGTCTCATCGTTCTCATTTAACTATCTATGTTTCGAAGATTCATCCTGAGTGACCACAAATGAATCCTTAAAATATGGCACAAAAGAAAAGAAAAAAACTAATTCAATCACATGGACTCTTGTCCATGCAATGGCCATAATCATCAATCTAATCGTGCTAATTCAATTAAATTTCTTCTTGAATCCGTGAGAAAAGTAAGATGATCTTGTTATGGAAGGATTATATAAAATTTGGTTGATGTAAGAGCACATAGTTTTGACTAGTTTCTAGTTTTCTGACAAATTATGTCAAACATACCAACTCCAGCCTAGCTCATTCAATATGCATAAATTCTTCTTACTTCAGAGTTTCCCAGATTGTGTAACTTGCTCACTTCCAGATGTGAACCAGGCAAAGTAAGCACTAAATAAGATCAAAAGCTTAACAATATGATAAGAGATGTATCAGAAATATTGGTATTTTTTTTAAATTCCTTCATTTTTACCAATTTCTTTGAGATGATAAGAGATATATGATTAGATAAATGTCACAAGCATTGATAAAGTTGTAAGTTCATAGTTGTATCTCCCAGTTGGGAGAATATACATGCATATGCATATATGACTATTTCAGACAAAAAGAATAAATGTAGAGGCACCTAAAGACTGTCTTGCACATGCATGAGTAGACAAAGTTGGAGGGAGGGTTGTGAGACAAATATGAAAAATAGAATGTTGACAATTATGGCATAAGGTGCAAGACAAATGATTGAAAAATCACAATTTTATCATAATGACTTTTTGCTATATAAGAAAATTCCGACTATTTGGAAATTAAGCTTTCTAGAATGCAGCATTCAGGAGATGTAACTTACACGCATAAATTACATGTGGAAAAAACTCAATTGCGGTTTCTTCCAGTACTTTGTCAAGATGTTTTGTATGGTTACACCTACTTTGTCATGATATTTTGTATGGTTACACATATAGCATTAAAACAATGTTATTGAAGGAATCAATACGATAACTATTCCAGATCCAAAAGAAGAAATACAAAATGCAAATTACTTGATAGTAAATGCAAAAGCCACAGGGTAAGTTGCATAAACTCACATGTGAAAGTAATAACGCTTGATGGTCAAAGATCCTTAGGATGGCCACTATAATACCTTTGAAGTTTTAAAGAAATGCAAGCGAGAAAAGGTGAAAAGGAGGATCAAGTAATCTAAGAGATATATGATATAATGAAATTTCATTGGGCTTAAACGGCATCGGCAAAACAAGAAAAAAACAAAAAATCAATAACATTATTGAGTTGATTTAAAAATAATTGGTTATTCTAGATGTAAACTAAGTGTGCAAAACTTTCTTCTTAATCCTTTAGAAGTCAACATGTATGATGAGAGCACAAGAGACCTAACATGTATGATGAGAGCACAAGAGACCTAACATATATGATGAGAGCACAGACCTGGAATCCGAAAAAAAATTATATGGTCCCTTCCACAACCACAAACATAACAAAAGGAATAGAAAATAAAACAAAATTGCAAAATATAAATTCAAATTCCATGGATATATTTAAGGACAACGAAACCAAATAGCACAACAAACCCAAAATCATACACAGCACTGTAAGATCAGATTTGTATTTAAAAAAAGATTGAAGTAAATAACAAAATAAACTCAATCACATAAAACTTAAAACAGAAAACCTCAAAACTTTAGCCAACTCTGATTTTATCATCACTTAAATAAACTCAGGGCAGGTTTGCCTAGTACAAACCCAAAAATCATACACAGCACTGTAAGATCAGATTTGTATTTAAAAAAATATTAAAGTAAATAACAAAATAAACTCAATCACATGCAACTTAAACCAGAAAACCTCAAAATGTTAGCCAACTCTGATTTTATCGTCACTTAAATAAACTCAGGGTAGGTTTGCCTAGTAGCACATTACAAAAGTTACTTATTTACCAACCTAGTCAATGTGCTCTTCAATCTAAATAACTGTGCTTTTCAATCTAAATAATAAGAAGACACTTCCCTCAAATAGCATTCTAAACAAAAATATAATACACCTGGCAAAACCAATTTGTTCTGCTGCCCTTACACCCATTAAATTGGGAGGATTATATCATCTACAAGAATCGTGCATCGGGTATCCTACAATCAATATAAATAACCGTGCTTTTCAATCTAAATAATAAGAAGACACTTCCCTAGCATACTAAACAAAAATATAATACACCTGGAGCAACCAATTTGTTCTGCTGCCTTTACACCCATTAAATTGGGAGGATTATATCATCTACAAGAATCGTGCATCGGGTATCCTACAATTATGTTATAATTTTCCCTCACTTTCATACTATTTGAAAGCACTCAAGCGTAAAGGATAAAGTAACTGAAAATGGATCGTACATATTCAGCTAAAACCACTAATTTGAAAAGCGACACAACAAACATTAATTGTAAACTTGGACAAATAGATAGACCTAAAATCATATGGAATGAGGCAATTAGAAAATTGAGCAAACACGATTTTAACTTTAAAGAGGGACTTGGACAGTGTGAAGTGCAAGAGGATCAATGTAGCTGCCCTTGGATAATGACATAATACTAGATTCAGTTGTCTCTTCCTTGAAAGTTCTATTCCAAATAGCAACTGATGAGAAAAGTTTGCATTTGGTTGTAGTGATGAACAAGTCATTCCTCTACAACGGCAAACATACTAAGTAACAAAAACTCCAAGAGGTACAGTGCTACATCTGCAAAGGACTTGATCAGTGTTGGTAAGTACTCTTCTTACTACATGACGTTTACAGTCAACACTTAGATCCGGCACAATGTAAACTATTTTATTTGCCTATGGCTCAATGTCCTAATGGAGTAGTGGCTTTTGGTGATAAAGATGCTTTAATAGCCTCAGCCAACACTAAACAAAAGCAGCATGAAATAATAATGTTGGAAGCTAAAGATGAGAGCTATTACAAATTGTCTTGTCTTCCTAATGCAGGCAGAAAGATGTTACAAGAATCCTAGTGGATTTATAAATAATTTTGTTTTTGTGCTTTCCTAATTGGTTTGTGAGTTACCTAATATTTCTTTTCCTTGTTCTCAGATTTGCTTCATTAATCAACTCGTTTTCTTGTATTAGGTAGTAGAGCTAACTTGGTTAGATTTAGGAGTACACAGGTCGAGGAGCTTGTAAATATTCTCTAGCTTGTAATCATCTTTTTAATACAATTTTTTCCTGCACTTCCCCCAAAATATGGATGTTCCAAAAAGTGACACAATATAAAAAAAATAAAGGCATTTTGGAGCAAAATTTAACCTGAAAACAATATTAAAAAACTGAGGGATCAGCCTATAGTTAAAAGGCAAAAACACTTTCTCACCAAAATTGTTCTTGTCCTTGCTAAATGGGTATCCGAAACCAAATGAGTGCTTGATTCACCGAATCTTCTTGGTGAGACAGTAGACACCAAAAACCCTAGAATTGTACAGAAGGCACACAGAAATCGATATTTAGAGATTTATTGCTTTTGAGAAAAGGAAATAAAAAAAGAAATAAAATGCAAATTACATAAATTTATCAAAATAACAAAACATACCGGACGTTCTTCAGATTGTGCAGACTAGAAAATTCGAGATTAAAGAAGAGGTTGAAGCCCTGAGGTTTTGTTGAATCGTTGACATTTTCCAGAAGCAGATCTGTGCTTGAATCGTTGAAGCCACAAATGACGTTATGGCAATAGATCCCCATTGTCGGTCGGAGGTACTCAGAAGCGCTAGATCCCCTTATGATTTTCTCTCATTTTCAATAGAAAAAATAACCGACGAAATTGTGAGCACGTG
The DNA here is from genome assembly GCA_030279155.1 of Forsythia viridissima. Taxonomy (NCBI): domain Eukaryota; kingdom Viridiplantae; phylum Streptophyta; class Magnoliopsida; order Lamiales; family Oleaceae; genus Forsythia; species Forsythia viridissima. The sequence goes on along the minus strand of CM059044.1, from coordinate 19,501,886 downwards.
AATCCAAAAGTTGTTTCTCCTTTTGGCTACAAAGAAGAGAAGTCTCTGGCGAAAATGGGAGGAAGAGAGAAGATGGGAGACGAAAGACGAGATGGGGAGGAACGTGAAAAAGGCTGCAAAACATTTATTTTGACGTGTGAGAGAGAGAACGTGTGCAAAATCCATCAATAAAAATGACGTTCTTTCTATTCAAGAAAGTAAAAAATTAAAAAGATTTTTTCATAAACTAGTATACCGTTTTTTGTTTTCGGTGGAATCTGACCGTAGAAGATTTTAATGAATTGTGGAGTTGAGAATAATGAGAGATGGAGTTTTGTTTGAGGAGGGTTCAATTTTAATAAATATGAAGAAGAATATGGAGAAATAGAGGAATTGAGAGAGATATGAGTTTTGTTTTGGGAGGACGAAGACATAATGACAGACAAATAAGTATTTTTTTGTACTTGTAACAAAGCAAATTTCCCTCGGTGATCAGTCACTTTTTTAAAATAATTTTAAAAATCTATTGAGAGAGAGAGTTTTGTTTGAGAAGAGTTCGATTTTGATAAATATGGAGAAGAATATGAAGAAATTGAGGAATTGAGAGACAGATATGGGTTTTGATTTGAAAAGATGAAGACGCAGTAACGGATAAAATAATACTTTTTTTTGTGCTTGTAGCGGAGTAAACCTCCCTACATTCGGTAATAATTTATTATATTAAATAACATATAGTATGTAAAAATCGGAATTGATTGGAGAGATTTTATTAAATCATTAATTATCGAATTTGATGGGAATTCATATAATATATAATATTTTATTGTTATCAGTTGGACAGAAATTGCAGCTCATTGATTTTGGCCAAAATTTTTTTTAAAAAAAAATTATTCTATTAAAACACGATGTGCGATCTCCGCTGAATAACAACTCTTATCAGATTTGTAACATAGTGTAACATAATTATCAAATATATATCATTTGTATCAAAAATATCTGTAACACCCACAAACAAAACTTGTATTCTCTTCAATTTCAACATTTGTACCAATCTGTGTTACATATTGTACCATTTTTCACACAAAAAACTCATGATATACACAATTGTATCATATGTATCATATTAAACATCAATGTTATAAATATCATATTAAACAATAATGTATCAATAACAAGTAGTATCATATTTAGCATTCATTGTTACATAATAACCAATTGTATAACATGTGTTATATAATATTACATAAAATTCAGTGTTATAAGACAGTGTATTGTTACATCTTTATCATTCAGTATTACACTAGTATACCGTTTTTCTTTGCGAGAATATTTTAATGGATTGAGGAATTGTGAAGAATGATTGAGAGAGAGAGTTTTTTGTTTAAGGGGAGTTTGATTTTGATAAATATGGAGAAGAATATGGAGAAATTGAGGAATTGAGAGAGATATATGGGTTTTGGTTCGAGAAAATGAAAACGTAGTGACGGATAAAGAAGTACTTTTTTTGTACTTATAGAGGAGTAAACCTCCCTACGGTCAGTGATAATAATCTATTGTTTAACATTTGTTACATTATCACATAAAAATCAGTATTACAAAACAGTGTATATCATTCATTGTTACTAGAGCTGGCAAATGGGCTAGATTGAGCAGGGCCACACATGAAATTGGACTGGGCTGGCCCAGCCCAGTTTTGTATGAGCCAGAAATATGCTAGCTCAGTCCAGCCTATTGGCCTAACTTGTCTTAATTTTCTTTTTTTCTTTTTTTAAATAAATTTTTTATACAATCTAATACATTACATCAAATACAATCTTAGATAAATTTAGAATATATATTTTGAGATTTTTAAAGAGATTAATTTATAAAATTGGAACTCTCATGTATTAGTTAATAGATAAACGTCAATTTTCTTTCAAAATAATAATTTTTTTTTGTTAATTGTAAACTATTTGTAGATATTTTTTTTAAAAAAATACAAATATTAAAATCATGCTAGTCTTATTGTTTTGAGATATAAGCATGTTAAGCTTAAATTAAAATGTTTACTTATAAGTAAATTTAAAATAAATAATTTACTTGTCACACCAAATATATTTTGGATTGAAACTTAAATTAAACTAAAATATAGTTAAATCTAAACAATTTCATGTTGGATCTTGAGATTTTTTGACTAATATTTATTGGTAACTTTGGCTTAGATCATTTTAGATTGATATTATTTGAATTATGTATTGAAGCTATTCACAAAATGAGTTATTGGTGTTAAAGAGCAAAAAAAAAATAAAAAAAATAAAAAATAAAAAATAAAAAAAATCAAAATCGGGCCGACCCAACTAGCCCGCGGACTAGATGGGCCGGGCTATCTTGGCCCGGTTTTATTTGGGCCAGGGCCAACCTAACCCAAAAAGGCGGGCTACATGCGGGCCGGCCCGATTTTGCCACCTCTAATTGTTACATAATAATCAATTGTGTAACATGTGTTACATAATATCACATAAAAATCATTATTACAAAACAGTGTATTGTAACATCTTTATCATCCAGTATTACATAATAACATATTGTGTAATATTTGTTAAATAATATCACATAAAAATCAGTGTTACAAAACAGTGTATTGTAACATTTTTATCATTCAGTGTTATACAATAACTTATTGTGTTACATTTGTTACGGAATAATCAATCGTCATAATAACAAATTGAGATATAACATAATCTATATTCTGTTACATAACAATGTATTGTAATGTCACGATTTGGAGTTTCCATTGTTCAACCCAGTCCAAAAATGGTGAAGAATGTACTAAGATTTCATGAAGATTTGAGGCTATAGATATTTCGTGAAGATTTTTTGAGATGATTTGCGTTAATTTTGGAAGATTTTGGTGTGCTTGATTTGGGAAGATTACATTAATTTGAGGACGCGAATTCTAGTTATAAAAATAATTGTGTATTAATTATATTTTGTTTTGATTTTAAACTATTATTTTACTTATTAATATAATAATATAATTGCAATATTTTTAAAATAAACTAGATAAGTTTATAAAGTTAGAATTATTTTAATAATGTTAACTAGTTGATGTGATTTTTTTTTAAAAAGATATGATTAGTTATTGGACCAAATTTTGATTATATAGTGATGAGATGGTATATATATATATATATATATATATATATATATATATATATATATATATATATATATATATATATATATATATATATATATATATCCTTACAATACTATAAGAGCCTTAATTTTTTTACTGTAGTTTTTTTCGTCCAACACGACACCGTTTTGACAATGAAATAGTCGCAATTTTTGACCTTTGTATTTTTTTTTTTTAAATTGGTGCTTTGGCTTTGGTTTGTCGAGTTACTCGACAAACTAAAGACTAGTATTGGCCATTTTTAGAGCTGCATTCAACTGATTGGGGCCAAAAGCACAGAACACCATCACTAATAAATCAGCATTCAACTTCACAGATCTTCTCCTGGATCCCCCACGAGTACTTGTATTTTAGTATTAAGAAACATCAAAACCCCCCATCAATAATAGGACAAGACTATGACAAAAGCACACAATATCATAGTTTTAGGAAATTTGGCAACCATCCTTTGAGTTAATTAGTAGTTTTACTTACATTGCTTAATAATTCATGGCAATGTCCCATGCTGTGCCACATGATTTAGAGAATGGTTAATAAAGATTATTACATGAAAATTGCAAATTAGAGTGGCATCAATCTGCAATACAAAGTTTTTCAATAAAGTGAAATTCATTTGCGTTGCCAGTATACAAAATGAGCGCGCATTCACGTAGGGAATACTTCATTTGATTACAATTTATCTACATCAATTATAGTTTATATTATTGTTGTTTTTAACAAGAGAAAAAACGGAAAAAAAAAAAAATTACCAATTCTCGGCAACCTCCGCAACCAGTTTTGGTTCCCAAGCAACCTCGGCAACCAGCTTTGGTTGCCGAGTTGCTCAAATTTGCTACTCCGCATTAACAACTTTTAACACCATTGGTGAACCACTTTACCAACAAGTTATATATATAGAAGAGAGAACGAGAGATAGAGGTGACTATTCCATATATTATGTGAATTGAGTTCTTGAAACTTGACATAGACACACAGAACCAGAAGATTGCAGAGCAGGGGACACCTGAAAACACAGATTTTGCCTATAAAAAATGGGTAGAAACATCAATTTTGAGATTGTTTTTGCAATTCTGGTGGCAAGTTGTTTTTGTAACTATTTCAAAACATCAATTTTGAAATGTGAACATTTCATTGCCCCATATTTTAAAAAATAAATAAATAAATTTGTAAACAGTAAAAATCTAGGCAATGAAATGTTCATTGTCGAGCTTCTCGGCAATGCACTGTTCATTGCCCCACATTAAAAAAAAATATGAAAAGTAAAAATCTCGGCAATGAAATGTTCATTGCCGAGATTCTCGGCAATGCACTGTTCATTGCCCCATATTTAAAAAAAAAAAAAAATTCTAATGAACAGTAAAAATCTCGGCAATGAACAATATTTTACTGTTCATTAGAATTTTTTTTTTCTTTAGTTTATTTTTTATTTTACACATATTCATTCAGCAACTCGGCAATGAACAATAACCAAAGAATTTTTTTTTTTAATACATGTGTGAGTTTAAAAAAAAAAAAAAAATTAACTGTAATTGATATTTTTTTTTTGTCTTTTTCTAATCTTTTTGACAATTTTTTTTTAGTTTATTTTTCCTTATTTGTTCTTATTTTACACATTTTCATTCAATTTTTTCATTAATCTTTTTTATCTTATAAGCAAATTTGAATTTTTATTTTTTATAATGTGAGTTACTTGACAACATTGAATTTGAATTTATTTTTTTGTGTTGTCGAGTAGCTCGACAACATTGTAAGTTGATTTTTTTTTTTTTTTACACATGGACATTGACCCATTTTTATTTTTTATTTTATTTTAGGAATAATTGTATAAAAGGTTCCTATCGTTTCAACTTAAAATTTTTCACTACAATTTTCACATACGTGCAACGCACGTGGCCAATGTTATAATTTGACATTGTATATATATATATATATATATATATATATATATATATATATATATACTAGTTTTAAGTCCGTGCGTTGCACGTGTTGCAATTATAACATTGTAGAATTTAAGACAAATAAATGAATATTGTAGAATTTAGGACAAAATCCTACAAAAAGAAAAAAAAATGTCAAATTGGGCTTTCAACAAAATTTAAAGATTGGGGATGGTCAATGGCAAAAAAATAAAAATTGTGGGTGAATTAGTTATAATCTATACACTGTAAGAGGAAAAGGAAAAAAAAATTATTGTCGAATAAAATATATATGTAAAAGAAATTTTTTCTGAAGTTCACACTCGACAAGAAAAAAATCTTGTCAAGTGAAAAAAATTAGAAATGGAAAAGTCCACATAAAATTAAAATTAAAAAAAAAATTGCGTGAACAGTAACTCTACAAACTTTGTCGAGTTTGTGGAAAAGTCCACATATAAAAAAAAAAAATTGCATGAACAGTAACTCGAGTTACTTTGTTGAGTTACTATTCAACTCGACAAAGTTTGTCGAGTTGAATAGTAAGTGGAAAAGTCCACATAAAAAATAATTTTAAAAAAAATAATTTTGCATGAACAGTAACTCGACAAAGTTTGTCGAGTTGAATAGTAAGTAGAACATAAAAAAAAAAAAAAAAAATTTGTATGAATAGTAACTCGACAAAGTTTGTCGAGTTGAATAGTAAGTGGAAAAGTCCACATAAAAAATAAAAATAAATAAAAAAAAAATTTCGCATGAACATTAACTCGACAAACTCTGTTTAGTTATTCAACTCGATAAAGTTTGTCGAGTTGAATAGTAAGTGGAAAAGTCCACCAAAAAAAAATTATGCATGAACAATAACTCGATAAAATACGACGAAACCTAGAAATCGATCACTGATCCAATTTGAGTACCTCTACATGATAGACCTCAACAGACTTTGTCGAGTTACTGTTCATGCAATTTTTTTTTTTTTTTTTGGGTAGACTTTTTCATTTAGTTTGTCGAGTTACTTTATAAAGTAAGTACATGCATAATTGTTTTTACTCTATCATTTATTATAACATATTATAGTAAAATATATATCATATAAAATTATTATATATTATATGAAACTATTAAAATGTATTATATTTTTTATTTATTTTAGCAATTATTATAACATATTGTAATAAAAATTTATTATAATAATTATATCAATTTTATTACAATAATCAATTTTTAGTATAATTAATAATTATAATAAAATTTAATATCCATTATAATATCAATTTGTTATAATATTAATTTATTATAAATAAAAATTCATTTTTGAGTCTTTGGTTTTTGGCATATACTCGATGAAGTAACTCGACAATCTCAATTTTTAGTTTGTCGAGTTACTTGAGAAACTGAGCACATGCATATTTTATTTTATTTGTGGTTTTTTTTTATGTATATTATTTGGTAAATTTAATTTGTTGGTATTTATTTTTGGCATATAATTGATCGAGCAACTCGGCAATCTCAAATTTTAGTTTGTCGAGTTACTTGATAAAGTAATCAAATGAATAAATGTTTTTATTCTATCATTTATTGTAACATATTATAATAAAAAATATATCATATAAAATTATTATAATATATTATAATAAATTTTATCAATTATTATAACATAGCTTAATCAAAATTTATTATAATACCTATATCAACTTGTTATAATAATTATATAAATTTTATTACAATAATTAATTTTTGTTTTAATTAAATATATTTATGCATATGCTCACTTTCTCGAGTAACATAGCTTAATCAAAATTTATCAAAATATATTTATGCATATGCTTACTTTCTCGAGTAACTCGACAAACTGAAAATTAAGATTGCCGAGTTACTCGATCAAGTGTATGCAAAAAAAAAACCACAAATTCAAATATAAAAATTTTTATTTTTTAAAATAATACAACCCATACAACATAATAATCAATAACCCAAAAAATTAAAAAAATTCAAAATATATACATAATGCTTAAAATTTTTTGTATACATTTTTAACTTTACATTGTTTTATAATCAAATGGATTTTTTATATGCAAACTACAAAAACTAATAAATAGTATAAATTTAATAATAAATAAAATTGATCGAGCAAGACACAATCAAGCATTGTTACAAAAAAAATTTAGTAATTAATATGAGAATTATTTTATATTAACATATATTTAAGAATTCAACCTTTTTTAATTCAACTAAACACTAATATAAAAAATAAAAAAATATTTTATAGTTAATTAGTCAAGTAACTCGACAAACTCAAAATGGAGTTTGTCGAGTTACTCGATTACCTACGTGCTAAATAGGTCATATTTATATATATAGAAATTCAATCTTGGCTCTTGTCCAGCATGCTCCCACAACATCCTCCCATGTGCAGTATCAAATGGTGTGGAATTCTCATTTTCGAACCATGCACTTAGATGATGCCATGGCTCTGTCAAAACTGGATCAAGCATGGCTAGTAAAAATGGTGCCACACTCAAAGGTTCGTCTTTTAAAAGAAGATGAGAAGCCAGTGTGATCCAATATCCAGTCTCCTCTTCGCCCTTGCAGATTTTTGCTTTCATGAAGAACCCCAAATGGATTAGAATGCACATTAAGCGTGGTACAGATTGTGCTTTCGCTTTGTTCATAGGGAGTGCTTCGACTAACTCTGCCAATGTCATTGGTTTGCCATTTTTGTGGATGATATCCAGTATGCCTAATTGAACTGCACATTTGAGAGACATTGAGTTTATGAAATTGAATATGTGATTCCAAATGTGAGAGCTTGAGCATTAAGAAGCTCAGTAGACTTTTCTTCTCTATGAGGCAATGCCATTTCTTGATCAATATTATGAAATTCTTTGAAAATACTTATGTGATTAACTACACTATTCTTAGAAAATTGTTACTAAAATTTCTTCACCCGATCATGGAGTAACAAAAATTTCTTTGACATAGAAAACGATCACCGAAAAATATGAAATTTTCAGGAGACATAGAATACTCATTTAGCTACCACATATCAAAATTTGATAGTCTGACGGCATGTTTCGACTTACGAAAATGCTCACCGAAACATCATAGGCAGTTTCTCGGATTCATGTTGTCGCGGTTTACAAAATTGTTCATAAATTGAGTCATATAACATGAAATTATGTGAAACCAAAGTCAATGGTTAGGTAACCCATAGGGATATCGTCTCTAACTGGAATTATGTAAAAATACTTAATGTATAAAGTGCAGCAAATTTTTGAGTTTGACAATAAAAACTATAGTTTAGAGAAAATGAAGTTTAGCAAAACCTTTCAAGTTCACATTATTAACGTGTAAACAAAACATGGGATTCCACCAAACTCACAAAATTCAAGAATTGCGGCTATTACAAAAATGGTGATATTTGGACAAAACTAAGAATAGTAAAATACCAAAACTACGTCGTGTTGGACAAAAAAAGTTACAGTAAAAAATTAAAGCTCTTATATATATATATATATATATATATATATATATATATATATATATATATATATATATATATAATAATAATAATAATAATAATAATAATAATATAAATGTCTATCACCTGTATATTATTCACCATTCAACCAACACGACGTTACTATTCTTAATTTCGTCCAAATCTCGCCATTTTGTACAAATTTGCATTAATTACTATCCTTACTATAATATAAGAGTATTAAATTTTTTACTGTAGTTTTTGAAATTCACAATAGCCGCAGTTTTTTTACTTTTGTGGGGGTGGGGGTGGGGGTGGGGGTGGGGGTGGGGGTGGGGTTTTAATTAGTCCCTTGGCTAAAAACTCGACAAACCAAAGCCAATTTTAGCTCGTTTTTACAGCCGCAATCTTTGACTTTTTTTTCTTTATATATTTAAGGCAAGCACTTTATAACTCAACAAACACATAATTTTTTTTTATGTTGTTGAGTTACTCGACAACATTTCTTTTATTTTTTTTTTTTTAAATGTTGTTGAGTTACTCTAACTCGACAACATTTTCTTTTTTTTTCTTGTCGACTTGCTCGACAAGAAATCAAAATTTTCTTTTACTATTCACATATTCGTCCAGATTTTCATTCAATTTTTCACCAATCTTTTTTTATTTGATGTTATAAACAAATTGTACAGAAATTTTTCTCTTTTTTTTTTATTTTTTTCTTTGTCGAGCAGCTTCAGACTGCCCAGATACTATTTTTTTTTGTCAAGCAGCTCGACACAAAACACATTTTGATTTGGAATTTTTTTTTTTTATGTTTGTCGAGCTGATAACATTTAATTTTTTTTAATGTTCTCGAGCAACTCAACAACATTTTATATTAAATTTTTACTGTAGATTTTTTGTCCAAATTTTTTAGTCCAATACTCGACAACATTTTAATTTTGATTTTTTTTTTTGTCTAGTTGATAACATTTGATTTTTTTTTTCATTTTTTGTCTATTTGTTGAGTAACTCAACAACATTTTAATTTTGATATGTTGTCGAGCAACTAGACAAGATTTGATTTTGTAATTTTTTTTTATATGTTATCGAGTTACTAGACAAGATTTGATTTTGAAAGTTTTTTTTTTATGTTGTCGAGTTACTCAACAACATTTGATTTTTTTTTTTTTAACGTTGTCAAGCAATTCGACAATATTTGATTTTTGTTTTAAATGTTGTCGAGTTACACTAACTCGACAACATTTCAATTTTTTTTTTTTTTTTTTGGTTTTCTTGTCGAGCTGCTCAACAAGAAACCTTTTTTTTTTAAATGTGTTGTTTGGGCTTTTAGCCCATTTATTATTATTATTTTTCGATAATTTGCACTTTTGGTCCCAAATTTTTTCAATTTATAACAAATTTACCTCTAATCTTTTTTTAACATTGATCATCCCCAACTTTTGAATTTTGTTGCAAATCACCTCATTTTGTTATATTTTGACGGTTTTGCCATTCTCTTTGAATAAACAACAAAATATATATATAAATGAAGTCCTACAACTTTTAAAAAGTACAAAATAACTCCATCTTCCTCAAAAATCCACCCTGCCCCACCCCTATTCATTTTTCATTTTTCATTTTCAACATAATTACATTACTTAGATAAGTGAGAGACGGCCAAATTATTGTGGTGTGTGTCATTTACAAATTTTTTTCCTTATTTGTTTTTCTTTCACACCTTTTCATTCAATTTTTTTCTATTTTTTTTTATTTTATCTTATAATATTACAGATATTCTAAAAAAATGCTATTATTTTTTTGCTTAATTTTTGTTTCTTATTTTTTTCTTTTAGTATTCACATATTCGTCCAAATTTTCATTCACTTTTTCACCAATCTTATTTTTATTTTTTTATTTAATGTTATAAGCAATTGTACACAATTCTTTAATATTTGGCTTTTGGGTCATTAGTACAAAAGTTGAAAAACTTGGAGCCGAGTTTGAAGAATGAGAATTTTGTCCTATTTAAATTCTTGAAGTGGTGCAATTGACAACACGACGTAGTTTTAGTTTTTTACTATTCTTAATTTCGTCTAAATCTCACCATTTTGTCCTACAAATTTGCATTAATTACTATCCTTACCATAGTATAAGATTATTAAATTTTTTACTATAGTTTTTGGCATTCAAAATAGTCGCAATTTTTTACTTTTGTGGATTTTTTTTAATTAGTCCCTTGGCTTTAGTTTGTCGAGTTACTCGACAAACCAAAGCCAATTTTAGCTCATTTTTACAGCCACAATCTTTGACTTTTTTTTATATATATTTAAGGCAAGCACTGTATAACTCGACAAACACACAACTTTTTTTTTTTGCATGTCGAGCAACTCGACAAACACACAAATTTTTTTTCTTTATGTTGTCGAGTTACTCTAACTCGACAACATTTCTTTTATTTTTTTATTTTTTAAATGTTGTCGAGTTATTCTATTCGACAACATTTCATTTTTTTCCTTGTCGAGTTGCTCGACAAGAAACCAAAATTTTTTTTTACTATTCACATATTCTTCCAGATTTTCATTCAAATTTTCACCAATCTTTTTTTGATTTTTTTATTTGATATTATAAACAAATTGTACACAATTCTTTTTTCTCTTTTTTTTCATTTTTTTCTTTGTCGAGCAGCTTCACATTGCCCAGATACTATTTTTTTTTGTCAAGCAGCTCAACACAAACACATTTTGATTTGTATTTTTTTTATATGTTTGTCGAGCTGATAACATTTGATTTTTTTTATGTTTTCGAGCAACTCGATAACATTTTATATTAAATTTTTACTGTTGATTTTTTGTCCAAATTTTTTAGTTCAAGACAACATTTTAATTTTGATTTTTTTTTTGTCTAGCTGATAACATTTAATTTTTTTTTCATTTTTCTTTGTTTGTCGAGTAACTTAATAATATTTTAATTTTGATTTTTTTTTATTGTTGTCGAGCAACTCGACAAGTTTTGATTTTGGAATATTTTTTTTTATATGTTATCGAGTTACTAGACAAGATTTGATTTTGAATTTTTTTTTTTAATGTTGTCGAGTTACTTAACAACATTTGATTTTTTTTTTAATGTTGTCAAGTAACTCGACAACATTTGATTTTTTTTTTTTTAAATGTTGTCGAGTTACTCTAACTCGAAAACAGTTCTTTTTATTATTTTTTTTATTTTCTTGTCGAGTTCCTCGACAAGAAACCTTTTTTTTTTCTTTTTCAAATGTGTTGTTTGAGCTTTTAGCCCATTTATTATTAAACCAAATTTTTTTTTTTTAAGTTTTCTTGTCGAGTTGCTCTACAAGAATTTTTTTTTTTATTTAAATGTGTTGTTTGGGCTTTTAGCCCATTTATTATTATTTTTTGATATTTTGCATTTTTGGTTTCCAATCTTTTCAATTTATGACAAATTTACCCCTAATCTTTTTTAAGCATTGACCATCCCCAACTTTTAAATTTTGTTGTAAATCACGTCCTTTTGATATATTTTGACGATTTTGACCTCCTCTTTGAATAAACAAAAAAAAAAAAAAAAGAAAGCTAAAAAAAAAAAATTGTAAATGAAGTCTTACAACCTTTAAAAAGTACAAAATAACTTCATCTTCCTCAAAAATTCACCCCACCCCTATTCATTTTTCCTTTTTTATTTTCAGTAGAATTACATTACTTAGATAAGTGAGAGACGGCCAAATTATTGTGGTGTGTGCCATTCACAAATTTTTTTCCTTATTTGTTTTTCTTTCACACCTTTTCATTCAATTTTTTTCTAATCTTTTTTTTTTTATTATTTTATCTTATAATATTGTTTTGCTTATTTTTTTCTTTTACTATTCACATATTCGTCCAGATTTTCATTCACTTTTTTCACCAATCTTTTTTTTTTATTTTTTTATTTGATGTTATAAGCGAATTGTACATAATTCTTTAATATTTGGCTTTTGGGTCGTTAGTACAAAAGTTGAAAAACTTGGAGCCGAATTTGAAGAATAAGGATTTGGCCCTATTTAAATTCTCGAAGTGGTGCAATTGAATAAAATATAAAATGGCCACTTTACCACATCAATTTACCAACATCCAAATGTCGTTTACAAATCTTAGTTATTTAATTTTTTTTGTACGCGTTATTTAATTTTTTTATACGAATTATGTGTTTATTTGGTTATGCTTTTCTTAATAGAATTTCAACATTTTACTTAATTAATTGTATTAAATGGTATATTCAAAAATATGTTTTTCATATTTATTATTTACATATTATACATTTAATATTTTTTATACTAAAATTTTTTATACATACATATTCAATGTTTTACTAATATTTTTTTTTACTGAATTATTTATTACATATTATTCTAAATAAATACTATTATTTTTTTTCTTATTTTTTTCTTTTACTATTCACACATTCGTCCAAATTTTCATTCAATTTTTCACCAATATGTTTTTATTTTTATTTTTTATTTGATGTTATAAGCAAATTGTACACAATTCTTTAATATTTGGTTTTTAGGTCATTAGTAAAAAAAATTGAAAAAGTTGGAGTCAAATTTGAAGAATGAGGATTTGGTCCAATTCAAATTTTCGAAGTGGTGTAATTCAATAAAAATATAAAAATTGTCACTTTACCACGTCACTTTACCAACATTCAAAGGTCGTTTACGAATCTTTGTTTCTAATTTTTTTTCTACGAGTTATTTAATTTTTTTTCTACGCGAGTTTATTTGGTTTTCCTTTTCTTAATAGAATTTCAACATTTTACTTAAGTGATTGTATTAAATAGTGTATGTTCACAAATATATTTTTCATATGTATTATTTACGTATTATACATTAATATTTTTTATACTAAATTTTTTTATACATATATATTCAAGTGTAGCCTACGTGCAACGCACGTGTCAAAAACTAAATAATATTTGTGAACATACTATTTAATAGTATGGAGGTATAGGAAGTGAACATACTATTTGTGAACATATATATTGTATGGAGATATAGGAAGTGATTGTTGATATTATTCATTTATTTAAGAACAAAATTTACTATTAAATACAAAAAAGAAAATAAGTTATTTGAATTTTAAAAATTTATATTCTTTACAAAAAAGACGTTATTACTTTTTGAAAAATTGAGGATATATCTTTAAATATTCTTTTATTTCGAGAACAAAAGTATGATGTAGTGTAATGTAATCAAATTATAAGGATTCAAATTCTAATATGTTTACTTTTAAATTTCTTATTTAATCAAATATTATTTTCAAAATTATTACATTATTTATTTTATGAAAAACTCTTGTTTTATAAGTTTTAATTTAATTTTTAAAATCCTAACTTTTAAACAAATTCAAATGACGAAAAATCTTAAACCTCTGAGATCGTAAGATGAGCTTAGACAATCATTAGTCAAGCAATTGGTCATAGTTCAATTAGGGGTAGGGGTGGGCGTGGGTCGGGTTGGGTCGGTGTTCAACCCAACCCTACCCAAATTGGCAAAAATTTGGTTTTGGCTCGAAATCGACCCAATTGGAAAAATTCGAGTCCAAACCGACCAGAACCAATTCGAGTCAGTTCGGGTTTTCGATTTCAAGTCCGATTAAAGCTTATTTTAAATTTATTTATTTTTAAATTGAGTTGGTTTTGGTTTGGATAAACCGACTCGAATTTGCCACAAATCGATCCCAACTAACCCAAGTCGGTTCGAGTTGGGTCTATTTGATGATTTGGCAGTTAATTTGCATAGCCCTAAGCTCAATTATAAGATATATGCCAATTAGTTTGAAATAATATCATATACTGTATAATAAACATTTGTCAAACGACATACGAATTGCATCAAGTGATTTCTAAACATATTTAAATATATTATTATTATTATTATTATTATTATCATCATTATTATTATTATTATTATTATTATTACTACTACTTTTAAATAAAAAAAGTTACTTATTTTAAACAAACTCTTTGTTGTAATAATAAATAACTTATTTATTATGACTCTGACCAAAAAAATATTTATATATTTTATAACTTACTTATGTACTTTACTTCTTAAGCTTAGCAAAAATGCCTAATAACATCTTGTTTGGCCATATTTGAAAAGAAATAAAAGTTACTTTTCAATTAACATTTTATTTTCAAAAATATTAGAATAAGCAACTTTTTTAAGTAAAATTTATTCATTCAAGAAGAACTATAGTATTATTGTCAGAACATATAAATTATAATTAGTGTGATAAGAATAAAAAATATTTATTTTTAAAATTTACTCATTTACTTATAAGTAAATTTTGGCGTAGAATTGAGTCTCACAAAGAAACCAAAAAATCAACATTTAACCTTCTTACTAATTGTTAATGTCGAAATATGTACTATCCATGTGTCAACAGATCCCTAGTTAATCATCTGCCAACATATATGTTACCTGCACACTAAAACGACCGTCAGGCACCAAGATCACCAGAGAAAAAAGGTTTGGTGATCATTGGTACTTCGATGATCAAGTCAACTGCCGGTATATGTGAAGGGATAACAATATATGGGGGAATAATAAAATGGGTGTGGGAGAAACAAGCAGACAGAGATTTGAGCAGAGTTAAGGGTGAGAATAATGCGTACCTTAGAACAATAAGAGATGTTGTATTTATAGTTTCAGAGCACTAATTGTATAGGAGTTGTGTTAATAGTCATGTGTAACATTGTGAGCCTTGGTTGTTGTGACGGTAGTTTTCAGATTCAAGAATGTCCCCTCATTTTGCCTTGTCCAAGGTGGGGGAGAATCAAATTTCCCAACTCAGCCATCTCCGCAAGAGGTACCGTTGTAGCAAGAAGTACAAGATGTAGTGCAACTGAGGACGATTTACTCATCCGCTATCCCAGTATTAGATCAGACTACTCATCATCTTCCCCCGCATTTGTCTCCGTTTCCTATCCCTCGAAAGACAAGGGGAAGAGAATCACAAAGGATACGGGCAAGGCCGCTGGCCAAAAGAGGAAATCTTATGTAGCCGCGGAGGGGCTTATGAAGGATGCTTGCAAGACCAGGCGGGTTGAGGAGCGAACTCCTACGACTGGCGAAGATGAACTTAATCCGGGGGTTGGTCTTGACCAAGGAAGTGTACAACACCCTCAAGGGCTTCGACGGAAAGTTCAGCAAGGAAGATGCCAAGTCGAATAAGTTATCTGAAGATTTGAAGGCGATTAGCCTCGAAAAAGTGTAGCTGGAGTTGGATAAGAAGCTTTTCAATTTAAGCTGGATTTGGTCGTAATAAAAGAGGTTGATATGAAAGCCAAGTATGAGATTGAGCTGAAAGCCGTGAATGAGAGTTTGAAGCATGCCCGGGACTAGAAAAGGGCTGTCGAGGTCTCTCAAAAACACGTTGAAGAATCTCAGAAATTGGCCAAGGATTGGGCATTCGCGGTTGAAACTACCATTGCCACAGCCACTTGGAGGCTGTGGTTGTGGAAAATGATAAGCTGTTGGCCAAAGCCAGAAAAGATGTGGAGAGGGTCAATGAAGAGAGTGCCAATGTCGTGGCTAGGGCAGTTATAGCATACTAGGATGGATTTTGAAAACACGCATGAATACAAAGAGCTCGCTCATCGCTTTATGACGGCATGCGTGGAGCAGCTGGTTGAGAGGATTGTGGATGGGGACGAAGCCCAAACTACCACTCCCATCATAGGAGAAGGCCCATAATGTGCCAACCATAAAGAGGCGGCGAGGCAGTAGGACTTGTAAATTTCTATTCTTTGTTTTTGTATCTGTTCCAACATTAGCAATGTAATTTATTTTCTGTTGTTTCTCTTGCATGAAACTTTATTTGCGTATTGTGGGTTATATAGATATGCAATCGGTAGAGTCCATTACTAGTGATGAGGCCTAGTTGCCAAGGTTGACATCTTTTGAGAGAAGTACAAATCATGGAGTTATCCTTTTCTGTTGGACACGAAAAGTTGGATCTGAAATTGAGGAGTAATTCTTCTAGGCATTAATGGCGCGACCTTTTTGTTGAATTTGAGGGGTTAAAGGCACTAATATCTGGGCAAGTGTGGCATATGGCGTTCCAGTTGCCTCTTAAATGACTGTTCATTAATAACCTCAGTTAATGCTTTGCGTTTCCCATGCAGTCATGCTTTGTGTTTTCCATGCAACCCCTATATAAACATTAGGGGTCTTTTATTTCATTTTTCACGCATCCATATCATATGTAAATATGATCAATTCATCACAGGGTGAAAGATGCAAAGAAAGCTTCCCTGCAACTTGTCCAATTGTTTCCGGTATTCAATTTAAGTATCTCGTAAAGAAAGAGACTAAAAATCACATTCAGAGGACCAAGTAAGTACGTACAAGTGTCCCAAACGTACTTCAGGTCAGTGGGGTGCGTTGGATACTATGAAAGAAGTTGGGCCTAGCAGCCTTAGCAAGAAGTTCTCAAATGATACATCCACAATGGACATCGATGATAAATGCTTTGATGATCCTGATTCATATGACGAGGCTGAAAGCCATCTGCCAAAAGTATCAACAGCATTTTTTGAGCAGTATGGCATAATTAGTCACCAAATCAAGTCATATGGTATCATCACCTAGATATCATATTTGGGAGACTTCTTATCATGGTAAAGTCAGACTTGTGCTGCATGGTAAAGTCAGACTTGTGTTGCAGACGAAGCTCGACGAAGCCTACATAATTCCAAAGACTAGAGGCTAACTAGGTAGGCTATAGACCACTTCGTGTGCCAACTCTAAAGAGGCAACGGGGTAGTAGGACGATAGTCACGTTCATTTCATTTCATTTTGTAATCCTGACTTTGATAAATAAATGAAAAGATAGTTTGATTATCCTTGTCTGTTGTATTATTGAGGTTGAAATGAGTTACTTTGAACAATAATCTAACATGTTCGTTCGTCGAGGCTTAGGAAATACGTTCACGAACTATGCGAAGCCTTCTGTTCTACCAACTTCTGCGAACTATAAAAGGCTTTCTGACTTGATCCAATTAGGAACCGTGCAAGGCTCTTTGGTCAGAATGTCATCGCTAGATAAGAGGGGCTCTTTGATTAAGAGGCCTGCGCTAGGTAAGAAAGCCTCCGTAATCGGAAGGTCTTTGCAAACATTTTCGCGCGTGATGTAGGTTGATGACGTCATCCTTGCGCAAGGAAGGTACAAATCAAAAGACGCATTTATGTGGTGCAACCTTTATACTTTCCTAGGATTTTTTTGGAGTGCATTTTCCTTACACGTGTCCGTTACCTGACGGTTTGTATTCTGGGATTTGCATTAACGGTTGGGATTAGTCGCAGGAACCATGACTTCTTGTAATATTAGTTTATGTTGTTTTCATCAAATTCACTAATGAAAAATGTTCGTGTTTCGCATCATTTGTGATGAATGTAGTTGTCCGATGCTTTTTTTTCTCTTTTTGAATGTGTGCGCATTGGATGTTTAGTCAGCGAGTTTAAAAGAGTTAACCGCAAACTACACTCTCTCGCTGCCATATTTTCTTTACTTGTTTGTATGAATACGCATTAGAATTTTACCCAGCGAGTTAAAAGAGTTGGTCGCGAACCACTCTCTCTCACTATTGTGCTTTCTTTACTTGTTTGTATGAATACATGTTAGATTTTTACCCAACGAGTTAAAAGAGTTGGCCGCGAATCACACTCTCTTTCTGCCGTACTTTCTTTACTTGTTTGTATGAATACGCGTTAGATGTTTATCCAGCGAGTTAAAAGAGTTGGCCGCGAATTACACTTTCTCGATGCCGTACTTTCTTTACTTGTTTGTATGAAATACGCGTTAGATGTTTACCCAGCGAGTTAAAAGAGTTGGCTGCGAACCACACTTTCTCGCTGCCGTACTTTCTTTACTTGTTTGTATGAATACGCATTAGATGTTTACCCAGCGAGTTAAAAGAGTTGGCCGCAAACTACATTGTGCTTTCTTTAATTGTACAACTGGGCAGAGATTATTATAACTCGAAAAGTACTGAACTTTATTGAAATAATGCAACGACTGAACAAAGTCGAAAGAAATGTTGATATTCAGTTTAAGGCTGACAAAAAAAAAAGAATAAAAACTACTGGTAGTATGGGCGTAGATGAGTAATGTTCTAGGAATTGTCTTCCTTCCCTCTGAGTCCTCCAACCTCTAGGTTCAAGGTCAAACCTCCTCGATGATTTTATAAGGTCATTTCCAAATGGGTCTGAGGGTTCCGATCCCCACTTCTTTGTTAGCCAGGAAAACCTTTTTAAGGATGAAGTCGTTGATATGGAAAGTTCTGTTCTTAACTTTTGAGTTGTAGTACCTGGCCATCTTCCTTTGATAAACCGCCAGGCTAAGTTACGAGTTGCCATGCCTTTCTTCCTGTAAGTCAAAGTTTGCCCTGTGTAGATCCTCATTGATCACATCGTCGAAATACAAGTGTCTTGGATAAGGTATTCCCACATCGACAAAAATCATCGCCTCTGTCCCGTATGCCATGGCGAAAGGAGTTTCGCTAGTTGTCGTCCGAGATATGGTCCGATATGACCATAAAGTCTCGGGTAGTTCTTCGGCCCATCCCCCTTTAGCAGATTCCAACTTTCTTTTCATAATATGCTTGATAATCTTGTTGACAGCTTCCACTTGGCCGTTGGATTAGGGGTAATAGGGAGTGGTGAAATCCCTCAGAATGCTGAGCTCTTCATAATTCGAGTTAAATTTCTTCCCGGTGAACTGCGTACCCGTTGTCGGAAACAAAGGAATGAGGAATCCCAAAATGACAAACGGTGTTATTCCAAATGAACTTCTACATGTTCTCCTCCGTGATTTTAGCCAGAGGCTCAACATCGTACCACTTGGTGAAATAGTCCATTGCTATGATCGCGAACTTGACCCCACCCCTTCTAGTCTGAAGGAGACTTATAAAATCGATTCCTCATTTGGCGAAAGGCCATTGACTAATGACTGTTCTGAGCCGGGAGCTTTGGCACAACGGCAAATTTCTGGCACTTGTCGCATTTCTTCGCATAAGCATGTGATTCCTTCTTCATAGTCGCCCAGTAGTATCCTTGTTTTAGAGCTTTTTGTGCTAGGGTAATCCCCCTGAGTGATTACTGCATATTCCTTCATGTATCTCATTCATCACGTAATCCGCCTTATCCTGAGTAATGTAGTGTAGAAGTGGGTGGCTAAAACCTCTCTTATATAAGATCTAGTCCTGTAGGACAAACTTCGTAGCCCTCCTACGAAGTTTCTGGGCCTCTTTCCCTATTATTTAGCAGGGCTTGATGAGTCAGGTACGGGACGATCTCCTTTATCCACCTGGGGGATTCGATTATCATCACGGCGTTCTGTGGCAGAGCCTCGTCAATGGACGGTCGGCTAAGATTTTCAACCGAAATGGCCCTTATCTAGTCAGAGTTTTTGCTACTTGCCAACTTAGAAAGGGCATCGAAAAATCTAGAGTAACTCAAATTCCACGAAGTGGGATAGGAGATCTTTGGCCTTCTTTAAATAGGTCACCATAGATTGCTCGTGAGCTGTGAAGGTTTCGTTGACTTGGCTAACTACTAGTTGCGAGTCGCTGTAGAACTGGATTTTCCTTGCTCTCATCTATTATACCAACTTCAAGCCTGCCGTATTCGGTAGCATTGTTTGAGGCTTTAAACTTTAGGTGAAGCGCGCAGTTGAGATTATGGCAGTCGGGGCTAATCAATAGAATCTCGGCTCTAGCTCCAATTTCACATGAGGATCCATCAACATACAGTTTCCATGTCGGTAACTCCTGAGGCTTAGCTTCAAGCAAGCCTTCTGGGATATGGGCGAATTCGGCCATGAAATCTGTTAAAGCATGTCCCTTTATGGAGGGCCTATGCTTGTAGAAAATGTCGAATTGGCTGAGCTCAATCGACCATTTCATCAGTCTTTCTGAAGTATCTGGCTTCTGGATAATATGTCTTAGAGGAAGATTTGTTAGGACATCTATGCTGTGTGACTAGAAGTATTGTCAGAGCTTCATGGATGCAACTATCAGAGACAAGGTGAGCTTCTTCATGTCGGAGTACCTCGTTTCTGCATCCAACATTGCCGTGCTCACATAGTAGACGGGGTGTCAGGGCCCACAGCTATACTTAGCCCCCTGACAGCATTTGCAGCCACAGTTACCCAACTTCGGCCTCACTCTGTAAATATTACTTTCAGTTGTTATTTATGTTAGTTTGTAATATGTTATTTTCCGTTATGATTCTTCAGCTTTTTAATATCTACTCATATAACTTAGGTTTTTGTTACGTAAGCTATTATAGGGGGTAGTTGGTATTCGAAGTCTTGTCAAGCTTACTGGTGTTTACCCTCTACACTAGCCATTGTAATTTTCTGCTTTCGTTAATCAATCAACAATCTATTTTCGTTGCATTCAAATCTTCTGTTGCAAAGCTTTCTTTAAATTATCTTCATTATTGAATCGATCGAGAACAGGCAGAAGATAGTCTAGCATAGTAGACTACTGTCGCACGGTGCCCCTTTCTGTGCTAGAAAGAAAGATGCCCCATGATAGTTGGTATCAGAGCTTCGGCTCACGACCTTCAAGAAGAAAGCGATGGATCTGAATGCATCATACACCACTGAGGTGGTGGATAACAAAAAGAGTACTAAATAGTGCTTGGATGTGCTCGATGGGCAAAGTACTAGGTTATGTGACGCTGTCGAGACCATTGAGGAAAAGGTCGAGATAGCAGAGGCAGACATCCGCGAATTGAACATCCAATTGGATGAGAGTCGAATGATGTGCGCAATGATGATTGATGTTGTTGCAATCCTTCCCGATCTGCGGGAAGAAATAGAAGCCATGAGAGTTGCGAATACTTCAGCGTGTAGTTGGTAATGCCCCTGCACAAGAGTATGCACATAGGCTTAGAATTCTAGAACCGTGTATCTATGGTGGGGCGCGCGACGCGAAAAAAGTCGATAACTTATTGTTTGACATGGAACAATAATTTCATGCCACCAACATTGAAGACGGGGAAAGAAAGTGACGAAAAATACCACGTATCTGGGTGGACATGCAAAACTATGGTGGCAGACAAAATATGCTGATATTCAGGCCAACAAGGCCTAGATAGACACATGAGAACTCCTTAAGGAAGCGATCAGAACACAGTTTTTCCCAGAAAATGTGGAATATCAGGCCCGACGAGCACTAAGAGAACTGAAACATACTCGTTCCATCCGAGACTATGTGAAAACCTTTTCAGGGCATATGCTAGATATCTGAGACATGTCTGAAAAGGACAAGCTCTTCACTTTCATGGAAGGGCTGAAACTATAGGTGAGAACCGAACTCCAAAGACAGAAGGTGGCTGAAGTAAGTACGACAATGAGAGCTACCGAATGCTTGATGGACTATCAATTGGAACCCAGAAAGGAGCAGTTGCAAGTAAATAGCCAATCTCGAGGGAGAGAAAATATATCTTTCAATCCCACATCAAACTCAAATGGGGGAGAACACTACTCTCACCATAAGGGAGGCCACCAGTGTGATGTCAAATTTTAAATAACTCGCAAGTGTACGAATCTATTGGAATATAGAAAAGTAGTAACGAGGTCGATCCCACAGAGACTGCAATGACGAAAGTCTAATCTACTCTAAATTAACTATTATTCTAGACTAGTTGGGTCGAGAGGAATTTGGTTGAAATAATTTAACATAAAGACTAATTAATTGTGATAAAAAGTTGAGTTGAAAATTCAAGTTATTTAAAGTACCAAAGTTTCGGAATCCACAATTTTTTAACTTAACAATTATCCAATTATTGATTAATTCTAAAAAAAAATGACAACTTGAAATCAATCTATTGTCGTCTTAAAATATTTATCAATTATATCCAAAAGAAGAAACTCCAATATAGGCTCTCCTTTGCTTCAATCATAAATTACTTAAGCGTTTTCTGTATCAAATTCAATTTAAAAAAAAAAACAAAGAATCAAAAGTTTTATAAGCATTCTATGTGTCCAAAATCGATAAAAAGATAACAGAAAATCAAAAGAAATTAATAGAACACGTTTAAGCATCAAGCACGAATTAATTAAATCAATTTCTAACAATCAAGAATACATGATATTTAAGATGAAAGAAATTTTATTTAATTAATCTAACAAGAACGAACCATGAAAGTTAAAGTTATAAAACGGAATTAAACGAATAACAAAATAATCACTTTGTTTAAACAATGTTTCATCGTCTACCTTGGCTCAAGAAAATTAGAATAACATAATTAAATTAAAAATAAAAGAATTGATAGAACCCGGCATAGATTGAAGGAGAAGAAATCTTCCCAAAACTTTTCTTCGCCAAGTAATTCTTCTTCCTTGTTTCTTGCCGTCTTTGTCTCTCCCAAAATTACCTCTCAAACTTGGCTCTAATCTTGTCCTAAATCGGCTCTCCCTTGTTATGAGTTAATAACTCATATTTATACTTTCCTAATTGTGCCCCAAAAGATCTCAAAATATTATAAAATTCGTGGGCCAAAAGGTTTCCTAATCGGATTAGAACTCGAAAAGGAAAATAAAAATTCCTCAGCAAAATTAACACTGGGCGATCGCCCAGGCAACCTTCAATGCATTATGCTTTTGCTTGGTGATGTTGGGCACTCGCCCAGCTTGCTTATTTTAAATCCTTGTAATTTGGTCTTTCTAGTTTCCACACCCTCCAATTTGGTCTTTCAACTTTATGTAATCTCTAATTTGGTCCTTCAAATTTTGATTGAGTGAAATTGAGATCACAAATTCTCTAAATATTTGCCAAATTGTTGCCATTTTTGTCAATTCTTCTCCAATTGCTTATAAAACAGGTCCAAAACTGAAATAGAAGCAATTATACACTAAATTAAGTATAAATTCAATAAAATAACGAGTTAAAAGCTTCGTTTAAAGGCCTGAATAAATGCACAAAATACACTTATTAAACACCCCCACACTAAACATTTATTCGTTCTCGAACAGAAGTAAAAATAAACTACAAATTTAAACTAAGCTAAAAGAATTAACAGGAATTGTGTTTATGTTAAATTTCTTACCATATGCCTCAAGTTTGAAAATAAAGTAACACTTTTAGAAAGAGATTAAACAACAACACAAAAATTTTTCACTTATCCGATGCTCGTCCTTTAGTGAGTGTGTGATTAGCCAAAAATTGAACTTATACATGTATTAGACCACGACCAATATTGTGTTGTTGATATTTTCATAATCCCGAACCCTTTGTAGTTATTTATTCCTTACAACTCTCATAAATTATCACACTTCTAATACTTTTTTTCTCCAATCCCGAGGTGTTCTAGCGAATTTGGTTCTTATTGATCAACACAATGCTTTTTTAAAATAAAGTGGTAAAAATTAGAACATCGTATTCTTAGAACTAGGATGGTGAGTGATTTCTAAATTCTCATATTCAGTCTATTAGGTTCTGACCTAACAATCCTTACCGAGCATTTCTAACTATTTTTATTTATTTTACTCATATAAACAGTCTTACATCATGTGCAATACTTCTCTCTCACTAACTTTCTATGTGACCATTGTAGTGAGCTTTGAGCCGATGACTCTCAAGTCATATGACTATAGAACACCAGGTTTTAAAATACTCTAACAGATTTAGTTGCTCGATTCCACATGCTAATATACATATATATATATATATATATATATATATATATGACCCATGTAGCAAGCTTTAGGACGATGACTCTCAAGTCAGATGACCATTGGGCACTAAGTTTTAAGATACCTTAACAGGTTTAATTGCTCGAATCAGATATTTTATTTTATTTTAATAGTAGTGAGTAGTGCTCAATTAAGATTCCTTGACTATAACCTATTCAACCAAATATGAGACCCAGAAAACTTAAACCATCAAAATTCTCAGAACACAAGTAGTAACTTTAACACCCCAAAACTGTTCTCAAAGCAGTTTCGTTACTAGCTTAAGGATTTAGGAACGGAATTTTTCATAATGATACTTAGTCAACATATGAGGTATTTTTTGAGGTACATATGATTAATTTTTATTTATGTTTTTTTTTTCTTATTTTTTTTTTGTTTATTTAAAGAGAAGAGCAATTTGGTTATAAAGGACCTACCACGTCAAGTTTTTCATACGTTGGGGATGTGTGATGCTATATTTTTAGGTTAGGGGCATATCTCCAACAATTTTAAAACGTTGAAGACCTTTGATGCAATTATCCTAATATAATATGTTGATATAAGTATGATAGAATTTTAATTGTTTTTAATTTAAATCACCACGAGAATGAAGTATTTATTAATACTAAAAATATATAAGAAATAAGATGCATAACTTAGGAGATGACAACACAGATAAACTTAAGCAGTTCAAGTAACTCGGAATGAAAGAAAATTTCCTGCTTTAAACTTCATTTGCTCTGCTCGTGCTTTTTGTCAACATCCATCATCACAGATAATTGTTGACTCATGATTAATCTTATAATAGACACTCGCCTCTACAAAATACGAAAGTGTCTCGTCACTCAAATCTCTCTTCCATAAACATAACCTTTTATTCCATCTAAATTTGTTGTTCATATTGTTTTTTACAATATATATGTATAAAATGTATAAAATGATTAATTATTTTTTTTACCTTCCGTTCCATCTGGATTTAGATCTCGATCAAACTTTTTCCTTCAAGCTTCTATCCTTCACCTTTATTGGTTACGATATTGCTAAATAACCCTCTTTATTATCAATTGATTGGTCTGTGACGAAGGGTTTGCTAAATTAAGCTGTGACATTATCATTTCTTCATTTCGTTAAATTAATTTTCTTCTTTCGAAAAATTAATAAAACAATGACCTTAATTATGGGAATGGCAATGAAGAAAATAGACCGTGTTTTCCAGTGCAAGGACGAATAAGCAAAAGTTGACGCTTTGACACATGGAAACTTTTCAACTTCAGATCACATGCAACGGTGGGGATTTGATCTTTCTTGACGAGGTTAGTATTGCAAACTGAAGAGAATTGAAGAATTGGCAACATATCCAGCTTTGAAAAATCAAAAATCAGTCTCATACTACTAATATCCTATTGATTGCAGCTTTCTTCAGACCTCCGAGAAAAGCATGAAAAAAAATGGCTCGATCCACCTGTCGAGCAGGGACGAAAGTCGGCCTTAGTGATCCGACGGTGCCAAGTAGAAGGGGCGCTTCCGGTTCTGTCAGTGCTTGAAACAATTTTGTCATGGGAAATTTGCAAGGTAAAAACACACAATTAGTCACTGAACTTATAGGTGGGTTTCATTTTGGTCATTATCTAAATTAGTCATCCAACTTTATATTTTGTTTCATGTTGATCGCTAAATTTTAATTTGTTTAAAATTAGTCAATTAACTTTTAAGTTTTATTTCACAATGGTCATTACATTAGTCTCCACAACAAACATTAATGTTAAATTTGATGTCTCAAATGACCATATATTTTGCCATTTAGAAAAATGACTCTTATAAAAACGTCTTGGATAGATACTAATCTAGATAGAGTTGCAAATATGACCAACACAAAACAAATTTTATAATTAGGTGAATAATGTGGAACAAATCAAAATATAGTGACCAACGTGAAACAAATCTTAAAGTTGGATATTTATTGTAAAACATATTAAAAGTAGTGACCAAATTGACACCTTGCATAAAAAGTTCTTAACAATAAAATAAAATATGTAATTTAAATTTTTTAACTTAACCTAACAAACGCCTAGACAATTTTCGTCGGCGAAAACTAAGCAACTTATTGACAATATGACAAGAAAGAGAAAGAGGTAAGAGGTGAGAGAAAATGTGAAGCGATTGGGGGTAGGGATGGAAATAGTACAGTGAATAAGTGAAATGTCTTAAATTAAAGTTGAAGAGAAGTGGTAGCTGGTGACAGTGGCTGAAGGTAGTGCTTGTAGGGCTGTGACTTTAATGCATCAAAACGAAGATAAAACATTCGAGCATACAACAAATAGATAACATTCCATTGCTTTCCTTAACCTAAAAAATTTCAAAAATTTGACTTCAAATTAAGTGTATGTTTGTATGTGCTTATAAACACTTATAAGCTGGTTAAACATTATTTTTATCCACACATTTTATAGGATCTACAACTTTTTTCTATTTTCTATCCACACAATTCATAGGACCCACAATTTATAATCTATATTTTTTTTGCCAATCATACATAATTTAAACTGATTAAATTTTCAAGTATATATTTTATTCACACATTTTGTAAGACCTACAATTTACTGTTCATTTATTTTTCACACATTTCATGTGATTCAGAGCTTATAAGTAGTTAAAAATAATTTTAACAGTACCAAACACGCATGTAAGCAATTTACAATAAATTAAGTATTATTTTCGATGAATGTAGAATTAATTATACAAATATATATTTTTTCACTATTTTAACGTTGCTAGATTTACTAATTAAAAGTTTTAAAACAATTAGTCTTTACATAATATATTTCGTTAATTTTGGTATATCTCCCTTTCCTAACTTTATTGTTATTGTGTAATTCTTATAAACATCTTTTAGCTGCGTAAATCGTCATTTTCATAAATTATCAGAGTCATAGTGGATACAATTCAATCAAGTTGCAGATTTATAAATTAACCCCTCCCCCCACCCCCCCCACACCCCCCCCACACACACTAGCTTGGATCTTTCCACAACCTATGACAATCACCAGTCACCAAACCATCTCCCTAGGCTGAGGGTTTTTTGGCTATGGATTTTTCTCTCAAAATTGAAATTGAGGTTACAATTAGCTTTTGTGTGAATAATGTCTAGTTTTTTCTCACTAGGTGGCAACGACCACACTTGCATCAACAAAAACAACTCCAACACCAAAATCAACATCAAAATGGTGGATTCTTACAATTATAGTTATAGATCAGCAGTGTTTGGGGTGATGAGGCCAAGCAGCATCGTAAATTGCTAGGAATGCGGGAACTAGGTAGAGAAAGACTGTGTGCATTAACACGATCCATCTCGAATCACCCTAGTAGACCTGCAACGTGACGTGAGCCGATGATGGATGCCAACGAGGTGCTGGACCACCACCAAGGCAAACTTTGACATGACTTTGAATATAAGAATTTAATGAAATTTCAACATAATTTTTCCTATAAATTGGACTAAACCAACCTAAAAACAACACAATTCCCAAACACAACTATATACAAAATCAAATGGGGACCACGTGCCCCTCTAATATGTACCAATCCAAAAATAACCATTTTACTATCATTTACAAAATAGGCAAAATGTTATGATTTACATAAAAAATGCGGCAAGTCCATCTAACTTCTACATGCCACAAGTGATACAAAAGACATACAAAAACTGGTAAACACATGACATGTGAATGATAATGAATTGCTTAACAAAATATAATCATACAATTAACTAGGTCGGATGGCTCTGACTTTGGCTCTGACGCGACAAAATCTCCCAAAAGCTGCTCAAAATCTCAACTGAGTCCTAATAAGATGAAGCATGACAATTTGCAAATAAGTATACTTTTTTCAATTTATAATTATAAACTGAAAAATTATATCATACATTTAAGCAATAAAGATTACGAAATCCCTTGTACTTAATATAAGTAAACCAACTGTAAACCATAGAGAAACTGAAAAATGCTAGTATGATTATAGTTCTCAAATAATATGATTAGACTATAAGCTGCAATTTAAAGTCTGAACGTGGATAATATGAAATCTGTAATCTATATACTAAGGGTGTGTTTAATTGGCAAGTTTTCCATGAAAAATATTTTCTACTTTGACTGTTTGATACAAATGTGGAAAATGAAAATTAATTCTAAGGTACAACCACTTTAAGCTTGTTTTTTGCCAATTCTATGGAAAATATTTTCATATGGGTTTGATGGTTTTTATTTTCCAACTTACATGGATATTTTTTTCTTTTCCACCATTGCCAATCAAACACACCCTAATTGTTCTGAAATACTACGCCAAAAATGTACCCTGAAAATCACTAGTAATATGTAATATGGAATCTGGTCATATGTATGCAGAGCTACTCCCAAAGGGCTAAGCATCCCGATACACGACCCAAAGACTATGTGTGTACGAGAGTGGATCCCAAAGACCTCTAGTAATTTGTGCATACACTGTGGAAACACATTCATGCTAGTGCAAAGCGGGTAAAATCATCATATTTGACCATACACTGTGAAAACACATTCATACTAGTGTAGAGCGGGTAAAAATCACTTAGATAATTCTTGGTGGTTTTAAAATTAACTTTATATGTACTAAAACATTTAATAATGATATAATATACTAATAAAAGATTTAACAGAACTAGATTTAAATTGTGAAAAAATTACTTATTTATAAAATCTAGTTTGTACTAAAAATCGTACTTGTCTACTAATTATTTTGAAAATAATTAATGTTTGCAATTTTTGTAATTTACTAGAAGCACTAAAATAATTAAAAAATTCATATAAACTTTACGGAATAATATAATATAATCAAATGTTCATTTTCTGAAAAATAAGTTTTTCCATTCAAAGAGTTTATGATACTAGGGTTTTTAGTGTTTTGAAGTTATTAGTGTTTTTTAAGTCAACGCAAAGTATAAAAAAAAGGGGTGATTGTACTACAAATTTATGATACTAGGGTTAGTAGTGTTTTGAAGCATGTATTGACTATAAAGAAAACCAAGAAAGATCAAATAACACAAGCCTATTTCTGCATAGCTCAAATCAGATAAAATATTTGTACCGCTCTATTAATTGTGAAACTAGCTCGGAGACTCATTGGACCCATATAATTCAAGCTCTAATAATTAGATACTTCCTAGTTTAATTAGTAATCACCACTCAATTCACTAAAGGCATGAGACTGCACTCTCGAATTATATAAAATCACATAAGCTTATATTATTCTGTAATAACATCTTCTAACCTACTGAGCTCCATATCAGATATCCATAATTAGAACTGGGCTAAAATAACCATTTTACCCTTCTAATTATTTTAATTCATTAAGCTTACATTTTCTTCAACGATTTTCAGTGAACCAATTAGAGGCACGATTTAACCAATGCTGATATTGAGCTCATATTTAAATCGTTTAATAGAAAAAATATACCGATGTAACAATACATCGCTCACTCTCGAGTCCCTAATATACCGATGTAATTGACCATATGAATTCATATCGCTTATTGTTATATCAAAGAATCTTCGAGTTTACAAATAATGTTCATTATCCAATCTAGGGGTTTAAGTAATCCATAAAACAATCATGTGGAATTTAATTCTCCGTATCAAGATATAGAATTAAATTCTAACACATAATCTTGTCCAACGCACTATGAGTGTACTTGTGTCAGTATTCAAAAAATTACTATTCTGCGATTAGGACAAATTGATCACCCTAATTGATGGAATCGATGATATTACAACCTTGATAATACAGGGTGCCAACCCTTGTTCATCAATCATGAACTAAGGAGTGAGTTCTCAACTCAAATTTGAATAGAATTTAAAAATCAATATAAATTTAGGTGTTTTCAAATTAGATTTTATTATATGTCATTAAAATTTAGGTGTCTCAACTTGGATTTAAATAGATTATTTAAAAATCTAAGTGTCCTCAACAATTAGTGGATTGCTCAAGATTTTATTAATTAGAAGATTTTAACAGATTTCGAGCTCATAAATATAAATATCAAATTCTTTAGGAATTCTAGCATGACCCCTCAAAATTTTAATCTACCTCTTTGCTCATGCCTCTCTCACTCTCGCCTTTGGCCTTTCTTCCTTACAAAATCAACAATCTGTTTAATTTCGAAAAATACAAACAAGTTATTATCACGTTGAAACTATTTCAATGTCTTTTTACTAATTTTTTAATCAAAACAAGTCAAAACCCAACCTGTGTTGGTGGCTGCTAAAAAAACCTATCACAAAGATTTAAAGTAGAACTATCCCCCGAGTCCTTAAACTCTTAAAAAAATAGGTAAATAAAAATGACATCATTAAAAATAACGAAATAAAATTGTTCGAGTCCATACTCCATAGCCTTTTGGATCTCGGACTACACAAGTTTTATCATCCAAAATTGTGGACGTGCTAAGACTTTTAAAAATGAAAAATTCAAAGTGCACGTCAAAAATGTGTTAAAATAAAATTAAAGTAAATAAATTTATTGTTCCATTTGAACTTTTAATAATGTGGAATGCAGTAATTGTGTTGTCCATGTTGCCCCCACCACCAAATTTTAGCTTTGCAAATTTGTTTGATTTCTTATTGTAGTAATAGTTTTTCTTTTTCTGTTTTTAACAATTGTTAAATATCGTCTTTTAAATTTCATTCTTGATGCTCCATAACTATTCACTGAACCAAACAATTGGCTTGTAGAATATAAATAATCTATTGGTAAACCATAATTAGATAATTAGTCTAATACAATATTTTGAGCATGAAATCAGAATCTGCATAATTTAACTCTTGTTTTAACCATTAAAGTACACATGAAGATATGATCTCATCAAAGTTTATTAAAACATAAGGATATATATAAAAACATGAATATATAAATGCGTCTGCATGGCCGAATTTGGTTTATTACTACTTATAAACTTTATCATGTAAAAATAATTAACTTTGATTTAATATTGCTTACACTTTCATCAGATGTGAATAATTAACTTTGACATTTTATTGTTCAAATTTATGTGATTATTTTATATGGAATTTTCAAATTTTATCCATTATAGGTTGACAATTTTTAGTAATTGTGGAGATAAAATTACTATTTTTAATAAAAAGACCACAAATATATGAGAATTCATAGAAATCAATGAGAATCTATTAAAATCTATAATAAAGAATTCTGTTTAAAACTAATAAATTATGTGGAATTCTATTCAAATTTATGAAATCTATGAGAATTAATAAATATTAAGCAATTTTTTAAATTCTGATTTGAAAACGCCCCTCTAAATTAATACTCGATCAAAATATGTGTCAAATTGTGTTTCTCCATACAAACACGTAACTTATATTATCTCAAGTAACTAATATTGTAGAATAAATCATGTTCGTTTAGAAAAATGCCGTTATACATGGAAATTGATCTAGCTTTTAGAGCAACAATCCCAATAATCTCTCACTTTCCTAAGCTAGATGTCGAAAATCCTTCAACCCCATCCTTCTAGGTGATCCTCAAAATGATTATATAGCATGTTTATATTACTGAATCAAATACATTTTTTGGATGCAGTCTGATATACAATCAGACTTGAGAGGTTCATGAAGAGCCTAACAGCTTTACTAGCAACTTCACAAGCCGCCAAGTATTAAGCCTCTACGGTGGAGTTAGCAACACACAATTGCTCTTAACTCCTCCAAACTGAAATTCCACCTCAAAGAGCAATGTATTGAACCAAAATTAATTAATTATCTAGTGTCTCTATCGAATTTCAAATTCAAATCTATACCTTATCAAAATTGGATCACTTCCTGAATAGACAAGTATCTCATCTCTCATCATCCAGAAATGGTAGATAACATACTCTACCTCTATTCATAGTTCTAATCCATGTTTGACTTGGACTGACTAACTTCACAACATAGAAATAAATATATGTTACAATGCAATGCACAGCCTACATGAGACTTCCCATACTCAAAGTACAAGAACTGTTTTATATGCTTGTCATTCTTAGAAATATCGACTTTATTATCTTGAAAGTTTTTGACAAGAGTAGAGCTCATGGCATTTGATGATGAGCTTCAAACTTAAAATTTTGGTATACGCTCTACCAAAGAGTTCAAAGTAATTACGTGAACTTATTGAACTTGCACACAAGTCGGCTGTGATGGGAAAAAAATAAAGTGCACTCGTGAATTTACATGTGACTTTGGCATTAACTCTTTTGATTGTTATTGCTATAGCTCAAAGAGAATTTTATGCAGTGAACATTGTAAAGAATCAACTACAAAAGCGGATTGGCAGTCTATGGATGAATGATAGATTAGTTGTGTATTTTGAAAAAGATGTATTTAATGAAATTGACAATACGGCGTATTCAAAGTATGAAAAGTATGAAAAGCCATAGGAAACAATTGTAACAAATTATTACATTTTTAATGTTATCATTATTGTCTTATTTGAAATTAGTTTTTTCGTACTTAAGATTTGTCCCCACCTAATTATAATTCTGGCACCACCCCAGCTGACATTCTTTGCTTTGAGGTTTAGACAACTTTATTTACCTTATAATGTCTAGTTATGTATTATGTAAGCATATGTTAAAAATAATGTCAACAGATGCCTACCATTCTCTAATGTCTCCAATATCGTCTTATATTTTTAAACTAGGGTGAACATGTTATCGCATTATATGCGAAAGTGTTGAGAATCGAAGAATACGTGATCACAAAATGTTGATTGGTGCATAACTACCGTTTCGATCAAAATTGGAGAAAATTCTCACTATATATTAATTTTAACAAAAAAGGGCCAACCCTTCATTACTGTTTTGCCTACTATCCTAAATCCAAAAAAAAAATTAATAGAGCCTTAAAATGGGAATTATTCAAGTGATCTTCGAAAATGATGTCATTTTGATGATGTTAGCATGATGCAACATAACATCAATGAAATTTAAAATTCAGCTTTCTTCAAAACATCATGGATGAAATGAATGAAAACATGTGATTAAAATGTTAATTGAAAACTTGGTCAATGACAGGAATTAATTAGGCTATAAATGATTTGTAAAACTTCCACAATTCTTACAATTAGAAACTTATGATATTACACTATAAAATCTGATTTGTTTTTATTAAGAATGAGATAATTATACTAACTTGTAGATCTAACTTCATGCAAATTTTTGAAAAGTAGGAATTTAAATTAAAAAAGAATAATTAAAGTAATAATAAAAAGCAATATCATCATTTTCAAAATTGGATTGGCCGAAAATATCATTATGGACCACAATCATTTTTCAATTCAAAAGTCCAAATTAAATTTCTAAATCCCAATCATAAAATAACCCAAGCTAGTCATTTCTCATAATGCAAAAATATATCATGCTTAAATTGTAGTTCAGTCCCTAAAAAAACAAATTGCAAATTGGCCCCAAACATGTCAAAAATTGCAACAAATCTTCCATCAAATAATGAATTTATATCTTTATTAACCTCAAAATATTTTATTTGTTAATATATAATCATCACATGAATATTTTTATTAATTTCATTTTGGTACATGGAACTTTTCAAAATTGCAAACTGAACCCAACTAAACTCTTAGAAATCAACCAGACACTTCCAATTATTTTCCCTTATAATCCTCGTATTTAATTGCAATAATAATATATATATATATATATCTCAAAATTTTGAGATATTACAATATTGTAAAGTATATGTGGCAAATGGGTTAATCGGCCCGGCCAGGCACGACATGGGATGGGCCACACATGAAATATGGCCAGTCGTAGCCTGATTTTACATGAGCTTGTAATTTACTGGGCGAACCAAGCCAAGACATAATTTTTTAATGTTTTTTATATATTTTCAAAACAATTAAAAGAAGAAGAAAAAAAGAAAAAGACTTCATGTTCTTCCTCCCAACCCCTAGCCCGTCCACCAAAAAACTCCCACCCCACGGTGCTTGGTTGCCGGGACCTGTTGGTCGTAGATCCAACGACCCGTTTGGGATAGAGGGGCAGAGGGTGGAGACTTGGACAAGATATTTAGAGGGTTAGTTAGAGAGATAAAACCGAGCTAACCCATTATAATCGGTTCAGTCTGATTGGCCTAGCGGACTAATCTTACCTGGAGTTGTCAACATGCTTTGAGTAAATATGATTATAACTCAAGACGAACAAAAGAACAGTCTCAGACTTGGTGATCTATAAGTGAGAGGAATTCAAATGTCTTCGAGAAAAAAAATGGTAATTCAGAATCATACTGTCATATGCTTTGAGTAAATATGATTATAACTCAAGACGAACAAAAGAACAGTCTCAGACTTGGTGATCTATAAGTGAGAGGAATTCAAATGTCTTCGAGAAAAAAAATGGTAATTCAGAATCATACTGTCATATCATATCACATCACTAAAAATAGACAAATAAACCAACTTAGAACTAAATAAAATATGGCATTGTGTTTCAGATTTCTTTTAAACATGAAACCCAGTAAAACCTTATTTTCTTTTCTTTTCATGGTCGTTACTGAAATTCACAGTGGGTCCATAATTGATCTGCCCAGAAAATTAATTGGAACTCATTTTATTGGGTCATAATAAGTCCAGAAGTTGAGCCATGAGAAAACAACTTTATTAGCTATACATGTTAGTCATCACGCAAATCAGGTTTAAGATAACTCTCATGATCACAAAGTGTCTCCTAAAACCATGTGCTTCCACCATTTTCTATGCTCTTTAAACTTTTTAGATGAGTTGGTTTGACAAAGATAAGAATTTGCACATCATGATACAGAATTAATGTAAGTAACTTGCATTGTTGTGACATCTTGGTAAAGTCATTTTGTTAATTTATCGAGTATAAAAACTTAAGCTCTTTGACGAGATAAAATTATGTATTTGTATTTTCATCTTAAACAGCGCGGCCTCTTGTGCAAGGAAAGGCCTAATTGAACAACAAAAAATGGCATTATGAATAGAGGTGTCAAGACGGGCGGGCGGGCCGAACCTGCATCGGCCCACCCGCCTCGACCCGGAATCGTGGGCCGGCCCGTGAATCGGACAGGCTGTTCACGGGCCGAGGAGGCCAACCCGCGGGCCGTTCACGGGCCGAAGAGGCCGAACCGCGGGCCGGCCCGTGAACCGCTTTGATTTTTTTTAAAAAAAAAATGGGCAGAAAATTCAAACTTTCATATTTGAAATGATATTTAAAAAAAAATAAAAAAAAACAAATGGCAGAGAGCCGTTTAAAGTGAAAGATGTGACAAATGCGTGATGTTTTAATCTTTAAATATATAAATAAAAAATAGAAATTGAATTAAAAAATTAACAAATGTGAATTTATCATTGTTATTTATTTTTTATTTAGTAATTTAACACATTTTTTGTTATATATGTAAACATTTTTTTTGAATTACAATAAGTAACTAATTTTTTTTAGTAATTTAAAAAAAATTAATTTTTTATTCATACGGGCCGAACCGGGTCGAACCGTCCCGGATGGGCAAACGGGTGGGCCGGGCTCGTGTTTAATTTTTGTGGACTAGGTTGATCTGGCCCGCAGCCCGTCGTGGGGCCGTCACCGGACTTCATCAGAGGCGGGCCAACCCGGCCCGCCTGACCCGGGTTGACACCTCTAATTATGAATTCAGAGAAACATACATGTGATCTCATGATTCACATTGTCATATTATGATAGTTGAATAAGAGAACCCAACTCCAATTGGTGTATCCAAATACAACATATTTGCTTTTGCAACAAAATACTAGATTAAAATATCATCATATTTCTGCAATTTAAATAGATATTCTTTTCTACATAACCGAATTAGAGTCATATGTATCTAAAAGTTCAAGGATAAGATAAGCATAAAGCAATTACATATGCACATACAACATCAAAACTATAGTTTACATCTAACAACTAATGATATCAAGATGCAACTACAGAAGTACAAGCACGTAGTATTCAAAAGGCTCGTAATACACAGTGTTGGTACACGAGATCAATATAAAACGTGTCTAACACATGACCACGGCCATGTGTGGGTCAACTTGGATTCGGTTGAATTCACATTCTCTATGCACCTAAAAGAAATTATCATGGAGAATGCATTTATAAAGAAACATTCAATGATTCAGTAGTAAATCTTGTATGCCATTTCCATTGAATGTAAGTATTTCGACTAAGCATTCAAGCGATATCCTTCAAAGAGACAAGCTCAAACAAAACCATGATTCAATCTTGTTCACTTATTCAGCTAATCCCACAATTTTAGTGGTTTGTCTAATTCTTATTTCAACGTAATGGACAATAGCTAGTAAGTAAACATAGTTCGAGCTCCACTTTATCAACCACAACATTTAGAAACAATTATAATATGTAAGACACAATCACACAAAATCCAATAACTTAAATTAGAAACTGGCACAAAAAGAGAGAAATTGATATATATATCTTAGACATTGATGACAAGATTGAGTTTCTATCAGAACTCAGATGGCCACTCAATCTCCTACTTGACCCTTTCAGACTTTTCAAGATATTTAGACATTATAATGCAGGCATTAAAATACTGACTATATTAATTCTAATTTAGGACACCAGAATATTTAGCAAAATAATCGACAAGGATAGTCGTAAATACACAAGCAGTATAAACTATGACCAATCATAGCTAAATTTTGAAATATGAAAACGTGAAGGCATGTCATATGCACAACAAAGACATCCTAAGCACATAGCATTTTCTCTAACTATGATAAATTGAAAGATAATACTATGGAGAAGTCTCACATTATTGGCAAGTGAAGTCATCAAAAAATCAAAGGCTAAAGTCGTGATGACACATAGAAAATACAACCAACCGATCATGAACTGAAGTAGTAAGAATTTATTGTAGAACCGGACGAGATGCAAATGATACATACCATATGCAATTGAGGAAAATGGTAGGCGAATGATATGCTCCAATTTTTGGCTGAAATCATAGTAACTCTAAAAAACAAAAAATGTATATTATGGTTCTAAACAACATAAGCCATCATAAATGATTATAACATAAACTGAAAAATATATGGCTTGTACTTATCAGTCTTTGTAACTGAAAAACGGAAAAATAATTATTCTCCTCAATAGAATGAGATTATTATTTCATAAACCAGAGAAACTAAAATAATGAATAATTAATTGAAGATTATTGAATGACAGAGGATTATGATATCATTTTACATTCAAAATTATGGACTTCGTAAAAGAAATATCGGTGAAATATGCATGTATCATATGTCAGAAAACGAACAACAAAATAGTCCAATGAAATTCAATTACATGGTAACAAGTTGTAAAGTGTGTTACTCTCAACAATAGACAGCGAAGAATTCATTATATATTTGCCTATTTTGTCCAACTAAATTTAATATGTATAATTCCAAATTTCAAACTACAAATGTTTTGTATGCTTAGTATGATAATATAATAATAAAAAAATATGCAAAATTTTCAAGGAAGAATCATGAGCAAAATTTTCAGGTAATTTCAAAATATTGTTTAACTCAATTGTGAATGCAAAGATTTGAGAACAGAGAAGAGACATGAGCTTTGATAAATGACCTTTGAAAACCAAAAGAGTGATTTCACACAACTGCATTGTAGTAGGGCAATTAATCAGCTACAATTGCACAACCTGCCTAGAATAAAATAAAAATCACCCTTGCTAAAAAAAATATATCTTGCATATCATGACAAGAAACTCCCTATTATATACATTCCAATAAGAGACAGTAGAAGAAGCTCCCTATTATCCTCGTAGGCTTGCGGCTACCAAATAAAAGAGCCTCTTGCATTAAGTTGAGCAACCTTTTATGTAGGAAGAAGAGATTATCATAAACAAATAAAAGTATAAAACACTGGATAATGTTGATGAATTTTAATGAAAACCATAATACAGCCTAATTCTTTTTTTAGATTCATTAAGATTCTAAAAAGTGTCCAAGAAAACAATGAAATTATGTCAAAAATATTATGTCACAAAATATAAAACTCACCTTGTGAAGTGTGTCTTAATCAAAATATTATATAGAGAGTACCACCCAACTTTGAAGGACAGCTTTTCTATGTATTTGTTCAATAGCTTGACCAATGTGTTTCTCCACCTAACTTGATCAGAAAAACTACAAATTTCAATGCACAAATAGAGAAATAGGTGGAATGATATCCCAGTGAATGAGTTATATAAAAATACTAAAAAATCGTTATTTTGAAACCTAAATCGAAAACCGAAGAGATATATCTAAACACGTCCCATATTTAAAAAAATAACCCAAACCAAATTACCCCAAATCAAACAAAAATTGAACTGACCTAGATCAAACTGATCCAAAATTAGAGAAATCGATCACAATCAAATAATGATACATGTAGTTTGCGATAACATCCTGAGCAGTCCTCACAGTAATCCATTTGATCCTACCCCAACTCAATTTTCCTACTATTTTTTGAATTCCAACAGTATTTGCAGAGATGGGCTCTTAGAAACAAAAGAAATAATAAATATAGTTACTTTAAATACATTGCAATTTACATCATTGCATACGTATGAGTTTTTAATGAGTGACAAACTCCATGATGCTTTTTTTTTTTTTTGCACATTCACAAGCCAATCACATAACATAATTAAAAAAACTATTCTACAAACTGCATAAAATTTGGACCCGTCTTGAGCACAAGTCACTTTAATTAATTGCACAGAGACTGCTTTCTGATTTCATAATTTAAGTGAGCAATAAAAGATTGAATTGATTTTGCAACATGGAAAGAGACAACTGACAGATAGAACTTAGAAGCAAATTAAAAGACAAAAAATGCAATTAGAATACATTATACAATATATCACAAAATAATCAAAAAATTCTAATCTCAGCATAAAATATAGAAAAAAACTATTTGAATAAGATTGACGACAATATTCATAAAAAATTATAGAAATCGCTACGAGTGACTAAACTAAAGTTTGCAATTTAAGTACATATTTATGTTATGAAATAAAATACATAAGAGTAATGATCTCAGATATAGTACTCAAATATATAGGAGATCATTACTCAAATATATAAATGACCACATCTCAGAGCCAGTGAAAACAACATAAATGGTGTTGTACTATATGTACACTAGAAATAAATAAGAACATGCATATGTCCATTCAAAATAATGGGGGAAAACGACAACGAGACTTTTCTGCTTTTAGCTTTCTCAAACAAAAATTTGTTACAAGGTCCATTTGCTTTTCGGTTGGTTGGACGAAAATTTGAAAAAAAAAACTTTTCTGTTTAGGACACATTTTGTAAATCATATTGTTTTTATTTTTCACTAAAATTTCGGAACATTAAGAAAAATTTATAGAAACGTGTAGAAATTTTTTTATCAATATATTTGAAAACTTTGGTTAAGAACTGCACATTATTATGGATTTTTGTGCTCTTCAACAAAGAATTAAATTAAAAGTTTTTAATTTCAAGTTTTTATTTTTATACTATAATAAAAGTTACAAGTGATTAGAGTTTAAATTAATATTAAATATTTAATTTATAAAAATGAATTATAATGTTTTGTACAACATTCTCGCAACTTTTTGTGTCTTATTTTTTTTCAGAAATTGTTTACAAGAGTTGTGTGGCATTGTGTTTCTCGTTTTCATTTTCGTTACTTTGCAACCCGAGTTTTCGGCAACAAGTGATTTTTGACTATATCATGGTGTCTTTATTTTATTTTGCCTCTGGTCTACTTATTGTAATGCACAGAGAAAATGTCATACTATTACTTTAATCAACAACATAGAAATTATCTTGTTGCCAAAAACAACATGATAACTTTTGTTTTGTTGAATATTTTTGTCTACCACAAGTAGAATCTTTTGAAGAATATATTTGTGCTCTCGTTGGAAAAATGGTTGACACTTTTCTAAAGTATGTAATGGCATTATTTTTTTGCTGAAGTTCAACTAATATAATAAATAATAATGTTCCTACTTCAAATTAGAACCCGAGTTTTCGGCAACATGTGTGGTTGTTTGTAACTATTTTGGTAAATAGAGTTTTCTGAAGTTGATTTTTCCCAATTTTCTAGTTGACTTGAAACCTCATGAGTTTGATAAGATTTTAAAAAGTTCACGTGGAGATCGGTCCAATTAATTCGATTAGACTGAATTATACCCGATTTTGTCATTTTTTTTATCTAGACTGTAAAGTAATAGCTTGAATATTTGAAATAAATACAAAGCACTAGTTCGTACTATTTATTGAGCTCGAAATTATATTTGACAAAAATTCTTCTCGACTCTTTCTACTGCTCTTTCTTTGATCACTAGTTTTAAGGATACATTTCTTTTATGGTAATTGAATTTTTAGCGCAAATCTCAAATGGGTCATTGAACATTAATTTGTCTCAATTAGATCACTAAACTTTAATTTACTTTCAATTGAGTCTATGAACTTCAATTTTAATTTCAAATTCCACCACTCCATCACATTACAATCTCTAAAACTGATGAAAATTGCTAGTCATGCCAAATATGATATTTCATGTAATCGCTGCGTATCATGCCAACTTATCACTACGCCACGTCATAAAAGTGTTAAAAAATATGTATTTTAACCTTTTAATATAAAAACATTGTCATAAGCTTGATTTTACCATGTAAAGATTTCGTGCAAAATCAGTTATAGTATGGTAATCAACTAAGTAATTTTTGTCAATTTGAGGGAGAATAGGTGAAAAATATGACAGGGTGATGTAATTTAAAACTAAACTGAAGTTCAATGAACCAATTGATATAAATTAACAATTGCTTGGTAAAGCTTTTCATAGATTATAAACAGTAAGTCCTATAAAATGTGTAGATAAAAAATGAATAAAAATTGTGGGTTCTACAGAATATATTGATAAAAATAAAGTTTAACCAGCTTATAAGTACTTATAAACACTCAAAACAAACTATTTAGTGACTTAATTGCAATTTCCCTTAGATAAAATTTACCCTTTACATAAATTGTAGCAATCCCCGTGATGCTATTTGTGTGCACTACAATCTGGCAAATGTTTATTTTGGGTATATTATATGATTACAAATTAATCTCTATATATCTTAGACATGAATTACGATGAATTACTTGAATTTTGATAGCCATAATCTCATCCAATGACTACTTAGCATCCCAAAGGTCTAAGATTGAGCAAAGATTGAATTGATTTTGCAACATGGAAAGAGATAATTGATAGATAAAGCAAAGAGACGAAAATTGCACTTTGAAAACATTACACAATAAGGAAGTGTATGTATTAATCTTTAAATAATCAGAAAATCCTGATTCTGCATCAATATAACAAAAACTATTAGAATAAGACTGATGATGAAATAGCTATAAAGAATTACAAAAATCGTTATAGGCACTCGACTAAACTTTGTAATTTAACTGTTGTTGTTTTGAATTTGCTTTTCTTAACACATTTTTGACACTTCGACATATCACATTTTTTGCTGTAAATTGAAAAACTATAATACGTAATGTGTCAAAATATAAAAATGTATTAATTTCTTTCTTTTTGATGTTGAAGTGCAAAAAAATATAGGCATGACTCAATTATATGAATATCTACATCTTAGACCCTATGAAAATAATACGGCGTGGTGTCGAACTATGTTGAATGAAAATAACTGATAAGTGCATTTTATGCACTTATTTTGGCCTTTGAATTAATCATTTATGCTTCATATAAGTGCTTTTCTACTCACTCTAGTTTATTATCATTCTATTTCAGTTTTGGACGCGTTTGTGAACAATTGGAGAAGATTGGGTGAAAAGAGCAATAAATTAGAAGATATCTCATAAGTTCGATGACTCAATTGCACTCAACCCAAAGTTGAGGGACCAAACTGGAGATGATGTAAAGTTGAAGGACCAAATTTGATGTTATAAAAAGTTGGAGGACTGAAATGACCAAGACCAAAAGTTGAAGGACCAAAGTGGTTACCGTTGAAACAAAAAGGACCAAGTTGCAAACCCTCAAAAATAACAAGATGGGCGACGCCCGGCTTAATGCTGGGCGAACGCCCAGAAACTGAAGCGCGAAGCAGAACTGAAAATCCGTGCTTGGGCGATCGCCCGGGAATAGCCTGGGCGATCGCCCATGCCAATTCCGGCTGCGAAATTTTGGTTTGATTTTCTTTCCTTTTTTGAGTCCTAATACAATTAGGAAACCTTTGGGACACGATTTTAATGAATTTTTGGGATCTTTTAGGGGACAATTAAGTAAGTATATATATGAGTTATTAACTCATATCAAAGGTTGAAATTTTTGGGAGCCGAATCAAAGGAAGACGGAAGAAAACAAGAGAAGACAACTGACGGACAATCAAGAGTTTTTGAAGATTTCTTCTCCTTCAATCCATGCCAGGTTCTATCAATTCTTGTATTTTTAATTTAATTATGTTCTTCTAATTTTCTGTAGCCAAGGTAGACGATGAAACCTTGTTTTAATTAAGTAATTATTTCATCATTCGTTTAATTCCTTTTTAGAGCTTTGACGTTCATGGTTCGTTCTTAACTAAATTAATTAAATATAATTTCTTTCATCTTAAATATCATGTATTTTTGATAGTTAGATATTGGTTTAATTAATCCATGCTTGATGCTTAAATGGTTCTATTAATTTCTTTTGATTTTTCATCTTCTTTTATTCGTATTGGGATACATAGAATGCTTAGGTAATATTTGATTCTTTGTTTTCTTTCAATGGAATTTGATATGAAAAATGTTTAAGTAATTTATGTTTGAAGCATAAGGGGAGCCTATATTTGATTTTCTTCTTTTGGACTTAATTGATAAATCTTTAGGGATGACAATAGATTGATTTCGTGTTGTTGTATGTTTTTGGGAATTAATTGATAATTGGATAATTGCTAAGTTAGACAATGGTGGATTCTGAAACCTTGGTGTTTTACACAACTTTAATTATCAATTCATCTTTTTATTATATTTCTTTAATCTTTCAGTCAACTATTTCAACAAAAATCTCTTCAACTCAACTAGCCTAGAATGATAGTTAATTTGGATTAAATTATACCTTCCTCATAGCAGTCTCTGTGGGATCGACCTCGTTTTTACTTTTCTATATTCCAATAGATTCGTACACTTGCGAGTTAATTAAAATTTGACATCAAGTTTTTGGCGCCGTTGCCGAGGACTGCGTCTGAAGGTTTATTTAATTTTAGTTAATTTTATTCTTGACTAGTTATAATTTAGGATTTTATTTGTTTCTTGTTATTTTATTAAAAACAAAAAAAAAAAGGGATTTTCATTGTGCATGCTTGGTCGTAGATCTTTGGATATTAAGCTAGAACCTCTAGATAGTGAGATAGAAAGAACTTTTCACCAGAGATCTCGACCTACCAACTTAGATAAGATTGGAGGAACCGAAGCAGTAGTAGTTATGGGAGATGAAATTGAGGAGAGACCTTTCAGGGATTATTTTAGTCCATTAGCTAATTTGAGCACCTCATGCATACAATACCCTCAGGTCACAGCTAGGAATTTTGAGCTTAAACCGAGTGTGCTTAACTGTCTTCCATCTTTCGATGGTTTAGATAGTGAAGAACCTTATAATCATTTGACTGACTTTTATGCTGTATGTGAAACATTTAAATATGAGAATGTTTCTCCTGATAATGTTAAACTTCGTCTGTTTCCTTTTTCTCTGAAAGATAGATCTAGATCTTGGTTTAATACATTGCCTGCAAATAGTATTACATCTTGGGAACAAATGGTTGCTAAATTTTTGAATAAATACTTTACAGTTCACAAAACTAATGCTATTCGCAGGGAAATTTCAGAGTTTGTGCAAAGAGACGATGAACCATTCCATGAAACGTGGGAGAGATTCAACGGGCTTCTTATGAAATGTCCACATCACGGCTATGAAAAAT
This sequence comes from Forsythia viridissima, assembly GCA_030279155.1. NCBI lineage: Eukaryota > Viridiplantae > Streptophyta > Magnoliopsida > Lamiales > Oleaceae > Forsythia > Forsythia viridissima. Next base: position 19,457,571 of record CM059044.1, on the reverse strand, counting down.
GGCATTTATGCCAATACTTTTTGGAGGGATTGCTACCACATATTCAAGAATGGTTGATGGCCACAAGCGGTGGAGAACTTATGTCTAAGAATGCTACAGAGATCTGGACCTTCTTTCAAAAGCAGGCTGACAATTCACAACAGCGGAGCCGATCCTCTAGAATTGAACCAAAGAAAAGGGGTATCTATGAAATTCGCAGCAGTGAACCTAGCTTAGAAATCAAAGAAGTCAAATGCATGATAGAGGACATCTCTCGCAAATTGACCTCATTGACAGCCAATAGTCCTACAGAACCAGAAGCAGGTGCTGAGCAGGCTAATGCCCTCAACATGATGAGGAAACAGCCTTACAATCCTTATTCAAACACCTACAATCCAGGATGGAGGGACCACCCCAATTTTTCTTGGTCACAGGGTAGTCAACAGGATAACACAGCAGGTCAAGCCCCTCAGCAGCCTACCAGACAGTTCAACCAAAACTTTTCACAGCCTAAACCATGGGAGGAGGCAATTCAAAACTTGACAAAAGCTACACAAGCTGCTTTAGAGCATCAGAATCACACCATCACTGAGTTCAAGAAGGAAGTGCGCACTAGCCAGAACTCACAGGCACAATCTATCTCCAATATGGAAAACATGATGGGGCAATTGGCTTCATCAGTACAACAGCTGGCAACAACCATTGAGAAAGGTAAATTCCCTAGTCAGTCATTTCCTAATCCTAAAGGGGTGCACAATATTGGGACAGATTCAAGCAACCAACATGAAGAGGCTAAAGCCATCATGACTTTGAGACGTGGCAAACTGTTTGACAACAAAGTGGATCTTTCAAAGCAAAACACATCTCAACCAGTTTCTCCAGGTAATACCTCAACTGATGATTCAGTCCAAGAAGCTCCCAAGGAAGACAATGAGCCGTCTTACATCCCAAAAGCCCCATTTTCGCAGAGGCTAATAAAGGTAAAGCAAGGTAATTCTATCAATGACATGATGGACATCTTCAAGCAGGTAAGCATAAACATCCCCTTACTTGATGCTATTAAGCAAGTTCCTGCATATGCTAAATTTTTGAAAGACCTATGTACTAAAAAGAGACAATTACATGTACGTAAAAAGACATTTTTAACTGAACAGGTTAGCTCGATAATTCAAAGCAATACCCCTCCTAAATTTAAAGATCCAGGTTGTCCTACTATCTCATGCATCATAGGAAACCATAAAATTGAGAAGGCATTGTTAGATTTAGGAGCTAGTGTCAATCTTCTTCCTTACTCTGTGTACATGCAACTTGGACTAGGCGAGTTAAAACCAACATCTGTTATTTTACAACTTGCTGATAGATCTGTGAAAGTACCTCGTGGAATTGTTGAGTATGTTTTGATACAGGTTGATAAATTTTATTTTTCTGTTGATTTTATTGTACTTGATACTCAACCTGTATGAGACTCCACCAAGCATATTCCTGTGATTTTTGGTCGTCCTTTTCTAGCAACATCTAATGCTGTAATTAATTGCAGGAATGGAGTCATGCAGCTGTCCTTTGGCAATATGACAATTGAATTGAATGTCTTCAATGTCAACAAGCAACCACATGACAACGAGGATGTTGTTGATGTTGATATGATAGAAGCATTGGTTGATGACTCTTGTATTTCAACTAATTTTGATGATGCTTTAATGATGTGTCTAACTCATTTTGGTACAGATTTTGATGTTGATAGTGCTATAGATGAGGTAAATGCTTTGCTTGAGTCAACACCTGTCATGGATACAAGTAAGTGGAGACAGAAAATTGAGCCACTCCCAATAAGTGAGAAGAAGAACATCTCATCAGTTCAACAACCGCCAAAATTAGAGCTCAAGGCATTGCCTGACACCTTGCAATATGCATTCTTAGGGGAGGCTGACACTTTACCTGTAATGATCTCTTCTGCCCTTGATGATGCACAAAAAGGTAAGTTGTTAGGTGTTTTAACTGAACATAAAGAGGCGCTAGGTTGGACCATTGCTGATATAATAGGTATAAATCCTGTAGATTGCATGCACTATATTCATCTTGAGGAAAATTCTAGGTCCACTAGAGAGATGCAACGTAGGTTAAATCCTAACATGAAAGATGTGGTGAGAACTGAAGTACTTAAGTTGTTAGATGCTGGAATTATCTGTCCTATTTATGATAGCAAATGGGTAAGTCCTGTGCATGTTGTCCCAAAAAAATCAGGTATCACTATGGTTACTTATGCAAACAATGAATTGGTTCCAACTAGAGTAACTACAGGATGGCGTGTGTGCATTGACTATAGGAAATTGAACTTAGTCACTAGAAAAGATCACTTCCCCTTCCCATTTATTGACCAAATGCTTGACAGACTAGCATGACATGATTATTATTGCTTCTTAGATGGTTATTCTGGTTATAATCAAATTCCCATAGCTCCAAAAGATTAAGAGAAAACCACTTTCACTTGTCCTTTTGGGACCTTTGCATATAGAAGAATGCCGTTTGGTTTATGTAATGCACCTGCTACCTTTCAAAGATGCATGCTTAGTATATTTTCTGACATGGTGGAGAGGTTTCTTGAGGTGTTTATGGATGATTTTTCTGTGTATGGTGACTCGTTTGATGATTGTTTGCGCCATCTAACTTTAGTTTTGCAGAGATGTGAGGAAAAGAATTTAGTACTAAATTGGGAAAAATGTCACTTCATGGTGAAACAAGGTATTGTTCTTGGCCACATTATTTCTAGCAATGGTATTGAGGTTGACAAAGCCAAGGTTGATCTTATCTCCAATCTTCCACCTCCAAAATCAGTGAAAGAAGTAAGATCTTTCCTTGGGCATGCTGGTTTTTATAGACGTTTCATTCAAGAATTTAGTAAAATCTCTAGACCCTTATGCAATTTACTTGTTAAGGATGTACCTTTTGTCTTTAATGATTCGTGCTTAGAAGCTTTTGAACATCTTAAGAAAGTGTTGACCACTGCACCTATTATTCGACCACCTGATTGGACTTTGCCTTTTGAACTTATGTGTGATGCATCTGATTATGCTATAGGAGCAGTTTTAGGGCAGAGATTAGATCGGCTGCCTTCTGTTATTTACTATGCTAGTAGAACTCTTAATGATGCACAATTAAATTATTCTACTACAGAGAAAGAAATGCTAGCAGTTGTATTTGCTTTAGATAAATTTCGATCTTATCTTGTAGGGTGTAAAGTTATTATCTTTTCTGACCATGCTGCCCTCAAATATCTTCTAACTAAGAAAGATGCTAAACCAAGATTGATTAGGTGGGTCTTGCTTTTGCAAGAATTTAATATTGAATTTAGGGACAAAAAGGGTTCTGAAAATGTTGTGGCTAACCATTTATCTCGAATTGTGCTTGACTCTGTACAGGATAAACTGCCATTAAATGAGTTGTTTCCAAATGAACAACTCATGAATATTGATGTTGTGCCTTGGTTTGCTGATATTGTTAATTATCTTGTTACAGGCAAAATTCCAGAACATTGGACTAAACAGGATAGAACTAAGTTCCTAGCTGAAGTGAAGAATTTCTTTTGGGACGATCCTTATTTGTTTAAATATTGTGCTGATCAAATTATAAGGAGACGTGTCCCAGAAAGTGAATTCAACAGTGTTCTCTCCTTTTGTCATAACCAAGCTTGTGGGGGCCACTTCAGTACTAAAAAGACTACTGCTAAGATTTTACAATGTGGTTTTTATTGGCCTACTCTCTTTCGTGACACTCATATTTTTTGTTCTTCATGTGATAGGTGTCAACGCATGGGAAGCATTTCAAAAAGAAACATGATGCCGCTTAATCCTATTCTCGTAGTTGAAATTTTTGATGTCTGGGGGATTGATTTCATGGGACCTTTTCCTCCATCTTTTGGATATCTTTACATATTAGTGGGTGTCGATTATGTTTCCAAGTGGGTTGAAGCAATTCCGTGTAAGACTAATGATCACAAAAGCGTAGTGGCATTTTTGAAAAGCAATATTTTCTCTCGCTTTGGCACTCCACGACCCATTATCAGTGATGGGGGATCTCACTTTTGCAATAAACATTTTCAAACCCTTCTAGCAAAATACTCCATCACACATAAGGTTTCCACCCCATATCATCCACAAACTAGTGGTCAGGTTGAGGTCTCAAATCGAGAAATAAAGCATATTTTGGAGAAAACAATTCGACCTGATAGAAAAGATTGGTCTCTACGACTCACTGATGCATTATGGGCATATAGGACAGCTTTTAAAACACCCATTGGCATGTCTCCTTATAGATTGGTGTATGGGAAAGCCTGTCACCTTCCGGTTGAGTTAGAACATCGTGCTTATTGGGCCATTAAGAAATTCAATTTTGATATGCAGGAAGCAGGGTCAAAGAGGAAATTGCAGGTAGCCGAACTTGAAGAAATTCGAAATGATGCTTATGAGAATGCTAAGATTTACAAGCAAAGAATGAAGGTCTTTCATGACAAGCACATAGTCAGAAAATCGTTCAGTCCAGGTCAGAAAGTACTCTTATATAATTCTCGCCTGCATTTATTTCCAGGTAAGCTACGCTCCAGATGGTCAGGCCCTTTTATTGTTAACACTGTCTATCCCCATGGAGCTGTTGAGGTTGAGAATCCAAAAAATGGTGATATTTTTAAAGTTAATGGCCAGAGATTAAAACCGTATTTGGAGTTTCACTCTCGCGAGGGGGAGGAAGAAATTGATTTGGGTGATCCTACCCTTCATTCTTAAAAATCGCATTTTTGAAAAAAAAAAAAAACGTAAAAAAGAAAAAAATATATTTTGTTTGTTGTTTTCTCTATTTTTCTTTTAGGACTGCTTTTGTCCAACTGATCCTGAGGTGCCCAAGGTGTTCCACGTCATTCATCCAGCCGGATCCCTCTTCTCCACATTTCGCTCTGGGGAGTAACTGTTCTTTTCCCTTTTACTCTTTGCTTTATGTTATTCTTACATTGAGGACAATGTAAGGTTTTTGTTTGGGGGTGGGTTATAAAGTATCATGTTACTTAAGTCCTTCTGATTTGCTTATCAATCTTGTCTCTATAACTGAAATACTTTTTGAAAAAAAAAAAAATTTGTCTAGTTACTGTTGAATATCCTACCGCCAATGATGATATCTGTTCAAAATTGAGCACATTTTTAGTCGACTATTAGACAACACTTGAACTCATTCTTTTATCTGATTACTTATTTATGTTAGACCTGATTATGGAAGCACATAGCCACATCGACTTATCATTTATTGGGGACACGACTTGAGTGTTTGTGTTGGTATTATTGACTGAGTATCATGATAAAAATTCCGTTCCTATATTCTTAGAGCTAGTGACTAAACTGTTTTGAGAACAGTTTGGGGGTGTTAAAGTTACTACTTTTGTTCTAGGACTTTTGATGATTTGGGTTTTCTGGGTTTCATCTTTGGTTGAATGGGTTATAGTCAAGGAATCTAAACTGAGCACTACTCGCAGCTGATAAGATTAAATGAAGTATCTGACTCGAGCAATTAAGCCTGTTAGGGTATCTTAAAACCTGGTGCCCTATGGTCATCTGACTTGGGAGTCATCGGCCCAAAGCTTGCTATATGAGTCCTGTATAAAAAAACAAGAAAAAGAAAAGAGAGCGACATTTATAAATTTACATCTTCACTTCTCTGTTAGCCTGTGAGACTCGAGCAATTAAGTCTGCGAGGGTATTTTCAAACCTGGTGCCCTATGGTCATCTGACTTGGGAGTCATCGACCCAAAGCTCGCTACATGGGTCATACAGAAAGCTAGTGAAAGAGAAGTATTGCACAGGATGTAAGACTGTTAACAGGAGTTGAATAAATAAAAAGAGTAGAAGTGCTCAGAAAGGATTGCTAGATTAGAACCTTAGAGACTGAAGATGAGAATTTATAAATCTCTAACCATCCTAATTCTCAGAATACAAGTGCTAAGTTTTACCACTTTTGTTGAAAAGAAAGAGCATTGTAATGATCAATAGAAACTAATTTCGCTAGAACACCTCGGGATTTGAGAGAAAAGCTTTAGAAGTGTGATAACTTACGAGAGGTGTAAGGAATAAATGACTACAAAGGGTTTGGGATTGCTAAAATATCAATCACACAATATTGGTCATGGTCTAATACATGTATAAGTTTAATGTTTGGCTATTCACACACTCACACAAGGTCGAGCATCGGATAAGTGAAAATTTTTGTGTTGTTGTTTGATATCCTTCTAATAGTGTTGCTTTATTTTTGAACCTGAGGCATATAGTAAGAATTTAACATTGACAAATTTTTGTGGATTCAATTAGCTTAGTTGAAGTCTATTTTAGTTTTGTTTTTGTTCGAGGACGAACAAATGTTTAGTTTGGGGGTGTTTGATAAGTGCGTTTTATGCACTTATTTTGGCCTTTGAATTAATCATTTATGCCTCATATAAGTGCTTTTCTACTCACTCTAGTTTATTATCATTCTATTTCAGTTTTGGACGCGTTTGTGAACAATTGGAGAAGATTGGGTGAAAAGAACAATAAATTAGAAGATATCTCATAAGTTCGAGGACTCAATTGCACTCAACCCAAAGTTGAGGGACCAAACTGGAGATGATGTAAAGTTGAAGGACCAAATTTGATGTTATAAAAAGTTGGAAGACTGAAATGACCAAGACCAAAAGTTGAAGGACCAAAGTGGTTACCGTTGAAACAAAAAGGACCAAGCTGCAAACCCTCAAAAATAACAAGATGGGCGATCGCCCGGCTTAATGCTGGGCGAACGCCCAGAAACTGAAGCGCGAAGCAGGACTGAAAATCCGTGCCTGGGCGATCGCCCGGGAATAGCCTGGGCGATCGCCCAGGCCAATTCCGGCTGCGAAATTTTGGTTTGATTTTCTTTCCTTTTTTGAGTCCTAATACAATTAGGAAACCTTTGGGACACGATTTTAATGAATTTTTGGGATCTTTTAGGGGACAATTAGGTAAGTATATATATGAGTTATTAACTCATATCAAATGTTGAAATTTTTGGGAGCCGAATCAAGGGAAGATGGAAGAAAACAAGAGAAGACAACTGACGGACAATCAAGAATTTTTGAAAATTTCTTCTCCTTCAATCCATGCCGGGTTCTATAAATTCTTGTATTTTTAATTTAATTATGTTCTTCTAATTTTCTGTAGCCAAGGTAGACGATGAAACCTTGTTTTAATTAAGTAATTATTTCATTATTCGTTTAATTCCTTTTTAGAGCTTTGACGTTCATGGTTCCTTCTTAACTAAATTAATTAAATATAATTTCTTTCATCTTAAATATCATGTATTTTTGATAGTTAGATATTGGTTTAATTAATTCATGCTTGATGCTTAAATGGTTCTATTAATTTCTTTTGATTTTTCATCTTCTTTTATTCGTATTGGGATACATAGAATGCTTAGGTAATATTTGATTCTTTGTCTTCTTTCAATGGAATTTGATATGAAAAATGTTTAAGTAATTTATGTTTGAAGCATAAGGGGAGCCTATATTTGATTTTCTTCTTTTGGACTTAATTGATAAATCTTTAGGGATGACAATAGATTGATTTCGTGTTGTTGTATGTTTTTGGGAATTAATTGATAATTTGATAATTGCTAAGTTAGACAATAACAGAGGGTGTTGGGTGTCCGGTGTCCATTCAAATGATAATATTTCAAGTAGAAAACGACAATGACACCTGTCTTGATTCGCTCTTATTCCGTAGAAAAAATTCCCCACTATTCAAATATTACATGACAGTAGAAATTATTGATAAGTGATTAACAACTTATATGATGATTTATTTAATTTAATCACTTTTCAGCTTTCTATTTTAAAAAATAAAAAGAAATAGACTATTTTTCTAACGTATCATTTAGGAGGGCCGTCACATATTAAAGAGTAATAGCAGTGTTTTAGAGGTTTTGTTTTTTTTTGGGGGGGGGGGGGGGGGGGGGGGGGGAATTTGTAGACTATAATTGTCCACATATACATTTTTTTTTCTTTTGAAACAATAATTGTTCAAATATTTTATGGATTGAAGAAAGTATTCTTTTGACATAAAGTTAGATATACTAAGTGGTTTGACGATTTGACTTTTTATTTTAAGCCAAGTGAAAAAAGTAATTTTAATATTAATATCCATAGTTTTCGTCAAGTAAAAAATTCAGATTCATAAATTAAAATAAGTTGCATATTTATCACGTTTGGAGTTGTAAATTATATACTTAAGTTGTACTAAGTATAGAAAGGCACATTTTATCAAACACGTTTACTCCATATCCATTTGATTTTTTGATTTTAATAAACAGTTAATAGTGAAACTTTGCAGTTTTGTAGGTGGAATTTGAAGGTAGAACATTTTTGTCTCACATGACGTACCAAGTACATGTTTGGTAGAGTTTAAAAAAAAAATTCTCAAACTCATTCTCAACTACATACTTTATGGGATCCACAACTTTTATCAACTTATCAAACACACATTTTACCAATTTTTTTCAAAATCTTCTAAAAAACTACTTTTAAATTCGACCAAACATACACTAATTAACTATGCCTGTGTCCATATTTGAATTTAGAGTGACACGAAGGATTTTAGATTTACATTTCTGACTATCAATAGTCTAACTTTTACAAACTTGAGTGACTCCTTGTGTAAAAAAATTACTTCAATAAACATTTTAAAATTTTTAACAAATTTCAGTGACTATTGCTGAAATTAACCTTTTTTCCTAGAACCAATGACCTCCCAAATACAACTAAGTTGTAAAAAATCATTTAGTTCTTTCGTAAACTTTAAATACAATCTATACTACATCTAAAAGGGGCTTAAATGGAGAAATATTTTTGGACTATTCTACCCTTACAAAATTTTTAAATTCCATTTTCACCTTTAGTATTCATTAATGTATAATTATTTTTTAATACTTTATTTATTACTCTTTTATTGTTCATCTTTATTGTACATTAAATTTTCAACAATTTACTAAATATACAATTAAAATTTTTAAATATTTAATCTATTAAATTAAATATGAAGATGAAAAGATGATCTCAATTTTTTTATTTTTTTTTGAATTAAGTAGATAAAAGGAATGAGAAATAAGTTTCAACAAAAAAAAATAAATGAAAAAAATTGTAACTTTGTTTATTACCGCATTATAATTCAAATCATAGTTGTCAAAACTGAAATTGAGATAAAAAGATTATTTTTAATACACTAGATTATAGTGATTATGAGCATGTTTGATTCGGTTCTTTTTTTCTCAAATTCATTTTCACTACATGTTTTGTGGAACCTACAACTTTTATCAACTTTTTATCCACACATTTTCAACTATATATATATATATATATATATATATATATATATATATATATATATATATATATATATATATATATATATATATATTTAATTTAATTTGATTTGATTTGATATTTTAATTTTTGTTTCTTACTCACATTTATGACGTTTCATTAATGTCGTCAAATCAAATACGTCTAATAAAAAGAGAACATACACAAAGAATATTGGTCACATGGAACTAATACTCCAACAAATGTACAATATTATGTAGTCAATCATTACATTTTCTCATATAAAATAAGTAATTATTAATTTTATTCTTTGTAAAATGCAGCACTGGAGATTATTAATATTATAAGATTTGATATCAATAGTTCATCAATCATCAAATTTTAAATCACCAAAAGAAAACTGGGTTCAATTTATTGTTGATATTATCACCGTATAAAACTCATTTCTAATTGTAATTGTATTTAAATGAATGCAATTATCTTTAAATATTTATTTGTTACTCTTTTACTGTTCATTATTATCGTACATTAAATTTTTAAAAATTTATTAAATGTATATTTAAAATTTGTAAATATTTAATATATATATATATACTAGTTTTAAGCCCGTGCTTTGCACGTGTAACAATTATAATATTGTAGAATTTAGGACAAATAAATTAATATTGTAGAATTTATGACAAAATCCCACAAAAAAGAAAAAAAAATAGTCAAATTGGGCTTTCAACAAAATTTTAATGTTGCAGATGGTCTTGAAAAAAAAAATAGAAATGTAAAAGCTCACTATAAAAAAAAAAAAAAAAAATTGCATGAACAATAACTTTTTCGAGTTACTATTCACCTCGAAAAAGTTTGTCGAGTTGAATAGTAATTCGACAAACTTTTTCGAGTTAAATAGTAACTCGAAAAAGTTACTACTGTTCACATTTTTTTTTTGTGGACTTTTTCATTTTGAATAATTAGTGACCATTTATATATTTTAATAATTAGACACATGAAATTAAAATTTCGTGTACTCGCTACATACATGAATTATTTAAAGAGATAAATGTGTAGGACTTCATTTACATTTTTATTTTATTTTGTTGTTATTAGTATTTTTTTTAATTTAAAAAGGAGGACAAAATAAAATTTGCAACAAAATTCAAAGGTCGGGGATGGCCAATGTTAAAAAAAAGGTTATGGGTAAATTTGTTATAAATGAAAATGTTGTGGACTAAAAGTGCAAATTATTCAAAAAAAAAAACATATTCAAACAGGCAAAGTGGAAAAAAGCAAAAAAAAAAATTTCATTTACCACTTTGTCGATGACAAAGTGGCCAAAAAAAAAAAAAAAAAAAAAAAAATTTACTTTTTACCACTCTGTCGAGTTTCTCGACAAAGTGGGCAAAAAAAAAAAAAATTTTTTTTTAACATTTTACCACTTTCCTCGACAAAGTGGGGGAAAAAAAAAATTTCAAACATTTTACCACTTTGTCGAGGAACTCGACAAAGTGGCCAAAAAAAAAAAATTAAAAATAAAAAAATTTCAAAAACTTTGTCGAGTAACTTGACAAAGTTAAAAAAAAAAAAAAAAATTTTAACGCTTTGTCGAGTTACTCGACAAAGTGGGAAAAAAAAATTAATTTCAAAAACTTTGTCGAGTAACTCGACAAAGTGAAATTTTTTTTCTTTTTTTCTCGAGTAACTCGAGAAAGTTTGCAAAAATGAAATTTTTTTTTCTTTTTTTCTCGAGTAAGTCGAGAAATTTTTTTTTTTTTTACTTTCTCAAGTTACTCGAGAAAGTCAAAAAAAAATTTTTTTTGTTTCTAGAGTAACTCGAGAAACTCATTTGGGGAAATTATTATTATTATTATTATTTTTTTTTTAATACTAACTTTGCCGAGTTATGAGGCAAAGTGGGAAAAAAAGGAAAAAAAAAAATTCAAAACTTCACTTAGTCATGGATTAACAAAAATTTATTTCACATAGAAAACGATCACCAAAAAATATGAAATTTTCAGGGAACATAGAATACTCATGTAGCTACCACATATCAAAATTTGATAGTCCGACGGCATGTTTCGGCTTACTAAAATGCTAATCGAAACATCCTAGTTAGTTTTTCGGATTCATGCTGTCACAGTTTACAAAATTGTCCATAAATTTAGTTATATAACATGAAATTATGTAAAACCAAAGCCAATGGTTAGGTAACCCATAAGACTATCGTCTCCAACTGGAATTATGTAAAAATACTTAATATATAAGGTGCAGTAAATTTTTGAGTTGGACAACAGAAACTGCATCTTAGAAAAACATGAAGTTTAGCAAAACCTTTCAAGTTCACATCATTAACGTGTAACCAAAACATGAGAATCCACTAAAACTACCACAAAACCAAGGTCCACAAAAGTTTAAGAAGATATTTACACTACTTAAAGTTTTTTGATTGGTTTATAATATCGATTCCGGCACGCCGACGGCATAAATCTGAAAAACAGCCTAGGAGGTTTCGCAATGAGTATTTTAGTATGCCTAAACATGCCGTCGGACTACCAATTTTTGATATGTGGTAGCTACCTGAGTATTTTATGTCCCCTGAAAATTTCGTATTGTTCGGTGATCGTTTTCTATGTCAAAGAATTTTTTGTTACTCCACGACCAGGTGAATAAAATTTTCAAAATAAGGACAGTGTTACTAAAATTTCTTCACCCGGTCATGGAGTAACAAAAATTTGTTTGACATAGAAAACGATAACCGAAAAATATGAAATTTTCAGGGAACATAGAATACTCATTTAGCTACCACATATCAAAATTTGATAGTCCGACGACATGTTTCGACTTACTAAAATGCTCACCGAAACACCCTAGGCAGTTTCTCGGATTCATACGGTCGTAGTTTACAAAATTGTCCATAACTTGAGTTATATACCATGAAATTATGTGAAACTAAAGCCAATGGTTAGGTAACCCATAGAGCTATCGTCTCCAACTGAAATTATGTAAAAATACTTAATATATAAGGTGCAACATATTTTTGAGTTGGTCAACAGAAAGTACAGTTTAGAGAAACAATTCACACAGTCATGGAGCAAAAAAAATTTATTTGACATAGAAAACGATCACCGAACAATATGAAATTTTCACGGAATGTAGAATACCCATGTAGCTACCACATATAAAAATTTGATAATCCGACGGCATGTTTTGACACACCAAAATGCTCACCGAAACATCCAAGGCAGTTTCTCGAATTCGTGCTGTCGCAATTTACAAAATTGTCCATAACTTGAGTTATATAACATGAAATTATGTGAAACCAAAGCCAATTTACAAAATTGTCCATAACTTGAGTTATATAACATGAAATTATGTGAAACCAAAGCCAATGGTTAGGTAACCCATAGGGATATCGTCTCCAACTGGAATTATGTAAAAATACTTAATGTATAAGCTGCAGAAAATATTTAAGTTGGACAACAAAAACTGCAGTTTAGAGAAAATGAAATTTACCAAAACCTTTAGGAATCGATTGTGTGACTCCAATTGATACTTATAGTTTTATGAAAGTATTTTGATGATCAAACATAATGAAATCAAATTAAAACTACGTTTAGAACAACTAATGGTGGGTTATGCTCGTGATATTAGTAAAATTTGGACAAAATTGTTCGACATTAAACAACCATATTATTTGTTCAAAATGTATTTTGTGATTCCAAACTAGTACATTTATCGTCGTATGTGTGTTATGATGTGAAAAATATTTTGAAATTGAATTAAAAATATGTTTCGAAAATTCAACAATGGATTATACGCATGAATTAAATTCAATTTTAGCAAAAATGGTGGCGATTCGACATAGAACAGTTGATATTGTCATTCCAAATATGTTTTTGTCACTCCAAATTAGTTTATATAGCTTCACGAAAGTGTTTTGATTATTAATACACAAGGAAATGAAATTGAAAATAGGTTAAGAATATCCAACTGTAAGTTATTCTCGTGAATTTTGTAAAATTTTGACCAAAATTGTTCGACATTGAACAATCTTAACGTTTATCGTTGTTCAAACGCATTTTTTGGTTTCAAACTAGTACACATGTCTTAGTATGTGTACTATGACATGAAAGATATTTGGAAATTCGAATTAAAAATATGTTTTAGTCATTCAGTAGTGGATTTTACGTTTGAATTATGATCAATTTTGATAAAAATAGTAGCGATTTGACATTGAACTATCAATATTGTCATTCAAAATATGTTTTCGTGACTCCAAATTAGTATATATAGTTTTACGATTGTGTTTTAATGATTAACACATAAGAAATTAAATTAAAAATAAGTTTACAATATCCACCGATGGGATGTACCTTTGGAATGTTAGATTAGTATGTTTTAATATCGAAAGAATTGCTTTACAACACATGACCTTTTTTTAGTTAGAAGCATTTTACAAAACAACGAGAAAGTCATATAGTAAATCTTACGAAAATCACTCATTTTTTAAAACTTTTAGAATCTTATAAATCATATACTATTGGAAAGTTATATAGTTTAATTCATACTAAAAAAAGGTTTCCCAATCCATGATTCATATTTTGAGTAAAAAGTAGTACACTAAAACTTTTGAAAATCTCTTATTTTTTAATCTTCTCAGATTTTGATGAATCATAAACATTTGGCAAGTTCTATTAATTTATTTTTTATGAAAAAAATGGATTTTCAATCCAGAACCGTGATTTGAGTTATAAGAATGTTATCAAAACAACACAAAAGTTGTGCAGTAAAACTTTTGAAAATAACTTACTTTTTGAAACTTTCATGTTTTAATGATTTATATAATGTTAAAAAAATCTATCAGTTTTGTAACACCCCGAAAATTTAGAAATTATTTTGGGCTAAGTAAAATTCTTAGCGAGTGTTTGAGACCACATGTCCATCCAAAGTTCAAACGAGGTCCATTAATAATAAACTGACACAAGTCCACTAAAAAAATATCCTATGATTTTTTTAATTTAATTAATTAGTTAATTAAGTTATTTAATTAATCATAATTATTTCTATAAAAGGAAAGATTTGTAGGATGTTTTAAAAAAGATGGTAATTGCAGCATATCAAAGATCAAAAACTTACCAAATTCCAAACAGGTAAATTCTTTGATGTGCATGCAAAAAGATGAAAGAACCTAAAAATTCTCAATTTACCCAGCCCCCCATAACACAAAATTAAACCGTTTTCAAAGAAAAAGAAAAAGAAGAGAGGCAAAAAAGAGCAGAAGAAAAAGAAAGCACGAGAAATTTTCAAGTTCAAAGTTTTTCATCCATATTAATCCAGAAAACAAGTTAGGAACACTTTTATGCAAAGTTGATTCTTAAAATCCAATTTATATGTTGATGCTATGTGTAAATTTATATGCATGAGAATATGTACTTTGAATATCTAGTTTTACAAGTAAAATCCGTGTGATTTTACAAGAAAGAAAGAGGTAGTTCAATCTTTATGGTTAACCACAAGAAAGAAAGAATGATAGAGTTTCAACCTTTAAGTACACCGGAAAAATGAGAATTCGAAGTAATGATTCTATACTTCTGGTAAGGAGAAGTCTCGAAGGCGAAGCCCCCCACCTGTGTCAGAGGCCCCTTGACCAGGCGGATTGTAAATCGAGGGATGTGCACGAGTGGCAGGGACCTGAGGGAGAGAGCCAACAAGCCAACCCCCAGGACAGACCCCCACAATATTTCAATGAAAATCTGTCCCACACAAGAATCAAACCTGCGTTGCTGGAGGATTTCTCCCCACATCACCTCAAGCCTTACCAACTCGCCTATGCCCCTGGGAGCATAATGATTCTATACTTGACCTTATTGAGACTAGTTTATGCTACGGACCAGTTTATTTCAATTGTTTTCCAAATTTTTTTGTTTCTTGATGTTTTAACCTTGAATATTGAATCAAGAGGGTACAAAATAAAAAATTTAAGTTAGCATATTGCTATCACTTATAGTGTTTTTATAAGATTATGAACACCTTAAGTCATAAGGCAAAAAGAGCAAGTACTCGAGGTGCCACTTCGCTAATTGATACTAATCAAATATAAGTCAAATTAGGCCAATTAGTTGGAACAATATTTCTTTACCTGAAAAATAGTTGCTAGAAGGGGCAACTGAGCCAAAACCCATAGAAAATCAGGATGTTTAAGAAATAGTTGAGCATCGTGATGAGAATGTTGAAATATGTTTCAACAAAGCAAGAAAAGAATGTAGATAATACCTTTTTCTTCAAGAAGTAAACATTCTACTTCACACACACATTCTATTCCAGAATGAAAAAAATTATTTTAAAATAAGTAACTCTGGATCCTTCCATAAATACTATTTTCATAGATACTATAAATTCTTCTAATTTTGTAGTTGACCATGAAATAGTTAGAAAGCAATTCCTTCAGGATAAGTATAAAGAGTTTAGAAAATGATTTTTCAAGAATCATTCTTCTAGAGAGAGGAACAAAATTTAAGAACAGTTTTACGAACATCGTTATATTATTCCTTTCGTTAAATGGTTCCTAGAAAAAAGACCTAATATATGTGTTATTGAAGCTGAAAAGATTATGACAGAGGATTTTCCCCAAAGTTCTTATAAAATATTTCAAGTTAAAGACCGAATTTGTGAAGCAACCGCTTTCTCAAAAGACTTTTCAAAAAAGTATGGTTTTGTTATTGTGGTTCATTTCAATCCAGTAATAAAACAAAACAATTATACTAATTTGTATCTTCAAGTTTTGTCTAACAAATTAGATACAATTAGTAAAACTAATTTTCAAGGTACATGGACCTCTCAAAAGAGTTTATCAATTCGTTCAAAGGTTAAAATATAAGAGTTTATCAATTCCTTCAAAGGTTAAAATATAAAAACAAATTTTCAAACTTGTTAAGGAATATGTCGACATAAAATTTCAAACTCCTCAGGATGAGCCTTTCAAAAACCTTAAATTGAAAGATTAAATTCTTTAACACTGGGTGAGATAAGCAAAGGTAACGAAACTATAAATATTTTGAATAAGTTCAAAACAGATATAGTCAGTCATTCAAACACTTATTGAAGTTAATGTTTTAAAAGAACAATTTCTTCCTAATTAGGACTTGCAAATTCACGGAGCTAAGATGGCTCCTTATTGACAAGATTTAATAAGGAATTGTTATCCTAATCCTACTCATGTTAATATTGGGTATGAATAAAGAAATAAAGATACTCATTTTACTTCTTTTTCACCCGGTACCATTTATGAATGGAACATAGATGGTCAAACCAAATATATTATTCGTGATACATTACAAAGAATGATTCTTTGTGCAAATGTATAGAGGTGGCATATAACGCCCGGTGGTTGTTCAAGTGATTGTTCAAGGTTTTATAGGCCAACCTAAAGGTTAATGGGGTAAAATATCAACAACCCAGCAGCATCAAGAAATCTTGAATTCTAAAAAGGAATAAGTTAAAAAAATTTAAACAAGAAGAAGGGATGGAAGCTGAATTTAAAGAGATGCAAGATAATAGTCTTATGTCACTTTCACATTCCATTGCTAAGCATTTTATGGGGGCATTATACGCCTTTAGAATAAATTAGTAGAGAACAACTTATGAATCTAAAATGTAGAACATTAACACATTTTACGTGGTATAAATCTACCTTTACTTCTTTGATCTATCAACATGATGACGCAAACAGCAGTTTTTGGAAAGAAAAAATTATTTTGGGTCTCCCTATACTTTTTAGTGAAAGAGTGAGAAATAGAATTATTTCTTATCAAGGTACTCATCAAATAAATTTTGATGGTTACACATGGAAAACTGATATTTGTATGTCCAACGGAAGGTATTTTAATTTGCAATGATTTGAATCTTAAGCAATAGCTTAAGAAACAATGAAAGAATTGATGAATCAAATTGAAGTTCCTCGAGAGAAACCTGTTAATATAAATAATTTATATAGAAAAATTAAAAGTCTTAAAAGGAAATTTCTCAATTGAATGGTTAATATAACCATTTGGAGGAAGAGAAAAATCAAGCCTATTGAGTGGAGCCTTCATCACCTTAAATTCCTCGACTAAGTAGGGAGAATGAAAATTCTCAAAAATGAGTAGGTGTACCTCAAAACCACAAATTTTATAGATGTGTAAATCCCTCGACTGAATATGTGGACGTAACTCGAACAAAAGAGTAGATGAACGTCAAAACATTTAATTCGTAGAGGCTTAAGTATCTCAATTGAAAGGGTGAACCTAAAAAGTAAAAACATTAAATTGATGAAGGCCTAAATATCTCGAATGAGTAGGTGAAACTCAAAATCATGTATTTGTAGAAGTTAAAAATTCTTCGACAAAGTTGGAATTGTATGTCCCAACTAAGTATATGTGGATGTAAATCAATAAAATGAGTTCTCTATCTCTCTATTTCTCATGATTTCTATAAATCTCTCAAATGGGTACATGGACCTCAAAATCTCTAATTTGTAGAGGTGCAAATATCTCACGTTAGTGGGTGAAGCTAAACGTGATAAAATGATGAAGTCAAAAATATATCAAATGCTTAGGTGAAACTTAAAACCATGTTATTCGTAAATGCGTAAATCCCTCAACAAAATGGGGAATTATATCTCTCAAATAAGTGGATGTACCACACAACCATAATATTATAGAGGTGTAAATAACTTCACTGAGTATGTAGATTTAAATCAAACAAATGAGCAAGTGGACCTCAAAACTTCTAATTCAAAGAGGCCTAAATACCTCAATTGAGTGGGTGAACCTACAAAATTAAAATGAAAGCATAGATATGTCATAAACGTAGGTCAACAAACTCATGTATTCGTGGAGGTTTAAAAATCCATCAAAAAAATTAGAGATATGTAAATCTCTCAAATAAAGATGTGGACCTCAAAACCATGAATTAATATTTATGAATATCTCCCATCTAAGTGAGAGGGAGAACGTAAAAACGATAAAATGATAAAAACTTAAATATCTCAAACACGTAGGTGGAACTCAGAAACATGTATTCGTAAAGGCGTAAATCCTTCGACTATGTATGGGGGGTGTAAATCTGTTAAATGACTGGGTGTACTTCAAATCATGATTTGATAGTGATGTAAATCCATCGAAAAAGTATTTGGATGTAAATCAAACAAATGAGCAGATGGACCTCAAAACTTTTAATTCAAAGCAGCATAAATATCTCAATTGAGTGGGTAAACCCTAAAACCATTAAAATGAAGAAGCCTTAAGTATCATAAATGCAAAGGTGAAACTCGAAATCATGCATTCGTAGGGTTTAAAAATCCCTTGACAAAGTAGAGGGATGTAAATCTCTCAAATGAGTAAGTGAACATCAAAGTCATGAATTGATATAGATGTATATGATCAAGATCTCCAAGTGAGCGAGTAGATCTCAAAATCATGAATTGTTAGTGATATAATCCTTTCAATAGCTATGTAAATCTCTCGCTTACTTATATTTTTTGTAAATCTAACAAATGAGTATGTGGATCTCAAAACCTTCAATTTGTATCTCACGTAAGTGGGTAAAACTAAAAACAATAAAATGATAAAGACATAAATACCTCAAATGCATAGGTGAAACTCAAACCATGTAATATTTAGATGTATAAATCCCTCAAGTAAACTATGAGGGATGTAAATCTCAAAAATGACTATGTATACCTCAAAACCATTATTTGATAAAGGTTGAATTCCCTAGACTGAATATGCTAAAGAATTTTGCTGAATTTTTGGAAGATCTCATTCTGACCCATATTGTTTCTTTCCTAAAGTGTAGTTTGTATATCCTAGTAGGAATCAAAGCCAAACCCTCTTGTGAAGCCCCAATTTATACGAAAGAAGATGAATAGTTAGGTATACAAAAAGTTGTGCATTCCCATCATCCTCAGAAGGCATGCTAGCTGCTACCAATCTTTTCATATTGATGACATAGTTTGAGAAGAAATTTGGTGAATAGTTATTTTAAAAAGATGTTGCAAGATACCAGCAGAACTCTCTTTTAGATTGATTTAAATAGGCAGCAATTACAATGGAGACCATTCTATGTCTAAAGCAAAAAGATACATTCTAAATCGTAGTGGGTTACTAAATAATGTTAGAGATACCTAAGGTCAGTGAAAGAAGGAACATATATAATTGTTTGGCTCCAAAAATATGTTAAAAATTAAATTCATGCTTCAGCAATACAACCATTCAGTCTTATGAGAACACCAAGCAAGTTTCTAAGCCTGTTAAATTATAATTTAAGCTGAGCCAAACAAACTGATTAATATTGCTATAGAGGTTAACAAGAAAGTATAAAAAAGAGGAATTAAATCGAGATTAGCCAGGAAATTCTCAAGAGCTCGTATCTCTTTTTTAAGCTACTGTGTCAACTTTGTTCTACAGCCTCAACTACTTGAATTTTCAATGCGATGGAGGAATGGAAATGGAATTAGAGAAACACAGACAACTATCAAAGTGATGCGTCAAAAATCATTGACAAAGCATCCAATTTCTTGTGAATACAAATGAAGCATTACTAGGAAAATGTGGAGCATCAGGATTTCGATGCAAATGATGGCAAATAAATTTTATTTACAAGAGAATATAATTTATCAAAGATGTTCGGTAATTTATAGAATTCTATTTAAATATGTCACAAGGAAGAGAAATTGGGTAATTTATTATTAAGAGGGTATAGGATTGAGCCATTAGTCAATTTAGTTAGTCCCCCAAAGGTGGAGCTAGAATTTTTCATGGTTTTGCAATCTTTTAGCGCAAAACTATTCTAAACTTGGGCTAAGTATAGAGCTTTCTTCTTATCGTCTTTTATGTTGTTTTCAATCTTCAGCAAATAAAATTTGGGTCTAGACCTTCGATATACATTTTTTAACCTAGAATAGGACAATTTTAAAAAATACAAAAATATCATATTACCTTGGCATACCTTCACAATAACTAATAAAATAGATACTTATCTATACTCATCAAGTTATATGATTGCACATATCACCTACCTGGAAAGAAGTCACCATCCTAACGCTTCTTTGACCAAGAAAGCTGCATTAGTTGACGAAACAATGATAATTTAGCACGTGAAAGTTATATTTTGTACAGAGCATATCAAGTCCACAAAATGAGGACATAGAGGGTTTCTTGGGAGGCACCACATGTTCTTACTATCCTCTAGTCCATTTTATTTATATATTAGTATAGTATCATGAGTGTTATAAATTAGGGCCTTAGGCACTAATGTGCATATTACTAATGAATCACTACCAGAGAACTCGATATAATGATTGTTTCAAAAAAAAGTATAATATAAATAGGTTGAAAGATGAATCTATGCACCTAAAGCAACTCACACTATTCTTCCTCCTTCCTCCTGCTGGACTTGAAGCTTTGCCAACATCAACATCGTGGCTATACCATTGGCAACTCCACTTTGGTGTTGTTCCTCTACCCGTAATGTCATAAGTGTCCAATTCAGGATATATAATCATGTAGAACTAGATGGGAACATTAAAAAGTTCAGCTTTGTAAGATCAATCCACCAAAAAAATTACCACAGCTCTAATTTGCATATGAACAACCCCGTTACAATGGAGATACGATGAAAATTAAAAATTGTTAGTATTATAAAATTCAAAATAGAAAAAGAGAGTTGTTCATCTGAAAATTTATGCTACCATACAAAGTGACTAGATAAGTATGGCAAAGAAGGCTAATATGTATACAAATATGCTAATAAATACACTATCATTTTCAACTTTGTCATTCATTTCTAAGTTTCCACGGGCATTTTCTCTTAGTTCTTTATATATCTCAGAATTGAAATAAGAGCTCTGTAATCAACCGTCTACTACCGAAGCAAAAAATTGCCTCACTCTCTCTCTCGAGCTTTAATTTAACTTTACATGCTTGCAATAGTGGGATTTTTTCCTTTTTGAGTTTTACTCCAACTAGGAAACTCTTATGGGCCACGATTTTTATGACTTTTAGGATTCTTTTTGGACACTTGGAAAAGAGAATTGAGGATTAGAGAGAAGAAAAACAAGATCAAATCATTGGAATTCTTCCGGGCAAGATTGAAACGAAAAACAAGGATCACACTTTAGAATTCTTTCTTATCCGAGTTGTGAATTTTATTTATTTTACTTGTAACAAGAAGGAAGAGCACATATAATCCATTTAAATGGGGGTAGGCAAGCAGCTATAGGATATGAGGGAGAATTCAGCCCCTGCTTTAGAAAGGGGTGCTAATGCAGTATTTTTAATAAAGGAGTTATGAATGGATGAACAGCCACGACCGATTTAATTTGCAAATGAACGACCTAAAAAGAAAGAATAGCCAAATTTAACATGCTAGGCTAAATTTATTTTGTGCTAAGATTTACGATGAAATTTGTACCATAATTCTCTAATCTTTTGAACCTAATCTTTAATATTCAAGCACGTTTTTAATTTTGAACAATTGATACGAGTTGATATTTCTCTACATTATATACGCAATAATTGTATGAGTTTAGTGATTTTTTTGCTTTCGAGAGATTAGATATAAGTTAAGACAAAATATCAATTGTCGTGGAGTCCTATAGAGGATAAAGATATACTTTATGCTTTACGTAATCTTTAAGTTTTCACAAATATTTAATACATTCGTCATAGAGATATAGCCAGATCATATAAAGTGATAGGTTTAATTCTACTCGAAAGTGATGTTAAAGAATTTAGAAATTTTGATCTTCGAAATTAAATCGTGTTATCAAATTCAACCATTCGCGATAAAGAGAATTGGTATAGGTTGATTCGAGATCTTAGTACTCTTTTCATTATAAAATTCTTATCACATTTGCCTTCATCGAAATTTGCATTAGTTAATTTAAGTCTTACATTGATTAGTTAGTTTAGTAGTTTGATAATTAAAATTTAGAACATCCTTTGAATTCTATAGTTTCTCTTAAGGTTAAGCTATTTCGAAATTAGAATATCTATTAGAAAAGAAAGTTACACAAAGTTCTTACTTTGCATTCCAAAAGACGATTAACTCCTAATGACTAGCCCTATACTTCAAAACTTCAAAACAATGTTTCTGAGAATCTTTGATATCAAAATGGACAACATTAGACAAGATCAACGAAGAAAAAGAAGTTGAAAAATAAGAAAAGTATACTCCGACATTTTCTATTTATGTTCAACTACGTAAAATAAACTATATTTTTGATGGTTCATATTTTTTCTATTTATATCTTGTTAACTTAATGCGTTTCAATTTTTTTTTAACAATGATTTAAAAGATAAAAAAATAGAACAAAATTGATGATGATCACTAGTTACGATTCAAATCAAGAACAGAATTAATAATGACCACTCGGTATGATGCAAATTAGGTTATCTGTATATATACCTGAGCAAGGAATCCTCCTAAAGCTGGCCCAATGATTAATCCCGTGCCCCATGCTGTACTAACCTGAAATAAGGAAATTGAATTCTCAGAATTTTCTATTTGACATAACCTAGAAATAAAGATATTCAAATATATATATATATATTGAAGACAAAATCTATAAAAGACAAAAGGTTATTTTCTCTGGGGTGGTTGGAAATATAACATTTTGGGCCAACCACAAAGGTCATAACCCTGGTGTTCTATTTTGTTAGAAGGAAGAGGATGAAAGGAATTGGAGGCATGGTTTATACTTTATAGGTGCATTGTACCCTTTCTTTCTTTGTTGCGACGATTCATTTGAAAGTGTGTTATTGGGGAGATTCATCAGTAAAAATCATTGTAATCTACCCAAAATACATAATGAATAAATGACAAGTTTGTCCAAACACAAGAATTTGCATCAGCTTTTTATCATATAAGTTTAAACCATAACAAAAGCTCTGATATCAACCTAGAAATGTATATTTGGGCCTAAATCTCAGGATAAGCAAAGCAACTGAACAAAAATGAAAACTATTGCAAAGTGAAAAATAAAATAAATCCAACCAATGATGCATTCCAGATGTTGATATTGTAGAGGGTGAACGACATAAAATATCTCTGAGGAAGAAAATTATCACATTCCAGAATGTCAGACTGGTTGAGGAGACAGATCTTGGATTAAAAGAGAATAGGTTTTTATTCCTAGTAGTTATCTTAAGGGCTAACGTGGAACATTGAAATCTATTAACTTTTTCCACTAGCCTTAAGTGCGGGATATATTTTCCCCTTGATATATAACTATTCAGATAAAATAAACCATATTGCTGTGATTGATGAAACTAAAACAAAGTTTGCTTGATAAAATTTAATACCAAGTTGCATCATGAATTTTAATTGTGACGACCAGGACACTCTAGTCAGGATCTTACCCCCAGCACAAGCATTCAACTTAAGTGCTTCATAAGGTAGAGGTCTTGGGTTCGAATTGTTGGGGACGCGAAAGAATTTTTCGTAAGATAAAAGTGTGTTTGTGGACATTCTTGTGAGAAAAAAAAACTTGACTATCAACATATGTTAAGAATGGAAAAATATGTAAAAACGAATATGATATGATGTAAATTGAATGACATATCTTATATGGAGACTAACACAGCAAGGTTAAGAAACATACCGAGATCCAAACACAAGCAATAACCACTATCAATGCATGATAAGGCAGGGAAAGAAGTAAGGGAATCTGCAGAAAGGTTCATGTGTTAGAGATAAGAATACCAGAAATTGAAGATTATTATACCAAAAGGTGATGTGAAAGAGAGATAAATTATGTGCTGTTCAAGTCCATGCAATCTAATATGAAGTATGATTAAGAAGATTTCAATATAATCCATAGTGACAATGTAATGTCTTATTATGCACACAAAATAAAACATTCAACAACATATTTCAAATGAATGGATCCAAGAAAATGAAGAAACAAAAGACACTCAAGATCCAATATCGATTAAAACAAGCAAAAACATGTATTGAAAACCCAATCAAATATGACAAAAAAAACCCAAAAAAAAAAAAAACATGAAGAAAAACGGAAACTTAACCATATAAATGATTGAAAAAAAGTTGAGTAGCTCCGGTAGATTTCACAACTTCATTTGTGATAAGAGAAGCGCCTAGGTTCTTAAAGAGGCATCAAGATAAGCCAAACTCTGCTTAAGCCACCATCTTGAAACCCTTCCAGGGTCATAGTAGCCTTTGGAATAAATCAAACCAAATTTAAATACAAATTGTAAATAAAATTGGGTTATCATATTAAAATTCAGCTACAAAGAGAACCATACACGGAGAGAAGAATGGCTTAAAATAAATCTTGAACGTACAGTTATTTTTCAAAACTTCAATGAAGCTTAAAGAAATCAATTAAATTTGTGTGACTAATTTGAATGTAGAATCTTATAACCAATTGAATAAAATTAAGTGTTGCTAGTTTGAATACGAAGTATATAATTATTTAAAATGATTTTGCATTTTCTAAACATTGTAATGCTTAAAACTTGGATAACATGCAAAGTGATTGCGAATTTTGTGTCTACACAAATAATAAGAATCTGCAAACCTTGAACACACATGGATGCATATCGCTGGTGCCTTGCTCTTTATTTTGTTTCTTGTCATTAGAGGTTGATATTTCTGGATGTACAAAAAGAAGTCGACGGAATGAAGTAAGAAAAGGCTTATCTTGTGCTATAGAGTAATGCTTGATATCTTGGGAGGCAATTTCCCTGAAAGCTTGTTTGCAAACATTAAAACCTACAATACGAATAGGTGAAGGTAAAAAGTAAAGTATGACGAAAAGAAGTGAAACCAAGGGTATAACCTTGGAAAAACCCCAAGCACCTGGGTATGCTTCCAACAAAAAAGTTATATGAGAAACTTGCAGCTTACCAACCTGTCGGGCGGCCACTTGAAGCATACCTAGTTGAATTGTTTGAAGAAACTATATTAAGAAACAGGTTCTTGAGACTGAAACAGAAGCATCAAATCCACATATACCAAACTTTGTAGCCAACTGAATATTTCATCGAGGTAACAGAATTTAAATCTTTCAAGTGTAGGTGACTCAAAGGTGACCAATGAAAATGACAGAAAAGCTGAACTTAAACATAATTTCATAGTCATCTAATGAAGACGCAATTGATATCACTTTTTTCGAAGAAACACTTCTTCACAAATTTATACCGTAATATTATCTTCCTTGGTAAACTTTGTAATTGTAAAACACAGATACAATATCTAAACTTTTATCAATCATATTTTCCCACTGACTACTGTTGCATCCTGACATTTGTAGGGAAATTTTAGCACGCTCATCAGTTCGATGCTAATTTACATATTTGATAAGTGATAACAAGTTTTAAGCAGTTAATGATATTCAAGAAATGAAGCTGTCTGTCATATATTTCTTTTTGTTGCTACAATTGCGCTCTTTTTTTATTATTATTATTACCAAGGAGTTAAATATAGGCAAATGGAGCTTCTGGAATGAAAGAACTTGATTTTATATGAGAAGTAATTCATTTTAGTTCTACTTGATGTCCTAAATATCACTCTGGATGTTCACATCATCCTTCAATGCCAAAGAAGCAAATTTACCTTGCCACCATATAAATTTAAATTTGCTGCCACAAATAAGAATTAAGTATCTCAGAAAAGTACCTACCTTCCCCACTATTCATTGGAATGGTTGGTTCCATTAATATCTTATGTATTGAAAAATATAACCCCTTTACAAAATGCCTCTTTGATTACTGCAATTCCTTCCTCCTCAGGAACAGGGAAATTGTAGTTTCCACTAAGCCCCATACAACCATAACCTAACTTTGATACCTGAGAGCAAAAATATATTTAAACGGATGGAGGAAAAATATATTATTTGAGAAGCAACAACGAATTCAAGCTTTAGGAGGGAATGCAATGAAAATATCAGTATACCGGATTATGATTGTAAGACATCTATATGTATAAATTATGTCCTCTCTTGAACCCTATTTCTCCGATCTCAATAATTAAACAGATATACTCATTCACAAAATACATGTTATCCGGAAAAATATGTAAGAGACACGACAGCAAAATTTCAAAGCGTTCCATTGATGAAAACATAATTGCAAAGTTGTGCAGAGATTTGATTGATTATTTTCATGATGCTATAAGCAATTTTCATGATGCTAAAAGCATCAATCAGAAAGTTTATAAATTGAATCAATCAAAAACATCTCTATAGGATATAGGAAATAAAAAATACCTCAAGTCCTTGGGTTATAAGTTTCACTCCCGGCATCTCAATTTTTTCTATGTAGGATCGATCACATAAAGATCTTTATAAGAAAAACAAAAAACAAAAACGCCACCAATTTTCCGTTTTTTAGAATTCAATAGTAGACAACTTTGGCCTAATATAAATTTAATGGAATGCAATTGGACCCATTGGCCCAATAAAATTAATAATACAAAATTACAAATAATTGGCCCATTCCTAAATTTTATTGCACGTCCACCCATCTCAAATCTAAATCTCACATTTCTCCTTCTCCCCTCTTTTCTACACTAAATAAAGCAAAACTTAGATTACAACGTTCCAATATTTACAAATCTCCCTCCAAATCACTCAACAATCACCCTATATTAATTTTCCCAAAAATTTTAAACCCAATCCCTAATTTTTACCATAAGATCTTCAATTGCTAGACGACCGAAAAAATCAAGATTCTAAAGCATGGGGCGAATTTCATCCTCGTCACTCCAATGGAAAATTCTTTTATGGGTTTATTTTAGACATTGCACAAGAGTAGTGTAAGTCATATATTTAAAGAAAACCCACATACAAAAGCAAAATCAAGGTCAAATAATGGTGCAAGTGAGTTTATCTGTTTGTGTATAGTATAGTGTATAAAGAAAACAAAGTATGAGAACTCGTGAGAAATGCTTGTAATAAGGTATAAAAAAAAAATCATTACAATTATGTTGTTACAAATTTTTTTGCATGTTAATTTAGGAAACCCCAACTCAAATGCCTAGCTCCACCACTGATTGCATATGATACATCCATCTATTGCATAAATCATATGCTTACTCCTAATTTATCCATGTTATCCCCCATCCAAATACTTTTGGTCACCATCCCAGCTACAACAAAATATGGATCTTCAGATGCCAATGTTACCTATGCCTTTAAACCCAATAATCATCACAAGTTAAAATCTTGGTCTAAGCCATGTGTGTTCCTAGATTACTCATTTGGACAGTGTATATACATGTTTCAACCCCACCACTCCACGATTGTTTCACTCGTCACATCGAATTTATTAACTCCACATTTTCCTATGACACCCTCAGCCCCCATCTGTCTCATCCATGTCTAGGCTCATGAACATTTGGTTGCCTTTCACGAACTATGACTTAAAGTGGTGTATCGATTGATGATTGAAAACATACAGACTATTGAACGGCTATTGATGGGGCTCTCCCTCTCTGTCTTGCATGCCAGCTGCATTTTCAACTACATCATCCTCATGTATTCCACATCAACAGTCAACCACCCACATATCACCACAACGTATTCCACATCCACAGTCAACCGCCAACATATCACCGCAACGTATTCGACATCAACATTCAACCACCAACATATCACCACAACATAAATAATCTTTGTATGTCCTTATCGCTGCGCAACAACATCATCGCCCAACCGAATCTCTCGTCACAAAAGTAGCAATGCTCACCGAATCTTATCACTGCACATCAACAAAATACTCCAACCCATTGCCTTTTATTGATAATCCTATTCCAACAAACAAGATTGCTACAAAATCTAATTGTTTGCCACCAATTCTTACCTCTCCAGTTTTATCCGCAAGCCAACACTTCAGTTAAGAACATCATAAGATAAAAGTGTGTTTGTGGACATTCTTGTGAGAGGGGAAAAAAACACTTAGACTATGAACATATGTTAAAAATGGAAAAAACATTTAAAATGAATATGATATCATGATGTAAATTGACTGACATATCTTATATGGAGACTAACAGAGCAAAGTTAAGAAACATACCAGAATCCAATCACAAGCAATAGCCACAATCAATGCAGAGAGTGATAAGGCAGGAAAAGAAGTAAGGGAGTCTGCAGAAAGGTTCATGTGTTAGAGATAAGAATACCAGAAATTGAAGATTATTATACCAAAAGGTGATGTGAAAGAGAAAATTACCTTCAAATATAGAATCCGACAAAATTACAACAGGAAATTTCTCTGCGGGCTTTAGTACAAATAACAAAATTAAGAAAAGTGAAAATGCCACAAGTTAAATGGAAGGTAAGTTACAGTTTGTGTTTGTACGAGTCTCTCTTAAAAAGGAAAGTTACACAAAAGTCTTACGTAGCAATCCAAAAGACAATTAACTTCTAATAACTAGGCCTACTCTCCAAGTTTGCTACTTAAGCAAGTTGTTTAATATGATCCCTTGTTTTTTTCAAAACATAAATTGAAAAAAAAAAAAAAATATATATATATATATATATATATAGATGAAAAAGGTGTTTGAAGTGTAACTAAAGCAATCAAATCCAATCCACTTTACACTTTGAAGAAGAGTGAGATATACGCTTTAAGCTATTGTGACATACGCTTTAAGCTATTGTGCACAAATATGATTCTAACATCGAGATTTTTGTGTGCCTTCTACGGTGCACTTATACTATTCAAGCAAATTAAAAATTCCTAATTAATGGTGATGAATTTGTTAATCATAATCAAGAAACAAAGTTATGAAATGAATGACAAATTAATTACAAGACAAGTAATAAATTTAAATTTATAAAAATGGGAGACAGATTTAAGGAATTATGTTCTATAATTACACATAAAAAAAGAATGGAACAAACAAAAACAATTCACCAAATTAAATAAAAAAATGAAAATTTCTTCTTTTCTTTTTATTAATAATGAGTTTAATTTAAAATGCCACACTTTTAAATAATTCCCCTGTTATCAATCATCCCACACGTTCCTAACTTGCAACTCCACTGCAGATTCATTTCTTACACTCCCAACATTTCTGCCCTTATATTTTTATGCAACCAATATATAAATCTAAATATCAAAATCGTGAAAGAGGGAAAAAAGTATAAAGAACATAAAGAGTTGAAGTAAAAACATGAAAGAGCCCAGCGATATCAAGTTGAAGAAGCTAAAAACACACTATTATCATAAAAATTTAAATCAAATAGGACAACAGCAACAACAGAGATTAGAAAGGTGAAGGGATGTAGCATTTGTTATAGAAATCAAAATTTTTAAGAACCGTATTCATGCAGAGAAGAGACTATAATTGTTGAGAGATCCCACAAGGCTCATCCCGTGGTAGACTACCACAATCTCCATTACCCTCAAAAAATTTGGAAAACAAAAAATAACACGAAAAATTTAAGAAATAATAACATAGAGCAATACACCCAAAACTTAAATCCTTGTTTGTCCTGAGCAAAATTATCTACTCAAACACAAGCAAATAACAACATAATGAATTTTGTTAAATAGCCTGCCATATTTGCCTCAAGTTTTTTGAAACTTCTCATGTAATTCATAAAATGCTTCTAACCAATGCTACCAAAATCAATTTTTACTTATCCGATACTCGACTAATATGTGTGTATAGTCAATCCAATCACCATAAGCCTTTAGGTTGGTTATATTCCAACCCTCAATAGTCAAATATTTTCTCTCTCTCGTGAGATGCACACCCCCATCTTCATATTCAATCTCCCCCAAAGGTGTTAATTCTAAGCTTGCTCTCAAAACACTTATTCTTTTCTCTCACAAGTTTGGTTGGGTCTAACCAAATGAAGCAACTATCTAGATGTGTGATAATTCTCCGTAAACCTGAGTGTCCCAACCTTTAAGCTTTCACTACGCAAGTCAAACCCACTAGTTGTCTAGATCCCAAATTTAGTATCCAATGCTTAGTCAGGCTTATTCACTTTTCTTTTCTTTTTCTCTCTTTTTCTCACTTGTAGGTAGCTATTTCGCTCAGACATCGCTGATACCAATGTCAGGCCGCTTCTTCCTACTGTTTTTTCTCTCTTTTTCTCACTTGTAGGTAGCTATTTCGCTCAAACATCAGTGATACCAATGCCAGGCCGCTTCTTCCTACTGTTTTTTCTCTCTTTTTCTCACTTGTAGGTAGCTATTTCGCTCAAACATCAGTGATACCAATGCCAGGCCGCTTCTTCCTACTGTTTTTTCTCTCTTTTTCTCACTTGTAGGTAGCTATTTCGCTCAGACATTAGTGATACCAATGCCAGGCCGCTTCTTCCTACTGTTTTTTCTCTCTTTTTCTCACTTGTAGGTAGCTATTTCGCTCAGACATCAGTTATTCCAATGCCAGGCCGCTTCTTCCTACTGTTTTTTCTCTCAAATGTCCTCATTGGGATCTTTTATAGGGTAGCTTTCGATCATGATGACATGCCAGCTTTTTCCCTTTTTGCCATGACTAGTGCAATGCATTTTATTTGGACAAGTAGTTGGGATCAGACTCCTAGCATATGGTCAATGCCTAGATTCCACCTGATAGACGAAGACACTCCACACAAATATTAAACATGCACGGAATCACCACCTATCTAAATAGCTCCCTACACCAGCTCAACCACCCCCAAACTAGCCTTTCAATTTGGTTAAGTGATCGAGTTTTTAATTGGTAGTCTTAGCTTTAACAACTTAGGTCCACATTTCTATCAACCTATTATATCAATATAACCAACCAAAACTAGTGATTGTCATGACTATTGTGCTCAAAATTAGTAGTCTTACATGGATAAGCATAGTAACAAAATAAACACAAGTAGCACTACCTAATCACAGTTCATGAATCAATCAAAAGTAGTTCAAAATAACATCATCATTGGCCGGCAAGGCTATCCAACTAACACATACACATACACAATTAAATAAAAAAAAAAAAAATTCCACATCACACACAATCAAACATAGCAAAAAATTAATATAAATAACAAAATCATATACCACACCCCCGAACTTAGAATCACGTTGTCCTTAATATTGTTTTGTACAAAACAAACGGAAGAAAAGAATGGGATAAAGAAATCAATCATCAAAATGAACAACCAACCAAATTAAATCCACGAGCAACAAAAGACACAAGAAAACTATTATCCCCTCAAAAGAAAAAAAAACTATCAAGATATGCACCAAAGGAATAAATTTAAAAAATAAGTTCGAATCAAGATAGAGATGTGAAGATTGCACTGAATCTTAGAAATATGAAAGCATCCCATGCAACAAGCCCCTTTTAACTCACAAAGTCTACCAAACATATTATTATAGTATAATGACATTGCATTCCCAATTATTGAATAAATAACATTTATGAACTTGAAAACAACAATGTGCTTTCAGTTCTCTCTCCTAGGTGGTTATTCTTATATTATAATAAACTGGGGTTGGAGAAAATGAATTTGGGTAGATTAAACAAAGACTAAATACTGGACATAGTGGTTAAGTTTAACAGCCTGATATAGGAGATTCTATTGGGGATATTCATCAAAATGATCAATGTATTGATTTTTCAAGCACATCGAATGATATTTTAAACCCTTTTTGTTGCATAAAGTGACCTAGCTTACCACAGTGTTACATACGGGAACTAAGTGCTTTAATGGAAGGTAAACAATAAATGAACCTACTTTGATGTGCTTATTAAAATTAGACCCATATCATGTATCCTCGTCTAAGTGCTAGTGCCTAGCCTAACATGGGATCTTCAACATAGTTTTTTCAACATTGCTCAAAATGACTACCAATTTTAATAAATTTACCATGCAACATTAATACAGTATGAAATAAAGAGTCAAAATTACACTGTAGTTGCTTTTCTTGATTTATCTACACTTTACCCTTTTCCGCATCCAGGATTGTCTATTGGCTAAATTCTGAACAAAAAAACAATAATATATCAATACTTCATAACTATTTAGAACTGAAATTTAATAATACAAGTAATTCATCAGCTCACCTCTTTGTCAAATTCCTCAATTTTTTATTTTATGGAACCGAAAACTTTTCCAACTTCATCAACACCCTTCTCCATCTGTTGCTTGACAGCTATGAATTGGAAACGAACAATAATTACATATAGAGGTCCAAACAAACAATAACCTATGTTTAACGACAAATTAGTAGAAACTGGACAACCAAGATTGATAAATGAACTGATGGCTAAAACTAAGGGGCAAGCAAAAAAGAAGCAAAGTAAAAATTGATTAATAATATAAAGTTGGTTCCAAATATTAACAAAAAACTAATTAGCATGTTCCATGCTAAATTACATTTTAGGTTGATCTTTATTTGACTATCGTATTCCTTTCAATACCATGTATGTTTGATAAATTTGAAGCTTCAAGATATTATGGAAAACTTATTCCTGCAATACATATTAAAGCAAACTTCTAGTCATATGGAAATTCTACCTTTCATGGCAGCAGCATTGATAACAGCCTTCGATTATTCATGAGCTTCCTGCAGTAAACATTGAAATTGTATTGTTATTATGAGATGAAAATACCAGTCTTCAACATTCTATGATAGTATTACAAGTAACTCATGTTGGGAGTTCAAATTAAAAGTTGACATTCTGTTTATTTGATTAGTTTCACCACATAGTCATTAAGAGTACAATTTGCCACTTGGAGATATACGCTTATGTATATCAAGGACATATGAGGAAGAAAGAATATATTATACACACACACATACACACACAGAGAGCTGGAAAAAAAATTATGTTTACCCAAAACTAGAAATAAAGGAAAACATTATTGTAAAAAAAAATACTAGAGGACATGAGGTGCTGAACATATTGACCTTAAAACTACTAATAGTTGTCAAACCAAAGATGATGCCAAACATTAGAGGAAACAAAATTTGCTCCACATTTTAGTGTGAAATTATCGAGAGAATGAACGAATTACGATGTTCATTCTTATGCATATTTAAGATATTCCTACACCACACAGTGGATTGTGATTATTTCACTTGAAACCACACAAAATGCTAGCTTTCCTCCACTATCTCATCACTTGGATTTAGCCATTTGAACTCACAACACAAGATTAGGAAACAAGAAGAACCGACCTCTATTCTAAATGGAGGATGATTCAGTCGAGATACAAGAAAGAAAGATCAGTGGATCAAAATGAGAAAAGCTAAAACCTGAAGCCTTTTTAGTAGCTTATTGAGTTTTTCATAGTATTTCTCTAACTCTTGAACCTAATAACAAGGAATAAGAGGCAAGTCAAAACTTTTATTTGAACAAAATAAAGTAATGCACCACTTCTCGTCCTGTACTGCACACATTGTTAAAGAAATTGTCTAGGCCTAATTCTTAAAGAAATTGTCTAGGCCTAATTCGCTGAATTCATTGGTCTCATCGTTCTCATTTAAATATCTGTGTTTTGAAGATTCATCCTGAGTGACCACAAATGAATCCTGAAAAAATGGCACAAAAGAAAAGAAAACGACTAATTCAATCAGATGGACTCTTGTCCATGCAATGGCCATAATCATCAATCTAATTGTGCTAATTCAATTAAATTTCTTCTTCAATCCGTGAGAAAAGTAAGAAGATCTTGTTATGGCAGGATTATATAAAATTTGGTTGATGTAGGAGCACATAGTTTTGACTAGTTTCTAGTTTTCTCACAAATTATGTCAAGCATACCAACTCCACCCTAGCTCATTCAATATGCATAAATCCTTCTTACTTCAGAGTTTCCCAAATTGTATAACTTGCTCACTTCCAGATGTAAACCAGGCAGAGTAAGCACTAAATAAGATCAAAAGCTTAACAATATGACAAGAGTAGTATAAGAAATATTGGTATTTTTTTTAATTCCTCCATTTTTACCAATTTCTTTGAGATGATAAGAGATAAATGATTAGATAAATGTCACAGGCATTGATAAAGTTGTAAGTTCATGGTTGTATCTCCATGTTGGGAGAATATACATGCATATGCATATATGACTATTTCAGACAAAAAGAATGAATGTAGAGGCACCTAAAGAATGTCTTGCACATGCATGAGTAGACAAAGTTGGAGGGAGGGTTGCGAGACAAATATGAAAAATAGAATGTTGACAATTATGGCACAAAGTGCAGGACAAATGATTGAAAAATCACAATTTTATCATAATGACTTCCTGCTATATAAGAAAATTCCGACTATTTGGAAATTAAGCTTTCTAGAATGCAGCATTCAGGAGATGTAACTTGCACGCATAAATTACATGTGGAAAAAACTCAATTGCGGTTTCTTCCAGTACTTTGTCAAGATGTTTTGTATGGTTACACCTACTTTGTCAAGATGTTTTGTATGGTTACACATATAGCATTAAAACAATGTTATTGAAGGAATCAATACAATAACTATTCCAGATCCAAAAGAAGAAATGCAAAATGCAAATTACTTGATAGTAAATGCAAAAGCCACAAGGTAGAAGCTGCATAAACTCGCATGTGAAAGTAATAACGCTTGATGGTCAAAGATCCTTAGGATGGCCACTATAATACCTTTGAAGTTTTAAAGAAATGCAAGCGAGAAAAAGTGAAAAGGAGTATCAAGTAATCTAAGAAATATATGATATAATAAAATTTCATTGGGCTTAAACGGCATCGGCAAAACAAGAAAAAAACAAAAAATCAATAACGTTATTGAGTTGATTTAAAATTAATTGGTTATTCTAGATGTAAACTAAGTGTGCAAAACTTTCTTCTTAATCCTTTAGAAGTCAACATGTATGATGAGAGCACAAGAGACCTAACACGTATGATGAGAACACAAGAGACCTAACATATATGATGAGAGCACAGACCTGGGATCCAAAAAAAATTATATGGTCCCTTCCACAACCACAAACATAACAAAAGGAATAGAAAATAAAACAAAATTGCAAAATATAAATTCAAATTCCATGGATATATTTAAGGACAACGAAACCAAATAGCACAACAAACCCAAAATCATACACAGCACTGTAAGATCAGATTTGTATTTAAAAAAAGATTGAAGTAAATAACAAAATAAACTCAATCACATAAAACTGAAAACAGAAAACCTCAAAACTTTAGCCAACTCTGATTTTATCATCACTGAAATAAACTCAGGGCAGGTTTGCCTAGTACAAACCCAAAAATCATACACAACACTTTAAGATCAAATTTGTATTTAAAAAAATATTAAAGTAAATAACAAAATAAACTCAATCACATGCAACTTAAACCAGAAAACCTCAAAATGTTAGCCAACTCTGATTTTATCATCACTTAAATAAACTCAGGACAGGTTTGCCTAGTAGCACATTACAAAAGTTACTTATTTACCAACCTAGTCAATGTGCTCTTCAATCTAAATAACCGTGCTTTCAATCTAGATAATAAGAAGACACTTCCCTCAAATAGCATGCTAAACAAAAATATAATACACCTGGCAAAACCAATTTGTTCTACTGCCTTTACACCCATTAAATTGGGAGGATTATATCATCTACAAGAATCGTGCATCGGGTATCCTACAATCAATCTAAATAACCGTGCTTTTCAATCTAAATAATAAGAAGACACTTCCCTAGCATACTAAACAAAAATATAATACACCTGGCGCAACCAATTTGTTCTGCTGCCTTTACACCCATTAAATTGGGAGGATTATATCATCTACAAGAATCGTGCATCGGGTATCCTACAATTATGTTATATTTTTCCCTCACTTTCATACTATTTGAAAGCACTCAAGCATAAAGGATAAAGTAACTGAAAATGGATCGAACATGTTCAGCTAAAACCACTAATTTCAAAAGCGACACAACAAACATTAATTGTAAACTTGGACAAATAGATAGACCTTAAATCATATGGAATGAGGCAATTAGAAAATTGAGCAAACACGATTTTAACTTTGAAGAGGGACTTGGACAGTGTGGAGTGCAAGAGGATCAATGTAGCTGCCCTTGGATAATGACATAATACTAGATTCAGTTGTCTCTTCCTTGAAAGTTCTATTCCAAATAGCAACTGATGAGAAAAGTTTGCATTTGGTTGTAGTGATGAACAAGTCATTCCTCTAC
This sequence comes from Forsythia viridissima, assembly GCA_030279155.1. Taxonomy (NCBI): domain Eukaryota; kingdom Viridiplantae; phylum Streptophyta; class Magnoliopsida; order Lamiales; family Oleaceae; genus Forsythia; species Forsythia viridissima. Next base: position 19,421,086 of record CM059044.1, on the reverse strand, counting down.
AACGGCAAACATACCAAGTAACAAAAACTCCAAGAGGTACAGTGATACATCTGCAAAGGACTTGATCAATGTTGGTAAGTACTCTTCTTACTACATGACATTTATATAGTCAACACTTAGATCCGGCACAATGTAAACTATTTTATTTGCCTATGGCTCAATGTCCTAATGGAGTAGGTTTTTGGTGATAAAGATGCTTTAATAGCCTCGGCCAACACTAAACAAAAGCAGCATGAAATAATAATGTTGGAAGGTAAAGATGAGAGCTATTACAAATTGTCTTGTCTTGCTAATGCTGGCAGAAAGATGTTACAAGAATCCTAGTGGATTTATAAATAATTTTGTTTTTGTGCTTTCCTAATTGGTTTGTGAGTTACCTAATATTTCTTTTCCTTGTTCTCAGATTTGCTTCATTAATCAACTCGTTTTCTTGTATTAGGTAGTAGAGCTAACTTGGTTAGATTTAGGAGTACACAGGTCTAGGAGCTTGTAAATATTCTCTAGCTTGTAATCATCTTTTTAATACAATTTTTTCCTGCACTTCCCCCAAAATATGGATGTTCCAAAAAGTGACACAATATAAAAATAAAGGCATTTTGGAGCAAAATTTAATCTGAAAACAATATTAAAAAACTGAGGGATCAGCCTATAGTTAAAAGGCAAAAACACTTTCTCACCAAAATTGTTCTTGTCCTTGCTAAATGGGTATCCGAAACCAAATCAGTGCTTGATTCACCGAATCTTCTTGGTGAGACAGTAGACACCAAAAACCCTAGAATTGTACAGTAGGCACACAGAAATCGATATTTAGAGATTTATTGCTTTTGAGAAAATGATAAAAAAAAAAAAAAAAAGAAATAAAATGCAAATTACACAAATTTATCAAAATAAAAAAACATACCGGACGTTCTTCAGATTGTTGCAGACTAGAAAATTCGAGATTAAAGAAGAGGTTGAAGCCCTGAGGTTTTGTTGAATCGTTGACATTTTCCAGAAGCAGATCTGTGCTTGAATCGTTGAAGCCACAAATGACGTTATGGCAATAGATCCCCATTGTCGGTCGGAGGTACACTCAGAAGCGCTAGATCCCCTTGTGATTTTCTCTCTCATTTTCAATAGAAAAAATAACCGACGAAATTGTGAGCACGTGAATCCAAAAGTTGTTTCTCCTTTTGGCTACAAAGAAGAGAAGTCTCTGGCGAAAATGGGAGGAAGAGAGAAGATGGGAGACGAAAGACGAGATGGGGAGGAACGTGAAAAAGGCTGCAAAACATTTATTTTGACGTGTGAGAGAGAGAACGTGCACAAAATCCATCAATAAAAATGACGTTCTTTCTATTCAAGAAAGTAAAAAATTAAAAAAAAAAATTCATAAACTAGTATACCGCATTTTTTTTTTTTTTTTTGCAGTGGAATCCGATCGTAGAAGATTTTAATAAATTGTAAAGTTGAGAATAATGAGAGATAGAATTTTGTTTGAGGAAAGTTTAATTTTGATGAATATGAAGAAGAATATGAAGAAACAGAGAAATTGAGAGAGAGACGAGTTTTGTTTTGGGAGGACGAAGACGTAATGACGGATAAAGAAGTACTTTTTTTGTACTTGTAGCGGAGCAAATCTCCCTACGGTCGGTGAGAAGTCACTTTTTTAAATAATTTTAAAAATCTATTGAGATGGATAGTTTTGTTTGAGGGGAGTTTGATTTTGATAAATATTGAGAAATTGAGGAATTGAGAGACAAATATGGGTTTTGGTTTGAGAAGATGAAGACGCAGTAACGGACAAAGTTGTACTTTTTTTGTGTGCTTGTAGCGGAGTAAACCTCCCTACAGTCGGTGATAATTTATTATATTAAATAACATATAGTACATAAAAATCGGAATTGATTGGAGAAATTTTATTAAATCATTAATTATCGAATTTGATGGGAATTCATATACTACATAATCTTTTATTGTTATGAGTTGAACAAAAATTGCAGCTCATTGATTTTGACCAAAAAATTTAAAAAAAAAAAATTCTTCTATTAGAACACGATTTGCGATCTCCGATGAAAAACAACTCTTATCAAATTTGTAACATAGTGTAACATAATTATCAAATATATATAATTTATATCAAAAATATATGTAACACCCACAAACGAAACTCGTGTTTTCTTCAATTTCAACATTTGTACCAATCTGTATTACAAATTGTACCATTTTTCACACAAAAAACTCATGATATACACAATTATATCATATGTATCATATTAAATATCAATGTTATAAATATCATATTAAACAATAATGTATCAATAACAAGTAGTAACATATGTATCATTCATTGTTACATAATAACCAATTGTATAACATGTGTTACATAATATTACATAAAAATCAGTGTTATAAGACAGTGTATTGTTACATCTTTATCATTCAGTATTACACTAGTATACCGCTTTTCTTTGCGAGAGGATTTTAATGGATTGAGGAATTGTGAATAATGATTGAGAGATATAGTTTTTTGTTTGAGGGGAGTTTGATTTTGATAAATATGGAGAACAATATGGAGAAATTGAAGAATTGAGAGAGATATATGGGTTTTGGTTCGAGAAAATGAAAACGTAGTGACAGACAAATAAGTACTTTTTGTGTGCTTATAGTAGAGTAAACCTCCCTACGGTCAGTAATAATAATCTATTGTATAACATTTGTTACATTATATCACATAAAAATCAGTATCACAAAACAATGTATATCATTCATTGTTACATAATAATCAATTGTGTAACATGTGTTACATAATATCACATAAAAATCATTATTACAAAACAGTGTATTGTAACATCTTTATCATTCAGTATTACATAATAACATATTGTGTAATATTTGTTAAATAATATCACATAAAAATCAGTGTTACAAAACAGTGTATTGTAACATTTTTATCATTCAGTGTTATATAATAACTTATTGTGTTACATTTGTTACGGAATAATCAATCGTCATAATAACAAATTGAGATATAACATAATCTATATTCTGTTACATAACAGTGTATTGTAACGTCACGATTTGGAGTTTCCATTATTCAACTCAGTCCAAAAATGGTGAAGAATGTACTAAGATTTCATGAAGATTTGAGGCTATAGATATTTCGTGAAGATTTTTTGAGATGATTTGCGTTAATTTTGGAAGATTTTGGTGTGCTTGATTTGGGAAGATTACCTTAATTTGAGGACGCGAATTCCAGTTATAGAAATGATTGTGTATTAATTATATTTTGTTTTGATTTTAAACTATTATTTTACTTATTAATATAATAATATAATTGCAATATTTTTAAAATAAACTAGATAAGTTTATAAAGTTAGAATTATTTTAATAATGTTAAGTAGTTGATGTGATTTTTATAAAAAAAAAAAAAAGGTCTTGATCTATTGCCCATGGTTCATCCTCCAATGCCCACCGGACAAGTGTTCGGTGGGCATTCTATCTATTGCCTACCATTGGCAATAGATCACTTCCCTAAAAAAAAGATATGACTAGTTATTGGACCAAATTTTGATTATACAGTGATGAGCTGATAGGGATATATATATATATATAATATAAGTGTCTGTGACCTGTTTATTATTTACCCTTCAACCAACACAACGTAGTTTTAGTTTTTTACTATTCTAAATTTCGTCCAAATCTCACCATTTTGTCTTACAAATTTGTATTAATTATTATCCTTACTATAATATAAGAGTATTAAATTTTTACTGTAGTTTTTGGCATTCACAATTGCCGCAATTTTTTACTTTTGTGGGGATTTTTTTTTTTAATTAGTCCCTTAGCTAAAAACTCGACAAACCAAAGCTAATATTAGCTCGTTTTTACAGCTGCAATATTTGACTTTTTTTTCTTTATATATTTAAGGCAAGCACTGTATAACTCGACAAACACACAATATTTTATTTTTTTATGTTGTCGAGTTACTCAACAACATTTATTCATTTTTTTTCTTGTCAAGTTGCTCGACAAGAAATCAAATTTTCTTTTACTATTTACATATTCGTCCAGATTTTCATTCAATTTTTCACCAATCTTTTTTTGATTTGATGTTATAAACAAATTATACACAATTCTTTTTTCTCTTTTTTTCATTTTTTTCTTTGTCGAGCAGCTTCACACTGCCCAGATACTATTTTTTTTTTGTCAAGCAGCTCGACACAGACACATTTTGATTTGGATTTTTTTTTTTATGTTTGTCGAGATGATAACATTTGATTTTTTTTAATATTCTCGAGCAACTCGACAACATTTTATATTAAATTTTTACTGTAGATTTTTTGTCCAAATTTTTTATTCCAATACTCGACAACATTTAATTTTTTTTTTTGTCTAGTTGATAACATTTAATATTTTTTTTATTTTTTTTTTGTCGAGTAACTCAACAACATTTTGATTTTGATTTTTTTTTTATGTTGTCGAGCAACTAGACAAGATTTGATTTTGGAATATTTTTTTTTTATATGTCATCGAGTTACTAAACAAGATTTGATTTTGAATTATATTTTTTTAATGTTGTCGAGTTACTCAACAACATTTGATTTTTTTTTTTTTTATGTTGTCAAGCAACTCAACAACATTTGATTTTTTTTTTTAAATGTTGTCGAGTTACACTAACTCGACAACATTTCAATTTTTTTTTTGGTTTTCTTGTCGAGTTGCTCGACAAGAAACCTTTTTTTTAAAAAATGTGTTGTTTGGGCTTTTAGCTCATTTATTATTATTATTTTTTAATAATTTGCACTTTTGGTTCTCAATCTTTTCAATTTATGACAAATTTACCCCTGATTTTTTTCTAATATTGATCATCTCCAGCTTTTGAATTTTGTTGCAAATCACGTCCTTTTGATATATTTTGACGGTTTTGCCATCCTCTTTAAATAAACAAAAAATATATATATAAATGAAATCCTACAACTTTTAAAAAGTACAAAATAACTTCATATTCCTCAAAAATCCACCCCGCCCCACTCCTATTCATTTTCATTTTTCATTTTCAGCAGAATTACATTATTTAGATAAGTGAGAGAAGACCAAATTATTGTGGTGTGTGTGCCATTCACAAAATTTTTTCTTTATTTGTTTTTCTTTCACACCTTTTCATTCAATTTTTTTCTAATCTTTTTTTATTTTATCTTATAATATTACAGATATTCTAAAAAAATGCTATTATTTTTCTGCTTAATTTTTGTTTCTTATTTTTTTCTTTTACTATTTACATATTCGTCCAAATTTTCATTCACTTTTTCACAAATCTTTTTTTTTTATTTTTATGTAATGTTATAAGCAAATTGTACACAATTCTTTAATATTTGGCTTTTGGGTCATTAGTACAAAAGTGGAAAAACTTGGAGCCGAGTTTGAATAATGAGGATTTGGTCCAATTTAAATTCTTGAAGTGGTGCAATTGACAACACGACGTAGTTTTAATTTTTTTTAATTCTTAATTTCTTCCAAATCTCACCATTTTGTCCTACAAATTTGCATTAATTACTATCCTTACTATAATATAAGATTATTAAATTTTTTACTGTAGTTTTTTTGTCATTCGCAATAGTCGCAATTTTTGACTTTTGTGGGGTTTTTTTTTTAATTAGTCCATTGGCTTTGATTTGTCGAGTTACTTGACATACCAAAGCCAATTTTAGCTCGTTTTTACAGCTGCAGTCTTTGACTTCTTTATAATATATATATATATATATATATATATAAGGCAAGCACTATATAACTCGACATACACACATTTTTTTTTTTGCTTGTCGAACAACTCGACAAACGCACAAATTTTTTTTTCTTTATGTTGTCGAGTTACTCTAACTCGACAACATTTCTTTTATTTTTTTATTTTTTACATTTCATTTTTTTCCTTGTCGAGTTGCTCGACAAGAAACCAAAATTTTCTTTTACAATTCACATATTCTTCCAGATTTTCATTCAATTTTTCACCAATCTTTTTTTTATTTGATGTTATAAACAAATTGTACACAATTCTTTTTTCTCTTTTTTTCATTTTTTTCTTTGTCGAGCAGCTTCACACTGTCCAAATACTACTTTTTTTTGTCAAACAGCTCAACACAAACACATTTTGATTTGTATTTTTTTATGTTTGTCGAGCTAATAACATTTGATTTTTTTTAATGTTGTCGAGCAACTCGACAACATTTTATATTAAATTTTTACTGTAGATTTTTTTGTCCAAATTTTTTAGTCCAAGACAACATTTTAATTTGGATATTTTTTTGTCTAGCTGATAACATTTAATTTTTTTTTTCATTTTTCTTTGTTTGTCGAGTAACTCAACAACATTTTGATTTTGATTTTTTTTTATTGTTGTTGAGTAACTCGACAAGTTTTGATTTTGGAATATTTTTTTTATATGTTATCGAATTACTAGACAAGATTTGATTTTGAATTATTTTTTTAATGTTGTCGAGTTACTCAACAATATTTGATTTTTTTTTTTTTTAATGTTGTCAAGCAACTGACAACATTTGATTTTTTTTTTTAAATGTTGTTGAGTTACTCTAACTCGACAACAATTCATTTTTTTTTTATTTTCTTGTCGAGTTGCTCCACAAGAAATCTTTTTTTTTCAAATGTGTTGTTTGGGCTTTTAGCCCATTTATTATTAAACCAATTTTTTTTTTCTTTTTTTTAAGTTTTCTTGTCGAGTTGCTCTATAAGAAATCTTTTTTTTAAAATGTGTTGTTTGGGTTTTTAGCCCATTTATTATTATCTTTTGATAATTTGTATTTTTGGTCTCAAATCTTTTCAACTTATGACAAATTTATCCCTAATCTTTTTTTAAGCATTGACCATCCCCAACTTTTGAATTTTGTTGCAAATCACGTTATTTTGATATATTTTGACAATTTTGATTTCTTTGAATAAACAAAAAAAAAAAAAAGAATACTAGAAACAAAAAAAATTGTAAATGAAGTCCTACAACTTCTAAAAATTACAAAATAACTTCAACTTCCTCAAAAATCCACCCCACCCCTATTCATTTTTCCTTTTTCATTTTCATTAGAATTACATTACTTAGATAAGTGAGAGACGACCAAATTATTGTGGTGTGTGCCATTCACAAATATTTTCCCTTATTTGTTTTTCTTTCACAGCTTTTCATTCTATTTTTTTATAATCTTTTTTTTTTATTTTATCTTATAATATTATATATTATTCTAAAAAAATGCTATTATTTTTTTTGCTTATTTTTTTCTTTTACTATTCACATATTCGTCCAGATTTTCATTCACTTTTTCACCAATCTTTTTTTTATTATTATTTGATGTTATAAGCGAATTGTACACAATTCTTTAATATTTGGCTTTTGGGTCATTAGTACAAAAGTTGAAAAACTTGGAGCCGAATTTGAAGAATGAGGATTTGGTCCTATTTAAATTCTCGAAGTGGTGTAATTGAATAAAAATATAATAATGGCCACTTTACCATATCAATTTACCAACATCCAAAAGTCATTTACAAATCTTAGTTATTTAATTTTTTTTTACGAGTTATTTAATTTTTTTTATACGAATTATGTGTTTATTTGGTTATGCTTTTCTTAATAGAATTTCAACATTTTACTTAATTAATTGTATTAAATTGTATATTCAAAAATATGTTTTTCATATTTATTATTTACGTATTATACATTTAATATTTTTTATACATACATATTCATTGTTCTACTAATCTTTTTTTTTATCTTATAAGCAAATTGTACACAATTAGATCCATTTCACTTTTAATGAATTATTTATTACATAATATTCTAAATAAATGCTATTATTTTTTTTCTTAATTTTTTTTCCTTATTTTTTTTACTATTCACACATTCGTCTAAATTTTTGTTCAATTTTTCACCAATATCTTTTTTTTATTTTTTATTTGATGTTATAAGCAAATTGTACACAATTCTTTAATATTTGGTTTTTAGGTCATTAGTAAAAAAATTGAAAAAGTTTGAGCCAAATTTGAAGAATGAGGATTTGGTCTAATTCAAAATTTTGAAGTAGTGTAATTCAATAAAAATAAAAAAAAATTGTCACTTTACCACGTCATTTTACCAACATTCAAATGTCGTTTACGAATCTTAGTTTCTAATTTTTTTGTACGAGTTATTTAATTTTTTTTGTACGCGAGTTTATTTGGTTTTCTTTTTCTTAATAGAATTTCAACATTTTACTTAAGTGATTGTATTAAATAGTATGTTCACAAATATATTTTTCATATGTATTATTTACGTATTATACATTAATATTTTTTATACTAAATTTTTTTATACATATATATTCAAGTGTAGCCTACGTGCAACGCACGTATCAAAAACTAAATAATATTTGTGAACATACTATTTAATAGTATGGAGATATAGGAAGTGAACATACTATTTGTGAACATATATATTGTATGGAGATATAGGAAGTGATAGTTGATATTATTCATTTATTTCAGAAAAAAATTTGTTATTAAATACAAAAAAGAAAATAAGTTATTTGAATTTTAAAAATTTATATTCTTTACAAAAAAGACATTATAATTTTTACATTTTGAAAAATTGAGGATATATCTTTAAATATTCTTTTATTTCGAGAATAAAAGTATGATGTAGTGTAATGTAATCAAATTATCAGGATTCAAATTCTAATACGTTTACTTTTAAATTTCTTATTTAATCAAATATTATTTTCAAAATTATTACATTATTTATTTTATTAAAATCTTGTCTTTTATAAGTTTTAATTTAATTTTTAAAATCCTAACTTTTAAACAAATTCAAATGACGAAAAATCTTAAACCTTTGAGATCGTAAGATGAGCTTAGACAATTATTAGTCAAGCAATTGGTCATTGAGAATGGAAATTTAACCTACGACCCGCGCCCCACCCCGTTTTAGACCGACCCGCCCCGGATAATCGGGTCAAAGGGACAGGTCCGGGGCAAAGAAACCCGCCTTGTGGCGGGTCCGGGGCGGGTCCGGGTCATGGTAGGCCCGCCCCGCCCGCTCCCCCCCCTAGAATAATTTTTTTTTAATCAAATAATAGTCTTCAAATATGGGAAACAAATTTAGCAAAATGAGTTTTTTGAAGAGTCGAACCTTGGTTGAATAAATGAAATAACAATCCTTAACCATTACACCACAATATTAATATGCATAATTTTTGTTTATATAATATATTATACCAATTACCAACTTCTTCAATCATTTTTGGTAAACTAGTTTTTTCTACGTGCGTTGCACGTCCGTGAAAAATGTAGGGATAAATTTTATGTGAAAAATGTAGGGATAAATTTTATGTTTAGGCTACACGTAGGTATTACTTGAATATATACGTATAAAAAATATTAAATATATAATATGTAAATAATAATTATGAAAAAGATAATTTTTAACATACCATTTAATATAATTAATTAAGTAAAATATTAAAATAATAATAAGAAAAGCAGAACCAAATAAGTACATAATTTGTATAAAAAAAATTTAAATAACTCTTAAAAAAATTAAATAACTAAGATTTGTAAACGGCTTTGGTAAAGTGATGTTGTAAAGTTAACATTTTTATATTTTTATTAAATTGTACCACTTCGAGAATTTGAATTGGACCAAACTCACATTGGCTACAACTTTTTCAACTTTTTATTAATGACTCAAAAGCCAAATATTAAAGAATTGTGTACAATTTGTTTATATCATCAAACAAAAAAAAAAAATTGGTGAAAAATTGAATAAAAATCTGGAATAGTAAAAGAAAAAAAAATAAGGAAAAAATAATAGCATTTAAATGAGAAAACTGACAGAGTGTGAAAAGAAACATACTATACTTATTTCTTCATGGGATATATGGTGCTATTTTTTTAGATTAGGTGTATATTCCTAACGATTTTGAAATGATAGAGACCTTTTATACAATTATTCCTAAAATAAAATAAAAAATGAAAATGGGTCAATGTCCAACATGTGTAAAAAAAAAATCAAATTACAATGTTGTCGAGTTACTCGACAACACAAAAAAAAAAATTCAAATTTAATGTTGTCGAGTAACTCGACAATATTATAAAAAATAAAAATAAAAATAAAAATATTCAAATTTGCTTATAAGATAAAATAAAAAAGATTAATGAAAAAATTGAATGAAAAGGTATAAAATAAAAACAAATAAGAAAAAATAAACTAAAGAAAAAAAAATTTGTCAAAAGGATAAGAAAAAGACAAAAAATAAAAAATAAATTTCAGATGAACAGTAACTCGAAAGTTACTGTTCATCGCCGAGCTGTTCATCGATGAACAGTACCCATTTTTTTTTTGTGGGCTTTTCCATTTCCTTTGGTTTTTTCTAATTTTTTTTACTTAACAAGATTTTTTTCTTGTCGAAATTTCAGGAAAAATATTTAGTTCCAAGCATTTTTGGCTGGCCAAGTAGTTCTTATCCGATTTGATTGAATTTTTCACGAGAATCACAGACCCAATTCAACTGCATCTTCGTTGCTGAGTTACTCGACAACATTATAAAAAATAAAAAAAAATTCAATTTGCTTATAAGATAAAAAAAAAATTAATGAAAATGTCTAAAATAAAAACAAATAAGGAAAAATAAACTAAAGAAAAAAAATTTGTGAAAAAAATTAGAAAAAGACAAAGGAAATGACCTAAAAAAAAATTGTGAACAGTAATTTACTCGGCAATGAACAGTAATGTACTTTTCATTGCCGAGTTGTTGGGCAATGAACATTAACCAATTTTTTTTTTTTTTATACATATTTGTGGGTTTTTCATTTCCTTTGTCTTTTTCTAATATTTTTCACTTAACAAGATTTTTTTCTTATCGAAACTTCATAAAAAATGTTTAGTTCCAAGCATTTTTGGCCGGCCAAGTAGTTCTTATCCGATTTGATTGAATTTTTTTCACGAGAATCACATACCCAATTTAACTGCATCTTCATTGCCGAGTAAATTACTGTTCAATTTTTTTTTTAAATACATATGTGTGAGTTTTTCATTTCCTTTGTCTTTTTCTAATTTTTTTCACTTAACAAGATTCTTTTCTTGTCGAAATTTCAGAAAAAATGTTTATTCCAAGCATTTTTTGCCGACCAAGTAGTTCTTATCCGATTTGATTGAATTTTTTCACGAGAATCACAGACCCAATTCAACTGCATCTTCATTGCCGAGTTACTCGACAACATTATAAAAAATAAAAAAAAAATCAATTTGCTTATAAGATAAAAAAAAATTAATGAAAAGGTCTAAAATAAAAAAAAATAAGGAAAAATAAACTAAAGAAAAAAAAATTTGTGAAAAAAATTAAAAAAGACAAAGGAAATGGCCTTTAAAAAAAAAATTCGTGAACTACTTACTCGGCAATGAACAGTAATGTACTTTTCATTGTCGAGTTGTTCGACAATGAATATTAACCAATTTTTTTTTGTTTATACATATGTGTGGATTTTTCATTTTCTTTGTCTTTTTCTAATATTTTTCACTTAACAAGATTTTTTTCTTATCGAAACTTCAGAAAAAATGTTTAGTTCCAAGCATTTTTGGCCGGCCAAGTAGTTCTTATCTGATTTGATTGAATTTTTTCACGAGAATCACATACCCAATTTAACTGCATCTTCATTGCCGAGCAACTCGGCAATGAACAGTAAATTAATGTTCATTGCCGAGTAAATTACTGTTCAATTTTTTTTTTAAAATACATATGTGTGAGTTTTTCATTTCCTTTGTCTTTTTCTAATTTTTTTTTCATTTAACAAGATTATTTTCTTGTCGAAACTTCAGAAAAAATGTTTAGTTCCAAGCATTTTTTGCCGGCCAAGTAGTTCTTATCCGATTTGATTGAATTTTTTCACGAGAATCACAGACCCAATTCAACTGCATTGTTAAAAGGTAAAACTATTTTCCTTTTTGTATATTATTTTGTTTAATTGCACATTATGTTTTGAGGTTGATTTTTATTTCTGAAATAAGAAATGGGTATTTTTGCTGTGATCTTCTTTTGAATTCTTTAATGTGCTATGTTATATTTGTATGGGGTTTATTTGGACAATGTTGTAGAGTCATCGCAACCAAGATAGTAACTCAACCATGACGGTTGCCGAGTTTGTCGAGCTACTCAACAACCGTGTTGGTTGCCGAGTAGCTCGGCAACCACGCTGGTTGCCGACCAACTCGACAACCAGCTTGGTTGCTCGTATAAGTATATATATTTTCTATTATAAATAAAGAAGCCTGCACCATTCCACTGAAATAGATATTCGAGTCACAAGTCAAAAATTCGCCATCTGATCCATCCATATATATATATATATATATATATATATATATTCTTCTACCATTTTTCCACATTCTCCAATTCCTACATACATATGCAAAATTTATATATGCAAGCATTTTTGGCAGGCCAAGTAGTTCTTATCCGATTTGATTGAATTGTTTTACGAGAATCACAGACCTAATTCAACTGCATTGTTAAAAGGTGAAACTATTTTTCTTTTTGCATATTATTTTGTTTAATTGCACATTATATTTTGAGGTTCTTCTGGATTTTTATTTCTGAAATAAGAAATGAATATTTTTGCTGTGATCTTCTTTTGCTTTTATTTAATTTAAGATTTTGTCTTGGTATAGACATTCAATACCCTTTATTTTTGCAAATTTATTCTCAAATTTGCATCAAAATTTTTAGCTACATGAATTTAATATAAGCTCCAATGGAAAGTATGAAAAAAGTATGGAAAGACGACAACGACGGCTAAAGTCTAAGCTCCAAATGGAAACAGTGGTTTCAGAAAAATAGAGTAAAAAGGTAGAAAGTGGTGACTGAAGTATGTAATTAAACTCTGTAAAACGACGGCGTGTTGGACGAAAAAATGAACAGTAACAAATTTAAGGCTCTTATATTATTGTAAGGATTAATAATATTTCCTAATTCAGTAATTCTTATTCTTCAACCCAGTAAAGTAAGTGGCAGACTACCCACTACCGCAGTAACCCACAACCCTACCCATTCCATTTTCCAATTGTTTTTCAATCCCCATTCCCTCAGCACAGCAGCCGCGGCAAAGAAGTTGATCCATTCATCAATCCTCCTCATTCCTCGGTGTGAGCTTCCCTCTAATCGATTCCGAACCGCCGCCGCCGTCGACCCATCACCGCAACGTCGCCGAAGTAGTGAAGCTGAGTTTTATCTTTTAAGGTAAATTTTTGTTTCATATGGTATAATAGTAACCAAGGGCTTTTCGTTTCCAAATTATGAACTAATATGAACAAATTTCACTTTTAAAATAGTTGGCAGAAATTCTTCATTTTAGAGTTTAGTTGGCTAAAATTTTAATTTTTTCATATGGTATAATGGTAACCGAGATTATAATATTGTGGTGGAAACAATATTTTAATATATATTTAATTTTTTTAAGGGAATAATTATAATATTGTGGTAGAAACAAAAAAGAAGTTGGAACCAGAGACTAATTATAACCGAGATTCATTTTTTGCATTTTTATTAGTCTTGCCAAAGTATAAGTTCCAAATGCACTTGCTCAAATATTCTTGACTATGAATACATATGATTATGTTTTTTTGTAAAAAGGATTAGAAATAAGGAAATAAAGAAGGAATAAAATCAGTGAAGATCCGCTTAGTGATTCAGTGAATATCCCCTTAATGAAAATGAATCTTGCTTTCCATTAATTGATGCCTTTAATTATTTAGACATTTTGATGTGTCCTTAGCAATTATATCATTTCATTTATATGCTAATTATGTTGTTTATATTAGGTACACGTCCAAGTACATGATATGTTGTTTGTAGTTTGTAGTTTTTTTTTTCTTTTGCCTTTTCTTAATCATAATTGTTTATTGTATTTGAAGATGTCGGCATAAGAGCGTTGTTCAATAGGTTCCACGCCAACAACGACAAATACTAGTAATCCTTCATCATTATCAGCGGACCAAAATTCGAACCAAAATCCAATAAGTATAGATTCGGATGGAGATCATACAATGAGTCTTGGTGTGGTGGATAGAAAAAGAAAGTTGACATCTCATGTATGAGACCATTTTAAACTTAAAATGATTGATAACGAGATCAAAGCTATTTGTAATTGTTGTGCAGGAAAGTTGGTGGGTCATAGTAAAAACGGGACAAATCATTTGAAAAAAACATTTGGATAGATGTATACTTCGTAACTGTAAGCAAACTGATATTAGGCAGGCAATATTGAACCTTACAAAGCAAGTTAGTGGAAAGGTGGTTATGGGGACTTACCATTTTGATCAAGACCATGTTAAAACGGAATTAGGTAAAATGATTATTTTACATGAATATCCGCTTAGTATGGTTGAGCATATTGGATTTAAGAATTTTGTGAAATCTATTCAACCGCTATTTAAAGTTGTGTCTCGAAATACCATTAAGAATGACATTATGAAGATTTAAGACTTGGAGAAAGTGAAAATGATGAGTGTGTAGGAAAACAAGAGTAGAATTGCCGTAACCACGAACTTGTGGACTTCAAATCAAAAAAGGGGTTTCATGGTCATCACTGTACACTTTATTGATGATGCTTGGAGGCTTCAAAGCCGTGTTATGAGGTAAATACTAAGCAATTCAAAGTAATTTACATATTAGTGTAATTATTATTTTTGTAATTTACAGATTGTTGTAATTGTTTTGTTTGGTTTTGTATGTAGGTTCATATATGTTTATTGTCCACATACGACAGAATCACTATCTACCACTCTACACGAAAGCTTATTAGATTGGAACATTGACTGTAAGTTATCTACTCTCACTGTTGACAACTGCTCAACGAATGATGCTATGATCAATATCCTTTTAGATAATAAGCTTTCTAGTGACACACTTTTAGCAAATGGTGATTTGTTTCATATGCGGTGTTGCGCGCATATATTGAACTTAATTGTAAAGGAGGGTTTGGAAAATATTGAGGGAAGCGTTGAAAAAATTCGAGAAATTGTTTCTTTTTGGACTTCAACACCGAAAAGATGGGAAAAATTTGAGAATACTGCACGTCAGCTTAAAAATAGTTGTGGAAAAAAGTTGGTACTTGATTGTAAGACTAGGTGGAATTCTACATACATCATGCTTCATACTGCTTTCGAGTACATAGATGTTTTTTTCCGTTTGAAGCAAAGAGAAACCCAGTATAAGAGTTTGCCTAGTGATCAAGACTGAAATTTGGCCAAAGAAATCTGTGAAAGGTTAAAGATGTTTTATGTGGTAATTGAACTTTTTTCTAGAACTAAGTATCCTACAACGAATCTATTTTTTCTAAAAATTTGTGAAATAAAATTGTCAATTCGTACTTGGACTACTTCTGCTTATTCGGAGATTAGAATGATGGCCTTAAGTATGATGGAGAAATTTGAGAAATATTAGGATGAGATTTACTGGATATTAGCTGTGGCAACTAGGTTTAAAATGATGTTGGTTAATTATTATTTTCCTTGGATATATGGACATGAACGTGCAGAGGTGGAAATTGTTAATGTCGGTGTACTTTGTCGAAAGTTGGTATCTCAATACACAGAACAACAAGGTTTAAGTGTGAATGTTCCTCACTCTTCATCTTCGTATTCCCATTCTGGGATTTCTTCAAGTGTTGGAGTAGTAGATGAGTTGGAAGATTTTGATTTATTTGTTAACACGAAAGTCAGCACTAGTAATGTGAAATCTGAGCTCAACTTATATTTGGAGGAGCTGGTCTTACCTAGGTGTAGTGATTTTGACCTATTAAATTAGTAGAAAACAAATTCAAGTAAATACAATACTTTACAAAAAATTGCAAGAGATATCTTGGCCATCCCTATTTCTACTATTGCTTCTAAGTCTGCATTTAGTACGAGTGGTAGATTTGTGAGTCCGCATAGAAGTAGACTTCATCCGAAGACCTTGGAGGTATTGATGTGTGCACAAAACTGGTTGTGGGCTGACATTCATGGTATGATAAAATTATTTCTTAGTTTTTATATTTATTATTCTCGACTTCATTTGTAGTTAACTCGATTTATTTTATTGTTAGAAAACTCTCATGCGTTGTCATCGTACACTGGATGTTGTTCTACTATTACTGAAGAATAAATTGAGGACAAGGTAATCTTATTTATTTCAATGTACAATATTATTATGTTAAAATATATTTATATTATAATACTATTTAATATACGTATTTTTCTTAATTATTATACAGGAATTATTGAGATCCGACTATGTCAATGTTACAACTATGCAAGGAGAAGAAGAATGAAGAATATATATTTCAATTTTAATTTTATTTGTTATTGTCGTTGAACTTTGTCAATCGTGTTCTATTCAAAACCATTTGATTTTTGTGTTGGATTCTATTGTGTATATTTTTGTTATACAATTTAATATTTTGAAGATGGGACAGGTCACAAGTTGTTAGTTATTAGTTGTTAACTTGTTATATTGTATCATTTTATGCTCGAATTTATTAGCTCGAATTAAAGCATTAGATTAGTTTGCTAAATTTTGTGTGTTAGTGGTAGTTGGCTAAATTTTGTGTGTTAGTGATAGCTATAACGGTGGATGTTTTCATTTTTTTTGTAGTGGCTGATTGAATTCTTAAAAAAAAAATTCTAGGGGCAGTGGGGCGCCCCACCCGGCCCCGCCAATTGGCTGGTCAAGGGCCTGGGCGGGGCACCTCTAAATTCCCGCCGGGCTGGGCGAACGTCACCCGTCCCATTGCCATCCCTATTGGTCATAGCTCAATTAGGGGTGGGCGTGGGTCTAGTTGGGTCGGTGTTCAACCAAACCCTACCCAAATCGGCAAAAAATTGGTTTTGGCTCGAAACCGACCCAATTGGAAAAATTCGAGTTCAAATCGACCTGAACCAATTCGAGTCGGTTCGGGTTTTCGATTTCAAGTCTGATTAAAGCTTATTTTATATTTATTTATTTTTAAACTGAGTTGGTTTTGGTTTGGATAACCGACCCGAATTTGCCACAAATCGATCCCAACTTACCCAAGTCGGTTCGAGTTGGGTCTATTTGTTGATTTGGCAGTTAATTTGCATAGCCCTAAGCTCAATTAGAAGATATATGACAATTAATTTGAAATAATATCATATACTGTATAATAATCATTTGTCAAACGATATTCGAATTGCTTCAAGTGATTTCTAAACATATTTAAATATATTATTATTATTATTATTATTATTATTACTACTACTACTACTACTACTACTACTTTTAAATAAAAAAGTTACTTATTTTAAACAAACTCTTTGTTGTAATAATAAATAACTTATTTATTATGACTCTGACCAAAAAAATATTTATTTATTTTATAACTTACTTATATACTTTACTTCTTAAGCTTAGCAAAAATGCCCAATAACATCTTGTTTGGCCATATTTCAAAAGAAATAAAAGTTACTTTTCAATTAACATTTTGTTTTCAAAAATATTCGAATAAGCAACCTTTTTTACGTAAAATTTATTCATTCAAGAAGAACTATAGTATTATTGTCAGAACAAATAAATTATAATTTGTGTGATAAGAAGAAAAAATATTTATTTTTAAAATTTACTCATTTACTTATAAGTAAATTTTGGCGTAGAATTGAGTCTCACAAAGAAACCAAAAAATCAACATTTAACCTTCTTACTAATTGTTAATGTCGAAATATGCACTATCCATATTTCAACAGATCCCTATTCAATCCTCTACCAACCTGTATGTTACCTGCACACTAGAACGATCGTTAGGCACCAAGATCACCGGAGAAAAAAGGTTCGGTGATAATTGGTACTCCGACGATCAAGTCAACTGCTGGTATATGTGAAGGGATAACAATATACGGGGGAATAATAAAATGGGTGTGGAAGAAACAAGCAGACAGAGATATGAGCAAAGTTAAGGGTGAGAATAATGCGTACCTTAGAACAATCGGAGATGTTGTATTTATAACTTCAGAGCATTAATTGTATAGGAGTTGTGTTAATAGTCATGTGTAACATTCTGAGCATTGGTTGTTGTGACAGTAGTTTTCAGATTCAAGAATGTCCCTTCATTTCGCCTTGTCTGAGGTGGAAAAGAAAGAAGAAATCTTATGTGGTCGCGGAGGGGCTTATGAAGGATGCTTGCAAGACCAGGTGGGTTGAGGAGCGAACTCCTACGACTGGCGAAGATGAACTTAATTCGGGGGTTGGTCTTGACCAAGGAAGTGTACAGCACCCTCAAGGGCTTCGACGGCAAGTTCAGCAAGGAAGCGGCCAAGTCGAATAAATTATCCAAAGATTTGAAGACGATGAGCCTAAAAAAAGCGTAGCTGGAGTCGAATAAGAAGCACTTCAATTTAAGCTGGATTTGGTCATAATAAAGGAGGTTGATATGAAAGCCAAGTATGAGATTGAGCTGAAGGCCGTGAATGAGAGTTTGAAGCATGCCCGGGACCAGAAAAGGGCTGTCAAGGTCTCTCAAAAACACATTGAAGAATCTTAGAAATTGGCCAAGGATTGGGCATTCGCGGCTGAAACTGCCATTGCCACAACCACTTGGAGGATGTGGTTGTGGAAAATGATAAGCTTCTGGCCGAAGCCAGAAAAGATGTGGAGAGGGTCAAGGCAGAGAGTGCCGATGTCATGGCTAGGACAGTTATAGCTTACTAGGACAGATTTTGAAAACACGCATGAATACAAAGATCTCGCTCATCACTTTATGACGGCAGGTGTGGAGCAGCTGGTTGAGAGGATTGTGGAGACCCATTTGGAGTGGGACATTTCATTTCTTAGGTATCCTCCTGACGATCTTCTTGTCTCAAAGGATCCTGCAGCTGCTGAAATTCCTACAAGTGTCGAGGATTGGGATGGGGACGAAGCCCAAACTACCATTCACATAATAGGAGAAGGCCCGTAATGTGCCGACCATAAAGAGGCGGCGAGGCAGTAGGACTTGTAAATTTCTATTCTTTGTTTTTGTATTCGTTCCAACATTAGCAATGGAATTTATTTTTTGTTGTTTCCCTTGCATGAAACTTTATTTGCGTATTGTGGGTGATGGACATATGCAATCGGTAGAGTCCCTTACTAGTGATGAGCCCTAGTTGCCGAGGTTGACATCTTTTGAGAGAAGTACAAATCATGGTGTTATCCTTTTCTGTTGGACACGAAAAGTTGGATCTGAAATTGAGGAGTAATTTTTTTAGGCATCAATGGCGTGGCCTTTTTGTTGAATTTGAGGGTTTAAAGGCATTAATATCTGGGTAAGTAGAAGGGCGCATGTGGCATATGGCGTTCCAGTTGCCTCTTAAATGACTGTTCATTAATAACCTCAGTTAATGCTTTGCGTTTCCCATGCAGTCATGCTTTGTGTTTTCCATGCAACCCCTATATAAACATTAGGGGTCTTTTATTTCATTTTTCACGCATACGTATCATATGTGAATCTGATCAATTCATCATAATGGCCGTAATATCTCCCAGTGAAAGATGCAAAGAAAGCTTCCCTGCAACTTGTCCAATTGGTTCCGGTATTCCAGAGGCTCAGCATCGCACCATTTGGTGAAATAGTCCATTGCTACGATCGCGAACTTGACCCCACACCTTCTAGTCGGAAGGAGACTTATAAAATTGATTTCTCATTTGGCGAAAGGCAATTGACTACTGATTGTTCTGAGCTGGGAGCTTTGTCACAACGGCGAATTTCTGGCATTTGTCGCATTTCTTCGCATAAGCACGCGAATCCTTCTTCATAGTTGCCCAGTAGTATACTTGTTTTAGAGCTTTTTGTGCTAGGGTCATCCCTCCTGAGTGATTACCGCATATTCTTTCATATATCTCATTCATCACGTAATCTGCCTCATCCTGAGTAATGCAGTGCAGAAGTGGGTGGCTAAAACCTCACTTATATAAGATCTCGTCCTGTAGGACAAACTTCGTAGCTCTCCTGTGAAGTTTCTGGGCCTCTTCCTGTTTGGCAGGGCTTGATGAGTCAGGGTACGGAACGATCTCCTTCATCCACCTAGGGGGATTCGATTATCATCATGGCGTTCTGTGGCAGAGCCTCGTCAATGGACGGTCGGCTAAGCTTTTCAACCAAAATGGCCCTTATCTAGTCGGAGTTTTTGCTACTTGCCAACTTAGAAAGGACATCGGCAAATCTAGAGTAACTCAAATTCCACGAAGTGGGATAGGAGATCTTTGGCCTTCTTTAAATAGTCCACCATAGATTGCTCGCGAGCTGTGAAGGTTTCGTTGACTTGGCTAACTACTAGTTGCAAGTCGCTGTAGATCTGGATTTTCATTGCTCTCATCTCTTGTACCAACTCAAGCCTGCCGTATTCGGTAGCATTGTTTGAGGCTTTAAACTTCAGGTAAAGCACGCAGTTGAGATTATGGCCGTCGGGGCTAATCAATAGAATCTCGGCTCCAGCTCTAGTCTCACCTGAGGATCCATCAACATACAGTTTCCATGTCGGTAACCCCTGAGGCTTGGCTTCAAGCAAGCCTTCTGGGATATGGGCGAATTCGGCCATGAAATCTATTAAAGCATGTCCCTTTATGGAGGGCCTAGGCTTGTAGAAAATGTCAAATTGGCTAAGCTCAATCGACCATTTCATCAGTCTTTCCAAAATATTTGGCTTCTAGAGAATCTGTCTTAGAGGAAGATTTGTTAGGATATCTATGCTGTGTGACTAGAAATATGGTCGGAGCTTCATGGATGCAACTATCAGAGACAAGGCGAGCTTCTCCATGTCGGGGTATCTCGTTTCTGCATCCTACATTGCCTTGCTCACATAGTGGACGGGGTGTCAGGGCCGCAGCTATACATAGCCCCATGACAGCATTTGCAGCCACAGTTGTCCAACTTTGGCCGCACTTTGTAAATATTACTTTCAGTTGTTATCTCCGTTAGTTTGTAATATGTTATTTTCCGTTATGATTCTTCAGTTTTTTAATGTCTACTCATGTAACTTAGGTTTTTGTTACGTAAGCTATTATAGGGGGTAGTTGGTATTCGAAGTCTTGTCAAGCTTACTGGTGTTTACCCCCTGCACCAGCCATTGTAATTTTCTACTTTCGTTAATCAATCAACAATCTATTTTTGTTGCATTAAAATCTTCTGTTACAAAGCTTTCTTTAAATTATCTTCATTACTGAATCGATCGAGAACATGCAGAAGATAGTCTAGCATAGTAGACTACTGCCGCACGGTGCCCCTTTCTGTGCTAGAAAGAAAGATGCCCCATGATAGTTGGTATCAGAGCTTCGGCTCATGACCCTCAAGAAGAAAGTGATGGATCTGAATGCATCATACACCACTGAGGCGGTGGATCACAAAAATAGTACTAAATAGTGCTTGGGTGCGCTCGATGGACAAAATACTAGGTTATGTGACGCTGTCGAGACCCTTGAGGAAAAGGTCAAGACAGCAGAGGCAGACATCCGCGAATTGAACATCCAGCTGGATGAGAGTCGAATGATGTGCGCAATGATGATGGATGTTGTTGCAATCCTTCTTGATCTCCGATAAGAAATGGAAGCCATGAGAGTTGCAAATATTTCTGCATGTAGTTGGTAATGCACAAGCCCCTGCACAAGAGTATGCACATAGGCTTAGAATTCCAGAACCGTGTATCTATGGTGGGGCGCGCGATGCGAAGAAAGTCGAGAACTTCTTGTTTGACATGGAACAATAATTTCTTGCCACCAACATTAAAGACGGGGCAAGAAGGGTGATGAAAACTACCATGTATCTGGGTGGACATGCAAAACTATGGTGGCGGACAAAATATGCTGATATTCAGGCCAACAAGGCCTAGATAGACACATGAAAACTCCTTAAGGAAGCGATCAGAATACAGTTTTTCCCACAAAATGTGGAATATCATGCTCGACGAGCGCTACGAGAACTGAAACATACTCGTTCCATCTGGGACTATGTGAAAACCTTTTCAGGGCATATGCTAGACATTCGAGACATGTCTGAAAAGGACAAGCTCTTCACTTTCATGGAAGGACTGAAACCATGGGTGAGAACTGAACTCCAAAGACAGAAGGTGGCTGATGTAAGTACGGCAATGAGAGCTACCGAATGCTTGATGAACTATCAATTGGAACCCAAAAAGGAGCAGTTGCAAGTAAATAGCCAATCTCGAGGGAGAGGAAATAGATCTTTCAATCCCACATCAAACTCAAATGGGGGTGAACGCTACTCTCACCATAAGGGAGGCCATCAGGGTGATGTCAAATTTTAAATAACTCGTAAGTGTACGAATCTATTGGAATATAGAAAAGTAGTAACGAGATCGATTCCACAGAGACTGCAATGACGAAAGTCTAATCTACTCTAAATTAACTATTATTCTAGGCTAGTTGGGTCGAGAGGAATTTGGTTGAAATAATTTAACTTAAAGACTAATTAATTATGCTAAAAAGTTGAGTTGAAAATTCAAGTTGTTTAAAGTACCAAGGTTTCGGAATTCACAATTGTTTAACTTAATAATTATCCAATTATTGATTAATTCTCAAAAACAAACGACAACTCGAAATCAATCTATTGTCGTCTTAAGATATTTATCAATTATATCCAAAAGAAGAAACTCCAATATAGGCTCCCCTTTGCTTCAATCATAAATTACTTAAACATTTTCTGTATCAAATTCAATTAAAAGAAAACAAAGAATCAAATGTTTTCTAAGCATTCTATGTGTCCAAAATCGATAAAAAGATAACAGAAAATCAAAAGAAATTAATAGAACACGTTTAAGCATCAAGCGCGAATTAATTAAATCAATTTCTAACAATCAAGAATACATGATATTTAATATGAAAGAAATTTTATTTAATTAATCTAACAAGAACGAACCATGAAAGTTAAAGATCTAAAACAGAATTAAACGAATAACAAAATAATCACTTTGTTTAAACAATGTTTCATCGTCTACCTTGGCTCAAGAAAATTAGAAGAACATAATTAAATTAAAAATAAAAGAATTGATAGAACCCGGCATAGATTGAAGGAGAAGAAATCTTCCCAAAACTCTTCTTCGCCAAGTAATTTTTCTTCCTTGTTTCTTGCCGTCTGTCTCTTCCAAAAATCACATCTCAAACTCGGCTCTAATCTCGTTTTAAATCGGCTCTCCCTTGTTATGAGTTAATAACTCATATTTATACTTCCTTAATTATTTCCCAAAAGATCCCAAAATATTACAAAATTCGTGGGCCAAAAGGTTTCCTAATCGGATTAGAACTCAAAAAAGAAAATAAAAATCCCGTAGCAAAATTAACACTGGGAGATCGCCCAGGCAACCTTCAATGCATTCTGCTTTTGCTTGGTGATGTTGGGCACTCGCCCATCTTGCTTCTTTTAAATCCTTGTAATTTGGTCTTTCTAGTTTCCACACCCTCCAATTTGGTCTTTCAACTTTCTGTAATCTCTAATTTGGTCCTTCAAATTTTGATTGAGTGAAATTGAGTTCACAAATTCTCTAAATATTTGCCAAATTGTTGCCATTTTTGTCAATTCTTCCCCAATTGCTTATAAACAGGTCCAAAACTGAAATAGAAGCAATAATACACTAAATTAAGTGTAAATTCAATAAAATGACAAGTTAAAAGCTTAGTTTAAAGACCTGAATAAATGCACAAAATACACTTATTAAACACCCTCAAATTAAACATTTGTTCGTCCTCGAACAGAAGTAAAAATAAACTACAAATTTAAACTAAGCTAAAAGAATTAACAGGAATTGTGTTTATGTTAAATTTCTTACCATATGCCTCAAGTTTGAAAATTAAGGAATACTTTTAGAAAGAGATTAGACAACAACACAAAATTTTTTCACTTATCCGATGCTCGTCCTTTAGTGAGTGTGTGATTAGCCAAAAATTGAACTTATACATATATTAGACCACGACCAATATTGTATTGTTGATATTCTCATAATCTCGAACCCTTTGTAGTCATTTATTCCTTACACCTCTCGTAAATTATCACACTTCTAATACTTTTTTTTCTCCAATCCCGAGGTGTTCTAGCGATTTTGGTTCTTATTGATCAACACAATACTTTTTTCAAATAAAGTGGTAAAAATTAGAACATCGTATTCTTAGAACTAGGTTGGTGAGTGATTTCTAAATTCTCATATTCAGTCTCTTAGGTTTTGACCTAGCAATCCTTACCGAGCACTTCTAACTATTTTTATTTATTTTACTCATATAAACAGTCTTACATCCTGTGTAATACTTCTCTCTCATTAACTTTCTATGTGACCCTTGTAGCGAGCTTTGGGCCGATAACTCTCAAGTCATATGATTATAGGGCACCAGGTTTTAAAATACCCTAACAGACTTAATTGCTCGAGTCCCACATACTAATAGAGAAGTGAATATATAAATTTTTTATTTTTATTTTATATATATATATATATGACCCATATAGCAAGCTTTGAGCCGATGACTCTCAAGTCAGATGACCATAGGGCACTAAGTTTTAAGATACCCTAACAGGCTTAATTGCTCGAATCAGATATTTTATTTTATTTTATTAGCAGTGAGTAGTGCTCAGTTTAGATTACTTGACTATAACTTATTCAACCAAAGATGAGACCCAAAAAACTTAAACCATCAAAATTCTCATAATACAAGTAGTAAATTTAACACCCCAAAACTGTTCTCAAAGTAGTTTGGTTACTAGCTTAAGAATTTAGAAACGGAATTTTTCATAATGATACTCAGTCAACATTATCAACTCATACACTCAAGTCATGTTCTCAATAAATGATAAGTCAATAGTGGCTATGCGCTTCATTAATCAGGTCTAACATAGATAAGTATTCAGATAAAAGCACGAGTTCAAGTGTTGTCTAATAATCTACTAAAAATGTACTCGATTTTGAACAGATATCATCATTGGCGGTAGGATATTCAACAGCAACTAGACAAATAAATTATTAAAAGTTTTTTTAATCAAAATTATATCATTATACATAGCCGAGTGATAAGCAAATTCAAAAGCAATTAAGTATCCTGATACTTTTTAACCCTCTCCCAAACAAAAACCTTACATAGTCCCCAATGTAATAACAAAATAAAGCAAATAAAAGATGAAAAAGATCGGTTACTCCCCAGAGATAGATGTGGAGAAGATGGATCTGACTGGTCGAAGGTCCAGTTGAAGTGGACTCAGATGTGGTGCTAAGGATCACTTTAACATGTAAATTCTCTTTACTAAATTAATTACTTTCACTCGTCGAACTTCTCTGTTCACACCTGCGACCAACATCAACATGCAAAACTGGATCAGTTGTATCACCACGCAGTCCTACTAAGAAAAATATTAAGAGAAAACACAATTTTTGTTTTTTTTTTCTTTCAATTTTTGTTTTTTTTTATTTATTTTTTTTAAAATGGATTGGTAGGATCACTCAAATCAATTTCTTCCTCTTTTTCTCGAGAGTTGAACTCCAAATATGGTTTTAATCTTTGGCCATTAACTTTAAAAATATCACCATTTTGGGGGTTTTCAACCTCAATAGCTCCATGGGGATAAACTGTATGAACAATAAAAGGACCTGACCATCTAGAACGTAACTTACCTGGAAATAAATAAAAACAAAAATTATATAAAAGTACTTTCTGACCTGGGGTGAATGATTTTCTTACTATGTGTTTGTCATGGATGACTTTCATTCTTTGCTTGTAGATTTTTGCATTATCATAAGCGTTATTCCGAATCTCTTCGAGTTCTATCAGCTGCAATTTTCTTTTTGACCCAACTTTTTGCAAATCAAAATTAAATTTCTTGATAGCCCAATAAGCTCGATGCTCAAGCTCAACTGGTAAGTGGTAGGCTTTCCCATACACCAGTCTATAAGAAGACATTCCAATAGGTGTTTTGAAAGCTGTTTTATATGCCCACAATGCATCAGTAAGTTGTAGAGACCAATCCTTTCTATCAGGTCGAACTGTCTTCTCCAAAATCTACTTTATTTCTCGATTTGAATACTCCACCTAATCGCTAGTTTGTGGGTGATATGAGGTTGCAATCTTGTGTGTGATGGAGTACTTTGCTAACAGGGTTTGAAAATGCCTATTATAGAAATGAGATCCACCATCACTAATTATGGCCCGTGGAGTGCCAAATCGAGAGAAAATATTGCTCTACAAAAATGCCACCACACTTTTGTGATCATTGGTCCTACAAGAAATTGCCTTGACCTACTTGAAAACATAATCAACACCAACCAATATGTAAAGATAGCCAAATGATAGGGGAAAATGTCCTATGAAATCAATCTCCCATACATCAAAGATCTTAACTATCATATTTCTTTTTGAAATACTTTCCATGCGTTGACACATGTCACATGAAGAACAAAAAATATAAGTGTCACGAAAAAGAGTAGGCCAATAAAAACTACATTGTTAAATTTTGGCAGTAGTCTTTTTAGCACTGAAATGGCCTCCACAAGCTTGGTCATGACAAAAAGAGATCACGCTTTGGAATTCACTGTCTAGGACACATATCCTTATAATTTGATCAGCACAGTATTTAAATAAATAAGGATCATCCCAAAAGAAGTTCTTTATTTCAGCTAAGAATTTAGTTTTATCTTGTTTAGTCCAATGTTCTGGAAGCTTACCTGTAACAAGATAATTAACTATGTCAGCAAACCATGGCAGAATATCAATATTCATTAGTTGTTCATATGGAAACAACTCATTTAAAGGTAGTTTTTTCTGTACAGAATCAAGCACAATACAAGATAAGTGGTCAGTTACAACATTTTCAAAACTATTCTTATTTCTAAACTCAATGTCAAATTCTTGCAAAACCAAAATCCATCGAATCAACCTTGGTTTAGCATCTTTCTTAGTGAGAAGATATTTGAGGGCAACATGGTCAGAAAAAATAATTACTTTACATCCTACAAGATATGATCAAAAATTATCTAATGCAAATACAACTGTTAGCATTTCTTTCTCCGTTGTAGAATAATTCAATTGTGTATCGTTAAAAGTCCTACTAGCATAGTAAATAACAGAAGGCAAACGGTTCAATATCTATCCTAAAACTGCTCTTATAGCATAATCAGATGCATCACACATGAGTTCAAAAGGTAAATTTCAATCAGGTGGTCGAATGATACGTGCAGTTGTCAACAATTTCTTAAGTTTTTCGAACGCTTCTAAACAAGAATCATTAAAGACAAAAGGTGCATCCTTAACAAGTAAATTGCATAAGGGTCTAGAGATTTTACTAAAATCTTGAATGAACATTCTATAAAAACCAGCGTGTCCAAGGAAAGATCTTACTTCTTTCACTAATTTTGGAGGTGGAAGATTGGAGATAAGATCTACTTTGGCATTGTCAACTTCAATACCATTACTAGTGATAATGTGACCAAGAACAATACCTTGTTTCACCATGAAGTGACATTTTTCTCAATTTAAAACTAAGTTATTTTCCTCGCATCTCTGCAAAACTAAAGTTAGATAGCGCAAACATTCATCAAACGAATCTCCATATATAGAAAAATCATCTATGAACACTTCAAGAAACCTCTCAACCATGTCAGAAAAAATACTAAGCATACATCTTTGAAAAGTAGCAGGTGTTTAAAACAAACCAAATAGCATTCTTCTATATGCGAAAGTTCCAAAATGACAAGTGAAAGTTGTTTTCTCTTGATCTTCTAGAGCTATATGAATTTGATTATAGCCAGAATAACCATCTAGAAAACAATAATAATCATGACCTGCAAGCCTATCAAGCATTTGATCAATGAATGAAAGATGAAAGTGATCTTTTCTAGTGATTGAATTCAATTTTCTGTAATCAATGCAAACACGCCAATCTATAGTTATTCGAGTTGGAACCAATTCATTGTTAGTATTAGTATCTACTGTGATACCTGATTTTTTTTGGGACAAAATGTATTGGACTTATCCATGTGCTATCAGAAATAGGATAAATAATTCCAGTATCTAACAATTTAAACACTTAAGTTCTGACCACCTCTTTCATTTTAGGATTTAACCTACGTTGCATTTCTCTAGTAGACCTAGAATTCTCCTCAAGATGGATATAATGCATACAATCTAGTGGATTTATACCTATGATATCAGCAATAGTCCATCCTAGTACCTCTTTATGGTCAGTCAAAATACTTAACAACTTACCTTTTTGTGCATCATCAAGGAAAGAAAAGATAATTATTGGTAAAGTGTCGGCCTCTTCCAAGAATGCATATTGCAAAGTGTCAGGCAATGCTTTAAGATCTAATTTTGGTGGTTGTTGAACTGATGGGATGTTATTCTTCTCACTTGTTGGAAGTGGCTCAATTTTCTGTTTCCACTTAGTTGTATCCATGACAGGTACTGATTCAAGCAAGCATTCACTTCATTTATAACACTATCACCATCAAAATATGAACCAAAATGAGTTAAGCACATGTTTAGAACATCATCACAATTAGTAGAAACAAAAGAATCATCAACTAATGCTTCTATTAAATAAACATCAGCAACATCTTCATTGTCATATGGTTGCTTGTAGACATTAAAAACATTCAATTCTATTGTCATGTTGCCAAAAGATAGCTGCATAACTCCATTTCTGCAATTAATAATAGCATTAGATGTTGCTAGAAATGGACAACCAAAAATTACAGGAATATGTTTTGTAGAGTCTCGTACCGGTTGAGTATCAAGTACAATAAAATCAATAGAAAAATAAAACTTGTCAACCTATATCAAAACATCCTCTACAATTCCACGGGAGACTTTCACAGATCTATCACCAAGTTGTAAAATCACATATGTTGGTTTTAACTCGCCCAGCCCAAGTTCATATACACAGAGTAAGGAAGAAGATTAACATTACCTCCTAAATCTAGCAAAGCTTTTTCAATCTTATGGTTTCCTATGATGCATGAGATGGTAGGACAACCTGGATCTTTAAATTTTGGAGGGGTGTTGCTTTGAATTATAGAACTAACCTGTTCAGTTGAAAAGGCCTTTTTGAGCACATGTAGTTGTCTCTTTTTCGTACATAAGTCTTTCAAGAACTTAGCATAAGGAGGAACTTGCTTAATATAATCAAGTAAAGGGATATTTATACTTACCTGGTTGAAGATTTTCATGATATCATGAACAGGACTACCCTACTTCACTTTTGTTAGCCGTTGAGGAAATTGGACTTTTGGAATGTAAGATGGCTCATTGTTTTCTTTGGAAGCTTCTTGAACTGAATCATCAGTTGGTGCATTACCTGGAGAAACTGGCTGAGATGTATTTTTTTTGGAATTTCCACTTGGTTGTCAAACAATTTGCCGTGTCTCTAAGTCATGATTGATTTAGCCTCCTCATGTTGGTTGCTTGAATTGGTCCCAATATTGTGCAATCCTTTAGGGTTAGGAAATGGCTGACTCGGAAATTTTCCTTTCTCAATGGTCGTTGACAATTGTTGGTCTGATGAGGCCAATTGTCCCATCATGTTTTTCATATTGGAGATGGATTGTGCCTGTAAGTTTTGACTAGTTCGTACTTCATTCTTAAACTCAGTAATGGTGTGATTCTAGTGATCTAATGCAGCTTGTGTAGCTTTTGTCAATTTTTGAATTGCTTCCTTCCATGGTTTTGGTTGTGAATTTTTTTGATTGAATTGTTTGGTATTTTACTGAGGGATTTGACATGTCGTACTATCATGTTGAACACCCTGTGACCAAGAAAAATTTGGATGGTCTCTCCATCCTGGGTTTATGTATTGGAATAAGGATTGTAAGATAGTTTTCTCATCATGTTGAGGGCATTTGCTTGATCAGAATATACATCTGGCTCGGTGGAATTATTGGCTGTCAACGAGGTTAACTTGCGGGAAATATCTTGAATCATGTCTTTGACTTCTTTGATTTCTGAGTCAGGTTCACTGCTTCGAATCTCATAGATTCCTCTTTTCTTTAGTTTAGTTCGAGAAGATCGAATCCGCTATTGTGAATTGTCAGCCTGCTTTTAAAAGAAACTCCAAATTTCAGTTGCATTTTTAGACATAAGCTCTCCACCACTTGTGGCCATCAACCACTCTTGAATATGTGATAGTAATCCCTCCAAAAAATATTGCATAAGTGCCATTTTTCATAGTTGTGATGTGGACATTTCATAAGGAGCCCATTAAATCTCTTCCAAGTTTCATAGAATGGTTCTTCGTCTTTTTGCCCAAACTCTAAAATTTCCCTGCGAATAGCATTAGTTTTATGAACAGGAAAATATTTATTCAAAAATTTAGCAACCATTTATTCCCAAGATGTAATACTATTGACATGTAACGTATTAAACCATGATCTAGATCTATCTTTCAGAGAAAAAAGAAACAGATGAAGTTTTACATTATCAGGAGAAACATTCTCATATTTAAATGTCTCACATACATCATAGAAATCTGTCAGATGATTATAGGATTTTTCACTATCTAAACCATAGAAAGATGGAAAACAATGAAGCACACTCGATTGTAGCTCAAAATTCCTAGCAGCTACTTGTGGGTATTGTATGCATGAGGTGCTCAAATTAGTTAACGAACTAAAATAGTTCCTAAAAGGTCTCTCCTCAATTTCATCACTCATAGCAATTATTACTTCGGTTCCTTCAATTTTTTCTAAAGTGGTAGCTCGTTTTCGTTGGTGAAAAGTTCTTTCAATTTCACTATTTAGAAGTTCTAGCTTAATTTCTAGAGATCTACGACCAAGCATGTACTATAAATATTTTTGGTTTTTTTAAATAAATAAATAAATCTTAGATTATAACTAGTCAAGAATAAAATTAACTAAGACTAAATTAACTTTCCGACGCAGTCCTCGGCAACGGCGCTAAAAACTTGATGTCAAATTTTAAATAACTGGCAAGTGTATGAATCTATTGAAATATAGAAAAGTAGTAACGAGGTCGATCCCATAGAGACTGCAATGACGAAAATCTAATTTACTCCGAATTAACTATTATTCTAGTCTAGTTGGGTAGAGAGGAATTTGGTTGAAATAATTTAACTTAAAGACTAATTAATTATGTTAAAAAGTTGAGTTGAAAATTCAAGTTGTTTAAAGTACCAAGATTTCGGAATCCACAATTGTTTAACTTATCAATTATCCAATTATTGATTAATTCTAAAAAACAAACGACAACTTGAAATCAATCTATTGTCATCTTAAGATATTTATCAATTATATCCAAAAGAAGAAACTCCAATATAGGCTCTCCTTTGCTTCAATCATAAATTACTTAAGCGTTTTCCGTATCAAATTCAATTAAAAGAAAACAAAGAATCAAAGGTTTTCTACACATTCTATGTAACCAAAATCGATAAAAAGATAACGAAAAATCAAAAGAAATTAATAGAACACGTTTAAGCATCAAGCACGAATTAATTAAATCAATTTCTAACAATCAAGAATACATGATATTTAAGATAAAAGAAATTTTATTTAATTAATCTAACAAGAACGAACCATGAAAGTTAAAGCTCTAAAATGGAATAAATAATCACTTTGTTTAAATAAGGTTTCATCGTCTACCTTGGCTCAAGAAAATTAGAAGAACATAATTAAATTAAAAATAAAAGAATTGATAGAACCCGACATGGATTGAAGGAGAAGAAATCTTCCCAAAACTCTTATTCGCCAAGTAATTCTTCTTCCTTGTTTCTTGCCGTTTTTGTCTCTCCCAAAAATCACCTCTCAAACTCGGCTCTAATCTCGTTCTATATCGGCTCCCCCTTGTTATGAGTTAATAACTCATATTTATACTTCCCTAATTGTGCCCCAAAAGATCTCAAAATATTACAAAATTCGTGGGCCAAAAGGTTTCCTAATCGGATTAGAACTCAAAAAGGAAAATAAAAATCCCGCAGCAAAATTAACAATGGGCGATCGCCCAGGCAACCTTCAATGCATTCTGCTTTTGCTTGGTGATCATGGGCGATCGCCCAACTTGCTTCTTTTAAATCCTTGTAATTTGGTCTTCCGTGTTTCTACACCATCCAATTTGGTCTTTCAAATTTTTGTAATCTCTAATTTGGTCCTTCAAATTTTGATTGAGTGAAATTGAGTTCACAAATTTTCTAAATATTTGTCAAATTGTTGCCATTTTTGTCAATTCTTCTCCAATTGTTTATAAACAGGTCCAAAATTGAAATAGAAGCAATAATACACTAAATTAAGTGTAAATTCAATAAAATGACGGGTTAAAAGCTTAGTCTAAAGGCCTGAATAAGTGCAAAAAATACACTTATCACATGGCAGCTATCAGGGTAGCCACCAGAATAAAGGAAAGGCGCCAGAGAGCAAATCAAGTACTACTCTTAGAAAGGATGGGTGCTTTTTGTAACGCCCCAAGTTTTATTCAATAAAGTCTCAAGTTAGAGAAAGTCCTCAAGGAGGTAACACAAAAGAAATCCTATTGTAAAATTTAAATATGGCTTTTTTCGATGGAGCAGATTTTAACAAGGGTAACTTGAGGTAGGAAACCTGGCCGAAATGTGATGGAATTTAACTATTTGGTAGAAAACTCGCTAAACAAGATTATATTTCAAATTTACTTCCCGCCGGAAATGTTCTAGGCAACAATTGAATGGTTATTTCACTCAACTTATGTCCTTGGTTTCGTTTGACAGGTTTGAGAAGAAAAATCGTATAAAATTGTACAAGTCCCCAAATAAGGAAATTTTAAGTTCTCATGATAAAAGACTCATAATATAACAATTCTCAATTTAAATCACCTTAAAATTCATAGTATACAAGAAGTAGTAAATTTTCAAAATAAGGGCAGTGTTACTAAAATTCCAGTAGGTTCAATCATATTTCTTCACCCGGTTATGGAGTAACAAAAATTTCTTTGACACAGAGAACGATCACCAAAAAATACGAAACTTTCAAGGAACATAGAATACTCATATATCTACCACATATAAAAATTTAATAGCCCGACGGCATGTTTCGGCATACTAAAATGCTCACCGAAACATCCTAGGCAGTTTCTCGGATTCAGGCTGTCGCAGTTTACAAAATTGTCCATAACTTGAGTTATATAACATGAAATTATGTGAAACCAAAGCCAATGGTTAGGTAACCCATAGGGATATCATTTCCAACTAGAATTATGTAAATATATGTAATATATAAGGTGAAGTCGAATTTTGAGTTGGAAGACAGAAACTGCAATTTAGAGAAATATGAAGTTTAGCAAAACTCTTTCAAGTTCACATCATTTGCGTGCAGCCAAAACGTGGGAATACACCAAAACTACCACAAAACCAAAGTCCACAAAAGTTTAAGAACATATTTACACTACTTAAAGTTCCTTGATTGGTTTATAGTAGCGATTTCGGCACGTCGACATCACTACACCGGCGTCCATGCAACAGGGAAGTTTTAATCTGTAGGAGATACAGAAAAAGGAGTGAGTATAAAAGAATACTCAGTAGGATAACATGAATTTTCTTTTCATTTCCATTAATCACAAATCATTAACGTAAATGAGGAACGATCTAACCGTGATTCATATCATATCATGAAATTTTTTAGGTGAAAGCTTTAGATCTCGAAAGACCATCATATTATTATTCATACAATATCATAACCATATCATTTGCACCGGAGTTTCATTAGCATAAAGTCCATCAATACTTAATATAAAAACGATTAATCGAAACACCATGTATCCTACCTTTTAATAAACTCCAATCGGTTTCTGCAAATGATGATGCAAAAGTGGTGTTGATTTTTCTTGTTTTGTTTCCGTTTCTTTTGGTTCAAAGACAAGTGAAATGTAACGGAAGATATGACACAAGATATGGTTTAATAATATGGAAAATATGATCAAACGTGGCTACCTAAAGATTACGTGGAAGGTTTACAGAAATTGATCATGTTTTGCTTAGTTGTAGAATTGCCAAGTTTCATGTCTTTAACTAAATGACAATCCAAATCTTTAAACCAACCTAGCCACGTTTGCATGCAATCAAGGACATTGATCCACTTCTATTCCATAATAAGAAATTTAAAAATTATAATAATTTTAGTATAAAATAAGTTTTTAACTTAGTAGCTATAAAATATTTTGTTTTCTTGCTAAATTCATGCAATTTAACTATATAATTTGGGGAGCTAAAAATTTGTGTGTGGTTTGAGTTTAGCACTCAGACTTTGCTTCTACATATGACACGTGATATTTAGTTATTTGTACTAATAAAAGCCATATAATGTGATGTGTGTGTGTGTGTGACTATTTGAGGTATTACACTTTTTATACGGTAGGCCTCACCGAGTGAAGGATTGCCTACAGAAACAGTTTGTGAATGTATTAAGTCAACTGAAAAGTGGAGCATCAGGTTCGAAGCAACATGTCCCGCAGGCCAACAGTCATTGCAAGGCTGATTCCAAGGAGGATAAGGATGTCGTTGGTGCATTCTCGCACTGATGCAGCACAATATCGCACCGGGTGATTGAAAAGGGCGATGTATCCTAGAAAATAGTAGAAAAAGAAGTGCCAAAACCTCGTATTTGTAAGGCTAAATGCTTGATATACATTGATGTGAAGATCAATGAGAAACCAATCAAGGCCATGGTAGATACCGGTGCTACTCACAATTACCTTGCAAGTCCCGAAGTAGAGCGCCTTAGGCTTGTGCTGGATAAATGTAGTGGGAAGGTCAAGGCAGTCAACTCAGTTGTTCAACTGTTTGTTGGAGTAGCCAAGTCCGTACTCACTAACGTTGATCATTTTGAAAGGGGGACTAATTTGTCTGCAGTCCAGATGGATGGCTTCAAGCTGATTTTAGGATTGGAGTTTCTTCGGGATACGAATACAGCAGTGTTACCATTTTTTTATTCCTTGATGATGATGGAGAGCAAGTCATGTGTCATCCCCACACTAGTTAGAAAAATGGGTGAGAAGAGCATCTCAGCCATGCAGTTTAGTAAGGGCTTCAAGTGGAATGAACCCTCGTTTTTGTGTACTCTTCGACTAGAAGAGATTGAGGAAGCAACTGGCACTATCCCAAAACATGTTAGGAGACTTCTACAAGAATTTGAAGATGTCATGTCAGAGGAATTTCTAAGGATATAACCGCCAAGGAAGGCTATTGATCACGAAATTGAGCTTATACCGGGTGCTAAGCCTCCTGTTAGGGCACCCTACCGTATGGCTCAACCTGAGCTAGATGAGCTTAGGAAGCAATTGGCTGAAATGCTGGACAGTGGGATTACAGTGGGATTATCGTGCTTGTAAAATCGCCATATGGAGATCTAGTGCTATTTTAGAAAAAGTTTGATGGTTCTCTTCGAATGTGCTGTGACTATCGTGCATTGAACAAAATCACGGTGAAAAAATAGTTATTCGATCCTGCTAGTGGCAGATTGCTTTGACAGTTTGAGCAGGGCGAAATACTACACAAAAATTGATCTAAGGTTCGGATACTGGCAAGTTCAGATCAAAGAAAGAGATAAAGTGAAGACTACAGTGGTAACTAGATATGGAGCATTCGAATTCAAAGTCATACCTTTCGGTTTGACAAATACTCCAGCAACATTTTGTACGATGATAAATCAGGTACTTCACGGGTTTCTAGATGATTTCGTGATGGTGTACTTGGACGATATAGTAATTTATAGCGAGACTCTGAAGGATCATTTTTAGCATGTGAGAAAAGTTCTTATTCGGCTACGAAAAAATGAACTTTATGCAAAACCATCGAAATATTCATTCGTCTAGACCTCGATCAGCTTTTTGGGTCACATTATTGAGTAAGGAAAAGTCCGCATGGATGCTAAAAAGGTTAAGGAAATTAAAGATTGGCAACCGCCAAGGCACGTATAGGATGTACGCTTGTTCCTCGGGTTGGCCAACTACTATCGAAGAGTTGTGAAAGGGTATTCAGAAATTGCATTGCCGCTAACCGAATTAACCAAGAATAAGAAAGCTTGGGAGTGGTCGGCACCATGCTAAGCTGCTTTTGAGAAACTGAAAGAGTCTATGTGGACAGATCCAGTTTTGGTCTTACCAGATATGGCTAAAGCTTTTGAAGTGCAGACCGATGCATCAGATCTTGCTCTTGGAGGAGTCTTAATACAAGAAGGGCATCCGGTGGCATATGAGAATCGAAAGCTGAATAATGTAGAGCATCGTTACTCGGCTCATGAAAATGAGTTGTTGGTAGTAGTCCATTGCCTCAGAGTATGGCGTCACTCTCTACTTGGATCTCATTTCATTGTGAAGACAGACAAGACAATACTGTTGTGAGTCACTTTATGTCACAATCGAAACTTTCGAGCAAGTAGGCTCGTTGGTAGGAACTTCTTTCAGAGTTCAACTTTATAATGGAGTAGCGTGCTGGATCAAGCAATCATGTAGCAGATGCACTCAGTCGGTGGGTTGACTTGGCTGCTATCTGCTCAATGGCCGCTCTTTCAAGGAGCAATGTTACGATAACCACAAGGGACCGAATAAGGGCACTTTTGGAGAAGGACCCTGCAACGCTTTATTTGGTCGACCTCATCAAATAGGGAAAAACTCAACACTTCTGGATGGATGAGGGTCTATTGAAGACAAAAGGAAACTGCCTCTATGTTCCAAAAGGTGGAGATCTGAGGAAATCCTTAATATCAGAATGCCACGACACGCTTTGGGTTGGACATCAGGGAGAATAACGCACTTCTGCACTGTTGCAACGTACATACTATTGGCCGCAAATGAGGGATGACATTGCGACCTATGTGAAAAATTGTTTGGTTTGTCAACAGGATAAGCCAGATCATCAAAAAAAGGCGGGCTTAATAGAGCCCCTTCCCGTTCTAATTAGACCATTTGAGAGTGTATCGATGGATTACATTGTTAGCTTGCCAAATGTTAGAGATCTTGGCACTATCATCGTTGTGGTGGACCGTTTATCAAAATATGTAACATTTATCGTAGCACCTAGGTATGTATCCGTTGAAAAGACTGCTCACCTCTTCTTCAAGCACATTATCAAATACTGGGGGATGCCTAAAGATATAGTCAATGATCGAGACCCTCGATTAACCGCCACATTTTGGACTGAGTTGTTCAAACTCCTTGGTTCAACTTTGAGCATGAGTTCTTGTTTTCACCCACAATCTGACGGATAGATGTAGCGGTTTAATTCTATGCTGGACAGACGGAGCGATTTAATTTATTTGCTCTGCTCGCTTTTTGTCAACATGCATCATCACAGATAATTGTTGACTCATGGTTAATCTTATAATAGACACTCGCCTCTACAAAATATGAAAGTGTCTCGTCACTCAAATCTCTCTTCCACAAACATAACCTTTTATTCCATCTAAATTTGTCATTCATGTTGTTTTTTACAATATATATGTATAAAATGATTAATTTTTTTTTTTACCTTCAGTTCCATCTGGTTTTAGATCTTGATTAAACTTTTTTCTTCAAGCTTATATCCTTCACCTTTATTGGTTATGATATTGCTAAATAACCATCTTTATTATCAATTGATTGGTCTGTGATGAAGGGTTTGCTAAATTAAGCTGTGACATTATCATTTCTTCATTTTGTTAAATTAATTTTATTCTTTCAAAAAATTAATAAAACAATGACCTTAATTATGGGAATGGCAAGGAAGAAAATAGACCATGTCTTTCGGTGCAAGGACGAATAAGCAAAAGTTGACGTTTTGACACGTAGAAACTTTTCAACTTCAGATCACATGCAACAGTGGGGATTTGATTTTTCTTGACGAGGTTAGTTTTGCAAACTGAAAGAGAATTGAAGAATTGGCAACATATCCAACTTTGAAAAATCAGAAATCAGTCACATACTACTAATACCATGGGAAATTTGCAAGGTAAAAACACACAATTAGTCACTGAACTTATAGGTGGATTTCATTTTGGTCATTAAACTTTAATTTGTTCTAAATTAGTCATCCAACTTTTTGTTTTGTTTCATGTTGATCGCTAAATTTTAATTTTTTTAAAATTAGTCAATTAACTTTTAAGTTTTATTTTACATTGGTCATTACATTAGTCTCCACAACAAAAATTAATGTTAAATTTGATGTCTCAAATGACCATATATTTTGCCATATTAGAAAAATGACTCTTATAAAATGTCTTGGATAGATACTAATCTAGATAGAGTTGCAAAATTGACCAACACAAAACAAATTTTATATTTAGGTGAATAATGTGGAACAAATCAAAGTATAGTGATCAACGTGAAACAAATCTTAAAGTTGGATATTTATTGTAAAACATATTAAAAGTAGTGATCAAATTGACACCTTGCATAAAAAGTTCTTAACAATAAAATAAAATATGTAATTGAATTTTTTTAACTAAACCTAACAAACACCTAGACAATTTTCGTCGAGAAAAACTAAGCAACTTATTGACAATAGGACAAGAAAGAAAGAGGTAAGAGGTGAGAGAAAATGTGAAGCAATTGGGGGTAGGGATGGAAATAGTACAGTGAATGAGTGAAATGTCTTAAATTAAAGTTGAAGAGAAGTGGTGACTGGTGACAGTGGCTCAAGGTAGTGCTTGCATGGCTGTGACTTTAATGCGTCAAAACGAAGACAAAGCATTCGAGCATACAACAAATAGACATCATTCCATTACTTTCCTTAACCTAAAAAATTTCAAAATTTGACTTCAAGTTAAGTGTATGTTTGTGTGTGCTTATAAATACTTATAAGTTGGTTAAACTTTATTTTTATCCACATATTTTGTAGGATCTATAACTTTTATCTATTTTTTATCCACAAAATAGATATGTCCCACTATTTATAATCTATATTTATTTATTTATTTACCAAACATACATAATTTAAACTGATTAAATTAGTCAAGTATATATTTTATTCACACATTTCGTAAAACCTATAACTTATTGTTCATTTATTTTTCACACATTTTATGTGATCCAGAGCTTATAAGTAGTTAAAAATAATTTTAGCAGTACCAAACACGCATGTAAGCAATTTACAATAAATTAAGTATTATTTTCGATGAATATATAATTAATTATTCAAATATATTTTTTCACTCTTTTAATGCTGCTAGATTTACTAATTAAAAGTTTTAAAATAATTAGTCCTTACATAATATATTTCGTTAATTTTGGCATATCTCCCTTTCTAACTTTTTTGTTATTGCGTAATACTTATAAACATCTTTTAGCTGCGTAAATCGTCATTTTCATAAATTATCAGAGTCATAGTGGATACAATTCAATCAAGTTGTAGATTTATAAATTAACCACCCCACCGCACCCCACCCCACCCCACACACTAGCTTGGATCTTTCCACAACCTATGACAATCACCAGTCACCAAACCATCTCCCTAGGCCAAGGGTTTTTTGGCTATGGATATTTCTCTCAAAATTGAAATTGATGTTACAATTAGCTTTTGTGTGAATAATGTCTGGTTTTTTCTCACTAGGTGGCAACGACCATCAACAAAAACAACTCTACCAAAATCAACATCAAAATGGTGGATTCTTGCTATTATAGTTATAGATCAGTAGTGTTTGGGGGTGATGAGGCCAAGCAGCATTGTAAATTGCCAGGATTGCGGGAACTAGGCAAAGAAAGACTACGTGCATTAACACGATCCATCCCGAATCACCCTAGTAGACCCGCAACGTGACGTGAGCCAATGATAGATGCCAACAAGGTGCTGGACCACCACCAAGGCAAAGTTTGACATGTCTTTGAATATAAGAATTTAATGAAAATTCGACATAATTTTTTCCATAAATTGGACTAAACCAACCTGAAAACAACACAATTCCCAAACACAACTATATACAAAATCAAATGGAGACCACGTGCCCCTCTAATATGTACCAATCCAAAAATAACCATTTTACTATCATTTACAAAATAGCCAAAATGTATATGATTTACATAAAAAATGCGGCAAATCCATCTAACTTCTACATGCCACAAGTGATACAAAAGACATACAAAAACTGGTAAACATATGACATGTGAATAATAATGAATTGCTTAACAAAATAGAATCATACAATTAACTAGGTCGGATGGCTCTGACTCTGGCTTTGACGCGACAAAATCTCCCAAAAGCTGCTCAAAATCTCAACTGTATCCTAATAAGGAGAAGCATAACAAAATATATGAGTTATAACTCAGTGAGTGGACAGTTTGCAAATAAGTATACTTTTTCCAATTTATAAATATAAACTGAAAAATTATATCATACATTTAAGCAGTAAAGATTACGAAATCCCTTATACTTAATATAAGTAAACCAACTGTAAACCATAGAGAAACTGAAAAATGTTAGTATGATTATAGTTCTCAAATAATATGATTAAACTATAAGCTGTAATTTAAAGTTTGAAAGTGCATAATATGAAATCTGTAATCTATATACTAATTATTCTGAAATACTAAGCCAAAAATGTACCATGAAAATCACTAGTAATCTATAATATGAAATATGGTCATATATACGCAGAGCTACCCCCAAAGGGCTAAGCATCCCGGTACACGACCCAAAGCCTATGTGTGTACGAGAGTAGGTCCCAAAGACCTCTAGTAATCTAGTCATACACTGTGGAAACATATTCACGCCAGTGCAAAGTGGGTAAAATCATCATATCTGATCATACACTGTGAAAACACATTCATACTAGTGCAGAGCGAGTAAAAACCACCTAGATACTTGGTGGTTTTAAAATTAACTTTATATGTACTAAAATATTTAATAATGATATAATATACTAATAAAAGATTTAACAGAACTGGATTTAAATTGTGAAAAAATTACTAATTTATAAAAGCTAGTTTGTACTAAAAATCGTATTTGTCTACTAATTATTTTGAAAATAATTAATGTTTGCAATTTTTGTAATTTACTAGAAGCACTAAAATAATTAAACAATTCATATAAACTTTACGGAATAATATAATATAATCAAATGTTCATTTTCTGAAAAATAAATTTTTCCATTCACAGAGTTTATGATACTAGGGTTTTTAGTGTTTTGAAGTTATTAGTGTTTTTTAAGTCAACTCAAAGTATAAAAAAAGGGGTGATTGTAATACAAATTTATGATACTAGGGTTAGTAGTGTTTTGAAGCATGTATTGACGATTAAAGTACACATGAAGATTTGATCTCATCAAAGTTTATTAAAACATAAGGATATATATAAAAACATGAATATATAAATGCGTCTGCATGCCCGAATTTGGTTTATTACTACTTATAAACTTTATCATGTAAAAATAATTAACTGAAATTTAATATTGCTTACATTTCATCAGATGTGAATAATTAACTTTGACATTTTATTGTTCAAATTTATGTGATTATTTTATATGGAATTTTCAAATTTTATCCATTATAGGTTGACAATTTTGAGTAATTGTGGAGATAAAATTACTATTTTTAATAAAAAGACAACAAATATATGAGAATTCATAGAAATCAATGAGAATCCATTAAAATCTATAATAAAGAATTCTGTTGAAAACTAATAAATTATGTGAAATTCTATTCAAATTTATGAAATCTATGAGAATTAATAAATATTAAGCAATTTTTTAAATTCTGATTTGAAAACGCCCTTCTAAATTAATACTCGATCAAAATATGTGTCAAATTATGTTTCTCCATACAAGCACCTAACTTATATTATCTCAAGTGGTAGATGTCACTTAAATGCTTTCTCAAGTAACTAATATTGTAAAATAAATCATGTTCGTTTAGAAAAATGCCATTACACATGGAAATTGATCTAGCTTTTAGAGCAACAGTCCCAATAATCTCTCACTTTCCTAAGCTAGATGTGGAAAATCCTTCAACCCCATCCTTCTAGGTGATCCTCAAAACAATTATATAGCATGTTTATATTACTGAATCAAATACATTTTTTTGGATGCAGTCTGATATACAATCAGACTTGAGAAGTTCATGAAGAGCCTAACAGCTTTACTAGCAACTTCACAAGCCGCCAAGTATTAAGCCTCTACGGTGGAGTTAGCAACACACAATTGCTCTTAACTCCTCCAAACTAAAACTCCACCTCAAAGAGCAATGTATTGAACCAAAATTAATTAATTATCTAGTATCTCTATCGAATTTCAAATTCAAATCTATACCTTATCAAAACTGAATCACTTCTTGAATAAACAAGTATCTCATCTCTCATAATCCAGAAATGGTAGATAACATACTCTACCTCTATTAATAGTTCTAATCCATATTTGACTTGAACTGACTAACTTCACAACATAGAAATAAATATATGTTACAATGCAATGCACAACCTACACGAGACTTCCCATACTCAAAGTACAAGAACTGTTTTATATGCTTGTCATTCTTAGAAATATCGACTCAATGCTATGTATTATCTTGAAAGTTTTTGACAAGAGTAGAGCTCATGGCATTTGATGATGAGATTCAAACTTAAATTTTTGGTATATGCTCTACCAAAGAGTTCAAAGTAATAACGGGGACTTACTGAATTTGCACACAAGTTGGCTGTGATGGGAAAAAAATAAAGTGCACTCGTAAATTTACATGTGACTTTGGCATTAACTCTTCTGATTGTTATTGCTATAGCTCAAAGAGAATTTTATGCAATGAACATTGTAAAGAATCAACTACAAAAGAGAATTGGAGGTCTGTGGATGAATGATAACCTAGTTGTGTATTTTGAAAAAGATGTATTTAATGAAATTGACAATGGTCTATACGGCGTATTCAAAGTATTCAAAGTATGAAAAGCCATAAGAAACAATTGTAACAAATTATTACATTTTTAATGTTATCATTATTGTCTTATTTGAAATTAGTTTTTTCGTACTTAAGTTTTGTCCCCACCTAATTATAATTCTGGTACCACCCCAGTTTGCTGACATTATTTGCTTTGAGGTTTAGACAACATTATTTACCTTATAATGTCTAGTTATGAATTATGTAAGCATATGTTAAAAATAATGTCAACATATACCTACCATTCTCTAATGTCTCCAATATCGTCTTATATTTTTAAACTAGGGTGAACATGTTATCTCATTATATGCGAAAGTGTTGAAAATCGAAGAATACGTGATCACAAAATGTTGATTGGTGCATAACTACCGTTTCGATCAAAATTGGAGAAAATTCTCACTATATATTAATTTTAACGAAAAAGGGCCAACCCTTCATTACTGTTTTGCCTACTATCCTAAATCCAAAAAAAATTAAAAGAGCCTTAAAATGGGAATTATTCAAGTGATCTTCAAA
This sequence comes from Forsythia viridissima, assembly GCA_030279155.1. NCBI lineage: Eukaryota > Viridiplantae > Streptophyta > Magnoliopsida > Lamiales > Oleaceae > Forsythia > Forsythia viridissima. The sequence goes on along the minus strand of CM059044.1, from coordinate 19,377,743 downwards.
AATGATGTCGTTTTGATGATGTTAGCATGATGCATATTTTTTAAAAAAAAAAAATTGGGTAATTGAAACGGCGTCATTTTAAATCCATTTGTATCCCACTTTCTAATCCTATATAAATATAAATCTTAACAATATATAAGTGTTGGTTTATGAATACACTTTTCATATTTTCGACCAACCAAAACGTCGTTTTATGTCCATGTATAAAAGGATAACGTGTTCTTTCATATGCAAATTTTCTTTCTCTATTGAACACACAAACTCTACAAATGCCGCTCGCCACAGAATTCGTCTTAACCGACAAATTTATGAATTTATCCATCCTAGATCACAAATTTCAAATTTTAATTGTTGGGCTCTTGTTTTATGGTGGTAATTTGGGAAACAAAATTTCTCACAGATGCATTCAAACTCTTTCAATTTTTGTGTCATTTTGTGATTATAGAGGGTTTCTAGAGTTTGCGGTTCTATTTTCGTTTATATGGTCCGTTGTCTTCACTGCATTACTCTATTTTTTGATTTTTCAGACAAGTTCTCAACTTCCTTGGTAGCGCTTGGTTTATTTTTGTCTGGTTTATAGATGTGTTGAAAATTTTATTTTAATTTATTTTATAGAACGATTGCCTCATTTGCATCCGAAAACCCTGGATTCGCCTTTGCCTAAACAACAACAATATTTTTTCACCAAACTTCCTATGGGTTTTGAAGAGTGGTTGGATATGAAATTCAGATATGTTATCTGTTTCCTTTTTGGCGATTTAGTTTATTTTCATCGCAATTTGTGGTTTTACGTTTTTATTATACGATTTTTGTGTTTATATTATGTTGTTAAGCTTTTCTCTTTGTTTACACATGGATGGGATAAATTTTATGATACAATTTGTGTTGGGGTTTTATAACTTATTTGTGCTATTTGTCGGTGAATCTAGTTTTATTGTGTTATTTAATTTCTTCATTGTGTTACATTTGTGGTTTTACCGTTTATATTTTCAATTATTTATGTTTATTATGTTGTTATAGTTTTCCTTTGTTTAGACATGGACGAGATCTCCTTTAAAGATGCTGTTTATGTTTTGGGAATTCTACTTTTTTTGTTTTTAGTTTCATGTTTTATATTTTATTTTTGCATTTTTTTACTTTTGTGATGTTTTGCATTTTCTTTTTTTGTCATAGTTTTCATAATTTCTATAATATTCTATAACATGCTTCTACCGAAAACAAAAATGGTAGAACTTACTTGAAAATTCAAGATCACGAGGTTGAATCACTTGCCTTGTATACTTGTTTGCTATGTGATCAAAATACTTCTTTTTGGTCCGAAACTCAATCAAATAAAATCTTAACTCCTGCCACGAAAATCATTTCCATACAACTTGGGTCGGGTCAGCCCACATGGATGACCCATTTTATTCCAACATCTCCCACTCGTACATAATGGTGTTGAACCAAATATAATATAATATTAATTAGATTTATCTCAATATCTCAAAATTCATACTGGTAAATAGATCGTGCGACCAGCAAGTTTATTAAAATAGCACACAACGCCACACACCTGTTAGGGATATATAGCAGCTCTACTAGAGAAAATACTTTTTTCGCTATACCTTAAATCATTTTCCAACACTAATTCAAATATTTTCGATTCTTCAAATATTTATGGAATATACTTGAACTTCATACTTAATTCTTGTATTCATAATTGTGTTATAAACCCTACATGGTCAACATAATTATTCGGCTAGTGAATACAAATAAAAATGTTGGTCAAAATGATTTTCCTTTCTTACTTAAATCCTTCAACTTTAAATCAGTTGCTTTCCTAGACATGTTCCATTAAACTGAATCAATCATAGTTATTGGCAACATGCTAAAGTAGCAACACTAAAATAAAATCTTGAGAAAATAGTCAAAAGTCATAAGGGTATACATAAGGTTATGTAAACCACGGGGTCTCCCACAATGAGGAAGCAGGGATCTATTCACTCATTTACCTCATATTGGTCACAAAAGCAAATGTGGTATGAAACACGTGCTACGATGTTTTTCTCCCTTTTTAGGACGTATGTCATATTCTGTAAATTAAAACACATCGTACATATTTTAGTTCAGGTATCGTTGATACCTAACTTGAATTCTCCTTATATTCATTCCTCAAAGTAAATCCATTCGAGAACTCAATCTGGATACTAAACAGGTATAACGGATAGTGGAATCCATTTCGATTACTTATGGTAATCTCATCTCGATATATCATCAAGGCGACTAGATCGTGTACAGAACATGTTCACTTCGGCTAATCCCAACACAATCTAAAATTGTCTGAGGCGATTGCTCGTGTAAGTGAGCCAATCTCAACCTGTTCGACATACTTTCTGTGTGCATAAAAATCAATCATCTATTAATCACAACAATAGATTACACATAATATATGAACTCAAAACATTGTTCATTAATGGACATTCAAGAGTTTACATTCTATGTAACTAAATTCTACGCAATCCTAGAGATTTGACATGAGTCATAAAGACATCTCTAGGTATTGGTTTGGTAAATGGATCAGCTACCATACTATGCGTAGAAATATACTACAAAGTCACTTCTTTCTTTGCTATGATGTCTCTTACAAAATTATATTTTGTATCAATATGTTTGGTTTTGCTGTGATACTTTGGATCCTTCGTATATGCAATAGCAGCTTGACTATCACAATAAATCAGCGTAGGTCCCATATCACCACTAAGGACTCTTAGATGCTGAAAGAATCTTTTTAACCAAACAACTTCTTGTACTGCTGAAGCACAAGCCACAAATTCTACCTCCATTGTAGACAAAGAAATGCATGTTTGTTTTTTGCTACTCCAAGAGATAGCGCCATTATTAAGCAAGAATGCATATCCAGAAGTTGACTTGCGCTCATCTAGGTCTCCACCCAAATCAGCATATGTTTATCATTTTAAGCGCAAATCATTTCTTTGATAACATAAGGAATAATCAGCAGTACCTTTCAAGTATCTCAATATCCTCTTGACTGCTTTCCAGTGTCCTATTCTAGGATTAGATTGATACCTGCTGAACAGACCAATGACATAACAAATATCTGGGTGAGTACATATTATGGCATACATCAAACTCAACCGCACTGGAGTACGGTACTCTGGACATTTCTTTTTTTTCTTCAGGAGTCTTAGGACACATGTGTAGACTTAGAGTTTCTCCTTTAGATATAGGAGTATCAATTGGGTTGCAATTCTCTATTTTGAAACGTTCAAAAACCTTCTTTATATACGACTCTTGTGACAGAGAAAGAAGTTTCTTAGAACAATTTCTATGGATTTTAACACCAAGTATGTAATCTGCTTCACCCATGTCTTTCATTTCAAAATTAGAAGACAACCATTTCTTAACGATTTCAACATACTCCTTATCATTCCCAACCAATAAGTATCATCTACGTAAAGAGATAAAATTACAAATTTTCCATTGGACCTTTTCACATAAATCAGTGATCTTTGTTCATTATAACGAAGTTATATGAGATTATAGCTTTGTCAAATCCCAAGTACCACTGTCTCGAAAACTGTTTTAGGCCATATATTGATCTTTACAATTTACAAACTTTATTTTCCTGGCCTTGTTTGACGAAACCTACTGGTTGTTACATGTAGATTTCTTCATCCAATTTTCCATTGAGAAAAGTAGTCTTTACGTCCATTTGAAGTAATTCTAAATTTGAACGCGCCACTATGGCTAAGAGCAGGCGAACAGAAGTAAATCTCACTACTGGTGAAAAGGTTTCTTCATAATATATACCCTCTTGTTGGGTATAATCTTTTACCACCAAGCGAGTTTTATACCTCTCTATGGACCCATCAGCCATTCGCTTTATCTTCAGAACCCATTTGTTCCAAATAGCATTCTGACCAGACGGAAGATCAACCAATTCCCATACTTGATTAGATTTCATAGACTCCATTTCCTCTTCCATTGATTTCTTCCACTTTTCATTTGCAGGGCCATATAGAGCTTCATGAATAGATCTAGGCTCTTCATCGTCTTCTGGAGATACTAGAAAAGCTTGTCCTCCAATTTTGAAATGACGTTTAGGCATACTTTTCCTAGTACTCTTACGAAGTGGAAGCTCCGTAGTGACCTTGTCACTTGGAGACAATTTGTTCCAACTTGGATCAAAAGGTGAAAGTGCCTCTTCTTGCACCTCAATCGATTTATCGAAGATAGCCCTATCATCTAATTCAAATAAAGGTTCTCCCTTTTTAATTTCTCCTCTGCTAGGAAAATCATTCTCAATGAATGTCACATTGCGTGACTTTACCTCAGTTATAGTCCCATCTTGATTTTCACCTAGAAACACATATCATTTGGACTGGTCTGAGTATCTTACAAAGATACATTTATTGTCACTTGGACCCAACTTTCCAAATTTGCTTGAGGAATCATGGATGTATCCAGCTGATCCCCATGGTCTAAGACAACTTAAATCAGGTGATCTACCTATCCAAAGTTGATACGGTGTTGTAGATATCGATTTTGAGAGAACTCTATTAAGGATGTAGGTCGCAGTTAATAAAGCATCTCTCCAAAAGGAAATAGGTAAGTTAACTTGTGCCATCATGGACTTCACCATTTCAAGCAATGTCCTATTCCTTCTCTCAGCAACACTATTTTGTTGTGGTGTATTAGGAATAGTTAACTGCCTAATAATTCCTTTATCATTACATAGTTCTTTGAACTCATCGGATAGATATTCATGCACTCGGTCAGTTCTTTAGACTTTCACTTTTCTGTCTATTTGATTTTCTACCACATTTAAAAACCGTCTAAAGCATTCTAATGCCTCCGACTTATGAGAAATCAAATAGACATAACCATACCGCGTGAAATCATCTATATAAGTAATGAAATAAGAGGCTCCATATGTTGCCCTCACATTCATAGGACCACATATATCTGAATGGACTAATTGCAATGGAAGTTCGACTCTTAAAGCCTTACCGAATGGTTTTTCTTGCTAGACAATGCTCACAAGTAGGCAATGAAATCTTAGAGATTGAACCTAGTAAGCCTTCTTTAGCCAACATATTCATTATCTCTTGCCCAATATGCCCTAATCTAGCATGCCATATACATGTATCAACAATCACATCTTTAGAAGAGGATACATTCATAGAAAAACAACGATTAACATAATAGTTATAAGTGTTTGGTTCACAATCCAACACTAGAAAACCAGCAGACAAATATCCAGATCCATGATATACATCACCATTCCTAATACGAACAAAAGTACCACTAAAATTCAAACTGAAACCTAATCTTAAAAGAACATTTATTGAAATTAAGTTCCGTCGTATTCCTGGTACAAATAGGACGTCATGAAGGATAATAGTACGGCCACTACACAAATGCAACTTGCATGTACCAGTTCATTTCACCTCCACTCTATCATCGTTGTCGACATATATCCATTTTGTACCAGCTGGAAATCAGCAGAACTCTACAAACGCCTCTCTATCCCTGGTTATATGGTCTGTCGCTCCTGAGTCTACAATCTACATAAGATAAGATTCAGTAAGCAAAACAGTACTAGAAACATAAACATCACTAAAAGAAGTATTAACAAGAGCTAACTTCTTTGGCTCAGGACAATCCCGAGCAAAGTGACCAAACACTAGATAGTTGTAGTATTTTAACTTGCTCTTGTCTTTGTTCTTACCAAACAATTTTCCATTTTTGTTGCGTTTGGGATTGTATTATTTAGGTCCCTGTCCAGTCTCTTTTTCTTTTTCTTTCTTGCGTTTGTTCTAGTTCTTCTTACGCTTAAAACCCGAAGCTTTGCCAGAACTAGACCCAGCTACAAAAGCACGTCCTAGAGATTTAGCTGCTCCAAGCCGCCCATCCTCTAGTTCAACATGGCTGGCAGCATCAGCAAAATTTTTGATGCTATCATTATGAGTCAAATTGACTTTCAGATGTTCCCAGTTATCAGGAAGAAAGTGGATCAAAGCCTGAACTTGTTGCTCATCAGAGAGAATATGACTACCTAACTTCAACTCCCTGATCATGGTAGACATAATCTTCACATGCTGTTGTTGACCTATGGTTAACTTTAAACCTTAATGTTTTGATTATAACAAACAAATTCGTTATGTTTACTAACTATCTATTTTCAAGTAATATTCAAAGCACTACAAATCGAACTCTCATACAATGTCAAGATCAAGTCAAAATAAATACAAGAGTTCAAGTATCTCAATATCTGAAACTCAAGATTTAAATATCAAGATCGAAGAATAGATTTCTAGATAAAATTGTAAATGTATTAACTCTTTGATTTTTAGCAATTAAAAGAATGAAAGCTCAAAAATATTTTTATGCACAAAACGTTTGTCATTATTACTTGCATAAAATATTTTTATCAAAGCCAAAAATCAATTTTTCAAAACTGTGGAAATAGTCATCCGTTTGATGAACCGGTTGAACCGGTCGACCGTTTGGGTGAACCAGTCAACCGTCTGACTGTTAAAAAGTGTCCATTTTGATTTTTGCAGTTTCAACGGCTAGTTCTGATCATCTGACCGGTCGACCGTTTGGTCATCCGTTTTCAATAGAAAGTGACAAAAATTCATTTATATAAATACTACTTCATTTATTATCATTCAACAACACTTACAAGAGCATTTATAGAGAGAATCATTTTGATAAAATTCATTCAAAATTTTATTGCATTTATATATTCAATATCATTCATTGAAAACTTTGTTTGATCAAATCAAACTTTTGATTCATCATTCTCAACAAAATTTTCTTCTAACATTTGAGCTTTCCTAATTTATTGCTATCTATTAAAGTATTAGTCTCTTTTAGAACTAAACTTGTATATATAATTCATCAAGAGAGAAATACTAAAATCAATCTCTTTATATTTTTGTGTCATATTGAGGTCCCTTGAAAGCTCAATATTGTATAAGGATCGGTACTCCTTGTTTGTAAGTCATCGAATACATAGTAAGGGTTTAGATTGCACCATAAGTCAATCAAATTAGTAGAAAGGCCGTGCTCATGTTGGAGAGCTCGGTAATGGGGGACGTAGATCATTGGTTGGATCGAACCTCCATAAAAATATCGTTTGCACTATCTCTTCCTTTTTATTTACTTATATTGTGTTTATATTTTTGTGGATTAGTTTTTATTTCTTATATATCATATTTTGAGAATATTTTTTGAAAACGTTTGAGAAAATCAATTTATCCCCTCTTAGTTAGTTATTCTTGGGTTATTAATTGGTATCAGAGCAATGTGCTCATTTTTTTATTATACAATCTTGAGTTATGGCTAACCAAAATATTCAAAATCTTGAGGGACACTCTACAAATCGTCCTCCATTCTTTAATGGCACTTACTACAACTATTAGAAAACTAGAATGATGATTTATATTCAATCTATTGATTATAACATTTGAGAAGTCATTGAGTTTGGTCCATATGTGCCAACAAAAATTATTAAAGTTGACGATAAACTGGACCAAACTATTATTTCTAAGCCTAGAGAAGAATATGATGAAGAGGATAAAAGAAAATTATCTTTGAATGCTATAGCCAAAAACCTACTCTATTGTGCTTTAGATAAAAATGTGTTTAATCGTATTAGCACATGTGATTTCGCATTTGATATTTGGCATGTATTAGAGATAACTCATTTAGGTACTAACAAGGTTAAAGAAACTAAGATAAATTTATTGACAAAAGATTTCAAAAACTTCTTTATGAAGCAAGATGAACCTATTGTAGATATGATTACTCGCTTTACCGATATTATTAATGGCCTTAAAGTTTTTGATCGAAAGTTTACTAACGGTGAACTTGTGAGTAAAATGCTTAGGTCTCTTTCGGAAGATTGGAACTCCTTAAGAATGTTGATAGAGAATACAAAAGATGTCAACACTTATCCATTGGAGGAGCTATATGGAACATTGATGACGTATGAGCTCAACAATGCCAAAACAAAGGAGAAAACAAGAATAAGCAAAGAAGAGATGAAGGAGCCTCCCAAGAGGCAAATTGCATTGAAATCAACAAACGATGAAGGATCCACCAACACAAACATGAGTGATGAAGAACTTGACGATTTTAGTTCTTCTTGTCAAGAAATGGAGAGGATTTCGAAATAATCAGCGATTTCAAAAGAAGGATGATAAAGGTGAAGAGAAAAATAAAAAGATCATATGCTATGATTGCAACAAACCCGGTCATAAGAGGACCGAATGCCTGAACAAGAAGAAGTTCACCAAAAAGAAAGCTCTTCAAGTTACATGGGACGATATTGATGAAGTTGATCTCGAAGAAGATGAAGTTCAAGAAGAAATCGCCAACATGTGCTTCATGGCTATTGAAGATGAGGTAAGTACAAATAACAATGACTCATACATTGACTTATCTACTTCTTATGATGAAATTCTTGAAGAGTTTGAAAAACTTGTCTCAAAATACTCTATCCTTAACAATAAACATTCTTTATTAAAAAAGGTAGTGAACAAACTTTTCATAGCACAAAAGGATTTTGAAAAGGAAAAGGATAATCATAAATCCTTAATTAAAGAAAATCTTTCATTAAAAGAAAATGTAGTTGATTTAACAAGCATTATTCACAAATTTACTCAAGGAAAAGAAAATTTTGAGTTAATGCTTGGTAAGCAAAAATGTGTTTTCAATAAAGGGAGAATTGGATATTAACCTTTCTTGAAACAAAATTCCCTTGAAATCATATTTGTAAGATCATCCAATTCTTGTCAACAAAATTTAACATGTAGTTTTTGCAATAAAGTTAGCCATGTTGCTTATAATTGTTCAACTAAAAAGAAACTATACTTTGAAAGGAAACATAAGTGGATAAAAAATCCACAAACACTAACTCTCAAGGACCCAAACTTATGTGGATACTAAAAATCAAAAATTAAAATTTCTTTTGTACGTACCACGAAAAGTGAAGAGCAATTGGTTATTGGATAGTGGTTGCTCAAAACACATGATCGGTGATCGATCATTATTATCTAACCTCAAAAGAAAGGATGGAGGCCATGTAACTTTTGGAGACAATGCTAAAGGAAAAATCATAGGCATTGGAAATATTGGTATCTCCTTCCATTGAAAATATTTTATTGGTTGATAATTTTAAACATAACTTGCTTAGCATAAGTCAATTATGTGATAAATGTTATCTCATTAAATTTGATTCTTCCAAATGCCTCATTGAGGATGCTATATCTAAAGAGGTATTGTTCATTGGGAGCCGAAGTAAGGATGTTTATACCATAAATATTGAATTTCAAATTGAAAAGGAAATAAAGTGCCTATCAAGCATAAAAGATGATTCTTGGTTATGGCATAGAAGATTATGTCAAGTTAACATGGACTTACTTTCAAAAATCTCCAAAAATAGTCTTGTAAAAGGTTTACTAAATTTAAAGTTTGAAAAAGATAAAATTTGTGATACTTGTTAATTTGGAAAACAAATAAAGAGTTCTTTTAAACTTAAACAACTATCTTCTACTACAAGACATTTACAACTTCTCCACATGGATTTATTTGGTCCTTCTAGAACCACTAGCTTAAGTGGAAAACATTATGCATTTGTTATCGTTGATGATTTCTCAAAATTCACATGGGTCATATTTTTGAATTTAAAAGATGAAGCTTAAATGCATCTAAACATTTTTACAAAAGAGTCCAAAATGAAAAAGGATACACCATTACCACAATTAGGAGTGATCACGGTGGAGAATTTGAAAATATAGCTTTTGATGAGTTTTGTAAAACAATAATTTGCCAAAATATTTTTGGGCCGAAGCTGTTAACACTTCATGCTATATTTTGAATAAGTTTTGGTTAGTCGGAAGAAAACCAAAACTCCATATGAGTTTTGGAATAATAGAATTCCAAATATTAGATATTTTAAAGTTTTTGGATATAAATGCTTTATATTAAACACAAAAGAAAATTTGGAAAAATTTGATTCAAAATCCGATGTTGGAATTTTTCTTGGATATTCATCTACTAGGAAAGCTTATAGAGTGTTTAACAAAAGGACTTTAGTAGTTGAAGAATCCATGCATGTTGTCTTTGATAAAACTAACTCCTTTGAACAAGAGAAAAATATTGATGATGAAGATTTGAAAATTCCATTTGAACAACTAAGTGTTCAAAATTAAGACAAAGGGAATCCAAATAATGTTGAAAATCAACATGAGGAGGAAACAATTGTACAACAAATTGAAGAAGAACCTCATGAAGATCCTAACACTTCATCCTTACCTAAATAATGGAGGTTTGTTCATTCTCACTCGAAAGATTCTCATCATCGGTGATCCATCCAAATGGGTAAGTACAAGAAACTCTTTTAGAAATTTTCATAACAATTGTGCTTTTCTTTCGCAAATCGAGCTAAAGAATTTTAAAGAAGCCGAGTTTGATGAATTTTGGATTCTAGTTATGCAAGATGAACTAAATCAATTTGAAAAAAAATCATGTTTAGGATTTAGTTGCTAGACCAAATTCATAAAATGTAATTGGTACAAAATGGGTTTTTCAAAACAAAGGAGATGAAAATGGTATAATTGTGCGTAACAAAGCTAGATTAGTGGTTCAAGGTTACAATAAAGAAGAAGGCATTGATTTCGAAGAAAAATTTGCACCGGTTACTAGATTAGAACCAATTAGCATGCTTCTTGCTTTTGCTTGTCATAAAAATTTTACTCTTTTTCAAATGGATGTCAAAAGTGCAGTATTGAATGGAGTCATTTAAGAAGAAGTTTTTCTTGAAAAACCGCCCGATTTTAAAAATTATAAATATCCGGACAAAGTTTTCAAATTTAAAAAAGCCCTTTATGGATTAAAACAAGCTTCTAGAGCATGGTACGAAAGATTAAGTAAATTTCTCTTATCTAATGGGTTTTTAATGGGTAAGGCGGATACAACACTATTTATAAAAACAAAAAATAATGATATGATTGTTTTCAAATTTATGTTGACGATATTATTTTTGGTGCTACTAACATTTCCCTATGTGAAGAATTCTCTAAGTGTATGAGCAGAGAATTTGAAATGAGTATAATGGGTGAACTTAAGTTCTTCCTTGGACTTCAAATCAAACAAACTAATGATGTAATATTCATTAGTCAAACCAAGTATATCTTGGATATGCTCAAAAAGTTTGAAATAGAAGAATTGAAACCAATGAATACTTCAATAAGCTCATCAATCAAATTAGATAAAGATGAGCAATGTACATCCGTTGATATAACAAAATGTCGAGGTATGATCGGATCTCTTCTTTATTTAACCGCAAGTAGGTCCGATATTATGTTTAGTGTATGCTTATGTGCTAGATATCAATCTAATCATAAGAATTCCCAACTTAGTACCGTAAAACGTATTTTTCGTTACCTTAGTGGAACTAGATCCTTAGGTTTTTGGTATCCTAAATAGACTCATTTCGATTTACTTAGTTATTCGGATGCCGATTGGGCCGGTTGGACAATTGATCGTAAAAGTACTAGCGGAACTTGTCATTTTCTAGGATTTGTTTTAGTTTCTTGGTTTAGTAAGAAACAAAATTATGTAGCCTTATCAACAGCTGAAGCTGAATATATCTCAGCAGCAAGTTGTTGTGCTCAAATTCTATAGATAAAACAAACTCTTCATGATTATCACGTATCTTTTGAAAATGTGCCTATTATGTGTGATAACACTAGTGCAATCAACTTATCTAAAAATTCCGTTTTGCATTCTCGAACCAAACACATTGAGATTAGACATCATTTCCTTCGAGACCATGCACCAAAGGGAGATATATCTTTAGAGTTTGTAAATACGGATAATCAATTGGCCGATATATTTACAAAACCATTAGCACTTGAAAGATTTGCTTATATTTGACGAAATCTTGGCATAATTGATGAAGGTGAAGTTTGTGGGTAACTCTTTATGTTTCCTATACTTGATTGCATTTTATGTGATAAACGTGTTCTATAATCTTTATCAAAGGACCAAATCGTTAAAAATGCATGATTTATCAGCAAATCGGTTGAAACGGACGACCGTATCCCCAAACGGACGTTCGTGTGAAGGAAAACGGATGACACTTTGTTCATCCGGATGATCATTCGTTTAAATAGAGACTTTTGAAAATTTTGACAAATTTAAACGGTTGATTGTTTCATTAAACGGTCGTCCGCCTGAACCTAAACGGACGATCGCCTTTTCATCCGCCTTCTCATCCGTTTGAACATAAAGTTCATTTTCAAAAACTCAAGTTCAAACGGTCGACCGTATGATGAAACCGGTCGAACATCTCAGCGGAAATCAGAGTTTTAAGTTAGAAATTTTTCAAATTTCCTCATTCCAACTTCACGCGACCCACGGTTTTTCTCTCCTAATCTCTCCCCATTCATCAATTTCATTTCAAATCTTAAAAACTTTCACTTCAAATCAAAAACCCATATCAAATCCACGCTCAAAACCACAAAATCCCTAATTTTTGTCCTCCAAATCATCCAATTTCATTCCAAACGGACGAACAAAACCCTAGATTCATTCATTCGTCTCTATCACAATGCATCGGGTCAAAATGGCTGCCAAGCGTTCTAGGAGAGAAAGGCCACCATCATCATCATCCTCCGAAGAAGAGGACCCTCAAACGAAATGAATTGATCGTTGTCCCGTCCTAATAGGTAAGAATGCCGACATTGCCTCCTTTACTCACGATGCTCCTTCGTTTAACATTGAAAACCTTTTCATTGGTATGGGTTGGGTTCCTATTCTTACCCTAAACGATAGAGTTTATCCCTCTATTATCAAATATTTTTACACCAAAATAATTTTCTCTCCGGGAACGGGTATTACGTGTCTTCTTAGAAACAAACGAATTAAGATCACTCAAGAACTCCTTCGTTCTATTCTTCATCTTGAGGATGGTGGTATTCGTCTCTATACCACCAAAACAATTTCTCACACTGCAGAATACAATCCGGTTGAGGCATGTTGTCGCGTCACCAAAAAACACTTTGAGGCTGTCGTACGTCTAAGTACAAATCAACCCACCCTCCCGTGTCGAGTCTTACACAACATCATCGCTCATATCATTGTTCATCGAAAAGGTCATTTAGATGAGGTCAATCATTATGATGTCTTCCTTCTCAACTCTATCCTCCGTGGGCGTAAACTTGATTTTTCATACATAATGATCCAGCATATGAACTGCATACTTAGCGGCACTAGGGCTAAGGCGCTTTCCTACGGCATGATCCTCACCAAAATCTTTCAATATTTTGATGTTTCTTTTCGTGATTCGGTCGCCATTCTTCTGAAAGCTACCGATACCATAAATATTCTAACTCTTAAACGAATGAAAATCTTTAAAGAGGACGGGCAATGGGTGGCTAAGTCCAAAGGATTTGACAATGAGTCGGGACCCTCTACGTTACCATTCGAGGGTGAAAAAATGAATGTTGATGAAGATGAGCCGTCGCCTAGACCACATTCACAAAGGCCGTTGTCATCCACTTCCGGGTTCACCGAGGACCATTTTAACTTGCTAAATGGACGGATCGAATCACTTACTTCTTCAGTTAAGGGTCAACACAATATGGCGGAAGACCTACGGCGTACCATGGAGACTCTCCAACATTCAGTTGATGGCATGACTTCATTGCTTCAAGCTCTACATTCCCGTCTCGACGCCGTGCTCCCTCCGCATCCTCCACCAGAGACCTAGCTTATCTCTTTCTTCTTTTAGTTTATGTGTTTGTTCTAGTTTTCATTTGTGTCTTTTGAACTATAATTGTCTTTAACTTTCCCGTTTATCAATGCATGGCATATTTTAACTTTCAAGTTTTATCGATGAATGATTTTACCTTAATGTTTCGATTATACTTTTTTGTTTATGCCAAAAGGGGGAAAATCCATATGATATATGAATGTGATGTGATATATATGATATGATAAAAATTTGGTAATTGACAAATAACTTGAATGTGATGTGATATATATGATATGATGAAAATTTGGTAATTGACAAATAACTTGAACATTTGATATGTGATGAAATTGATAAATCAAATGAAAATGATATTATGCTACAAATTTATCAAACCATGCTTACTTGAAAAAGAAAGGGGGAATATATATGCTTTATTTTATCTTATCAATCTCTATATTTTCACATTGTTTGTCATAATAAAAAAGGGGGAAATTGTTGACCCATGGTTAACTTTAAACCTTAATGTTTTGATTATAACAAACAAATTTGTTATATTTACTAACTATCTATTTTCAAGTAATATTCAAAGCGCTACAAATCGAACTCTCATACAATGTCAAGATCAAGCCAAAATCAATACAAGAGTTCAAGTATCTCAGTATCCGAAACTCAAGATTTGAAGATCAAGATCGAAAAATAGATTTCTAGATAAAATTGTAAATGTATTAACTTTTTGATTTTTAGCAATTAAATGAATGAAAGCTCAAAAATATTTTTATGCACAAAACGTATGTCATTATCACTTGCATAAAATATTTTTATCAAAGCCAAAATTTAATTTTTCAAAACTGTGGAAACGGTCACCCGTTTGATGAATCGGTTGAACCGGTCGACCGTTTGGGTGAACCGGTCGACCGTCTGACTGTCACTAGTTTTGTCGCAAAATGAGTATTTTTATTTAGTGAACTTCCACAATTCTTACAATTAGAAACTTATGATATTACACTATAAAATTTGATTTGTTTTTATTATGAATGAGATAATTATACTATCTTGTAGATCTAACTTCATGCAATATTTTGAAAAGTAGGAATTTAAATTAAAAAAGAATAATTAACGTAATAATAAAAAGCAATATCATCATTTTCAAAATTGGATTGGACGAAAATATCATTATAAGAGCTGTGCTAGGTGCTAGACTAGGTTTTTTGAGTTCATTACATAATATATTTAATAATTTTTCAATTCAAAAGCCCAAATTAAATTTCTAAATCCCATTCATAAAATAACCCAAGCTAGTCATTTCTCATAATGCAAAAATATATCATGCATAAATTGTAGTTAGTCCCCAAAAAATACAAATTGCAAATTGGCCCCAAACATGTCAAAAATTGCAACAAGTCTTCCATCAAATAATGACTTTATATCTTTATTAACCTCAAAATATTTTATTTGTTAATATATAATCATCACATGAATTTTTTTTTAATTAAAATTCATTTTGGTCCATGGAACTTTTCAAAATTGCAAACTGAACCCAACTGAACTCTTAGAAATCAACCAGACACTTCCAATTATTTTCCCTTATAATCCTCGTATTAATTGCAATATATATATATATATATATATATATCAAAATTCTGAGATATTACAATATTGTAAAGTATATGTGGCAAATGGGTTAGTCGGCCCGGCCAGGCACGACATGGGATGGGCCACACATGAAATATGGCCAGTCGTAGCCCGATTTTACATGAGCCTATAATTGACTGGGCGAACCAAGCCAAGACATAATTTTTTAATTTTTTTATATATTTTCAAAACAATTAAAAGAAAAAAAAAAGATGAAAAAGACTTCATGTTGTTCCTCTCAACCCCTAACCCGTCCACCAAAAAATTCCCACCCCACAGTCCTTGGTTTTTGGGACCTGTTGATCGTAGATCCAACGACCCGTTTGGGCTAGAGGGGCATAGGGTGGAAAGTAGAGACTTGGACCAGATATTTATAGGATTATTTAGAGAGAGAAAATTGAGCTAACCCATAATAATCGGGTCAGCCCGATTGGCTTAGAGGACTAATCTTACATGGAGTTGTCAACAAGCTTTGAGTAAATAAGATTATAACTCAAGACGAACAAAAGAATAGTCTCAGACTTGGTGATCTATAAGTGAGAGGAATTCAAATGTCTTTGAGGGGAAAAAATGGTAATTCAGAATCATACTGACATATCATATCACACCACTAAAAATAGACAAATAAACCCACTTAGAACTAAATAAAATGTGGCATTGTGTTTCAGATTTCTTTTAAACATGAAACCCAGTAAAACCTTATTTTGTTTTCTTTTCACGATCGTTACTGAAATTCACAGTGGGTCCATAATTGATCTGCCCAGAAAATTAATTGGAATTCATTTTATTGGGTCATAATAAGTCCTGAAGTTGAGCCATGAGAAAACAACTTTATTAGCTATACATGTTAGTCATCACACAAATCAGGTTTAAGATGACTCTCATGATCACAAAGTGATGCGGGCCACGAACCAGATACGAACCATGGTTCGGTCAACCATGGTCCAGTTGGAACACTAACGAGATCAAGGACCAAGAAGATCAAGGAAGACATACAAGGCCTCGTTAAAACCTTGTGGGCCGATGCCGATATCAAATACACGAGTCTGACAAACGAAGTACCAACTTGGATACACTTGATCCAAGCTAAAGAAGGAATGGAGGAACAATTTGAGGATAAAGCAAAGTTGGAGCAGAACGGACAGCATTGCGATCGCATGGTTATCAATACTTGCGATCGCAACACAGCAGATTCAGAAGCAGAACGTAATTACGCAAAGACATGCGATCGCAGGTATTAACCCTATGCGATCGCAAGGCTTTATTCGAGTTGCGATCGCATAGTTATCCATTTGTGCGATCGCATGAAGGCCAGATTTTTGACAGAATGTTTTTGGACCAAACCATGCGATCGCAACGGTTTGTACCATGCGATCGCATAGGCATGCAGAACAGCAGATTCGCCAGTTTTAGTTTCCTTTTCAAATTAGAACTCTTAATTGTTTTATTTTTTAATTATTTCCGGTTTAGATTCGAACTTAATTCTTGTTTACTATATAAACAATTCTACATTGTAAAGAAGACAGTTTACGATATTTTGAGATTAATTAAAGTGAGATTTCGCTTTTCTTCTGAGTTCTTAATTGAACTAAACGAACTTATCAAAGGATTCGCACTCTTTGTGGCGTTCATAACTTTGGTTCTTGATTCAAGTAATCAACGGGTCAAGTTTCTGCGGCCAGATTTTAGCTTTCTTGGGGTTCAGATCAATCTCTTGTGGGTTCCGAGATTCAATTCTCCGCGGGTTCGCATCACAAAGTGTCTCCTAAAACCATGTGCTTCCACATGTATCTTTGCTCTTTTAACTTTTTAGATGAGTTGGTTTGACAAAGATAAGAATTTTCACATCATGATACAAAATTAATGTAAGTAACTTGCAGTTTTGTGACATCTTGGTAAAGTCATTTTGTTAATTTATCGAGTATAAAAACTTAAGCTCTTTGAAGAGATAAAATTATGTATTTGTATTTTCATCTTCAAAAGCGCGGCCTATTGTGCAAGGAAAGGCCTAATTGAACACAGAAAAAAAATGACATTATGAATTCAGAGAAACATACATGTGATCTCATTATTCACATTGTCATATTATGATCTATTAGTTGAATAAGAGAACCCAACTCCAATTGGTATATCCAAATACAACATATTTGCTCCTGCAACATAATACTAAATTAAAATATTATCATATTTCTGCAATTTAAATAGATATTCTTTTCTACATAACCGAATTAGAGTCATATCTATCTAAAAGTTCAAGGATAAGATAAGCATAAAGCAATTACATATGCACATACAACATCAAAACTATAGTTTACATCTAACAACTAATGACCTCAAGATGCAACTACAGAAGTACAAGCTCGTAGTATTCAAAAGGCTCGTAATACACAGTGCTGGTACACGAGATCAATATAAAACGTGTCTAACACATGACCACGGCCATGTGTGGGTCAACTTGGAATCGGTTGAATTCACATTCTCTATGCACCTAAAAGAAATTATCACCAAGAATGCATTTATAAAGAAACATTCAATGATTCAATAGTAAATCTTGTATGCCATTTCTATTGAATGTAAGTATTTCGACTAAGCATTCAAGCGATATCCTTCAAAGAGACAAGCTCAAACAAAACCATGATTCAATATTGTTCACTTATTCAGCTAATCCCACAATTTTAGTTGTTTGTCTAATTCTTATTTCAACGTAATGGACAATAGCTAGTAAGTAAACATAGTTCAAGCTCCACTTTATCAACCACAACATTTAGAAACAATTATAATACGTAAGATACAATCACACAAAATCCAATAACTTAAATTAGAAACTGGCACAAAAAGAGAGAAATTGATCTATATACCTTACACAGTGATGACAAGATTGAGTTTCTATCAGAACTCAGATGGCCACTCAATCTCCTACTTGACCCTTTCAGACTTTTCAAGATGTTAGACATTATAATGCATGCATTAAAATACTGACTATATTAATTCTAATTTAGGACACCGAATATTTAGCAAAATAATCGACAAGGATAGTCGTAAATACACAAACAGTATAAACTATGACCAATCATAGCTAAATTTTGAGATATGAAAACGTGAAGGTATCAATATGTACAAACATATCTATAGGAGCACACCTATGCACGCGTGATAGAATAGAAAACGAAACACATTTCACCATGTGTATAGAACGATGTAATGCAATTTAGATAAATGCAGTACAAGAGAGACATATAAGGATATGTTTACCCCGTACAAAGAACACTTATTAAGTGTTTATTATCTTCTAGACATTCACTGGATTTCTAAGTGTGTGTTTTTACACCTTATAAACTCCCGATTATAGTTCTACCACATGCATTTCCACAAGATTGTGATTGAAGTTAATGAGAAGCAGATCATATGCACAACAAAGACATCCTAAGCACATAGAATTTTCTCTAACTATGATAAATTGAAAGATAATACTATGGTGAAGTCTTACAGTATTGGCAAGTGAAGTCATCAAAAAATAAAAGGCAAAAGTCGTGATGACACATAGAAAGGACAACCAATCGATCATGAACTGAAGTAGTAAGAATTTAGTGTAGAACTGGACGAGATGCAAATGATACATACCATATGAAATTGAGGAAAATGGTAGGCGAATGATAATTTGAAACAAGGTCCATTTGTTTTTCTGCTTTTAGCTTTCTCAAACAAAAATTTGTTACAAGGTCCATTTGTTTTTTGGTTGGTTGGATGAAAATTTGAAAAAAAAAAAATTATGTTCAGGACACATTTTGTAAATCATATTGTTTTTATTTTTCAATAAAATTTCGGAACATTAAGAAAACTTTATAGAAACGTGTAGAAAATTTTTGATCAATATATTTGAAAACTTTGGTTAAGAACTGCACATTATTATGGGTTTTTGTGCTCTTCAACAAAGAATTAAATTAAAAGTTTTTATTTTTATACTATAATAAAAGTAACAAGTGATTAGAGTTTGAATTAATATTAAATATTTAATTTATAAAAATGAATTATAATGTTTTGTACAACATTCTCACAACTTTTATGTCTTATTTTTTTTTTTCAGAAATTGTTTACAAGAGTTGTGTGGCATTGTATTTCTCGTTTTCATTTTCCTTACTTTGCAACCCGAGTTTTCGGCAACAAGTGATTTTTGACTATATCATGGTGTCTTATTTTATTTTGCCTCTTGTCTACTTATTGTAATGCACAGAGAAAATGTCATACTATTACTTTAATCAACAACATAGAAATTATCTTGTTGCCAAAAACAACAAGATAACTTTTGTTTTGTTGAATGTTTTTGTCTACCACAAGTAGAATCTTTTGAAGAATATATTTGTGCTCTCGTTGGAAAAATGGTCAACACTTTTGTAAAGTATGTAATGATATTATCTTTTGCTGAAGTCCAACTAATATAGTAAATAATAATGTTCCTACTTCAAATTAAAACCCGAGTTTTCGGAAACATATATGGTGGTTTTTAACTATTTTGGTAAATAGAGTTATTTGAAGTTGATTTTCCCCAATTTGCTAGTTGACTTGAAACCTCATGAGTTTGATAAGATTTTAAGAAGTTCACATGGAGATCGGTCCAATTAATTTGATTAGACTGAATTATATCTGATTTTGTCATTTTTTTTTATCTAGATTGTAAAGTAATAGCTTGAATATTTGAAATAAATACAAAGCACTAGTTCGTACTATTTATTGAGCTCGAAATTATATTTGACAAATTTTTCTCGATGCAATTTTCTTCGACTCTTTCTACTGCTCTTTCTTTGCTCACTAGTTTTAAGGATAAATTTCTTTTATGGTAATTGATTTTTTAGCGCAAATCTCAAATGGGTCATTGAATATTAATTTGTCTCAATTAGATCACTAAACTTTAATTTACTTTCAATTGAGTATCTGAACTTCAATTTTAATTTCAAATTCCACCACTTCATCACATTACAATCTCTAAAATTGATGAAAATTGCTAGTCATGCCAAATCTGATATTTCATGTAATCGCTGCGTAGCATGCCAACTTATCACTACGCCACGTCATAAAAGTGTTAAAATATATGTATTTTAACATTTTAATATAAAAACATTGTCATAAGCTTGATTTTACCATGTAAAGATTGCGTGCAAAATCAGTTATAATATGGTAGTCAACTAAGTAATTTTTGTATTTTTTTTCTTCTTATGGCTTTACCACCCACAAAACCACCCGATCCACCACCTTCTCTACCGGAAACAACACTATTGATGGCGGAAACACATCCTCAACAACATCTACTACAGAAATCAGACATATAGCAGCAGATTTGGGACAAAATAAATTATTTTTGCATTGAGAATCACGAGGCACACATCCCAATGCACTCAATTCGACATCTTATGATCAGAATTTGGACATGGGACCATCACCAATGATCTCAGAAGCCCCCAAAACCCCCAGAATGGTGTCCCCAACGTCCAATTTGACCGGAATCAATACCTTGGAAAACGTGCAGCAGATTTCAATTCGCGAACCTGTGGGCCCCACCAATGTACACGCGCCTGACCCACAGATAGGTAATGTTATTCCGACCACTCGACCAAAATTTTAGCCAGATCAGACCTCGGATGCGCCCGTGGGACCCGATTTTCAGAACGAACAGTTGCTCGGAAAACAGGCCATATCTCCGTCTGTGGACCTCCAAATTGAAAACACGCCACATGCCCACGCGCCGGCGCCAAAAAAACAGCTTGTTTGGCCAGTTAATCCACACCCAGATCCATCATCAGTTTTTCCACAGGAGGACCAGTCTGCACTTAATCAAGGTAGACAGACATATGCTTCAGCTGTTTCTGGTCGTCCTACACTTTCACAAGCAGAGTGGAATGAAATGAAATCTTTTTCTACTATTTTAGTTGCTCCACAGGCTTCAGTTATTCACTCTATTACGCATAGGCCACCTGGACTACATCGAGGTGAGCCGTCATTTACTTTGACTGTGGAGGAAGAGGCAGTGCTTTCTGAGCCATTCAAGTTTACACTTGTTGGCAAATTCTCACATCGAAAGCCTACTATGGCAAAGGTGCGTGATTGCTTTCTGAAATTTGGATTCTGTGGTGATTATAGGCTTGGCTTGATAGATAGCAAGCATGTATTGATTCACTTGACGCATGAAAATGATTATAGTAGATTGTTTTTGCGTTCTTTATATTATATTGATGGATGTCCTATGCGAGTCCTTAAATGGACATGTGACTTTGGACCTGATTGTGGAACCCCTATTGCTCCTGTTTGGTTGTCATTCCCTTTATTACCTGTGCATATGCGATCCAAGGGTGTGATTTTTGCTTTGGCTAAGATTGTGGGTATACCTTTGCATATTGATGAGGCTACTGCGGATTTGTTGAGACCTAGTGAGGCTAGGGTCTGTGTGGAGGTTAACTTAGAACATAAGTTACCTGAACGGATTTGGATTGATAGGGGTGATGGTCGAAGTTTTTAGCAGACTGTGGTTTATGAGAAACCACCGTTATTTTGTTCTAAGTGTCGACATATGGGTCACTCTCCTGGTCAGTGTCGAGCAGGTGGCCCACCTTTTGCTCCTTATCCCCCAGTTGCTTCATCGGGCCAGCCCCCTCCTAGTACTAGTTTGCCTCCTCCACTTACTTAGACTGTTTCTGCTCCTCCTGTTACTAGCACCGTTACTGCGATTACTGACAGGTCCAGAAAAGCTAAGGGTAAGGAAGTAGTTGTTGATCAGCCTCAACAGTGGGCCCCAGTACGATCGAGAGCACAACATAGACGAGGTGTTGGTATCTCCACCTCTGCGGGCCCTGCCACTTCTCTTGCAGGCCATAGCGGAGGTTCTCGCTTTGGTGTTCTTGTAGACCCCACACTTGATATAGTGCAGTGTTCTACAGTTGTTAGTTCTACTACTCTTGTTTCCACCATTTCTCAGACACAACAGACTGTGGGCCCAGACTCGCGACATGTGGGACCCACTATTGATTTCTCGCATAGTATTCATACGGGCCCCACTTTGGAGGCTCCTTTGCCTGCTGGACCCAGCCATCTCTCTACAGCCCCATCATACATTTCATCACTATTTCCTACTCCGATTCTCTCAGTTAGTCAGAGTCTGGATGTTTCTCGGCCAGTGGGCCCTGCCACTGATCTTTTGCAGACATCAGTTTTTGCCTACGATTACTCATTGCATGATAGGCTATTGACTATTACGGGCCCTACCAGCAGCCCCCCTCTCGCGGTGGGCCACTATGCTGAGTCACGCTCAGTTATTGATCCTGTCTATGGTTCCTCATTGTATGATAGACCGACTATCTCTGTGGGTCCCACCACTACTTTGGCTCATTCAGAGTTCTTTGACCCTTTGCTTGACCATATGCTTGCTGTACCACGTGCTGGGGTCTATTTGGATGACACAATTGATTCTAATCCTGATACTAGCCCTCTCCTGGATTGCCGAGAGAATGTAAAGGCTTCTATTCCATCTATTTCATCAGCAGTTCCCTCAGATACATCTTGTTCTGTTCAGATGGGTACACACCAACAGGGTCACTTTCGCAGGAGTTCACATGGTGATTTGACTGGTTTGGATGAGCGACAAGGGGTCGATGGTTTCTTTTCAGTCTTGAGTGGGGTCCCATATAGAGTTATTGCTCCTCTGCCTTCTAGACCAATCACTCGGAGTATGTCAGGTACTCATGGTTCCCTCTCTCAGTCTTTGTGATGTCAGTCCTCATATGGAATGTTAGGAGGGTGCGTGATTCTAAGACTCGCAAGAGACTTAGGAAGCTTGTTCAGTTACATCATATTTTTTTCCTCGCTCTTCTGGAGCCTTTTCTATTTGAGGATAGCTTTGACTTTGTTCGACGTTCTGTTGGGTTTGATAACGGTGTTCAGAACCAGTCGAGTAAGATTTGGTGTTTTTGGAATGTGGGGACGACTGTGTCTGTGATTGTTGATCATCCCCAGTTTCTTCATCTCATGATCGAGGATCCGAGATTGGCTAGACCTATCTTTTTATCGCCTGTGTATGCTTCATGTTCTGTTGTAGGACGCAGGGATTTATTTGAGGGACTTCACCAGGTTTTCCAGACTGTGGATGGCCCTTGGCTTGTGGGTGGTGACTTCAATGTCATTGCTCATGATGGTGAGCGGACAGGGGTCAGTACTCGTGATAGGGGGAAGACTGATTTTTGTGATATGATGATGGAGTGTGGATTGACTGATGCTGGATTTTCTGGTAGTCCTTATACTTGGCATAATAGGAGGGTATGGAAGAGACTTGACAGGGTTTTGATGAGTCATGAGGCTGCATCCTTCTTTCTACAGTTTACAGTGAGGCGTCTCAATCGGTCTACGTCTGATCATTCGCCTTTGTTATTGAGTTGGGTTGAGGCTGAGGACGGGGGTGGGCCTAGGCCTTTTCGGTTCCTCAATGTTTGGACCCGTCATCATGACTTCTTATCCTTTGTATCTCAAAAGTGGTCATACCCGACTCAGTTTACAGGGATGGCTGCTCTTTGGGAGAAGTGCTTTAGGATGAAGCAGGGACTTCGTTGGTGGAGTAGACATGTGTTTGGGGATATATTTCAAAGAATTAGAGATGCTGAGAGCAGGGTGGATGAGGCTGAGATGGAATATGATTTGGATCCATCACCTGCACATAGAGAGCACTTACATCAGGTTCAGGCCCTACTGAACCGTGCTTTGTCTATTGAGGAAGGTTTCTGGAAACAGAAGGCTGGGACTCGTTGGATGTGCGAGAGAGAGTACAACACGAGGTATTTTCATTTAGTGGTGCAGGGGCGCCGCCTGCGGGCCCATATACATTCTATTAGATCTCAGACGGGAGAGACTTTGTCTGCACACGAGGAGATTCAGGGTTCAGCTGTTTCCTTTTTCCAGGACCTCATTTTTGCTCCCGCCCAGGCAACTGACCAAATTTTACCAGATATTATCCCCTCTTTGGTTACTCAGGAGGATAATCAAGAGCTGAACCGACTTCCATCATTGGTTGAGGTTAGAGATGTAGTGTTCAGTATTGATGTAGATAGTGTGGCGGGTCCAGATGGGTTCACCTCTTATTTTTTTCAGCAGTGTTGGGAGATTGTCCAGGATGATGTTTTTCGTGCAGTTTTGGACTTCTTTGATGGTGGGCATCTGCCTAGGAGATTCTCTGCTACTTCTATAATCTTGCTTCCCAAGCGAGACAACGCTTGTCGATGGATAGAGTATCGACCGATTAGTCTTTGCACGGTGTTCAACAAGATTGTCACCAAGCTCCTGAACTCTCGCTTAAGTTTTGTTTTGCCTCGTATCATCTCTCCACAGCAGAGTGGTTTTATTCAGGGGAGGCTGATTGGTGATAACGTCTTGTTGGCATAGGAGATGCTCCATACATTGGATACCCAGGCCCGTGGGGGCAATGTCATCCTTAAGCTAGATATGGCTAAGGCATATGACCGGTTAGACTGGGACTTCTTGATGACTGTGATGGAGAGATTTGGATTCGATTGGATGTGGAGGGATAGGATCAGGCGTTGTATTTATGAGTGCCATTTTTCTGTCTTGGTGAATGGCAGGCCTTGTGGTTTCTTTCGTTCCTCTCGTGGGCTTAGACAGGGGGATCCCATATCTCCTTCGTTGTTTATCATTGCAGCAGATTACTTCTCTCGGGGTCTTACTCAAGTTTTCCAGCAGTATCCATCGATGGCATATATTCATAGAGGTGACACTCTTGTCTCACATCTTTGTTTTGCTGATGATATGATCATATTTGCCAATGGCCAAAGACAGTCAGTAAAGAGAGTACTTCATTGTTTGGAGCACTATGAGAGGGTCTCTGGCCAGTTGGTGAATAGAGACAAGAGTGGTCTTATTGTGCCTAAGAGGGCACCTCCTTCTAGGATTCAGATACTTGAGCACATTACTGGCTTTCGACGTCAGCAGCAGCCTATCACATACTTGGGCATACCCTTGTTTAAGGGGGCCCGAAAGACCTTCTTATATGATGATCTATTTCAGAAGGTCAAGAGCAAGATCTCTGGATGGGCCTTTAGGCTGCTATCTCCTGGTGGTAGGATTACTTTACTGAGATCTGTCATTTCTTCCTTGCCTCTCTATCTTCTTCAGATTATGCAGCCTCCCAAGACAGTGCTGAAGAAGTTAGAGAGTACATTTGCTAGATTCTTGTGGGATTCTAAGGATCAGGCTCACCGTATGCATTGGAAGAGATGGGAGGATATTTGCCTTCCTACTAATGAGGGTGGTTTGGGCTTCAGAAGTCCATGCTTTTTCTTTGAAGCTCTGGTGGTTATTCAGATCACAGCAGTCGCTCTGGGCTCAGTTTTTACTGGGCAAGTATTGCAGGGGCACCCACCCCCTTCTGGCACCCATACAACATTCTGCTTCTGCGGTTTGGAGGAGGCTAAAGGGGGTGGGACTCACAGCGGAGCCCCACATCGCGTAGCAGTTGGGTCAGGGGCGTACATTCTTTTGGCACGACTGTTGGATGGGTGACATGACTTTAGCTCAAATGTTTCCTCATAGGGAGCATACTTCCGTCCAGGTAGTTGAGTTCTTTGATGATACTGGATGGGATATCGATAGACTCATGTTGGTCCTTCCACATGATATAGCAATCCAGGTTGGAAGTCTACCGCTTTGTCCTGATGTTCTTGATATACCTATGTGGAAAGACACCCCAGATGGTAGGTTTTCTACCAAGTCGGCGTGGCAGCTTGTTCGCACTGGGAGTACTCTTCAGGCCTTTTGTCGCATGATTTGGAGCCCCATCATCCCGCAGACTATCTCTTTCTTTTGTTGGCGATTGTGGCAGGGTTTAGTGCCAGTGGATGTGATTATCCAGAGGAGGATCCGGGTCCACATGGCATCAAGGTGTCAGTGCTGTTCAGAGATTGAGACCATCCAGCATGTCTTTATTGATAGCCCTGTGGCTCACCAGGTATGGCAACACTTCTCAGCTATTTTTGGCATTCCCCTCAGGGTTGGAAAGATACTACAGCATAGATTTCAGACTTGGAGATTCTCAGGCCAGTTTGTCAGGAGTGGCCATATTCGCACTATCATCCCTTTGCTGGTCTTTTGGTACATTTGGAAAGCTAGGAATGATGCGAAGCATCGTAGGATTGGCATGGAGCCCAGTTGTATCATTTGGCGGGTCTATCACACTATTTCTTTACTGCAGACGGGAAGACTCTTTCGATTTGTGCATTGGCATGGGGACCTTGATCTTGCCCCACATTTTGGTATTACTCTTACTTCTCCTACCCCCAGCCCCCATACTTTGGTTTATTGGCGTGCTCCGTTGGCTGGATCTACCAAGATCAATACTGATGGATGCGTCAGGGATGGATTTGCGAGTGGCGGGGTGTTATCAGAGATCACACTGGGCGTTGTATCAGGGCCTTCTCTACTGGCTACGGAGACATACTTATTTTGGAGGCAGAGTTGAGAGCCATTTTACAGGGCATTGAGCTTGCCCGACGGATGGGTCTTGTGGACTTATGGATTGAGACCAACTCTACACTTGCTGTTCATTGCATTTCACGTGGTGGGGGGCCGTGGGTGATTCAGTCAATACTCAGACGCATCCGACATCTTCTATCATTCGACCGAGACACAGTTTCCCATATTTTTCGAGAAGGAAACCAGGTCGCTGACTCTTTAGCTTCTGAGGGCTGGGACCAACGATATTATCAGGAGTATAGATTTTCAGACTTGCCTCGTCGTTCGCGTGGACTACTTCATACTAACAGATATGGCCTTCCATCAGTTAGAGGTCTTTAGTTTTTTGTTAGTTTGTTTTTCATTTGCTTTTGCTTTTGCTTTTGCTTTTCAGAATTATGTACCGCAGGTAGTATCTCTTTATTTGCTGTAGTTTGAGGAATTTTTTTTTTCATTCGTTGTATGCTTGGAGGTCAGGTTCATATCCTCCTCCTGTGTACTACCCTTTTTATATAAATACAGTGGTAGGGGCATCCAAACCCCCACCAGCCTGTCCTGGTAGAGGCCTAAAAACCATAATGGGACTGTGCTGGTGCTTCGAATATTTAAAAAAAAAAACTAAGTAATTTTTGTCAATTTGAGGGAGAATAGGTTAAAAAAATGACAGGGTGATGTAATTTAAAACTAAACTAAAGTTCAATGAACTAATTGATATAAATTAACAATTGCTTGGTAAAGCTTTTTATATATTATAAACAGTAGGTCTTATAAAATGTGTACATAAAAAGTGAATAAAAATTGTGGGTTCTACATGATATGTTGATAAAAATGAAGTTTGACCAGCTTATAAGTACTTATAAACACTCTAAACTGTAAGAATTAATGTCCAATGTCCAATTAGTTGGGTCGGACTTAATTATTTATTGGACCAAATTAATTAATTAATTAATTTGGGTCCGTTTGTTGATGGATTCTAATTGGACTAGAACTAGGGCTATAGTTAGCCCCGCCTATAAATACAAAGGTAAAATTGATTTAGTTATTAAGCGTTGGTCTTTATTACTTGTTAGCACTAGCAAAAGACAACCCAATACAATTATTTTTAAAAGGTTCCGTTTTTATCTGTTCTTGATCGTGGAAGTCCAGATCTGTTCTTGCTTTGTGGATTACCATTAGAGGTTGGACAATTGAACAACTGTGGTATTGAAGATCGCACCTCCAGCCAATCAGATAATCAGATTTCACGGTGTTCATCAAAGGTAAACTTTTATCACGAATTCTATCTAAGTACAAGGTTGATCCGGCTTATAAGAATTGTAGATTTAATTTGCGCTGTGCATGTATCCCTCAATTCCTTACAGTGTATCAGAGACTACTTTGTTAATTGTTAGAGTTTGTTAGATTGCTTTGATAATTCGAACAATAATTTTTATTGGCACATTAATTTGATTTGAATTTTGACAGCAAATAAAATTGTGATTTTTTAGAAATCTGAATATGATTCAGATTTTATTTTGGAATAAAAATAAAATAAAATCTGAAATTGGTTTTAGATTTAATCGAAACGTTTTAAGAAAAAAAAAGAGAGAAGATGGCGACCGCCAGCGGCGCTTTGGAAGTTGCCGCTTCCAGAGATGGCGACCATGGGCAGAGAACTGCCGCTGCGAAACCAGAGGTTGTCGTCGCTGATTTCACAGCGGCAAACCTGACGCATCTCTGCTACTGGCTCAAGAACACTCGCCGTTGCTAGAAGTAGCAGTGGTGCTGGGCTGTAGCTGTTCCACGCTAAACGGTGCTGGCCACCGGTGTTAGACACCGGCACGACCACCACCAGTTGATCTGTTCGGTGCCTTGAAAAAATGGCTTTAGGGCTGTGTTTTGGAAGAAAGGAAATGGGGGCCTCATTGCAATTTCAAAATTTGCATGGTAAGCCTCCTAATTTCATAAAGGAGTTCAAAGGGCCTCTTATACAATTTCTGAAAATTGCATAAGAAAGACTTATTGTTTTAAAATAAAAAAGGGGTCTTTGTGAAATTTTGGAAATTACATTGAAGGACCCACTGTTTAGGGCTGACTGTGCAATTTTTGAAATTGCACATTAAGTCCTCAAATTTTAAAAGAAAAATTGGATCTCAAATATAATTTTAAATCTGAAAAAATTGTAAGTATTTACTTTTTTAATGCCGGTCAAATATTCAATATTGACTAAATTCTTTTAAAATCATATTTTGAATTTTTGATCGGATTAAGTTTTGACTTTTACTTTGTAAAATTACAATTTTGACCCTATACTTATTTTATCTTCAATTTAAGGTATGACTTTAAAATGAGAGATAAATAAATTTTAAAATATCCTTTATGAATAAAATTAATTGATTAATTTTATTGTTAAAAATTAATTAATTAATTGGATTAATTATTTAATTTCGTCTAGTCCGTTCCAAAATGTCTAAAAGGTTTAGACTTATACTGAAAAAGTTGCAAATTTAGAAATTAATATATTTTTAATATTAGATATTAAAATACATGTGGATGATTATGGACTTGACTCATGTGATTGGTTGTATGGTTAATTATTCCTATTGATTGTTGGTTGAGCTTGCGAGCATATTATTATTTAATTAAATGAGCATGCGAGCTTATTATTTATTTAATTTGGGTTTTTGAGCTATTTATTTATTATGGGCCTGCGTGTCCATCAATCTGGGTCTGCGTGCCAACTAGTATATGATACATATTGCAGTTGGGTCACAAGGAAGCAACTAGTATATGATACAGGTTGTAGCAGGAGATGAAGATGATTACATTTAGCATTTGATGAACGAATGCAACGTCCTTTAAGAATTGACCGACTAATTTTCCTTGTGGCTCAAGAAGATTAGATAGATAAAGTCCATAATCATCCACAGTTGTTATTATTATATATGATTGATTACATGTTAGATGTTAGTTAATATACATAAATATGATGAGGCAAACCCCTCTTTATCAAAATATTAAATTCGTATTAAATGGTTAATACAACGTGTCTTCTATTGTTATAGTAAAAACCAGAGTCCATTATCGATGTCAGTTTGTTGAATCACTCAAGGCTGCTCGCTCATGGATATGTTTATCACTATGAAACATTTGATGTTTCTGAACAATAGGTCGAATTTAACTAAAATTTTATTTTTTGTTGAGTCACTCAAGAAAATAAAATTTTAGGGGCACAATCAAGTATACACATAAGATATGTGCGACAATAAGTTGTCTACTTGATGATCTAGGTGTCACATAGAGATGTAATTGATAGAAGTATCTACCTAGATGTTTTATTAGGATTTGTTGAGTCACTTAAGGTTCTAATAAAATAAAAAAGATCCTAGTCCACTAGGAATCTAACCGGTTCTATTGATTAATGTTTGAAGGTCATTAATTCAATTTAAATAGTGGGAGTATAATTAATTTAATATAAGTCCATAATTAAATTAATTTTCTGTCTTGTTATTTTAGTATTGAATCATGAGTAACCACATAAATTTGAGAGTCATATTGGATGTCAACAAACTTACCGGGCCAAATTTTCTGGATTGGCAACGCAATTTGATAATTGTTCTTAGAGATGGCAAACGGACCGGGCCGCCCGTCGGCCCGGCGGCCCGATCCGCAAAATGACGGGACCGGGCCTAAAAAATTTTCACGGGCCGGCCCGTGGGCCTGGTCCACGGACCAAGCCCGGTCCGTGGTCCACATGTTCAGGGACCAAAATTGGTCTCCAGCAAAAGCTGGGGACCAATTGTTGCAATTGGCAACGGTCATATTTATGACCGTTGCCAATTTGGTCCCCAATTTATTTATTTATTTATTTTTTTTTCAAACGGCTATTTTTTTTCCTATAAATATCCCATAAATTAACTCTATTCTCTTCACAAATCTCTCAATTCTCAAATTACAATCTTACATTCATACTTCCATTATCCAAAAAAATTATATTCATATATTGTGCAATTTATATAATTTCTAGATTTATAATCTTATTCTTCTTATCTTCTACACCCCTACATTCCAATTTCCATATATATTTTTTGTACTTCTAGTCTTCTACATTTCTATTATCTACAACCAAATTCATGGATCAATACAATTTTCAAGGAAGTGCCGAATCTGTCGAAAACCAAATTCAATATGATTTTAGTGGTTTAAATAATATTCCAATTCCAGAATTTGGTGATGATTTTGGAGTTGGGAACACTGTTCCAATTTTTGATTTAGATGATATTGACGAAAAGTTAGAAACGACCAACACTACTCAATCGACTACTAAACGAAGAGCCACAAAACAAAAGGCTCGGTGTTGGGATCATTTCAATAGAGTGCAAACGGGTGCATCTGCAGATGGGCAACCAATTTTCAAGGCAGTTTGTAAATATTGTAAGCAACAGTTTGCATGGCAAAAGGGTGGTGGAACGAGCTATCTTAATCGACATTTTTCGAAGTGTATGCAAAAGCACGGAGGAGTTGATACCAACCAAGCACAACTACATTTCGGATCTCCGGGTAGATCTAGTAGTTCTTCTCCCAATCTTAACAATTGGGTTTATTCACAAGAATCTATGCACCGAGAATGCATGTGTCAGTTGGTGGCTAGTGGTGAGTTCCCGCTTAGCATAGTGGAAAGCCCTCATTTTACACGGTTTGTACAAAGGTATCTTCAACCAAGGTATTTACCCTTTGCTAGAAACACTCTTCGTTCTGATACTATTGCTGCATATAATAAAAGAAAACAAAATATAAAAAATGATTTAAGTAAATATGCTGGTGTTGTATCATTCACTTCGGACTTATGGTCCGGTCTAAATCATAAAGGATATATTGCAGCTACTTTACATTATATTGATAAACTATGGATTATGCATAAAAGAATAATTGCTTTTAAAGTAATTGACTACCCTCATAATGGCCTACACATTTTTAATTATTTAATTGCAATTATTAAAGAATTTAACTGCGAATCTAGAATTCGCAATATGACGTTTGACAATGCTCCGCCTAATAATATTGTAATAGAAAAATTAATTGAGGAATTACAACCGGATTTCGGTGGAATTTTGTTTCATGTTAGATGTGTATGCCATATTTTTAATTTAATTGTTCAAGATGGTTTAAAGTATATAGGCCCAAAATTAGAAAAAAATTAGGTATGCCTTGAACTATATTACTATTTCACCTGCTAGAAAATAAGTATTTGATGAATTATGTGTAGAAAATTCTCTTCAAACTAAAACTATATGTACAGACATACGTAATAGGTGGAATTCTACTTATTTAATGCTTGAATCATGTGTAGGTTATGAACATTGTGTAACTGGTTATTATAATGGCCGACATTCACACGGTCCACAATACGATTTGCAACCACATGATTGGCAAATTGCATTTCATGTTCGAAAATTTTTAAAAGTATTTTACGACGCTACAAATGCATGTGGTGGTGTATATTACTCTACTAGTCCATTAGTTTTAAATCATTTTTATTTTATTGCAAATAATTTTAATAGATATAAGACGTATGCAATTTTTTCTGATATTGTTGAAACAATGGAAATGAAGTTTAGAAAATATTGGGAAGACTTGCATATGTTGTTCCCATTAGCGTTAATTATGGACCCTAGAGTAAATTTATAAGGTACTAAACATACTATTTCCGAAATTTCTAATAATTTGAGTTACGGTAATCCATTAACCTACTGTAATTTAGAAAAAACATTATGTGAAATGTACAAATTTTATGCGAAAAAAACCGGTAGGAATGTTAGAAGACCTCCTGCGCCAAACCCTTCTTCTTCAAATAACCCTAATCCTAATGATTATTGGAGTTTCCTTATTTATAAGGGAACTCAAAATCCTAGTTCTTCTTCTTCTTCTTCGCTTACCCGTGCCACAAATGTTGAAACTAATATTAGAGATATACCATTAGAGTTAGCTAGATATTTTGGTCATGACATGCTTAATTTTTTAGATGAAGAGGAGAGGAATAATTTTGATATACTTAGGTGGTGGAGACAAAACGAGCGCCAATACCCAATTGTTTCTATTATAGCACGTGATCTACTAATACCTCCGGTATCAACTGTAGCATCTGAGTCTGCTTTTAGTACAGGTGGTAGGATTCTTAATGATTTGAGGTCAAGACTTAAACTAGATATATTAGAGAGTTTAATGTGTTTGAAAGATTGGGAGGATGCAGAACATCGAATCCAAGATAAAGTAAGCATGATATTGGCCGAAGAGATGAACGAACTGAATACGTAGTAAGTAAAATATAAGTATATTTATTATTTTGTATAAATTCATTCTATTTTTTATTCATTTTAACTTGTAAGTTTTGATATTTAACTTTACAAAAAATTGTACACGTAAGAACTTGTTCGTGTACAATTTTAACTCTGCCTACGCTAATAGTAGCCGGTCCCAAGCCCGGAAAAAAGATGAGGGTTTGAATTTAAAATTTTTTCTTCACTTATTTCTTATTATTTGTTGTTTTTAAGTTTAAAAAAAAAATATATATATATATAGATTTCACGTGGGTCCGCGGACCGGCCCGTGGATCGCGGACCGTGGGCCGGTCCGGACCATCTTTTTGGCGATGGGTCGAGCCTCGTATCTTCACAGGCCGAACTCGGCCCGTATTAAGGGCTGAGCCAGACCAACTGCTCCCGGCCCGGCCCGGCTCGGCCCATTACCATCTCTAATTGTTCTTAAGCACGAAAAAATTGGATATGTCGTTGAGCAACCAATGCCGGAAGTTCCTACTGAGGAAGCTACGCCAGAGAAAGTGCAGGCTTATAATAAACACAGTGATGACGAAAATACTGCAACATGTGTGATGCTTGCAGCTATATCACATAAGTTACAAAAGCAGCAAGAGGGTATGGATGCTTATACCATTATAATACATCTCAAAGAGTTGTATGATGAACAGTCACACACTGAACGATATGAGATATCTAAAAAGTTATACAAATGTATGATGGCAGAAAGATCTTCAGTTAGTGCTCATGTACTGAAAATGATTGGTTATATTGAGAAAATAAACCAATTGGGTTATGCCATGGACCACGAGCTGAGTATTGACTTGGTTCTATAGTCCATGCTTAATAGCTTTTTGCAGTTCATTATGAACTTCAACATGAATAAGATTCAATGTACCCATCTGAGTTGCTGAATATGCTAAAAACTATTGAGCCCAATATAAACAAATGGAATGGGCAAATTTTGGCCATTGACACCTCTAAGGGCACTAAGAAGAAATAAAAAAGGACATTTCAGAAAAGGATCTAAGAAGGCTAAATCTGCGGGAAAAATAGTCAAAGTAAACAAGGCAAAATCCAAATATGATGATTCGTGTTTTCACTGTAGAAACAAAGGACATTGGAAGAGGAATTGCAAGGCATACCTCGCCACCTTGAAGGGAAAGAAGTCTACTGAGACTTCTACTTCAGGTATCTTTTTATTGAAATAAGTTTATTTACTCCTTCAACTTCTTGGGTATTAGATACCGGATGTGGATCTCATATTTTCACAAATATGCAGGGGCTAAAGAACAGTAGATTACTGCAAGAGGGAGAAGTAGACCTACCCATTGGGAATGAAGCAAGAGTTGCTGCCTTGGCTGTAGGGACATACTTTTTACCGTTGCCTTCGGGCCTTGTTTTAGAATTAAAAGACTGCTATTAGTAAGAACATCATTTATATTCCATGTTTGGACATGGATGGGTTTTTTTATTAAGATTAAAGATAAACGTTGTTCTTTTTATCTTGATGATGTGTTTTATGGATGTGGAAATTTTTTTAATGGCATCTATATTCTAGACTTAGAATGTTCTATAATGAGTATAGACAACAAAAGGCATAAAAGGCGATAAAGTTAACAACTCATATCTTTGGCATTGCAGACTGGGTCATATAAATGAAAAATGCATCACCAAGTTACATAAAGATGGACACTTGGATTCAAATGATTATAAATCATATGATAGATGTGAGTCATGCCTGATGGGCAAAATGACCAAGACCCCATTTACTGGAAAATTAGTCAAGGCTGTAGACATTTTGGGACTCGTACAAGCTGAGCTTTAAAAACACCATTCATCAATGATTGAAATGTGGCCGGGGCGTTGGTCAACCCGAAGGGCAAAACTAGGAACTCGTAGTGGCATTCGTGAGTCCTAAAGGCGGTTTTTGAATGTCTCTTGTTGTTACCCTTACTTGATGATATCCCGCCCTCAAATCTAGCTTTGAAAATATAGTGGCCCCATGTAATTCATCTAACAACTCTTCGATCACTGGAATGGGAAACTTATCTAGCACTGTTACACGATTTAAGGATCGGTAATCAACACAAAATTGCCAACTTATGTCCTTCTTTTTAACCAATAATACTGGGCTAGAAAAAGGGCTAATGCTTGGCCGAATTATGCCAGCTGCTAACATCTCTTGAACGAATCTCTCTATCTCATTCTTCTGCACGTATGGATATCGATATGGGCGTACACTTACAGGGGCAGAACCGGGTTGTAACACAATAGAGTGATCCCTGCTTCTGTTGGGCGGTAATTCTTTGGGTTCCTCAAAGACTTCCAGATGCTTGTTCAACACACCTTGGAGGACCTTGGGAATTCTCGACTAAGGACTATTGAATTCTGCCGTGATGCTTCCCAATTCCAAGAGTATTCCTTCCCCATTATCCCGAAATGCCTTAATCATATATTTCATGGATACTAACGTTTTACTCAGGCTCGGATCTCCATGTATCAATACTGATGTTTTCCTGACCTTAAAAGACATCTTTAGTGCTCTCCAATCTACCTCCGTGCCTCCCAAAGTTGCTAGCCATTTCATTCCAAGTATAACATCTGAACTTCACAATTCTAACGGTAGAAAGTCTTCATCTATGTTTATGTTCTGGAGTTCCAACTCCACCTTGTTGCATACGCCTACACCTCTTACTGCCAACCCGGTTCCCATTACGATGCAGTAAGCCGTAGTGGACGTACGCGGCAGGTCCAATTTCTGGACTAATTCAGATGAGATGAAATTATGTGAATCTATGGAGTCTATCAACACCACCACTTCTTGCCCCGAAATCGCCCATCTAACCTTCATTGTTCGTTGGGGAGTTAGCCTTACCACCGAATTGAGTGATAACTCTACCACTTCCCCAACTTCCGTTGTTTCTAGGGTCGGACCCAAGTCGTCTTTCCCAATTTCTTCTTCATTCGTCTCCGGTTCTCTCTCATCCAGTACCAACAGAACTTGCAATTCCTTGTCTTTGCATCTATGGCCAATGGTGTATTTTTCATCACATTTGAAACACAATCCCTTCTCTCTTTTAGCTTGTAGATCTGTCTCACTAAGCCTCTTGAATGGGCACTGCTGAAAATTTTCCATGGTCATACCTCTCGCTCCAGTTGGTGGTGGTGCCTTTGGACCAGAAAGTGTGGTATTATGTTCGCTTGAGTAAGCTGGGAATAGAATTTTGTGTTTCGTTGGGCCAAACTCCCCAGTTGGGTTTTTAAGTACCCAATTTCTATCTTCAATCCGTTGGGGCATTTCTATTAGTTGGCCCAATCCTTGAGGTTTAAGGAGGCGCACCTCTGCTCAGATTTCGGGCCTAAGCCCATTTATGAATTTTCCTTCAGAATAGCCTCTGCCAGTTCTTCCAGTGGTGCTGCCAAGGTCTCAAATCGCCGCCGGTAATCACGGATGGTTATCACCTATCGAATGGCCAGAAATTTTTCCTCCAGTGATCCTTCTTGAGATTGCCTGAATCTCTCCAACATCATTAACTTCAATTCATCCCAACCCAACGATTTCTGACGTTTCTTCTCCCATTGGAACTATGCTAAGGCATCCCCTTCCAAACATACAGCCGCTGCTTCCATTTTTTCGACTCTTGATAGTTGATTAACTATGAAATACCTCTCAGCTCTAAAAATCCACCCATCCGGGTCCTCCCATTCGAATATTGGCATCTCCAATTGCTGGCCTCCATATCTCCTCCGAATTTCCACCTCCCTCTACGCCCAGACTTCCTCCAGTGTTTCCTGGTGAGTTTTCCATAGTTACAAAAGCCTCTGTGTGTTTTCCTCCTTCTTGATCCTTACCATTTCTTTCGCGTTCGTGCTCATCCCATTTGGTTACAATCCACAAAAATTTCTCCATCAAGGTGGCCAACTGTCCTTGAAATTCTGATTTCATAGTATCCGTGCCCAGTTTCACTTCCAGGAATAGTTCCTCCATTTTCTCTTCCGTAGCTCCCACACCATCGGTAATTGTAATCCCCGTGATCGATTCTCTGATACCAAAATGATAGTCTAAAGATTGATGAATTGTGTTTTTTCATTCATAATACATCTCTATAATTACAAGGTATATATAGGGTTTTCATGACATAAACCCTATAATCAATCTAAGATTATAATCCCTTAATTAGAGTATTGCAATCTTCTATAGTTAACCGAAATTATCATAAAATAGGAAAGAATCAATTACATATTTCAACACTCCCCCTCAAGTTGGCAAGTTGGTGCATAGATGTCACACATGCCCAACTTGTCTAAGAACTTTAAGAACACTCGATTTGAGACTGCTTTGGTAAGAATGTCAGCCAACTGATCATCTGATTGAATCTTAGGTAATTCCACAATCTTTCCATCCAATTTTTCCTTGATGAAAAATTTGTCTACCTCGACATGCTTTGTACGATCATGTTGAACTGGATTATGTGCGATGTCACATGCTGATTTATTGTCACAAAACAGTTGGATAGGTTGTTTAGATAGATAACCCAAATTCTGCAAGAGGAGTCTTAGCCATAATGCCTCACAAAGTACGTTTGCCAAACCCTTGAATTCAGCTTCTGCACTTGAACGAGCTACAACATTTTGTTTCTTGCTTCTCCATGTCACAAGATTACCTCCTACAAAGGTAAAGTAACCCGAAGTAGATCGCCTGTCACCCATATCACCAGCCCAATCAGCATCACTATATGTTTCTATGCTTTGATAGTCTGTGTTTTTAGTGAATAATACTCCCTTTCCTAGAGCAAACTTCAAATACCTCAAAATGCGAATAACTGCCTGCATATGTTGTTCTCCAGGATTATGCATAAACTGACTGATAATACTCAAAGCATAAGCCCGATCTGGTCTAGTATGAGACAAGTACATCAATCTCCCTACAAGTCTTTGGTATCTTTCTTTGTCAACTGGTATTTGGTTGGATTCAACACATAGCTTTAGACCTTCTTCTACTAGTGTATCAATTGGTTGACATGCTGACATACATGTCTCTTGTAATAGATCTAAGGCATATTTTCTTTGAGACAAAACTATCCCTTTATTAGATCAGGATACTTCAATCCCAAGAAAATATTTCAGGGGGCCTAGATCTTTTATTTCAAACTCTTTGGACAAGTAATTTTGTAAGGCCTCCATTTCTTTAGGATCATTCCATGTAACCACCATATCGTCCACATATACAATGAGTACAGTGATCTTATCTTGCCCTTTTTTTAGGAAAAGAGTATGATCTGAGCTGCTCTAATGGTAGCCGAAGGCTATCATAGATTTTGTGAACCTTCCAAACCAAGCTCTCGGAGATTGTTTCAGTCCATATAACGATTTCTTTAGCTTACATATCTTTTGGCTGTGTCTTTTGGGTATTATGCATCCTGGTGGAAGATCCATGTAGACTTCTTTAGATAATTCACCATGTAGAAAAGCATTTTTTACATCAAACTGTTGTAATGGCCAATCCAAGCTTGCAGCTAAAGACAGCAAGACACGAACTGTGTTGATTTTAGCTACATGTGCAAATGTTTCTGTGTAATCTATCCCATATGTTTGAGTATATCCCTTTGCTACCAATCTTGCTTTAAAGCATTCAATTGTACCGTCAGCATTGTACTTCACGGTATAAATCCATCGACATCCAACTGGTTTCTTTCCTGGTAGAGGATCAACTAGTTCTCATGTTTTATTTTTTTCCAGAGATTTCATCTCCTCGTTCATAGCTGCTTTCCACATACGATCAGTTAAGGCTTCCTGCACACTGTTAGGAATAGATACAGTAGATAATTGATTCACAAATGACATGTTTGTTTATGACAAATATTGGTTAGATACATAATGGTTCATGGGATATTTTACTTTACTAGAAAGCTCAGGTTCATATGTGGCTTTAGGAATACCTCTGGTATAACGTTGTGGTAATTGTCTTCTATGTGGCTCAGGAACATATTCAGTAAGCGATTGGTGTGATATGTCGACCGGAGCTAAAGCCATATTTTCAAGGAACTCAGTTTCTTGCTGAGTTGGAGATAGACCCACTTCTTCACTTATTTAGTGCTCATCACTTACTTTTTTGGTTATTAGGTGCTCATCACTACTTTGATCTAATGTCATACCACTGAAATCCACGTTGCCCACATCCTGGTTATCATCTTCATCATAAACTAGAGTTTGAATTTCCTTTTGGTACTCCCCCTGAAATTCAGAATTGGAGAAATACATTGTATCTTCATGGAAACAACATCTATCGTAACAAAACATTGACGAGTTGGAGGATGGTAACACCGATATCCTTTTTGATGAGTGGCATACCCAACGAAAACACATCGCAATGCTTGAGGAGTTATCTTGGTGCATTGATGCTTGTGTAGGTGTACAAACATCACACACCCAAAAACACGAGGAGCTAAATTCGAGATAGCTGGGGCAACAATTGCTTGAGTAAGGGTTTGGAATAGTGTTTTGAAATTGATGGTGCTAGAGGGTACCCAATTGATTAAATAAGCTGCAGAATTGAGTGCTTATCCCCAATAAGATAATGGCATATGGGATTCGATTAACAAAGCACGGACAATTGCCAACAAGTGTCGATTTTTTCGCTCGACCACCCCGTTTTGTTGGGGTGTGTTAGAACAAGTTGTGTGATGAGTCATTCCTTGTGTTTCCAAATAGTATTGAAATTCAGTACTCTGATATTCTCCACCATTGTCACTGCGAAGAACTTGAATCTTTCTATTGTACTGAGTTTCAACCCTTTTATGAAACTTTTGAAATATCGAGTTCACTTCACTTTTGGATTTCATCAAGCAAAGCCATGTCATCCTGGTACAATCATCAATAAATGTTACAAACCAACGTTACCTACCCAATCATAATGGAAATGAAGCACAACGACTTTTCGTAAGTTCACAAATATCACACTGAAAACTAGAAACATCAACTTTTGTAAATAAACTAGGAAATAATTTTTTGAGATATCCAAAAGAAGCATGCTCCAAAACGGCGATGCCATAACCATATTTCTTTCTTTTTTGTGTCTTTAGAACCACCAACGGCCAGAGCTTATCGTAGATTATCGATACTCTTTGATTCCAAGTCCAAGTAATATAGCTTCTCCTGCCTAATACCACAACCAATCGTTTTCCTGGTTTTGATGTCCTTAAACACAAAAATCGGGCCAAAAAATTACAACACAAGATAAGTTAGCCGTTATTTGAGAAACTGACAAAAGGTTATAATCTAAACATGGAACCACTAAAACAGAATCTAAATTTAATGTATCGTTTAGAGTCAAAGATCCTTCCCCAATAACTTGGGTCGAAGTTCTATTTGCAGTAGAGACAAACTTTTGGGTGGAAGGATTAAGTGGTGATAACTGTCTAGAATCATATGTCATGTGATCTGTTGCGCTACAATCAATTATCTAT
Source organism: Forsythia viridissima (assembly GCA_030279155.1). Taxonomy (NCBI): domain Eukaryota; kingdom Viridiplantae; phylum Streptophyta; class Magnoliopsida; order Lamiales; family Oleaceae; genus Forsythia; species Forsythia viridissima. Next base: position 19,337,079 of record CM059044.1, on the reverse strand, counting down.
GCACTATTCAAAACAGGTGTAGAAATACTTAAAAACTTACCACCATTGTCGGCAGCTATTACCAATGTCGAGGCTGTGTTAGTAACTTCATCTTCCATTTTTATTTGAGCAACTGTTGTCGTTGAAGGATTTTGTTGATTTTTCTTTGCGCGATTAGGATCCCACCATTATAGATATCCCACCAGATCAAAACAACGACTTTTGGTATGACCAGTCTTATTGCAATGAGTGCATTTGTAGGAAGACTTGTCAATACCATTGGTCGATCTGCCATTGTTAGGTCGGGCTCGATCTTGTTGACCCTGATAAGGACGGTTCCGAGCTACCATGGCACTGGATTCAGATGCTTCCGAATTACCTTTCAGAGTGGTACTACGAACAGCTTCCCGGCGAACCAAAGAATAACACTCATCTAGGTTTGGCATTGAGTCTCTGCGCAAAATCTCTCGTCGGATTGAATCAAACTCTTCATCCAATCTAGCGAGAAATATGTGAACTCTTAATCATTCAATAGACTTGTGGTGGGCTTTGACATCATCTGGATCTTTCATAATCACCGTATCACGATGATCCAACTCTTGAAAAATTTCACTCAACTCTCCATAATATACAGAGAGGATTCTTCCCTTTTGTATTGCGAAAAAAGCCTTCTGATTCAAAGTGAAGACTTGTAATTCATCACTTCTATTGTAGAATGCTTTTGACAAGGCGTTCCAAATGTCGTAGGCAGTGGGTAAGCGTAGATAACGCCTCATAATTTCTGGAGATATAGACATTAAAAGCCACCGTTTGACTTTTAATTTGATTTTCAACATACCATTTTTCATAGCCTTCATCAGATTCTGCAGGTGGCTTGGTCTGGCCACGAATGTATGTGATTTTGTCCCGTTCAGCAATTTGCATTTCCATCAGTTGAGACCATATGTCGTAATTTGATTCGGTGAGGGTGATTCCTGCATTAAAAACTCCTTCGGACTGAACTACAACTGGATTTTTTCCACTCATTTTTTTTTCTTCAGATTCAAAAAAAAAAAAAGAGGATTTTGAGAATTTGGGTTTGGCTACGGTTTGAATTTGATTTAATAACTGGGTTTTGGTTATGGATATGGAGATGGGTATGATTTAATTGGTTGTGAAAATTTTGGAACGAACGAACCAAACTTGGCTATGATACCATATAAAGATTGATGAATTGTGTTTTTCATTCATAATACATCTCTATAATTATAAGGTATATATAGGGTTTTAATGACATAAACCCTAAAATCAATCTAAAATTATAATCCGTTAATTACAATATTGCAATCTTCTATAGTTAACCGAAATCATCATAAAATAGGGAAGAATCAATTACATATTTCAACAGATAGGACCTTGATGTTTGTATGTGTTTTATCGCAGATTTTTGCAACAGACGTGAACAACAATTTTACAGAGGAATTTCACCCAAACAGACGTGAACATCAATTTCACAGGAAATAGGAAAAGTTTGTAATATATATTTGCAAATTTTTATCTCTGAATTACAGATTGATTGAATGTAAATTGACATAAATGAAATACAATAAAATGAGCACTTCGAGAGGCTCTAATCTCCCCATATCCTTCTTTTGTAAAAGATGCTCCCCCCTCCCTTTTTGGTGCCTCTTATTATATTTTGCTGTTCCAGAATCTTCTTGTTAAACTTCTGGCACATGCAGTTGGTTAGGATCTTCCAGCACCCACATGGATCCTTTCCTTCTTTTGCCTCCTATATGTTGCTTTGATTGAAGGCCTATCAATCTCACTTTTGGGAAGTATCAGTATTTTAGTGTTATATAAAAAAAATCTTAATTAATGTTGTCTCTCTGCTTGAAAAAGTTTCTGGGCTGCAACGTCAAGTTTTCATTCTTTCCAGAGTTTATTTTGATAAAATTGCATGGTTAATATTTCACTAATGTATTTCTTTTTATTTTAGGATTGGAAATAATTCAGCAGCGTCGGTTTAAAAAATGAAAAGCCAGTTCTCCTTACAGGGCCAGGAAATGTGAATTATGACCTTATCTCCATGTATATTGTCTTCAGCCAAGCATCAAATTGGATGAACTGATTTGCTATTCTTTATTAATAATTTTTTCCTCAAATCCTTTCATGCTGCATCTTATCAGTAATCATGCCATGGTATGTTCTTTCTGGCATATTACTCGTCTCCAATTTCAAGAAATAGTAACAAAGTCTCTGATCACCATGTCTGATGGCTCATGTGGGATTAAAAGATATGTGAATCTGCGATGTTTTGCATAACTCTCCTCATAATCTCTTGGTCAGGGAAAAGTGCGAAGAAGTCCCCAATCAAAATGAAATAGTTGTGGAAGTCTCTGGTTTTCATCCTGTTTGAGTTTTGCCCAGAACCATTAAACCAGCTAAGAGACTTTTTCATTAGGATTACACTTGTGATTAAAAGAGTCGTTGAATCATTTATAAGAGCTAATCAAGAAACCGTTCTTGATGTATGTACCACTGAATTTATACCTCCTTGTAACTTATTTATGTTAAGAATAATTTTCTCCCTTTACATCTTATTCTGGAGAAGGCTAACAACTTAACTTGATTTATGCAAGCCAGTAAAAGTTGATGTAATGATTGATTTGTTAAAGTATTGAAATGGGAGAAAATTCAGTAAACTTATTATTTTGTTTGTTATCTGTAGAATAAACATATTCCATGTATCTGAAGTGACAGTTACTGAGTTAACCATTATCATTGATTGGATTCACATTCTTCCCGGAAGTTCTTTAGTGCTCGATCTGTATTAGTTGCTCCTATTTGAGAACTATCATCAGCTGTATATCACTAGAGTCACTAATTACAGCCCTTGAGTTAATACGTAATTGCTTTATTTTGTTAGAAAACATTCCACAAATGCCTTTGGTATTGTTAACATGTGTTTATTTGACTATTTCACTTCCTTTCCTAGGTCGGTCAAGCATTAAGAATTTTGACCGAGTGGTCTACCCATCCTCTTTTTAATCTTGGTAAGCTATTTCTGAATTAATATTGTGTTAAGGAATTCTTTGAGAAAATTCCGTGGACATATATTCTCCTCCATAATCAAATCGTCAAATTCTTTTTTTTTTTTTTTTTTGAAAGAAAAAAATAGGAAATTCTCTCTTTCTAAGAGATTAAACTCAATAGAAATATTCAAAGTGTCTTTTTTGCTTTGACCCGTGGAAAGATATACTCCGGAGTTTTATATTTATCTGGAGGAAAAGAAAAAAGGAGATTTGGCTTTAAGTGGTTTGGAACTCTTAGATGGACAAGAGCCAGAAAAGATACTTGTTGGTCCACGAGTTGGAATAGAGTATGCATCACCTGAGCATGTCACTGCATTATGGATATTCGCAATTGCTGGTACTCTATGGATAAGTGCACCTAAAAACACTCAGACCTCCCTAACTTTTAGGACTTTTATGAATACAATGATAAAGAACAAGGTAAAAGAGATGAGAGAATGTAATTTACTAGAATGATGCACGTACCTATGTTTTAAATTAATTTGTGAAAAGGACGTGTAATTGTTCCCTTGGCCAATCCTTCATTTGATAAATGGCGATTCTGTGTAAATATACTCAATACAACTTCTCTTAATATAAAATTTGGTACAAACTTTTGGCCTGTAAACATTTTCAAAGTTGTAAAGGTCACAATGTTCAAAGAATACTTACTAGGCAAGAGAAACTATTTTGGTTCCAAATGACACACTTCTGAGGTTGTTAAAAGATAAAACAGACGGAAACATTATAATAACCAAACAATTTTCACTCATCTCTTATAAGCAAAAGCCAATACAAAAATATGCTGGCAACAACAAAGCAATCATGAGTCAGTATTTCACTAATACAGAACTATGTTGCAGATCAATAAGCTCAAGCTGGACAAAAAATTGACCCACTAATAGACAACCCAATACAAATCGTGTAAACTAATTAATAGTGCGACTAGGCAACATCATACTTCAGTTACAGGTAAACAAGAATGAAAGATCTTCAACCATATTCTGCCTTGGGGAGTCAAAACTTTATACTACATTACCTACAAGAAATAAACACTATACAAGTGCCAAAAACTGGTGTAAGTACTGCACATGCCACACAGCATTCGATGAACAGAAACATGCTGTATGGACCTTTGACATGTCTAACACGTTGTGTGATTCAGTTACTAAAATTACAGCTTCATTCCTGTGCTTGGTCTCAACTCGCTGTAAAATTCAGTGAAGTCAAGTCTGAACATGAGGAACTTCAAGTCCACATGTTGTTGGATGGCCAATTGAGAAATGAAACCCTCAAAAACAAATGAGTATTCCTTTGCAATTTTTTCTATATCTTGAGCCATTTTTTGAAGAAATTCCCTAGCATTTCTTGCTAAGTCCTTCCTCCCTTCACCTAGCAACGACCCAGGTTCTGAAGATTTGTTATTTGATTGCCTTTGTATTTTGGCTTTAAACCGAGAAGGGAAAGAAAGTCAGTGGTCCTGTTCATGCAGTTTATACGAAAGATAAATTGATAGAACTTTTCAACGATATATAATTCAATAAAAAATAAAATTTTAAAAAAATCAGTGATTTCGAAAGTTTTGGTTTACGACTTTTGTGTTGTTTTGGTAAAATGCTTATAACTCAAAACACGAGTCCTGAATTGGAAAACGTTTTTTTCATATCGTAAATTGATAGAGCTTACAAATGGTATATGATTCATACAAAAAACCAACTGTGATTTTCGAAAGTTTTACTATAGACTTTTGTTTGTTTTTATAGAATCCTTCTAACTCAAAATACGGGTCTTGGGTTGTAAATTATATTTTCAATATGAAATTAAACTAATGGAACAATCCAACAGTACATAATTCATTAAAATATGAACGTTTCAAAAAATTAGTTATTTTCGAAAGTTTTATTGTACAACTTTTGAATTATTTTGGTAAAATACTTTGAACTCAAAGTACAAATCATGTATTGGAAAATAATGATTTTCCTATGAAAGTAAATAGAGAGAGCTTTCCAACAATTTAAGATTCATCAAGATATGAAAATTTCAAAAAATAAGAAATTTTCTAAAGTTTTACTGTATTACTTGTGGTGTAGTGTTTTTGTAAAATCTTATAACTCAAAATAAAGTTCCTGTATTGGTAAACCATTTTTTTTAATACGTAAGTAAACTGATACAACTATCCAACAGCATATGTTTTATCAAAATTCAAAAATTTTATAAAAGCAGCAATTTTCGAAAATTTAACTATACAACTTTTATGTTGTTTTTATAGAATCCTTCTAAGTCAAAATACGGGTATTGAGTTTTCAACCTATTTTTTTTTTTTTTTGGTATAAAAGTAAACTGCTAGAACATTCCAATGGTATATAATTTATCAAAATCTAAAAGTTTCAAAAACTCAATGATTTTCAAAAGTTTTACTGTACAATTTTTGCATTGTTTTGGTAAAATCCTTATAACTCAAAACACGTGTCCTAAATTGAAAACTATTTTTTCCCCATAAAATAAATTAATAGAGCTTTTCAACGATTTATGATTCATCAAAATCTAGAAATTTAAAAAAATCAGTTGATGCGATCCAGGCAAGCCATGGACCTTTGTTACATTGGACTCAAGCTAAGGATTATATTGGAGGTATATCAGAGGCTAATGGAACATTGGAGGACCAAAATAAGCGTGAAACGAAGTTGAAGGACCAAAACGCAGATGGGGCATGTGATCTGCGCAAGAGGACAGAAAATATAACCATGCGATCGCATGGTTATAAACTCATGCGATCGCAAAGAAGACTTTTCAAAGGCAGAACTTCATGGCGACAAACCATGCGATCGCACGCATTAAGCCTATGCGATCGCAAGGCACGTTTTCGGAGAAATCCAGATTTTGGCAAGTTTTAGTTTCATTTTTTGTTTAGGATTCTTAATTTTTAATTAGTTAATTAATTCCAAATTAGATTAGGTTTCTTTCAATGTTTACTATATAAACACATTTCATTGTAAACATTAAACATTTCAGTATTTTGAGAGATTAATTAAAGTGAAGATTCACTTTCTTCCGTGTTCTTAATTGAACAAACCATAAAACTTATCAAAGATTTCGCAAACCTTTGTGGCGTTTTTATAACTATGGTTCTTTGATTCAAGAAATCATCGGGTCAAGTTCTTGCGGCCAGATTTTAGCTTTCTTGGGGTTCAGATCAAATCTTTTGTGGGTTCCGAGATTTAATTTCTTCGCGGGTTCGCATCAGGTTGTATCTGGGGAGAGATTGGTTAGTTTTTGGTAGTACAAGGTGGAATTTTTTTTGTACTAGCAAAATCATTTGTTGACTTTTTTCCTCCTTCATCGTCGTTTCTTGTACATCTAATTCAAACTGCTGATCAAAAGTCTCTGTTTTAATTTGGGTCTGAAGAGTAGGCATCGCAATTAGAACTTTATCATCTACAGGGTGTTCTACACCATCATCTTTCAGCTCAGGAAGCACATCGCTATCACACTCATCCTTAGATTCTACGACATCACTATCGCACTCATCCTTGGATACCATGACCCCATTATCACGCAATAACCCCACTATGTTGTTGCTAGTCACCTCATCTCTTCTCTTAGGTGGTTCGGTTGTCTCCTTTGAAACAGCTCTGTCACTCACATTATTGTTATCCCACTTGAAATAGACTTCAAGGTCCTTCCTACCTTGGAAAGAAGGTACTTTCATTTTCATATTCCCAAAGTTTCTATTTACTCCATCGTGGTCTCTACAGTTTTCTCCTCTAGGTGCCCTTTCACGCCTATCCCCTCTACGCTTCATCCTACCCATCTCAGCCTTATAATTATAAGCATCTTCATCCTCAAAGTCATCCATAAGATTATATTCACGTCTATCTTGTCTCCTAACATTAGGGATCCTGAGTTGTCTCTCCCTTAGTAAGTTTGTAAGCACCGTATTCTGCCTATCGATCTTACCCATCATCTCTTTATTGTTATCCCTCACCTCGCCAAACACCCTGTCCATCTTCTCAAATTGTTGTTGCATGGCTCTTAACAATAAATATTGGTGGTTCACTTTTCCAGACATTTTAGGATAATAAAAAAATAGAAATTAGGAAAGAAAATAATATTTGCCTCACGTGTTTACACTCGTGTTTCACTCTATATGGCTTTTTCCTCGATAATTATCTCACTACTCTTGCATTTTACCTCTCTTTGTATTTCTTACCAAGTTCTCTAAAGAACAAACCAAACTCAATCAATAATTCAGCATTTGTAACGTTCAAGAACAAGAAATAAGAAAATACAAGATAACGGAAACAATCAAGAAGAAAATTAATAAAAGCATAAGATTTACGCACTGGATGACAATTATGACACAAGCATTTAGAAAGAATGTGTTTCTTGACTTTCTTGAATTCTTGAATTTTCGTTTTTGTTTCCAAATTTTTTTTGCGGTCCAAAGCAAGAAATAAAAAAAAAAGAATCAAAAGCAAAATTTTTTTTTTTTATATGATTCAAGATGAATCTGAACAATAAAAGAAAAACGAAAGAGATTTTTTTTTTTTTTTTGATATGATTCAAGATGAATCTGAACAAGAAAATAATAAAAGAATAACGAAAGGGAATATTTTTTTTTATATGATTCAAGATGAATCTGAACAAGAAAATAATAAAAGAATAACAAAAGAGAATATTTTTTTTTGATATGATTCAAGATGAATCTGAACAAGAAAATAATAAAAGAATAACGAAAGGGAATATATTTTTTTTGACATGATTCAAGATGAATCTGAACAAGAAAATAATAAAAGAATAACGAAAGAGAATATTTTTGTTTTTTTTTTGTTTTCAGGGACCGGCGGACCATGGACCGACTAGCTAGGACTCAACACATAGTCCGATAGGAACATTAACGAGGGCAAGAGCTAAGAAGATAAATGAAGATATGCAAGGTTTTGTTCAAGCTACGTGGGCTGAAATTGATACCAAGAATCCGATGCCAACTTTGGTACACTTAATTCAAGCTAAGGACTTTATTGGCAGATCGGGGGACCAAAAGGAGTAGGTGACAAAGTTGGAGGACCATAATGCAAATATGGCAGAAATCCGCGCGGAGGCTCAAGGAAAATAGCCATGCGATCGCATGGTTATACATAGCTGCGATCGCACAGGTGACAATTTAAAAGCAGAATGTAAATTGGCCAAACCATGCGATCGCAGGTATATTGCCTATGCGATCGCAAGGCATATTCTCGGATTAAATCCGGGTTTTGGCAAGTTTTAGTTTCCTTTAGGGTTTAGGACTCCTAATTCAATTTAGTTACTTAATTTTGATTTAGGATAGAATTATTCATATGTTTACTATTTAAACATCTTTCATTGTAAACATAAGACAATTACGTTATTTGTGAGATTAATCAAAGTGAGGATTCACTTTCTTCCTAGTTCTTAATCGAACTAACCTAAACTTATCAAAGAATTCGCATCTCTTTGTGGCGTTCATAACTTTGGTTCGTTGTTTCAAGAATTCATCGGGTCAAATTTTTGCGGCTGGATTTTAGCTTTCTTGGGGTTCAGATCAAACCTTTGTGGGTCCGGGGGTTTAATTCTTCGCGGGTTCACATCAGTTGGTATCAGAGCTTTGGCTCTAAAATCAGGTTTTATCTTTTACTTTGCTTTTATCAGATTCATCTTGAATCATATAAAAAAAAAAAAAAATTTGTTCTTTCCTTATTCATCCTCTTCAAGAATTGTTCTTGCATGATCCATACATGCACCAAAGTTAATTATTTCTAATTCTTGATTTGTGATCTCTTTTTTCTTCGTTCTTGCGTTGAATTGAAAAAAAAAACGAAAATTCATAAAAAAATTCAAGAAAACGAGTTTTTTGAAATTCTCGTCATAAATTATCATCCGGTGTTTATTTCTTATTCTTGATTGCTTTTAATTCTTATTCTCTCCGTTGTTCTTCTTGTTCTAGTTCTTAGTCTTATTCTTGAATGCCGCGGGAGTTGGAATTCTTGATTGAGTCTAGATAGTTCTTTAGAGAACTTGGTAAGAAAAAAAAGAGTGGAAAAAGGCAAGAGTGGTGAGATTATTATCGGGAAAAAGCCATATAGAGCGAAACACGAGTGCAAACACGTGAGGCAAATAATTTTCTTTTCCCTTTTATTTTTTTCTTAATTTTTAAATTTTTTAAACAATGTCTAATCACGGAGAAACTACCCCTGGGAGTGAAAACAACCAGTTCTTCTTGTTAAGGGCCATGCAACAACAATTTGATCGTATGAACGTTGTGTTTGACGAGATGAGGGAGACTAATAATGCTTTAAAGGTTACAGTGGAACAACATAGTGCTATGTTTACAACCTTATTGGGCAAACAACAACCTGGGATTACTCATGATAGGAGACAGGGTAGGCAGTATCATAGCCCTATGGCAGATTTTGAGGATGATATGGTAGTAGGGAGTGAGGATGGTGAAGCCTATAACTTTGGGGATGAGATGGGTAGAATGAGACGTAGGGGAGACAGGCGTGAGAGGCCACCTAGGGCGGTTGATTATAGAGGCCAGGGTGGGGTAGATAGAAACCTTGGAAATATTAAATTGAAAATACCTTCATTCCAAGGCAAGAATAATCCTGACGCCTATTTAGAGTGGGAAATGCGGTATGGAATTAATCTTTGATTGTCATAACTATTCGGATGAAAAGAAAGTCAAATTAGCGGTAATTGAGTTCACTGACTATGCTATCATGTGGTGGGATCAATTAGTGACCAATAGGAGGAGGAATCATGAAAGGCCTTTGGAAACTTGGGATGATTTAAAAGCTCTCATGAGGAGGAGATTTATACCTAGTCATTACCATAGTGACCTCTATCAAAAATTGTAGAGCCTTACGCAAGGGTCAAGTAGTGTAGAGGATTACCATAAGGAGATGGAGATGGAGATGGCTATGATTAGGGCTAACATTGAGGAGGATAGGGAGGCTACCTTAGCTAGGTTTTTGAATGGGTTAAATAGAGACATAGCCAATATAGTTGAGTTACAACATTATGTGGAGTTGGAGGACATGGTGCACATGGCTATGAAGGTAGAAAGACAGTTGAAACAAAAAGGGGCAGCACGGTATTCTTCGGGATCTAACCCTCCCTGGAAACCACGGGGGGATAGTAATAATAGGGGTGAGATGACTGCTTCAAGGGGGAAGGCCGAACCACCTAAGGGAACCAATGTAGCACCTACCAATAACAAAACCAAATCAGATTTTCAACCATCTAGGAATAGGGATATTAAATGTTTTAAATGTTTGGGTGTCGGGCACATTGCTTCACAATGCCCAAACCGAAGGGTGATGGTTTTGCGTGACAATGGGGAGGTGGTATCTGAGGTTGAGAGTGATAGTGATGAAATGCCTGAATTGGAGGATATTGGTGTAGAATACCCCGTAGAAGGTGAAGCTCTAGTTGCGAGGCGAGCTCTTAATGCACACATTAAGGTAGATGATATGGAGCAGCAGAGAGAGAACATATTTCATACTAGGTGTTATGTTAATAACAAAGTGTGTAGTCTGATAATAGATGGGGGGGAGTTGCACCAATGTAGCTAGTACCACACTTGTTGAGAAACTAGGTCTGTCTATGATAAAACACTCTAGGCCTTATAAGTTACAGTGGCTGAATGAATGTGGGGATGTTAAGGTTAACAAGCAGGTCTTAGTGAGCTTTAGTATTGGGAAGTATACTGATGATGTGATGTGTGATGTGGTCTCTATGCATGCTGGCCATCTTTTGTTGGGTAGGCCTTGGCAGTATGATAGGAAGGTGATACATGATGGGTTTCATAATAGGTACAGCTTCGTCAAAGATGGAAAAACGGTTACTCTTGTCCCATTATCACCAAAACAGGTTTATGAAGACCAAATGAAATTAAAGGGCGATGTAGATCAAAAGAAAAAGAGTGAGTTAGAGGCACAAGAACAAACGAGGAGGGAAGAAAAAAATGAGAGTGTGGGTGGAAATAATTTAAAACCACGAGAGAACAAAAGTGAGCTTCTTTGCAAAAGAAAGAGAGATCAAGAGGGCCCTTATCGAAAATCAACCATTGATTTTGCTAGTATACAAGGAGTCCAACCTTGTAATTAGCGACATTAACCACTCCTTCCCCGGTTTAGCTATTTCTTTGTTGCAGGAATTTGAGAACGTGTTTCCTGAAGAGATGCCTAGTATCTTGCCACCCATTCGAGGCATCGAACATCAAATTGATTTTGTATCCGGCGCTGTTATTCCAAATCGCCCAACGTACAGAAGTAATCCAGAAGAGACTAAGGAGCTTCAAAGGCAAGTTGAGGAGTTGATGGGCAAAGGATATGTGAGAGAAAGCATGAGTCCATGTGCAGTGCCAGTGCTACTTGTGCCCAAAAAGGATGGGACTTGGAGGATGTGTATTGATTGCAGGGCAATCAATAACATAACGGTAAAGTATCGTCATCCCATACCTAGATTAGATGATATGCTTGATGAGTTGCATGGATCTTGTATTTTTAGTAAAATTGATCTTAAGAGTGGATACCACCAAATAAGAATGAAAGAAGGAGATGAATGGAAAACTGCTTTTAAGACTAAATATGGTTTGTATGAGTGGTTAGTAATGCCTTTTGGCTTAACTAATGCCCCAAGCACTTTTATGATATTAATGAACCATGTTTTGCGTGCTTTCATAGGCAAATTTGTGGTAGTATACTTTGATGATATTTTAGTATATAGTAAGAACTTGGATGAGTACATTGAACAGTTGCGTTGTGTGCTTGATGCTTTAAGGCATGAAAAATTGTATGCTAATCTTAAAAAGTGTACCTTTTGCATGAAACAAGTTGTTTTCCTTGGCTATGTTGTTAGTACAAATGGTATTGAGGTCGATGAAGAAAAGATTAAGGCTATTAAGGATTGGCCAACGCCGAAAAGTGTCACAGAGGTGAGGAGCTTTCATGGCTTGGCTAGTTTTTATAGGCGTTTTGTTAAAGATTTTGTTACACTAGCTTCACCACTCACTGAGATAGTAAAGAAAAGTGTTAGGTTTAATTGGGGCCTGGATCAAGAAAATGCCTTTAATATTATTAAGGATAAATTGTGTTCTGCACCTGTGTTAGCGCTACCTAACTTTAACAAAACTTTTGATATTGAATGTGATGCCTCAGGCATAGGTATTGGAGCTGTGTTAATGCAGGAGAAGCGCCCAATTGCCTATTTTAGCGAAAAACTAGGTGGGGCTGCCTTGAATTACCCAATATATGACAAAGAATTATACGCTTTGGTGAGAGCCTTGGAGACTTGGCAACACTACCTATGGTCGAAGGAGTTTGTAATCCATACCGATCATGAGTCCCTAAAGCACCTGAAGGGGCAGGGCAAGCTGAATAGGCGGCATGCCAAGTGGGTAGAATTCATCGACACTTTTCCTTATGTCATTCACTACAAACAAGGTAAGGCAAATATTGTGGTTGATGCGTTGTCTAGAAGGTACATCCTCATTGCTACTTTAAATACTCGGTTATTAGGTTTTGAGTATGTTAAGGACTTATATGCTAATTATAATGATTTTGCTGGTATGTATGGGGCATGTGAGAACAGTACTTTTGGACAATTCTATAGACTAGATGGCTACTTGTTAAAGCAAATAAATTATGTGTGCCTTTTAGTTCTTTACGTGAGTTGCTTGTGCGTGAGGCACATGGAGGAGGCTTAATGGGACATTTTGGGGTGAGGAAAACTTTGGATGTATTACATGAACATTTCTTCTGGCCTAAAATGAGACGTGATGTAGAGAGATTGTGTGCAAAATGTATCACATGTAAACAAGCCAAATCTAGAGTCTTACCTCATGGTTTGTATACCCCTTTACCCGTACCTAACGAGCCTTGGATTGATATCTCTATGTACTTTGTTTTAGGCTTGCCTAGGTCAAAACAAAATAAGGATTCAATTTTCGTGGTTGTTGATAGGTTCTCTAAAATGGCGCATTTTATATCTTGCAATAAAACAGATGATGCTACTAACATTGCTGAATTATTCTTTCGAGAAATTGTCCGCCTACATGGTGTTCCAAAGAGTATTGTTTCTGATCGAGATGTTAAATTTCTTAGCTACTTCTGGAAAGTCTTGTGGGGTAAGTTGGGGACTATGTTGTTGTTTTCAACTACTTGTCACCCTCAAACGGATGGCCAAACTGAGGTAGTAAACAGAACTTTATCTACTCTATTACGTATTGTCATCCAAAAGAATCTAAAGAATTGGGAAGTCTGAAACCCATCATGTATCACCTTCCTATCATACTGTCAAGGCCTACCCAACAAAAGATGGCCAGCATGCATAGGGACCACATCACACATCACATCATCAGTATACTTCCCCATACTAAAGCTCACTAAGACCTGCTTGTTAACCTTGAGCCTCCGCGTGGATTTCTGCCATATTTGCATTATGGTCCTCCAACTTTGTCACCTGCTCCTTTTGGTCTCCCGATCTGCCAATGAATCTGAACAATAAAAGAAAAACGAAAGAGATTTTTTTTTTGATATGATTCAAGATGAATCTGAACAAGAAAATAATAAAAGAATAACGAAAGGGAATATTTTTTTTTTTTTTGATATGATTCAAGATGAATCTGAACAAGAAAATAATAAAAGAATAACGAAAAAGAATATTTTTTTTTTCAATTCAACGCAAGAACGAAGAAAAAAGAGATCACAAATCAAGAATTAGAAATAATTAACTTTGGTGCATGTATGAATCATGCAAGAACAATTCTTGAAGAGGATGAATAAGGAAAAAAAAAATTTTTTTGCTTTTGATTCTTTTTTTTTTTTATTTCTTGCTTTGGACCGCAAAAAAAATTTGGAAACAAAAACGAAAATTCAAGATTTCAAGAAAGTCAAGAAACACATTCTTTCTAAATGCTTGTGTCATAATTGTTATCCAGTGCGTAAATCTTATGCTTTTATTAATTTTCTTCTTGATTGTTTCCGTTATCTTGTATTTTCTTATTTCTTGTTCTTGAACGTTACAAAGGCTAAATTACTGATTGAGTTTGGTTTGTTCTTTAGAGAACTTGGTAAGAAATACAAAGAGAGGTAAAAGGCAAGAGTAGTGAGATAATTATCGAGGAAAAAGCCATATAGAGTGAAACACGAGTGTAAACACGTGAGGCAAATATTATTTTCTTTCCTAATTTCTATTTTTTTATTATCCTAAAATGTCTGGAAAAGTGAACCACCAATATTTATTGTTAAGAGCCATGCAACAACAATTTGAGAGGATGAACAGGGTGTTTGGCGAGGTGAGGGATAACAATAAAGAGATGATGGGTAAGATCGATAGGCAGAATACGGTGCTTACAAACTTACTAAGGGAGAGACAACTCAGGATCTCTAATGTTAGGAGACAAGATAGGCGTGAATATAATCTTATGGATGACTTTGAGGATGAAGATGCTTATAATTATAAGGCTGAGATGGGTAGGATGAAGCGTAGAGGGGATAGGCGTGAAAGGGCACCTAGAGGAGAAAACTGTAGAGACCACGATGGAGTAAATAGAAACTTTGGGAATATGAAACTGAAAGTACCTTCTTTCCAAGGTAGGAAGGACCTTGAAGTCTATTTCAAGTGGGATAACAATAATGTGAGTGACAGAGCTGTTTCAAAGGAGACAACCGAACTACCTAAGGGAAGAGATGAGGTGACTAGCAACAATATAGTGGGGTTATTGCGTGATAATGGGGTCATGGTATCCAAGGATGAGTGCGATAGTGATGTCGTAGAATCTAAGGATGAGTGTGATAGCGATGTGCTTCCTGAGCTGAAAGATGATGGTGTAGAACACCCTGTAGATGATAAAGTTCTAATTGCGATGCCTACTCTTCAGACCCAAATTAAAACAGAGACTTTTGATCAGCAGTTTGAATTAGATGTACAAGAAACGATGATGAGGGAGGAAAAAAGTCAACAAATGATTTTGCTAGTACAAAAAAAATTCCACCTTGTACTACGAAAAACTAACCAATCCCTCCCCAATTTGGCTATTTCTTTATTGCAGGAATTAGAGAACGTATCTTAAGAGAAAATGTCTAGTAGGTTACCACCTATCCGAGACATTGCACATCAACTTCGCTTTGTACATGGAGCTGTTCTTACAAAACGACCAACTTATAGAAGCAGTCCAGATGAGATGAATGAGCTTCAAATACATCAAATTAAAGCAAATAAAGGCTGCAGATTCATCTTTGAGCCTGGTGATTGGTTTTGGACGTATGTGAATGATCTTTATCACTTAGATGCCTGTAGTGATTCGAGGTCGAATCCTTTTAAAGAAGGAGGGGATGATGCGATCCAGGCAAGCCATGGACCTTTGTTACATTGGACTCAAGCTAAGGATTATATTGGAGGTATATCAAAGGCTAATGGAACATTGGAGGACCAAAATAAGCGTGAAACGAAGTTGAAGGACCAAAACGCAGATGGGGCATGTGATCTGCGCAAGAGGACAGAAAATATAACCATGCGATTGCATGGTTATAAACTCATGCGATCGCAAAGAAGGCTTTTCAAAGGCAGAACTTCATGGCGACAAACCATGCGATCGCACGCATTAAGCATATGCGATCGCAAGGCACGTTTTCGGAGAAATCCAGATTTTGGCAAGTTTTAGTTTCCTTTTTCGTTTAGGATTCTTAATTTTTAATTAGTTAATTAATTCCAAATTAGATTAGGTTTCTTTCAATGTTTACTATATAAACACATTTCATTGTAAACATTAAACAGTTCAGTATTTTGAGAGATTAATTAAAGTGAGAATTCACTTTCTTCCGTGTTCTTAATTGAACAAACCATAAAACTTATCAAAGATTTCGCAAACCTTTGTGGCATTTTTATAACTATGGTTCTTTGATTCAAAAAATCATCGGGTCAAGTTCTTGCGGCCAGATTTTAGCTTTCTTGGGGTTCAGATCAAATCTTTTGTGGGTTCTGGGATTTAATTTCTTCGTGGGTTCGCATCAGTAATTATAAGGCTGAGATAGGTAGGATGAAGCGTAGAGGGGATAGGCGTGAAAAGGCACCTAGAGGAGAAAACTGTAGAGACCACGATGGAGTAAATAGAAAATTTGGGAATATGAAAATGAAAGTACCTTCTTTCCAAGGTAGGAAGGACCTTGAAGTCTATTTCAAGTGGGATTACAATAATGTGAGTGACAGAGCTGTTTCAAAGGAGACAACCGAACCACCTAAGGGAAGGGATGAGGTGACTAGCAACAACATAGTGGGGTTATTGCGTGATAATGGGGTCATGGTATCCAAGGATGAGTGCGATAGTGATGTCGTAGAATCTAAGGATGAGTGTGATAGCGATGTGCTTCCTGAGCTGAAAGATGATGGTGTAGAACACCCTGTAGATGATAAAGTTCTAATTGCGATGCCTACTCTTCAGACCCAAATTAAAACAGAGACTTTTGATCAGCAGTTTGAATTAGATGTACAAGAAACGACGATGAGGGAGGAAACAAGTCAACAAATGATTTTGCTAGTACAAAAAAAATTCCACTTTGTACTACCAAAAACTAACCAATCCCTCCCCAGTTTGGCTATTTCTTTATTGCAGGAATTAGAGAACGTATCTCCAGAGAAAATGTCTAGTAGGTTACCACCTATCCGAGACATTGCACATCAACTTCGCTTTGTACATGTAGCTGTTCTTACAAAACGACCAACTTATAGAAGCAATCCAGATGAGATGAATGAGCTTCAAATACATCAAATTAAAGCAAATAAAGGCTGCAGATTCATCTTTGAGCCTGGTGATTGGTTTTGGACGCATGTGAATGATCTTTATCCCTTAGATGCCTGTAGTGATTCGAGGTCGAATCCTTTTAAAGAAGGGGGGGATGATGCGATCCAGGCAAGCCATGGACATTTGTTCCATTAGCCTCTGATATACCTCCAATATAATCCTTAGCTTGAGTCCAATGTAACAAAGGTCCATGGCTTGCCTGGATCGCATCATCCCCTCCTTCTTTAAAAGGATTCGACCTCGAATCACTACAGGCATCTAAGGGATAAAGATCATTCACATCCGTCCAAAACTAATCAACAGGCTCAAAGATGAATCTGCAGCCTTTATTTGCTTTAATTTGATGTATTTGAAGCTCATTCATCTCATCTGGACTGCTTCTATAAGTTGGTCGTTTTGTAAGAACAGCTCCAGGTACAAAGCGAAGTTGATGTGCAATGTCTCGGATAGGTGGTAACCTACTAGACATTTTCTCTGAAGATACGTTCTCTAATTCCTGTAACAAAGAAATAGCTAAACTGGGGAGGGAGTGGTTAATGTCGCTAATTACAAGGTTGGACTCCTTGTATACTAGCAAAATCAATGGTTGATTTTCGATAAGGGCCCTCTTGATCTCTCTTTCTTTTGCAAAGAAGCTCACTTTTGTTTTCTCTCGTGGTTTTAAATTATTTCCACCCACACTCTCATTTTTTTCTTCCCTCCTCGTTTGTTCTTGTGCCTCTAACTCACTCTTTTTCTTTTGATCTACATCGCCATTTAATTTCATTTGGTCTTCATAAACCTGTTTTGGTCTTCATAAACCTGTTTTGGTGATTGGTTTTGGACGCATGTGAATGATCTTTATCCCTTAGATGCCTGTAGTGATTCGAGGTCGAATCCTTTTAAAGAAGGAGGGGATGATGCGATCCAGGCAAGCCATGGACCTTTGTTACATTGGACTCAAGCTAAGGATTATATTGGAGGTATATCAGAGGCTAATGGAACATTGGAGGACCAAAATAAGCGTGAAACGAAGTTGAAGGACCAAAACGCAGATGGGGCATGTGATCTGCGCAAGAGGACAGAAAATATAACCATGCGATCGCATGGTTATAAACTCATGCGATCGCAAAGAAGGCTTTTCAAAGGCAGAACTTCATGGCGACAAACCATACGATCGCATGCATTAAGCCTATGCGATCGCAAGGCACGTTTTCGGAGAAATCCAGATTTTGGCAAGTTTTAGTTTCCTTTTTCGTTTAGGATTCTTAATTTTTAATTAGTTAATTAATTCCAAATTAGATTAGGTTTCTTTCAATGTTTACTATATAAACACATTTCATTGTAAACATTAAACAGTTCAGTATTTTGAGAGATTAATTAAAGTGAGGATTCACTTTCTTCCGTGTTCTTAATTGAACAAACCATAAAACTTATCAAAGATTTCGCAAACCTTTGTGGCGTTTTTATAACTATGGTTCTTTGATTCAAGAAATCATCGGGTCAAGTTCTTGCGGCCAGATTTTAGCTTTCTTGGGGTTCAGATCAAACATTTGTGGGTCCGGAGGTTTAATCCTTCGCGGGTTCGCATCATCAGTGATCTTCGAAAGTTTTATTATACTACTTTTGTGTGGTTTTTGTAAAATCCTTATAACTTAAAATACGGGTCCTAAATTGGGAAACTAGTTTTCTTTAATAGGAAAGTAAACTAATACAACTTTCCAAAGGTATATGATTCATTATAGGGACAATTCAGGGCCGGTCACTGTTTGGGCATTTATGGGCTCTAAAGTCATATGCTCAAAACTTAATTCAATTAAAGTCATATTTTAGAGCTAAAAGACCAACATACCCTTAATTGTAAAAAAACGCTAATTGTGATACTGTTTTGTGGTGATTTTGTACTACTAATGAAACATTTTAAGAACAATATTATTCTCTTGTTTATTATCTACTGATTAATTCGTCTACCTACCATTAAACACCTAATATATTTATACTTATGTATCCAATGAGAATCTATGTCCTAATTGAATCTCAAACATGTTCTAATTCAAGGGAAGAATTAGAAACATTGTTTATAGTTTTAGATGAGAACCCTTTGCATGACTTCCCATTAACTTGAGAATGTCAGGCAGTTCTTCTTTTTTCATTTTAGCATTGCTCTAAAGTATGTGTTTGCTTTTAAGGGACTCAGATACCTTGGAAGAGCTTTAATTTGCAGCAAAAAGATGTACATTTATCCGTGATACTGTTTTAGAGAAGTTGTGATACTGTTTTGAAAAAAAAATTAAAGATTGTCATTTTAAGCTAAAGAGTCAAACAGGTAAAATCCATCATAGGCAGTAGCAAAGCTACTGGTCTTGACCGTCTCGTCGAGACCATTTCGAAAATATATTATAATAAAAATTCTGAGCACGTGTGCAAATTCTATCATCATTTCTATTCTAATACTATTTTTTGTGATACTATTTTGCATAATACAGTATCAAACAACACACATGACTATGATATCATGCTTTTATCTTTGATACTGTTTAATTAGTCATATGTTTTGTTTGATACTGTATTATGCAAAACAGTATCATATATTAAAATATGGATTAAAACAGTATCAATTTATATTAATGCACATTACCTAAACAAAACATTATCATGGATTAAAACTAAGACATTCAAACAGTATCACATGTTCAAACCTTGCCATAATTAAACAATATCAAAGATCACATAGATTCAAACAGTATCATAGGATTAAAGTAGTATCATGGATTAAAACGGTATCAAAATATATTAATTACCTAAACAAAACAGTATCATAGATTAAGATTAAGACATTCAAACAATATCACAGGTTCAAACTTTGCCATAATTAAACAGTATCAAAGATCACATATATTCAACCAGTATCACAGGATTAAAATATGTTTCAAATGGTAGTGAAATATTATGACAAAGTTTCAATCTATTAAACATTGCCATAATTAAACAGTATCATAGATTAAAACTAAGACATTAAAACAATATCATGGATTAAAACTAAGACATTCAAACATTAGATGATGGAACATTTAAGCTCCTATTTACAACAATTCTATGTCTATTTATATTGTGATACTGTTTTGTATAATACAGTATCAAATAACATACCATGACTAAACATTAAATGATGGAACATTCAAACTCCTATTTACAGCAATTAGATGGTGAAGCATTCAAGCTCCTATTTACATAAGATAGTGGAGTATTCAAGTTCATATTTACAGCATTCAAACTCATATTTACAGTATTCTATGCCCATTTCTGTTGTGATACTGTTTTGTATAATACAATATCAAACAACTTTCACAACTAATTAACAACACAAAGAAATAATCTAATGACCAACTTAATACAATATCAAGTTGCTATTCTATAATACAGTATCAATAACAAATGTTACCTCATTGTTTACATAACTGGAAAATGCTCATTGTTTACATAACTGCTAAAATACTCAACCCAGGTTAATCATATTGGTCAGCCTCTCTTGCAGCACGGATAGATCAATGCTAGCTGTTAGATCACTAGCCTGAAAAAATAATCAAATACAAGAATTAAGATTAAAACAAAGAAATTAATAACAATATTCCTACGTTAATTTGTTACCTCAATCTGGATTCTACGAAGTAACTTGTCATTTACTTTTGTAGTTTCACAGCTAACAACATTCAGTCCCCAACTGGAAATTGATCCAAAATCTTCACCAAAAAACTGCCTAAAAAGTGACACTGCGCCGTAGAACCACTCGCCGGAGGTTGCCGGAGGTCACCGGAGGTTGTCGGAGGTCACCGGAGGTGGAGGCGGTGGTCGTCGGAAGTCACCGGAGGTCGCCGGAGGTGGAGACGGTTGTCGTCGAAGGTGGAGGAGGTTTGTAGAGTTGGAAGATTGTGTCAATGAAAAATATGGTTAATTTGGAATTAATATAAAATATTGATGTGAAGTATGACTTAATCACAATTTAAAAAAAAAGTTTTGACCTAATTTGAAACAAGTCATGTGGAGATGACTTATTGGCAATTTTCCCTTCATTATAATATGAAAATTTTAAAAAACTCAGTGATTTTCGAAGTTTTTAGTGTATAACTTTTGACGTTGTTTTTGTTCAATCTTTATAACTTAGAATACGGGTTGTGGATTGGAAAAATAATTTTTTAGTATGAAAATAAATTAACAAAACGTTCAACGATATATAATTCATCCAAATCTGAAAAGTTCATCAGGGATTTTTAAAAGTTTTACTATAATACTAAAAAATTGATTAAGCTGCGTTGTTTTAATAAAATCTTTATAACTCAAACTACAGGGCGTGGATTGGAAAACTGTTTTTTTTCTTATGAAAGTAAATTGATAGAGGTTTCAACCAATTTATGATTAATCAAAATCTAAAATTTCAAAAAATCAATGAAATTTTCAAACGTTTTAGTATACGACTTTTGACGTTGTTCATGTAAAATTCTTAAAACTCAGAATACATGTTCTGGTTAGAAAATTATTTTTTGTTATGAAACTAAATTGATAGAGCTTTCGAACGATTTATGGTTCAACAAAATCTGAAAGTTTCAAAATATCAATGATTTCGAAAGTTTTGCTAAACTACTTTTGTGTTGTTTTGGTAAAATCATTATAACTCAAAGCACAGGTCCTGAATTGAAAAATCGTTGTTTTCATATGAAAGTAAATTGATAGATCTTTCCAACAGTTTATGATTCATCAAGATCTAAAAATTTACAAAATTCAGTTGTTTTTGAAAGTTTTACTTTACTACTTTTGCATTGTTTTTGTAGAATCCTTATAACTCAAAATACTGGTTCACGATTAGAAGACAATTTTTTTTAATACGAAAGCAAACTTATAGAATTTTCCAATGTCATACAATTTATAAAAATCTGAATATTTCAAAAAATCAACTATTTTCGAGAGTTTTACCACACTACTTTGCATTGTTTTTGTAGATCCTTTTAACTCAAAATCCAGGTTTTGGGTTGTAAAACACTTTTTTTTTTTATATGAAAGTAAAATGATAGAATTTTTCAACGATATATAATTCATGAAAATATGAAAGTTCAAAAAAATGAGTGATTTTTAAAAGTTTTACTATAGTACTTTTGCGTTGCGTTGGTAAAATCTTTATAAGTCAAAGCATGGGTCCTTAGGGATGGCAAAAAAATCCGTCGACCCGAACCCGCCCTGCACCCCGCCCCGCACCGCCCCACGAAGCAATAGGGGCGGGTCCGGGGCAACCCTGCCCCGCCCCTAAAATTTTTTTTTTTTTTTTTGAAAAATCATAAAATATAGTAGAAATTATGATTTTCACTAAAAATGGACTAAAGAAGAATCGAACTCGGGTTAAAACTTATAAACTACTAACCTTACCACTACACCACAACCCAAATCTTATAATTTTTTTGTTTTGTTTGGTACAAATATTTAAAAAAATTGTATATATATTTTTTTAATTATTTTTCAGTTTAACAAAAAAAAAAATTTCGCGGGGCGGTTGGCGGGTCCAACGGTCGCCCCGCCCCGCCCCGCCCCGCGAATTCACGGGTCGCAGGGCGGGGCGGGGCGGGGCCGGGCGGACCCGCCCCATTGCCATCCCTATGGGTCCTGTATTGAAAACCTATTTTTTTATTAGACGAGAAATTAATAGAATTTTCTAACGATTTATGATTCAACAAAATCTGAAAATTTCAAACAAAACAATAAAAATCAGTGGAGTTTTATTATACTACTATTGCGTTGTTTTTGTAATTTCCCCATTACTCAAAATACGAGTCGTGGAGTGGGAAAACATTTTAAAATATGAAAATAAACTATAGAATTTTCCAATGATATGGTACATGAAAATCTAAAAAATTTAAAAAATAAGTGATTTTCAAAAGTTTTAGTATACGATTTTTAGGTTATTTTTGTAAAATCCTTGTAGCTCAAAGTAAGGGTCCTATGTTGTAAAACAATTTTTTCAATATGAAAGTAAACTGATAGAACATTTTAATTATGATTCATCAAAATTTAAAATTTTAAAAAAATCGGTAATTTTTGAAAGTTTTAGTATACGACTTTAGACGTTGACGTCCGATCTTATTTGTTGCACGAGATAACATTTTTTTCTATTTTTATTTTAATAATTTAATTTAAAATGGGGGTATAACCACCGTTTTCTTAAATCATGTAATATATATATATATATATATATATATATATATATATATATATATATATATATATATATATATGAGATATGAGTGATAAAATAATAAATTTTGTGAGGGAACTTAAAGGTTGATAAGGTAAAGATCACGAGTTTAATCAAGGTAGATTATTAAATTGAACGAAAACCAACATATCATTACTAAATACAAAAAATGATCATGATTTTCAAATTTATTTATAAATATTGTAAAAGGTTATAGAATGAACAGACATCCTAAATAAAATATATTTACAATTTACTATGTCAAATTTAATTGTAGCGTACGAGAATATTAATATAATTTTTATTTTCTTGAGCAATGTTTAATTATTTTACATTTTCTACATATTGTTGTGCTTAAAACCTGGAGTAATATGCAAAGAGATTGTGATTCTGGTATCTATAAAAATAATAAAAATCTACAAACCTAAACAAACTCTTCTTTGAACATGACTTATGGATGCATTCCAATTTCCAAATGTATATAAATTTTGTTTTTAAGCTTAAAAATATTGTTCATAATCTGCTAGATCTATACATTCATACATAACAATACCACAAAAGTGCTGTATTTATTCAACAAATTTCAAAAAAGAAAACCAACACAATTTTTAGTCAACAAAATAAAAGCAATCTTGTTATTTTCAGCAACAAGATAGTTTGTATATTGTTGATTGAGCTAATAGGGACTAATCCAACAAAGAATTTGAATACAGCAAATAAAAAAGGTAACAAAAAAAATTCCTAGATAAAAATTCCTTTCTTTGGAACGATGTTTTAGTTGAGCCTTCTATTCATGGAGCTGGATAAAGATTAGTATTGCTAGAGTCGCACTCTTTTATTTGTTTGTTGAAGCACTGATTTCTTTCTGTTTCCTATCTTCAAGTTCTGTTATTTCTCTTTGAAGTTGCAGTAAAGAGGAAAACGTCATGCCTGATCAAAGTTAGTCGAGGCGATATGTGATTGACTCATTTAAATTCCAATAATGATCATGAAAGGGTTGAAAGCATGATAGAGTGGAACTAACCTGCATTAAGGAAACTCGAAAAGTAAGGACATGTTTGCTTTACGTTTGAGTTTTGAGTTTTGAATTCATTTTCAGTTTTCTATTTTGATAGTCTATTTTAAAAATGTTGAAAATGCGTTTGGTTTGTCATTCTGAAAAACTATTTCTGAAAATAGAAAATTGGAAAACACGTTTTGTTTGGAATTTTGAGAAATAGTATTATATCATTTTATACTATGAATCTGATTATTCGGTAAAATAGAAAATTTTTATCCTAATATATGATAAAATAATATCTACATTTTAAAGTCAGTGGAATATATATATATATATATTTTACAAAAATAAAATACAAACAAATAATAAATTAACAAAATAAGAAATAAAAAAATAAAAATTAAGGATGTGGACTAAGAATTTTAATCAATTTTTATTTAAATTAATTTTTTTATTTTTTTTATTTAAATAACCAATAAGCGCTTGAATTATTTTTTTAGTATTTTGAATTTTCATTTTTATAGAATTTTACTTTTTTAAGAATTTTTTCTTTTTTTGTAATTTTCTTTTTTCTTTTTTAGAATTTTATTTTTTTAGAATTTTTATTTTTTTATGAATTTAGAACTTTATTTTTTAGAATTTTTATTTTTTTTAGAATTTTTGTTTAAATACATTTTGTTTTCCTTGTTTTGAAAACATTCAAAACTTGAAAAATATGTTTTGAATTTTGTGTTGTAAATTTAATTTAGTCTTCGAAGGGTCCATTATCAATGTTGTTTTCAAACTGTTTTCAGTTTAAAATTTTGTAATACACTCAAAACTTATTTAATTATGCTGTTTTTGAAAATAATTTTTGAAAACAAAGTTAAATATACAACACAAAACTTAAAACACATTTTTGACGTTTGGAGTGTCTTGAGTGAAAAAAACTAAAAACACTCAAAACAAGGAAAACGGTTTATTTAGATAAAAACTCTAAAATAATATAAATTCTAAAAAATAAAATTCTAATTTGTAAAAAAATAAAATTCTAAAAAATAACAAAAAACAAAAAACAAAAATTCTACAAAAATAAAATTATTAAATTATGAAAACAAAAACAAAAAATTCTAAAATACAAAAAAAAAATATCTCCGTGGTTATTTAAATAAAAAAATAAAAAAATTATTTAAATGAAAATATATTGAAATTCTCAGTCCATGTCATTAAAAAAAAAATTATTTCGTATTTTGTCTTTATTATTTGTTTGTATTTTATTTTTGTAACTTTAAAATGTATATATTAGTTGATAATATATTAGCATAAAATTGTTCTATTTTATTGAATAATCATATTTATTGAATAAAGTGTTATAAAATAATTTTCTCAAAATTCCAAACAAAACGAGTTTTCTACTTTTCTATTTTCATAAATAAATTTTCAGAATGACAAACCAAACGATTTTTCAACAATATTAAAACAAACTTTCAAAATAGAAAACAGAATTGAATTCAAAACACAAAACTGAAAATTGAAACACGAAGAGAACATGCCCAAATTTCCCACATAAATCTCGACTTTTGACAAAAAAATTTCCATAAGCAAACAACGGCTGTTGCAACCATATGTCTACCAAATATTCCAGTATCTTTACAAGGAAGAATATTTATAGGAAATCACAAAGTTAACTATATGATTTTGTTGAGAAAAACAAAATTGCAATAAGATTCCAGAATGCAGCTGAAAGAATCCAGAATTGCAATAAGATTCCAGAATGCAGCTGAAAGAATCCAGAATTGCTGAGAAAAAATAATATAAAAAAAGAGTAAAACTTATTTAATTTACTGATTTACAGACCACAAAATTCTAAAAAAATCAATAAAAGAAAAATAATAAAACTGCTTTTAAAAATCTTGTATCGAAAGTTTTGACGGGTTATGGACTGAACCAAATGTTATGGGATGTTAGAATACAGGGTACCCCTAAACAATAACTATTAAATACAATTCAACAATATAAAAATATACATTGACATGAAAACTAAACAAGTATAATAATACCCGGCTGATCAAGTTTCTACAAAGGAAGCTGTGAATTTCTCCCGAACTAATAAATGTTGTCATAGAAATTACTCAATCAAGTGTTGATATAGTATTAACAATGAATAGACAAAGAAGCGACTTCATAATTCTCTAGCTTCTCTCGTTACCTACACACCGAAGAAAACAAAAATTCTTCTATATTCAATAGAAAGTAAACATTACCCAAACCATGTTTGAAGATCTAGAAACAGAATTAAAACCGCCTTTATTATTTAGATAAATAAGAATTAAAACTTAGTTTTTTTGCAATTACAAACAGAAATTTGATTGCAGGCTGAGGGAAGAAGAAAGATTTCAACAAAATCACTTTACATGTTCGGTAATACAGCAAAATTTAATATTTTTACAGTCACTGCAGAAAAATAGAGCTCATTTGAAATTTAAGCTATGAAATAGGTAAACACAAACAAGTATTAGAAATGGTAAGCTTTTTAACATGAATTGAAAAATAATCGTTAGTTGAAGCAATCCCCAAAGATAAATTTCATTTTGGATAAACAAGGCAAGCAAAAAGGGGACTAATATTAACCTTAACAAAAATATTGTTAACGTATCCTTTTCAACTATAGGCAAAATAAGAGGATATAAAAAAACAAATCCGACCCAATATGTAGACAATAAATAGTGCAACTTTCTGCCAGAGAAAGGCAAGGAATGGAGTGTTGATAATATACTATCAGAGACATAATTTGGAATTCAGAAAGGTCATTTATGAAAATAGAAAATAGAGAGATTCCACATTTTCACGTCAAACTTGTTAAGTTTGTATGGTTTACATATAAAAGAACAAGGAGAGAGAAAGGGAGATTGCACATGTTTTATATAGCACATAGCTGAAGCCAACATTTGTTCAGGACATCCAACGGTGGTTATACTCTTATAGTTTCATATTTTGACCAAAATTGTTCGTCATTGAAAAACGTATATGACTGTTCAAAATATATTTTTGTGACTTTAAACTAGTACATGACTTTGTAGGTGTGTTAAGATGTCAAAAAAGTTTGAAAATAGAATTAAAAATACCATTAGAAAGCTCTATCAGTTTACTTTCGTATGAAAAATGATTTTATTTCTAGGACCATCGTTTTCAGTTATAAGGATTTTACAAAATCAATGCAAAAAGTCATAAGTAAAACTTTTGAAAATCATTTAATTTTAAAAAATTTAGATTTTGATGAATTATATACCGTTGGAAACCTTAGCAATTTAATTTTACATGGAAAAAATGGTTTTCCAATTCAAGACCCATACTTTGATTTATAAGGATTTTGCAAAAACAACACAAAAGTAGTATAGTAAAACGTTCGAAAATAACCGATTTTTTGAAATTTTCTATTTTGGATGAATCATATACGTTGAAAATTATCAGTTTACTTTTATTTAAAAAAAATGTTTCTGCAATCTAGGACATGTGCTCTGTGTTATAAAGATTTTATAAAAATAATGCAAAAGTCGTATAGTAGAATTTTTGAAAGTCACTGATTTTTTGAAATTTTCAGATTTTAATGAGTCGTATTTAGATAGAAAGCTAGCCAGTTTACTTTCATATGAAAAAACAGTTCTCCAATCAAGGACCTGTACCTATAAGGATTTAAAAAAAACGACATAACTGAATATTTGAAATACTGTTGAAAAGTTTTATCAATTTACTTCATATGAAAAAATACTTTTCCAATCCAGGACTCGTGCTTTGAGTTATAATAATTTTACAAAAACAACACAAAAGTAATATAATATAACTTTTGAAAATCATTGATTTATTGAAATTTTCAGATTTTGATTAATCGTATACCATTGAAAAGCTCTATTAGTAACTTTCATCTGAAAAAAAAAAAAAATTTTTCAATTCAGGACCCGTGCTTTGAGTTATAAGGATTTTAGCAAAAGTCGTATGGTAAAATTTTCAAAATACAGTCATTTTTTGAAATTTTCAGATTTTTCTAATACATTCTGTTTAGAAGGGAAAAGAAGTTGTGTATATATGGGTCCATCATTATGATGAATTACATATTTGATTATCTCTTGTTTCTTTTATTTTAGGATAAATTCTATGGGGCTCCTAAAACTTTGAACCTTTTAATGATGGGGTCTCGAACCTTTTATTTCTAATATTTAGAGTCCATAATCTTTTAAACGTACGCATAAGGGATATTTTTTGGACAGAAAATGTCAAACTTGATGTTAAATGAACACACAAGCCCCACGCAATGGACTTCCAAAGGGAAAAATGGTCCAAAAAAGGTCTTAAGTTACTAAAAATCCAATTTTGACGTATTACAGTAAATAAGTCTTTCTCTTTCTCTCTTGTACCCCCTCAAAAACCACCTACCATCTCTCCATGGAGCCCAACCTCGACTACTATGGATTATCCACATAAATTTAAGACTTCATGGACAAATCTAAACTCAAGAAGAAGATTTATTGCATGTTAAAGAAAACGAGTAGGCAAGATAATTTGTTTCATTTTTTTGTCCTAAATTCATTTTCACTCCTTTCAAAGACTTATATGTTTGAGTATTTCAAGAGGTAAATGGTTGTGATTATTTTGTTTGGTATGATCCACAAATCTATGAGAGATCGAAGCAAAACATTCCTGCTTTGCTGAGAAATATTAGTGTATTAGAGTTGGACATCAAAATATTTGAGCTATGGATCAAGAATTTGGAGATGTAAAAGCAGAAATTGGATATGTGAAAATAGAATTTGGAAATTCACATTAAGAATTTGAGCTAAAAAAAAGGATCTTGGACTCAATGGTTTGTGAATTTTTATGTGGGATTGTTGTAATGTTGTGTTCAAAGTGAATATGGTTGTAAGATCACACTTAAGATTCATTTTTAACTATATCATTGTTCAAATTGCGCTCATGCATGATTCATTATAATTTTTTCAATAGAGGCACATTAGCCGACATAAAAGAAGGACAACATATCAGCTACAAAATGTGAATATAACTGAGGCACAGTAGTATATGAGGAAATGTCTTCATTTTGTTAAATGCAGATGCAATATGTGTGATTTGTTCCTGAGCTTCAAATGCATAAAGTACAATGGAAAACAACCTGCTCACAAAAGTTGAACATCAATCAACCAAAATGGAAAACATATTCAAAACAAACATGATAATGCAACTAGCCAATACTGAATATGATAAAACTAAATTTGATTACACTGAAGTTAAATATGTATCCATTAAGATCCAAATTTCATTGCCATCAATAGTGTCATTATATTACAAATGAAAGTGAAAATATGGCAGACAAAAATATAAGTTCAGCAATACAATTTACAACTTTACTAGATGATGTGAACCCATGAAGATTGAATCTCAGAACCCACAACAAAGATTGATAATGAACCCTAAAAAAGCTAAAATCAAGTCACAAGACCTTGATCTGATGATTTTATTGACATCGGAATCTACACTATTCACGTGTCAACATATCTTCAGTTAATCCTCTGCCAGCCTGTATGTTACTTGTACACTAGGACAATTGTTAGGCACCACAATCACTGGGAAAAAAAGGACCAGCGATCGTTGGTACTCCGACGATCAAGTCAACTGCTGGTATATAAGAATAATATGGGAGAAGTGTTTAAGTATGGGAAAGACAAGCAAACAGAGATTTGAGTAGAGTTTAAGGGTGGGAATAATGCGTACATCAAAATAACTGGAGATGTTGTATTATAGCTTCAGAGTTCTAATTGGTTTAGGTAAGCAATCAATTAGACATCTGATGAGATTCTCATTTCTTATGGGATAAATGATAATTGGGTGTTAAGGCAATCTCCTAGATTTCAGTTCTAATCTGTCTTGATTTTTGATATCACGTTGCCTAATCATTAGGAGATTGAGATTTAGTTTTCTTGTAGGGATTCATGTATCAAACACAATCTTTCTTGAGATATTCCTTTAACTATCCTGAAATATCAGATTATCTCTAAATTATATGGAATTTGAAGATCGGCAAAAAGCCCCGGGTTGGTCATGAACGTCGAGGCCCTTTATGGGGTTCGTCGTACTTGGTTCAGGAATGCTAAGATGTTTCTTGGCCATCGAGGCCTTCTTTGAATTTAAAAGGTCTTCACTGGGCCTTTGAGACCTTCGTTAGGTCTATGAGGCCTTTGCTGATGTGTGGGTCTTACCAAAATTGAGTGGTAACAATTGTCCCCTAAGTCCAAGCTTATTATTTATGATAAGCGTGAGACTTTTAGAAGTATTATATTTTTTTATCTTCAGGACTTAGCCCTGATTGGAATTGTGAGATGGAGTTCTTCGCAGATGTACACATGGATTCTTCGAAGCAGTTATTTACAGTCTCCCAAGCCCGAAGCCCGTTCATTCATAGTGGATGAGGGCTTTGATTGGGTTAGTCACGGGTGACGGGCCTTGTTTGGTTCGTGTTAGGTATTATCGTAACAGAGCCATCAATCAGAACTTTCAATGAGGACAAGCAATGACGATTCGAAGTATTAGAGCCATCATTGCTACAGGCGCGTGAAGGACGTTTGGGAGGCGTGCGTGGTGCGCATCCTCTTCCTCCATTAAATGCCTTAGGTTTTTGTTTCCCACCTTTTAACCCGGTTATGCCACATGTTTGCTATATGGATGGCTTAGATTGTGTGATTTGAATTTGACACTAAGGATGAAAGGGGTCTTGTCTATATAACCGTGGTGCCCTTTCTTTATTTTCTTTTTACCTGTTCATTTCTTCCAAACTTCCAAGGAATTTTGGTGAGAACCATAGAGCTTCGGAGAATTTCAGCAAGAGAAGAGTTCGAATTTGATGTTCGTTGAGTGCTTCGGCAGATCTTTGTTTGCTATGCAAAGTTATAGGCTTTGATTTTTGTTATCCCGGGTGCCACTTTTGTGTTTTTCCAAACCACCTGCTCCGGCCGCTCTTTTTACATTCTTTTTTGGTAGCTTCAGAGATTTCTCCATTTGAAAAAAGAGAAGAAAAGCAACGTCGTCTGAAAATGATGATTTCCAGAACCAGTCGGTCCGTGGTACTGACCCAGAGACGAGTGGCAAAATTCTACCTTCTCCCAACTGTCAAGAAGAGATTGAGCAAATACCGGCTATTGCCTATCCCTCCTCCGCGTCCATGAGTGGGAGAAAAGAAGCAAAAAGAACCCCACCAAAGAAGAAGGTAAAGAGGAAACAACGAAGCACTGGGGTCCCTGAAATGAGAGCTTTGTTAGCCATAAGGGATGCCCCGGCAGCTTGATAAGGAGTTAACGAATTCTGCCACTACAGTTTCATTAGTTCGCTTGAGAATTTAGAAGACAGAATTGGAGGCTATCAAGAGTGGTTATACGATCCTAGAATTCGTTGTGCTTATGGCCCCTGGCCGAGTGGAGTGGGCCGATGACCTACCAGAAGGGTTTGTCGCCATTTACAAGCCAGAGATGCAGTAAGGCCTTCGTCTGTCGATGCATCCATTTTTTTTACAAAGTTTTGCGAGACTTTAACCTGGTCCATTTTCAAATAATGCCAAATGGATGGGCCCAGATGGTGGTAGCGTTCTTGTTATGGATGATCGCTAAGGTTGGGGGCGACTTATCCTCAAGAGAATTTGAATTAATCTACCAACTTTGTAGGTCCAGAGGTTGGTTCAATATGTCCTACAGGTCGGGCCAAAAGTGGAAAATGGCTACTAACAGTTCCAATAAGGTCTACAACTGGAAGGAGAGCATCTTCTTTGCCGGAGGAGATTGGAAATTTAGGTTGGAGGATCCATTCCCAACGTGTCCATTCCTCGTCGCTTTGAAGAACTTGGTATATTTTATTTTCATGTGTGGCTTATAATCCTCGCTCCTGACTTAATGCTTCTATTGTCTTTGCAGATTGTAGGAAGCCGCCGATCCCAAAGAGTGAACAATAGGATTTGAGGTCAAGGTGGGCTAAGGTTCGCGAGCTTGACAGCGACTTTAGAAGCCTCGACAACCTACTCAAGGATAACAATTTGTTGATCCGTTTTGGACTAATGGGTAAGCCTCGTGACCTGAGTTATGTAAAAGTTATATCAGTGATTATTCTTGACATTATGGGTTTTGTTGTTATTGCAGCCAAGTTCACTTTCAGGAGCATCCCTACTTTCAGCCTCGACAAGGACGAGGGTGAATCAAGCGCTGCGGTCCAGTCTTTGTCGCATGGCTTTAAACTGTGGTACCTCTTTGGGAGATACCTTCTCCAGTCCCTACTGTACCAGTCCCAGGTCTGACTGTCTCTCCCCCACCTTCGCTTCCTATGCCCCAACAAGACAAGGAGAATGAGATTATAGAAGAGAAGGATGATGCCCGTAGCTAAAGGATTAGGGCTCCAGTGGCCAAAGGTAGGGTGATGGGAGATGCTCGTAGGACTAGGCAAACTGAGGAGAGTCACCGAACATTGTAGAACTCTACCCAGGGAGCTGCTGATGCTAGGCCTTCCTCTTCATCATCCGACCGAGTGGAGTGCGTGAACATTGGCACTTGCTGCGATGAGTTGGATCCTACCGTGATGGATATGCTTTCTACGTCTCCTGCAATGGTGTCGGGGAGTATCCACAAGTACTGGACATTGACCTAAGAGAAGGCCGCCGAGAAGGCCACCATGAGTGAACTTATAAAAATGGTAGAGATAAATACTGCCTATTGGTCTTGAACAAAGAAGTGTACAGCGTCCTCACTGGCTTTGGGGGCAAGTTAGGTAAGGAAGATGCCAAGTCAAAGAAGCTCGTCGAGGATATGAAGGTTATGATTTTTGAGAACACCAAGTTGGGTTAGGAGAACGGGACCCTTCGATACAAGGTATATGCTTTGGTGACTGTCGAGGCCGATTTGAAGGATAGACAACTGGCCGAGGCTAGAAGAGAGTTGGAAATTATGAAGGAGGGGCTGGCAGAGGTGGAGGCAAGGGGTGTGAGATCGTACAAGAAGGAGTTCCCAAACACGCCTGAGTACTTACGCCTCGCCAATCGTTTTATAGTGGCTAACGGGGAGGAGTTGATTGAAAGGGTTAGAGAGGTTCATCCAAAATGGGATTTTTCATTCATGATGTCAGCTCCTGCCGACACTCCTACTCCAGGGCCTTCTGAAACTTCCAAAGTTCTTGCCTCTACCGAACCTCAAGCTGAAGGCGAGGCCAGCATCCCTCCCACTACTGTAGAGGAAGACTCCTTATGTGCCGGCCCTGAAGAGGCAGCGAGGTAGTAAGGCTTGCATTTTTATGCTTTTTGTGTTTGTATTTTCTCCAAGCTTAGTCAATGAGACCGATTTCTCCTTTGTTTTAAGTATAATTGTTTCTTATGCTCTATCTTGATTAGCGAAAACACGTATTCAATTGAGTTTCTAACCTTTGACGAGCCTCTTTTATCGATGAGGACCTCCGTAAATAACAAAACTTTTGACGAAGGTCTGGATTTAGAAGTTCACACAACTTGGAAGGGATT
Source organism: Forsythia viridissima (assembly GCA_030279155.1). Classification (NCBI taxonomy): domain Eukaryota; kingdom Viridiplantae; phylum Streptophyta; class Magnoliopsida; order Lamiales; family Oleaceae; genus Forsythia; species Forsythia viridissima. The sequence continues at coordinate 19,303,491 of CM059044.1, read as the reverse complement.
TGAATCTGAAGACTTGAATCTGAATTTGAAAAGTTGTTTTCAAAGACATTAATGGCGCAGTCTTTTCGTTACTCAAGACTTTAACGTCATCATTATCTGGGTAAGTTGAAGGAGCGCGATTGGCTTGTGGTATTCTCCATGCCTATTAAAGAGTGGTTCATGAAGAGCCCCTTTAATGCTTTACATTTTCCACACAGCCCTTTCCAATGGTTCAGATCTTGAGGGCCTTCATTTCCAGTTTGATCATTCATTTCCAGAACTCGACCATCTTCTTCGTGGCCGCAATCTTTCCCGGTGAAAAAATAAAAAAAGAAGGGTTCTTAGTTCAATGGCCAAGTACGCATTCTTAAATATTGGAGTCTTCAACATTGATGAAGAGGAAGATGATGTCGAGGTGATAATCATTTAGTACTTTATTCTCAACAATTTGCTGAGAATAAAGTACTAAATGATTATCAAAATGATATCATATTTAGGAGACTCTCTATCATGGATATCATAGCGGATCTTGCGAAGACCGAAGAATAGTTAGCTAGGCTAGGGCTCCCTTTTATGTCGATCCTAATGAGACGGCGGGGTCGTAGGATTTTGCTTTGTATAGTTCTGTCACTTCTGTAATTATAGCAAATAAATTAATGAAAAGAGATTATTTTTCAATCTGTCTTTTCTTCAAGTGTTACTGCTTCGTTTTACTTGCATATGTGGATGTTAAGTAGTTTATCCAACGAGTTAAGGAGTTGGACACGAACCGCACTTCCTAGCTGCCTTACTTACTTTACTTGTATGTGTACGCGTTAGGCATTTTTATCCAGCGAGTTAAGGAATTAGCTGCGAACCACATTCCCTCGCGGCCTTGCTTTCTTTACTTCTATGTGTACGCATTAGTCATTTTTACCCAACGAGTTAAGGAGTTGGCCGCGAACCACACTCTCTCGCTGCCTTGCTTTCTTTACTTGTATGTGAACGCGTTAAGTATTTTTACCCAGCGAGTTAATGAGTTGGCCGCGAACCACACTCCCTCGCTGCCGTGCATTTTTTACTTGTATGTGTATGCATTAAGTATTTTTACCCAACGAGTAAAGGAGTTGGCCGCGAACTACAATCCCTCGATGCCTTGCTTTCTTTACTTGTATGTGTACGCATTAAGTAATTTTACTTAGCGAGTTAAGGAGTTGGCCGCAAACCACACTTCCTCGCTACCTTGCTTTTTGGTTGGCACAATCTAGTTGAGAGTGTTTTAACTTGAAAACAACTGAGCTTTATTTGAATACGGCTGTTTTCGAACAAAGTTGAAAGCAAAACTGACATGCGAATTAGCGCTAATACACAGAAAACCTATTGGTAGTACGGACGAAGATGAGTGATGTTCCATGGATGCTTCGTCTCCTTTCCATTTGAGTCCTCTAATCTGTAGGTTCCATCTTGAATTACTTCAATGACCATGTATGGTCCTTTCCAAGTGGGTCCAAGGGTTCTGGCTCCCACTTCTCTATTAGCAAGGAAGACTTTTTTGAGGACAAAATTGGTTACTTGGAAACCCTTGTTTCTGACTTTCGAGTTGTAGTACCTAGCCATCTTCTTTTGATAAACCACCAGGAGAAGCTGCAAGTTGGCATGCCTTTTTTCTTGCAAGTCAAGATTTGCTTTATTCAGATCTTTATTAACTAACTCGTCGAAATGCAAGCGCCTTGGGGAAGGCATCCCCACTTCAACGGGGATCATTGTCTTCACCTCATATACCATAGCGAAAGGAGTTTCGGGATTTAGTGTCTCGGGAAGATCTTCAGCCCATCCCCCTTTGGTGGATTCCAGTTTTCTCTTCAGAGTGTTCTTGATGATTTTGTTGACGGCCTCTACCTGGCCATTGGACTGGGGATAGTAGGGGGTAGAGAAGTATCTTCTAACACCAAGCTCCTCGAAGTTCGAGTTAAACTTTTACTCAGCGAACTGCGTACCATTGTTTGAGACAAGGGAGTGAGGTATCCCAAAAAAGCAGATTACGTTCTTCCACATGAACTTCCATGCATTCTCTTCTGTGATCTTAGCCAACGGCTCAGCCTTACACCATTTAGTGAAGTAGTCTACAGTCACAACTGTGAACTTGATGGTACTCCTTCCCGTTGGAAAAGGACCTATGAAATTGATCCTCTATTTGGCAAAAGGCCACGGGCTGGTAACCGGGGTGAGGTCTTGAGCTGAGAGCTTCTGCTCAATATCGAATCTCTGGCACTTGTCACATTTCTTAAAAAAATCGTGTGAGTCTTTCTTCATAGTTAGCTAGTAGTATCCATATTTCAAGGCCTTCTGCGTTAGAGCCATCTCCCATGCATGATTACCGCAGACTCCTTTTTGTATTTCCTGCATAATATAGTAGGCTTCATCTTCGGTTATATAGCGTAATAGTGGATGGCTAAATCCTCTCTTGTACAGGATTCCATCCTATAGAACGAACTTCGTGGCCCTTTTGCGAAGTTTACAAGCTTCATCCTTGTTGTCTGGTAGAACTTGATCGGTCAGGTATGTGACAATTTTCTTCATCCATTAGGAAGACTTGCTGATTATCATGGCATTCTGTTGCAGAGCCTCGTCGATGGTCGACTGGCTAATCTTTTCAATTGGAATAGCCTTCATTAAGTTGGAGTCTTTGTAACTCACCAACTTGGAGTGAGCATCTATGTAGCCATTTTCAACCCTGGAGATTTGGAGTAACTTGAACTCTTCAAAGTAGGATAGGAAATCCTTGGCTTTCTTTAAGTAGGCCACCATAGACTGTTCGCGAGCTGTAAAAGTCCATTAACTTGACTAACCACCAGCTGCGAGTCATTGTAGATTTAGATTTTCCTTGCTTTCATCTCCGGTGTTAACCTCAAGCTTGCAAGGAGCGCCTCGTACTCGGCGGCGTTGTTTGAGGCTTTGAACTCCAGGTGAAGTGCATAGTTGAGGTTATGATCGTCAGGACTAATTAACATGATCCCAGTTCCTGCTCCGACCTCGCCTAAAGATCTATCAACACATAATTTCTATGTTGGTACCTCGTGTGGCTTAGTCTCTAGCAATTCCTATGGGATGTGGGTGAACTCGACCATAAAATCTGTCAGTGGTTGACCTTTTATTGAGGGCCTCAGTTTGTAGGAAACCTTAAAATGACTGAGCTCTATAGACCACTTCATCATCCTTCCGAAGGTGTCTGACTTCTGGAGAATTTACCTCAAAGGGAGGTTCGTCAGGACGTCGATGCTATGCACTTGGAAGTATGCCCGAAGCTTTCTTGATGCAACTATCATGGATAAGGCGAGCTTCTCCATATCTAGATACCTCGTTTCTGCATCATACAAGGCTTTACTAACATAGTAGACATGGAGCTGGGTCGGGCCCTCTTCTCGAATTGCACCGAACTCACTGTCTTTTCTGATACCACTAGGTAGATAAGTAGTATTTTTCCAGTCTTCGACTTGGATAATAGTGGGGCTTTTCCAAGGTGGATCTTGAGTTCCTGAAAGGCAATCTCACACTCTTATGTCCACTCAAAACGCTTTTCCCATTTGATGGTCTGGAAGAAGGGCTGGCATTGATTTCGTTATAAATCAATTTAAGGCTGCCAACCTTTCCGTAAGGCTCTGGACATCATTAGGAGAGGATGGCGAGCACATGTCGATGAGTACTCTGATCTTCTCGGGGTTGGCCTCTATCCTCCACTGGTTTACCATGTAGCTCAAGAACTTCTTGGATGCGACTCCAAAAATGCATTTCAGGGGGTTGAGCTTCATTTGATATTTGCGGAGAATTCTGAACATCTCCTCTAGGTGTTTGATATGATCATCAATATCTACGCTTTTTACGAGTATTTCATCGACGTAGACCTCCATGGTGTTTCCAATCTGTTCCACGAACATGCGGTTCACTAACCTTGGATAGGTTGCCCTAGCATTCTTCAAGCCAAAGGGCATCATCCTGTAGCAATATAAATCCCAGTTTGTTATGAAAGAGGTATGCTCTTCGTCTTCTGCAAACATAGAGATCTGGTTGTAACCAGAGTAAGCGTCCATGAAGGTGAGTAGCTTGTGACCAACGGTTGCATCGACCAGCTGATCGATGTGCTACAAAGAGAAGTTGTCTTTAGGGCCGCCTAATTTAAGTCGAAGAAGTCTTTGCACACTCTCCAATTATGGTTACGTTTCTAAACCAACACAAGATTGGACACCCATTGGGGGTATACCACTTCTCAGTTGAACCTGTTTGCCAGCAGTTTGTCCACTTCTTCTTTTAGGGCACCATATTTTTCGGTGCTCATGTGTCTTCTTTTCTATATCTTAGGATGTATTTTAGGGTCCACTTTCAAGGCATGACAAGCTACAGATGGGCTTATATCCACCATGTTGGCATGCTTCCATTTGAAAACATCAATGTTCTCATGTAAGAACCGTTTTATTTTTTCTTTTATCCACTATTCTTGTTTCTATCCCAACTGTAGCATTTGGGAGGGGTCCGAAAGGCTTACTGGGAATGTTTCTAATTCTTCCACCTATGAAGCTAACGAATCTGGACCTACGATTTGTGGGTCAAGGCCTTCATTGAGGACCATGTCTTTCTCACCATTCCCTTGGTCAATATCCATCACCTCAGTTTGTATAGTCATGACTTCAGAAGGAGTGTCTTCGCCAGTTGCTGCTTTTTGAAGTACATTCATGTAGCATGCCCTCACTTCTATCTAACTACCTTGGACCTTTGCGGTCCCGCATGGTGTTGGAAATTTCATTGCTAAGTGGTGGATGGAGGTGACTGATTGTTAATCTTTGAGTGCAGGCCTTTCGAGGACCCCGTGGTAAGCGGAACGGGTATTTACCACCAAGAATTCAATGAATTTCTTTATGTAACATGGGGGGCTCTCTAAAATCCACAACAAGTGTGATCCTTCTCCGCGGGATGAGGCTTTCTCCCGTGAAGCTAAATGATGGCTCAGAGATGGTTGTTAGCTTGTGGTCCACCTCCATATGATCGAAGGTACTGCCAAACAGGATGTTCACGGCACTCTCGTCATCAACCAACATCCTCGCTAATCCATTTTTGGCAACAATGACACGAATTACCAGGGTATCACAACGGGCCCGTCATGTCTATGTAGATCCAAGTTCCTGTCATCTCTCCTGTTGTGGCAGTGAAGGCCATATTCCTGGTGCAGAGGTGGAGGTCTTCACCTTTGGTTGGGCGGTCTTTGACTTTCTCAAGCCGGTCGGTTCTCCTCTTGTTGTCACTGATTTCTTTGATCAATTAGTTTCCACACATCTGGACAGTATTCTATGTTATGATTTTAGGTCTGGTGTATATGACAAAACTTGGAAGAAGAAATCAACGGTTGATGGATTGGCACTGGTGGTCCAGGCGGTGGTCCTAAGACTATCTCAGTTTAGTTGAACCTCCGATAATGGTAGGTACAAGGCTCAGGAGAACGTCGTCCTTTATGGAGGTAGCGATTCTATTTCTCTTTTTTCGCCTTTTCTCTATTCTCGATGGTCTCTTCAGAGCAAATCTCTCGCTGGATAAAATCCACCAACTGAGTATAGGTCTTGGGTTGTGGAGCCCGGTTACCAGTGCATCTAGCGCTTTGTCATCGGTGACGTTCTTAATTTTGTTGATGACATTACTGAACCTCTTGAAGTATCATTTCACTGATTCTCATTTTCTCTGTCCAATGTCATGGAGCTGGGCCACATCTGCTATCATTTTTTGATTGCCAATGAAAGTATTGATGAATTCTTGCTTCAGCTGTGGTCAGCTCCTGATGCTCTCTGACTTCAGATTGTTGTACCACCTATTCACAGCAGAGACGAAGGATGGTGTGAAAGTTCTACAATTGACTATCGAGATATATCATTGGAGCCTCGTCTTATACACATTGATGTGATCTGTAGGACCACCTCTCCCATTGTACTTCTCCATAAGGGGGTATTATGAATTCGTTGGAGAGTTCTCTAGCCTTCAGTTTCTTGGAGAATGGGAGGTTCTCGTCATCGTCGTTGTGGTTATACGATCGTTCTGGCTTTTCATCCTCAGGTCTCACATTCATAACCTTTGGGTCTCTCTTTCCTTCTAGGTGAACTTTGCTATGCTTGTTGTGTCTGCTGCTCAATAATTGAGGTTGTGCAGCAGAGGACCCGACACCTAACCTATAAAATACGCTGACAGATGCGATGGGCTTGTTTTTTTTGTAACAAATGAGGTTTCTCTCACTGGTCATCATGTGAGGGCTTTAGATTTAGGTTCTAGAGGTTCCATCCATCTAGGATTGGCGGGTCATCCTGATATCAACGACTTTCGATTGAGCCGGACCTCGAAGGGCTTCGCCAATTGTGATCATGCTTGTGTCCAAATTGGAGGGATTGATTTCTCAATCGCTTGATCATGGACCTTATCTGGGCATTTTCATTTTTCAGGTCTTGGATATCTTGCTCAGTGGTCTACTTTTGCTGCTGTCGCCTTTTTCGGTGGCGGGTCACATTCTGGAGATCTGGAATACTTTTATGTCACTGGTCTGTGTGGTGGGAATCAATCTCATCTTTTTGGTAGAAAACATGTTTTACCACAAATATTTTAGTTTTGTAATGTATTTTCATTTTCCACGGACGGCGCCAATCTGTTGACCTCGATATCTTCACTATCCATGTGTCAACATATCTTCAGTTAATCCTATGCACTATTTATATGTTACTTGTACACTAAGACAATCGTTAGGTACTAAAATCACTGGAGAAAAAGGGGCTGACGATCGTTGGTACTCTGACGATCAAGTGAACTACTGGTATACAAGAATAATACGAGAAAAGTGTTTTGGGTGTGGGAGAGACACGCAAGAAGATATTTGATCAGAGTTTAAGGGTGAGAATAATACGTATCTTAGAATAACCGGGGATGATTTATTTATAATTTCAAAGTTCTAATCTGGTTTAGGTAAGCAATCAATTAAACATCTGATGGAATTCTCATTCCATATGGGATAAGGGATAATTGGGTGTCAAAGAAATCTCCTAGATTTCAGTCCTAATCTAATACCACATTGTCTAATTATTAGGAGATTGAGATTTGGTTTCTTTGTAGGGATTCATGTGACAATCAAACACAATCTTTCTTGAGATATCACTTTAATTGTCCCAAAATATCAGATTGTCTATGGATTATATGGAACTTGAAGACCGACGAAGCGCCCCAGGTTGGTCATGAACGTTGAGGCCCTTTATGAGCTTCGCTGTACTTGATACAGGAATGCTAAGATATTGCTGGGCCCTCGAGGCCTTCATTGAATTTACGATGTCCTCGCTGGGCCTTTGAGGCCTTCATTGGGCCTATGAGGCCTTTGCTAATGTGTGAGCCTTACCAAAATCGGGTGGTAACAGATTTCTTGAATTAAAGAACCAAGTTAGAATGAACACCACAAAGATTTGTGAAATCCTTTATAAGTTCGATTAGTTAAATTAAGAATAAGGAAGAAAGGTAAATCTCACTTTAATTTAATGTTTCAATAATCAATGTTTTGTTTACAATGAGAAGCGTTTATATAAGCAAAAATCAATGAAAACCTAATCTAATTCGAGAAAATAACTAGAAACTTAACAAAAATAGAGTTCAAAAATGGAAAAGAAAATAAAATCATTTGAGATTCTTGTGTTATATTTGTCAAGAAACATAAATTCCATATTGTCATCAGGTGCTTAAATCCTTAAATCTTATTCTTCTTATGATTTTCTTCTTGGGTCCTTTTCGTTGTCTTTTTTTTTTTCTTCTTGTTTCTTGTTCTTGAACGTTGCGAAAACCGTATTCTTGATTGAGTTATTTAGTTCCTTGGAGAACTCGGCTAAAAACAAAAAAAAGACGTAAAAGGCAAGAGTGATGAGATTATCATTGGAAAAATGTAAAATACAGTTAAACACAAGTGTAAACACGTGAGGTTAATTTTTCTTTTAATACCAATTTTTCTATTTTTTTATACCCAAAATGTCTAATCATGAAGAAACAATTCCTAAGGAAGAGAACAACCAATTCTTTTTGTTACAAGCCATACAACAACAATTTGAGTAGATGAGTATGGTGTTTGACTAGATGAGAGATAACAATAACGCGATGAGGGATATGATAGATAGGTATGATACAGTGATTACAAACTTACTAAGGGAGTAACAACATGGAATCCCTAATGATAGGAGACATGATAAGCGTGATCATAATCCTATGGCTGAATTTGAGGATGAGAATGTAGTGGGTAGTGAGGATGAAGATGACTATAATTATGTTGCTGAGATGGGTAGGATGATGCATAGAAGAGATAGGCATGAAAGGGTACCAAAAGCAGGAGACTATAGAGGCTAATATGGAGTAGATAGAAACCTTGGGAATATAAAAATGAAAATATCTTCCTTACAAGGTAGGAATAACCCTAAAGCCTATTTAGAGTGGAAAATGAGGTTGGAATTAATATTTGATTGCCATAGCTATTTAGAAGAGAAGAATGTGAAATTAGCAGTAATTGAGTTCACTGACTATGTTATAATGTGGAGGGATCAATTGGTGACAAATAAGAGAAGTAATGATGAGAGGTCTGTAGAAACTTGGGGTCATTTAAAGACTCTCATGATGAGGAGATTTGTACCTAGTAATTACTATAGGGACCTCTATCAAAATTGTAAAGCTTTACTCAAAGTTCAAAGAGTGTGGAGGATTACCATAAGGAGATGGAGGTAGCTATGATTAGAGCTAATGTTGAGGAAGATATGGAGGCCACATTGGCCAGGTTTTTGAATAGATTAAATAGGGATAAAGCCAATGTTGGTGTACATAGCTATGAAGGTGGAGAGGCAATTGAAAAAAAAAAAGAAGCAAGGTATTCTTTGGGATCTAAACCTCCTTAAAACCAAAGTGTGATAGTAATGATAGGGTTGTTTCAAAGGAGAATACCAAACCACCTAAGAAAAAAGATGAGGTAACTAGCAACAATAAAATCAAGTCAAATTTTCAACCATTTAAGAACAAGGATGTCAAATGTTTTAAATGTTTGAGTTTCGGGCACATTGCCTCACAATGACCAAACAGAAGGGTAATGATTTTGCGTAATAATGGAGAAGTAGAGATTGAAGATGAGTGTGATAATGATAAGATGCCTGAGTTGGAAGATGCTGGTGTAGAGTACCCTGTAGAAGGTGAAGTTCTAGTTGCGAGGTTTGCTCTTAATGCACAAATTAAAGTAGATGATATAGAGCAACAGAGAGAAAATATATTTCATACTAGATGCTATATTGAAAATAAAGTGTATAGTATAATCATATATGGATAAAGTTGCACCAATGTAGCTAGTACTGCCATTGTTGAGAAATTGAGTTTGTCTTTATTAAAGCACCTTAGACCTTATAAGTTGCAGTGGTTGAATGAATGTGGGTAGGTCAAGGTTACAAAGCAAGTCTTATTGAGCTTTACTATTGGGAGGTATAGTGATGAGGTGATGTGTGATGTGGTTCCTATGCATGCTAGCCATCTTTTGTTGGAGAGGTCATGGCAGTACGATTGGAAGGTGTTGCATGATAGGTTTACAGCTTTGTCAAAGATGGAAAACTGGTTACTCTTGTTCCTTTAACACCAAAATAAGTCTATGAGGATCAAATGAAATTAAAAGGTGAGGCAGAGCATAACAGAAGACGTGAGGTATAAGTATAAGAAAAGAAAGGATGGAGGAAAAAAAGAGAGTGAAAATGAAAATAAAGTAGAATCACGAGACAAAAAAAGATAGAGAGCCTACAAAAGCGAGTTTCTTTGCAAAAGAAAATGAGATTAAGAATGCTCTCATGAAAAATCAACAAATAATTTTGCTAGTATACAAGGAATCCTACTTTGTACTTGGCGAAACTAACTAATCCCTCCCCAATTTGGCTATTTCTTTGTTGCAAGAATTTGAGGACATGTTTCCTGAAGAGATGCCCACTGTATTACCACCTACTAGAAGCATTGAACATCAAATTGACTTTGTACTTGGAGCTGTTATTCCAAACCGACCAACCTATATAAGTAATTCTGATGAGACAAAGGAGCTTCAAAGGCAATTTGAGGAGTTGATGGGCAAATGGTACGTGAGTGAAAGCATGAGTCCATGTGCGGTGCAAATGCTACTTGTGCCTAAGAATGATAGGACATAGAGAATGTGTATTGATTGTAGGATAGTCAACAATATAACAGTAAAGTATCGTCATTCCATACCTAGATTAGATGATATGCTTGATGAGTTGCATGGATTATGTATGTTTAGTAAAATAGATCTTAAAAATGGATATCACCAAATAAGAATAAAAGAAGGATATGCATTGAAAACTGCTTTTAAGACTAAGTATAGATTGTATGAGTGGTTGGTAATGCCTTTTGGTCTAACTAATGTTTCGAGCATATTTATGAGATTAATAAACCATGTTTTACGTTCATTCATAGGCAGATTTGTGGTAGTCTACTTTGATTATATCTTAGTGTATCAACTTAGATGAGCATATTGATCAATTGCGTTGTGTGCTTGATGTTTTAAGGAATGAAAACTATATGCTAATATTAAAAAGTGTACCTTTTGTATGGAAAAAAATATTTTTCTTGGCTATGTTGTCAGTGCTAACAAGATTGAGGTAGATGATGAAAAGATTAAAGCCATTAAAGAATGGCCAATGCCTGAAAGTGTTACTGAGGTGAGAAGCTTCTATGGTTTAGCTAGCTTTTATAGGCGTTTTGTTAAAGATTTTAGCATACTTGCTACACTACTTATTGAAATTGTATAGAAAAGTGTTGGGTTTTATTGAGGCATTGAACAAGAAGTATTTTAATGTTATTAAGGATATATTTGTGTTCTGCACATGTTTTATTGTGAATGGGTTGTTTTGAGTGGGGACTGTCAATTGAGTCGCTTGAGAACGAGGAACACTGCCAAGAAGGTAAGGAGGTGAGAGTAGAAGATGACGGTGGTATGTTTGAGTATTTTAATGGTGGTGGCGGTGGTGATTGACGGCGAGAGCATTTGCGGCCGCAACTCATGGTGGTTTTCTTGTTCTTGAGTTATTTCTTTTATTTTTTACTTATTTATTTATTTATTTTTATTTTCTTTCTCTATTTTTTTTTTCGGATTTAAGTGTTAGGATTAAAAAGTTTACGACTTTATGGTATATTTTTGAAATTGCATTTTTTTTTCTTTTTTGATATTTTAATTTTTTTAAGTTAAAAGACAAAATTATTAGAAAAGATAATTAAACGAGGATGAAATCGACACAAGCACTACAGACTCAAAACGGTGGGGTTCACTTTCCCCGCCCATAGTAGAATTAAAATAAAATACAAGAAAAACCTTCATCATATCAGCCTCCATCTCTTCTTCCTCCCAGTCCCTACGGTTCGCCATGGAAGACGACGGGAAAAAAATCGTAGATCTTATTAAAGAGCTAGTGCATCGCTTACTCACCATTTCTCAAAACCCTAATTCCTCCTCCTCTACAGTTCCCACTCAACAGAAATACATTCGAGCTCTTAAATACTCTCTCCACATTCTCTCAAGCCGCATGACCCCTTCGATCGTTGCTGACGAATCCGCTATGGTAGAGTCCATCAAACGCAACCTTGCCACCGCCGGTAAGTCCTCCGAAGCCCTCACTTTTGCCGACCTTTATTCCAATTTTTCACTGAAATCCGGGCCCGGAAGCGTAAAGAACAAATGGGCTGTCCTCTATTTGCTCAAGACCATCTCGGAGGACATAAAATCTCGGCAAAACCAATCCGCGAATATAATTACTAGTGGGTTCTTAGACTCTGCATTGGCCGGTGGTTTGCCCGCATTGTTTGAAAACACTGAGTTTAATAATGATTCTGGGGTTTTTGGAAAATTGAGTAAGAATTTGAGCAATGAGGCATTTAATGATAGTCCTGATAATTTGATGGGTCTGGGTTATAATTTTCAATCATTGAGTAATATGGGGGAATTTGAGAAGAATCGAGGTGAGGGAATATTGGGTGATTATTCTAGTAATTTGAAGGGTTTAGGTGATAATTTGAGTGGGTTGAGGGAAGTAGAGAATGTCAAAACGGGATTGAAGGGAGGGGTATTGATGGTATCCAAGGAACCAGAAAATATTCGTGATATGGCTTATAGGGAATTTGCAGACTTGGTAAAGGAAGAGAATGAGGTTTTAGAAGAGGTTTTGGTGAGGGATGTCTTATATGCATGTCAAGGGATTGACGGGATGTACCTGAAGTTTGACGAGAAGGTAGACGCATATGTCTTGCCATATTTCAACAAGGTGCCAAGGGCTACTAGGATTATGGTACAAAAGCTCTGTGAAATTGGGTGGTTGTTTAGGAAAGTGAAGGGATATATAACACAAAGTATGGCTCGGTTTCCAGACGAGGATGTTGGGACTGTTGGGCAGGCATTTTGTGCTGCATTGCAAGACGAGTTGTCTGAGTATTACAAGTTATTGGCCGTGCTCGAAGTGCAGGCGATGAATCCTATTCCATTGGTTTCAGAAAGTGCATGGTCAGGGAACTATCTCTCCTTGAGGAGATTGTCAGTTTGGTTTGCTGAACCAATGGTGAAGATGAGGCTAATGGCTGTTTTAGTTGATTGTTGTAAGGTTTTAAAAGGTGGGGCCATGGCTGGGGCAATTCATATGCATGCACAACATGGTGATCCACTCGTCAATGATTTCATGAAGAGATTACTTCGTCGGGTCTGTTCCCCGCTCTTTGAGATGGTGAGGAGTTGGGTTCTAGAAGGGGAGCTTGAAGATATTTTTGCTGAATTCTTTGTTTTGAGTCTGCCAGTGAAAGCAGAATCTCTTTGGAGGGAAGGTTACCAGCTCCATGCTGCAATGCTTCCATCCTTTATATCTCAATCTCTAGCCGAGCGTATCTTAAGGACTGGGAAGTCTATTAATTTTCTTCGAGTCTGTTGCGACGATCGTGGTTGGTCCGATGCTACAACAGAAGCGGCAGCAGCGGCCGGGACAACAACTAGAAGAGGCGGTCTTGGGTATGGTGAAACAGATGCACTGGAATCTTTAATAACAGAAGCAGCAAAAAGAATAGATAAGCATTTGTTGGATGTTTTGTACAAACAGTACAAGTTCAAGGAACATTGCCTTGCAATCAAGCGATATCTACTCCTTGGGCAAGGTGATTTTGTTCAGTATCTAATGGATATTGTTGGTCCAGAGCTGTCTGAGCCAGCCAACACTATAAGCTCATTCAAGCTTGCGGGATTATTGGAAAGTGCAATTAGGTCGTCAAATGCACAGTATGATGATCCTGATATACTGGATAGATTGAGGGTGAAGATGATGCCACATAATACTGGGGATAGAGGTTGGGATGTATTTTCATTGGAATACGATGCAAGAGTTCCGCTAAATACTGTGTTTACTGAATCTGTTATGTCAAGGTATCTACAAGTTTTTAACTTCTTGTGGAAACTTAGAAGGATAGAGCACGCACTAATTTGTGCTTGGAAAACAATGAAACCGAACTGTGTCACTTCTCAGTTCTTTGGTAACTTGCCACATGCTGTTAAGTTGCAGTTGATATTGACATCAAGGAAGTGCCAAGTTCTCTGGGATGAAATGAATCATTTTGTTTCAAATCTGCAGTACTACATCATGTTTGAAGTCTTGGAGGTATCATGGTCTAATTTCTTAAAGGAAATGGAAGTAGCTAAAGATCTTGACGAGCTAGTGAGAGCACATGAGAAGTACCTCTATTCAATAGTTGAGAAGTCTCTCCTAGGAGAACAATCCCAAAACCTTAACAAGACCCTCTTTATTTTGTTTGACGTCATAGTACGGTTCCGAAGTCAAGCAGATAGATTATATGAAGGCATTTATGAGTTCCTATCAAGGTTGATTTTTCTCGTCATCATCCTTTTCTTTTAGTAGTAAAATTGATAACAACTTTAAAAGATTATGTTTTTGCTTAGTTCTTCTGTTTGTCATAAACTGCAGGAGCGGGACCACAGACTTTTCTTTCCCTTCTCGGTTTAAAGCCAAATCACAAAGGCAATCAAATAACAAATCTTCAGAACCTGGGTCATGGCTAGGTGAAGGTAGGAAGGACTTAACAAGACATGCCAGGGAATTTCTTCGAAAAATGGGTCAAGATATAGAAAAAATTGCAAAGGAATACTCATTTGTTTTTGAGGGTTTTATTTCTCAATTGGCCATCCAACATCATGTGGACTTGAAGTTCCTCATGTTCAGACTTGACTTCACTGAATTTTACAGCGAGTTGAGACCAAGCACAGGAAGGAAGCTGTAATTTTCGCATCTGAGTCACACAACGTGTTAGACATGTCAAAGGTCCATACAGCATGTTTCTGTTCATCGAATGCTGTGTGGCATGTGCACTTACACGAGTTTTTGGCACTTGTATAGTGTTTATTTCTTGTAGTTAATGTAGTATAAAGTTTTAACTCCCCAAGGCAGAATCTGGTTGAAGATCTTTCATTCTTGTTTACCTGTAACTGAAGGTATGCTGTTGCTAGTCGCACTATTAATTAGTTTACATGTGTTGTGAGAGTCGGGCAGTGCCCGAATTCGGGCAGGACATAAGTACTCTGTGTTGTATTGGGTTGTCTATTAGTGGGTCAATTTTTTGTCCAGCTTGTGCTTGTAGATCTGCAACATAGTTCTGTATTAGTGAAATACTGACTCATGATTGCTGTGTTTGTTGCCTTGTTGTTTCCAGCATATTCTTGTATTTGCTTTTGCTTGTAAGAGATGAGTGAAAATTGTTTGGTTATTACTCCCTCCGTCTCACAAAGATAGAATCGTTTTCTTTATTTATCTGTCCCAAATTATAGGCCACTTACTTTATAGAGAGTGTATTAAATTTTTCTTTTTCTTAATATACCTTTATTTAATTTACATTGTTATCAATCAAAATAAACTTAACATATTCCAATTATAATTTATTAGATTCATAAATGGCTAATATTAAATGGGGCATAATAGAAAAAGTGTGTGAAAAATTTATAATTTCAATTACATTAAATGAGATTTTTTAATCTATGTGAAAAAAAACGAGTCTATCTTTGTGGAACGGAGGGAGTATAATGTTTGTCTGCTCTATCTTTTAACAACCTCAGAAGTTTGATTTGGAACCAAAATAATTTCTTTTGCTAGTATTCTTTGAACATTGTGAACTCTACAACTTTGAAATTGTTTACAGGCCTAAAGTTCCATAGATTTATAAAAATGTACCAAATTATATCAGACTATAATATAAGAGACAAAGTGGGAATTTCTACTGTTCACCATATGGTCTCAAAAGAACCAATACGACACCGTTTTCATTTACCTCCTTGGAAGCCCAAAACGACGTCTATTCATTGTGGGTTTTTTCATTTTGTGCCAATTTTTTCACACGATCTTCCTCCCCGGCTCTCTTCTTCTCCGATTCTCTGAAATTGCCATCACCTTTGGTTGGACATTTGCACTTTTCCGCCGCTGAGATTTGGGTTCCTGTGGACCAACATTGCAACTGTGACTCGTCGTCGCGTCTATGGGTTTTGTTGCATGTGGCATGTTGTGTTGGAGCAAAATACCACCATTTGCACTCCAATCAGTCCGACATATGCCTTGCTCGTTGGCTTCTTCAATTTTTTTGTTTCTCTAAGCTGAAATTCATTTTGAGATTATATTATTTCCCTTCTTTTGGTTATATATTTAGTCATGTTCTTTTTCTAGTGGAAATAAATACTTTCGTTTGCACTTCAGGGAGTCAGAGCTCAGCCGTGTTGTCTAGATTCTTCAGAAAATTTATTCTCTCAGTAGAAACTTGTATTGACAGCAGGTGATTTTCTTCTCCGTTCTGCCGTTGTTGCTTTTTCCCGTCCAAAATTGTTGTTTTCTTATTTCGATGATTGAGTGTTCTTTGTGGAGTTTTCCGGTTGATTTATGTTTATCTGGCCCACTGTCTTCCACTACTTTGATTTCTCAATTCACATGTATGAAATTTATTCAACTTGTGTTTTTTGGAAAAATTTTGATGTTTATGCAGAAATTTTGATGTTTATGCTCTTCTGATAATATTTTGGGTTCGTAATAAATTTTCATGTTGTTAATACATTAAATGAAAATAATGCCCATTGTAGGTCTTTTAATTTACCTCTTTACTCTGCTTTGATACAGTGTTTGAGGGATTTTGGCTTTGTGACGTTAAATAATTTATTAAAGTTAAAGCAACGAAAAAGGGGGATTAAAAGGATGCTTTTTATGTTGTACAGAGAGGGAACACTGTTGGGGTGTACAAGAGCCTAAGTGATCTTTTTCTCATCACTTTCTAAGCCCAATTATTGCTTTAAATTTATTAGTGTTTTCTTTTGTGGGAAGTTTCTTGCTAAAGAGTAAAGAGGTTGAAGGCTGATCAAATAAGGATAGATCTCTCATATTGATTATTTTATTGAATATTCATTGAAGGATTTAAAATTCTTCTCTTTTTACTCAATCTTATTAGAATCCACCTCCCAAATTTGAGCAAGTAGTGATTTCTAGGGTTCTTATTCTTTATTCAATCCCAGGTATTGATTTCTTGGGACATTTTCTCTTGAAATTGAGGTTAGATTTTGGGTTTAAGTTCTTCTGAAGTGTATAAAGATTGGGGATTTTGTCTTGCGACGACACAAAGCAAGATCAAAATCCCTGCAAAATGGGTTTCCTCAAGAATCAAATTCTAATATAGTTACAATTGATGTGGGTGGTCAGCTTTTCCAGACCATAAACAAACCCTTTCTTTAGCTAGCTTCAAATCTTTATTCTCCAGAATTGCCAATTCTAATAATACAATTCTTTTATTGACAGAATTTTCTTTATTATACTTTCTCTCCTTAGAACTAGGAATCTTCTGTCAAAAGCCAAATCCTTTGATATTCAAGGAGTGCATTTTTAGTCGTGTGGCATTTTTAGTTAAAAGCTCCTTTATGCATTTTTAGTCTCTACAATTTGGCCCTTTTTTTTTTTTTTTTTTTTACGCTGCATTAACACCTGTTCATCATATAATTTGGCAAGTTATTAGGGAACAGCTCGATTGATGTTCAATTCATTTGGCTCTTCACTATGGATGATGCCATTTTTAGAACATTGTAGAACATATAATGTATACTAGAAGAATTTCTCTGATGGGAGCAGAAAACATCTTCATGCATATCATTGTGATGAGCATGAGTTTCAAACAAACTACTCTGGATGGCCCACAAATATTATCAATATTGAAATTCCTTCAATCCGAGGTATGACATATAGTCTCATGTGCTGATATGCATTTTTTGTGTTTGTGGCGATTCACTATGTTGCCATACATTGTATACTTAATTATGCTAATGGGATCTTTTTACTGTTCTAATAGGAGATGAAGCTTATCCTTCATTTATAGAAGAAGCACAGGCAAACATGTCTGGGATGGAATGTGGATTCCCAACTCAGTTATCCTTTTCTGCCCATGAAGTGTCAGATGGAACCTTTTTCAAAAGTATAACTGATTATGATCCTGATACTCAAAGGCTCTTGTACCAACTAGAAGAGTGAGTTTTCAGTTATCGCTGAGGCTGTATGACTGTTCTTTTACTCGACCATGTTTCTGTACTAAGTTAATAGATTCTTATCCCCCAGCTCCAAGGGAATGTCCTAACCCAGTTACTTTTCCTCGTCAAAACTCCGGTCATTTTTTCTTTTGCAATATGTAGATCCAGCACATTATATCATGTCTTCGATCATTTTATTATTTTCATATGTCTTCGACCTATATTTACAACTTTTGCTTCCATGAAGCTTCAAGTTTTCATCTGATTCTACCTCATAGAAACTTTCTCGATTGATCTATAACTGGTCTTTTTCATTTTTCTTTCCCTTGGTCTCTTTCGAACAAATGATATCATTTATTATTGAAGTACCGCACTATGTTTTCTAATTCCAGTAAATTTTAGGTTATACCACGGTGATCCAGTTCTAAATCCTCTAACACCTTGGGACAGACCACCTCTTAAGAACATCTTTTGTATATATGGTATAGATTCAAAAACTGAGGTCAATCTTGTTTCTTGATTTTCCTGTATATTTTCAAAAGTGAATTCTAAAACTGATACTTCTTAATGTAAAATACATTTTATTCCTATTCCTTATGTTGACAATAGTTCTGATATCTTGTGTGAGGGAACATGTTGTTACTATTTTGCGCCAAGTGGGAAGCCCTATCTTGAAAACTGGATCATAACCGACATCATTTATGAGATTGAAGGATCTTTATATTCTAGGTGACCGTCCTCCACATTGAAATGCATAGCATGATGAATTATACTGGAAAGATTTAACGTGGTTGCTTTGTTTGATCTGGTTCTACTTAGAACTAATAATTTTCTGTTCATCAAACATGTTCTAATTCTCTTCCAGAAGGTAGAAACTCCTCCTGTGGCAGGGTTAATGGGAATGTTTATCAAGGGTAAATGAAACTTCTTAGTAATCCCTAACCAACAAAATTTTTTAATTATATGCCGAGACTCACTCCTGTCAATTTGTTGTAATTTACTTAGGTGTTGAAATTCATAATGCTATGTTCCCTATTCTCGGACCATAGTGGATGAGTGCCATATTTATTTTTTTGTATATATGATCAAACCATAAAATTTTGAGGGAAGAAAGAAAAAGGGCACTAGAGATTAGAAAGAGGTGTGATTTGCCCATATGTGTCCTAGCAGTCTACCTCTGCATTTGAAGTGCAACCACCCTCCCCCATCAATGACATTGCAACTTTTAGACTTTCACATGTTGCTTACTTCTCTTTTAGTGCTACTTGCTGATGGTTTCTTGTGTTGTTTGTTTTTATCTTTTAGTTTCACTTGCCAGCTTTTTTTTCTTCCGTTAAAAGCTCGGTCTTCACATGTGGCATTTTTGGTCGTCACGTACTCGTTTGGGTAATTTTGATTTCTATAAAAAAAATTATTGAATTTCCTAATATTTTCCTACCTGTTCAATCCCATTTATTGATCTTTTTAATTTTCTTAAAGGGGTTATTTTACTATATAATTAAGGGATTGATTCTGAAAATTGTGTTAGTTTGATTATGTTGATATTAACTATGGAATTCTTTTAAAAATAAAGCCTTTATTTGATTTGATTAAATGTATAATCTGGATAATCTATTATAGCTATCACTGGACGGGAGGATTAGAGGTGGCTAAATAAACAGAATTGGGGTTACCTACAAATAAAACCATTGTTATATCTGAGTTGATTATATCATTATTCATATCCCAATTTTCAAGAAATCCCATGGAATTTTTATTGGAATAATTAGAGATAGGCCAAGAATTTGAGCATGAGTTTCCAAGGAATTTCTCAATTATTCTCATATCAGATAATTAATTTTCCAGTGAGTTAGTATTAGCATCTTGCTTCTAATTATGAGAACTTGATTCTTCAACAACTTCAAAGGACCTATCAATTTGGTTTTGCGTATTATCTCGTGTGTGTAGGGAAGATATGAGCAGGTCATAATATATTGATATTTGATTGTACTCGCATAAGGGATGCATTTGCTGAGATTAACAGACATGTTCCTGAGCCAAAAGGAACTATTGATTCATTGGCATTATTGTGCAAAAGTTTGGAAGGAGAGCTGGTGACATGAAGGTAGAATCCTTGTGCATTCTGCACATTAGTTAAAATTGTTGGAACTTTTTCAATAACAAGAAAGAGAATGAGGCATCAACTTCGTGGGACATCAATTAAATCGATCCCATTTTTTTTTTTTTTTAATTCTGAATCATATTTGGCCCAATAGATTTGCAGGACTATGTGGACAATGCTCTTTTTCAAGTTTAATTAACTTCAGCATTTCTCTTATATGTCATTATAGAAACTTGTTGAATGGGAGCACAAAAGCAAAAATGCTGGTAAAATGCATACGTGTGGACACGATGCACACGTGACCATGCTTATTGGCACGCAAAAAATTTGAAAGCACGCAAAAAACATTTAAAGGTATGTCTATTTGCTCATAGTTTGATTCTCTGTTTACACACGTGTTATAAGATAAGCACGTCGACATTATTTGATTTTTTGTAAATCTTGAACTCTTTGATACATACAATTGCAGCTTTCACCCCTTATTCTTAAGAAAAGTTAAATGTTATGCTATTTTATATGCTAAATACAGAGATCAAAGTATTTGGTGTTGGTTTATATTTTTATTTCAATTAATTTTTCAATAAAAGCAGTTATAATTATGTAAGCTAATTGACTAATTATTTTATTAGATCTATTGATTACATATCACATAAATACCATGCTTTCTTAAACACAACTTGCAAGTATACCATCAAACTCAGTACAATGTACTGATCCATGGAGATGATCACTAAGAAGAATTCATTCCTAAAGCTATAAATGGTGTTGTAGCTCTAAGCTTTTGGTACACTCAACTTTTTGTATTTCAACTTCAAAATGAAAAAGATGTTATGTAGTTTCTTTTCACTATGGATGCTATTCATTTTTGGACAAATAATATCATAAACTAGCACTACTTTTCCAGTGTTTAAATTTGGTCATGAACTATCATTTTGTTAGATTTATGTCATCTTTTCCTTTTTTTTTCTCCTTCTTTTTTGGGTCGTTCATTCCAAAACTAAAGAGTACATAAAAAAATGGTGAGTCCTAAGTTATTTTTTCATTTATTGTAATTCCATGTTTTATCTTTTCAGCTCAACTCTCGCAACTATTTTTCTTTTTATTGATTTAATGTTTTGTGTAGCATCGTGCAGAGAGGCAAAGTCTTGGAGGTATAGATGATTTGAACGATTATGATCAAGAAATGCTTCTTTCCTTCGCTATCGATAATTTCCTGTAAGGGGACACTTACTACTACGAAATTCGTGAGATTATGGCCTGCTTTATTTCCAATTTTTTTATATAGAAGGTATTGAAGTTAATAAACTGGTCTGGGTAAGCTCTCTATATAAGGCAGAAGCACTACTTTTACAAGTTCTAAAGAAAAGAGAAATGTAAACATTTTCATTTGAACTGGAATAAAAGAAAATTTTGATTATAAGATAGAATTTAATTTTTATTTTTGCTTGATAGATTAAGGAATGCCCTTTACATTCGTAATTCTGTGCAATGATTACATAGTGCGCAAATATTGTAATTTTTGCATATATGCCCATAATAGAGAAGATGGAGGATATGCCATTTACAGAGACAAGGGATGGCAGCAACTACATAGAGGACGTTATGTATAATTTAACTTGGTAATAGACCGTACATAAAATTCCAACCAAATACTTTGCTTAAAGATATTCTAACTTTGTCATTTTACAATTGAAGGTTTATGATCGTAGCACTACATTTAGTCTCAAGACATGTAGAAGAATTTAGAGTATTCTTGTCTCACTTCTCCTAATTGCTCGATGGGAATATGACCACATAAGTTTTCAATCAACTTTTTTTTTTTGCTGAATATTTTATTGTAAAAAGAAATAGAATAGAAGACATGATTGAAGTAAAATAACTGTTTTGTTTGCAGCAAGAAGAATGGATCTGAGATTTTTCATCAAATATTGCTGCGTTTTCAGCTGAGCTTTTCTTTTTTGTTTTTTTCGCTCTTTCTGTTTATTTTATATTTTTTAGTTACTTTCTTAGCAATGTTAAAATAGAAAATCCAAGTAGGAATTGATATCACTTCATATTTAATCTATCTCATCTGTACACAATGATGACATTTTTTATTTGTGATATATTGGGTCCTTCATTTGTACTTAATTACGACTCTACCATGTGCAACACACGTGTACTCACTAGTATTAAGACAAGCTGTATCAAGTATATTTTCACAAAATCACCATTTATCAAATGAAGGATTCGCCAAGGGAACAATTACACGTCCTTTTCACAAATTAATTTAAAGCATAGGTACGTGCATCATTCTAGTAAATTACATTCTCTCATTTCTTTTACCTTGTTCCTTCATCATTTTATTCATAAAAGCCCTAAAAGTTAGGGAGCTTTGAGAGTGTTTTTAGGTGCACTTATCCAAGGAGTACCAGCAATTGCAAATCTCCACAATGCAGTGACATGCTCGGGTGATGCATACTCTATTCCAACTCGTGGACCAACAAGTATCTTTTCTGGCTCTGGTCCATCTAGGAGTTCCAAACCACCTAAAGCCAAAATCTCTTTCAGTTTGGTAAGAGAATTCCTTAACACAATATTAGTTTAGAAATAGCTTACCAGGATTAAAAAGAGGTTGGTTAGACCACTCGGTCGAAATTCCTAATGCTTGACCGACCTAGGAAAGGAAGTGAAATAGTCAAATAAACACATGTCAACAATACCAAAGGCATTTGTGGAATGTTTTCCAACAGAATAAAACAATTACGTATTAACTCAAGGGCTATGAACATTGCAATTAGTACCTCCTAGTGATATACAGCTGATGATAGCTCTCAAATAGGAGCAACTAATACAGATCAAGCACTAAAGAACTGCCGGAAAGAATGTGAATCCAATCAATGATAATGGTTAACTCAGTCACTGTCACTTCAGATACAAGGAATATGTTTATTCTACAGATAAACAAAATAAGTTTACCGAATTTTCTCCCATTTCAATACTTTAACAAAGCAATCATTACATCAACTTTTACTGGCTTGCATAAATCAAAGATAAATTGTATTGCCTTCTCCAAAATAAGATGTAAAGGGAGAAAATTATCCTTAACATAAATAAGTTACAAGGAGGTATAAATTCAGTTGTATATACATCAAGAATGGTTTCTTGATTAGCTCTTACAAATGATTCAACGACTTTTTTAATTGCAAGTGTTATCATAATGAAAGAGTCTCTTAGCTGGTTTACAAGTTCTGGGCAAAACTCAAACGGGATGAAAACCAGCGACTTCCACAACTATTTCATTTTGATTGGGGACTTAGTTAGCTTCCGTACATGGAGGGATTTCATCAATATTAAATACATTTGAGGGTCCCAATATCAGAAATACGGTGCTCAATTGGAGTAAGCATCTTCTTTGCTCTTTTCCATGAGGACCAAGAGATTATGAGGAGAGTTATGCAAAACATCACAGATTCACACCTCTTTTAATCCCACATGAGCCGTCAGACATGGTGATCAGAGACTTTGTTACTATTTCTTGAAACTGGAGACGAGTATTATGCCAGAAAGAACGTACCATGGCATGATTACTGATAAGATGCAGCATGAAATGACTCGAGGAAAAAATTATTAATAAAGAATAGCAAATCAGTTCATCCAATTTGATGCTTGGTTGAAGACAAAAATAGGTGGCCGAATCAAGATACGAACAATACACATGGAGATAAGGCATAATTCACCTTTCCAGGCCCTGTAAGGAGAACTGGCTTTTCAGTTTTTAAACCACGACGCTGTTGAATTATTTCCAATCCTTAAAATAAAAAGAAATACATTAGTGAAATATTAACCATGCAATTTTATCAAAATAAACTCTGGAAAGAATGAAAACTTGCAGTTGCAGACCAGAAACTTTTTTCAAGCAGAGAGACAACATTAATTAAGATTGTTTTATACAACAATAAAATATTGATACTTCCCAGAATTGAGATCCATGGAAATAGTTGCCCACATTACTCCCAAAGTTGTCGAATATAGGATGTTCATGGCATTGATTGCCATGATGCGTAAAATTAGGTACAAAGATGAAGCAGCATAGGCAAAAGGATGAAAATATTAAAAAAAATTGATAGAATTGACCGAATTGCTTATCTAAAATTACCACTAACAGGAGCACATGAACGGATGAGGACAGCAGCTCCTACTCCTTCCTTGTCTGCCACAACATTAAGCATGGTATGGAGACCATAGCAAAGATAAACATACGTGTGTCCTCCTGGTCCAAACTATTATGGTAACGAATTACGAGGTATTTAAAAAATTTACCATATATGCTTCAATATGCATTGCAAATTTGCAATAATCAACCTCTTGTACGTCAAAGAATATAAGTCATTTGTAATATTGTTGTATCAAATACTTCTCAGCGCTGATACTCTCCTGGCCATGTCTTTAATTATCAATGCAGCGTATGCACACTGCAATGAAGTGTTACCTTTAAGGTCCTAAATGAAAGCTTCTGATATATTTTATTGCGATTGAATTTCTTTGTTTCTGCCACCATTATTACCAAAGAGGAAAAATAAACACAAAAGGCAAGGACACTAGTGGATTTATATATTTACAATGTTTTCTGTGCCGCACATCTCCCAAATGTTCCTGGAAATTCTTGCTCCCATTGGACCATTTGTATCTATATGCATCAAGATCCCAATTCATGGATTTCATGGGATCCTTTTTAACTTTGTTTTCTTACATATAACTAAAGCATTTAGGTCTTATCAAGGAGGCATTTGTAGTCAATCACTGTAGCATCTAGGTCCTAGGATCATACCATCAGTAGCCATCAATTTGCCTCTATCAACCTTATATCTCCTAGCTCATTAAATCAAAATGATTTTTTTTCCATTTATGGAAAGGTTTACATTATATTTCTGCAAATATCAATAAAAAATAATAATGCAGTATGCCATTTCCAAAATTAGCCCAAAATTGTCTCCCCTAATTATAAAATGTCAAAGTAAATGAAGAAAAACAAAAGTAAAGCAGAATGGAAATAAGAGGAATAGCGTCTTACGACAGGGGCAGTTCTTGATGTAATGCCAAATCGGGCGTGGCAAGCTGAATCATTAGGCCTATAAGCTTCCACCTATTATGTACATTAACCCATACATATATACACAATCACATTAATCCCAAATCAATTCAAAACCCAAATATACGCACATATATACAAAAATAGTTTAATCGAACAACACATCTAAAAAAAGGAAAAATAAAACATAGAAATAGCACCTCGGTTATCTGAAGAACAACATCATCTTTCTTGAGAAACTTGCCCAGCAAACGTGGGGCAAGGTCAAGGGCATCAATTTGGTAGAAATCAGGAGCCAAGATTGCCCATTTTTTGTAGCAAAAAGACGATGGTGATTGTGTTGCTGAAGGTATCATTGCACCATTATCTTTAATATTTGAATTGTTCTTCCGTTTTAGTCTGTGTTTGACTTTAATGGATTTTTCGATGGTTTTTATGGGATTTGTGAGTTGTGTTAATTTTTCGAGGCATTGAGGGGTTTTCCTCTTGTTCATCCGGTGGATTGACGAAGAATAACAACAGAATTTGTGAACAAAAGACTGGAAACTTGTGATCTGAAAGCTGAAAATGAAGCATATTGGCTAAAAAGAATTTCATAGGTTAAAAAAAGAAAAGAAAAGAAAAGAAAAAAAAAAAGGTTAAACCCACTTCGAGGGCCCACCACCCTTGCCGGATATTGGTGGAATATGGTAAATAGCAGGATCCCTCATTCAGTAGTGATCACCCGCCCCTTAATTTTTAACACTAACCACCCACCTGCTGACACCTCAGCAGGTGGGTAGTAAATTCCTGCCCCCCAAGGGACAGGTGATCAGTTCCCTCACTCATTATAGCATCTCCAACAAAGTTTTAAATATACATTACTCTTTAATTTAAATAGCACTTAAAATTTTGTTCCAATAAACTCTTCAATTTAATATTTTGATTTAGAGAGTAGGTTTGGCTCTCTATATTTGGAGAGCCAAACTCACTATCTATTATTAAATGCATTGAAATAGTTTTAATTTTCAATACTTGATATATTGGTTTTAATTAAATAATATATACAAATTAGGAGAAAAATATATGATAAAAAGAGAAGAGATGGAAATATATTAAATACTTCTTAAAAAAAGTAAAATAAAGAGTATGAAAATAAAGAGGTTATTTGAATGTTTAAAAAAAATTACTCTTTAAATTTAGTGATGCTCTTCAAAATACTAAAAATGCTCTTTAAATATACATAAGATGTTGTAGATGCTCTTAGAGCAGGATTGAAAACTTAGTTTTTAACTATTACCACCCAACTTTAACCAAGTTACTATTTAACCACCCAATTTTAAAAGATATATCAATGCCCACTCTTTTTTTAATATATTACTCATTCATCACCTGACGTCTAACACTCTACAATTCTTAACGAAACGTCCCACGCGACAAGTGAAATTCTAACGTGGCATGTTGACAGTATTAATCGGTTACGAACTTGAGTTAGCATTCATGAAATTAACTTTAATGTATATTTGGTAATATTGAATTTTTTTTTAAGTGATTATAATTTATGGGTCATATAGAATGTGTGGATAAAAAGTGAGTGTAAGTTGTTGGTTCTACAAAATGTGTGGATAAAAAATATATTTAATCAGTTTAACCAACTTAAATTATAATTTAAGTTAATCAAACTGGTTAAATATAATTTTTATCCATAATGTATTTACACAATCCTATCATTAACCATTCGCCATTTGAAAATGAGAAGCCACATGGCTTGATTCTTGGGCTTCATGACCTCACCTTGATTTGTTAAATACTTGATATTTTTTAAATAACTTAATCACTTAAATACATTTTTTAGAACACTGGTTACAATTAAAGCTGGCAATGGGCTGGGTTGGGCGCCAGAGTAGGGCCACATATAAAACTGGACTACTGGGCTGGCCCAGCCCAATTTTATATATACCAGAAATATGCTAGTCCAGTCCAATCTATTGGCCCAACTTGATCTTAATTTTTTTTTAAAATAAAATTTTTATACAATCTAATACATTACTAGGGATGGCAACGGAGCGGGTTCGGGGCGGGGTGGCCATTCCCATACCCGCCCCGTCGAGAGATTTTTGGAAAGCGGGGCGGGTATAGAAAAATTCCTATTTATCGCCAAGCTTAATTAATTAATTATATTATTTTTTATTTTTTTTACATACAATTTAAATTTTAAAACATAAAAATAAAATAAAATAAAATAAAAACATTCGGGGCGGGTTTGGGGAATGCGGTCCCCGCCCCTGCTCCGTTTAGTAATCGGGGCGGGTTTTTTTGCCATCCATATACATTACATTAAATACAATTTTAGATAAATTTAGACTATATATTTTGAGATTTTTAAAGAGATTAATTTATAAAATTGAGGCTCTCATGTATTAGTCAATAGATAAACGTCAATTTTCTTTTAAAATAATAATTTTTTTGTTAATTATAAACTATTTGTAGACACTTTTTAAAAAAAAAATACAAATATTAAAAACATGCTAGTCTTATTACTTTGAGATATAAGCTTGTTTGGCTTAAATTAAAAAATTTACTTATAAGTAAATTTAAAATAAATAATTTACTTGTCACACAAAATATATTTTGGATTGAAACTTAAATTAAACTAAATTTTAATTAAATCTAAATAATTTTATGTTGGATTTTGAGATTTTTGGACTAATATTTATTGGTGACTTGGACTTAGATAATTTTAGATTGATATTATTTGGATTATGTATTGGGGCTATTCACAAAATAAGTTATTAGTGTTAAAGAGCAAGAGCCAAAAAAAAAAAAAAAATCAAAATAGGGCCGACCCAACTAGCCCGCGGGTTAGATGGGTCGGGCCATAATGACCCAATTTTATTGGGCCAAGGCCAGCCCAACCCAAAAGGCCAGATTATATAGGCCGGCCCGATGTCTGGCCGATTTTTCCACATCTAATTATAATGCAATGTACAAGTTAAATATTTAAGAATTGGGTAAATTCAAGGCCGGTCACTGTTTTGGTACTTATGGGCTCTAAAGTCATATGCTCAAAACTTAATTTAATTAAAGTCATATTTTAGAGCTAAAAGACCAACATACCCTTAATTGTAAAAAAATACTAATTGTGATACTGTTTTGTCGTGCTGTTTTGTTGTGATACCGTTTTGTTGTGCTGTTTTGCTAAGATACTGTTTTGTCTATGACACTATTTTATATAGATAATGTGCTATGGTACACTTACACCATACTTTTATCTTTGATATTGATTTATTATAATAATGTTTCAACCTATGATTGTAAAATGCTTGATACTCTTTCAATCTATGATATTGTTTCTATTTGCCAAATTTTTTCATTGTTTCTAATGATACTAAAATATTATGACAAAGTTTCAACCTATGATATTGTTTTAATCTCTTAGATTTATCTTTGATACTGTTTAATTATGACAAAGTTGTCTAAGAATAGAATACAAAATGTTTGATACTCTTTCGATCTATGATACTGTTTCTATTTGCCGAATTTTTTTCTTTGTTTCTAATGATAGTGAAATATTATGACAAAGTTTCAATCTATAATACTGTTTCAATCTCTTAGTTTTATTTTTGATACTGCTGTTTAATTATGCCAAAGTTTCAATCTCTTAGTTTTCAATTATGATACTAATATATCAAACTTTATATCTGATTGAATTCATTGAATTTTTATTGGGTCTTTGTAAATTTTTGCATTTCAGTGTGCTGTAAGTGACATTTATAATTTGTGCATTTTGTTTCATTTCAATTCATTTATGAGTATGTTTGGTTAAGCTCAAAAGTAACTTATTTTTGTGTATTTGATCTAATTTAACCATTTCTTATTCAATTCATTTCTTCGAGTAATGATTATGATGCACCAACTCCGCATGTTATCTGTGATACTGTTTTAGAAGATGTATGATACTGTTTTGACAAAAAAATTAAAAATTACCATTTTAAACTAAAGAGACGACTTCAAATGGGTAAAATCCATCGTACGCAGTGGCTAAGCGACTGGTCTTGACCGTCTTGTCGAGATCATTTTGAAAACATATTATAATAAAAATTCTGAGCACGTGTGCGAATTATATACTCATTTTTGTTGTGATATTGTTTTCTGTGATACTGTTTTGTATAATACAGTATCAAATAACACACATGACTAATTAACAACACAAAGAAATAATCTAATGGCCAACTTAATACAGTATCAAGCTGCTATTCTATAGTACAATATCAAGCTGTTTTCTATCATACAATATCAAGCGGCAAATCATGGTTACAACTAATATAATGATACTATATTCTATGATACTGTTTTGTTATTATGATACTGTTATGTTATAATACAGTATCATTCCTATAGAAATCCATCAAACAAATCATCCATATAGACACTCCAGCCAGCACTGAGACAACTCTAGTTCAACATTTGATCTACATATTATTGTACTTAATTGTGGAACAAGATTGGTCATCACCCAATATTCTTATCATAAGAAGCAAATGCACAACAATCCTACAAAGAAATTCAAGTGCTGCACTTGAGCCAACAAGTGAAACAACGTGCAATAAGCATAACAACGGATTCTTCCTTAGAATTCATATCTATTGAACACATAGCCAACTCAATCCCAGCAAACAACAAAAGAACTCCTAAAACCCCAACTGGAAATTGATCCAAAATCTTCACCAAAGAACTGACCAATCCCAAAACCAGTTTAGCTACACCAAGAAATGACACACACCATCCACTCATCCTACCAAATTTTTACTGCCCGGCTATCCCTTCAGCGCCATGGCAGCACGGCATTGAACCGAACCAGCACCTGATTAAGTTCATTATTCCTAACACGGACGTTGTTGAAACATTCTTTTCTGGGAAAAGATCTGACAATTTACATACAGCAATAACTGAATTTAGGATTGATAAAGGAAGTTGTGGAATAGTCTCTTTCACAAATCCTTCTTTCTATGAATGCTTATATATTTTTACAATTTCAAGAGTAGATGGCCCAGATTTTACTATAGGGAATTAAAAAGTGACACTGCGCCGTAGAAGCACTCGCCGGAAGTCGCCGGAGGTGGAGGAGGAGGTTGTCGCCGGAATATTGTGCCGGAAGTGGAGGAGGAAGTTTGTGGAAGTAGAATATTGTGGTAATGAAAAATATGGTTAAAAATGGTGATTTTGGAATAAATTTAAAATATTATGTAAAGTATGACTTAATTACAATTTAAAAAAAAGTTTTGACCTAATTTAAAACAAGTCATGTGGAGATGACTTATTGGCAATTTTCCCTTAAGAATTCAACAAACCCACCACTAAAGTGGTCCGTTTGTATTGAAATAGTATTTGAAAAGTAGAATATTATTGACAAACAAAAGAAGAACAAAAAGGAAAAATTCCAAGCAAAGTTACAAAGCCACTTCCATTGTTTGCAGACTCCAGATTTTTCTTTTCCCGTTTTTATCTATTTCTTTCTTCTACATAAAACTACCTCCCTTCTCTTTTATTTTATAATTTTTGTGGCACATTTCTGAAGTTGTTAAAATTTAAAATACTATTTTGTAATAAGCGGCATTTTGATTAGTAATATGATTTTCTTTTTCGCATTTTGCATATTTATCACATTTGGAGTTATAAATTATATACTTAAGTTGTACCAAGTATAGAAAGGCACATTTTATAATGTGGGTAAGGAAAAATTGTTCACGATCGGTTTATATTAATTGCAGTTAAATGCGTAATTATCAAACACATTTTCTCCATATCTATTTGATTTTTTATTTTTATTTTAATAAGGAGTAAATAGTTAAACTTTGCATTTTTGTTGGCGGAATTTGAAGGTGGGACATTTTTGTCTCACATGGCATACTAGGTGCATGTTTGGTAGAGTTTAAAAAAAAAAAAATTTCTCAAATTTATTTTCAACTACATATTTCATGGGACCTACAACTTTTATCAATTTTTCAACCACACATTTTACCTACTTTTTTCAAAATCTCCTAAGAAATTACTTTTAAATTCGACCAAACATACACTAATTAACTATGTCTGTATCCATATTTGAATTTAAAGTGACATGTAGGATTTTAGATTCACGTTTCTGGCTGAGTGATCAATAGTGTAACTTTTACAAACTTGAGTGACCACTTGTGTAAGAAAATTATTTCAATAAACATTTTAAAAATTTTAACAAATTTAGTAAGTGTTGCTTGCTGAAATTAACCTTTTTCCATGAACCAATGACCTCCCAAATACAACTCAGAGTTGTAGAAATTCATTTATTTCTTTCGTAAACTTTAAATACAATATAACATAAACAACTGTTGTATTGCGTTATATGAATAAAGAGAGAAGCATAATTGTACAATTTCTAGGTACAATTCATGTTTATGACACACTCATTATCACTTAAAGTTTTATGAAAGTCGTTATTCTCGAAGTATGTATTAAGTTTGTCAAGATTATGAGGTCGAGGTTAAGAAAGAGCTAATAACATTAATGAATAATTCAATTGTCTTAAAATCTTATTTAAAAAATAAAAAAAAATAAATGTGCTTTCTATATTAATTGTGTTGCTCATTAAGTTTAGTGAGCTCTTGTAGCGGTTACAAGAAGTTAATCAAATAGACATTCTTTTGGATATTCTTAATAATTTGGTGAATGATAATGATGTTGGAGGATTTTCCAAGCATATAGATATTTTAAAAGAAAATCGAGCAAATAAATTTATTGAAACATTGATTAAATATATAGATTATTTTGTAGATATATTTTTTAGTATATAGATTATTGGTTTGAGTGTCATCAACACTCCGACTAGCTCAATAATGTTCAAGATAAAGAACACCATTTGGTCACCAGCATGTCATCGACGACGCTAACTTAGCTTTCATGCAAACAATTTGAGCTTATATTTATATTGTTGATCATAATGATAATATCAATATTGTATTAAAAATACTCTGAAAAATCTTAAAATAACAATTCATGATATCCAAAAAAAAAAAAAGTGTATGCAACAACAAGTGAAACTACTAATGCAATAATTAATGATATTGGAATGATTTATTTTTTGTATTTTATTTGATGAGCCTCATGATTTGTCAATCAAAGAGCAAAAACAAATGATTGTTGTATTGCGTTTTATGGATAAAGAATCATTGTACAGTTACTTGGTATAGTTCAGGTTTACAATACATTCATTATCACTTAAAGCTTTAATAATGTCGTTATTCTCGAATCATGGATTAAGTTTGTCATAATCAGGTCAAAGTTAAGATGGAGCTAATAACACCAAAATTTTGGAACTAATTTTTACTAATCTTAGGATGTGTTTGATTGCAAGCAAGAAATTTGAGTGGAAAGAAAAATAAATTCTATAGAATTGAATTGTCAAGAAATTATTGATTGGAAAATAAGACAAATTTTTTATGGAAAATAAAACCTTCTCCCCCCTTAAGAAAATATTTTCCTTAAAACAATGAAAATATAGCCAAAACAAGGAAAATGAGAAAATATTTTACATGGGAAAAAAAAAAGGTTGCAATCAAACACAACATGAAAAATAAGTGAGAAAATGTTTTTTCCATAGAAAATCTTGTGCAATCAAACATGTCAGTTGGAAAATAGGTGGAAAAAAGAGATTTTCCATGGGAAACTATGTGCAATCAAACACAGCATTATGGTAAAATTGTTGATGACATCATCTACTTTGCTACACGAAGCAATGTCACCAACCATGTTCGAAATTGAATCCTGATAATCCATTACATTTTGGGACATGTTGGTCTTGGTTTTTTTTTTCTTTTTTAGCTTCTTTTAAATTCATCAGTTAATGAAGTTGTTGGGGTTTTTCACGTTCTCAGACTTACCATTACTTTGCCATTTGCAGAAACACAAGTATAAGAAATATACGTAAAAATAACAGATAACACAAGATATGAGTGTCCCTTATTAGGGGACAGGCAGTTCAGCACGTTAGTGCTTACATCTGCCTTTGAGGCTCTACAAAAGTAGATTCGGCCTCTCTTTGCACTAATAGAAATCACAAACGTTCAAGAATCATGGTTACAACTCCACACCACTCAGAATAGCCCTTATATTTTCCTATTACAAACTCCTCTAACCGATATCAAGAAAAGTCCTCTCACAACAGATTAGAGAACAAATCACAGACAACAACACAGTAATCGTTTGAAGATTACTGTAGCAACACCCTTTCACACACCAGAGTAGCAACACCCTTTCACACACCAGAGGAGAACCAAAGGTTCACCAACAGAAAAGGAAGAAGAAGGAGTAGAAGGGAATCGGAGAAGACAGAAAATGAAAGCTGCGCACTCACAGACGTTACCCTAGAATATGACTGAAGAAACCTATTTATCTGGCAAACCAATGGTTGAGATCAACGGCACAATATCAACGGATGACAAGCAACCAGTGACTCAGCATTAGACTCGCATTTACAGCAATAGGCATAAGAGTGTTTCATCAATTCTGGGCCAACGGACTGGGCACTTTCAGCTGGGCCATTCGGGCTTTTCTTCATTGTGGGATAATAAGAATTGGGCCATTCATCATTGTGGGCTAACAGCATTGTTTGGGTCACCATATTACAACAATCTCCATCTTGAACCAAATGTAACTCCATAGTGCAAAAAGAAAGGAATCATCTGTTTATATCATAGCCTCAGGTACCTGCAAAAGTTTAAACAAGTTAGTGCGAAAAACACAAAGTTTAAAAATAAGATAATCTAAACTAACATATATACTACATATACTATTTATTAGATATATTTAACACACTTAACCTGAATCAATATTAAGCAAACTCAAACATGATTTAAACTTGTTTAGAGGCAGTGGTTTAGTTCCCATATCAGACGGATTATGCTGAGTAGGAATCTTATCAAGATTAATCAATTGCTTGGACACTATGTCCCTAATGAAATGTAATCTTACATCCATATGCTTAGTTCTATCATGAAAAACAAGATTCTTGCAAAGCTGTATAGCAGATTGGCTATCAGAAAATACAACAATAGGATTATGGAGTAAGTTTAATTTAGACAACAAACCTTTCAGCCATAAAGCCTCTTTCACAGCTTCAGTGATTGCAACATATTCAGACTTAGTAGTGGACAGAGCCACTATATGTTGTAACTGAGATTTCCAGCTTATGCAAGAATTACAGAGAGTGAACATATATGAAGTAGTAGATTTCCTACTATATCTATCATTAGCATAATTAGCATCAACATACCCTTTGAGTTTTATCCCTTCACTACAATGTCTAAAAACTAAACCAACATTTGCATTACTTTTCAGATATTTCAGTAACCATTTTAAAGCCTCCCAATGTTGTTTCCCAGGGTTTGACATATATCTACTTAACACACTGACAGTATAAGCAATATCAGGCCTAGTACAAACCATGGCATACATTACAGAACCAATCACATTAAAATAAGGCACTTTATTCATATATTCTAATTCTTCAACAGATTGGGGACATTGGTCTTTACTAAGAATAAAATGGTTAGCCAAAGGAACAGAAGCTCCTTTACAATCAAGCATAGAAAACTTCTTCAGAATTTTCAAGATATAAGACTGTTGCTTTAGCATTAAAGTAGAATTAGACTTGTCTCTAATTATATCCATTTCAAGAATTTTCTTGGCATTGCCAAGATCTTTCATATCAAATTCTGAACTTAATGCAGTTTTAATATTACTAATTAAGTCAATACATGAACTAATTATTAGCATATCATCCACATACAGCAGTAAGAACACAAGGGTATTACTGGGAAGTTCAGATTTAAAATAGAGACAATGATCAAAATCACTTCTATTGAAACCTAAGGATAACATGAAAGTGTCAAATCTCTTATTCTATTGCCTGGGGGATTGCTTCAAACCATATAGGGATTTCTTAAGTAAACACATATAATCAGACTTGTGTTTATCAATAAAGCCAATGGGTTGATTCATGTAAATATTTTCATCCAATTCACCATGTAGAAAAGCAGTTTTAACATCAAGTTGTTCCATTTCTAAATTGGAATGAGCAACTAAGGCAAACATAACTCTTAAAGTAGTATATTTTACCACAGGAGAGAAAATTTCAGTATAATCAACACCATGCTTTTGAGTAAACCCTTTAGCAACAAGTCTAGCTTTAAACTTAGGAGGGCCAGAAGAGTTATTACCTTCTTTTACCTTGTATAGCCATCTGCAATCCACAATAGATTTATGTGGAGGTTTGAGAACTAATTCCCAAGTTTGGTTTTTATAAAAAGAAGTCATTTCTTCATTCATTGCATTCCACCACATATTAGATTCACTTCCATTCATAGCATCATCAAAAGTTTTAGGTTCATTATTACTTAAATCATCAAAAAAATTTACAGCTAAAGCAGCAAGGTCATAATCAGAAAATCTAGAAGGAACTTTGATAGTTCTTTTATTTCTATCTCTAGTTAAAAGGTAATCATCAGATCCCAAGTTTTGATTCTGATTTTGACTTTCATTTCTAATCTGATTAAGGTTAGAGTCATCATCAGAAACTACAGGTTGAGGGTCATCTGTGGGATTTTGTTCAGTATGAGTGATAACTACATTATCAGGCTCCATCTCAACTTCTGTATTAGTGGGGTTACTGTCATCACTGGTCTCAGTAGTTTGTTTTAAACAAGGCATCTCATTTTCTTTAAAAACAACATCTCTACTGACAATGGTTTTAAAACCTCCCAAACTTCTAACCCATAGTCTATAACCTTTTGTTCCTTCAGGATAGCCTAAGAACACACACTTTTGAGATCTGGGATCAAGTTTATCATCTTTCAAATGAGAACAGGCAATACATCCAAAGATTCTAAGATTGGAATAGTCAGTGGGCTTACCATGCCAAATCTCTTCAGGAGTCTTACCACTTAAGGCAGCAGAAGGAGATCTGTTTACAAGATAACATGCAGTAACAACAGCTTCACCCCAGAAAGGTTTAGATAGACCAGAACTGGTTAGCATACATCTAACTCTTTCAAGAAGAGTTCTATTCATCCTCTCAGCAACACCATTTTGCTGAGGGGAATAAGGAACTATTTTGTGCCTTTTAATCCCACATTGATTACAAAAATCATCAAAGGCCTTATTACAAAATTCAAGGCCATTATCTGTCCTTAAAAACTTTACAGTTTTACCAGTTTGATTTTCAAGAAGAGTTTTCCAGGTTTTGAACTTATCAAACACTTCAGATTTATTTTTCAAAAGATAGATCCACACTTTTCTTGAAAAATCATCAATTATAGACAGAAAATATTTGTTCCCTCCATGTGTAGGTGTGCTAGATGGACCCCATAAATCAGAGTGCACATAATCAAGTATGGAGGAAAATTTATGTAAGCCATCATAAAATTGAACTCTATGTTGTTTTCCCATGATACAAGTTTCACAGAAAGGAATATTAGAAATTTTATCTTTTCCAAAACAACCTTGATTTTGTAAGATACTTAGCCCCTGATTACTTAAGTGAGCTAGCCCTTTATGCCAAAGATCAGTTGAATCAATATTGACAGAGTTAACCATAGCAATACATGAAGAAGATTTTTCAGTTTGAGTAAAATACAAGCCATTTCTTTTATATCATTTGATAGCAAGAAGAGCACCCTTAGATATTTTAAAACAGCCATCACCAAACTTTCCAACAAAATTAGAATCTTCTAAGGTGCCAATAGAAATCAGATTTTTGGACAAGTCAGGAATGTGTCTCACATTTTCAAGGAGATAAACAAAATCAGTATCAAATTTAACTCTTATATTTCCTATCCCATGGACTTTACATGCAACATCATTTCCCATAACAACACTACCAGAGTTCACTTTAGTATAAGTACAGAATATATCAAACTTAGGTGTCATATGAAAAGTACATCCTGAATCAAGCAGCCATTCATCAAATTGACAAGTTGAAGACACAGAGTTCACATAAATATCAGGCTCTTCTTTATCAAAGACTACATACAGCTCACCAAGAGTGTCAAAACTTGTGGTAGCAACATTGCTTTGTTCAGGGATTTTATATTTCTGAGAATTGTTATTTAATTTACAACAATCTTTAATATAATGCCCCAACTTATCACAATTGTAACATTTTCTCCCTTTTATCTTTGATTTAGATCTAGACTTATCATTGCCTTTCTTTTTGTGACCTTGGCCATTTGGATTATTACCTTCTTGATTATTGGGCTATCTATGCTGTGATCTACCTCTAACATATAAACCTTCACCATTACTTCTAGTTTCCTTATCATTTTTCAACTCACGACTCTTACTTCTTAGAGCATTTATGATCATATCAACAGTTAGATCATCCCTACCATATTTGATGGCACTTTTAACATCTTTATAGG
The DNA here is from genome assembly GCA_030279155.1 of Forsythia viridissima. Taxonomy (NCBI): domain Eukaryota; kingdom Viridiplantae; phylum Streptophyta; class Magnoliopsida; order Lamiales; family Oleaceae; genus Forsythia; species Forsythia viridissima. The sequence continues at coordinate 19,266,322 of CM059044.1, read as the reverse complement.
CTTCAGGTATTGAGTTCAGTAAAATAATGGCTTTATACTCATCAATACCTTTATCACCATAGTTCTTAATATCTTGGATCAACTTATTGAATATATCAAAATTTTGATCAAGATCCTTTGAGGGATCTATTTTAAAATTAAAGAATTTTTCCAATAAAAACAATTTATTTGGAAGGGATTTTTCAAGATAAGTTGATTCAAGAGTTTCCCATAAAGATTGAGCATCATCAAGGGTACCAATTTTTCTAAGCACAGAGTCAGACAAATGAAGTATGATAGAGGTATAGGCTAACTCATCAGCCTCTACCCTTTGATCATCAGACATAGTATCAGGATAAGATTTATTTATGGCCTTGGACACTTTTTGTTGAACTAAAATGCCTTTCATTTTTTGTTGCCAAATAGCAAAATCTCATTTTCCATTAAATTGATCTAAATGAAAACTTGAGGTAGCCATTTATCACAATTTTATCACAAAGGTAACAGAAAACAAGAAAGAACAAGAAAGGGATATTTTATTCAAAGGCAAGAAAATAATAGAATCAGATCAGATACAAGCACAAGCAAGATCTTTCACACAGATTTTGGGAGAGACCTATAATCAAGACCACCCCAGGATTCCGTGAGAATCAGGTTCTCAGGTCAAGGGGAGATCAAGAAAGCCTCAGGGGAGGGAGTTACACTTAAGAAGACAAGGATGTTTAATCAGTACACTTTACAGATATTCTATACTACAAACTGTTTCATGATATTTACTGAGAACAAATCAAGCAGCAAGTAGAACTCAAAACATTTTTCTTGTATTAACTATAAAACACAGAGTTCATATTCAAGAAAGGAAACTCAACAGAAAGGATTATACTTACAGCCCTGAGATTTGTCTCAGTAACAGAGGCGAAAGTTAATTTTACCAACAAGAACCAGTTACCCCTTTTCTCTGATACCACTTGTTGGGGTTTTTCACGTTCTCAGACTTACCATTACTTTGCCATTTGCAGAAACACAAGTATAAGAAATATACGTAAAAATAATAGATAACACAAGATATGAGTGTCCCGTATTAGGGGACAGACAGTTCAGCACGTTAGTGCTTACATGCCTTTGAGGCCCTACAAAAGTAGATTCGGCCTCTCTTTGCACTAATAGAAATCACAAACGTTCAAGAATCACGATTACAACTCCACACCACTCAAAATAGCCCTTATATCTTCCTATTACAAACTCCTCTAACCGATATCAAGAAAAGTCCTCTCACAACAGATTAGAGAACAAATCACAGACAACAACACAGTAATCATTTGAAGATTACTGTAGCAACACCCTTTCACACACCAGAGGAGAACCAAAGGTTCACCAACAGAAAAGGAAGAAGAATGAGTAGAAGGGAATCGGAGAAGACAGAAAATGAAAGCTGCGCACTCACAGACGTTACCCTAGAATATGACTGAAGCAGCCTATTTATCTGGCAGACCAATGGCTGAGATCAACGGCACAATATCAACGGATGACAAGCAACCAGCGACTCAGCATTAGACTCGCATTTACAGCAATAGGCATAAGTGTGTTTCATCAATTTTGGGCCAACGGACTGGGCACTTTCAGCTGGGCCATTTCTCTGGACTTTTCTTCATTGTGGGATAATAAGAATTGGGCCATTCATCATTGTGGGCTAACAGCATTGTTTGGGTCACCATATTTGGGTCACCATATTACAACATAAGTTTTAATTAGAATTTAATGCCTTTGATTCATCAGCTTTTCTAAAGCACAAATAAATATGTTATACCTGATTTTCTGGTAACAGCCATGTTCTTATCCAATCAAACTTCCTAGTTAAGCAAACATGGTAAATTTACCCAGTTTTCCTGAGTTTGACTAGATCCCGGCTTAAGCAAACTTGTGCTTGGATGCTTACCAAATGAAGCTACCTGATCTAGGAGTCAAGGTTCCAATTAATAGAATTAACATAAACCACAATTTTGATTTCTGAAGGAATTAGGATCTTAAGAATGTGTTCTTCCACTTCTTTGGCTAAAAGCCTGAAAAAAAGAGGAAATGTGGGCTTCAAAAATTATTTAAGATTGTAAGAGAATGGATAACTTCTGGAGCACCAAGATTCCAAGAAAAAGATCAAACACGAGACTGTTCTTGAAGCTAGTGAAGATTTACTTGAGAGCTTTTCCATTTGGGATTTTGGGCCTTAGTTTTTCAGTTTTCTAGGGTTATAGAAACGGGAATTATTGATTTGTGTTTGAAGAAGGTAAGATCCAGTCATAATCTTCTTTTTTGATTGTTGATAATTTGTAGTTTGACTATTTGTAATTTGATATTTAAAGACTGAAATTTGAGAAACAGAGAGTAAATAAGTAAGATGTTAGGCATTGCTCTGCTCATACAATTTGGACTGCATTACTCAGGATGGAAGAAGCTTCAAAAGCTTTCAAATATTCTCTTAAAACTGAGCACTATTAATTTGAGAGATTTCAATTGGTCTCCTACTCCAACTAGAACTAACACCCTGATCACCGCTTCATTTTTATTCTACCTTGAATGTGCTAAAACTTCCAATATTAATAAAGACATAATGGCATGCAAAATGACAAGCCTAAAATCTGATTACTATAAATCTATGGATTTTCTAAAGTACCCTGGCCTAGGATAGCTTGTAAAATAAATTGAAATAACCAGTGGTTGGTAATCTAGAGAAAAGTTACACAAAGATTCCCTAGAAAGCTAGCTATTGAGGATCCCAAGTAGGAATACAACTTAGCTGTTTTATTGAGAGATTTCGGCATGGGTAATGTGTTCATTTTCTTTGTTTGTATCTCATCGTATCACATTATGTTCTGTCACATTCGGAAGTCACTGTCAATACCTTGGTGTACGTCCATGATAATCCTTTATGCTATAGCCCTGGGGTTATTTACAACTTTCTAAGTAAAATTCTTAGATGAACTAGCACTACATCTTTTAGAATAATTTAAATAACTGGGACTTTTTTGGAGTATAAAATGAGAGTTCATTTGTCTCAAAGTGAAGGAAACCATGGATTGACAGATAAGAAATGTTTTCTGAGAAAATTGTGTTATGAAGGATATTCCCTTTGGGAAATTCCGTTGCCAATGAGAATGCCATATAGTTATTTTGTGCTTTACACGAGCACATACCCAGTATTATTGGAATTTTAGAACTTGGACAAAACATTAGTTAGCTATCATATGATAGGATCTTTATAGACATGCTCTAAGAAGATATCAATTGCTGAATATGTGTTGCAGTTGTGTTTGGCAGTTCTTAATTGGCACACTTACAGAGATTTTTACGTGTTTGGTATTAATGGTTTTTGTAACTATTTAAAAAGAGGTTGACTTGCAAACAAATGCTAATAAAAGTATGACTAGGTTTACTTCCATTCTCTTAGTACCACCATTTTTCAAGAAAAATAGTACTTCAAATTTGAAAGCTTTCTTTACTCTTGTCACATCTTAATTCGGTTATGCATTTTGTATTTGACACTTAAGTCATGATTTACCTATTTGCAGGTTATGCCCGAGAAATATATGTTTGGTAGAATGCCACCTTTGCCGTTGCGTAATAGGGATATTAGAATATCGATTGGTGAACCAATGGAATTTGACATTCCCAAAATGAAGAAGATGGATGTAGACATGTCTAATGATCTATCATTTAGCCCTGTCGGGTGGCCGAACCCCTGTGGAATGGACGAGGCAGCACAAAGATGTCTTTATACGGGTATATAACCAAATACTAACAGTCATTCAAAGGTTGCAGAATATTTGCAAATCTTATCAGGAAACAAAAGATTGAAGCTTGATGATTTTCAAAACATAAAAGAGATTTAACAGATGTATCAGTTTTGAAGCCCGTTTTCCATTGGGGGCGTTTGAGAATTTTTTATTAGAAGAAAAAGTTGAGGGCCCAAGACATTTTTTTCCTAAATTGCGGCTTATATCAAGGTAGTGCATTTGAACTCATACATAGGTCTTACATATTCTCATTTTCCTCCGTCCGTAGTAGGAAGTGGAAAGGATTTGAACGAAGCAACCAGATGAGTTTGTAGGACAAAAATAAAATCTAGACATTAAAGAGGTCCATTTATAGAAGCAAGCCTCTATATCAGGGAACATATGGTTTGATAATGAGATCAAGACTAGTTTTGATCAAAATGCAGACGTGTCTTGCGCCTACAAGAGGATGTCACAAGGTAATTTATTTCTTGTACATCGAGTTGAATATATTCTACTCATTGAAAATGTTGTAAGGATATTAGCTTCCCTGAAGTAATGGTTGACCAACAATTTGATACTAAGGATTGGGCGAAGCTGGTTAAGTTTTGGGACCCAACCTCTGCACGATATAAAGAACAAACAAGTAGCTTTTGTGATAAGCTCCATAGATAAATAAGGTTTTGGTTATATTTTCTATGCAGGATTTTAAGAAGGCTGCTCATTGCTTTTCGCACTATCCGTCCCCACAAAAGAGTTGACCTCTAGCACTTTAGACGTGGTAGAGCATATGAAATGAATTCCTATGTCTTAGTATGGATGACAACGGGACAGAGCATAACAATTTATTATGATAATAGTGATGTAATAGTAGTCGACGAAATCGAGAAATTATAAAAAGGTAAATATATAGAAAGAAAATATTACCTTATTAAGAAAATTGGCAATCACATCGTGACGAAATTATGGTAATAAAGACAAATTATGTGTTTGTTATGTATGTGAGTGCTGATGTGAACCTGCGAAGATTGAATCTCAAAACCCACAACAAAGATTGATAATGAGCCCCAAGAAAGCTAAAATCAAGTCGCAAGACCTTGACCCGATTAATTCTTGAGTCAAAAAATCAAGTTTGAACGCTACAAAGATTTGCGAAGTCTTTGATAAGTTTGGTTAGTTCAATTAAGAACAAGGAGAAAAAGTGAATCTCACTTTAATTTAATCTCTTAATAATCAAAGTTGTCTTTTGTCTACCATGAGAAGTGTTTATATAGCAGAAATCAATGAAATCCTAATCTAATTCGAAAATAACTAAAAACTTAACAAATTTAGAGTTCTAATTGGAAAAGGAAACAAAATCCGAAAAAATCCGGATTTCTTGAAATTTGGCCTGAGCGATCGCCCGAGCTTGTTATTTAGCCTCTACTTTTGGAATATGATGTGGGGGCGATCGCCACAGATTTTGCCTGGGCGTCGCCCAGGCATAAATGCCAATCTCATGCGTTTTGGTCTCTAAACTTTGAATCATGTTCATTTTGGCCCTCCAATCTTCCACTAGCCTCCAATATACCTTTAATATGATCTTTGTTTGAATCAAATGTACTAATGTTGGCTCTTCCTTGGTCATACTCATTTTGAAGGTTAGTGTCTTGCTTGTTGTACTTTGAGTGTCGGTTTTGGCCCATGTAGCTTGGACAATACCCTGTATGGCGTCTTTGATCTTCTTGGCTCTTGATCTTATTATTGGTCCCATCGGAATATGAAACAAGTCATGGCTAGCCGGTCTATGGCTCGCATCAAGTGAGATGCAAGCTACAATACATATTTGTTAATTATAGAAAAGAACACTATATTGTCTTTAAGCTGTTGTACTAGAGCAAAAATTGCGGGCACTACTAATAATTTTTTATACTTAATTACAATTAATTAGGTTTTGCACGCGTTTTCATTTTTCACTACCTTTACAATAAGTGTTTGTTTAACAGAGTTTAAAAGTAGTTTTTTATGAGATTTTGATTAAAGTTTATGAAATATGTGGTTGAAAAGTTGATAAAAATTGTAATTTCTTTGCGAGAACTTTCGGATAGGAGAAGCATTCAAAACGGGCTCCACCTTCATTTCGTTGGCAGAAACGATCCAATACATAAACACAACAGCTTGCGGTTAGGGAAGAGAACCAAGACAGAGCACTTTCTGCTCGCACCATTTAGTTCCTATAAAATATGTGGTTGACATGGAAAAAAAGAGTTTATTTTAATCCCTAACAAACATGCTCTAAGTAAATGGGGACAATTCTCGTGATTTGGTATAATCTTCTCATAACCCCTTTTTATTTACATTGGGCAATAAATAAAGAATGAATAATGTGTTGAAGTGTCAAAAATGTATTGAGACAATAGTATCTCAACTTGTATAACACATACGAGAGGAGAGAATGAAAGAAACTATCACTATCGTTGCCGCCACTTGTTTCCACCAGCACCACTGCCATTGACGCCAATTTGCACCGCCATAACTACATCACCATAAAAACTGTCAAAAACTACCACAAAAAACCAATATCACAAAGTAAAACAAAAAAACAAACAAAAATAACATTCTGAGTGTTTCTATTGGTAAAAACAATATATATCCTTCTTGTTTGAAGCCTACATTATTGGGGTCTTTCCATCTAGATGCACTATATTTCAATCATTATAAACTATATCAAAGTTATTTGATGCGTAAACTTAGTGAAACGACATAAAAAATGATTTATTTTGTCGACTTAAAACTATACGACAAAAAAGACTTAATTTATAATTGTGTAAATTGCATATGGTTTCATCTTCTTTCAATAAATAAATATTTTTTATGAGATAATGCTAATTTGGTGTCTTGGGACAATGATTGATTAATAATTGTAATAATGTGCCGTTTGTAGGTAATACGTGATTCTTTCTAACTTTATTTATCAAACTTCTTTTGTGTTTCATGTAAAACGCCACTAAACTTCTTTTGAGAGGAAATTACTTGGCATTTACAATTCAAAGGATCCAATTTGAGGGATGATGCTTTTTTCTTACTTTGCTTTTTCATTATTTTGAGTTTAGGGTAGAATGTTAGAAATTTATTATTACTTGATGCTAGGCACACTCTGGCTGTGTATTTCATCACGCGCTATATTCTCCTCGGTCGTGTCTTTTTGTCTTGTATATTATTTCCACTTAATCGGTCGGTCGAGTTTCTTGTTTTAGATGTGAAAACTCGATCATCCGATTATAATCGTTGTCTATAAATAAACAAGCCCCTCTCATTTAGAGGGGCGGGAAAAACATTTTCGAATAAGAATCAAGTTACAAAATTTCTCTCTCTAAAATAAAGATAAAAACAGACACCTTGATCAATTGGCGCCGTCTGTGGAAAACTGAGATTCATTTCTCTTTCCCAAAAAAGAAGAACTAAGAGCCATGTCAGGAAGGACTAGAGGAAGGCCTAGAATAGAACATACGGAGACTCTACCACCAGAGGCTACAGCAGAAGAAGAGCACCCTCCGCAATTCGCCACCATCCAGCAAGTCACTGTTCTGCAAGACCAGATGTCTACAATTATGGAGATGTTGCAGAGAATAGTACCACAGCCTCGTACATCGGAGGCGCCGCCTCCGGCTAATGAGGTTCCTCCGACGACAGAAATACAGCCAGCTGCAGAAATTCCTCCAGCAGTAGAAATACCACCATCCGAGACTATACAAACGCATGAGATGACATCCACAAGCCGACCTTCAATACCAGTCAATTGGGAGAATATTTTGAATGATAAAGTGGAAGAAGCAATCACACGAAGAAAGAGTAGGGGGAGACCAATTTCTATAAAGGAGGATCCGTTTACCGAGGACGTGATGGGTGTACCTTTATCTGCGAAATTCAAAGAACCGACTGGAGTGTTCGACGGAACCGGTGATCCTATTGATCATATACGAACATTTCAAGACCGAGTAAGATTGCATGGCTGGCCAGATGCCATAGCATGTAGAGCGTTCCCCATGACATTGAGAAAAGATGCAAGAGAGTGGTTTGATACCTTACCTCCGCGGTCTATATCGTCATTTGCAGACTTCGCTAATAAATTTGCAATCTGTTTCTCTAGTAGCGCACGGAAAAGGAAGACGGCGATGGGGCTTATGCAAGTAACTCAGGATAAAGGAGAGTCGCTGTGAGAATATATGTCACGATTTAACCGTGCAACGTTGGGCATAAAAAACTTGTAGACGTCGTCGGTAGTTACAGCGTTGCTGAGTGGATTAAGGAACCATGGCCTCCGAGCCAGTCTCTCGAAAAAACCAGCTGAGTCTATGACAGAGCTACTTAGATGAGGAGAGGAGTACATTGATCAAGAGGAGATGTTGAGGGCAACGCGCGGTGACCGAGAGCTGCACGATAGTGGAAACAGAAAGAGACGACGTGAAGAGCATTCGACAAACTAGCGTAACACCAAGAATATGGCTGAGTATAAATATCGACCGAGGCTGGAAGTGGTTAATGCAATCTCACAGATACAGTTGAACGCACCATTGTCCGTCATCCTCCGAGAAATATCCACGTTGAAGGAGCTACAATGGCCAGAGAAGTTGAGATCTGATCCATCCATTCGAGATAGTAGTCGCAGGTGTGAGTTTCACAAAGATCACGGTCATACCACAGATCAATGCAGGACGTTACGAAGTGAAGTGGAGCGACTTATCTTGGACGGTCTGATAAAACACTTTGTTAAGACAATCGACCGTCGTCCCGAACAGAGAGCAGAGGACAATGGGAGGAAGAGAAGAGCAGGAGTGATACATGTCATTGTAGGGAGATCTACAAGTGGAAGGGATTCAAGAAACTCCAGAAAGGGTTATGCACGGTCGTTACATGTAAATTCAATCGGAGCCTCTAGCAGATTTGCCCAATCAGTCACATTTGATGACGGAGATTTAGAAGGAGTATCCTTACCACACGATGACGCGTTGGTAATTACCGGAGACATAGCTGATTTTGATGTCAAAAGGGTACTCGTAGACACTGGCAGCGCTGCAAATGTGTTGAGCTGGGAAGCATTTAAAGGCTTGAAAATCCCAACCGACTGACTAAGAGCTATAAACACTCCCTTGCAAGGATTTGGAGAAGGGACTGTGATACCCGAAGGAATCGTGGATCTCCCGGTGGTCTTGGGAAAACATCCTAATTATGTGACGCTAATAACACCTTTCTTGATTGTTCGCACGCCTATGGCCTACAATTCTATTTATGGGCGACCGATTATTAACTCGGCTGGGGCAATTATATCTACACAACACCAATGTATGAAATTTCCTACTAGCCGAGGAATTGGGGTGGTCAAGGGAGATCAGTTGGCGTCGAGAAGATGTTATGTAGATAGCGTTCGGTCTGAAAGTGACCTCTCGGTGTTAACTATCGAAAAAAATGAGTGTCAACAAGCGCAACGTTTCGAACCAGTGGAAGAGGTAGAGGAGGTGGAGTTGAAAGAAGGCAAAAAGGTTAAAATCGGAAGATCTATGAGTAAAGGAGACAAGGAAAAACTTCTAGACATGCTTCGAGAGAATATTGAAGTTTTCGCATGGAGTACTGACGACATGCCGGGCATTGATCCCTCGATTGCTCAGCACAAGTTAAACAATATGCCAGGCTACAAACCCATAAAGCAGCGGAAAAGGCACTTCGCACCAGAAAGACAGCAAGCCATAAAGGAGGAGTTAGAAAAATTACTCAACGCAGGTTTTATTAGAGAAGTGGAGTATCCAGAGTGGTTGGCCAACGTGGTTCTGGTAAAAAAATCGACTGGTAAATGGAGATTGTGTATAGATTTTACCGACCTAAACAAGGCATGCCCGAAGGATTGCTTCTCCCTACTACGGATAGATGCGTTGATAGATGCCACGGCCGGAAAGAAGAGGTTCAATTTTCTCGACGCCTTTTCAGGATATCACCAGATCTCATTAGCGCCAGAAGATGCTGAGAAAACTTCTTTTATAACCGATTTTGGGACTTATTGCTACACAGCCATGCCCTTCGGATTGAAGAACGCTGGAGCTACATATCAACACATGGTCAACAAGCTATTTGGCAGCATGATTGGTCGAACAATAGAAGCCGACGTGGACGACATGGTAGTGCACAGTGGCCAGGAAAAAGACCATGTGGAGGATTTGAGAGAAATTTTTCAAGTAGCAAAGCAGAGTTGTCTGAAATTTAATCCTGAGAAATGTACGTTTGGTACTACGGGTGGCAAATTCCTAGGCTTCATGGTGACTCAAAGGGGGATAGAGGCCAACCCCGACAAAATTCAGGCGATCATTGATATGGCTAGTCCGAAAAGCAAGAATGAGGTACAAAGACTGACTGGCAGAATAGCAGCACTCAATTGATTTATGTCCAGGGCCGCTGACAAATGCCTCCCGTTTTTTAGAGCCATAAAAAAAAGTAATGATTTCGAATGGACGGCTGAATGTGAAGAATCGTTAGCAAATTTGAAATCCGTACTTCAACATCCTCCCATCTTAAGCAGGCCAGCTATAGGGGAAACACTCAGATTGTATCTAGCCATGTCCCAACATGCGGTCAGCTCTGTGCTTATAAGGACTGAAGAAAAAGTTGAGCGGCCAGTTTACTATGTAAGCCACATTATGAAGGACGCTGAATCACGATACAATTTAGCGGAGCAGTTGGTCTTATGTCTGATCATTAGCGCAAGGAAATTAAGACCTTATTTCCAGGCACATCCGATTGAGGTTCTAACGAATCAGCCATTGAAGCAAATTCTTCATCGGCCAGAGACATCCGGCCGATTAATGAAGTGGGCAGTTGAATTGGGAGAGTATGATATAGAATTTAAGGCGCGGTCTTCCATAAAGGGACAAGTGCTAGCAGACTTTATCGCCGAACTATCACCCAGGTCAGTGTCTGGAGAAAACCCCCTTTGGACACTATTCGTAGATGGATCATCCACCAGAGAGAGGTCAGGGGTAGGAATTATACTGATGAAACCAGACGGGGAAGAGATCAGATATGCATTAAGGTTCGAGTTCAAAGTCACTAATAATGATGCAGAATACGAGGCAGTCATCCTTGGGCTGCAGTACGCGTTAAAAATGAGAGCACGGTCGATTAAAGTGCATAGTGACTCCCAGTTGGTGGTAGGACAAATTCAAAGAGAATTCGATGCTAAAGAGGATCGCATGGCCGCGTACCTGTTGAGAATCAGAGATTTACAACAGCGTTTCAAGGAATTTGAAGTCGTGAAAATAGCTCGAGCGGACAATTCACGGGCTAATGAATTTTCTCGATTGGGGTCAACTTATAATACCAACTGGTCGCATTCTTCCTTGCTCCAGACGATCACCCGGCCGAGTTTTATAACCACGATAGAAGTTGGTGAAATCGGGGAACAGCCTACATGGATGGATCCGTTGAGGGCCTACTTGTCTGAGGATGTCCAGCTTGAAGACCCAGTCGAAGCAAGAAGATTACGAATACGGGCAGCTAGATTTGTAATAATAGACGGTCACTTGTTCAAGAAAGGTCTCTAGACTCCATATCTGAAATGCATTGATGCCAATAGTGGATATGTGATACTTATGGAAATACATTCAGGGATGTGCGGAAACCATCAAGGTGCAAGCATGTTGGCCTTTAGAGCCCTTCGACAAGGATATTACTGGCCAACTATGAAATCGGATGCAAAAGAGCTAGTTCAGAGGTGTGACTCATGCCAGAGACACGCAAACCTTATTTATATACCGACCGAATACCAAACTGCTGTGTATGGTATATGCCCATTTTTTCAATGGGGAATCGACCTTCTTGGACCTTTCCCGACGGCTAGTCAGCAGAGGAAATTTCTAGTAGTTGCGATCGACTATTTCACGAAATGGGTAGAAGCAGAAGCACTCGCAACAATAACAACCAAGAAGATACAGAGTTTCATTTGGAAGAATATTATTTGCAGATTTGGTATACCACGAGTAATTGTATCAGATAATGGAAGGCAATTTGATAATCGGGAGTTTGAACAATTTTGCAATAGTTACAAGATTGACCTGAGGAAAACGTCGGTCGCACATCCTCGAGCTAATGGTCAGGTAGAAGTCACTAATCGTACTATCTTATGGGATATTAGGACCAAATTGGAGAGTTATAAGGGGTCCTGGGCAGAGGAAATTCAGAATGTATTATGGGCGTATCATACCACGCCACGGGAGTCGACCGGGGAAATACCTTACCAATTATGTTTTGGTTTAGAAGCCGTGACACCGACTGAGATTTTGGAACCTTCACCACGTATTATGGTTCAACAAACTGATGTTGAGCTGCATAAATCCGAACTTGACTGGCTTGAAGGAGTTAGACAGAAAGCATTCACAAGGATGGTGAATTATAAACGGAGAACTGCTGTATATTTTGATAGAAGGGTAAAACAGCAAAAATTTGAAGAAGGAGATCTGGTCCTCAGAAATGCATCGGCTACAGGTCATCAGTCGGGCAAGTTAGATCCTAAATGGGAGGGTCTCTTCGACTATTCGGGAAGTGAAGAGAGGAACTTATAGTCTAAAAAATCAGTATACCGTGGAACGTCGAACACCTGAAGAAGTATTACCAGTAAGCACGTCTGACACTTGAAGAAACTTTAGTTGTTTTTAATCGTTTATTTTCCCTTTGTAGTCACAGTATTTTTTTACTTCGAAAATGTTATATTCTGTCACCAAATAAATAAAAGGGTGGGGGGACATATGATGAGGACGCTAAGGTTATGGCCGAGAAGCATGACCAAACCCGGTGTGGCCCCTGATTCCTCCCAACCACCAAATTCATCTGTTATATTAAAGACTACGGTCGTGTACACATAAGACTACAGTCGTGTACACTAAAGACTACAGTCATTTACATTAAAGACTACGGTCGTGTATACTTAGACTACGGTCGAAATTAAACTTAAGACTACGGTCGAAATTACAACCGGTTACACTAAGGACTACGGTCGTGTACACCTAAGACTACGGTCGTTTATACTTAGACTACGGTCGAAAATACAATCTTTTACACCAAAGACTACGGTCGTGTACCCGAAAGACCACGGTCACTTATACCAAAACTAGAGCTATATATTATCGACTATGATTGTGGTTGTCGTGATAAAAATAAAAAATATAACAATAAGCAAGCATAAACCACATATTAAGATTTGTACAAGAAGCAAGCATAAACCACATATTTTGATAGAAGCATATATCAAACAAAAGTACGTTTCCAGGAAAATCGTCAATAACAAGTATGTTTCCAAAAGTTAATGCGATAAAAAGTTGTGGAAGATCACTCTTCTGAATCATCATCGTCGTCTTCACCGACCGATGGCATGAAGGGGGCACCCGTGAAATCAGCAGTCGAAAAGTGTTCTGCAAGCCAGTCTCTACTTTTCCTAAAAGCCATATCTCGGCCACGAACACCTACCATGCCCACGGTAGTCATATACTCTTCACTCCCCTTGTATTCCTCGATGGCGACTTCTCCCTTTACCATCAACTCTTGGGATAGTCGAGTGACGGAATCTTCCAGAGTTTGATTTTTGGCCCTAGTACGCTGCAACTGTTCTTCACACTCTTGTAAAGACTTCTCCCTATCAATAAGTTTTAATTCGCGATCATTGAGTGCTTCCGTCTTCTCGGCCAGTTCTCTGCGAGCGTCGCGTAACTCTTGACTTCTCTCTTCCAAAGCACGGCCAGTCTGATCTAGTTTTTCCGCCTGGTCACGCATTTTGCGGAAAGCGGAATGGCGAAGAGAGAGTATCTGTAGGAGAAGTAATAATGTTAAAAATAAGAAGTAAAGGGATTGATGCTTATCATAAGAGTGCAGGAAACGTACTCGTCGTTCTTCCACCATTATCGACCTTTCTAAACTCTCGGGAGATTTGTTCTTGCTCGCATCGATCACCTCCCAGTCTAAGCAGGAAGAAATGACTCGGCAATCTTCAGTCATCTTCTCTAGCGGACGGCGCATGTTACAGGTTGGTCGAGGCTCAGAAGAGGTCGTAGGATTAGAGATGGGAAATTCTGGAGTGTTTCTTCATTGAATCTTCGAAATAATAAATATTGATCTTCGTTTCGTATTTTTTCTCTTGTTTTCTCTCAAAATTCGGCTCTTATGAGTTAAGAACTCATATATATAGTTCCTTAATAGTATCCAAAAAGATCCCAAAAAATCATTGTAATCGCATCTAAAAAATTTCTTAATTAGAGTCAAACTCAAAAAAAGGAAATAATCCGCACTTGCACTTTTTATATTGGGCGATCGCCCAGGCCACTGATTTCGCCTCAGCCAATTTTCTCCTAAGTTGGGCATTTGCCCAGTTGTATTGTTTTCAAACATTCACATTTATTCCTCCAACTTTGGCTTTTGGTCATTTTAGTCCTCAAACCTTCCAATAGCCTCCAAAATGGTCATTCAAGTTCCAATTGAGTAAAAATGAGTCCCCATACTTCTGAAAAATCTTTTAATTTATTGTTCTTTCATCAATTCTTCTCCAATTTTAATAGACGTGTCCAAAACTGAAATAGAAAATATAATACTAAATTGAGTAGAAAATCAATAAAATAATGGAATAAAAGCTTAGTTAAAAGCCCGAATAAGTGCATAAACATTTTTCTTGGGAACGATAATCCAGACTCATTAGATTCACTTTATTATTTTTTAACGATATTGTGCAGTTGTTATTATAATTTCTTCAACAATACGCTAAATAATGGGCACTCATACTCTAATCAACTTTTGCAACTTTGACTATTCCACAATACTAACATTTAAAATACAAACTTGGAACTCTTTTTAGAAGATACAATTGTTTGAACACAATTTATCATCCTTCTCATTTTTTTTTTATACCATGAAATAAGTTAAAGTTTGAGTACTAAAATATTTATAAATTGCAGTGGAAATAAAATGTTTAGATGATGGGTAATAATCCCTTAAAACAAGATTATTGGAAAAATATGTGTCATATTTTTTAATTTTTAATTTTAGCTATCTTAATTAATATAACTGATTTTTAATGTTAAAAGAGTAGGTCAATGTTTTCGTTTTGACTAGTCTATATAACGCCAATTTTAACTGACTGTGCTGATAAGTAGATTATTTTTATAGATCAGTAAAGCTGGGATTTTATTTTATTTTCATACATGATATATTCTTATCACATGAATATTATTGACTGCTCTTTTTTTAGGTTAAATGGTATTTTATTATTCTCCTAGATTTGTTTAGTAAGGAAATATTTAAAGATAAATCTTAAGTTTCCTAAATTCTCCCCTTCTACAAATCTAGAATATCTTTCTACATATTCTTTCCTACAAATTTTCTTACCATTCTTGTTGCAGATTTTTAGGTAAGAAATAATTCTTAATTTGATTTCTACTTTAACTATAGGTAAGAGGACAAATCAATAAGGAATTAATACTTTGAAAATACAATTTTTGTTCTTGTTCTCCAAGCTTCAAACCGCCAACATCATTCAAAGTGAATAAGACATGGTGCTTCATTGATTAAGTTTTCAAAGCCAACGAGTTCTTCAAAACATTGAAGAATAAGGCTTTGAAAAATATTATTTGTGTTCTTGTTCTTCAAGAATTTATACGGCCGAATCAATTGAAGATGAACAAGACATGATCCTTAATTGATCAATTTTCATAGCAAAAAGGTTTTTTTCAAACTCATTGAAGAATAAAAATAAGTTGGTGCTCGACGAACAATTTCATATCTTGATTAATCTACTTGGCATGAAGTTAAGAACGGGGGTTCTTAATCCAAGTGGTGGTTGTGGTCAAAGTATAATAGGGAAGTGGTGACAAAGTCAAGACCGGTGGGCTTGATTCTACTTCATCAACAAGTTAGAAGAAGTATCAAATGGAGTTGATCTATTTTCTTTTGATTGTTATTTTGTTAATTTTGCGAAATTACAAAAACTGGATACTATTATATATTTAATCAAGATTATTAGTGTAATGTTTTTACCTATGGCATGGGTGCCCGTGGATGTTTTCCTTCAAGATTTACCATGTTACATCTTGTGTTCGTATTAATTGTTTAAATTCTGCACTTAACAAGATTGGTAAATGAATATTGATGTGCGAGTCAGAATTGTTATCATTGTCCAATTCTGACTGCGTTTTGTCTACTGCTAGTTTAATTAAGATTAAAATTACTATTAATTTAATTAATCTAAGTTTTAGAACTTTCAATTGGTATCAGATTGGGTTAACGTATTAAAGTGTGATTCGAAGAAACCTAGATATGGACGGAGCTCCATTTAGACCACCGGTTTTAGATGGAACTAATTATGCATATTGGAAAATTAGGATTCAAGTCTACATTCAAACTCTTGATGAAAAAGCTTGGCACTCTACTGTCTATGGTTATAAAACTCCCACTATTGTTGAAAATGGTGTGGAAAGAGAGACGAGTGGGCAACAACTGATTTTAATTATACAAATTGGAATTCAAAAGCTTTAAATGCCATATTCTCTTTTGTGGATTCTAATCAATTTCGTTTGATCTCTACTTGTCAGGTTGCTAAAGAAGCTTGGGACATCTTACAGATTGCTCATGAGGGAACCTTTTTCGTCAAGTCATCCAATACAAGGACTTTTATGCAAAACTCAAGGACTTCTATGAAAAACTCACCAAAAGGAATCTCTACTCTATAATTTGAACAACTAACCATGAGAGACGATGAACAATTCAAGGACTTCTATGAAAAACTCAGTGAAATCACCAATACAGCTTATACTTTGGGAAATAAATATTCGGAGAGCAAAATTGTAAAGAAAATTCTCAGATTCTTATCTGATTATTTTCACTCCAAAGTAACTGCAATTGAATAAAGTAAAGAGGTTGAGAATATGAAGGTAGAAGAATTGGTGGGATTATTGATGACATATGAATTACATCTACAAAGGAGAAAGAAATAAAAGAGATTTGATATTGCCTTCAAAATTAAAAACGATGAAGAAGAGGTTGATAGTGAGGAGAGTGAAACAAATGAAAACATGGCCATGCTCACCAAACAATTCAAAAAATTTCTAAAAGGAAATCAAAAAGGAAAGAACTTGAATTCTCCATTTCAACAAAAGAAGAGATTTCTAAGAAGGTAAAATCCTACTTCTTCCATGAATAGATCTGAAAATCGGATTCAACGTCATGAGTGTGAGGGTTTTGGTCACATAGTCTCGGAATGTGCAAATACTTTAAAGAAATCTCATACCAAGAAGGCAATGAATATCACTTGGAGTGAAGATGATGAAAAAGATTCAGATGAGGATGAGGATGACAAAACCATTGTTGATCAGGTAACGTCTTTAACTATGAACTTAACATCTCGTACTGATTCTATGCAAACCTTGATTGAAGGTTCTGACTTCTTGACTACAACATCTGAAGAACCAGATTGTGTCTGTTCTAACTGTAGTTGTGTGAAAAAAAATTAAAAGACGAACAGGAGAAGAACTTTTCTACTCATATCATGATGGAATTTTTGGAAGATGATAATGGTACAATTGATTCTCAAAATCATATTCTAACCAACCTCTTAAAAGAAAAGGATAATCAAATTGAAAACCTTCTTGATGAATCAAAAGTTTCAAAAGAAAGGATCAAGCAATTAATAATTGGAGCCTCTCGCTTAAGTGAAACACTTAGCTATGGAAGAACCTTAAATGTCAAAGAAGGATTGGGGTATGTTGGAAAAGATAAAGGAAAAGTTGGGAATCAGATCAGTTTCATCAAAGAAACACGTTCTGTTGTTTATCCAGACATAACTAATCCCATTGTTGTAAGTACTGTGGATGACTTTTTATGCAGGTTCTGACCAATGCCACAACTCAAAAATATTCACAACCATCAGTTAAACAACCAGTGTATCAATTCTCAATGCAAATAGGTATATCGAAATACTTTGTAAATTGTTGGATATGTAATCTTGGACATGACTCCTTTCATTGTTTATCTAACAATAACTTGATTAACAGACAAATGAGACACCATAATAATTCTAAAGTAAGACAAATTTGGGTTAGAAAAAGTGATTTACAATGTTATATGGTTGATGTTGCCTATTGAACGTTTATCCCTAATTCCTGGTATTTTGATAGTGGTTGTTCTAGATATATGACTAGTAATCGATCATATTTAACTAACTACAAGAATCAATCTTACAGGTGGTTTGGTTACTTTTGGTGACGGGGCACAAGGCAAAATTGAAGGTGTAGGTACTTTTCTTATTGATGGATTCTCACCTTTAAAAGAAGTTCTATTTGTGGTTGGTTTAAAACCTAACTTGATTAGTATAGGCCAATTATGTGATGATAAATACTTTGTTATGTTCTCAAAAAATTCATTTAAAGTCTTAAACTATGATGGTAATTGTATTCCACATGGTACTAGGTCCAGTGATAAATGTTATCTTCTTGACACCAACATTACTTGTCATATTTCAAAAACTAACACTACCGAATTGTGGAACAAAAGGTTGGGACATTTGAACTACACTGATTTGTTCAGACTAACAAAATTAAATGTAGTACGAAGTGTTCCTAAGCTTATTGAAAAATCTAAAGGATTGTGTGGCTCATGCCTAATAGGTAAGAAAACCAAAAGTACTCACAAACAAGGTAAGTTTCTTGCTACATCTCATGTATTGGGATTACTTCACATGGATGTGACCTATTCAAATTGAAAGTATTGGTGGCAAAAAAAATATATATCTATGTATGCGTGGATGATTTTTCTAGATATACTTGGGTAGATTTCTTAAGAGAAAAATATGATGTTTTTGAAAGATTTAAATTTTTGCATCTAAAAATAAAACAGGAAATATTTTGAGGGAATAAAAATAATGAGGATTAGAAGTGATCATGGGAGGGAGTTTGAAAACGCTACTTTCTTTACTTTCTGTGAACAAAATAGCATTTTTCATGAATTCTCTACTCCTAAAACCCTGAACAAAATGGTGTTGTAGAAAGGAAAAATATGTCTGTACAAGAGATGGCTAGAGTAATGCTAAATAGTAAGAAGCTTCCTGTTAAATTATGGGCTGAAACTATCAGTACAGCTTGTTATATTCTTAATCGTGTGTCTTTAAGAACGAGTACCACTCAAACCCCATATGAAATCTGAAAATGAAGAATACCTAATCTCAAGTATTTCCATACCTTCGGTAGCAAGTGTTATGTGTTAAATGCTCGGGAACACTTGAGTAATGTGTCTGTTTCAGACAGAGACAAACAGACTGAACTACTAGTATCCAGTTCGGGTATCTCTGCTCCTGCTTCTGGAAGTTCTGACGTACCAAATACCAATAACGAACAGAACATGAGAAGACAGCCTCCTTCTTGGATACAGAAAGCACACCCATTGGACAATGTTCTCTCAAATTCCGATGACGGTATGATGACTAAGAGAAGGCTTGCTAATGAACATGGAAATATTTGCTACCCTTCACAAATTAAAACCAAAAATATAAATGAAGCAATTATTGATGAAAAATAGGTTCTAGCCATGCATGAAGAGCTAGATGAATTTGACAGAAATGAAGTGTGGGAACTTGTACCTCGGCCAAATGACACAAATGTGATCGGGACAAAGTGTATATTCAAAAATAAATCAGATGAACATGGTAATATAGTCAGAAACAATGCACGCTTGGTTGCATAGGGATATACTCAACTAGAAGGAGTGGATTTTGATGAAACACTTGCACATGTGGCTCAACTTGAATCTATTAGACTTTTACTATATGTGGCATGTCAAAAGAGGTTCAAGCTGTACCAAATAGATATCAAAAGTACCTTTCTGAATGAAATTCTTAATGAAGAAGACTATGTTGAGCAGCCTAAGGGATTTTTTGATCCTCATTCTCCACACCAAGTGTCCAGACTCAAACAGGCCTTATACTGACTAAAGTAATCTCCATGTGCTTGGTATGAACGATTGACCGTGTTCTTTTATTCAATATAGAATATTTGACTAGCATTAAAAATTTAATAATTATAATTTTTCAAAAAAAAAATTAAAATTACATTTGAGACCTTATTTTCCATTTTTAAAAATTCAAGACTTAATGTGCAATTTCTGAAATTGCACTGGGTCCTCACAATTTTAAAATCAGTGGTCTTTTATGCAATTTCTAAAATTGCATAGGAGACTCCTTTTGAATTTTAAAATAGTAGGTATTTCCTACGCAATTTCCAATTTGCATAGAAAGCCCATTTAAATCTTTTAAAATTGGAGGGCTTCCCATGCAATTTTGGAAATTACAAGGAGGCCCCTGTCTCCAATTGAAACAAGGTCAAAATCCTAAGTGTTTCGACATGGCGGTGCCGACTCTACCAGTGCTGCTAGCCGAAAAAATTAATAAATAGGGTAGGGAATGGTGGCCTGCCGGTGTCAAACATCGGCGGCCACTTGTTTGGAATCACGAACAGCAGTGCTGCTGTTCGTGAAGCGGCGACGAAGATTAGTTGCACTGCATGTAGTAAGGTCGCCACTAGTTGCCATCTCCGGCAGCAGCGACTTCCAAAGCGCCGCCGCCGGTCACCACTTTCTCCCATTTTTTTTTCTTCCATATCATTAAATCCAAAACCAATTTCAGATTTTTCATTTAAAAAACTCATAACTTTTATTTTACTGTCATAAACTCAAATCAAATTAACATACCAATAATATTTATTGTTCAATTTATCAAAGTAGTCTAACGAACTCTAACAAGTAACAAGGTAGGCTCTGATACTACTGTAAGGAATTGACGTATACATACACAGTGGAAATTAAATCTACAATTCCTATAAGTCGGATCAACCTTTTACTTAGATAAAATTCATGATAGAGGTTTACTTTGATGAACACCGTGAAATCTAACTAGCTGGAGATGTGATATTCAATACCACAGTTGTTCAATTGTCCAGCCTCCAATGGTAACTCACACAGCAAGAACATATATGGACTTCCACAATCAAGAACAGATGAAAGTGGAACTTTGGGAGTGTGTATTGGGTTCTGTCTCTTGCTTGTGCTAGCAAATAATGAAGAAATATTCACTTGATTCTCTTCCTGTTGTGGCCCTAGTATTTATAGGCGACGCTAACCCTAGTTCTAGTCCTACTAGAATTGTGTGTTCTAGTCTTACTAGAACTTTGTCAGCCCACAATTAACGAACCCAATTAATTAATCTAATTAATTAATTTGGTCCAATAAGTAATAAAGTTCGACTTAACTAATTGGACCTTGGACATTAATTCTTACAGTTATATGTCACGGTATAATTGTCATGAACATTGGATTATTTAATTATGAGAGAAAACATATGCACGTTTAAGTATGTTAAACATGATTTAATTATTATGCTTCTTCAATTATCAGTCACATGTAGAAAAGAAAATAAGCATCAAGAGCATATAGTTACTACTGAACATGTGTTGTACGCTACCACACCAATCCATCCCGAACTTGGTGGTTAAACTCTAGTTCAGATAGAATTGAACTTTCGATCGATCCCGGTACTTGGGATCCTATGGATGAAGACATGGTCTCTCTGGATCCCATTGGATTTCATTCGGAGGAGGAGCCTTATTCCGACTTCATGCAGGCGAGTTGCAGCCTGCAATCCGAACTGAGGACGGGTTTTTGGGGTTAGCTCACACTCGCTTTAGTATTCTCTTATTTCTTACATGTGTCTACTATTTAGGCATAATACCATCACCATGCAAACTAGAAATACTTTTTCTTGGATAAAGGAACATATTACTTGATCTATCCTGTAGAAAGACATTACGATCCCTTGTGGAAAAAAATGATTTGGTGAGATGGAAAATTGATTCCAAATTAAAAGCAATACCTATTGTACCTTCTTCAAATTCTACTAATTATATTCCCCAAAATGTGGATCCCGCTCTAATAGCTCCGAGAACCGAGAAGAAGATATCAACAGCAATATTACGGGACAGCTCATGATGTTCATATCAATAGTGGTATTTGCTAGCAACAACATAATGGAGGCAGTCAATCAAAGATAGATTTTATGCCATAAAGGGACTTCATGCCAATAGACAGGCTTTATGCCATAAAAGGGCTTTGTGCCAACAGATAGGCTTTATGTCATAAAGGGACTTTATGCCTATATTATCATATAAGCTCTAGTGGTACAACCATGTACTCTCGTAGGGCTAGAACAAATAAGAGAAAGATAACAAAAAGGGAAAGCATGCCATGTCGCATCATAACACAATATTCATGCATAATGTTGCACATGAGCATATTCCATTCACTGGTATGACGATATACTCATCCCACATATTTTTCCAAATTTTAGATTATTATGATATGTTACTTAAGAGAATGACATCTGGGATTTGATGCATGATGATCGAGAGTTTCATTAAATACCAGTAGTAGATATGGGATTGTGTTATCCTCAACGCATAGGATATATACTACAAAAATAATTGTATTTTTTTTATCACTTCATACCATTTTCCCACCTGAGAATGATCATAAAATAGGTTGTAAGGCCATTGTATTCATGATGAAATGATAATTTGACATTTATCTACGACATCTTGACCTATAGCTACAGCAATATCTTTCTATTAGAGCGTAAAATTTATTTCAAACTAGAATAGTATTCTACCAAAATAGGTATGGGTACTCAGATTCTATGGTATGCCTACCTCATTCTAAGACACGTGTAGTTACCCATTTTTGTGAAACACGAGTACCCACGTTAAAAAAAGGTATCCATACATTTCCTTTAGGGTAAACATGGCCGGCATCATACATTGACAATAACCAAATAAACAAATTAAAATAATAGAGAAAATTAGAGAGGGTGTTACAAAGACACAAAATGAAATTCATGCTAATGTCAAACCATGATTGAATAGGGATACGCAAAGAGATACAAATCGATGTTCGATGCCTTACCTTAAGCGAACTGCCAAGTGCAAGAACAAGACACATAATGGATCACCTTACGGTGCATACTCGACAAAAAATAAGAAGCCACAATAAGAGAGAGGGAACGGTCCCGACCCACATGTCCCTCATCATGGAGTTTTAATATCAAGTGCAGTCAGAGACTACAATCTGGCACGCAGAGCTATGTTCCACAAAATAAAAAGGCATCTTTTCACAAAAAGCCCATGTGCTCCCATTGCACCCACGAGATTTTTGAGAGTTAGAGGCATACAATGCTATGAAAGATTAACCCTCGCTATCACAGTCTACATTTCAAAAAATAGAGTGTGACGCCGACTAAGTGAATCTGCAGGCCGATGAGCACCACTTTTATGTCCAATAAAGAAAGTGAATTGTTGAAGATAAGACACCCATAATTCATGGTAGGTAAAAATGATATCCTGTGTCTAGGGATGACAATGGAGAGGATCCAGGGTGTGTCGGCCCTATCCTGTCCCACCCCACAAAACATTTGGGGCACCACATTGTCCCTCCACTACCCCGATTAATTTTTTTCATTAAACTAAAAACAAACAATTAAATAAATTTGAATGAAAGAATTGGAATATGAAGGATTACGAATGTAGAATGTTATGGTTAAAGAAATATAAAATTGCTATAATATTTGTAGCAAACAAAACAAAAAAAAAATCCAAGATTGGAGTTGTGGTGTAGTGGTTGAGTTTTATAATTTAACACTTCTAAGCTGGGATTGAATACCATTTAGATCATTCCTAGCAAAAATTGTGATTTCTAGTTCTATTTTATGATTTTTGAAAAAAAAATTGAGGAGGCAGGGTGAGGCTGTCTCAGACCCGCCTCTATTAATCGAATATTAGGAGTAGGAAAACCTGGGACGAGGCGGGTCAAATTTCCATCCCTACCTATGTTGCCATGTGTTTGAACACCTCATGGCCAGTGAAAAGAATAAACTCTCCCTAAAAGAAATAATGACGCCAATGGCTCATCGCTTGACCAACTACGTAAAATTCAACATCATAAGTTTTATACATGTGCTTAGAATTGGACATCTTCTCACTAAAGTAGGCCACATGACGACTTGAATCAACACAATGCAGTTCAAAAAGTAATACAAAATCCAATAAGACAAGAATGGGGCACTAGTCAGGCACATTTTGATCACCTAAAAAGTGCATTGGGTATCCTCAGTCAACAAAAATTTTCTTCCTTCATACAGTCTGTTATTAGAGCAATAAGATTGTCGACAATAAAAAGAAGTTAGAGTGTATATGTCCTGCCCGAATTCGGGCAGCATATAGTTGCCCAAAGAAGTTAACCCATGGAAGCTCTGGGCATGTGTGAGAGTGTAAGGTGGCAGCCAATCACGCCTCGCAGGAAATAACATAGCCTAAGAATAACACCTAGTTGGCGTGGAAAACACACATATAATGTGTCGTAAGAAATGATTGTCTGTAGATGAGAATATCGCCTAAGTAGACCACCACAAACTTACCGTAAATGGACGAAGGGATTGATTCTTCACCCGCATAAATATATTTGGGACGTTGGAGAGTCTGTATAGAATCATAACCCACCCATATAACCCTCACAGGTTTTGAATGTAATCTTCTATTCATCACCTGGGCAGATATGGATTTGATGATAACTACCTTTCAAGTCCAACTTGCTAAAAATGTCATGATACCCCAAATGATCTAACAAGCCATCAAGGTGTAGAATGGAAAAATAGTAATGTATAATAATCTTTTTGATAACTCGGTTATCAACACGTGTATGCCATGAACCATCTTTTTTCGAAGTCAATAAAGTGGGAACTACACAAGGACTTAGGCTCTCATGAATATGACCACGTGTCAAAAGCTCATTCGTCTATCGACGGAGTTCTTTATGTTGAGAAGGACTCATACGGTAATGTAGAGATTAGGAAGTGCCATCTAGGCTCCAAGTCAATATGCTGCTAAATGTCACGTAACATTGCAAATTAGACTAGATGTACGGAGGGAAAACATCACTAAACTCACCCAACAAAGACTGTACGATATGGGGCACCTCTTCCTCGGACTCGACTGTGAGACCAAACATAAAGAACACCACCCCTAAATCAGTAGCCTCATGTTCAAAGAATGTTTGAGATAACATATTGGTGCTAGTAGATACTAGCACGGACTTGCGAGACTCACGTAGGTACTAGCACGATTTTCTGGCCATTGATTGTGAAAGTATAAGTATTAGAATGTCCATCGTACAATGTATGAGGACCGAACTGCCATGGATGGCCAAGAAGAGTATGGCACGCATCCATGGGCACTACATCACACCACATTTCACCACAATACAATTGTCTAACTGAAAGCTTGACTATGACCATAACCCGTTGTTTCAACTGTCAATTTTGAAATCCCTTTTCAACCATTTGAGAAGTAAAACTTTGAATGTTTTTCAACTGATAACCCCATTTTTTGGACTACCTTTGCTAACACTGCATTCTCACAAATCTTATAATCAATAAAAAAATAAAAAACTCTCTATTCGACAGTACATGTAGTTGAAAGATATTAGAATATAACCAAATAGTGACATCATCTTTCGGTGTGAGGTAGAGACAACAGACACCCAAAAGAGGACTAGTATCTCCGACAATAATTTTTTCCTCAACATCATTAACAATTTCCTCATCAAACGCAGATGTTGTATCTATCATATGTGTCATTTCCTATCTCTTTTGTGAACAAGCCCCATCTAGAGTTCACTTGGGACATGGGACACTCTACCTACCAATGACCTAACTTTCCATAGCCATAACAACGAACCCCCTTCATTGTCACACACCTGAAGCCATTCCACGTTGCACATGACTAGCTTAAGGTATGTTGGTTGCGGCACCATTGGTGGTGGTGGGCCAGAAGCATTGCGAGTGGTGTAGGAGATTTCTGTTTGCCATATCTAACATCACCACTGCCTAAAAACAATCTCCATGCCTCAACAATTGCTTCTGTAATTGAATTGCTCTTGAAAATTAAGAAAGAGTTCGCTTATATACCTCAAATCAGTTTTTTCATCAAATATTATGATTTCACATCGGGACAACAATTGATAAAATTATGTGGTTTAATCATCGACCAAATGAGTCTTTTGGCAAATATTCTAAAAATGCTAATAAAGATTATGTAGGGCCAAAATTGGCACAACCAGAGCCAATGCGATTAAAAAAAACAAAAAATTAAAATGAACACAACACATATTTTTTCGGCCTAAGCCCTACTAGCACCTAATCCCCCGTTGAGCATCTGTTTAAGGATTACATTCAAATCCACTAGCACAACCCCAAATCAGGGTAATGAGTATATATTACAAGGTTTGATCTTGCACAAAGATCCAAGAACAAAATAAACCCTCAGGTTTATCTAAAACTCAGAAAGAGTTACTGTTTATTAACTTACACAAGGAACCTTTCTCTCACAATATTTTTACTCAAAAAATGAAGAAGAAAGAAGAAGAATAAGAATTATCTAAAAGATCAAGAAGCTGAAACGTTTAGGGTTCTTCTTACACTTCAGAGATGAATGGTATGCCCAAAACGATGAGCCAAACCTGTCTTAATAAAGGAACACTCCAGAACTTAAATCCAATAGCTGACTGAGGACCACGTGTCCTCATCTTAGCATAGGACGCGTTCAAGAATCCAAAATCGTGTTTTATACAAACACACTTCTCAAAAACCACTTAATAAAAGAACCACCTAGAGATAAAGTTTGGGCCAGCCCATATTCCTCATTGGGCTTCAACGTGTGCAAGCAACCCACCACGTTACAATCTCTACCTTTGCTGAACTTGAAGTCGTACCAGAGTGGACTTCAGTAAACCAATAGTAAACATCATGTGATATGTTTACGTGTAAAGAAGAAAAGAAACAAAGTTAGTACTGTTCCAAATTCAAGTAACTCAAAGAGTCCTTGAATTTGTTCAAAGAAATTACTTGTGTACCTACATTAGCTGGATTGTATTGAGTTGGAATTTTACTCAATTTAATCATACTTTTTTCGATTATATCTATATTTCAGCGAAACTTCACATCTATATGCTTTGTCCTATCATGAAAAGTAGTATTTTTACTCAGGTGTATAGCACTTGATTATCTGTACAAAGTTCCACTTAGTTTTCAGAAAAACCAAGCTCTCCCAATAATTCTTTCAGCCACAAACCTTATTTGACTACCTCTGTGGCAGCATTGTATTCAACTTCAGTAGAAAAGAAGGCAACAAGTTTTTATAATTAAGATTTCCAGATAAAACAGGTTCCATATATGACAAACATATAAGCTATAGTTGATTTTCTATTATCAAAGTTACCAAAATCAATATAACATCTAAGGTTAAGTCCTTTCTTTTATTTGTTTTGAACATCAAACCATATTTTTGAGTTCCTTTTAACTATCTAATCAATCTTTTTAAGGCATCCTACTGTAATTTTCTAGGATTTCCCATATATCTACTTAGAACACTAATATCAAAGGCAATACAGACCAACATATACATAACAAAACCCACAACACTAGCAGAAGGAAATGCACCAATAATTTTAATTCTTATTTTTAGGTGATTGATTTGAAGACAATTTATAATTATTTGCAGGACGTAAACTAACAGAGTTTACATCAACTAAAGAAAATCTTTTAAAAAAATTTGAAACATAAGATTCTTGATATAAAAACAATTTACCTTCATACATTTTTCTTTTTTATTTCCTTCTCTAAAATTTTTCTAGCATGACCAAGTTCTTCTTTTTAAATTCAAGCTTTAATTTCTCTTTGATTAGTTGAATTTTCTTAACATTGTGGCCATCAAGAAGCATATCATCAACATATAGTAAATGGTAAGAATTTTGAATTCTCATCTTCATTATAGTAAAAACAGGGATCATACTCACTTTTCTTGAAGTTTAAGGTCTGAATATAATAGTCAAATCTCTTATACCATTGTCTTGGAGTCTGTTTCAATCCATAAGGACTTATTCAACAAACATACAAAGTTTTTGTTTCTTTTATTTACAAAGCCTTTTGGTTTTCATCTAAGGTTCCATACAAGAAGGAAGTTTTCACATCTAATTGTTTCAATTCAAGATCAAACTGAGCTACTAAAGCAAGTAACGGAAGTGTATTTAAAAATAAGAGAGAAAATTTCATTGTAATCCATCCCTTTCCTCTGAGTTAAACATATTTCTACTAATCTAGCTTTGTACCTTATATCACTAGATTTTAACTCACCCTTTTTGATTTACAAACCCATTTGAAGTCAATGAGTTTATATCCTACTATTTTTCCACTAAGGTTCAATTTTGATGTTTTTTCAAAGAATCTATTTCTTATTGCATTGCTGCAAGCCACTTGTTTGAAATATTACTTGTCATTGCTTCTTTATATGTATTGGTTCTAAATTCAATATATCAGACTCAAAATAAGTAGAGGCAAATTCAACATTCTGATACCTAAGAGGTGGTCTTATTTCTCTTCTTGTCCTATCTCTAGCTAATTGATAATTGTTTAGATTCTCCACATCATGAGGATTGTGATCCGGATTTGTTTCATTACCATCTACAACAATTTGATAATCAGTTACCTATTCTTCTTGAGGATGCTCGACCTCAATTTCTAGATCATTGTTATTTATGGATATCTCTGTAACTACAAAGTCTTCATGACTTAATTTTTCTTCATTTTTATCACTTAGATAAGGGTAGGCATCTTCATTAAAGATCACAGATCTATTTATCATTACCTTATACTCTCTGGAATCTCTTACCAATAGCCTATAGCCTTTTATTCCTTCACCATAACCTAAGAAAATACATTTAATTGATCTAGGTTTCCAATTTACTCTCAGTTTGATGTGCATAAGCAGCACATCCAAATGTTCTTAGATGTGTGTAAGAGGTACTGACTCTAGACCATAAATGCTCTGGAACTTTAAAGTCCAGAGCACTAGAAGGACACATATTTAATCAGGTAGCAAGTAGTCTTTACTGCTTCTTCCCAAAATATTTTGGGTAGACCTGACCGTAACAACATGCATTTGGTTCTTTCAAGAATGGTCTTATGCATCCTTTCAGCTATACTATTTTGCTAAGGGGTGTAAATAATTGTTTTGTACCTAAGAATGCCTTCATTTTTACAATATTAATCAAACTTAATATTATAGAATTCAAGCCCATTATCAATTCTTAAGATTTTTACTTTTTTACTAGTTTGATTTTCTGTAACAGTTTTCTATTCCTTACAAGATAGAAAGGTGTCTGATTTTGATTTTAACAAGATGGTCTAAACCTTTCTTGAAAAATCATCTTTCTTGAAAAATCATCTATTATAAGTAAAAATACTTATAACCAGACATAGTACTTATATGAGCAGGGCCAATAAATCACTGTGTATATAATCTAATATATTCACAAATTTATGAATCCTTGTTTCAAAAGTAATCTACTCTGTTTTCCTAATACACAATGCTCAAAAAAAGTTAATTTTTGTATATTATCACTTCCAAAAGCACCTACCCTTTTTAGGAGTTGAAGTCTTTTCTCACTAAGATGACCAAGTCTTTTGTGCCATAACTCTAATTTATCATATTGAACAACAAAGTTAATTTCAGACTTACCAATGTAAGGAAGAGCTTTAAGGACATACAATCCATTTTGTTGAGAAGAGTTTGCAACCAAAATATCCCTTTTCTGATTTGTATAGTACCATTACTAATTTGAGTGCATAAACTCTCTTTATCAAATTAGGAACATATCTTACCTTTTCTAAAACTAGTTGGTGGTTACTATTGAGCTTTGGAATTATTTTCCCAACTCATTTAACCTCACAACTAAAATCATTTCCTAACTTTACCATTACATAATCTAAACTGACAAAATATGTGAACCATCCTTTATTGAGCTCATGTGGAAAAAACAAATAGAATCAAGAATCCATTCTTGGTTCTGATCACTGATAATGGTAACATAGGTCACATCAGTGTTGGCCACAACTTTTCCTCTTGTTGTGGCAACTTCTTCTTCATTTTGGGAATTGTTTTTCTGATGTGCCATCTTTTTAAAACAATCTTTGATTATATGTCCTAACTTCCTACATGTAATAACACTTTGTATTCTTTGTTTTTGATTTGTTGTTTGTCTTTTTATCTTTATTCTTATTAAAAAATTATTCATCTGGAATTATTTTCTTTTATAGAAATTTTATTACATGTGTTGTTGTTTCCTCTCACTGATCCATTAGCTTTAGCAAACAAATTTTGAGCAACTAAGGCTTCCTTATAGTCAGCTTTAAATTCTAATTCTCTATTCATTAAAGAACTATGAATTATATCAACAGTTAAGTCATCTCTATCATAATCTAGGGCATTTTTGATATCTTTGTATTTCTTACCTAATGCATATAAAAAACCTACAACCTTCTCATCACTAGAGATTTTTCTTCACAAGTAGTAAGATCTTGAGTTATTTTATTGAACGTATCCATATTTTCTTCAAGATCAACACTAGAATCAAGTTTGAAACTGAAAAATTGTCTCCACAAATAGCATTTATTTGGCAAAGTTTTGGCAAGATAAAGTTCTTCAAGATTTGCCTATAGTTCAGAGGCCTTTTTAGTTTCTCTGACTTTTCTCAAAACAGTATCAGATAAGTGAAAAAAAAGTACTCCGAGCCATTTCATCTTGTTTTTGATTTTTTTATTTCTTCAAGGCCTTCAGGCCATGATTCATCAATGGCTTTAGCACACTTGTGTTGAAGCATTAAGGCCCTAATCTTTTAGCTCAAATGCTAACTATGGTAAATTTATACACAATAGTATGCAAATATTCATTATATCTTAAAAAAATTAACAATATACTAGACATGTTAATTTTTCTGCCAAAAATAGTAAAAATACCAAAGAAGCCCTTCTTAACTAGCCCTACTTTCCTCATATTCTAGAATTCTCTAAAAGAATCCTAGACAAAGGTTATATAGGAGAGTTTTCAAAAGGGATTTTCAAGATATACTTATCACGGTTGTTTTTAGGCTAAGAAAGGTCACCAAATGAAAGATGCATGTGAAGTTTAAACAAGAATACCAAGGTGTTTCAAGAACTTCCCAAATCTGAAAGATTTCTTGATGAATCTTTCAAAATATAACAAATCTAGGGTTCCAAAGGAACTAACTTTAGGAATACGAACCGCCTGGCCATATTTTGGCTTTAACCAGTGCTCTAATAACACTGTAGGGCCAAGATAGGAAGTATCAGCACCAGTGCAATTTAAAAAACCAAAAACTAAAATGAACACAACACAAATATTTTTTTAGTCTAAGTCCCAGAGGTTCGGTGACAACTTTTAACACATAATCTCCCGTTGAGCATCCATTTAAAGATTACGATCAAATCCATTAGCATAACACCAAATCAGGACAAGAAGTACATATTACAAGGTTTGGTCTCGCATAGAGATCCAAGAACAAAAGAAATCCTCAGATTTACAGATATAAGAACTCAAACACTCAAAAAGAGTTATTTTTCATCAACTTTCACATAAACCTTCCTCTCACAATATATTCACTCAGAAAAAGAAGAAGATGAATTATCTAAAAGATCAAGAACCTGGAATATTTAGGGTTCTGCTTATACTTGAGAGACGAATGGTAAGTCCAAAAGGAAGAGTCAAACCATCCTTAATCAATGAACTATCTAGAACTTCAATCCAATTGTTGACTGAGGACCATGTCTCATCATCTTAGCATAGGACTTGTTCAAGAATCCAACGTCGTGTTTTAAACAACCACTTAACAAAAGGGCCACCATGAGATAAAGTTTGGGCCAGCCCATATTCGTCCTTGGGCTTCAATGTGCAAGCAACCCACCACCTTATAGAGTATGGGAATAGTTTAATGGAAAAAACGTGCCCTTCATATTATTTTTCAGTTTGTCTCTGGTAGAAATTTTTATTTATTAAATTTGTGTGGCCTTGAGTTGCTGCAACCATGCAGCTAAAAGTGAATCTTGATGTCCCTCTAGAACTTCTTTGAATTCAAACACCTTATCCATTGCCAAAAGACAATCCATGTATTCATTGTGGTCAAGATTTTTAGATAACTTAGCGATAGCAAGTTTCAGTCCGCTTTTCCACCATTGATCGTCCACTGCCTCAACTAAAAAAGAATTATCACCATAAGAGTTAGACCCATTAGGGAACCTACTTTGGCGATGGTGGTTACTTTACAGGGCTGCCATCCACACAGTTATTTATTCTAGTTGGCGACGCAGGTCTTGGTTTTCGTCACTCAGAATACTTCTTCCATGGGATTTCATGAACGGCATTCATCATTCTTCTCACTCTACCAACAAGTGTGTTGCGGGTTCTAATACCACAAATGGTGAAAACAAACTTAATGTATAGAAAACTAGTACATAAGGTCCAAAGTTCTTTGTCTAGATAATAAATTTTAACAACTAGTTGACAATAGCTGCGAATTTGATTATCAAACAAAAGTTGTAAAAGACCTACATATGCTAAAAGGTTAAGAGGTTGTACTCTTTTCATGAACTTTTAAGTGAGTTTTATAGATTTATTAGGAATTAATAAAAATCTTCTATAAACTTGTGTAAACTTTCTTTAAAGACTTTCATTTTTGGGAAAAAAAAAGGTTATCCTAAATGCCTGTATAATTTAATATTAGCACTTTTCTGGTGAAGTTTTTTAACAAATTTTGATAAAAAAGTTGATGAAATGAGTGGTTTAAAAGTTGTTCAAAATAAGAGTTTTTTGGTGGAGCTTCAAAATTGATTACAAAGCTGAAATCAAAGTCAACAATTATAATTTTAACCGCACCTTTCATGGGAACTACATTTTTATTAACTTTTAAAATTGTTGACTTTGATTTCAGCTTTGTAATCAATTTTGAGGCTCCACCAAAAAACTCTTATTTTGAACAACTTATGCATGTCCAAATCATCCACAACACATGTAATTAAAAGTCCAAAGTAATAAATCATACACCAGCTCCGCTTGTGTATGATATGGAAATGGAGAAGCTGTAATATCCTCTTAACTATGCTCCTTAAGGAAGCATGGCAGAGATTAAACAACTCATTTGTATTTTCAATGTCACGACCTTGACCAACAAAATTTTGAAGATGATAACGGGTACCTCAAAAAGAAGCTAAGAATTGACGTAAATTTAGAAATCCACAATCTACCAAAAACTATTTACATGGACATCAAATAATAGTAGAATTAGCAAGTAACTTATAACATATATAATCATAATTATAAAAACATAAAAAGATAAATGGAATTATAAAGTCATACCTTGTAGCACTTTACTTCCTTTTCTCCTTGTTAAAAGCATCACTCAACACTTTAGAATCACGTGTCGATCCACCCACCCACTAGCACATATATAAATTCTAAATCAAAGTTACAAGCATCTAAAACATTATGCAAAATAATTCCATGATGATTTCTATAGCCACGTGTGTCATGTCTAGTAACTACCAAGTTACCATTGCTGGAATATGGGTACAATCAATAGATCCAGTGCAATCCTGAGATAATAAAACAATACAAATAAATAACGAGAACGCTAACTATAACAACAACAACAATAATAATTTCATCATTTACTTTAAACTAAGGGTCAAATCTTGTACTTTTCCATATTTTTTCTGGCACTGCTGATCCCGATTTGACCATCACTAACCACATCTGCTGCAAATTTTTTTAATGTCTGTAGTAGTGAAATGCAATCGACCAATTTTTTGACGAATTAAGTAATATCGAATATTTTGACCAATCGTAGAATGTTACAAGTATTTCTCCAGTACAAATATACCTTGTATCATGTAAGTGTGCTTTATCTTTAATGACGTTGCTTAATTTCAGAAACACATCGGTATATATTCTAAAAACTTGTTGAAAGGTCTCTCGATTCTCCTTTAATATTTTATGTATATAAGTATATCCATGTCTAGTTTTTGGTCTTCAAGTCCGATAACATTTGACACATTCACTACACATATTAGCTATATCATCATTTAACAAGTAGAGAATAACTTGAATTACCAGCCACGAATATCTAATTAATAGTTTTATATAATGCTTATTTCTTCTCAACTTTTTCAATCTTGTCCATCTGTATGTCATGATCTTCATACATGTTGACTATATAAATGAAAGCACCTAAAAATAAAAATAAAAATAAAAACTAAAAATTTAAAGACATACACAAAGAAAATGATAACGTTATGTAAAAAAGAATCAAGTATTACTAATTCAATGTGCAATCAACCAACAACTCAAAAATTGTAGAATTCATTACTATTTAAAAGTTAAAAAATCCATAAACAGTAGATGAACAATCCAAAACTATAAAATTCACTACTAATCATGTCCGAAAAAATGTCTCATTTCAATTAAATGCTATTTATTTAGAACACTCTACTAGTGTTATGTTCAAGTGTTGAAAAAAATATGTGTCATATTTTTTCATCTTTTTATATTAGCTCATATTATTAGGGGTGGCAAAACGGCTCGTCGGCTCGGCTCGTAAAAGCTCGGCCCAGCTCGGACTCGGGCTCGTCGAACCACGAACACGAGCTAAGGCCGAGCTGGAGAAAAAAAAATGTCCGACGAGCCCACGAGCTGGGCTCGTGGGCTCGTTATGAGCCTAGCTCGTTGGGCTCGTGGGAACGAGCCCACGAGCCGGCTCGCCGAGCTGGCTCGTGGGCTCGTTCCCACAAGCCAGGACGAGCCACGAGCCGGCTCGGCTCGTGGCTCGTCCACAACGGTCACGAGATCGTGACCGTTGGCAACGGTCATTTTTCATTTTTTTTTTTTTTTTTTGTTTTTTCCTTTCATGATTTTCCTATAAATACCCTATTTCTAAACTCATTTTTTCACACTTCAATCTTTTATCTCTCATTCAATTACATACTCAATCTATTATAAATTCTCAAATCTCAATATTTGTGTTCTAAGTAATTAGTATCTAGTATCTTATTATCTAGATATTACGCTATAATTTTCTACTTCTACTAATTTTCTACATTTCTATTTTCTAATTTCTACGTTCTACTAAATCTTCATCTTCTCCTATTTTCTTTTTCTATTATTCCAAATGGCATACAACCGAAGTGATGATGATTTCAGTGGTCTTAATTACATTCCAATTCCAGAAGACATTATTGATCAGTTTGGTGGTAGCACTGATCCAATTGATTTGGAAGACATTCATGACGACGCCAATACACATGAAACTACTACCATTGGCTCTAGCACTAAACGAAAAGCCACCAAACAAAAGGCTAAATGCTGGGAGCATTTTCAGTTGGTGCCGACTGGTAAACTAGTGAACGGAGTCCCTGAGTTCAAAGCACAGTGTAAACACTGTCAGGAGAAGTTTGCTTGGCAGAAGGAGATTGGCACGACCCATCTAAACAGACACTTCAAAAAGTGTCAATACAAACATGGAGGTGTGGATTCAAATCAGGCACATCTCCAGTTTGGATCTCCAGGGGCCGGGTCTAGTGGTCCTACTCTCAACAACTGGATATACTCACAAGAACTTATGCGACACGAAGGACTACCGAAATTGATAGCAAATGTCGAGTTTTCACTAAGCTTGGTGGACAATCCTCATTGGACTACATTCATCCAAAAATATCGACAACTAAGGTACGTTAGTATTTCTAGAAATACACTTCGTAGAGATACTATTGTTAGATATAATACTAAAAAAGAAGCTATTATTAATGATATTCATAATTACAATGGTGTTGTATCTTTTACATCAGACTTATGGACAGGTTGTAACAAAAAAGGATACATGGTAGCAACTGCACACTACATTGATAATAATTGGTTAATGCATAAAAAAGTAATAGTATTTAAACAAATAGACTATCCTCGTAATGGAAATAATATTTATCAAGTTTTATTAAGTGTGTTACAAGAATTTAAATGTGATTCTAAAGCTCGTAGTTTTACATTTGATAATTCAGGCCCAAATAATATAGTAATTGAAAAATTAATGCAACATTGTAATCCACAATTTGATGGTATTTTATTTCATATTCGTTGTGTGTGCCATGTGTTTAATTTAATTGTACAAGATGGATTACAATTTATACGCCCACAATTAGAAAAAATTAGATTTTCTATTAATTATATTTCGGTTTCACCATCAAGAAAACAAGTTTTTGCTGCTTTATGTATAGAAAATGGGCTGCAATCAAAATGTTTTGCAACTGATGTTGGCAATAGGTGGAATTCAACATATCTTATGCTTGAATCGTGTGAAGGTTATGAAGATTGCATTACTGTATATTATAATGGCCGACACTCACACGGCTCAGAATATGATTTAGAATTACATGATTGGGAAATATGTGGTCATGTTAGAAAATTTTTAAAAGTTTTTTACGACGCAACAAATGCATGTTCTGGTGTTTATTACCCAACTACTCCACTTGTTTTAAATCATTTCTATTATATTGCTAACAATTTTCATAAGTATAAGAATTTTGCTCTTTTTACTAGTATTATACATGTCATGGAAGCTAAATTTAGAAAATATTGGGAACAATTACCTATGTTATTTCCATTAGCATGTATCATGGATCCTCGACTTAACTTAGAGGGTACAAAAGTAACAATAATGGCAATTTCAGATAAATTAACTTTTGGAAATCCAGTCACGTGTTCTAATTTAGAACAAACTTTATGTTCTATGTATGAGATTTATGCTGAAAATGCCGGTACAAACGTTGTACGACCCCCTAATCCAACATATACTTCGTCATCAACTGATGACATTGACTTATGGAGTTACGTCAGTACACATAGGACCACTCAAAGTCAACAATTAGTTGGTTCTTCTTCTAGTTCTTCCCTTCCCTATTCTAATGATACACCTGTAGAGTTAGGTAGGTATTTTGGACATGATGTGCTTAGTATGTTAGATGAAGAGGAGAGAAAAAATTTTGATATACTTAAATGGTGGAGACAACATCAACGTAGTTACCCAATTCTTTCCAAAATGGCACGTGATCTACTAACACCTCCGGTGTCAATTGTAGCATCGGAGGCTGCATTTAGTATAAGTGGCAGGGTTTTATCTGATATCAGGTCAAGACTCAAAGCTGACATTTTAGAAAGTTTACTGTGTCTAAAGGATTGGGATGATGCCGAACTTCGAATTCAAGACAAAGTGGACAGAATAATGTCTGAAGAACTTGAAGATTTGAATATGGATTAATCATATTCGTAGAATCGTAGTAAGTATTATTTTGCATTAATATTTCTGTATTTGAAGAATTTTTCTTATTTTAATAAAAAATTGTACACGTAACATCTTGTTCGTGTACAATTTTAACTCCGCCTACTTTTAAAGTAGCCGGTCCCAAGCCCGGAAAAAGGAGGAGGGTTTTTAATTATACATTTTTAACATAAACGATTTTCGATTATGTATTCTTTTTTATTTTCAAATTTAAAAAAATGTAAAACACAAAAAAATAGAGGTAGATTTTAAATCTTTAATTTTTAACATAAATGATTTTTTATTTCTACTTTCTTTTTTATTTTCAAATTTCTTTTTTATTTTCAAATTCAAAACAAAAACTTAATCAAATATGAAGATTTTAAAAAACATAATCAAGATGATTCAATAAAAATTTTAACATAAAGATAAATATTTAATCTTTAACATAAAGATAAAGATAAATAAATGATTCATTTTAAATATTTACATTTTGTTCTTTAATAAAATAAATAGAAATTAGAATATAATGATTTATTTTCAAATTTTAAACAAAAAAAAAAAATTAAAAAAACAGGGCCGAGCCGAGCCGGCTCGTTCCGGCCCACGAACCGTGGGCCGAACCGAGCCCACGGTTTGGAGACGAGCCGAGCCCAGCTCGTCCCCATGGACGAGTCGAGCTCGTGATTTATGGGCTGAGCCGAGCCATGGCTACATATTACTGATTTTTAATATCAAAAGAGGAGGTTAACGTTTTCTTTCTGACTGGTCACGTTGCTGTCATTTCTGACTAACTGAGATAAAATGTAGATTATTTTCCAGAACAGTGGGTTGTATTTCTGTTTACTTAAATATATCTTCCTAATCACGTCAATTTCAGGAATAGCCCACTTGTAGGTTAAATGATCTTTTCTTATTCTCTTGGATTTGTTTAGGAAGGAAATATTTAAAGATATTATTGAGTTTCTTAAATACATTTATTGTACAAATCTAGAATATCTTTTCATATATTATTTCCTACTAATTGTCTTATCATTCTTGTTTCAGATTTTTAGGTAAAAAATAATTCTTAATTTGATTACTATTTTACATATAATTCTTAATTTGATTACTACTTTACCTATAAGTACAAATCAACAAGGAATTAAGCTTTGAAAATACAATTTTGGTTCTTGTTTCTCCAAGCACAAACTGGTCGGATTCTTGGTGGAAAAACAAGAGTCGATACTTCATTGATTTTAGTATTAAAGCAAAAAGGTTTTCTTCAAATTCACTGAAGAATCAAAAACAAATTGGTGCTCAAGGAACAATTCCATATCTTGTTTAATCTACTTGGTGTGAAGTTAATAACGGGGGTTCTAAATTCAAGTGGTGGTTGTGGTCAAGTATAATAGGGAAGTGGCAATAAAGTCAAGACCGGTAGGTTTTCCATTTCATCAACAAGTCAAAAGAAGAAGTATCAAATGGAGTTGATCTATATTCTTTTGATTGTTATTTCATTAATTTTGTAAAATTGTAAAAATCAGATACTATTGTATTTTTATTCAAGATCATTAGTAAATTATGTTTATCCATGGCATGGGGACCGTGGATGTTTTCCTTCGAGGTTTACCACGTTATATCTTGTGTTCATATTTAATTCTTTAAATTCTGCTATACACAAATTAGGTAAAAGAACACTGCTTTAATCTACGAGTACGTGTCACAACTGTTTCTCAATATAACGCGCCAGTTCTGACTATGTTCTATCTTCTTCTCATTTAATTAAGATTCAATTTTTTAAATATAATTAATATAGGTTTTATAACTTTCAATTGGTATCAGAGCAGGAACACTTATATAAATGTCATCCAAAAAACCTAGATATAGATGGAGTTCCGTTTAGACCATCGATTTTAGATGGTACTAATTATGCCTACTAAAAAAATTAGAATTCAAATCTATATCCAATACCTTGAAGAAAAAGCTTGGCACTTTATTGTCCATGGCTATAAAATTTCTACAATTGTTGAAAATGGTATAGAAAGAGAGAAAAAGACAGACGAGTAGACAACAACTAATTTTAATTATATTAACTGAAATTCCAAAGCCTTACATGTCTTATTCTCTTTTGTAAATTCTAATCAATTTCATATGATTTCTACTTGCCAGGTTTCTAAAGAAGCTTGGGACATATTACCTATTGCTCAAGAAGGAACCTCCATTGTCAAGTCACATACTTCTATACAAAACTCAATGACATCACCAATACAGCTTATACCTTGGGAAAGAAATACTCATAAAGTAAGATTATAAAGAAAATTCTCAGATCCTTGCTTGACCGTTTTCACTCCAAAGTTACTGTCATTAAAGAAAGCAAAGATATTGAGAAAATGAAAGTTGAAGAATTGGTAGGATCAATAATGACATATGAACTACATCTACAGATGATGAAGAAAGACAAGGAATCTAGTATTCCCTTCAAAATCGAAAAAGATGAAGAAGAGATTGATGATGAGGAAAGTGTAACTAATGAAAACACGAATATGCTCACCAAACAATTTTTAAAAATTCTAAAAGGAAATCTACAAAAGAAGAGATTTCCGAACAACACAAGACAAAACCCCACTACATCTATGAATAGATATGACAATCGAATTCAATGTCATGAGTGTGAGGGCTTTGGTCACATTGCTTCTGAAGGTGCAAATACTCTAAAGAAATCTCGTACCAAGAAAGCTATGAATATTACTTGGAGTGAAGACGATGAAAAGGATTCAAACTCAGACGAGGAGGATAAAATTACTGATGATCAGGTAACGTCTCTCACTGTGAACTTATAGTCTAGTATTGACTCCATGCAAAAATTGACTGAATGCTTTGACTCCTTGACTACAACATCTGAAGGACTAAAATGTGAGTGTCCTACCTGCATTAGTGTGGACAACTAATTAAAAGACAAACAGGAGAACTTTTTCTATTCATGTCATGATGGAATTTTTGGAAGACGATAAGGCAGCAGTTGATACTAAAAATGACACTCTAATTAATCTCTTAAAAGGGAATGATGATCAAATTGTGAATCTTTTTTATGAATTAGAAAAATCAAAAGAAATGGTCAAACAACTAACAATTAAAGTCTCTTGCTTGAGTGAAACTCTAAGCTATGGAAGAACTCTAAACATCAAAGAAGGTTTGGGATATGTTGGAAACGGTAAAGGAAAAGTTGAAAATCAGATCAATTATATCAAAGAAACACAGTCTGCTGTATTTTTGGATAAAACACTCCCATTGCCGTCAAGATTGTGGTTGACTTGCCTATGCAAGTTCTGACCAATGCCAAGACTAAAAAACAGTCACGACCATCAATTAGACAACTAATGAATCAATTCTCAATGCAGAGAGGTAAATCAAATTACTTTGTAAAATGTTGTATCTATGGTACTCTAGGACATGACTCTTTTCATTGTTTATCTAATAAAAACATGGTTAATAGACAAATAAGACACCATAACAACACTAAAGTAAGACAAAATTAGGTTAAAATTTGTGATTTAAATTGTTATAAGGTTGATGTTGCTTACAGAACATTTATTCCTAACTCTTGGTATTTTGATAGTGGTTGTTCTAGACATATGAGTGGTAATCGATCTTATCTATCTAACTACAAGAGTCATGCAGGTGGTCTGGTTACTTTTGGTTATTGTGCATGATAAGTGCATTTTGTGCACTTATTAGGACCTTTAAACTAAGCTTTTATTCTGTCATTTTATTGAATTATTACTTAATTTTGTGTTTTAATCTTCATATTTCAGTTTTGGACCTGTTTAATAGCAATTGGAGAAGAATGGACGGAAAGATCAACAACTTGGTGAAATCGACAAGTA
This sequence comes from Forsythia viridissima, assembly GCA_030279155.1. NCBI lineage: Eukaryota > Viridiplantae > Streptophyta > Magnoliopsida > Lamiales > Oleaceae > Forsythia > Forsythia viridissima. The sequence continues at coordinate 19,225,413 of CM059044.1, read as the reverse complement.
AATGGAGTTTTTGAAGTGAATATCAAGAGCCAAATATTGGAGCATAAGGAAGAAGATAAAATCAATAAGTTTAAGGTGTTTTGGAGTGACAATGAAGAGTTGAATCAATGGATCAAACACCAGAAAGCTAAAGAACCGAATTGAGAAACTACATACAGCAGTATGTGGGAAAATTCAAGCACAACTTTTTATATAGAAATATCCAAAAGGAAAATGATATACCATTGGAAATATAATTGAATTACGAGTTCAACACTTTTTACGGATCTCAATTTGGAGTTTCCTACAAGAAGTTATGGCTATTTGAAAAACAGCCGCTACAGATGGGCGATCGCCCAGACTCAAATAGGGACGATCGCCCGGCACGTAATTTCATCAGCAGAGAGCATTTCAACTGGCCTGGGCGATCTCCCGGGTTTGCACCAGGCGATCGCCCAGTGTAATTTTGACAGACGTGGATTTTTGTTTCTTTTTTGAGTTCAACTTCAATTATGGAACTTTTTGGGACGCGATTTTAATGATTTTTTGAGATATTTTGGGGCACCATTAGAGTAATATAAATATGAGTTATTAACTCATATCAAAGTGGTTTTTTGAGTTGAGTTTTGGGGGAAGAGAACATTACAAGAAACACAAAACGGAAGACGAAGATTCATCTCTCCAAGAACGAAGATCATGATCAAGATCAAGATTTCTTCTCGCTCAAGATTTCTTCGTTCCGGGTTATGAATTCCATAGTTTCTTCTTCTCTTTCTTCTCTTATTATTAGTATGTTAGGCTAGTTTATTTTGTGCTAGGATTACGATGAAGTTGTAATCTAAATTCTTCTATCCAAAGACTTAGTTTTTGACAATTTATTTCATTATAGTTTTGAATAATTAATTTTGAATTATATGAACCTACAATTATATGCGCAATAATTGTATGAGTGTTGTGGTTTGTTTTACTATCGAAAGATCGAAAGCAGGCTAGACAATATTTTAATTATCTTAAAGTCCGATAGGGGATAGAAATATACCGCTATGCTTTAAGTGATCTTTAATTATCCACAGAAATTTAATGCTTTCATTTGTATTCGCATTCGTCATAGAAATATAGTCGAGTCATGCATATGAATAGGTTTAACTTTATTCGAGAGAAACTGTTGAACAATCTAGTGATATTGATTTTCATAACTGATGTAATTTGTCAAGACCAAGAATCAAGATAGATGAATTAACGATTATAAAGGGATTCGGGATCCTAGTATTCTTCTTTCTCAATTTGAAAGTAATCTTCATTGATCTAATTTTTAGTTATTTGATTTATAATTAGTTTATTGTTTTTAGTTCAAATTCTTATTAGTTCTTAAACAACAAAATTATCAAAAGTTCATTAGATTCGGTTAAGGTTATTGTAATTGAACTGAATTATCTAAATCCTCGTGGGATCGATACTTGGACTCAAAATCTATTTTACTACTTGAGCGATCCGTGTACTTGCAGAATTATTAAAGATATAAAATCGCTGACAGTACACATGGTAAAATTGAAGGTGTAGGCACTATCCTAATTGATGGATTTTCCCTGATAAAAGAAGTACCTTTTGTTGTAGGTTTAAAAGCTAACTTGATTAGTATAGGTCAACTTTGTGATGATAAACACTTAGTTATGTTCTCAAAAAATTCTTGTAAAGTTTTGAAATGTAATGGTAGTTGTAGTCTATATAGTACTAGGTCTAGTGATAAATGTTATCTTCTTGACACTAAAATTACCTGTCATATTTCGATGACAGACTTTACTGGGTTGTAGCATAACAATTGGGACATTTGAACTATATTGATCTGTTGAGACTAACAAAATTAAATGCAGTACGAGGCGTTTCTAAGCTTACTGAAAAATTTGAAGGAATGTGTGGTTCGTGCCTAAACGATAAGCAAACCAAAAGTACTCACAAGCAAGGTAAGTTTCTTACTACATCTCATGTATTAGAATTACTTCACATGGATTTGATGGGACCTATTCAAATTGAAAGTATTATTAGCAAGAAATATATCTATGTCTGCATGGATGATTTTTCTAGATATACTTGGGTCGATTTCTTAAGAGAAAAATATGACGTTTTTGAAAGATTTAAATTTCTGCACCTCAAATTAACATTAGAAAAATATTTTGAGGGAATAAAAATATTGAGGATTAGAAGTGATCATAGGAGGGAGTTTGAAAATGCTAATTTCTCTACATTCTATGAGCAAAATGGCATTTTTCATGAATTCTCTGCTCCTAAAATGGATTTGTAGAAAGAAAAAATAGGTCTTTACAAGAGATTTCTAGAGTAATGCTAAACAGTAAAAACTTCTTGTTAAACTGTAGACCGAATCTATAAGTATTGTTTGCTATATTTTGAATCGTGTGTCTTTAAGAACAGGAACCACTCAAACTCCCTATGAAATATGGAAAGAAAGAAACCAGAATCTCAAGTATTTCCATACTTTTGGTATGTGTTAAATGTTCGGGAACACTTGGGGTAAATTCGATTCAAAAAGTGATGAGGGAGTGTCTATTGGTTTCTAAAAATAGCCGAACTTACAAAATTTACAATATGCATACTTAGACTATCATTGAATCAATCAATGTAAAAATTGATGACACTGATGATTTCTCTTCTTATTTATAAGAACCTGATATTCAAATCGTGGAAGAACAGGTTGATGGACGTCAAAATACTCAAGACACCCATGTGTCTGTTATAGACAGTGATAGACAGACAGAACTACCAGCATCAAGTTCTGGTGTCTCTGCCCCTACTCCTGAAAGTTCCGACGTACCAAATACAAATAACAAATAGAACACAAGAAGACAACATCCTTCCTGGATACAGAAAGCACACCCATTAGACAATGTAATCTTAGATTCTGGTGATGGTATGTTGACTAGGAAAAGGCTTTCTAATGAACTTGAAAATGTTTGCTACACTTCATAGATTGAACCCTAAAATATAAATAAAGCAATTGTTGATGAAAATTGGGTTCTAGCCATGCATGAAGAGTTAGCTCAATTTGAAAAAAAAAATGAAGTGTAAGAATTTGTACATCGACCAAAGGACACAAATGTGATCGGGACAAAGTGGATATTCAAAAATAAATCAGATGAACATGGAAACATAGTCAGAAACAAGGCACACTTAGTTGCACAGGGATACACTCATCTAGAATGAGTAGATTTTGATGAAACATTTGCACATGTGGCTCGTCTTGAATCCATTAGATTTTTACTATCTATGGCATGTCAAACGAGGTTCAAGCTATACCAAATGAATGTCAAAAGTGTCTTTCTGAATGGAATTCTGAATGAATAAGTCTATGTTGAGCAACCTAAGAGATTTGTTGATCCTTATTCTCTCGACCATGTGTTCAGACTCAACAAGGCCTTTTACAGACTAAAGCAAGCTCCACATGCTTGGTATGAACGATTGACCATGTTTTTGATAGAACAAGGATACATGAGATGAAGAGCTGATAAAACTTTATTCATCAAACACCTCAAAACTGGATTAACAGTTGCACAAATCTACGTTGATGATATTTTGTTTGGGTCTTCATTGAAAACAAAATCCAAAGAGTTTGTTACACTTATGCAAAATGAATTCGAGATGAGTATGGTTGGTGAACTAAACTTTTTTTTAGGTTTGTAGATCAAACAAGTTAAATCAGGGATATTTATCACACATGCCAAGTATGTCGAAAATCTGGTGAAGAAGTTCGATCTTGAACAAACTAAGTTAGTCAGAACTCTTATGGCCACGTCCTTGAAAATCTCCAGAGATGACCAGGGCAAGGATATTGACTCTAGTTTGTATAGGAGCATGATAAGCAATTTGATGTACCTGACTGCAAGTTGTCCTAACATATCATTCAGTGTTGGAGTTTGTGCGTGTTATCAGGCCAAACCAAAAGAATCACATATTGCAGCTATGAAGCGAATTATTCGCTATATTAACTATACTTGATTTTGGTTTGTGGTATACTAATGATACTAACTCTCATCTTACAGGATACACAGATGCTGACTGGGCTGGAAACATGGATGATAGGAAAAGCACGAGTGGAGGATTTTTTTACATTTGTAACAATCTCATTTCATGGTTAAGTAAGAAATAAAATTCTATATCATTATCTACTGCAGAAGCTAAGTATATTACTGCTAGTAGTTGTTGCACAATACTCTGGATTAAACAAATTCTATGTGATTATGGTATTGATCAAGATTCTGTTACTATATTTTGTGATGACATTAGTGCTATTAATATTTCTAAAAATCATGTTCAGCACTCTAGGACCAAACATATTGACATTAGACATCATTTTATTAAAAAATTGGTTGATGAAAAAATAATTACTTTGGAATATATTAAGACTGAGTATCAGTTGGCTGATTTTCTCACCAATGCTTGCATTAATAATAATTTAAAAAAAACAATTGTATACCTAGAAGTAGCGTTTTTTCTTTTTGTTTGAATTCATCATGTGTGTTTGTTTTGCATTTACTTACCTATTTCTTTAAAAAAAAAATGGAGAGGGGGGAGTTCTTGCAAATAACATATGAAATAAATGTATGATTGGTCTATGAATATTGTGATTAACTTGGATTAACCAATCAGTATGGTATGCTCATTACACCTATGGTAAAATGTGCTCAGATAATCATATTTTGAGGACATATTGACTTGATTGTGCCTTACTACTGACTGGATTGTTATCTTTAAACTAGTTTCGTACTTTGTTGTGGACCTATGGTTAGTATCTATGTCTCGGCACTATAGTATGTTATTGTGTTAAACAAACAAATTCATTAGAGGAGAGGGCTACCACCATAGATGTGTACATCTGTCCTTGATAATGAACATAAATCATGTAGAAAATGGCTACCCCTATGGCTGTGAGAAAGTCAACTCCATGAATTTAAAAATTCAGTGATTTGACAAAACAAAAAATATATAAAAATAAAGTCAACACTCTGAGTACTCAAAAGTAAATTGCTATGATACTTCTGTTGCACGTACACATATTTTTTTTTTAAAGAAATATGTTTAGATGATGATTGGTTTAAAATACATTTTTGTACTTATCTTCTTGACAATGTTCAATTTGGTTTAGTAGGACAGGTTATGATTAACTGGTCTAGTATGTCTTATCACACACTCACACTTTAAAGATGACAAAATAATTAAATCTAATTATGCCCATATATCTGATTGGAAGATTTCTATTTGTTTTAATATTTTTGGATTGATTGTATAATTTGTGAACTATGAAATTTGCCCATAAATAAAAGATTTATTTTGCCTCATAAAATATTCTTATTAATTTTGTATAATTGACTTGTGTGGACTTTTTCGTAGGATTATAAATCAACAGTCTAATTTTGGGAGTTTAATCAGTTTCAACTAAGAAAAATTTGAATGAATAATTTACAGAATCTAATCTTATTTTGTACTGCTTATTAAATTGATCTTCCTTATTTAAAAATTCCAGTTTCCATAAAATAGTTATTTAGGTGAATAAATTTGAATTTTCAAATATTTGGTTAAGTGAGGTTTTTATGTGCACAACTGCAAATCAATAGTTTATATTTGGTAACTGCTCTGCACACGTCCCAATTTAACCATTCTCTCTTTGTGCAATTTTACAAACTTTTCCATTTTAAACCACAACCTAAGGTTTGTTCTTCATTCTTCACATTTGTGTTCAAGTAACAAAACTCAATCTCTGTCTCTTATACTTGATTTCGAAGTTGTGTTGATTTTTTCTTTCAGATTCAAAAAATGGTGAAAATTAAGATGCCAAAATCAAAGAAAAATCCTGGAAGTTCATCCAAGGAAACTGTTGCTCCGGTGTCAGCTCTTGAAACTGAGATGGGGCCACAAATATCATCGGTAAGTAGTCTTCGACGAAGTGCATGAAGACTGAACCCTCCAGTTCAGTCCCTGACACTTCTCAAGCTGCTGTTGCACCTCCAACTGAACCTTCTACGGACATTGTTGCCTATCAGCCGCCAGTCAACCATTATAAATCATAGCCCCATCAAACATCTAAAGATCCAGTCATGTTTCTGAGCAAGAAAGTCTTCCCAAGTGCTTAAGAATTTGATGAAGAAAGAGATGACAGTGATGAATCTGGAACTGGTAATAATGGGTCTGCAAATCATGAAAGTGAAGAAAACGGTCGTGGGGATAAAGGGACTGGAGGTGAGGAGTCTGAACGTCCTCCCCCAGTCGCTAAAGGTTTGAGTAAGCCCCCTTCTCAAAAATTATATTTTGATTTTGTTGCTAATTCTGAAGAATCTTCGGAGTCTACTCCTACTCTCTCCACCACGAAAAGCCACGAGGGTAGAAAAAGAAAAAGGTAAAATTGGGGAGGTTGCTAAAGAGCCCCCGCCTGCTAGTCAGAACTGGCCATCCACTGCCTCAAGGGGTGTCTACAGAGTACTGCCTAATCCCAGTTCAGACCCTCAGATGTTCATACTTGAAACATTAACCAGATGTAGACAGTTTGTTAACCTCCTCAATTAATATTTTGTTTGAGGCTGCTGAGAGCTTATTTCTTTCCTTTGCCTTCTATCACAAGTTCATCGTTGAGTGCAAGGTGGCCATTCATGAATTTAGTTTATTTTATTTGGTTAATATTGTTGATTTTCATAAACTGCATAATCTTTTAAGTTTTTCTAGTCTGTTTAATGAGACTCTTGTCAAGAAATTTATGACAAATGTTCCAAAAATTTTGAGTAAGACTGGCAATGAATTTAGGTGGCAATACATGTCAGAGGAAGACATGTTATTTTCAGTCCTAACTCGCTAAGGGAATGGCTTAGGTTGAATACTGTGGTTGTCCCGAGTGATGAGGAACTGACTAAAGAAAGTATTGCCCAGGAGATGACTGGCTCTTCCTGGCCATAAACTAGCAAACTGACTACTTCAAGACTTCTACCCAAATACAAAGTTCTTCACTAGATCTTAATCAACAACATTGACCCATTAACTCATATATCATACATTTTAGGGGATAGGGCTGTTATGCTATACAAGTTGGGGATGAGGTTGACAGTTGATTGGGTCAAAATGATTTTTGACAGAATTCTATAAGAAGGGCCGAGAAGGGCCAAGCAGTACAGACTGCCACATCTAGCTATCATCCATCACTTTTTTGTTCACCAAGGAGTGCCTACAATGGATTCAGACTGGTTCTCTAAAAATATTCCAGCATTAGATGTCCATGAATATACAAATTTGGGTGGAACACCACATCCACTCCCAGGGTTCTGAAGCATGTTCTATCTTCTTTTGACCGGTCTAGGCATTTAGATGCACTGGAGACTCAGATGGGGCTAGTTAGAACACAAGTAGAACAACTTTTTATCCTAAACAAAAGTTTTTCTGATGAGTTTAATTTTATACGTAGGGGCTTGACTAAAATTGAATATCTAGGAGATGAATATATCAAGTCTACATACCGCATAGTCACTCCGAAATTCTCTACACACCCTGAAGGTTAGGTAGAGATTCCAGGTACTGATCGAGTGGCTAGGACAACTACTCATCCACCTAATGCTCCTATGCCAACTGCTTTTCCACCAGATGCTCCATCTCATACCCATACTCTCAAGAGAGACGGCAAAGCATCTGTATCCGGTGCAAAGAAGTCTAGACCCTCCTAGAACTGACTGTTTCTAGTTCTGACTTGTAACTCTCTAACTAATTGGTTATGACTGATCTTGGATGACTATATTAACACTTACACTGTGCTTTGCTTCTGTTTTCTCTTCTCCACACTCTTTCCTTTGGCTGTTTTATTACAAAAAATGGGAGTAGTAATTTTTTTTTTTTTGAGGTTTGATGGTTAAACTTTGATGGTATTTTTTTTAAGTTTTTGGTTTGTGGTGGTTTGACAGTTACATTATGATGGTACTTTTCTAAGGGGGAGCAATATTAAGTTTGTATCTAATGTGTGTGGTGTTTGCAAATATTGTTTACTCATATGATTTGTGAGCTTAACTTCTTTGTAAGAGCTTTTGGTTAACACACTAAGGGAGAGCAATAACCTTTATATGATGATGCTCATGTTTTCTCTAATTATTCACATGCCATAACACACACCACACATACATTAAAAATCTTATAGTTATGTTTTTTTGTAATTAAGCAACACCAAAGGGGGCGATTGTAGAAAAAAATATGTGTCATATTTTTTCATCTTTTTATATTGACTCACTTAATTAATATTTATAATTTTTAATGTCAAAAAATGTTGCTGTCATTTCTGACTGACTGAGATAAAAAGTAGATTATTTTCCAGAACAGTAGGCTGTATTTCTGTTTACTTACATATATCTTCCTAATCACGTCAATTTCAGGAACAACCCACTTGTAGGTTAAATGATATTTTCTTATTCTCTTGGATTTGTTTAGGAAGGAAATATTTAAAGATATTATTGAGTTTCTTAAATACATTTCTTGTACAAATCTAGAATATCTTTTTATATATTATTTTCTACTAATTGTCTTATCATTCTTGTTGCAGATTTTTAGGTAAAAAATAATTCTTAATTTGATTACTACTTTACCTATAAGTAAGATTACAAATCAATAAGTCATTAAGCTTTAAAAATACAATTTTGGTTCTTGTTTCTCCAAGCACAAACCGGTCGGATTCTTGGTGAAAAAACAAGACTCGATGCTTCATTGATTTTAGTTTCAAAGAAAAAAAGTTTTCTTCAAACTCATTGAAAAATAAAAAATAAATTGGTGCTCAAAGTACAATTCCATACCTTGCCTATTCTACTTCGCATGAAGTTATGAACGGAGGTTCTAAATCCAAGTGGTGGTTCGGGTCAAGTACTACAGTGAAGGAGCAATAAAGTCAAGAAAGGTGGGTTTGATTCTATTTCATCAACAAGTCAAAAGAAAAAGTGTCAAAGGGAGTTGATCTATATTCTTTTGATTGTTATTTTGTTAATTTTGTGAAATTACAAAACCGGATACTATTGTATTTTTAATCAAGATTATTAGTAAATTGTTTTTAACTACGGCATGGGGACCCGTGGATGTTTCTCTTCGAGGTTTACCACGTTACATCTTGTGTTTATATTTAATTCTTTAAATTTTGCTATACACAAATTAGGTAAACGAACACCGATTTAATCCGTGAGTACGTGTCAAAACTGTTTCTCAATACAACGCGCCAGTTCTAACTGCATTTTGTCCTCTGCTCATTTAATTAAGATTAATTTTTTTAATTTAACAACATCATCAAAGTTTGGGATCTCCTTGATAACATCTCAACAATTATGCTCTCTACTATCAATTAATTCAATATCGTAAATGATATTGTCAACACTACGAGCGAGTTTCTCTATAACATTTTATTGGGTACTTTTGGGATCAAACGAGTTAGATTTTACTTCAATCTCAGTTCTATTTTGTTTTCTAATAGCTGAGGAAAACTCTGAACATGTAGGCTTTGGAATATTAGTTGAGTAGAGTGCTAAGAGATGGTGGCTGATATAAATGGTCTTGTTTATTAATTTATATAAATGCCTCTCTATCAGTGTAAGACACCGAATTTTCTCAACCTAGAGGGTCACTAAAATAATCTTTAAATAATGTTTAACAACTCCAAATAGGTTTATCCGTGCCCTTGAAAGGTTTTAAAAATATAACTATTGTGGAAAATAACAAGTGTGCATCGGAAAAGAAATTAAATACTAAAATTAAGGTTTTTACCTAAACCACGATAGGTGTCGCCACCCACTATTTGACCACCCAAACATATTCAAAAAATTACAAGATGTGAACTTTCAAAACTTGTAACTATAGACTATAACTTGTTATAATTTTAGACCTTAGCTACGTCGTTTGAATATGAAAAACATGGCCAAAGTACATTAACATATTAAATTCATATGACAAAGTTTTTTAGTGATTCCAAATTCTATTATTAGAACACTTATATACCTATCAAATACCACTAATTTGACTTAAAAATTCAAAGTACATAATAAGTTATGATATTTCAAAATTGGGGACAGAAAGCTAAATTTCCATAAATACAACTAAACCTCATCTTCAATTTTCAAAATGGCAATTAAATAACAAATTTGGTTTTCCTCAACTTTATAATTCAAAACAGGTTCAACAATGTATTAATCTTTACATCATAAATGGCTTGATTATATCGATGCCAAAACATAATTAATATCAAACTACTTCGCATTCTACAAGGTTACTACTCTTACGTCGTCGCACCAATGTCAATCACATCAATTTGAGGATTTAATCATTTTGAGGTGAGTATTTCATAAGAAACACTCAACAGTAAATTATACTATCATGTGAAAAAATATACAAAACTAATATGTGACATGCCAATCGTTTAAACATACATAGGAATAACATTTTCGGTAACTGGCACCACATGAACTTAAAAGTGATTACCTTCAATCACTAATATACATATGTCATTACTTTCAATCACAATCATAAAGTTCCAACTTTAAGATTAAGCATGGCAATCAATTTACATATTATTTTCTAAATATAAAATCACGCAACTTAAAATTTGATAGCATAAGAAACTACCTTGTCAATCAAAGCCTTGTTGAATTGAATTGAATAAAGAAATTGACTGCACTTTTCTTCGAAATTAATTTCATGCATTTGCCTTTTTGTTCTTCTAAAATATGGTATGGTCACAAGCTTTAAATGTAGTTGAAAAATAGAGAATTATGGGCTGGAATTTTGACTAGAACACAGCAACAAGCTTACCACTAGACTGGAAATTTGGTAACGAGAGAGAGAGAGAGACTTATATATATTGGTTGATAAATGAGGAGAATAACAGCGACATTTCTTTGAACTTTTGGTGGCTAAAAATGAAGATGAAATTGACACAAAAAGTGAAGAAAAAACACAGCAAACACTTAATGCAGGGCTGAAATTGAGAGGAAAGAAAGTGGTTTCTTCCTTAAGTTCTATGTTGATTATCCTTGGGGCTAAGAGCACACCGCGGAGATGAAAATGGAAGGTGATTAAGTGATCTTTTTGCTATAAAATTTATGAAGAATAAGCAAGGGCAAAGCTCATAATGATGGCTGAAAATAAGGAAAGAAAATGAGACTTGCTGCTGAATATCTTGGGCTAAAAATGGAGAACAACGGGAAATGAATTACTGGTGTTTATATGGGATTGAAATAAAGGGAATAAGGAAGCTTGCAGGAAACAAAACTGAGGTATTTCGGAAAATAAATAGACGTTAGGTTGGTGGCTGAAATGTGAGGGAAAGAAAGGGTAGAAAATAAGGCTGAAAACTAGAAAATCGAAATCAGTTTTCTTCAGGTTAGGAGGGCTGTTGTGGACAATTTTCAATAGGTTTTTTAGGAATATTTCAGCAGTAATTCAAGTAGGTTAGAGGGTGTGAAAATGGGTAGGTGGTGGACGGTTTTTGGCAGGAAATATGGGGTAATAAAGCTGATGGGAAAATGAGACCTAAAGGGCAAATTTTAGCAATTTTGGGGTGAAAATCTGGGGGTTGTTTTTAGCAGGTTTAGGGAGGATCATGGGGACGTTTTCAGCAGTTATATTGGGATTAAATTAGGTGCCGAATGTGGGTAACATTGTGGGTAAGAAAGTGTTGAACATAGGATAAAAATGGCTAAGAACATGTGGGTCAAGGGAGGTTATTTCATGGTTTTAGGAGTTGTTTGGAAGTTGAATTGTGACTGGGATTAGGGGCCGTCCAGATGGTTATTTTCTAACAGTTAGGTAGACAATTTTTTGGGCTAAAAATGGAAGAATAATTGAGCAAAAAAAAGAGTCGACACAAAGCTAAATAATTTACCGAAAAGTGGGCCAGGAAGATGGTTTTTAATTTAACAATTTTTCCATAATTAACGTAAAATTAATTCGAGAAAAATTATTCGGGTTATGAAAATTTAATTAATCTCGGTGATTGAATATATTTCATGTTCTCCATATCAAATATAAGGCATGCAAGTGCAAAAATTATCGTGACCAAAATATTTTAAATCGTACTCGAAAGTTTATAGCGATGCCGTAAAAGACGAAAAAAATTTCAGACGCTACAACCCTTCCCACTTAAAATAATTTCATTCTCAAAATTTAACTTACTTGGTTAACGAGGTTCGACTACTTAGCTAAGACATCTTCTTCTCTTTCCCAAATGACCCATCATCCTCATATCTACCCCCACTGAACCTTGACTAAAAGAATCTCTCGATTTTTCAAAACATAAACTTTTCTATCTAGAACCACTGCAATCGCTTCTTCAGAAGTCATATCATCCTTTAATTCGAATGACTCATAATTTACTACATGTATAGGATCGTGCACGTACTCATAATCATCGTGCACTGCTGAGAGTTCAGGTGGCAATGCCAGATGGTATGCCACATTTCCAATTTTCTCAAGAATCTTGAACGAGCCGATGAATCGTGGTCTTAACTTTCTTTTCTTACCAAATCACAATATTCTTTTAATTGGGGCCACCTTCAAAAAACTTTCTCGCTGATCCAGAACTCCAATTCTGTTCTTCATTGATCGGCATAACTTTTTTGACAATCATGCGCTGTCTTAATTATGGACCCAAATTCATCATTTCACCAACTTCATTCCAGCAAAAAATTGGTAAACGACATCAACGACCATACAGTGCCTCATATGGTGCTAGGCCAATAGTAGATTGAAACCTATTTTTGTAAGCGAACTCCACCAATGACATGTGACTTTTCCATTTACCACCCAAATCCAAGGCACATGCTTTCAACATATCCTCAAGGATTTGAATAGTTTGTTGTGATTTCCCATCGGTCTGAGGATGATAAGTCGTACTAAATTTCAATTTAGTACTCAAAGCTCCTTGAAGACTTTTCCAAAAAATTTAGGTAAACATCGGGTTTCAGTCCGATACAATGGATGTTTGTACCCCATGATCAGACAATTTTTCTGACATACAACTGTGCTAACTATTTCAAACTAAAATTAATTCGGATCGTCAGAAAATACTCAGATTTTGTCAAACGGTCTACAATAACCCAGATGGCATCATGACCTCTTGCCGATCTAGGAAAACCTACAATGAAATCTATTGCGATTTTCTCCCATTTCCACTATGGTATATCCATTGTATTTAATGTCCCTAACGGCCTCTGATGCTCTACCTTCACTTGTTGACACATTAAGCATTTTGACACAAAACGAGCTACAACTCCTTTCATGTTTCTACATCAAAATGTATTAAATAAATCCTTATACATTTTGGTTCCTCCTAGATGTGCGGCAGAATGAGAGTCATATAAAATCTGATTTCTCAGACCTTCATCCTTAGGCACGCATAATCGACCTTTGAACATCAAAGCATTGTTCTCAGCTATTTCAAACTCTTTCATCTTTTTGGTTCTTGCTTCAGCCCTAATATTTTCCAAGAAAGAATCATCATTCTGAGCTACCACCATTCTATCTCAGAGTGTCGACTTTACTATTAGACTTGCTACAAATGCTGATGCCCGCACTAGCGGTGCTAAAATTTCAATTCTTATATTCTCAAAGTCCTTTATCAGATTATCTTATGTCGATTGCAGTGCATACAACTAACCTATATTCTTTCTGCTTAGAACATCCGTGAATATATTTTCCTTACCCGGATAGTACATGATAGTACAGTTGTAGTCCTTTACTAATTTCAACCACCGTCGATGTCTCATATTCAACTCCATTTAGAAAAAGTACATGAGACTCTTATGGTCGGTGTAAATCTCACACTTGCTTCTATAAAGGCAATAACGCCAAATTTTCAAAGCGTGAACTACCGCTTCAAATTCAAGATCATGCGTCAAATAATTTTGCTCACGGTAGTCAATACACATTCTCATTGACCCATCTTTCTTCTTCACAAAGAAAACTGGGGCTCTCCATAAAAAAATACTCGGTCTGATGAACCCATTATCCAGCAGCTCTTCCAATTTTATTTTTAACTCTTTCAATTCTATTGGTGCCATCTAATACGGAGCCTTTTACAAATGTGCAACTCCATGTATCAGATCTATCATGAATTCTACTTGCATATTTGGCGGGATACCTAATAGGTCATCTGAAAACACGTATACGTACTTTCGAAACACTGGTACATTATTCACTAATAAATTCTTAGATGAGTTGTCAGTGAAATTGACAAGATACCCTTAACAATCTCACTTCTTTAACAAGTTCTCTACCTACAAAGCTGAGATAAATGTAAGAGGTGCTTCAATCTTTGACCCATAAAATTTTAATTCTTTCTCTTCTGGTCTTCGAAAGATTACTACTTCATCCTCAAAACATATGATGGTAGCGCGATTACTACCCAATCAATCCATACCTAAGATGATATAAAATCTTTCATATTATAATATATAGGTCTGCTGTCAATACCAACTTCTATCAACTCTAGGCCTCTTCGACCGTGGAGCCTCGTCATCTAAGGTAACACAAGACTCGGCCTCGGACTCATCATCGAGATCCTCATCCAGGTCTTTCTCAATCTCAAGTACTAAAACTAGCTCAGTCACCAACTTAATTATTAGAGCAAGCTCAAGAACTGGCTCAACTACTAGAGCCAACTCAGATATAGGATGGAAATCACCGCCATGTAGGTTGTACTCCTCCCGATGAATAATGAGTGCTTGACAATACATATCATACTCCACATCTGGGTAATAGACCTCTTCTAGGTCTCTTAGAATCTCTATGGAAATCGGCTGCTGTCCAGGGCTAATAAGTGAACCAACCAGAAGAGCAATAGACTTTGCATTAGTTATTACCAAACCATAGTTCATCGCCCTAATACATGTTACTCTATTGGTATCGACATGATGGCCAATCGACTATATACAATCTGAATGTAATCATTTATTGCCACCTTAGCACGTTCTAGATAGTATTCACTCAGTAGAACCATGTCTAAAATACCAATTATGAAGAGTCTGATTAGTTGGGTTTCTATCATCTTTTAATTAAATTTCAAGGACAAAAATAAGTTTTCATCAAATTTAGTCACATTCTTCATAACATTTATAGTGCAAAAAATCAATCTCCTCTTTAAAAATTTCAACTCAACATAACATTTCATCATAAATGAAACAAGTTTAGAATTTCATAAATATAAGTTTCATTTACGTCGTACTTAAATATAAAAAAGAAAAATTGTCAAACTTTCTTTACCTTAGAGTTGGCGTAGCGCGGCGATGGCGAGTAGTGACACTGAAACTTCAAATCCTTAACTTCTAAATTTTAACTTGACAAAATAAAAATAAATCATATAAAATAAAATAAAATTTTAAAATTTACGCGAGTGTACAAAAAAGTCAAACCGTGCTCTAATACCAAGTTGTAACGCTCTGGATTTTCTCGACCCGGAGTGTCACTAAAATAATCTTTAAATAATATTTGATGACTCCAAATAAGTTTTTCTGTGCTCTTGAATAGCTTTAAAAGTATAACTATTGTGAAAAATAACTACCGCGCATGGAAAAAGAAATTAACTTCTAAAAATTAAGGCATTTACCTAAACTACAACAAGTGTCGCCACCAATTATTTGATCACCCAAACATAGTCAAAAATTACAAAATTTGAACTGTAAAAACTTGGGACTACAGACTACAACATGTTATAATTTCAAACCTTAGCTATGTTGTTTGTTATGTGAAAAATATTGTCAAGTTGCTTAAAAAACTATTCCGGGTGCATTAAGGCAGCCCGCTATAATTAACATATTAAATTTATACAACAAGGTTTTTGAGTGATTTCAAATTCTATTATTAGAACACTTATATATTTATCAAACGACACTGATTTGACTCAAAAATTCAAAGTACACAATAAATAAGATATTTCAAAGTTGAGGGCAAAAATCTGAATATTCATAAATATAACTAAACCTCCTCAAGTTTGCCTTACCAGGTGGGAAAGTTTTTTAGCTACTCAGTAGGGTAGGTTTTTTTACTACTCGATAGGTAGGTTTTTGCCTACACAGTGAGGTACTTTTTTAGCTACCCAATAGGGTAGATTTTTTACTACCCGGTAGGGTAGATTTTTTCTTACTGGGGTAGTTTTTTTACTACTTTATGGGGTAGGATTTTTAACTACCCAGTAGGGTAGGATTTTGTCCTAATTGATGGAGTAGTCTTTTGGCTACATAGTAAAATATGTTTTTTAACTACAGTGAGGTAGGTTTTTGCCCTACCCGATAGGGTAGTTTTTTGCCTCTGTGGGTTATGGTGTTTTGAGAGTCTTTTCTACTCGATTGAGTTGTTTTTTAACTCTACCAACTTGTGGCATTTCGATAGTCTTTGATACTCGATGAGTAGTTTGTTGCGTCTACCAACTAATGGTATTTTGAGGGTCTTTGATACTCAGTTGAGTAGTTTTGTAGCCTCTGTGAACTTATGGCATTTTCAAGGTCTATTGTTGCCTTTACCAACTTGCGGTATTTTGATGGTCTATTGTTGCCTCTACCAACATTTGTTATTTCAAAGGTCTTTTGTTTCCTCTACCAATTTGTAGTATTTTGAAGATCTATTGTTGCATCTACCAACTTGTGGTATTTTGAGTGTCTTTTGCTGTCTCTACCAACTTGTGATATTTTGAGGGTCTTTTGTTGTCTCTATTAACTTGTAGTATTTTGAGTCTTTTGTTACTTCTACCAACTTGTGGTATTTTAAATGTTGTCTTACCTCTAACAACTTATTGTTATTTCAATGGTATTTTCCTGCCTCTACCAACTTTCAGTATTTCAATAGTTATTTGTTACCTTTACCAACTTATGGTATTTCGAGGTTCTTTTATTGCATTTACCTGTTTTGAGGGTCTATATTTGCCTCTACTAACTTATGGTATTTCCATGGACTTTTGTTGCCTATACCAACCTATGGTACTAGGAGTACTTTTTGTTGACTCTTCCAACTTGTGTATTTCAAAGGTCTTTTGTTGCCTTTACCAACTTGTATTATTTTGAAGATCTATTGTTGTCTCTACCAACTTGTGGTATTTTGATTCTCTTTTGTTGTCTCTACCAACTTTTGGTATTTTGAGGGTCTTTTGTTGTCTCTACCAACTTATGGTGTTTTGAAGATTTCAACTTGTAGTATTTCGAAAGTTATATGTTGCATCTACCAACTTTTGGAATTTCAAGGGTCTTTTGTTGCCTTTACCAACTTGTGGCATTTCGAAGGTCTTTTGTTGGCTATACAAACTTGTGCTATTTTAAGGGTCATTTGTTGCCTCTATCAACTTGTGGTATTTCGAGGGTCTTTGAACCCGATTATGTGGTTGCAGATTAGGTCCATGGTGTCGAGCCTCATTGGCTTGATTCTGCAATAATGATACCAGGGTGGTCACCTTGGTATCAAGAGTTTTGAACTGATATCTAGTTAGAAATTCGATTAGTATGGGTGCTTGCTGTTTTCTGACAGTGATTTCATTAAGGTGGTTGTCATGGTGTTGGTGCATCCCCGTTCCTAAATCTGGGTGGTCTTGGCATAACATTTTATTCAATATTTCCACATAGTGTGACAATGATATAACTTAAAATATGGAGGTCGCAAGAGGTGCTACTCCGATGATCGGAAACATAACTTCAATGCTCCAATAACTTGAAAAGATAGTGGAAAACTCTTCCCATTTTTCCTCTGATGTGAGAATTGGTGTTCTTCTAGATATAGAAATATTGCAAGTATTGAAGTTGTGAAAATGAGAATGATAACTTTAGAAAAATATTTTGGGATTGTAACCTATTTATAAGAGTTGACCTTGAAGATCTTCAAAAACATGTCGCATTCTCAAACGCTAGATCTAGGGTTGATAATTATATTAGTATTATAGCATGAGGATCTTTGAACACTTGTCATGTTATCAGATGTTAGATCTAGGGTTGATCTGTATTAATAAATATGTGTAAGGATTCACGGAGAGTACTTTGGACAACGTGGGAGTCGCCTCTAGTCTACTTCTATAAATGAGCTCTACCAAGGTTGTGGCATGATTGATGTGAGATTTTTACATGTTTTGAAAGAAATGAAGTATGGGAACTTGTACCTCAGCCTAAGGACACAAATGTGATCTGGACAAAGTGGATCTTCAAAAATAAATCTAATGTGCATGGTAGCATAATCAGAAACAAAACACGCTTCATTGTACAAGGATACACTCAAGTGGAATGAGTGGATTTTGATGAAACATTCACCGATGTAGCTCGTCTTGAATCCATTAGACTTATAGTATTTGTGGCATATGAAAAGATGTTCAAGCTCTACCAAATGGATGTCAAAATTGCTTTTATGAATAATATTCTAAATGAAGAAGTATATGTTGAGCATGCTAATAGATGTGTTGATTCTTATTTTTCTAACCACGTGTTTATACTAAAAAAGGCCATGTACGGACTAAAACAAGCTCCACGTGATTAGTATGAATGGTTGACCATGTTCTTG
Source organism: Forsythia viridissima (assembly GCA_030279155.1). NCBI lineage: Eukaryota > Viridiplantae > Streptophyta > Magnoliopsida > Lamiales > Oleaceae > Forsythia > Forsythia viridissima. Next base: position 19,206,900 of record CM059044.1, on the reverse strand, counting down.
TTGGAACAAGGATACAATAGATGAGAAACTAACAAAACCTTATTTATCAAACATCTCCAATATGGATTAACAGTTGCACAAATCTACGTTGATGATATTGTTTTTGGTTCTACCTCAAAGATAAAATCCAAAGAGTTTGTTATACTTATGTAAAATAAATTCGAGATGAGTATGGTTGGTGAACTAAACTTTTTTTTAGGTTTGCAGATCAAACATGTTGACTCTGGGATTTTTATCTCACAAGAAGTATGCAAAAAATCTGGTAAAAAAGTTTGGTCTGGAAAAGACTAAGTCAATCAGAACTTCCATGGCCATGTCCTTGAAGATCACCAGGGATGACTAGGCAAGGAAGTTGAATCCAGTTTGTACCAGAGGATGATATTCAGTCTATTGTACTTGACTGAAAGCCATATTGACATAGCATTCAATGTCAGAGTCTATACGCATTATCAAGACAAACCAAAAGAATCTCATTTTGCGGCTGTGAAGCAAATTATTTGCTATATTAAATGTACTTTTGATTTTGGTTGTGGTATGCTAATGATATTAACTCGCATCTTGCAGAATACACTGATGCTAACTGGACAGGAAACATGGATGATAGGAAAATCACGATTGGATGATGTTTCTACATTGGTAACAATCTCATTGCATGGTTAAGTAAGAAACAAAACTCTATTTCCTTATCTACTGCAGAAGCTGAGTATATTGCTGCTGATAGTTGTTGCACTCAATTACTCTGAATGAAACAAATGCTAAGTGATTATGGTATTGATTAAGATTCTGTTACTATGTTTTTGTGATAATACTAGTGCTATTAACATTTCTAAAAATCATGTTCAACACTCAATGACCAAACATATTGACATTGGGCATTTCTTTATTAGAGATTTGGTCGAGAGAAAAATAATAACTTTGGAACATATTCAAACTGAGCATCAGTTGGCGGGTTTTCTCACCAATGCCATAGATTTTGCTAGATTTGATAACCTACGAAAAGTCGTGGGCATTTGATTGATGCATTAAAAAGTTCTTATATAATTAGTAGAAGCATTTTTCTTTTTTTCTTTTTATCTTTTTTTGTGAATTCATCATGTGTGGTTGTATTTGTTTTGCATTTACTTTTATTATATAAAAAAAAAAGGGTTCTTGCAAATAGCATATGAAATAAAATGTAAGATTGGTCTATGAATATTGAGATTTACTTGAATTAACCAATTAGTATATTATGCTCATTAAACTTTATGGTAAATCATGGTCAAACACACTTTAGGGACATCTTGAGTAGTTTGATTGTGTCCTACTGCTGACTAGGTTGTTTTCTTTAAAGTGGTTGGTACTTTGTTATGGACACATGGTCAATATCTATGTCTTTCGGCATTATAATATGTTGTTATGTTAATAGGGAAGTTCATTGGAGGAGAGAAAATTTTATATTGTATTCATGTCTGGTAGGCACATGATTTATTATTTAAAAAGACATTCTTAGATGATGGTTGTTTGAAAAACATCTTTGTTCTTGTCCACTATACATGATTTAATTTGGTTTTTAGGATGGGTTGTGATTGACTAGTCTAGTATGTCTTATCATACACTTACATCATAATCTGAAAAATAATTGAATCTAAATATGCGCATACATCAAATTGGAAGATTATTGTCTATGCTAATACTTTTGGACTAATTATACAATTTGTGAATTGTGAAATTTGCCATAAAATAAAAATTATTTCTATATTATCTCTTATTGATTTTGTGTGATAGATTTGTGTGGGCATTTTGTAGATTTTCTAGTCATTAGTCTAAACCTGGCAGAAAAATCAAGTTTCTAGTGACAAGCTTTTGAATCTACTTTTGAACAACGGATTTTGTGCTCATTTCTAATTGAAAAATAATTCAAGTGATTGATATTTTTTTAAAAAATAAAATAAAATAAAAGTGGGAATTTTTCTTAATTAAACGGTTAAAATTCAAAAGTTGAAAAATCAAGTTTGGGGGAGTTTTTTTTTTTTTTTTTTTTTTTTGTCAATCAACCGTTTTTGGTAACTAGCATTTACATGTCTAGAATTAGTAGTTCCTTTTGTACAAATTTTTCACTCTTCCTTTTTTAAATGGAGACCTAGCATTTGTTCTGTCACATACCTGATTTCAATTTCAAGAATCATATTCCGTACATTTGATTTAGAAATTTTTCTAAGTTTTTCATAAATAGCAAGGACTAAGATGCCCAAAATCAAAGAAAAACCTGGTAGTTCGTCCAGAAATGCTGCTGCTCTGGTGTCTGTTATTAAAATTGAGAAAATGACAGATGTGTTGATGGTGAAGAATATTCGGCGATGCCAAGAAAACTAGGGCAATCCAATTCTGACCCAAACACTTCGCCAAATGTTGTTGCACCTACTGTTGAAGTGTCCATTGAGATTGTATCATACAAAATTGCCGGTTGGTGTGATGAAATCTCTGTACTCTTCAGTGCCCATATGCTCTACAATGTCTCATTCCATTACAAAATTAGGAGACCCAGTCAGTTACTTGATCAAGAAGGTCTATGTGAGTACCCATGATTCTGACGAAGGTAATGAGACAAAACCGTCGAGATCTCATAAAGGGGAAGACAAAAACTTGGGGACTGGTGACAGTGAGTTTGCACCTCAAGAGACTTGTGATGAGGGCTAACAAAGTTTACCCATTTCCATAACTTGGATACTCAAAGAACATGGGAACAAAATCTGCCTTTTGTCATTAAAGAAACCATAAATGGTGTAAAGAGATTTGGGAAAAAAATCCTTTACAGTGGTTATTGTATCCCCAAACTCTTTGCACCCAAAGGGTATAATACCCCTTAAAGTGGGTATAGAACTCAAGCGGGCATAATGTTGCTAAGGTTATGTTTGGTAAAATTTAATATGGGAATCACTCCTTTTCAGGTCCCAGGAAGCAAGCAAAGTGGGCCTAGGAGAACAAATGTATAAGGATAAAACAAGCATGTTTGACAATTGGGATGAGGTCTCAATTAAACAGGGAATTATGAAATCACTTGAACAACCACATGATTAAAGTGGCACCCAACCTACGGTTTGCAGTGGACAATCCAGTAACTAGCATTTTAGTGGTTCAAAGACTTCATATGCTAAAATAGACACGTCATCGTTGATGTATTAGAGAGATGAGTGGTGATATAACACTCACAATAGATAATAATTATAGTGACTACGATTCACGTGGCATCACCACATTGGTCACTTTTTAAAAATTCAAAAAAATTGTCAGCAATTTTTTAAAATGTGACCAATGTGATGATGCCACGTAGACGGTTAGTGTCACTGTAAGTGCTATATCACCACTCTTAGGAAGATAAGTCGAAAGACAATGACAAAGTAAACTTAGAATTTAGAGAGACATGGACTGTATGGGTTTAGGAAATTGTGTAGAAGCATTACAAACAGCAATAGCACGTTATGAGTTTAGTGTCAATGTCAACACTTCTACTAACGAGTTAGAGACTATGCATGTGATGCTTTTGGTTACATGGAGAGATTGATGACGTAGGATTTTGTAGTAGGCCTTAGTGCATAATCTCTATCGATTTAGATCAATAGCCCTATGAAAACCTCACACAACACATGATGCCCATGACATGGATAAGATCTCATGAGATTTAGTACTTAACTTTTGTTTTGACATTTCTTGTACTTTTCGTCTCTGGACGGCTAAGATTATCCTTTTGGCTCTTTAGTTGGAGGCCAGACCTAGTCCCATTTCCAAGTTTGTACTATTTTACTTTTTGTTATTAATCAAATATGCCACCTTGAATGGTTTTAAAAATATGTGTGTGTGTGTAAAAGAGAATCGAGTGAAGTGTATGAGTCAACGGGCGCGTGTTGAGAAATAACACGTGGGAGTAAACTGCACTTGATCTTTGGTCGAAAAAAATTCCCACCGAAGCCAATGCATTTTATTCTTTCCATCACATTTTCCATCGCTAGAAAGAAGTTATTAATTTCCTTATTTTATTGCACAAGACCCCAAAAAGCTTCAACACGCTCATAGTAGAGATTGATATAACTTGCACGACAGCTTTAATGATGACTTCTTCTTCCCAAATACAGAACAACTTTCGTCCCCATGCTAGATGCCCTATCCTTGAGCCCCTCACATACACTATTTTTCTACGACCAACTAGTGAGAGTAACTCCATATATTTGCATTGCAATGGAATTCACTCCAATCCAAAAGAATTCAGTATTGACAGTTGAGCGTCTTCCTTTGTGTTCGGACTAGTTTTAGAATATTAATTTTCTGACATGAGGCTGCTTCTACCAACTCAAGATCTCTTTGACAACATTATAACCCACTAGGGTGGCGCGATAGAAAATTAAGCTTTCATCTTCAAAGAAAAGATGGCTAACTCATAGACTAAACTGAGAGCAACTAAACCCCATATCAATTTATCCATTTCTACCACTATAGTAGTATAGAGAATCCGTTTTAGCATATAAAAATAAATAAAGGGATAATGATCATCTTTGCAATATTCTCGCAAAGGGACTACTCTTCTCAATAGGTATCACTTATTAAAAAGGAGATAATGTTGTCAACACACATTCCTTCCTCTACTAGTTTAAGCCATTTTATAGAAAACCCATCCACTCCATCACGGCTACTACGAAGTCCCTTCTAAGGCAACATATTTTAAACACTAACCGTAAGAGAGGTTTTCACCCCACTCACAAAAAAGTGATATACTTATGTATTTGAAAACATCACTCTCTCCTCAAATTTGTCATCATTTTTCTTCACCATTATTCAAATCTCTCTTCTAAATCTTGTTTCTCTTTATTATTATTCAATACGAGGAAGTTTGTACAGTCACATTCTACCCGTTTAACATTATACTAGTATATATGCCTTTGGACTTTGGGTGTATTACTTTTGCTCATGTTACGGGAAAAAAAGTAAAACAAAACAAAACAAAAAAAGGGAAAAGGGAAAAGGAAAAACCTACACTTATCTAATGAACACACACGCCCGCATATAAATAGCAAATACAGAGAGATGAAGTACATTTTACATAGAAAAAGAAACAAAGAGGACCGTAGAATCAGTACAAATAGAGAAATACTCACCGATACACCACACCGCCAAAGTTTTATCTAATATTCCCCTCCACCGATTCTTGTGTAATTAATCAGTTGATCGAATTTAAATTTTTAAGTTGATTTTCTTTGGTTTTATCTCCGATCGTCCTGGTTTAGCTGTTTTTGTGGTAAGATCTGTGGCTGCTTAGTTTTGGATGTTTTGTTTTATTCAATGTAGGAAAAAAAGAGTTGAGTTTAACGCTTTTCGAATGATTAATTATAGTACGCGTGATGAGCTGATCCTTATGGCTTTATTTTTTCGGTGGATTATTAATTTGATTGAATTGATTAATTTCCAGTAGTTTCTATTGGTTTTTTCTGTATATTATCATATGATCTTTATACTGGATTTTTTATGTACAGGAATAAGTTTTGAAGAATGTTGAATTTGATTACTAATTGCTCAACATATTTTTCCTTGTTTATGTGCTTCATTATATTTGATTTTTCTTCTCAAGTTTCTAAAATCTATAGTTTTAATCCATACAAGAAAGAATCTGTCTGCAAGTATGTAAACTTCGGTGAATTTTGCTAAAAATGGTATCTTTGTATATTTATTGCTTTTTATAAATGCTGCTTTTCTTCTTTTTTCGCTGTTTGTGATTTGAAGGTTAAAGCTAAGTGTTTCTTTCTTGCATATGAAAAGTTTGAGCTTTGCTAGTCCAGTTTTGGCTTCATAATTTAAAGTTTGATTCGTTTCCAGTCTCTGCTTGTAGAACAGCCCAGTCTTGATTCTTGAACACCATTGTTGATGAATCTTTTTACCAGTTTCGGATGAACATTTCCCTTGTTCCCATCATTCGTTGGTTGCTTATTCTTGTTTGGGTTATTGACTATTCTGTACAGAGGGTGAAGTATTGAGTGGATGTGATTTGCATGGGTGACGATGCCAGAGTTGCGAAGCGGAGCACGGAAATCAAAACGGCTTAGTGATCTCCATCCTGCCCCTCAACACCCTGATCGAGAAGAAAATTTTGTGGCACCCACTCAGAACAGAACCAGAAGGAGAGGAAGAGGGAGAGGCAATGCAGTGGCTGTAGGAAAAGGGACACCCTCAAGGCCAACAGCTGCTGGAAGAGGCAGGGGAACTAGGTTTATAGATTTAGACCCGGAGCCTCATTGTGAGGTTCTTCCTCAAGCTGTTGCACTTGGGGCTGGGGAACCAGTTTTTAATAGAATAGAGGGAATTGCAGACAAGGAAATTGCCATGAATGGTGGGAGTGCGGACAAAATAATGGGAGTTGAAGAAGAATCAAGTACAACTCCCGTACCTGAGAGGGTATTTTTTTCCTTGCTCTTTTCTGCTTCTGTAATGTTTCTCTATCTGGAAACTCTTTAAAATTGTTTTGGATGGATGTGCATTGAAAGTCTTTAAATTACTGAAGATTCTCATTTCAATTAATCCAATTATTTCCTATTGATGATCTTCTTGACCTTCAGTACCCTCAGTTTGAGTTCATATATTAGTCTCCTTATGTTAATGGTACAGGTACAAGTAGGTAGTTCTCCTGTGTATAAGACAGAAAGGAAGTTAGGTAAGGGTGGTTTTGGTCAAGTTTATGTTGGTCGAAGGGTAAATGGTGGCACCGAAAGAACAGGAGCGGATGCAATTGAGGTATCTTTTTGCATGCTATCATGGCATTCTTAGATACCTGCTATTTTATATCATTTTCTGAATTTATATGGAATTTTGTTTTTTATAGGTTGCATTGAAGTTTGAGCACCGAAATAGTAAGGGTTGCAATTATGGCCCTCCGTATGAGTGGCAGGTGTACAAGTAAGCACCTTGTGTTTAATTTGAGGATCTTCTCACTTTCTTCGTGTTTAAAACTTTCACAACTTGGTATTTATCATTTTTTATGTTTTATTGAAAAGTAACCTGAACGGATGCTATGGGATCCCATGGGTTCACTACAAGGGTCGTCAAGGAGATTTTTACATCCTGGTGAGTTTTGATTTTTTTCCTTTTGCATGGAGATTTTTTATCATTATGTTTACTGAAGATACTGTTTCAGGTCATGGACATGCTCGGACCCAGCCTTTGGGATGTTTGGAATTCTTTAGGCCAGTCGTAAGATATAGCATCTCTCTTTCTCTCGCTCTCACGTGCTCTACACACACTTTCTTTTGGGTGAAATTATCTAAAATATCCTTGTCGTTGATTTCATTTTCCTCGTTTAATGGTGAGCACTGAAACAGGATGTCTGCCAGTATGGTGGCTTGTATTGCTGTGGAAGCTATATCAATTCTTGAAAAGCTCCATATGAAGGGGTAAACCATTTGATCTCTGATTTCTCTCTACCATATTCCTTCGTTTTTCTTCAAAGATGCCATTAATCTTTGGAATCTTCTTGCTTCCTTTGTTTTGTGTTTTTTTTTTTTTCTTTACTTGATTTATTTATCACCATTTATTCGCTCTGTCACTTACCTAGGTTTGTGCATGGAGATGTGAAGCCAGAGAATTTTCTACTTGGTCAACCTGGAACTCCTGATGAGAAAAAGCTATATCTCATTGATCTTGGTTTGGGTATGCTATTACTGCTATTTTTTACTCTCTTATTTGCATCACTACAGCCCTAACCAGGACTGGTGACCACCAGGCATGTTGAAACAAAATATAGTAAATTTCCAATTCCTTGCCCATATTTTACGTGTCTCTGCAGCTTATATTTTCTCCTTCCCTTATTTATTTCTTTGTTTTCTACACCCCTTTCGGTAAATAGAGTTTAATACTGTTCTAATGTGTTGATGAGGCAGCATCCAGGTGGAAAGATGCATCTTCTGCTCAGCATGTTGAATATGATCAGAGGCCTGATATATTCAGGTTGGTGGAACTCATTTTGTTTACTGTATGAAGCTGACTAGACAGACAGGCACTAATAAACTCCATCTACAGGGGCACAATAAGGTATGCAAGTGTGCATGCACATTTGGGTCGTACTGGGAGTAGGAGGGACGATCTTGAGTCACTGGCATATACACTGATATTTCTCATTAAGGGAAGGTTACCATGGCAAGGTTATCAGGTAATGTGACACCATTGCATTTATTACATGTTTTAGGGAACTTTTCTAAGCTATTTTATTTTATTTTTAACCATTTCTCCATTACGGTTTTGGATGACGACAGGGTGACAACAAGAGTTTTTTAGTTTCTAAAAAGAAAATGGCCACTTCTCCAGAGTTGATGTGCTGCTTTTGCCCTGCTCCATTCAAACGGTTCCTTGAGGCTGTTACAAATATGAACTTTGACGAGGAACCAAATTATTCTAAGTTGATATCATTATTTGAGAGTCTTATTGAACCATGCACATCATTAAGACCAATAAGAATTGATGGAGCTCTCAAGGTTATATAAACAACACGCTTGTAGTCGTAGGTGTATTTATTTTATAGCTGTATGTCCCCTATGTTCAAAAACCTTTATATTCTGAATTTGTCATCTATTTCATAAGCAGGTTGGCCAGAAGCGTGGAAGGTTGCCAATTAACTTGGAAGAGGACGAACAACCAAAGAAGAAAGTGAGACTAGGTAGTCCAGCTACCCAGTGGATTTCGGTGTATAATGCACGTCGTCCTATGAAACAAAGGTAATTGTTGATACATATTTGTTTGGCGTGATATGCCAATTGTTGATACATGTTTGTTTGGCGTGATATGCTCCTGTGATGTGTTACATGCGTCACTACTGTTTAGCAGGATTGTGTCATAAGTTAATGACAAAATTTTACTCCAGTTGTCAACCTACCTCATCCCTTTCCCTTTATCTTGTGTAGATTTACTTGTCTTTCCACTATGTTTGATTATTATTTTGTTGATTCTTGGAAACAACTTCCTGTGCCAACTCACTAAATTCTAAAGAGGAAAAAGGGCCATATTTGCACTTGGATCACATCAAAACTGTCAAAATCTTCCATTACCTCATTGCATTTCTTTCTTTTTTCCTTGTCTGTGTTGGTTGGACACCTGAGTGCTTGCACATGCCTTTTTTGGGTTTCTCCTGATTCCCCCTCCCATCATCCGTTTTTATCGTATTTGCTTGTTGATGTCCAAAAGTTTGAATATTCAAGTTTATCCATTCTATTTTGTCGTGTTTTTGGATGTATGAAATTTATCGACATTGTGCAAGAGGACGGTGTTGGGGGCTGGCAGGAAAATCCATGTAAAATGCCTTCATGTCACATACTTGTAATGTACTCCCTCTGTGCCATTTATATAGGCTAATTTTTCTTATTTGTCCGTCTCAAATTATAGCCCACTTATCTTGCTGAGGGTGTATTTGATTTTTTCATTTCCTAATATTCTCCTGTTGAATGTACTTTGTTATCAACACAAATAAACTTGTACTTTTTCAAATGTAGTCGGAATTGATAGTACTTAATTTAGGGTAAACTAGGAAATTCTTTGCAAAGTTTGGTTTTTCAATAAAATTAATTAAAATTTTTTAATCCGTGTGAAAAACGAAATCAGCCTATATAAATGAGATGGAGGGAGTAATATCTAATTTGAACCTAATTTATGTTTCTTCTCCTTTACCCACCTTTCTATTTTCACTTTCTTTCTGCATGCCGCTTCACCCACCACTCAAATGTTATCTCTAGACTCTAATTGTCAAGTGGACCTGGGATTAGGGTTTATAATCTGCATTTGGAGATTGGTGGGCGTGGAATCTTCCAAAATATCTCACAAGGATTTTGCAATGTGCTTGCACAATGACAGTGAGCATGTAGGCCATGTGCATGGTTTTTTCTGTGTTCATGTGAGCTGCAGATGTTCATACACCATCAACTACTGTATTTAGCATTTTTCTGCACACCAGTTAGCATGGAATTTACCAAAATATTGCACATGATTGTGGCTGTGTTAAATGTGTGGGTGGGCATGTGGGCCACTCACATGGTTTTTTCTGTGTTTGCATGCTCATGAGCTGCAAATGTTCATGCAGTATCAAATATTCTTGGATTCTATGATAAATGTGGAAAACTGCTTTTTAGGTAAAAAAAGAAAAACCAACTAATGAATGCTGCCATCTAGTAAACAGTATTTTACTTATTGTCGTTTTGCTTTTCCTGTTTTGTGCATGTATTTCTTCCCCACTATCCCTACTCACTTGATTTATCTTCCAACAGAATCTTGGGAATGATGAATGTTTAGCTTCCTTGTATGTTTTGATTGTTAGAGAAGCTAAATGAGGATCTGACTAAAAGTATGGGAAAAGAAGTTAAATTTGGAACCTGAAACAAACTTTCTTGGATAATCAGATGATAAGTCACTATCCTCTTATGGACGCTGACAGGACCAGCAGATCTTTCTGGTCCAATTATAGAAAATAGTGCAACTATTTCCTCCTTAAGATGAACGAACCTATTTCTATTTCTGAACTTTTGGTGGGCTTTTAGCTGTTTGTTGGATTTGGTTACTAGATGTGCATGGGTCCGAGTTTAAGGCCAGGATTCCAATTTGTTGTATTCATAATTTTCTGTAAAATGTCTGACCATAAATATATTGTCGCATGAAAAGGCTGGTACCCTTCAAATGTGTAAATGTGTGTGTATGGTGTATCTTTTAGTTGGAGATGCTTCTTCTGCATGTTTTGTGAGTTCAGTGTATAGGGTTCATTGGTGGCCTTATTTTCAGTAATCATTTTTGAAATTGGATTTGGTGGACAGTCCTCTGGAAACTCGTTAGAGCTGATTCGTTTATGTTGTGATGCGAACCCGCGAAGGATTAAAATCCCGGACCCACAAATGTTTGATCTGAACCCCAAGAAAGCTAAAATCCAGCCGCAAAAACTTGACCCAATGAATTCTTGAAACAACGAACCAAAGTTATGAACGCCACAAAGAGATGCGAATTCTTTGATAAGTTTAGGTTAGTTCGATTAAGAACTAGGAAGAAAGTGAATCCTCACTTTGATTAATCTCATAAAACGTAAATTGTCTTATCTTTACAATGAAAGATGTTTAAATAGTAAACATACGAAAGAAACCTACTCTAATTCGGAATTAATTTAAAACTAAGTAAAATAAGAGTTCTAAACTACAAAGGTAACTAAAACTTGCCAAAATCCGGATTTTCTCCAAAAATAGGCCTTGCGATCGCATAGGCATAAGTCCTGCGATCGCATAGTGTATTCATTTAAGGTTCTGCAGATTTTTTGGCTGACTTGCGATCGCACCAGTGTTGACCCATGCGATCGCATGGTTAGTTTTTCTGCTCACCCGTATTTTGATTCTCCAACTTTATCTCACGCTCATTTTGGTCCTCCAATCTTCCATTAGACTTTGATATACCTCAAATATAGTCCTTAGCTTGAATCAAGTGTACCAAAGTTGGCATCGGATTCTTGGTATCAGTTTCAGCCCACGTAGCTTGAACAAGACCTTGCATGTCTTCATTGATCTTCTTAGCTCTTGACCTCGTTAATGTTCCTATCGGACTATGTGTTGAGTCCTGGCTAGTCGGTCCATGGTTAGCTGGTCCCTGGCTCGCATCATCCCCTCCTTCCCAAAAAGGATTCGACCTCGAATCATCACCTGCATCAAAGGGAGAAAGATCAGAAATATTGAAAGTAGCCGAAACATTAAACTCACCTAGAAGATCAATTTTATAAGCATTATCATTTATTCGTTCAAGGACTTGAAAAGGCTCATCCCCCCTAGGGTGTAGTTTAGACCGTCGCCGGGCAAGAAACCGTTCTTTCCTCATATGCACCCAGACCCAGTCTCCAGGTTCCAAGATAACTCGTGTACGGCCTTTGTTGGCTTTGGTGGCATACTGTTTATTCTTCTTTTCAATTTGACGTCGCCACTCTCATGGAGCTGTTTTACCCTTTTGACCTTCCTGTGTCCATCTAAGCTAGTCCGTTCATCAACAGGTAGAGGGATCAAATCTAAAGGCGTTAATGGATTAAAACCATACACAATTTCGAAAAGAGACATATTCGTAGTAGAATGTATACTTCTATTATATACAAATTCAATAAAAGGCAAACAGTCCTCTCAATTCTTTAGATTCTTTTGGATTACAGTACGTAATAAGGTAGATAGAATTCTTTTTACTACCTCGGTTTGGCCATCCGTTTGAGGGTGACAAGTAGTTGAAAACAACAACTTAGTATCCAACTTACTCCACAAGACTTTCCAGAAGTAGCTAAGAAATTTAACATCTCGATCAGAAACAATACTCTTTGGAACACCATGGAGGCGGACAATTTCTCGAAAGAATAATTCAGCAATGTTAGTAGCATCATCTATTTTATTGCAAGATATAAAATGTACCATTTTAGAAAATCGATCAACAACCACGAAAATTGAATCCTTATTTTGTTTTGACCTAGGCAAGCCTAATACAAAGTACATAGAGATATCAATCCAAGGCTCGGTAGGCACGGGTAAAGGGGTATACAAACCATGAGGTAAGACTCTAGATTTGGCCTGTTTACATATGATACATCTTGCACATAATCTTTCCACATCACGTCTCATTTTAGGCCAAAAGAAATGTTCATGTAATACATCCAAAGTTTTTCTCACACCAAAATGTCCCATTAAGCCTCCCCCATGTGCCTCACGCACAAGCAACTCACGTAAAGAACTAAAAGGCACACATAATTTATTTGCTTTAAACAAGAAGCCATCTAGTCTATAAAATTGTCCAAAAGTATTATTCTCACATGCCCCATACATACCAGCAAAATCATTATCATTAGCATACAAGTTCTTAACATACTCAAAACCTAATAATCTGGTATTTAAAGTAGCAATGAGGGTGTACCTTCTAGACAATGCATCAGCCACAATATTTTCCTTACCTTGTTTGTAGTGAATGACATAAGGAAAAGTGTCGATGAATTCTACCCACTTGGCATGCCGCCTATTCAGCTTACCTTGCCCCTTCAGGTGCTTCAGGGACTCATGATCGGTATGGATAACAAACTCTTTCGGCCATAGGTAATGTTGCCAAGTCTCCAAGGCTCTCACCAAAGCGTACAATTCTTTGTCATATATTGGATAATTCAAGGCAGCCCCACCTAGTTTTTCGCTAAAATAGGCAATTGGGCGCTTCTCCTGCATTAACACAGCTCCAATACCTATACCTGAGGCATCACATTCAATCTCAAAAGTTTTGTTAAAGTTAGGTAGCGCTAACACAGGTGCAGAACACAATCTATCCTTAATAATATTAAAGGCATTTTCTTGATCCAGGCCCCAATTAAATTCAACACTTTTCTTTACTATCTCAGTGAGTGGTGAAGCTAGTGTACTAAAATCTTTAACAAAACACCTATAAAAACTAGCCAAGCCATGAAAGCTCCTCACCTCAGTGACACTTTTCGGCGTTGGCCAATCCTTAATAGCCTTAATCTTTTCTTCATCGACCTCAATACCATTTGTACTAACAACATAGCCAAGGAAAACAACTTGTTTCATGCAAAAGGTACACTTTTTAAGATTAGCATACAATTTTTCATGCCTTAAAGCATCAAGCACACAATGCAACTGTTCAATGTGCTCATCCAAGTTCTTACTATATACTAAAATATCATCAAAGTATACTACCACAAATTTGCCTATGAAAATACGCAAAACATAGTTCATTAATCTCATAAAAGTGCTTGGGGCATTAGTTAAGCCAAAAGGCATTACTAACCACTCATACAAACCATATTTAGTCTTAAAAGCAGTTTTCCATTCATTTCCTTCTTTCATTCTTATTTGGTGGTATCCACTCTTAAGATCAATTTTACTAAAAATACAAGATCCATGCAACTCATCAAGCATATAATCTAATCTAGGTATGGGATGACGATACTTTACTGTTATGTTATTGATTGCACTGCAATCAATACACATCTTCCAAGTCCCATCCTTTTTGGGCACAAGTAGCACTGGCACTGCACATGGACTCATGCTTTCTCTCACATATCCTTTGCCCATCAACTCCTCAACTTGCCTTTGAAGCTCCTTGGTCTCTTCTGGATTACTTCTGTACGTTGGGCGATTTGGAATAACAGCGCCGGGTACAAAATTAATTTGATGTTCGATGCCTCGAATGGGTGGCAAGATACTAGGCATCTCTTCAGGAAACACGTCCTCAAATTCCTGCAACAAAGAAATAGCTAAACTGGGGAGGGAGTGGTTAATGTCGCTAATTACAAGGTTGGACTCCTTGTATACTAGCAAAATCAATGGTTGATTTTCGATAAGGGCCCTCTTGATCTCTTTCTTTTGCAAAGAAGTTCACTTTTGTTTTCTCTCGTGATTTTAAATTATTTCTACCCACACTCTCATTTTTTTCTTCCCTCCTCGTTTGTTCTTGTGCCTCTAACTCACTCTTTTTCTTTTGATCTACATCGCTCTTTAATTTCATTTGGTCTTCATAAACCTGTTTTGGTGATAATGGGACAAGAGTAACCATTTTCCATCTTTGACGAAGCTGTACCTATTCTGAAACCCATCATGTATCACTTTCCTATCATACTGCCAAGGCCTACCCAACAAAAGATGGCCAGCATGCATAGGGACCACATCACACATCACATCATCAGTATACTTCCCAATACTAAAGCTCACTAAGACCTGCTTGTTAACCTTGACCTCCCCACATTCATTCAGCCACTGTAACTTATAAGGCCTAGAGTGTTTTATCATAGACAGACCTAGTTTCTCAACAAGTGTGGTACTAGCTACATTGGTGCAACTCCTCCCATCTATTATCAGACTACACACTTTGTTATTAACATAATACCTAGTATGAAATATGTTCTCTCTCTGCTGCTCCATATCATCTACCTTAATGTGTGCATTAAGAGTTCGCCTCGCAACTAGAGCTTCACCTTCTATGGGGTATTCTACACCAATATCCTCCAATTCAGGCATTTCATCACTATCACTCTCAACCTCAGATACCACCTCCCCATTGTCACGCAAAACCATCACCCTTCGGTTTGGGCATTGTGAAGCAATGTGCCCGACATTTAAAATATTTAATATCCCTATTTCTAGATGGTTGAAAATCTGATTTGGTTCTGTTATTGGTAGGTGCTACATTGGTTCTCTTAGGTGGTTCGGCTTTCTCCCTTGAAACAGTCATCTCACCCCTGTTATTACTATCCCCCCGTGGTTTCCAGGGAGGGTTAGATCCCGAAGAATACCGTGCTGCCCCTTTTTGTTTCAACTGCCTTTCTACCTTCATAGCCATGTGCACCCATGTCCTCCAACTCCACATAATGTTGTAACTCAACTATATTGGCTATGTCTCTATTTAACCCATTCAAAAACCTAGCTAAGGTAGCCTCCATATCCTCCTCAATGTTAGCCCTAATCATAGTCATCTCCATCTCCTTATGGTAATCCTCTACACTACTTGACCCTTGCGTAAGACTCTGTAATTTTTGATAAAGGTCCCTATGGTAATGACTAGGTATAGATCTCCTCCTCATGAGAGCTTTTAAATCATCCCAAGTTTCCACTGGCCTTTCATGATTTCTCCTCCTATTGGTCACTAATTGATCCCACCACATGATAGCATAATCAGTGAACTCAATTACTGCTAATTTGACTTTCTTTTCATCCGAATAGTTATGACAATCAAAGATTAATTCCATCCGCATTTCCCACTCTAAATAGGCGTCAGGAATATTCTTGCCTTGGAATGAAGGTATTTTCAATTTAATATTTCCAAGGTTTCTATCTACCCCACCCTGGCCTCTATAATCAACCGCTCTAGGTGGCCTCTCACGCCTGTCTCCCCTACGTCTCATTCTACCCATCTCAGCCCCAAAGTTATAGGCTTCACCATCCTTACTCCCTGCTACCATCTCATCCTCAAAATCTGCCATAGGGCTATGATACTGCCTACCCTGTCTCCTAACATGAGGAATCCCAGGTTGTTGTTCGCCTAATAAGGTTGTAAACATAGCACTATGTTGTTTCACTGTAACCTTTAAAGCATTATTAGTCTCCCTCATCTCGTCAAACACCACGTTCATACGATCAAATTGTTGTTGCATGGCCCTTAACAAGAAGAACTGGTTGTTTTCACTCCCAGGGGTAGTTTCTCCGTGATTAGACATTGTTTAAAAATTGAAAAATTAAGAAAGAAATAAAAGGAAAAGAAAATTATCTGTCTCACGTGTTTGCACTCGTGTTTCGCTCTATATGGCTCTTTCCCGATAATAATCTCACCACTCTTGCCTTTTTCCACTCTTGTATTTCTTACCAAGTTCTCTAAAGAACTATCTAAACTCAATCAAGAATTCCAACTCCCGCGGCATTCAAGAACAAGAATAAGAAGAACAACGGAAAGAATAAGGATTAAAAGCAATCAGGAATAAGAAACAAACACCAGATAATAATTTATGACGAGAATTTCAAAGAACTCGTTTTCTTGAATTTTTTCATGAATTTTCGTTTTTTTTTTTCAATTCAACGCAAGAACGAAAAAAAAAAGGATCACAAAGCAAGAATTAGAAATAATTAACTTTGGTGCATGTATGGATTATGCAAGAACAATTCTTGAAGAGGATGAATGAGGAAAGAGAATTTGTTTTTTTTTTTTATATGATTCAAGATGAATCTGATAAAAGCAAAGTAAAAGATAAACCTGATTTTAGAGCCAAAGCTCTGATACCAACTGATGCGAACCCGCGAAGGATTAAAATCCCGGACCCACAAAGGTTTGATCTGAACCCC
The DNA here is from genome assembly GCA_030279155.1 of Forsythia viridissima. Taxonomy (NCBI): domain Eukaryota; kingdom Viridiplantae; phylum Streptophyta; class Magnoliopsida; order Lamiales; family Oleaceae; genus Forsythia; species Forsythia viridissima. The sequence continues at coordinate 19,190,068 of CM059044.1, read as the reverse complement.
AAGAAAGCTAAAATCCAGCCGCAAAAACTTGACCCGATGAATTTTTGAAACAACGAACCAAAGTTATGAACGCCACAAAGAGATGCGAATTCTTTGATAAGTTTAGGTTAGTTCGATTAAGAACTAGGAAGAAAGTGAATCCTCACTTTGATTAATCTCATAAAACGTAAATTGTCTTATCTTTACAATGAAAGATGTTTAAATAGTAAACATACGAAAGAAACCTACTCTAATTCGGAATTAATTTAAAACTAAGTAAAATAAGAGTTTTAAACTACAAAGGTAACTAAAACTTGCCAAAATCCGGATTTCCTCCAAAAATAGGCCTTGCGATCGCATAGGCATAAGTCCTGCGATCGCATAGTGTATTCATTTAAGGTTCTGCAGATTTTTTGGCTGACTTGCGATCGCACCAGTGTTGACCCATGCGATCGCATGGTTAGTTTTTCTGCTCACCCGTATTTTGATTCTCCAACTTTATCTCACGCTCATTTTGGTCCTCCAATCTTCCATTAGACTTTGATATACCTCAAATATAGTCCTTAGCTTGAATCAAGTGTACCAAAGTTGGCATCGGATTCTTGGTATCAGTTTCAGCCCACGTAGCTTGAACAAGACCTTGCATGTCTTCATTGATCTTCTTAGCTCTTGACCTCGTTAATGTTCCTATCGGACTATGTGTTGAGTCCTAGCTAGTCGGTCCATGGTTAGCTGGTCCCTGGCTCGCATCATGTTGTCTTTTCTTTATTGATACCTTGTGCGAGTGGGCTTCAGACAAATGATTTGTAATTTTACCTGTGGAAAGTGGCTCAGCCGACATATGTATATGTCAGCTATATAGTTATATTGGTTGGATTGCAGACCTTGTTCTCTTGGTAATTTGACTAATTTCTATTTGGGTGACAAATATGTAGTTTGTTGTATTTGTAGATATCACTACAATGTGGCAGACTCGAGGCTCTTTCAGCATGTAGAAAAGGGTAATGAAGATGGTTTATATATTAGCTGCGTGGCGTCAGCATCAAATCTTTGGGCCTTAATCATGGATGCCGGAACAGGGTTCACTTCACAAGTGTATGAGCTTTCAGCTGTCTTCCTTCATAAGGTTGTTTTTGCCATCTAACTTCATGTTTCAATTTCTTTTCCTTTGGCCTTCCTGGGTGGATGCACCTGGCCTATCTTATTAATAGCCCGTGTTTCTCATCAGGATTGGATCATGGAACACTGGGAAAAAAACTATTACATCAGTTCAATAGCTGGAGCAGCTAATGGAAGTTCCTTGGTGGTTATGTCTAAAGGTTGGTCAACTAACAAGTCTCCCTCTCTGTATGTATGTGCTGTAGTACCTTCATCTCTTCGCCTCATTTTGTATCAGCAGTTAAATACTTTGCCTTGTTTTACTCGGTCGAAAGTGTACTGGTTGTAAATCAATTGTATCGGTGTGATCCGTCATATTAAACCCAGCAGTCTTGAAATCTGTGGATCCTTTCCTTTCAAGTGGAAGGAAGGTGTATATGATTGTTTGTATCATTGTACTGGTGTGATGATCTCAATCGTATTTATATGGTTCTTTCTGTTTCATTTCTGCATTCATCAATACTCCAGGAACTCCTTACACCCAGCAGTCCTACAAAGTCAGTGAATCCTTTCCTTTCAAGTGGATTAATAAAAAGTGGAAGGAAGGTTTCCATGTCACATCTATGACTACAGCTGGCAGTCGTTGGGGTGTTGTGATGTCCAGAAATTCTGGATATTCTGAGCAGGTAAGACTGGATTATATGGTTGTAATGAGTAAATCTTTGTGGAATTCCTCGTTCCTGATTATACAGTTGTTTTCAAATATCCTTAACCACCATGGACTCATTGATGCTAGGTTGTAGAGCTTGATTTTCTGTACCCAAGCGAGGGAATACATCGTCGATGGGAAAGTGGTTATAGAATAACTTCCATGGCTGCCACTGATGATCAAGCGGCCTTCATACTCAGTACACTAAGGCGGAAGATGATGGATGAGACTCAAGAGACTCTTCGCACATCTGCTTTCCCAAGTACCCATGTAAAGGTAAATTGCTTTCACTCTCTGTTTATTGTATTCTGATCGTATGGAGTTCTTAGAGAGATGCAGTGGTTTTCGTACGTAAATAAAGATTAATGAGAGCACAAATAGCAACTGCAAATTTTCTCAATTAACATTTTCCACCTCCATTTAAATTCAAATTTAGTGCTTTCTGTTTATCTCTTTTCATTCTACTGCAGGAGAAATGGTCCAAAAATCTCTACATTGCATCCATTTGTTATGGTCGTACTGTGTGCTGAAGCTGTTGTATGTATTTCTGTTGAAGTGAGTGAGATGACATTTTGAAAGCTGAGTTATCGAGTCCCGATTGGGTGAAGTAGCTTTTTCTTTCTACCAAAGATCGTGTTTTCTGTTTTCCCTGTGAAATGTACCCCTTAAACTTCTGTCAGATGGAATAAAAGATGGCATGAAAGGGCAGATGTTGGCCGAGAGAACAAAAATTGTGAGGGAATTCGTATAATTTGATGGCAGTTAATTGGTAGCTGATGTCAATTCACCGTGGTTAGTGTATGCTAGATAAAAGCTGCCATTATACTCTGAATTTTATAGTTGGATACAAGGGTCTATTTATTTCGATATGATGGTAGTTAATTGGTAGCTGATGTCAATTCACCGTGGTTAGTGTATACTAGATAAAAGCTGCCATTATACTCTGAATTTTATAGTTGGATACAATGGTTTATTTATTTCGCTATTCACAGAGGTGACTTCAAAGGCCCGGGGTGCTGGTGTATGTTGTATAGAGGTGGTTTGCTGAACCTCGGGCCTAACGGACCTTTGTCGATTTAGGCTTATCACCCATTATGGTATGACCACTGCAAGCTTACTGGTGCCTAGACGTGGGCTGAGTTAAGCTACACTTTTAGACCTGTCAGCCTGGGCGCGCTCACAGTTTTTTATTCTGTTGTGGGTTTGGTGGTCGGCTATTTTAATTTAATATTATTATTATTGAAAAAATCTTAAAAGCTCTAACAAAGTTATTTCCTAGTGCTAATTTTCTCACAACTTATCTCATCGTTTTTGTCCACTCTCAATTCTCAAACATTTCAATTTATTCAATTACAATCAGATTTAGTATCTCTCATGCATATTTGCTTAAATTTATTTTAATTACAAGTCTACACATTATCTTTGTAAATATTCTTATTCTTTTAGGTATATAGGAGCCACGTCCACAATTATGTTCTGACCAATACCATATGGAAATCTTCTAGAAAGAGTCGACGGACTCTTCTAGTCTCCCTGGTCACTGAAATCTCGTTAATGTCTGGTTTTGATACTTTGAAAGAAAGGTTAAAACTACATTTCAAAACCTTCCTGGTAATCTTTCTTCTTCATATGATTCGATTGTGTTTTTAGATAATAGTTGGTACATATGCGTAATTACAGTATTTTGATTCGTGCCAATTGAAATTTGAAGAAGACAATATTGATGTTAAAAAGGTAGAACCTCCCGCTACTACTAATCAAATAACTCAAAATTTAATTAGACTTTTAATAAGTTTTTTAGTTCATTTCTCTACAACCACTGCCCGCTGGCAGATTATGTCAAATAAAATTTATATTATCTTGTTTAGATGTTTATTGTTGAATATGGATTTAAATCGATCCTCCTACAAGTAGATAATATTTATATGTTTTTATATATAATCCTATGAGGATCTTCAATGCCTTAAAATGATTGTCATTTAGGTAGCATATAAATTGATAGACTTTCAATCTACGTGATATTGATGTCTAATAAATAGACACTCAAGTCCAAAGTTGGTTTACAATAAATTTTACATACAACTCAATAATATTGTCTAGATGTTTTTATTTTCTTAAAATAAGAACATTTTTATAGTTTTATCTAAATCTACATAGAAAATATAAATTTTGCTCATTCAGTACATCTAACAAAGCTTGAGAATCTACATGGAAGTTAAGACAATGTGTCACCGACCACAACTTAGATTAACACTAATGTCCGTGACCATCAGGAACGATTAGAGAAGTTCCTTTAATGCTAATGTCCGTAGGAAGGGACAAGCATAAGGATTGTGTGTGTGGGGGCATGCAAATAACCCTCAATGCTCCAGATGAAGCTAGAAGAGCTCCCATCCATCAAGTATGCTTGGAGAGGATCGTATGTTCTGCATGAACATGTGGACATCAATGACGATGTGCATTGCGGTTAGGCGAGTGCCATGCACCAAGTGCAGCGCAGGGATGCGCTCCAGTGTTTAAATGCTAGTAAGCTTTGTGGACAAAATAAACAACGGGTAATGTCTGAACTTGTGATGGAGAAGGCAGAAGGTAGTTGAATGGAGTGAAACTGTTGCCAAATGGGTGAAAAATAGTTGTGCTGCAAAACTTAAAGAGCTGGCCCATGACAGTTGGTATCAGAGCACATATTTGTGCATTATCATAATATTTCATGTAGACCCTAATACTACTGCAATATGGAATTAACCAAAAGAACTCGCCAAAGTGCGGCGGTTGAAACCTGGACTGAGAAAATAGAATTGTTTCGGTTTGCAACATGACTGTGAGGGACTGTTTTCGTGAGCTTTAAACTGCTTTCAATAGTTTCGATTATGGATTGTGCATAATTTTGGGGACATCGAGCATTGATTGAGTATCAGTTGGCATCCTTATTAGAGCAGCAAATGCTGACTTTAGAAATTGAGCTTATATTGCATCAGTTTGACTCCGAGAGCATTGTCACACTACGTTGTCGAGAGCTATATAATGGTTGAAGTGTAGTAGCTTCGTTTATAGTTATTGGTTGATATAGATTGGGTGAAGTATAGTAGCTTCGTTTATTGTGAGCTTGTTGATAGCATCAGATGGGATCTATGAATAGCAACAATTCATAGTTTGTTTGGGCTTGATACGATCTTTATCAAAAGTCTCGGATGGATGATGGTTGTGTTACTGAGGCCGTTAATGAATTGTTAGCTTTTTGGTTGGCAGTCAGATTCAGGCAAGAAGCTTAGCTATCCGAAGTAACTTGTGCTTATGATATCTTTGAGTCGATTAGGCTAAGAAGATGGTTGTTAACCTTTTTTCAAGGATACTAAAGGCAGAATATAATGTATTCATATATCTTGACTTTCGAGTGGAGACATGCCGATTAGTTGAGTGGATAATAGTGCCATGATTGTAAATTATTGCAACCATGTTGCGGAGAGGCTGCGAGTCAGGAGGTGAATTTAAGGCAGTGTTGCCATATGGTGGTAGGATACCACCCTTTCGTGAGAATCTTCCATGCACTGGAAGACTAAGCTTTTAGAGACAGATAATGACAGTGAATTGTCATATAGTGGTAAGATATCATCTTGTTGAGAACCTTCAAAGCGGTGGGAAGATGAGCTTTAGAGAGAAAATGGTGAAGAGTCACCTTTGTACGCAAGGAGGCATTTCCGTTGTTGTGCAATCGATTGCCTTTACAATTTTCGAGGATGTCAACACCTTTAAGTGATGGAGTATGTCATAGATGGATCTATGCACGTTTGTTGGAGGACATTGCATCATCAACAACCATTTAGTATGGGATGGCTTATCAGCGATAACTAGCCAGTATGGGATGGTACTGTTCTGAGTTGATTCAGCGTTGTTGATTTAAGGGTCAACTAGCTTGAGAATCTAGAAGATGGAGACTATGCAGAATGCACAAGAGTTAAGGTTTGGATCATGTACACTAAATTCTTAGTGTACTCTATGTCAATGAGGAAGTTGACAGAATTGAGTAGATGAGGGTGTCACAGACTGCAACTTAGCTTGATGCTAATGTTCGTGACCATCAGGGACAACAGGAGAAGTTGACTTGACATGAGATTATAGCTGGTCTTAATGGTAGCAACTTTGTACGATGAGTAGAAAATCTTAACAATTGAGTTTGGAGAATCCAATTTACTGAAAACTTGCCAAAGTAGTGAGGAAGCTTCCTACCAAAACAGACAACAACCGGAGTCTGTTTGGTCATAAAACATAAGGGCCGAAGGCACAGTATCAAGTAGTGGCATTGTAGTAATTTTAGAATATTGCAAGGTCAATAATTCTGCAGTCGAGTATCCATTGAGACTGAAACTTTATGGACATAATATTGAAGATTTTATCTTCGATATACATCAAACGGAGTGTCATTTGGAGACATCTATTGGTGTCATTTGGGTTATTTCTCTGCATCTATTATAAAGGAGCGTGCTTGGTGAACAGTCAGCCAGCCTCTCCCGTGTTTACATCCCCACGAAATGGCAGCCTGCGGGCTATCTTATGCACAAAATATGCAATCCTTGGGGGCTGCAGGGGCAACTAATTTCCTACTTTAGGCACCTTGAGGGAGGGCTAAAGTACCTGTATGGGGTCAGGTACTCATCGGACTACAATTGGCATTCTCGGTTTTCGTTGGGCACTTGAAATAGGCCTAAGGTTATTGATAGAGCATTGCTATGCTCCGAGCATTGCATTAAGGATATGGTAACACATCTAGGCCAAATGAGATATTGAGGAAAACACAGTCAAGACCTCGTGTGCTAACTCGTGCGCACAGTTTCTGGCCTTGCCGTAGGGATCGTTGGCAAGAAATTTAGCCGTAAACGATGCTGCATAGTTGAGCGAATATGATAAGATGTCGATATTGTTGAAATGAGTATGTTGTGATGGAACTTCAAGTTAGTTATGGATTATCAGTTGACCTTGCTTAGGCGAGGCCCCAACGAAGGACATTGCAGCACGTAATAAGCCAATATGCTCATAGGAAGGGACGAGCACAATGATTGCGTTGTGGAGCATGCTAATGACCCTTAATGCTTTGAACAGAGTTAGGAGAGCTTCCATCTATCGAGTATGCTTGGAGAGGATCATTTTTGTGCATGAGCATGTGGACAAGCTAGTTAAGTCGGGTCCAACAGAGTTAAGACATCGATGACGATGTGCATCGCGAATAGATGAACGCCTTGGCACGAAGTGCAGCGTAGGCATGCATTCAAGTGTTTAAATGCTAGTAAGCTTCATGGACAAAATAAGCAACTGGTCATGTCTAAACTTGTGATGGAGAATGTGGAAGGTTGTCTCAAAGAGTCGACCCGTGAAATAATGTCTGATTTTTCATTTGCCATGAGAGCTTGATAGAGTCCTTATCAAATTACATTAGAGATGAATTTTTTTTATTTATCGTTCATTTTGCTTATGTGGCAAATTTTTTTAGCAATCCATGGTTACATTGGAGATGTTCTAATATGCTCATATTATTTTAGCCCAACTTCTTAATATTTCACAAATATTTTTAGATTATATAAATCGTATTATCTCATAATTCTATGAAATTAGAAAATAAATTCAAAGTAGTATAACTATACATGAATAGATAATGTGTTTAACTCCATTTTGACTCTTCGTGTTATAGAAGAGCTATATCTTACTAAGAAATTCACTACAAGTGCCATATTAAATCAAGTGGTATTGACAAGGTACAATTGTGTACTCATTACACTAAGACGTGGTACGTTAGGACAAAAGAGTTTCTCACTTATCTTTTCGAAATCGAAAAGTTTTTTTTTTTGTCCTCATGTAAACAAACAACCATTAAGTTCAACACATATGCATTTTTCATATACTTAATTTTAGGACTTTTTTAGTATAAGATAACTAATGAACAAGAATTTCATCAGCTAAATGTTCGATTTGCAGGCTGATGTAAAACGTTTTTCAAAATCTTTTGTGTTAAATCCTTCTTTGAAGATTGTATTGCATTTGAAAACTCTTCAGGAGTTTCAATCATGTTCAAATTACCAACATATATAACATTAATAACAAATCCAAATCATGGGTTCTTTATACAAATTCATGGACAAATAGAGTAATTCAAACCCATCTTTGTAACAAATATTTACCAATACGATCATACGTGCACATACTCCAATCCATTTACAAATCTCAATACTTTTAGGGGCAGATCTAGCATTTCGGTTCAGTGGGTGCGAGATAGAATCTTTAAAAAAAAAAATTCAAATAAGACGATAACGATAAGATAATATTATAAAGGTAATATTTTTTTTTATTTACAATTATTCCCTATGGCTTCTCATACTTTGATAACGCCATATAATGATCTCATTAACAATTCTATTAATACATCTTTTTCAACATACACAACTAAGCAATCATTTATCCATTGATTTCCAATCTGATTATGCAATCAATTCTTCACAATGTTCATAGCAGAAAATACTCTTTCAATTGTGGCTATAGCAACCAGAAGAGTTAATGCCAAAGTTACAAGCATGTAAACTAACGGGCACACTTTATTTTTTTCGCCACAACCAACTTTTGTGCAAGTTCAACAAGTTTCTGCAATTTACCAAACTCTTTGCCAGAGCTCATATCAACAATATAAGTTCAAAGCTGATCATCAAGTTCCATGAGCTCTACTTATGAAAAATTTTCAGGATAATACTTTGCAAGACGAATTAATTTATCTTTGTCAAAAGCAGAAAATGAATTATCAGGGCATAAACATGTTAAACACAGAAGTAACTCACTACTTACTGCCGAAAACCGATCATTCAACTATTGAAGTTGCATATCCATGACAGCATAGAATGAATTCACACGGAAGCAATGCAAATTGTCATTTCTTCAGTGTTACGCTGTGAACAACCTGGATGTATAAACACACCATCCATATTAGGAACATCAACATTCTTCTTTTGACATCTAGCGACCAAAAAAAATTTTAGGCTTTTAATTTCAAGTAAATAAAATTTTAACTTCTAGCGTCACTACGAACCTCCTAGTACGTATTAAAATATCTTTTGTCACGTTAAATGTTGCACGCGATTGCTTTAAAATTTTATTTGACGAATATGAAATAATATTTTATCACCAAGCCTCGTTAATTTTCTTAGATCGAATAAATTTACTTGAGTAAATTTCTTGATAAATTTAGGTTAACCATTTAAATTAAAAACTAAGCAAACATTAAACTTTTTTTTGCCAATGCTAGTCCTAATTTTGAGTCCAAAAATGACCCATTAAATCCAATAAAAACCGGTCTTCTCTAGCCCAACACCTGACTTATTTTTCGGCCCATAAGTTTACTTATAATAAGCCTAAAACTCGGTTCATTTCGGCTACAAAAATCAGCCAATAAACCAGCCACTTTGCTGCCAAAACTAACCCACCTTGTTGGCGTTGACGTGATGACGTAGGCTAACGAACACAAAGTGAACTTCTTTCTATTGAGTGTTTCTTACGAAATACTCACCCAAAAAAGAGAAAATATTTATATTGAAATGGTTGGTGTTGACGCGATGGCGTAGGCTAGCGAACACGAATTGGACTTCTTTTATTTAAATTAAGTTTTGGAGTCGAGATGATCAAGTTAATCATGATGTAAATACTATAATTTAAGTGTTGGATTTTCAGTATTTAATTAAGTAATGTACATGAAAAATAAGATGTTAGTTTAATTGTTGTTTAAATTTTTAGATAGAAATTTTGCTTCGTTTCAAATTCTGAATTTTCAGTTTTCTGCCTCTACTTTGAAAAATCATAAATCTCTCTACCTTTGGATTTTGTGAGTAAAATCAGTCTCTATGGAAACCCTTTTATGTGGTCTAATGGAAAAAATTGGAATCACTCAAAAATTCCATCGTTTGAATTTATTATGAACGTTTTAGTAGGCTGCCTTAAGGCACATGAGACAGTTTTTCAATCATCTTTGGCTAACGTTTTTACCTACCAAGCGATGTGGATAAGGTCTGAAATATTAACATGGCCTAGTCCAAGGTCCCAAGTATCTACAGTTCAAAGCTTGGAATTTTTGGAATTCGTTTGAATGGTCAAATAAATTGTGGTAACACCTATCATGGTATAGGCAAAAGCCTTAAAAATTTAGAAGTAAAATTCTTTTTCCCTTGGGTGCTGGTGTGCTGGTTATTTCCGCAATAGTTAATTTTTTAAAACCTTTAAAAGGCACGAAAAATATTATTTGGAGTCGTCAAATATTATTTATAGATTATTTTAGTGACCCTCCGAGTTGAGAAAATTTGGGGCGTTATAGCATGGTATCAGAGCGCATTTTTACTTTTTTGTAAACTTGCAATAATTTTAAAATTTTTATTATATTTTATTATTTTTATTTTTTTATAAACTTTATTTTATTATGTCAAGTTAAAAATTTAGAAGTTAAGAATTTTAGAATTTAAGTGTCGATACTTGCCATCGCCGCGCTACGCTAGTTCTAAGGTAAAGAGAAGTTAATTAAAATTTTATGTTATGTTATTAAGTATGATAAATGAAACTTAAATTTATGGAAAATTTTTAATTTTTTCATTTATGATAAAATGTTAAGTTGAGAAGAAAATTTATGTTAGTCCTCGTAATTTAAATTAAAAGATGATAGAAATCCTCCTAATCGGACTTTTCATAATTTGTATCTCAAACATGGTTCCACCGAGTGAGTATTTTCTAGAACGTGCCGAAGGAGCAAGGAACGATTATATACATTTTGCTTCAGATCCTGAGTGGTCAATTGGCCATCATATTGGTAACCATAGGGCAACACATTTTAGAGCGATGAACTACGGTTTAGTAACAATTGATGCAGAGTATATTGCTCATGTGATTGACTTATTGATTGGCCCGAGGAAGCCGGTTGCCATGTAAATATAACCCCGGGAGGTGGAATACGACGGGTATTGTGAAGCTCTCATTATACACTGGGAGGAATAGAATTTATATAGTGGAGGTCCCCATCCCATCCCTGAGCCTACTCCGGTAGTTGAGCTTTTTCCCAAACCTACTCCAATATTCAAGCCAGTGCTGGAGCCATTGTCAGTGTTTGAGGCTGATCTAGTTATCAAGGTCAAAGAGGAGCCATAGAAGGATCTCGAGGTAGAGTCTGAGGCCGAGTCTTTTGTTATCGTGGATGACGAGGCTCTACAACCAAAGAGGCCTAAAGTGCACGGATGATGGATCAGTGATGATGATGCTTAGAGATATCATAGTAGTCAGATGTTTTTCTCTTCAGTATTTCAATTTTGCATGATTAGTTATGTTACCAATGTTTAGCGCGGGATGTTTTTACTTGTTGTACCACTTGAAGGATGATTTAAATATATAAAGATGTTATTTAAATTCAACTTTGTTGATAGCCTTTCAGATATTTATGGCTTTATAAATGGCGTTTATTTCGATAATTTACAAATTCTTTTCATTTTGTTTATTCTAAAGAAAATGGCACCGACTACGAAGCAAGAGCTATCAAGGACTTACAACTAGCAATAGAGAAAATGAGATGAGCTTTGGCAGCCCAAACGGCACCTCTGGTGCCGCACCGCAAGTGCCCCAAGCGCATCAGGCCCCATCAGTTTGCAACTTTTATCCTATGTCAAAAATGTAGTTACTGAAAATAAATTATTACGATTAATCCCCTAGTCCTCCTATAAATAGGAAATGGGTCATTTCATTTTGAAAAAGTTGGAGACTAACTCCTTCAGAAAAATATACTTTCATCCTTTTTAAGAATTTTTAATTATATAAAATAGTAAAAAATAACCCACAGGAGCTGGTCGACCCTTCAAAGGGGCACCTCCCCCTTCCCACTCTTACCAAAGGGTCGACACCTCTTTCCAACCTTGTTAGCCAACTCTATTTCTCCTTTATCCTTTTTGGGCCCACTCCAAACCCAGTCTACTTCCCAATCCCTGTTTTTAAGTCATTAAACCCCCGTTGGCCCTGGTTGAAGCTTATGAATCAAAATACGTTATGTTGATGAGATTAACTAACAAATAATTATGTTCTTTAAAATAAATCCACATGTCGTAACCTACAGTTGATGTAAGTATGATGATTTTATTTACAGTTTAAAATACCATGCTATGCAATATATTTGTTAATGATAATATATGGTGATTATGTGTATTACTTTAAAACTTGGTGATTTTTTATGAGCTTTATGGGAGCCGGATCATTTTCCTAACCTGAGTTATATTCATTGGTATTCATATTGAGAACATTGACATTGTGAAAAGTGTGAATCTCGTTATAGTGTACCATACTTAACTTCTCTGGATATATACACTTGCTGAAGGCCCTTGACAGTCATTAAGGACGAGCCCTTGACAGTCATTGAGGACGACTGACAAAAGGGCGTTGGAGGTCCAGAGATGAGATGTACAGATAGTGTCGTAAGTCTCTTAGTGACCTAGAGACTGCGTAGCGATATTTTCAGACACCGTATACAGTATGCTAGAACTAATTATTATAGTCATATTGGTGTAACCTCTTGAGTCGTGTGTGAGACCATGATAGACACGGGCATTGATAGATAGTGCACGCTTATTATTGGACATATGTGATTGAGCTCATACGGTACACTATAATGTGGGATTTGGGCCCATTTGTGATTGACATTCCATTAGACATTATCATATCACCATATTTACTGAACATTATCGTTCATATACCGTATCTTGTACCCGATGGGATACACCGAATAGATGCGTACGATTAGGCGTGCTGAGAATTCTACCGATTCTACGACTATAATTGCTATTTGGATTAGGCAGCATTACACTAGGTTCTATATACTATTGGATGAAGAAGAAGAAGAATTGGAGACGTATATAGACGTCTTGGACTCTACCTATATTATTATATGACTCTTTTACTGCCCACTTCATCTACATAATGAGGGAGGTTGAATGATTTCCTTATTGTTTACTGTTTTAGTTTGTATATAGCAACTCAGTAGTTAGTGTAAATGTCTGTATAGAATAGGTTTGAAAATGGTCCCACTGTCACTCTACCACCGATTGTCTCGTCAATTCTTTAGGATTGACAGGTATTCTTTTGTTTATTTCATATTGTAAATATTTGGCGGCGTCAGTACCAATTGCAAAGAAAAATCATTTTGACCAAATATGTGAGGGTGATAGGGTATTAAATTTTTCTTCTATTGTTTAGATTTAATTTTATTACTGATTTTAATTAAATATATTTATTTGAGCTAAAATTTGATTATATATTCAAAAACAAAATTAAAACTATTTTGGAACGCGTGCCGGGAATTAGATCGTGACAGTAACTAGAGTGGTATCAGAAACATGTTTATATATTTTATGAGGTATGGCATTACATTTTAAGTGGTATCAGAGACTAGGTTTAAATATCAATTTGTAGACACGACGCGTATGGTCATCGGTCACAGAAGGAATCGGCATGCACCGTTATGTATCTTATTGGTTTTATTAACTTATGTGAACAGAATGTGGTATAATTTTGTATATAACTTGTTTGATGGCTAATGCATCTAGTTATATGCAAAAATTAAAATCATATATAATTAACTTGATGCAGTCATAATATACAAAAGAACATTAAACACAAGTCATATATAATTCTACGACATACAGAAAAGTGGGAGACATGGGTAATCTAACCTTGAAGAGGGGAAAATAACCATAAAATCGAGCATAAAATTGGTCATTTCGAAATTCTGGAATGATTTGGGAAAGTAGCCTATAGATTGGATTTACCAGAATCTATGGACCGAATTCACAATGTGTTCTATGTATCTATGCTTCGTAAATATGTTTCGAATGAGACACTCGTGTTACAGAGCAACCCACCTGATTTAGAAGCTACTTCGGAACGTAAAGGTGATATGAGGACTAAGTACCTCTAATTATTTGGTAAGTTGAATTTTGTGGACGAATTTCTTTAAGGAATAGAGAATATAACATCCCAGATTTTTCTCGAAATTTTTAGGAATTTTAAGAGCTTTTTGGGAATTTTTATGGATTTTATTATAAATGTTGTTTTTTTTAAAATAATAAAATGTTTTCTTATTTAAGAAGAAATGAAATTATAATTGTAACTTTTAACCTATGTCAAAAATGCAGTTACTGAAAATTGCAGTCAAACCCTTGGTCCTTCCTATAAATAGTAGAAGGTGCCGTTCATTTTGAAAAAAGTTAGAAACTAGCACCTTCTTCAGAAAAAGTACTTTTACCCTTTTTAATTAATTTTTAATTTTATAAAATAGTAGAAAATGACCCATAAGCAGTAAAATACCACATGTACAGTTTACCGAGCTGATCGATCTCTCCTCTCCAAACGTCACCCATTCTCCTGCCCCAAGGGTCGCCCTACTAAGGGAGCACCTCTCCCCAAGGATCAACCCCCCTTTCCAACCCTGTTAGCCAGCTCCCTTTCTCATTTATTCTTTTTGGGCCGACTTCATATCATGTCTACCTCTCCAGCCCTATTTTTGAGTCGTTAAACCTCCGTTGGCCCTAGTTGAGGCTTATGAATCAAAATAATTTTTGTTGATGAGATTAACTAACAAAAAATTATGTTCTTTAAAACAAATCCAGATGCCGTAACCAACAGTTAATGTAAGTATGATTATTTCAACTACAGTGTAAAATACTATAATATGTAAGATATTTGTTAATGATAATCTGTGGATATTATATGTTATTACTGTGAAACTTGGTGATCTTTTATGTGCATTGATAGGAGTCGGTCGATCTCCCTAACTTGAGATATAGGCATTGACATTCATATTGAGCACATTGACATTGTGATAAGTGTGAATCCCAATATAGTTTACCGTACTTAACTTAGCTCCAGATATGTACACTTGTTAGAGGCCCCTAACGGTCATTAAGAAATGCTGGCGAAAGGGTTGGAGGTCCGGAGCCGTTATGCACAGGCGGTACTATATGTCTCTTGTTGGCCTAGGGACTATGTAGCAACATGTCCAGCACCGTATATGGTAGGCCAGGCCTAATTATTATATTTCTACTGGTGTAGCCTCTTGAGTCATGTATGAGACTATGACGGACGCACAAGCATCGGTAGATGGTACACGCTTATTGTTTGCCATATTGTGATTAAGCTCATATAGTATATTATAATGTGGGATTTGGGCCCATATGTGATTGACATTCCATTAGACATTATCATATCATTATATTTACTTGACGTTATTGTTCATATATTTTATTTTATATTGTAGATGCCGATGGGATACACCGAGTAGATGCTTACATTTAGGAGTGCCAATAATTTTACCAATCATACGAATGTACGTGCCATTTGGATTAGGTAGCATTACATTGGGTTCTATAATCTGTTGAACAAAGAAAAAGAAATGGAGACGTATATAGACGTATTGGACTATACCTACATTATAATAGAAGTTTATGACTCTTTTACTAGTCACTTCATCCACATGATGATGGAGTTTCAATGATTTCCTTTTTGTTTAGTGTTTTAGTCCGTATATAGTAACTCAGAAGGTAGTGTAAGTGTATGTATAGAATATGTTTGAAAATGGTATAGCTGCCACCCCACTGCTGATTGTCTTGTCAATTCTTTAGGATTGACAGTTATTCTTTTGTTCCTTTGATATTGTAAATATTTGGCAGCATCAGTACTAGTTGTAAAAAAAAATTCTTTTGATTAGATATGTCAGGATGGTGGGTATTACATTTTGCTTCTATTGTTTAGATTTAATTTTACTACTGGTTTTAATTTAAATGAGTTAGATTTCGATTTTATATTCAAAAATAAAATTAAACTATTTTGGGTGCGTACCTGGAATAAGAATGTGATAGTAACTAGAGTGGTATTAGAGATAGGTTTAAATATTTTATGAGGTATGTCGTTACAGTCATAATGAGGGTAATGTATTCATTCTTCATCCTCGTCGATGAAACCTATCAATTCTAACATTTTCCTCCTCTTCTTCTATGGCTTTTCACCCTACACCAAGTAGCATGTTGTTGTTTCCCTCACTTTCCTAACATAGCTCTGCTGGGCGTTCATCGACTGCCTCTCAATGTAAAGGCCTCCGAAAATAGTTTAGATTTTTCAGACGGGCTCTCAACCATCTCAATTTTTTTGAAGATCTCACCTTGAATGATTGTCTCTTTGGAGGGACAAGATTCTACTGTGGTTGTTTGTGCCTCGAATGTCGGGTCGTCCTCTTGCAGTATAGGGACGGCGTGCTTCTTATCTGAGTTGTCAGGCCTCGACCAACCGATCCCTTTCAACTACAAGGTTATCAATTGCGGCTTTCATGTCATTGCACTCTCCAGTGTCATGGTCACATTTGTTATGGTAGTGATAGTACCTCACTGGACATGGGGTCCTATCATTCTCGTACTAGTTTGAATCTCTGGCACAATGATGTGTTCTTAGAACGACAATGTTAACCTCATCTCGGTAGTTGTACGTTTACTGAGGAGGTCTCTACGTCCTTTGGTAAGGCACCGTGGCATTTCTTATACCCAAAGGTGCCTTACTAAAGGACTGCCTTGCCTCGCTTGAGTATCTTTTTGACGAATAATTTCTTAATCATGAATTCTTCTTTGATAAGATCCACTAGACCATAGTATAATGAGGTTTCCTATTCCGAATGTCTCTCTAGAAATAGATAGATCTGTTCAACTCGTTTCTCAGGGCCTGGAAAGAGGTGTCATGTAGAATGCTCACTATCTCCAACATTATTTGCATGAAATGGCTGAGATAGCTATTCAGAGACTCGCATGGCTCTTGCCTCATGTTATGGTTCTTATGCGCTGAGGCCGAGCTAGGGGTTCTCGCGGTAAACATGTGGATAAACTAGTTATTTAAATCGGGTCAACTGGGAATGCTGCATGGGGCAGTTTATTGTACCACTTCTTAGCTCCTCCAGGAAGGGTGATGTGGAACCCACGACACTTATGCGCTGACTCACTCCCATAAAATTCATGTGGGTATTGTATTTCCAAACACAATCGACGAGTTTACCATTCACATTATGCTTCTGCATTTTCAGCACAAGGAACCTATTGGGTTTTCCCATCGCCTTTATCACCTCAGAGAACGGGCCGTATTCATCGTTGTCGTCCAACTCTGTAACGTCCCAATTTCTACTTATTGAAACTCTAGAGTTACTAAAATTTTCATGTCATAAATATAGCGAAATTTTCGTGACTACAAAAAAAAATGTGTAAACATCCAAATCATTTCATAAACATTTAAAAAGAAATGAATATCTGCATGATCCTTAATAAAAGATATTAAAACTTTAATAAAACCTTAACATAAAAAAATGAATTAAACTCTTAGAAACTAACAAACACATTAAAATTCAATTTATTAAAGAAGAATTTCTATATATCTCCCTAAATTACTTGACAAATCCCTTGGCGCGGTAGCAACTCCATCAACCCACCACACGTCTCGCCACAATCCAAGTTAATTTGAAACGTGTTAAATAATGGGGTGAGTACAAAATTATACCCAGTGGGTTTCCTGAAACTAATCAACAATTGTGCCAATTATGCAATTTATATCCAAATTCTCTTACCAAACATGACATGAGAATTACCACACCATGAAGATAATAATTAGTGTAGTGCTACAACAACCCAAGGCTAAATAACATGGCACCAAAAGGTTAACCTCGAACCTTGAAGTTTAATTAATATAGTTCATGATTTTTCTTGAAGGAACCATGAATAATAGCAATCAAATCAGATATAAAAACATATATGAACAATGTGGAAAGAGTATACCATTGCATATGGTATCCTACCTTAAATCTTGAATTTTTATTAACTGCTTCAAAGGGATTCCTTGATCGTTTACTGCCCCTAGATTTTATTTCACCTGTGCATTTTATAATTGGTGTAACTTTTCTATGGAAGAAGAGATAAGAAATATGGGCTTTTATGTCTGTGATTTGTATGCATATGTTGCTGAAAACTTGAGTGAAATGCAAGGGATGGGGCATGATGAGATTATTCCAATTATTTTATTTACATGCACCCTAGAATCCTAGTTTAGTTAGGATCTTTGTCAAGTTATTTAGTTATATTAAGAGTATTAAATCAAACTCTATCCCTTCTCTCTATGTGACGGCAACCAAAAAGAAAAGGGTGATTAGTTTTTATACTTATTTATTAAGCTTCAACTTCTTTAGTTGGCTCTAGGGGTGGGCATGGGTTTGGTTGGTTTGGTTTTGGGCCCTACCCGAAATCGAACCGACCACTTCGGTTTTGATCTTGTCCCAAACCGAACCAACCCGAATTGTGAGAGTAAACCGACCCAAACCAAACAGACCAACCTTGGGTCGGTTTGGTTTGGGTTAGGCAGTTTGGGATTGCATGGTTTGGGCTTGTATTTGTATTCAAATAAAAAAATTAAATCCCATTTCGAAGAAATTTAATCAAAACAAAATGCTTCACATGGATTGGATTAATACTTCTTGACAGAAACTAGGGATGGCAAAAAAACCCACGACCCGCGACCCGTCCCGCGCCCCGCCCCGCGAAGCACCGCCCCGCCCCGCTCCGTTGGACAATAGGGGCGGGTTTGGGGCAGAAAAATCTGCCCCGCCGCGGGTCCGGGGCGGCCCCGACCCGCCCCGCCGCCCCGCGACCCGCCCCTAGAAATTTTTTTTTTTTTTTTTTTTTTTTTTGAAAAATCATAAAATATAAATATATAATACAAATTATAATTTTCAATACAAATAAGCTAAAGAAGAATCGAACCCGGGTTGAAATTTGTAAACTACAATTCTTAACCACTACACCATAACCTTAATTTTATAATTTTTTTGTTTTGTTTAGTACAAATATATATAAAAAAATTTATTATTTTTTTTTATTATTTTTTCAGTTTTCAGAAAAAAAAAAAAAAAAAAAAAAAAATTTCGCGGGGCGGTTGGCGGGTCGAAGGGCCGCCCCGCCCCGCCCCGCGACCCGCCCCGCCCCGCCCCGCCCCGCGAATTCGCGGGTCGCGGGGCGGGGCGGGGCGGGTAAAATTTTTCGCGGGGCGGGGCGGGGCGGGGCCGACCCGCCCCGGACCCGCCCCATTGCCATCCCTAACAGAAACTCAATCTGTATACAAATTTGCATACAATAAAAAAATCCGTCATTTTTCTGCTAAATAAAGACATGCTTCAATGATCACAATCAAAGAAAACCAATTAAACATGCTTCACTGATCTCAATCAGTAGAAACCAATTAAGCAATCAAAGACATGCTTCACTAATCACAATGGAAAGGATAATCATGAGTTATCATCTGTTCTAACCTTCTAGGATCGACTAATTGGTAAAAAATTCCAACCAAAACCAAAAACCAGCAAACATTAAGGGCTGGTAAATCTTTCCAGCCAAAACCAAAAACCAGCAAACATTAGGCGTCACCTTGAGAGAGAGATTAAGAGAGGATGAACCCTAGGACTTAGAATTGGGCTTCATCGGATTAACAGCAGCCAGCAGTTGCTTGAGAGAAAGAGATGAAGAAACAATGATGGGAAAGGAAAGCAGCGGATTTGAATGTTGATTGTAGGGTGAAAGTCTGAATTGGAATTGAATAGTAAAGATTTAGATTGAAACGTTAATTGGATTGGGCTGGGTTGGGTTTCAATTGGATTTCAATTGGGCTGGTTTATTTCTTCCAACCTGAAACTGACCTGACCAGACTCGAAAAATAAATTTCAGCATGCAACCCGTTCCAAACCATCGAAGGGTGGAAAACCGACCCATTTCGGTTCGGTTTGGTTCGATCGGGTTGAACGGTTTGGTAGTAATTAAGCCCACCCCTAGTTGGCTCAATCTCAAGTTTGGTTTATTCAAATCAATTTTTTCACGAATCGATAAGTGTAATTAATTGCGAGCTACAAAACGAGCCCAAAATTTATATAGAAATTTTTGTCTCCCCAAAACTTAATTATTTGGCCCAAATAAAAATAAATTATGAAAATTAAATTCATATTCTCACTTTAGTCCTTGAACTTTTAAAATATTTTACAAATACCCAAAACAACCTAAATCATCAATTAAGTCATCAAATAAACCTATAAAATTTTGGGGTGTTACAAAGTCCTCCGGGCAAAGTGACCTGTCTCCCACTCCTTCTACTAGGACGCAGGGCGTCCATTGGAGCTCTTCCTTTATGGTGGGTATGGCCTTGCTTCTAGCGTCACCAATGCTTCTCAACCTGCTGAAAACACTGGCGGACCTAAAAGGTCTTTGTTCTCGTTCACGTTGGGTATCACTTCTCCTATACGAGGTGGGTCGGCAATTGGGTAAGTGTCCTGGCGGCACAATTTTGGGTTGTTTCCCTTTGCCCCGGTTGACTTTGCTCAATAACTTTATCTCCGTTATCTACTTCCTTATTCAGTGCAATAATCATGTGTCCCTGATATATGAAAAACTGTCTCATGGCAAATTTCTTATTGGCAAAATGCTGCATATGTGTAGACATGTCCGTAAGTGTTTGAGTGAGTTTAGCTACCGTTTTTAATGACCTATGGTTTTTCTCCCCTGGCTGCATTCCCTTCAGACACAAGGAGAGTCTTGTCCTGGACCTGCGCGGGTTTCCATCACTATTGGATTTGCTTCCAGTCATTTCTCTTTCCTCTTTGGTTTTGGCCGTTTAACTTTCTCTCACATTTTGTTTCTCTTAGTTATTGTATGGTATCCTACAGAAGACACGAATATGTTGAGGTTGAAATCTGGTTAGACCCAAAGCCAACATAAATTAGCTACGTCACTGTCTACACGATGCCAACCTACACACGAGAATATACTTTAGACTATTGTCAGTCGATCCCACGGGATGGTATAGCAACCATAGGCACTCTGACAATCAAGTCAAGCACTAAAAAGAATATATGGACGTAAAGGTAGCTCAGATGTATTATTTAAATAATAGTGCTAAAGTGGAGAATGTTGATTACCCTTTTTTCTAGATGTGGAATGGCGTATTTATACCTGAACTACCGAGGGCATCTCTGTTATTTTCCTCATCTTTTTCATCATTTGATCTAAAAATATAGCTATATTTCTCTTCCCGATGTCCTTTGCTCTTACCACCTTTTCTAGATCCTAGACGGCAAATGTGATATATTAACAAGGAATTTATGTCAGGCACACAAAGATGCGACGATTGGCCTAAGGTGGAATTCGTTAGAACTGCCATTAATGATGCCTCGCCTAGAACCGAGGCTAGGCCGAGGCTGCTATGGTTCTATAATTTCAGTGTTATTGTAGTTATACCTTTTTCCATCCCAGATGGGGCAAGAAACTGGTTCGGCCATCGAGACTCTAAGCATACCAAACATTGCCTCAATTTTTCAACATGTGGGCATTTAGCTTGCTGGCCTTGTGGGAAATCATCCCTGGTCCTCAAGCTAGTTGTACTATTATGCCTATGTGGTATACCACATTGGGCGTATACATTTTTAGATGTAAAATTTGCTATGGAAAAGAAATAGAATCAAAAATAAATAGTTGTCAACTATATATTTATAGTACAATATAGCGTGCAATATTATGAAGAAAAGTGAGGATCTTGAATCAAATCTATTGAAGAATGTCGACGTCTAAATGATTGGCCAAAATAAAAGAATGCAATCTAGGCAAGTGAACTTACTAGAGAAACGAGAAGTTTTTGAACATGCAGCTCGAACACCTAAAGGTGTAGAAAGTGAATTCATGATGATAGATCTTGGAAAAATAAAATTTTTCCTTAGCCTACAGATCGAGCATTTAGCCAATCAAATTCTTGTTTGGTACTTATATAGAAGAAGTCCTGAAAAGATTTCATATGGAAAATGACACATCCATTTGATACCCGATGGTTATTTGTTCACTTGAATTGAAAATAGGACCATTTTAGCTCTCTAGATGATGATGAATAACTTATTGATGCTGAAGTACCATATCTTAACACAATAGATGCAACATTGTATCTTGCTAATAATTCATGATTCGATACTAATTGGTTATGATAATGTATGGTATTACTTGATCCACATAAAGCTCATCAACCAGTTTATCTATTCACATGTGGCTATCATGAAGATTTATGTTGCATGTTCACAAAGGCGTTATATAATGCAACACTTGAGATGTTGATAAACAAGATATATAGATCTCAAGTGATATTGTCATGAGGGAAACTAAATATGCATTTTACCTTTTTTTCCTTGAACAATGTTTGTTCCATTGGATTTTCTTGGAAAATTTTTTGATGAGGCAACTTTCATTGAGTATTCAAAGAATAATGTACTATTTTTTCTTACTAGGGATTTTCCTAGTAAGATTTTAACTAGGCATATTCTTTGTGAAATAGAAATCGAATAGGGAGTGTTATAAATATTATAGTTATGGATGTTCATAACTTACAAGACATTTACCTTCAACATAACTCTATGGGTTTACTCTATCTCATGTTACAAATTGTATACGAGACCCCTGAAAAGAACAACAAGAACTTCTAATTTAATATAATCGTATCAGACATCATACTGACTACAATCAACCAGGGATAGATGAATATCTTGTATGAAGATAGTATTGCTTGAAAGCTATAACAAGATAACAACATAGAACATATTTCTCCAAAATCATTTTATATAAGTTTTAGAAAGATAGTGTGAAGAGATTGGCACATAAGATACAGATGGCTCGATACAAAGATTTTCATTGATTGAAATCAAGAGAAATAGTTGTACTTAATTTCCTTCGCTCAGGTTGTCATACTGGATTTTCTTGACAAGATTTTAGCGAAACCGCATTTGATTACTCCAAAAAACTTATAATCAATTGCACTCTTTCGTTTGGCATTTTTTCTACCGAGTTTTTGCCATACAAGGTTTTTAATAGGCCTAGACATTAGGTGGGTCGATCTGAGTATTTCACTACTCAGAACCACCCATTACACTTCAAATAATTCATAAACAGAACCATTCGATTCTACGTAATTACCTGAACCCGAACCCGAACCCGAACCCGAACCCAAGCCGTTTGTTCAGTTCTACCCATAAAAATTTTCAAAAAAATTCATGAGTTAACAACATACTTTGAAAAAAATTAAAAATTGTAAACCCATTGACATTAAAATAGTTTAGCTATTAAAACAATTTCTAAGACATACATATTAACTGAAAGAATAGACACTTGAATTGCAAACCCATAAATTAGGATTAGAAAAAGAGAAATTACCTCTAAAAGTTGAATATTCGTTTTAGTTACAGAGGATCTTCGCATTCGCCATCTCACTATGTGTTGAGAGAGAGTGTGAGACAGACAACAATGTTTATATTATGTATCTAAACAAATAGTTATTGAGAATTTTGGATTTAAGTATTTGAAATTGTGTCAATTGTGTTTGGGAGTAGGGGTGATGTGTTTTGGACTTTTGGTTTAGGTCTTAGACATTTGACTCTTGTCTTTGGTACTATGTTATTGGGTTAGGTAAGAGTGAATAAATTGAAAAAAATGAAAAATATTGTAAAAAAAATGAAAAATTTGGTTCCAAGTTGAATACCAACGATTCCAATTCAAGAACCAAGTACCGACCCGAACCTGGTTCATTTTCGTTTTTTGGTTTCAATTCCTAATTTTATTTTTTTGGAACCAGATTGGAACCTCCAGTTCTGGTTCGAGATGTTCGGTTCTAGTTAAAATGCCCACCTCTAGATTTTAACGAGACAGATGTTGTATAAATAGTCATCCAATGTAGAGTGTTGTAAAATGATAGATTGTGATAAATGACTATTTGATCTTAAATAGATTTTTATATGGTTTTTATACTTACTTCAAGTGAGTTTATTCTGTTCACATTGTAACTTCTTAGTGTTGGCTCTCATAATTTTCTTGTATTATTTTCTTGAGGATGGGTGTCCACAACTTAAGTTTTAATAGATTTCATTAAAATTTAGATATACATAACTTAGATGTTAATATATTCTATTAAAATTTAGGTGTCTGAGAATTTAGGCCAGAAGATCCCCTCCCCAATGTGTCCATTCCTCGTCGCTTTGGAGAACTGAGTATATATTACTATCTTGTGTGGTTTATAATCATCGCTCCTGACTTAATACTTCATTTCTCTTGGCAGATTGTGGAAAGTCGCCAATCCCGAAGAGAGACCAAGGTGATTTGAGGTTGAAGTGGGCCAAAGTTCGTGCATTTGATAGCCACTTCAGGAGCCTTAGCAACCTGCTCAAGGATCACAGCATACTAATTCGTTTTGGACTAATGGGTAATCTTGGTGACTTGAACAATGCAAAAGTTGTGTCGATAGTTATTCTTGGCGTTCTGAGCCTTGGTTGTTATTTCAGCTGCGTTCTCTTTCAAGAGAATCCCCACCTTCTCCCTTGTTGAGGGTGGGGATGAATCTAGTGCAGCAGCCCTGCCTTTTTCGCATGAGGTTCAAAATGCGACATCTCTCCAGGTAGAGATGGCAAAATTGGCCCGGCCCGCTGGTCGGCCCATGTAGCCCGCCTTCTTGGGTTGGGTTGGCCCTAGCCCAAATAAAACCGGGCCAAGATGGCCCGACCCATCTAGCCCGCGGGCTAGTTGGGTCGGCCCGATTTTGATTTTGATTTTTTTTTTTTTGATTTTTTTGATTTTTTTTTTTTTGCTCCTTAACACTAATTAACTCATTTTGTGAATAGCCCCAATACATAATTCAAATAATATCAATCTAAAATAATCTAAGCCAAAGTCACCAATAAACATTAGTCCAAAATTTTAGTATCCAACATATATTTGTTTAGATTTAATTAAAATTTAGTTTAATTTAAGTTTCAATCCAAAATATATTTGGTGTGACAAGTAAATTATTTATTTTAAATTTACTTATAAGTAAACCTTTTAATTTAAGCAAAGCATGCTTATATCTTAAAATAATAAGACTAGCATGCTTTTAATATTTGTATTTTTTTAAAAAAAGTGTCTACAAATAGTTTACAATTAACAAAAAAAAATTATTATTTTGAAAGAAAATTGACTTTTATCTATTAACTAATACATGAAAGCCCCAATTTTATAAATTAATCTTTTTAAAAATATCTATATAGTCTAAATTTATCTAAGATTGTATTTGATGTAATGTATTAGATTGTATAAAAAATTTATTTAAAAAAAAAATTAAAATAAGTTGGGCCAATGGGCTGGACTGGGCTAGCTATTTTTGGCCCATACAAAACTGGGCTGGGCCAGCCCAATCCAGTTTCATGTGTGGCCCTGTTCTAGCGGATTGGGCTGGTCCAACCCAGCGCATTTGCCAGCTCTATCTCCAGGCAATACCTCTCTCGGTTCCTGTCATCCTAGTTCTAGACATAATCGTCTCTCATCCACCTCTGTCCCCAATCTCCCAACAAGACAAGGGAATAGAAGATCACAGAGGGGATGTACGAGGCCCTTGGATAGAAAATGAAGGCTCTGGAGGCCGGATAGGGGCTTTTGAAGGATGCTCGCAAAAGCAGGCAGACCGAGGAAGGTTGCCGTACTTCGTTTAACCCTACAAAAGGGGCTGTTGATGCCAGAAACTCTTCTTTATCGTCCGGTCCATTGGAGAGTGTAAGCATCTACTCTTACCACCAAGAGTTGGATGTTCACGTGCTACAGATGTTGCATGTACCCACTGCAATTACGACGGTGAGTGTCTATAAGTATTAGACCCTGACATAGAAGAAGGCCGCCAAGAAGGCTTCTATGGGTGAGCTTCTACACCTGGCGGAGATGTCCATAGCTCGAGGTCTGATTTTGAAAAATGAGTTGTACAGTGCCATCGCTGGATTCGAGGACAAGTTCAATAAGGAGGAGGCCAAGTCGAAGAAGCTCACCGAGGATCTGAAGGCGATGAGTGCCGAGAAAGCCAAACTAAATTCTGAGAATAAGGCCCTTTGATTCAAACTGGATGCTTTGGTGGCCACTAAGTATGGGATCGAGTTGAAGGCAAGAGCTGAGAACTTGAAGCAAGCTCAGGGCCAGAAAACGGCTGGCGATGCTACGTAAAAATTGGAAGAGAACCGTGCATTCACTACTGAAAGTGTTGTCGCCATGGCTAATAGTAACTTTGAGGCTATGGTTGCTGAAAAAGTTAAATAGCTATCCGATGCTAGGAAAGAGGCGGGGAAGGTAAATGTGGAGCGGGCCAAGGCTGAGGCTGTGATGTCCTAAACACACTATAGTATTTACTCCTCGCCAATCTCTTTATGTCGGCTGGTGGGGAACAATTGGTTGAAAGGATCGGAGAGGTTCGCCCAGAATGGGACATTTCATTCCTAAGGCGAGCTCTTGTCGATCCTCTCAGGATCCTGCAATTGTCGAAGTCCCAACTTTTGCCGAGCCTCAGGTTGAAGGTGAAGCCCACACTACTTTTCCTACTATAGAGAAAAATTCCCAATATGCTGGCCCTGGAGAGACGGCGAGGCAATAGGACTTGCATTTTTTGTTGTTCGTTTTTTCGTCTTGTATTTACCTAGAATATTATCAATGGAACATCTTTCTTTTCTGCTCCTAGTACAATTACCTTGCATGATACTTTTGATGAATGAAAACATGTATTCGGTCAAGTTTCTAACCTTTGACGAGATTCCCATGCTGAGGCTCTGGACTTAGAAAACTCTCAACATAAGGTTTTTAACGAATTTCTGACCTTTGGTAAAGTATCTTTGACGAGGAGATTCATCATAGATAACAAACTTCTGAAGAGGCTATTGGACTTAGAAGTTTACATAACTTGGGAAGGGTTTGAATCTGAAGAGTTGAATCCGAATCTGAAAATTCATTTCTTAAGGCATTAACGGTGTAGCCATGTTGATGAATCTGAAGAGTTGGTTTTGGATTTGGGGAGTTGTTTTCAAAGGTATTAATGGCGCATTCTTTACGTTGCCCAACAAGTTGACATAATCATTAACTAGATAAGTTGGAGGGGCGCGCGTAGCTTGTGGTGGTCCACATGCCCATTAAAGAGCTGTCCATTAATAGCTTTATTTAATATCTTGTGTTTCCCATACAACCAAACTTGCATTTCCCATGCAACCCCTATATAAGTCCTAGGGATCCCTCCATTTCGAGTTTCACCTGCCCAAAGCTTCTCTGAATTCAACTACTCCGTTTCGATGGCGGTAACTTCTCCCAGTGGAAGAGGCAAAGAGCGTTTCCCTGCAAATTGCTCAATTGGTACTGGTGTTCCACTTAAGCTTCTATTAAGAAGAGAGGTCAAGAGTTTTTGTTTGAATGATCACGTACGTCTCCATAAATATCCGAGTCACACTTTAGATCTGATAGGTGCTTTGGATGCCATGGAAGAGGTTGGGCCAAGTAGCATTAGCGGGCATAAATCAAGTGGTACCTCCACAATGAACATCGATGTTGATGATATATATTTTGATGATTCTAATTCAGATCACGAGGCTGAGAGCTATCTGTTGAAAGTGTTCAAGGTATTTTTTTGGGCAGTATGGCCTAATTAGTCACCAAATCAAGTCATATGATGATCATCACGGTGATATCATATTTTGGAGACTCCTTATCATGGTGAAGTCAGACTTATGTTGCTGATGAAGCATAAGTAGTCTCGAAGACTTGAGAATAGTTATCTAGACTAGGGCCTCCCTTCCTGTGCCGACCTTAAAGAGGCGGCGGGGGTAGTAGGATGGTGTTTACGTTTCTTTTTACTTACTTTGTAATCTAGACTTTTGTAAATAAAAGGATAGCATAACTATCATTGTCTGTGTTACTGCCTCGCATGTTCTATTGCCGAAGTTGAAATGCATATTCTAACTATCCTTGTCTGTGTTACTAAATCGCCTGTTCTATTGCCAAAGTTGAAATGCATATTCATACAATAGTCTAACATGTTCACTTGTCGAGGCCGAGGAGATAACCTAACGATGGAGTCGAAGACCAGTTGTCGGGATCTTCTAGCATCAGTATTGCGCATGGTAGGTGCAAGTCCCCAATCGCATTTAAGTCATGCAACCTTTACATTTTCTAGGGTTTTCAAGGATACAGCTCCCTTACACGTGTCACTTATCTATCGGTTCAAATTCTGGGTTTTTCATTAATGACTGGGATCAGGCGCTGAGCCTTTATATACTTCCACTATCTTTCATAGCTTTCCTTCACCTTTTTCTTCTTCCCAGATTTCTGGAATTCATCTGTTTTTACCAATGGCCAACTTTTTCTTCTCCAAAATTTTGGTATTTAGAATAGATGGTAGACAAGATAACGGCGGGAAAATGACTCTTTCTTCGCGACTTTTGGTATCAGATGTCGTGCCAGTCTCAGTTGCCACTCTCCCATTGGTGCTGGAAACGGCCATGGGCGCCTCATCCCCCTTTCTTTCTAGAGAATCCCTATTTCCGTTAGAGAATGTTTAACGGCAAGGCAAAGGAAATGGAATTATCAACGATAAAAGAGAAAATCTTGCACAAAAAGGAAAAATGGAAGATAAGGTAAAGCGATGAGTTCGATGAGAGCTAAGTGAGGCCGAGCGTCTCCTCCTTCTCAGGAAACTGAAGGGTCAACTCAATCTCTTCGGGCCACTCCTGCGTCCTGTGGATGGACCAAATGTATGAACATTGGGGTCCCATCGGAATGAGTTGGACCCGACCATTCTGGAAAAGTTACTGGCTCCATCGGCTATAGTGACGGCTTCCGTTCATAAATATTGGGCTCCTACTTGGGAGAAGATAGCAGATAAAACGGACCTGTCAGAGTTGGTGAAAATGGTAGAGATGAGCACCGTCCGAAGCCATGTACTTAATTGTGAGCTATACAAGGTATTGGCAGAGAATATTGACGAGTTGCACTCAAAGGTTGTAGGTTCTGAGGAGTTTGATAAGTTACGCTCAGAGAATAAGATCATCCGTTCCAAGCTCACTCTTGCCGACGAGGCCAGAGCATAGGCCGAGTACAAGCTAGTAAAATCCAAAACGATCCAAAAAGTATGCTTCGACACCCGGAGGCAAGCCAAACTAAAACAGAAAGTGTGCGAAGATATGGCTTATTCCAAGCACAAGGAGTTGGCTGAAGCCTTGGCGAAGCTTTCGAAACCCAAGGTATCATTGGCTAAGTTAGGGGCCTCTAGTTGCGCCGACCCTATAGAGTCGGCAGGGCTGTAGGAACTTTTGCTTTGTGTAACTTTTCTATTTCTGTTGTTACATCAAAATTACTAATGAAAAAGTGTCATTGTTTCGCTTTACTTGTGTTTGCGCACGACAAATATCGTTACCCGATGCCTTTTTTTCGTTGTTTGCATGTATACGCATTAAGTTTTTACACAGCAAGTTAAGGAGTTGGCCGCGAACCACACTCTCTCGCTACCTTGGTTTTTTTTACTGCATGTGTACGCATTAAATATTTACCCAGTGAGTTAAGCAGTTGGCCACAAACCACACTCTCTCGCTACCTTGATTTCTTTACTTGCATTTGTACGAGTTAAATGTTTACCTACCGAGTTAAGGAGTTGGTTGTAAACTGCACTCTCTCGCTGCCGTGCTTTCTTTACTTGCATTTGTATGTGTTAAATGTTTACCCATCGAGTTAAGGAGTTGGCAGCGAACCACACTCCCTCGCTGCCTTGCTTGCTTTACTTGTATATGTTTACCCAAAGGGTTGAGGAGTTGTCCGCAAACAACACTCCATCGCTACCTCGCTTTCTTTACTTGAATTTGTACGCGTTAAATGTTTACCCAGTGAGTTAAGGAGTTGGCCATGAACCACACTCCCTCGCTGCCATACTTTCTTTACTTGCATTTGTACGCGTTAAATATTTACCCAACGAGTTAAGGAGTTGGCCGCGAACCACACTCTATCGCTGCCTTGGTTGCTTTA
Organism: Forsythia viridissima; assembly: GCA_030279155.1. Classification (NCBI taxonomy): domain Eukaryota; kingdom Viridiplantae; phylum Streptophyta; class Magnoliopsida; order Lamiales; family Oleaceae; genus Forsythia; species Forsythia viridissima. The sequence goes on along the minus strand of CM059044.1, from coordinate 19,160,353 downwards.
TTTGTATTTGTACGCATTAAATATTTACCTAACGAGTTAAGGAGTTGGCCGCGAACCACAGTCTCTCGCTGCCTTACTTGCTTTACTTGTATTTGTACACGTTAAATGTTTACCCAGCGGGTTAAGGAGTTGGCCGTGAACCACACTCCCTCACTGCATCACTTTCTTTACTTGCATTTGTACGCGTTAAATGTTTACCCATCGAGTTAAGGAGTTGGCCGCAAACTACACTCTATCACTGCCTTGTTTGCTTTACTTGCATTTGTACACGTTAAACATTTACCCAGTGAGAGTTGGCTGCAAACCACACTCTCTCGCTGCCTTTCTTGCTTTACTTGTATTTGTACGTGTTAAATGTTTACCCAGCAAGTTAAAGAGTTGGCTGCGAACCACACTCCATTGCTGTCTTTCTTGCTTTGTAGGTGCAATTGAGATGACGGAGTCTTAACTTGAAAATAACTTAACTTTATTGGAAGAATACTGCAGCTGAATAATGTTGAAAGCAAAATTGCCTTGCAACTTAGCACAAAAAAAAAATGAAACCTATTGGTAATACGGGCGGAGAAGAGTGATGTTCCATGGATGCTTCGTCTCATTTCCCTCCGAGTCTTCAAACTTGTAGGTTCCAGGTCGAATCCCTTCAACGACCTTGTATGGCCCTTCCTAAGTGGGTCCAAGGGTTCCGGTCCCCACTTTCCTATTAGCAAGGAAGACCTTTTTTAGAACGAAGTCATTGATTTGAAAGGCTCTGTTCCCGACTCTTGAGTTGTAGAACCTTATCATCTTTCTTTGATAAACCGCTAGGCGAAGCTGGGAGTTAGCATGGCTTTCTTCTTGCAAGTCGAGGTTTGCTTTATGTAGATCTTCATTGACTACCTCGTCGAAATGCAAGCACCTTAGAGAAGGCATCCCATTTCAACGAGGATCATTGCCTCTGTCCCATATGCTATAGCGAAAGGGGTCTCACCGGTTGCCATTCGTGAGGTAGTCCAATATGACCACAAAGTCCCAGAGAGTTCTTCAGCCCATCCTCATTTAATGGACTCCAACTTTCTCTTTAGAGTGTGCTTGATGATTTTGTTGACAGCCTCCACTTGGCCGTTGGATTGGAGATAGTAGGGAGTTTAGAAGTCTCTCCTAATGTCGAGCTCTTTGCGGTTCAAGTTAAACTTTTTTCTGGCGTACTACATACCATTGTCAGACACGAAGGAGCGAGGTATCTCGAAACAGAAAATTATGTTCTTCCACACGAACTTCCATGTGTATCGTCTGTGATTTTAGCCAGGGGCTCAACCTCGCACTATTTAGTGAAGAGTCTACGGCTACAACCGCAAACTTTACGCCACCCTGTCTAGTTGGGAGAGGACCTATGAAGTCGATTCTCCATTTGGCAAAAGGCCAAGGGATGGTAACTGGGTAAGGTTTTGAGCTGGGAGCTTTGGTACAATGGCGAATCTCTGGCACTTGTCGCATTTCTTCACATATGCGTGTGAGTCCTTCTTCATAGTTGGCCAGTAGTATCCCTGCTTCAAGGCCTTCTGCGCTAGAGCCATCCCACCTACATGATTACCGTAAACTCCAACATGTATTTCTTGCATGACATAGTCGGTCTCGCCATGAGTAATCCAGCGTAGAAGTAGATGGCTAAACCCCATTTTGTATAAAATCCCGTCCTGCAGGACTAACTTCGTGGCTCTTATGCAAAGTTTTCGAGCTTCGTCTTTATTTCTGGCAAGATATGATAGGTTAAGTATGTGATGACTTTCCTCATCCATTTGGGAGATTCGCTGATCGTCATGGTATCCTATGGAAGTGCCTCATCGATGGTTGTCCGGCTAAGCTTTTCAACTAGGATGGCTTTCATCAAGTCAGAGTCCTTGCTACTTGCCAACTTGGAGAGTACGTCAGCATAGCCATTTTCAATACTGGAGATTTGGAGTAATTTGAATTCATCAAAGTGGGATAGGAATTCCTTAGCCTTCTTTAAGTAGGCTACCATAGATTATTCGCATGCCGTAAAAGTCCCATTAACTTGACTTACCACCACCTGTGAGTCATTGTAGACCTGGATTTTTCTTGCCTTCATCTCATGTGCTAAACTCAAGCCTGTGAGGAGTACCTCGTACTCAGCAGCGTTATTTAAGGCTTTGAACTCCAGGCGAAGTGCACAGTTGAGGTTATGGCCGTTGGGGCTAATCAACAGGATCCCAACTCCAGATCCAGCATCACCTGAGGATCCATCAACATATAGTTTCCATGTTGGTACTTCATGAGGCTTGGCTTCGAGTATTCCCTACGAGATATGGGCGAACTTAGCCATAAAATTTGCCAGGGCCTAGTCCCTTTATGGAGAGTCTTGGTTTATAGGAAATGTCAAACTGACTGAGCTCAACAGACCACTTCATCAGCCTCCCGGAAGTGTCTAGCTTTTGGAGAATCTGTCTCAATTGGAGGTTCGCCAAGACATCGATGTTGTGCACCTAGAAGTATGGCCGGAGCTTCCTGGATGGGATTATCAAGTATAAAGCGAGCTTCTCCATGTATAGGTACCTCGTCTCTACATCATATAGTGCATTGCTCACATAATAGACGGAAAGCTACGTCGGGCCCTCCTCACGGATTAGTACTGAGCTCGCCGCCTTTTCAGACACAGTAAGGTAGATAAGTAATTTCTCTCCAATCTTCGGCTTGGATAACAGTGGGGCTTTACCGATGAGGATTTTGAGCTCCCATAAGGCATTCTCACATTATTCTGTCCACTCAAACTGTTTCCCTCTTTTTATGTTCTGAAAGAAGGGGTGGCATCGGTCAGTGTTAAAATAACTGAAAAGAACTAAAACTAAATCCCCATAAACGGCGTCAAAAACTTGTCAGCAATTTTATGTCTTTAATATTCCGCAAGTGTACGGATCACACAAGTAATAAAGTGGATTATGAGTACAAGTATCGTACCCACGGGAATTTAGATAATTCAATACAACTATAATAACCTTAACCGAATCAAATTAACTTTGGGTGTTTGATGTTTAAAAACAAAGTAAAATATAAACTAAGAATAATTAACTAATTAAAATTTAAAAAATAAGTGATTAAAATGGAGAAGAATTAATTTAGCTTTGAAAAAGAAAAGTGTACTAGGATCCCGAATCCACTTATATCAATTCTCTTTAACCCAAACCGTTGAATTTGATAACATGAATTAATTATGAAAATCAATATTCCTAATTTACTTAACAATCTCTCTCGAGTAGAATTAAACTTATCCCTATATATGACCCAACTATATCTCTATGACGGATGCGAATATACAAGAATGCATTAGAATTTGTGAATACTTAGAGATCACGTAAAGCATAGTAGTATATCTCTATCCCCTATCGGACTCTACGACAATTGATACTATGTATAACTTATTTTTCATCTCTCGAAGGTAAAATAAGCTACAAGAATCGTACAACTATTCCGCACATATTTTTAGATGAAGAGAAATCAATATCAATAATTCAAAATTAAGAACGTGCTTAAAAATCAAAAACTATGTTCAAACAATTAAAGGATCATAATACAAGTTTCATCATGATTCTAGCACTAAAAGAATTTAATCTAACATGCTAAGAAGAAGAAAATAAAAAGAGAAATAAAATATAAAAGTCATCACCCAGATCGAAAGAAACTTGAAAGAGAATAAATTTTGAACTTGATCTTCGTTGAATTGTTGCAAAGATAAATCTTGATCTTCGTTCTTGTTTCTCTTCTTGTTTTTCTCCTAAAAATCGGTCTCCCAAACTCTAAAATGGCTCCAATCCGGCTCTAAATTGGCTCTTTTGTTATGAGTTAATAACTCATATTTATATGTTATTCATTGTGTCCCAAAAATCCTAAAAAATTATTAAAATCATGCCCAAAAGGTTTCCTAATTGAAATAGAACTCAAAAAGGTAACAAAATTCTGTTTTTGCCGAAAATATACTCGGCGATCGCACAGTGCAATTCTGGGTGATCACCCAGGACAACTGAAAAGTGTTCTGCTGATGAAAATAGGTTCTGGGTGATCGCGCCGTTCAACTTTTCTCTACTCCGCAGATGTTTTTCAAATAACCATAACTTTTTTGTAGGAAACTCCAAATTGAGATCCGTAAAAAGTGTTGGACTCATAATGTAATTATATTTCTAATTTTATATCATTTTCCTTGTAGATATTTCAATACAAAAAGTTATACTCGAATTTCCACACATGCTTCGGTAGGTAGTTTCTCAATTCGATTATTTGGCTTTTCGGTGTTTGATACATTGATTCAACTCTTCATTGTCACTCTAACACACCTTAAACTTATTGATTTTATCTTCTTTCTTATCCTCCAATGTTTGGCTCTTGATATTCACTTCAACAACTCAACTTACTTATTGATTTCACCAAGTTGTTGCTCTTTCCGTCCATTTTTCTCCAATTGCTTATAAACGGGTCCAAAACTGAAATATAAAGAATTATACACTAAATTATGTATATAATCAACAATATAGCAGAATAAAAGATTAATTTAAAATCCCGAATAAGTGCACAAATTGTACTTATCAAACACCCACAAACTAAATATTTGTTCGTCCTCGAACAAAAACAAAATCAAACTACCAATTTAAACTAAGCTAAAAGAATTAACATGAATTGAGTTAATGTTAAATTTCTTACCATATGCCTCAGGTTCCAACATAAAGTAACACTTTTAGAAATATATTAAACAACACAACAAATAAATTTTTACTTATCCGATGCTAAACCTTTTGTGAGTGTGTGAATAGCCAAATATTGAACTTACACATGTATTAGACACGACCAATATTGTGTTGTTGATATTTTTATAATTTTGAATCCTTTTTAGTCATTTATTCCTTACACCCCTCGTAAATTATCACACTTCTAATGCTTTTCTCTCCAATTCTGGGGTGTTCTAGCGAATTTGGTTCCTACTGATCAACATAATACTTTTTCAAATAAAGTGATAAAAATTAGAACCTTGTATTCTTAGAAGTAGGATGGTGAGTGATTTCTAAATTCTCATATTCAGTCTCTTAAGTTTTAACCTAGCAATCATTACCGAGTACTTCTAACTCGTTTTTTTTCTCATATAAATAGTTTTACATCCTGTGCAATACTTTTCTTTCACAAGCTTTCTATGTGACCCTTGTAGCGAGCTTTGAACCGATGACTCCAAAGTCAGATGACTATAGGGTACCAGATTTTAAAATACCCTAACATACTTAATTGCTCAAGTCCCATAGGCTATAAGAGAATTGAAGATGTATTTTTTTTTTTGTGACTCATGTAACGAGCTTTGGGTCGATGACTCCCAAGTCAGATGACCATAGGGCACCAGGTTTCAAAATACCCTAGCAGGCTTAATTGCTCGAGTAAAATATTTTTTTTTATTTTTTATTTTTTTTTCAGCAGTGAGTAGTGTTTGATTTAGATTCTTTGACTACAACCTATTCAACCAAAGATGAGACCCAGAAAATCCAAACTATCAAAATTCTACAGACACGTGCACTAACTTTAACACCTCCAAACTGTTCTTAAACAGTTTGGTTACTAGTCTAAGAATTTAGGAACGAAATTTTTCACAATAATCCTAAGTCAATAATATCAACACATATACTCAAGTCATGTTTACAATAAGTGATAAGTCAATAGTGGCTACGTACTTCAAATTTAGTCTAACATAGATAAGTATTCAGGTAAAAGCATGAGTTAAAGTGTTGTCTAATGTTCTAACTAAAAATGTACTCAACTTCAAACAAATATTATCATTGGGGGCAAGATATTCAACAATAGCTAGAATTTAAAAAAAAAACGAAATTATAAATTTTTTAATCAAAATTTGCAGTTATATAGACCCGAAAAATAAGCAAATTCAAAATAATTAAGTATCCTGATACTTAGCCCACCTCCAAACTAAAACACTATATTTTTCCCAATATACTAGCAAAATAAAGCAAATAGAAAAAGAAAAATGTCAGTTAATCCCTAGTGGTAGATGTGGAGACGATGTATCTGATTGGTTGAAGGTCTTGAAGGTCTGGTTAAAGTAGACTCAGATGTAGTGATGGGACTCTTGGTTAAAAGATGATGTTATAGATATTAGCCAAGTGGCTCGCAAAATGGGACATCTTGCAATTGACACGGTGAAACTTAATAAGTGCACTAAATAATAAATAAAATAAAAAATAATGAATTATTTAAACTAACTAAAACTACTACATATGCAACAAGTAAATAAAAAGGTTAGAAAATGGGTTGTCTCCCATTAAGCGCTTATTTCTAGTCATTAGCTTGACTTATTGTCTGCTTGCTCAAGGCACTTTGAATTTGTGCTCCCCATAAAAATAGGATTTTAGTGTAGCACATTGCTCGAAGACAACCACAAAAACTTCAACTTCTTCCTCGATCTTGATCACAAAATCAATTTTAGAAGAAATATGAGAATTGGAGAATTGCTTGTCTAACTTGTGCTTTTGTAATCTCTGAAGAAGTGGGATCGGAGGCTCATGTGGTTTGATAGGAACGGTTGTCGTAACATGTAGTGTACCTAAATTCTCTTTAATATCTGTTCTCTGCTGAGTCTATTCCATGTGCTCATCATCAATGGATGATTCCTTTTCTTCATTTGCAACTGGCCTCTATACATGGATTTCTGGTAATTGAACCTCACTTTTGGTAGTAATAGCCGTAACACTTTTCTTGGGATTCACCTCTGTATTGCTTGGCAACGTACCTAGTTCTCTGGCTGATATAGCAACTGCCATCTGACCCATCTATATTTCCAAATTTTTATTGAAGCGCTTTGATTTTGAAAATTGATCTCTGTCTGTCTCATAAACTGATCAGTTTTTCTATGAATTTATCAGTTTTTTCGATGAATTTACCAAGTGCGTCTTCTAATGAAACTCTCTTTTCTGGCTGCTGAAACTAAGGACCTTGTGGTATGATATTATTGTAATTATCCTGCTTAGAGAAATTTCGATGATCTGCGATGAATTCTACAAGAAGCATATTGTCCTCATCAATCTCAGAAGTAGCCTCATATATCGTTATATTGGTCTGCTGCATTGTAAGAAAATCTCCAAAAAGCATGTTGTCCTCATCAATTTCAGAAATAGCTTCATATCTCGCTGTATTGGCATGCTGCATTGCAAGAAAATCTCAAAAAAGCATGTTGTCCTCATCAATCTCAGAAATTAAATCATATATCGCTATATTGGCCTGGTGCATTGCAAAGAAATCTCCAACAAGCATGTTGTCCTTATCAATGCTAGATTGGCTCTGGATGATCTGTGGAGTCAGATAGTCTCCAACTAGCATATTGTCTTCATTGATCTCCTGGTATTTCATCTCGTGTTATGGTTTGAAAAAAAAAAAGAGAACACTGAAATAAAATAAAAATAATAATTTTAATAAATAAAGTTCGAATTAGTGTTAAAATAACTGAAAAGAACTAAAACTAAATCTCCAGAAACGGTGCCAAAAACTTCTAAGCGATTTTATGTCTTTAATATTTTGCAAGTGTACGGATCGCACAAGTAATACAGTGGATTATGAGTCCAAATATTGTACCCACAGAGATTTAGATAGTTCAATACAATTATAATAACATTAACCGAATCAAATTAACTTTGGATGTTTGATGTTTAAAAACTAAGTAAAATATAAAGTAAGAATAATTAAATAATTAAAATTCAAACAAATAAGAGATTAAAATGGAGAATAATTAATTTAGCTTTGAAAAAGAAAGAAAAAGAAAAGCATACTAGGATCCCGAATCCACTTATATTAATTTTCTTTAACTCAAACCGTTGAATTTGATAACATGAATTAATTATGAAGATCAATATTCCTAATTTGCTTAACAATTTTTCTCGAGTAGAATTAAACATATCCCTATATGTGACTCGACTATATCTTTATGAAAAATGCGAACATACAAGAATGCATTAGAATTTGTGAATACTTAGAGATCACGTAAATCATAGCGGTATATCTCTATCTCCTATCGGACTCTACAACAATTGATACTATGTATAACTTATTTTTCATCTCTCGAAGTTAAAACAAGCCACAAGAGTCATACAACTATTGCGCACATAATTGTAGATGAAGAGAAATCAATATTAATTATTCAAAATTAAGAGCGTGCTTAAAAATCAAAAATTATGTTCTAACAATTAAAGGATCGTGATACAAATTTCATCATGATCCTAGCACTAAAAGAATTTAACCTAACATGCTAAGAAGAAGAAAATAAAAAGAGAAATAAAATATGGAAGCCATCACCCGGATCGAAAGAAACCTGAAAGAGAAGAAATCTTGAACATGATCTTCGTTGAATTGTTGCAAAGATAAATCTTGATCTTCATTCTTGTTTTTCTCCCAAAAATCGGTCTCCCAAACTCTAAAATGGCTCTGATCTGGCTCTAAATCGGCTCTTTTGTTATGAATTAATAACTCATATTTATATGTCATTCATTGTGTCCCAAAGATCCCAAAAAATTATTAAAATCGTGCCCAAAATGTTTTCATAGAACTCAAAAATGCAACAAAATTCTGTTTCTACTGAAAATACACTGGGAGATCACCCAGTGCAATTCCAGGTGATCGCCCAGGCCAACCGAAAGGTGTTCTGCTGATGAAAATAGGTTTTGGGCGATTGCGCCGTTCAACTTTTCTCTGTTCCGCAGATATTTTTCAAATGACCATAACTTCGTTATGAAACTCCGAATTGAGATCTGTAAAAAGTGTTGGACTCATAATTCAATTATACTTCTAATGGTATATCATTTTCCTTGTATATATTTCAATAGAAAAAGTTATACTCGAAATTCTCCCACATGCTTCGGTAGGTTGTTTCTCAATTCTGTTATTTAGCTTTCCGGTGTTTGATCCATTGATTCAACTCTTCATTGTCACTTCAACACACCTTAAACTTATTGATTTTACCTTCTTCCTTATCCTCCAATGTTTGGCTCTTGAATTCACTTCAACAACTCAACTTACTCATCAATTTCACCAAGTTGTTGCTCTTTCCATCTATTCTTCTCCAATTACTTATAAACGGGTCCAAAACTAAAGTATAAAGAATTATACACTAAATTAAGTATAAAATCAATAATATAACGAGATAAAAGCTTAGTGTAAATGTCCGAATAAGTGCACAAAATGCACTTATCAGAAATTCACAAGAAAAACAAACAATTGGGTATAATACATGGAACATGGAAGAGAGCTCTGTGTTGTTAGAGCTTATGGTTGATGCCGCTAATTGTGGATGGCGTTGTAGTAATTGGGTAAAGTTGAAAAAAATACTTCCTATTATGAACGGAAATCTTGGATGTCAAAAGAATTATGCTAGATACCAAAGCCTATTGACTTGATTTAAGCAAAAATTGAACAAATACTCTGAGCTTATGCAGTATATTTTGGTTTTTGGTGGGATCCAATTAAAAAAAAAAATCAATGCTAGTGATAAAGTGTGGAAAAATATTTCGAGGTGAGATTTTGATATAAACTTTTCTTGTGGAGTAATTTACATTTTATCATACAATAAATGATGACTTATTAATTATTATATACACTCGTTCTTTGCTAGTCCTACCAAAAATAGAGGCACCTTCGTACCGACACCATTGCTAACTGCAATTGGCAATACAACTGCTATAGGGAGAAACTTAATTGGTTTGGGTGATGAATCAGAAGCAAAAATATATGAAGTTGAAGGAAATAGACATGTCACAATAGATGACTATGTGTTTAATGAGAGTCAGAAGGCATACATACAAAGTCAGCATGACTAATCAAATAATTTTCATCATATGAAAATTATACTTCTTTTCTAGCGACCATGGAAACTAACAAGGAATTTCTTGCAGAAAATAAAGGTCCCAGAAAGCAAACTAGAATAGAATATGAAGATAATCATAGCTCATTTGATACCATGACTTGAGTTGATGTTCAAGTAAAGTTTTCTCTTGACATGGATTATATTACTGAAATTGCAACTGATATTCGAGGAATGCTTAAGATGATAGAGAAAAAGGAAATAGAGAACAAGAATATGAAATGCTATTAAAGAAACTCCAAACTTGGATAATCACATTCACTACAAAGCGCATGTATTCATTCATAGGTTTGGAATGTAAGATGTATTTTTTTTTTTAAAGATCACATGAAGAGCGATGAGAATGGATAATATATAATGTGGAATGAATTTGCTTATTTTAGAAAATGTTTAACAACTTGAATTCTTCGGGATAATGTGATTTTAGATTACTTTATTAAAACTTTGATTTAATTTGTAAATTTGACGAAACTTTGATATGGGTTATGTTTTTTATACTTTGATTTGAATATGGACAATTTGTTATATTTATCATATGGTTGATGTTCTATATTTGTAGCATGAACTTGTTTTTTATATACATTATGACCTCTTTTATATATTATGACCTCTTTTCTATATGTGTATATATTTTAGTGCAAGTTTGTATGTTGTAAGAAACTATATCTTTCTAGATTGGAGAAGAAATAGAACAAGAATTCGATGAAACTATCAAATTATTTTTAATGGCACTAGTCCAGCAATACTTCAAATGTTAAGTGAATGGTTATCATATGTAGAAGGACAAAAATAGATTCTTAATCTTTATTTTAAGGTAAATGTACAATATTGTTTATAATTATTAGTATTAATAATGTAACAAAATATATTGTTAACATTATTTTATTCATTTAAGATTGTTAACATATACCAACTATGATATCATAATCGCCATGAAAAATTATCACAAAATGTATCGGATGCTTAAAATTTTGATATGGATTTCATTTATATCATTAGTGAATGGGAGGATTTAGCTCATGATTCTAAACTATGCGCGTTTGTAAAAAGAAATGGACTTAAAGTACCACAAAGTTCATTCTTTTTTTTTCCTCCTTAAATTGGGTAATAAGTTGTACATTTTTCTGGTACAACACTTTATCTTTTTCTTGACACGAGGTCGATATTACGTATGATTTGTGCATTTAGTGTATACTCAAGTAAATATTTTATTGTGGATTGTGGATTTGCGAGTCGTCGTCAATTCTTAGCTCCATTTCGAAGTGTTTGATATCATCTCCAAGATTTTGGTGGCCAAGGTCGTAATTCTGAAAATGCCAAAGAACTATTCAATTTTCATCGTCCTTCTTGGAGAAATGTAATCGAAATAATATTTGGTATATTCCAATTGCGATTCACAATTTTTAAATCGGTATCTCCATATCTATTTAGAACACAAGTAGAGCTAGTGTTAGTTTGTGCAAGACTGCATAATTTTATTTGTAAAGAGTGTCATTCTAATGAATTTCGTGTTGAACCAGACAATAAAGCTTCATATCCATTATCGCCATCCATCAATAATAGGATTTGAAGAGAATGAAGATGTTTTTGAAACTCAAGAGCAACAAAGAAAGCATGCAAATGAATGGAGAAATAATATATTATCAGAAATATGGAGAGATATTGTGAAAGATGTAAATGAAAAGTGATGGAAATTGAATGAATTGTGTTTAGACAAATCTATTATTTTTTTAAAATAGACAATAAGGTTATGAATCTTATTTTCAAATTACGAAGTTATAATTTTATTATTTTTAGTGATTGAGTCAAAAGTTATATTATATATATATATTTTTTTAAATCATATTCAATTTGTGCGATGAGTGGTTAAAGTAAATAAAAAATTAAAAAATCACTAATGCATGTTACGAACTCCATTAAAACCCATCATAGAGATTATGATACATTCTATGAAGTAAATTTTTATTATTAAGGTAGCAAAGCAAAAGTATGTTTGATAAATAACACCCTTATTTCTATCATTCATAAACACGTGCTACATCTTAAGAAAAATTGGGGATACATGTTCCCACTAAATTTAAATTCGACTTGTTATTTATGGCTGAAATAATTAAAGCAAAATCCATGTGGGCATGTCACATTTAATTGCTATATATATTAATAGTGGGTAATGAATTAGTTGTCTATTCCTATTTTTTCGAAGGCTATTTAGTCTACTCGTAACACAAAAATTAAAAAAAAAATGGTGCATTTTTGCGTTGAGTTGAGTTGTCAATATTAATTCTAGAGTAAGTGACTTGTTCTGACTTAATTTGGTTCGAAAAGAAAAAAATAAACCTTGAAATGATATAGTGAAATTTTAAAATTTTCTCCACTCTAGGTTGAAAATTTTGTGTAACTTTGAAAGTAAAATTACTAATTTTAATATATAAAAACTACAAATCCATGAAAATCCATAGAATCTATGTTATAGAATTCTATTTAAATCTTATTAATCCTCTGAAATTCTATTCAAATTCATAAATTAGTACTCATATATATTAAGAAAACTTATAAAATATGAATTGAAGACGTCTCTTAGTTTTAGCACATGTTTGGTAGAGTTTAAAATAAATTTTTTTCTCACATTCATTTTTAAATACATATTCCATGAAACCCACAAGTTTTATCAACTATTCAATTATACATTTCATCTTTTTTTTTTTTTTTTTTAAAATCAAAATCTCTTAAAAAACTACTTTTAAACTCTACCAAATATGCACTTATTATATTTTCTTAGCTCCCAAATTTATAAATTGGATTTTTTTTTTTTTTTTAATGAATATGTTGAACCAGCTTGAGACAACCACATCAAATCCATTCACATCCACTGGTTTTCAAATTTGGATGTACGTAGTAAAATCAAGTTGACAAATGTACGTTTTCTACGCTCTCCGGACTTATGTACGTTTTATACGCTTTTCACATTTTGTACTTTCTGTACAATAAATAAACGTTTTCTATGTTATTACATTTTTTAAGTTTGGTACATTTTGGTACCTTGTATATGTTTTTGTATGTACAACACAATTAATGCTTCTAGAAAGTTGATTGAGAGATGGAGTAGCTGCTTTTGAAAAGTAACCACCATAACTTTTCTTATATGCCAATAGATGTAACCACCACCTTTGACTGACTGAGTAAACAAAAAGAAAAGAAAGCGTGTAAGTCATAAGCCAACTGGAATGATAAACGCGTTTTCTATGTTGAAAAAGTTCTTCTTTATTTTTTTATATGATCATCCATCCCAATGATCCCATTTTCATCATCAAAACCTTTGACTTAAATTCCAGAACGAAAGAATCCAGTGACAAGCTTCGACGTCTAATTTTTTGGGAGATTGTTCTGCCTTTTCTTGAAGAAATGTGCCCTCTAAGGTTCATCCTCGTGTTTTTCTCAGTAGCATTGGCCGGGTATTTTGCGTGGAGGACAGTGAACTCCCTTCCTCCAGAATCTGAGGATTCAAGTCCTGAAAATATTACGTCTACATCTACATCTACTCAAGGGAAACAAGAATACGACTTTGTCAAGGTGAGAAGAAATGGCCTGATTGTAAGTATGAGGTTTTTCATATTTCTCCTCACTTTTTGCAATTCTTGAATTTCAGATTATTCAGAATGGCTTCTGGGTGTTCATTGACATGGCAAGTGGGCGCTACCTGTGGAAGAACATCAGACAATTGAAGACTGAGAGGTAGTAAAAAAACGGCTAGAACTGGGCAACCAAAGCTGTGAATCCTGTTTCCGTCAAGTCAATGTAAGAGGCATACATAGGCATTCCTCTTCACATTTTTCCGATATCATATTCATTTACCCAAGATGGTAGATGTAAATTTGTGATGATACAATTGACATGATAGATCAGATATTACAGTATATGTGAATTCATTCATAATTTTCTCCTCTCAGGATCCTTTCCTTGCCTTCTGTCAAAAAATAAATAATATCTAAACATGTTTCTAACATCATTCTGCAAATTCAAAATTCTTCCTAAATTTATAGAATAGTACAGATGATCACAATATAATTCCAAACTTTCACTCAATTACTGCATTCGCAAATTTTACATTCACAGACATCGTGTTTCCATCCAACAAATGAAGGTTTCATCTGAGTTTACGAACTCATTTCTGATGAACAGAAACTAATATGTTTTTAACTTTTCTTTTGCGAATCATATTTACATTCAGAAATGCAATAAAAACATATATTCCAGCACAGCAGTCGGCTTTAATTTAGATCAACTTGTAGCTTGATTGACATGTACAAAAGAGTAAGAAGAGCACCTTGCGGAAGTGGAGCATACCTTGCTAGATTTGAACCAAACCACATGGCAACAACCACTACTGCAACAACACTGCTGCTCGTTTTGCCACAAACCCAACTTGCAAATGATAGGAAAACTGTAAGCAAAATGCCACCTCTTCCTCCCAATAACCATGCAAATAAATAACCAACCTTGTATCCAGTGTCCAATTTCCGGTCAAGCAAAGCCATAAGGCTACTAAATGTGAGAGACAAGTGAGTACCTACAGTCTGCATCAGAAACAAGGAGAGGAAAGCTGATCTAAGCACCTCAACAAAGGAGCCTCTCTCCTCAGTGGTGTTTTCTTCTTCAGATTCCTCGTACACTTCATCATAAAAGGAAAATCTCTTTTCCTCTGTTTGGTATTGTTCCCAATACTTCTCACGTTTCATTTTCCGCCTCAAGTAAGCCCACCTATAGATCCTTTGTCCATCTTCATATTCAGGGTTAAAGACCCAATTATCCCCTGATGACCTGCCAGCATTTTCTTGATGCCGAAGGTCTCGATCATATTGATTTCTTCTTTTTTCATCAATCAGTATCTGCACAAGATACAGTTTTGAGTTTCCCATTACTGTCACAAATTTATTGCTGGTACTATTGGAACAAAGGTAACGGAAAAAAAAAAAAAAAAAAAAAAAAAAAAAAGGCAACAGCCAGGTCAGCAATGTGAAAGAGATCATAAACAATGCAATCTGACAGTACCAAAAGTTATTTGGGATTTTCAGTTGAGTGCCGAGAAATAAACCCATGTCAGGGTTCCCATCATCAGAAATGGAGATATTTAAAAAGTTGGCAGATATATAGCATGTGAAACTTCTTTCCTCAGCTTTCTTCCACAAAAGTTTACAGAAATTAGCAAAAATCCGAGATAAACTGCATAATCCCAAACTTAATATTTAAAGCCCCACCCAGCAAATTTTTGACAAGTAAATTTTGACTTGTGAATGTTCTTTCATATAAAAAGTACAGAAACTGAAGCTATTTTAAACGAACTCCTTCCAAACACCTTGGATGCAATAGTCTGATGGGACAAGTCTGAATTCAATGGGCAAAACTTAATCAACTTTAATCAAATAAAAAATAATAAAATTTAGGGTGGAATATGGTATCCGTTATTTAGATAAACTTACATAAATGTTTTCTAAGTATGGTCCTAAATAATTAAAGAAAAAATAAAAGAAAAGGCAATAAATTAACAGTAGAATTTTTTTGTTTATTCCAAATTCGAAATTTTCCAGCCATTCTTTTCTCAAATGTTATTGGGTGAAATGATCTGCCAGTGAACTGAGCCTATGTTGCATCATCACTGGAAGTAATCTTCCATAAATTTTGAGAAGGAATAACTACAAATTTATAATAAATTCTTATATCACCTGATATATATGGGGCAAGCTAACCACCTCCTCATCTTCATGGGAAGAATAATCTTCTCCCAACTTTTAAACTGACAAAGACACCCATTTTCTTGTTCTCAATGTTTGCACATTATTTGGAGATTCAGTCATTCTCCAATCTAATCAAGGGTTTGTTAGATTTGGTTAAAATTTTGCTAAATAGGTGAAGTCAAAGTCAAAAAGTAATTTTAACCACACATTTCATAGAACCCAGAACTTTTCAACCACGCATTTCATCTACTTTTATCAAAATTTACTAAAAAGCTGATTTTTAGCAAATCAAACGGGCACTAAATACTACAATCAGCAGCACACCCAGGCCACTGCTGCTCTGGAGGAAATTCCCAAGCCGTCCATGTGTCACCACAGCAACCGCATTATAGATAATACATTTGACATCTTTTCCGGAAAAAAACACACAAGTGATACCAATGGAAAAAATCTTTGTTCTCTTCTTCACTGGTGTTGTGAATCCTAAAAACACTGGTTGTGAATCTGGTTGATTTAGACCTCTAAGGCCAGGTTTGGTTCCAGCGTTGGCAATTCCGGGTAACTTTTCCCATTCTCTTGTTTGGTAACACTTGAAAAGAGTCGGAAATCCCTTTCCATTAAGTCCTAGAATCCTCATTCCCTTGCCTAACCTATGGAACCCATTCTAGGCAGAGAAGAAACAAAACAAGCTCAAGTCTCACCACCTATGTCCAGAATATACGTGGGGATGAAAACCATGAAGGCAGATTAGTGTTCCCCCTGATTGTGTGTGCTTCTATATTGAGAGAGAAAGAGCAGAAAACACCACTTGGATGGATTTAACATCATCTGTGATTGCAGAAAATTTGTCTGTTTAAACATCTTATTTTAATTTATTGTCCTTCATGCGGATTCAAAGAGTACAAAAGAATAATGCAAAATCTCACATTATTACAGATGACATCTGGTTTGTGAATGTAACCGTCATCACATAACCGGGAAAAAATAAATATATAACAGAAAGGAAAAGATAAGAGTTGCTCACATCATACGCAAGACGGATGCTCTTGAAAGCCTCATCAGCTCCTAATTCCTTGTTAACATCAGGATGATACTGCCATTATGATTCAAGCATAAAAGATATCAAAATAAGCATCAGGCACATCTCCCTGAGAGTTTGTAAGGCCATATTAACTATAGTGACTATGTGTCGGAAGCAAATGACTTCATATCTAGCAACCCCGGCACCCCGATGCATGTGCAACTTAATTAAAATTTGTAAAAGTGATGTAATTGCAAAATAAAGAGGAAGCAGATAAATAGAGAGGCACAGGCATGAATAGAAAACTGGCGTAATGTTCTAACAAAATATAAAAGGATCAGTGTGATTTGCATTAAAAACATAAAAATAACTTACAAGCAGAGAAAGAAAAAAAATCATTAACAAAATATAACGTCACCTTTTCTGCATGCTTCCATTTTCTCATGCAAACGTCGCATGATGTGTAGTTATATTTGACAGTTGGGAAATTAGAAAGAAAGAGAAAAAATTTGTAATGGCTTGAAGAACTTGGGATCAGAAGAAAAGAGAAAATGATATGTAATGGTTTGAAGAACTTGGAGACTGAAACTAGAATTGGTTGGAGATTTGAGGATTGTAGTTGTGAGCATGCAAAGGGGATGAATGTTTAGTGCACTCAACCGCAGAATTTAAAGCTTAAAATACTGAAACTGTCGAGAAGTTGAGCTGAGAGGAAACAAGTTATGCTGCATGATAGGGTAGTTATTGCATATTTGTGCTTCCCTTTTGTTAAGACACCAATATATTATTTTGAATTATTTGGACGTAGAAGTTATTTTTGGAATTCAAAAATATGACAAGACTTCTAAAATTAGGGTAACACGAATGCCACTCCTCTAGAATGCTCACTTAATACAGTACAGATGGAGCAAGAATTCCGCACAGCTCATGAAGTTAAGATCTGAGAAGTAACGGTTTGGCAACTAGCATTGGCATTCAGGAAGTCTGCAAATATAGATGCCCTTCACTCCCAACCTACTCCATCCAACAGTATAAAGTGGAGAAATAGAACAAAAAAAACATAGGAACTAATGCTCTCACATACTTGTGACGACCTCTTATCTACTAAAAACCTATTTAAATTAAAGAGAAGATCCAATTCTTAACTGCAGTTGTTAAAGGAAGATAAGTAAATAAATTGCTGACATTGAAGTCACTATTGATGGTAGATGATTCTTGCTCCTTGTAGAATCAGTGGGTAATGTTTACTATGTAGGCTAACTTATATGTTTTGCAAGGAAGCTGGATGAGAGAAAAATGTGTGGTGCGAACAAATCTGTGGAAGGAATAAAAGAGAAGATGCTATAAAAATTAGAGGCTTCAGCTGTACAGGATGAGAAAACTTGGAAACCTATTTCTAATGATTAGACTCTAGTGATGATTTATAGGCTTCAGCTGTACAGGATGAGAAAACCCGACTTGGAAACCTATTTGTACATGATAAACTCTAGTGATGATTCAGGCTGTTTCAATTTCATTTGTTTGGTGTAATAAGAAGGTCCTTCAAAAAAATGTCAAAACCTAGACCCTTTGTTTTCTTCATTTTATTTTTGTACATGGATTGACACCATAGGGCACTTTCTGAAATCTACATTTACATACCCAGAAAACATTGTTATGCATGTCAGCCGCTCTGGTGTAAATGATAGTATAATTTGGTAATATATCCTGAACAATTTTTCCAGACCACGCCTCAGATATTTTCCTTCACATTGACAAGATTAATGCATGGAATGTATCATTATGTGAATGTAGAACACAAGAGACCATGTTTCATGGAAGCTGACGCAGCAAAGCACGAGACAAATTAACCAAAACCTCAAATGAATAAGAGTGATACAGGAAGATGCAATCACTTTTTTCAAAAACTATAACTAATAGGATAGGTGCAATCAAGCCCTATATCACCCCAGATGAGGCTTTGGAATCCACCCCAAGCATTATTCTTTTGGACCCCACCCTCATTTTCACAGGATACCCACTAACTCCATTCTCCAGGAGCAATTTGGTTTCATTTCTCACAAAAGTATTGGCAAAATTCTGTAGAATAGAAACAAAATAACAAAAAAGTACATATATATATACTTATAGCCCATGTCCAATTTGAATCCCATTAGAAAATTCGATAGTCCAAAATCCAAATAACCCCAAAATAAAATGGCACAGCCCAAATTCCCAATCCAAATTGTTTTAATTCAATTAAGCTTTGATTTAATATTTATAAACTAGAATGAAGTAGAAGTTGTCAACTTGCATATTCGAAATCGAAAAATGTGTGTTTTTGTTGTGTGATATCTCCCAACACATTGAGATTAACTTAATAACAAATATATTTAGATCACTAGTAATAATTAATAAATAATAAAAAGTCCAAATATTTGGACTTACAAAGTATAGTTATCTCATTGTAAGTTTAGGTTCTTCTATAAAGCTTAAAAGAGAAATCTATACATTTATATTTTATATATAACACATCTAAATTCATTTTATAAAAAAACTTGACACGTAAAATTTTTATAAATGAATTACGTACTGCAATACTTGAACATACATTTTAATCTAACTTTAATATCACATTGAACCATCTTAAGCATTTTTTATAGTTTTTTGTTTCTCTTTGAAAATTGATGAATTATAAAGAATGTGAGTGGTGATTATACGATTTGATTTTGATTTAATTTAATTTTAGCCCAAATTGATATAATCTAATTTAATTTTCAGGAACATGAACATGACCCCAATTTGATAACTTCAACCTTAAATTGGATTGCAAGAAAATACTAGAGCCACACCCCTTCACCCTTCTATTAATGATTCAATATCAGTAAGTATATTATATTCCAAGGAGATTGGATTCATTTTTTGTGGGATCCTATTACATAAATGAAATTAAATGTGATTGATTGCCAAAACTGTATGAAGTTTGGTAGACCAGATTCCGACTTCATGAAATGGAAGTGGAAGCAAGTGAGTTACCTTTATTACTTTCATCTATTTTCACAAATTTTATTATTTTGAGTTAACCAAGCAGCATATAAAACTGTGATTTTCTTCCGCATTTGTATTTATTGCTAACTTGCTTTCTTTCAAAATGACTGAATGTTTCTCTATAACGTATATTATTATTTATTAGTTTTTTTAATTTTAGTTAATTACTTGAATTCTTGAAGTCTTTAGCTATGTCATCCCAAATTGTGAAACTTTTTATTTTGCTATTTTTCAATTTCTAGCAATTGAAAACTAGATTTAACTCTATAGGAAGAAATCGGTGGATAAGGTGAAAAAAATGAAGAAATTACCTGAACATTGTTCTCGGAGGATAGTGATTCATTTGAACCCCACACATTTAGCGGTTGCATCACGAATTCTTTTTCATTTATTTGTTAATTGCTATTGTGTATATATTTAAATGGAATTGTTGAAGGATTGTTGTTTCCCTACTGACTTATTTTATTGCACTACCGACTTATTATTAGATTGTTGTGATTTGTTGGCCTATTTTGTTGCATTGTAGACTTATTATTAAATTGTTGTGACTTGCCGGCTTATTGTTGATAGATTTTTTTTTTTTTTTTTTGGTAGTTTTTAGAATTTACAAATGAAAAGTCGAGCTTCGGCCAAGACAAGAAAAACCTTGTTTTCATTCTTAAAAAATACAGGTCGAAATTTTCTTCAATTTCAGCTGCTAAATTCGTAGATACAACCCCTGCATACATACAGTCTCCAGTCTCCTAATCACGACTGTAGAGAATTTGAATTTTCACCCCAGTCACGACAAAAAGTTCGCCTATCTTCAATTTTGAAAGTATGTGTTCAATTTTAATAAAAATTATGTCTCCTCAAATCACTCCTCCTCATTTTTCTTCACCATTCTAAGTTTGTACGGTGGGATTCCACCACCGGTAAGTGGTATATTAGTGTAGTCTACAGGAGCCCGTTGCCTTACGTCATTCTGATAAATGATTGGTTAATACAAGTAGGTACACGGATATACTTCCTCGTTACATACAAATAAAATTGATTTTATGTGGCTCAGAAGAATTAGTAATTATTTTCAAGTTTGAAATCTTAATTGAAAGAAAAAAAAAATTAAACGTGGTTATCTTTTTTTGAAAGTAAATCCAATTCTTTTCTCTAAAGCATAAACAATCGACAAAAAACTGGAAAAAACGATCAATCAATTATTTAATCACTTTTCCCAAATTGTAATAAAAAGTCGAATTGTTCCCAGGAGAACAAAACCCACCGCAAAATCAAAATGATGAAAATTACTATTGTGTAAAGGTACCTTGAGAGCAAGAAGACGGTAAGACTTCTTAATGTCTGAGGAGGAAGCATTTGTAGAAACGCCTAGAGTGGAATAGTGATTCTGGAGACGGTTGACGGTAGCAAAAAACTTGAAGCGACGGCAACGGCGGCAGCGGCTTGGGGGAGTCGTCCAGGCCTGTGGGTAATTCAAATTGGAGTTGCCACCTCCGTCAAACGAGGTGGTGCCCAAGAGAAGGTAGCCGTGAGACTGCAAATTAGTGGGCATGAGTGAGAGGGGGAGATGGAAGCCGCACCAATCTCACTTTACCCGAATTTAGTAAAAAATTTGAATACGTACTCATGTAGATTTCGGTTCCGGGTCCAAAAAGGGAGGTTCTGCCTGAGTCCGTTTAAAAAGGGTTAATTAAAACAAACACTCAACTCTGCCTTGCGTTACTTTAAAATGTATTTTCATGGTCAAAGTTTCATGTGTTTTACTTGTCCAATTAGTGAAAATATTCTGTCCCACACACTTGACAAAATTGCACAGATGATGTGGCATGATCTGGACATTAGTTGCTGCCATATCATAAAAACGCACCCTTCAAAACATATCTATTCAACATAAAGCACACTTCCAAAAATCTTCAAATCACGTATGAAATTTTGAAAACGTGAAATTTAAATTGAATTTTTTCTTGATTAGTATTTTCTCCAAATTCCCAAATCTAGGAAACCCCTAATGTTGCTGTCAATTTCGTCAACAAAGATTACCCATAAAGGGGTAGCAATGAACAACAACCAAAATTCATCAATATTGAAGACAAAAGAACCACTTGAAGGTACACTAATTGCTGTGGAAACTTGAAGATATTGATTTTTATTGTGCACGTGTGACTAAAAAATGGATTAATATTTGTTTGGAATATGTTGTATAAATTTGTTTTATGAAAATAAGAAAACATATTGTTAAAAAATTACTTGGCTTTACTATGTAGTAATTTTTTTTACTGTAAACCCAAACCCTTTTTTTTTTGTTTTGCAAATGCAGGTACAAATATTGAGGACCAAATTGATGATGATGTAGATAGTGAGTCACTGAGAATGAGGTTGATGATGGTGAATTCCAAATTGACAACACTACATTTGAATGTATTGGGGTGGGATTCAATCAGGCAGTTGGTGAAGAGGTTGATGTCGATGTTGAGGGTGGTGATACAGATTCAAACAAGTCTTACTTACCATCTTCAGAAAAACTGGAGATTGATTACTCGTTCAGAGAATAAAACACTTTTTGTTTTCCAGAATTTTGTGCTGAAAAAAACATGATAAATCCAACTTTAGAAGTTGGGCAGCGGTTCTGAGATATTGAGGAATTCAATAGTGCAGTACGAAATTATGTAGTGATTAGTAGGTGTAATGTGAGATTTAAAGTAAATAACAAAGAACATGTGCAAGGGATTTGTAAACTAGGTTGTACATGGAAGATATAGGGGCTTCATGCAACAAGAAAAAAAAGATGCATACAATTCAAGTCATATACTCCTACCCACACATGTAGTCGAGATAGTTTGAACATGCATTGCACGTATAGTATGTGGATGACAAGTATTTAGAGAGATTCAAGGTTGATCTTGAGTGGAAAACAAAAAATTTCATAAAGACAGTGAAAGATGATTTGAAGTTGAAAATAAATAGCGTTACATCATGGCGAACTAGGAGATACGCTAGGTTCTTGATAGAAGGGTTTGATGAGCATCAATTTGGGTTACCAAGGTCGTACATAATTGAAGTTTTGAGAACTAATCTGGGATCCACGGTTATAATTGCAGTACACGATGGAAAGTTTCAAGGTATATATGTGTGTTTGGAGGCATGTAAGAGAGGATTCATTAGAGGCTGTAGGAAATTGATAGGATTATATGGGTGTTTTTTAAAGGGCAACTTCTGGGGACAGTTGCTATCAGCCGTTGGCATTAATGCAAACAACTGTATATACCCGTAGCACATGCCATTGTGGATAAAGAAAACACAGCTACATGGGGTTGGTTTTTTAGTCATTTGGCTGGGGACTTATGGATTGATAGTGGTACCAAATGGAGTTTTATGAGTGATAGACAAAAAGGGCTACAGAATGTGATTTCTTCTATGTTTCCTGAAGCTGAACATCGATTTTGTGTAAGACACATGTACACCAACTTTTTCAGGAAGGACTTCAAGGGGAAAATACATAAAGATTATTTGTGGAGAGCCGCAAGATCCACTGTGGTTGCTAACTATTATTTTTGGATGGAAGAGATTTGGAAGGTTGCAAAGGCTGCATATTTGTAGTTAGTGGAAAGGCCCCCGAATCAATGAAGTAAGTCCTATTTTTCTATCAAGAACAAGAGTGACATACTTTTGAACAATCTTTGTGGTGCTTCAACAAGATAATCTTAGATGACCAAGAGAAATCAATTCTAACCATGTTGATAGACATCCAAATAAGCTTTATGAAAATGATTCAAGTAAGGAACGACAAGATGAGAAAATTCAAAGGACCATTGTGCCTTAAAATTCAGAAAAAAAAAAAAAAAAAAAAAAAAAGGCCAAAAGTATTGAAATGGTTGATGAATGTGAGGTGGACTGGTATGGAGGTCCTCAATACCTGGTAACATGTCCATCAGGAGGATTTGTTGTTGATTTGCCTAGCAAAAGTTGTGCTTGTAGGAGGTGGGAACTAACACAAATTCCATGTGGCCATGCATGTGCTGCCATTAAGGATCTTAGAGATGATCTAGTGTATTTTGTGCATGATTGCTACAAGGTTGATACATATATGAGGTGTTATGAAAAAATTGTGAATCCTATAAACGGGATAAAGCTTTCACCTGTAATTGATGGAATCCCAATCAAGCCCTCGAGTTGGACTATACCAAAGACATGGAGAACACAAACAAAGAGGAAGAGACAAGTGAAATAAGATGATAGAAAAGATGCACCGATTGAGGTAATTCATTGATTGAACTGTTATTTACTGTAATTGATTTTGTTCTTATAATCATTTTGTTTGTTTGAACTTATATAGGATTTCTATGGAAATGATGATGCCAAACCCATTCTAGATAGCTCAAGTCAGACAGTTGTTAGGAAGTTAATTTTTTTATTTTTGTTGCTTCAATTCCAGATTGTTACATAAACATTCAGTGAAGCTTCATTGTTCCAGATTGTAATAATTGTTGAAGTTCCTTATTCTCCATAACTGAATGCATATGCTATAATTGATTGTTCATTTTCTGTATAAGTTGTTGATCATTTTACACAATAACTGATTGCTCATTTTACACGATAACTGGTTGTTCATTTTCCACAAGTGATGTCTTCTGAGTGAATGATTGATGATCCAGTTGCCAATTCAATGTTGCTCAACTTATGTATAAGTGATTGCTCGTTTAAATCAATGATTGATTGCTCAATTACCAAATCCAATGAATGATCATTTGAATCATTAAATCAATGATCAATGATCATTTTCCAGTTACAGATTTTTAATTTTCCATAAGTGAATGCATTTACTCATATGAATCAATAAGTGATTGCTTATTTGTTTGTTCAATTTGACTGTCCAAGAAGAAGTTGGTTCCTCAAATAGCCAAATACTTGCAATTGAATCAGGGTCCACCTCCACCTTCAAACTTCCATTTCATGCCTACACCTGGGATCAACTTGCCAAGAAGTGAAATCACTAGACCACCTCCTAATGCACTAGGCAGCTCAATGATGGACAAAGAGAAATAAGTGGCACAAGCTAAGGAGATTCATGTGCAGACAGATGTTATTTCAGTAAACAATATGGTGGAAGATCTACAACAATTTCAAGCCGAAGAGAATTCAAAGAGAAGGACAAAGAGGGCCAGAAATATGAGATTGAAGAGAGGGACAATTACATTTGCTGCATTAAGAACAAGGAAGAAGTTAATGTGTTCATATAATTCCATTTTTTTAGGTGTAGTGGGATCATCTTTCAACTCAACCAGAACTTATTGATGTTTTTGTGTACAGATTGTATTTTGTAAAAGGAAAAGGTCTGGGATGCTATTAAGTTTTATGAAATATATGTTGTCTGGCTTAACATCATTAATTCATTGTCATTTCACAGCATTGAGAACAATGTAGAAGATTACAATTGAGAATCTCATTGTCATTTAACAGTTTAACTACTACAACACTGTCAGTTGGAGCTAAAACAAGCTAAGATAAAAACATACAAAAGCTCCTGGTAAACATAACATTCATAATGATCTTACATTTGTTCACTATAAATGTTCAATGTAACCAAGACACGCTACTTCAAAAATCCATGAGCACTAAGCAAACTACAAGGAAAAATACAGCACTACATACCCTACGTCACTGCACACACTACCAACTGCAGACACTGAATGCTCAATGAAGCATTTTGTCAAACACTTCACAAAAACGCACCATTCCATCCCCATACTCCAATTACATGAAAAAGAAAAAGAGTTCAAAAGCCATTATGAATGAGATTACAACACAGATTCAAAAGGAAGAAGATCCCAGAACCCAATCTTATAGGCCTTATAGCCCATCTTCAACTGAGTTTTATCCTTCTCATTGTTGTTGGCATTCTAGATAAGTCCATTAGTAATTGATTTATACCACGAATGAGGAGGTGGATCAAGCTAGCCAAAGAAATCACATGCATCTCGACGCCCATAAAAACTACAATCATAAAACCTTCTATCGGGGTTGTTCTCAGTCCATGACATTTTGACAGCTGTTCATTTTCTACAATGGTACAGTTTTTTTTTTTTTGGGAATTTGGGAAGAACATGATGACTGCTACATTTCAAAGACAAAAATTGGGATTAAGGTTTTCATGTTTCCACCAAGCAGAATCTTTTGGAAATGATTTGGGGATGTTTGGAAGTATTTTATTTAAATATACATGTTTTAAAAGGTGCGTTTTTATGATATGGAAGCCACTGACACCCATATCATGCCACATCAGCCATCCGTCCTCCACATGTGCATTCCATCAAGTGTGTGATACAAAATCATTTTCAATAATGGATGGGTAAAACAGATAAAAGTTCAGTGACCATTGAGATACATTTTAAAGTATAGTTAAGAAGTAACGCAAGGTAGAGTTAAGTGACCATTCATTTAATTAACCCTCATATAGGATCGTAGTCTAGCTCGCAGATGTCTTCCAAATATGAGGATCAAACCGACCTACGCTAATGGCAATGTCGGGCTCAGTTTGACCCTTGGGCTCGTAGGTCTCATGGGCCTACTCGAGCCACCAACGAGTCCACTTGTTATTATTATTTTTTTTTTGTAAAAAATATAGTAAAAGTAAATTAGTACAAAAAATTGAAAAATTCAAAACTACATACGCTACGAGAAATTTGAAACCCTTCTCCTTCTTTCGGACTTGGAACTTGCTACTTTCAACGTATGTTGTGTTAAAATTGTGCACAAACAATATATTACGTATACAATTTTTTAAAAATATAACTATAAGAAAAACTAAACAAAATTAACGTGGGCAATACCTACAAATTATTATGTAAGATTTTCGAAATCTTTAGCTATTATTGTGCCCACTTTGTTTGAAATCTGATATTATTTAAACACATTAAATTCTCTAATATGTCTTTTTAAGCCTTGTTCTATAATTTTCCAATGCCACATGTCGTAGTTAGATTTTGGAGGTTGAGAGACATGACAGGCGCCACTTATAAGTGTCATAAATGTATGGATCATCGTGCGTGGCAATCGACGCTTCGAAGAGTGATGAATCTAGTCATGTCATTAGATTGTGGGACAATGCGGCACAAGTTTTGATGTGCGTGTGCGGTGCATGGTTCATCTCAGTTGCTCATTTAAAATTGATTCTGGCGCCCTCACAGATCGTAGGGTCCAAATTTAATCTCAAATCAACGGTTGAGATTTGTGCTATCCTGATTCAACAAACGAGCCTTAGTGTGTATTAAATGAGGATTGGATAAGTTTTCAATCAATTTTTCTTACTCTCCTGTAATTTATAAAGCACTTGTTGCAATCACGTTGAATATTCAAAGCTTTTCCTTGAATCGTTCCTTCTTTTTCCATGAACCCAGCAATGGAAACAGTGACATGTCTCCAAAAACAAATGGGGCACTTATTTGAAGATTTTCAATGTCTTATACAACCTGAGGGATTCATTGTTAGGGTTGCTGGCAAAAAAAAAAAAAAAAAACCAGGGTTGAACACAGATCCAAGGTGGTAACTAAATTTATGCTCTCCAGTTTACAAGATTGATTCGGAGATGATATCTTGATGCCCACATGAAAATATACAAGCTCTTGATGTCATTCTCCAAGAGAGGGCTTCTGTCAAAGAGAAAGTTTTGGGATGTCTTTTTCTCGACTCCAAAGTTGTCGGGGGTACTTTCTCCCACATTATTTCCTTAACCTTTATGTTTTAACTTTCAAGACTTCTTTCCATCTTATCGCCAGACATAGATGCATGACCGACTATCTCTAGGTGACTCGACTTGGTGCAATCCTTTTGAAATGAAGATCTAGCAGAGGGCTCAGCTAAGGCGAGGACAAAAAATTACCTGAGAATTGTCTTCTTGGAGTTGTAATACTTAGTCATTCTCTTTTGATATATGGCTAGCCTCATCTAAGACATGTCTCTAGCTTCATCATACAAGTCAAGATCCACCAATCTATACTCTTCATTAGAAAACTCATTAAAATAGATCTGCTGAGGTGAAGAAAGCCCAACTTCAACTGGCACTGCAGCGTCGGCCCCATAAGTTAGGAAAAATGGTGTTTCTCAAGTGGCTGTCCGACTATTGGTTTCTGATAAGAGTGTTTTACACACTTATTTACTTTTGTATACTTGGTATATATTCACTAGATGAGTGGATTTCTACTTAATTCAGTTCAAATATTGATTATGTTGGTAAAAACCCCAATTTGGATGAGCTTGAAGCAAAAAGGAAGAGTTTGATGCTTAATTGAAGCGTAATCAGGCAGTACGGACATATGTTTAGCTCAAATAACAAATGATGTTAAGTCCAATAGGAAATAGAGATATATTTATATGCTTAGTGCAATCTTTGGTTGTATTGTAGTTTTGTGTTGAGTTCTTTATCTATTCGCTTCCATCATAAAGATATAGTTGGATCATATATGAGAATTAGTTTAATTTTTCTCGAGATAGCAAATTAACATATAAGGAATATCGATTGTCAATATAAAATGAGAATTTATTATAACCAAGCAATTGAGGATTAAAATAGTTAACAATGGTGGATTTAGAATCCTAGTGTTTTTCATGATTTGATTAAGTACAAGAATTTTCTTATGTTAATTGTACAATTTAGGAGATAATTAGGCATAACTTAATAATTAGATATAAGTACATAAAAATCCAAATAATTGATTGTATTTTTCTTATATTAAAGCTAGTATTAATTAGAGTAAAATATGTAGAAATTTAGTTCTCGTGGGTTCGACACTCTACTTATCATTATATTACTTGTTAACAATCGGTCCACTTGCGGTATTAAATAAAAAAACAGTTTGATAAGCCAAATGGACATGGTAAAGCTCGTACACTCATGCACCTTTACAGTGTCCAGCTTCATTTTCAAAGTAGTTTTGGTTACTTTATTTACAGCATCGACTTGCCCATTTGCCTGAGGATGATAAGGAGTAGAAAACTCTTTCTGAATCCTTAAATCATCACATAACTTTTGCAACTTCTTATTATCGAAAACTATGTTCCATTATATGTACCAGGGAAATGTGAGATCCCAAATTTGCACATAATAGTCTTCAATATGAACATGGTGTTTTTTTGCCTCTATGATATAAGTTAGTGCTTTGGCTTCAACCTATTTCGTAAAATAATCAATTATCATTATTATATATTGAGCATCAGCTCTACCCGTATGTCTAATTTTGCTCGGGAGATATTGTTGGATAACTTAAGATTATTGATTGTCAATTTTAAGCAAAAATTGTGTCAAAAGTGAGAATTTGAGAATTATAATAGATATTAACGGTGGACTCAGATTCCTAGCATAAATCTCTTACTTGATTTTTCAAAAAAATTATATTTACACTCAGATGTGTGTATTTAATCTAGATTTTTAAAAACTTTGATTAATATTTTTCAAATGATTGACTTTTATGGATTTCATTAACGTTTATTGACTTTTATTGACTTTAGCAGACTTCCATGTACTTTTATAAATTTTTATTTTGAAAGACTTTCCTATACTTTCACAGACTTTTATGGACTTTTATACACTTTTATTTTTTCAATTAAAAATTTTGAATTTAAAAATTTAATATTCCAAGTTCAAAAATATTTTTGCATTAGAAAAATCTAGTAATAATTTATTTAATTGCATTACTAATATTAAATTCATAAAAATTAGTGTTCTATTTAATTAATTTAAGTCAAAGTTAATAACATAAATTATTAGCCAACTCTATTTTTTCTTTTGGTAAAATTATGAACTTCCAAATGGTTTTTAGATAAATTCAAAAAAATATGGTATGCGACTCCTTTTAAAAATATTTTTTAACAAAATTTTTTATCCAGTTCATAATATCATTTCTTACATTAATAATCTATAAGTAACATATCATTATAAGTCACCACAATTACATAAATAAATAACAAAAGTACCAATTTACAAAGAAAAAAATACACCCATGCTCATCAAGATAAATAAAAAAAATATAGTAATATAAAATTAAATTTTGACCTAATAAAATTCAATAATTAACAACAATCAACCATTATATAAGAATTTATTTATAAATTTATCTTATTTTTTTGATGAAAAATAGAAAAAATATTAATCTTCTTTTTTATAAAAAATAAAGTTGGTAATTAATTATGTGAAAAAGAAGAAAGGGAGAAAATGGTTAAGAGAGTATTGAAATGAAAAAAAAAGTACATTGATTAAAGATAAAAATATTAATCTTATTATTCATAAAAAATATTCCTAATTAATCTTGGATATATGATTCGTAGAAGGAAAAAGAAGAAAAAAAAATGTTTACAAGAATATTGAAGAGAAAAAAATCACATTGAAGAGAGCAAATAATATTAATCTTGAATTTACACTTTGTAGAATGGGGAAAAAGGAAAAATGTAGTATAAAGTAAAAAAAAATAAAATCAGGGAATGAAATAATTTTTTTTCCCAAAGCCTTTCAAACTCTTGGGAATAAATGAGAGAGAAATTATAATATTGTTGTTTAAACATTGTGCTGTGCATAGAAAATTCTCTCTAAATTCATTAAAAGTTATCGACATTTTGAATACTTCTGAATTTCGTAGGATTTTAATAAGTTTGAATTAAATATCGCATGACTTTATAAGACTTTTTAAAAGCCTTTAAAAATCTATATTGAATACCCCAAGATTTTTATGGAGTTTAAAAAGTCTGAATTGAATACAATTAGACTTTTAAACTCTATAAAAGTCTTATCAATTCTTAATTGAATATACCCCCTAGTTTAAATCGTAGTTGTAGTGTCAAAAATTTCATAATCTCTTTATCCAAATATTGAATATGTGTATTCAGGTTAAGCTTGAATTGATTGAATTTAAGGTAAAGTCCATCGTGTGAATAATAGTCTACAACACGCTTTTGCTATTTCTTGTCAACAAATCTGTATGCTAGCAAGATTTTAGCGAACAAGTTTTTACCGTTTTTACTGGAGATTAAGATATTTAGCTTGAATTCAAAATTTTCTTTCTTCTTTTTTATACTCCATTACTTCTGTTTGCTTTTTCCACGCAAGCATTCATTATATGGAAGATTTGGAAAATCTCGACCTCTTGTCATTTGATCCCAAAATCGAAAGAATCTTCCAACATCAAAGAAGATAATATAGAGAAACACATCAAAAACATCAACAGATCATCATCATAGATGAAGAAGATCGAATTGTGGAAATTGATGTAGATGATTTGCTAGTTGGAGAATTCTTAACCCATCAGTCATTTAGAATCTGTCAAGTATAGTATATCCTCTAATCGAATTTTTATTACGCCTGGGCATGATCAATCTATTTCAAAAGCATCTACAATTTTATGGAAAATCAAATAAAAATCCACATGGCCACATAGACATGTCTAGATGGGTGAGCCGACCCATGAACCGAGCAGGCAGTTTTGCGGGCCACTATTGCTAAACCACAGGTTTATACGGTTCAACGTGTTAACCGCTGGCCCATAAGTTTTTTAAATTAAAAAAGGTGGCAGAAAATGCTTGTCCGCCATGGAGAAGTAGACTTAGGCTGCAGGCATGCAGCAGTTCAATTAATAAAAAAATTGTGTGTAAATGTGTTGTCCCATCACACTTACACACAAATTGAATTTCACCAGAGATTGTAACGTCTATTTTTATCCTTTATAAAATTGAAGTAATTTGCAGAATTTTTAACTTGTTCCAATATCATCTCTCTCTCTCTCTCTCTCTCTCTCTCTCTCTCTCAACAGATAATTTTCAGATTTCAAACTCTTAGACTTTCATATTCTGCTACAACTACAGATAATTTTTATCAACTTCAAATTTTTAACCACTTCATTTTCACTACTTAATAAATTATTTCTATTTTATAAAATTTCTACTACTGTGTTATGGATTCCTACAAAAAAAAATTCTGAAAATCCTAATTTACATGATAGTTGTTTTCTAATAAATTTAGAAGATGATAATGTTGTAGAAATTGGATTATCTAAAAATCCAAGGGAAAAAAAAAAAAAGCAAACATCAGAGGTGTGGCAAATTTTTACAATACAACAGTATGCAATATTTGTAGAAAGGCTTATCTGTGGAGAAGTGGTCAAGGCACCGACACGCTACGGAAACACAAAGACAAATATCTAAATGAAATAGCACATTTAGATCCTAGACAAACTCAAATTACTGTAAATACTAAAGCTAGTGGATCAGTTACTTCTACTAACTTTACTTATCCGCAGGAATGAATGAGAGTTGGAATGCCAAAATTATTATTAGCAAGCAAAATGTCATTAACTTTTGTAAAAGATCTGTATTTTGAAGAGTTCCTGCAAAAGTATGTTCAACCTTCTTACATGAGTATAAGTAGAAATACTACAAGTTCTGATTGTTTGAAATTACTTCATATAATGACTGAAAAATTAACTTAAATTTTTTGACGGAATTATGTATTTCACGTTTGATTGTTGTCTGGACGCAATCACAATAGTTAACGCTTGTGTTACAGCACATTTTATTGATAATAATTAGTTACTGCACAATATAATTGTTTTTTTTTTCGTTTACTTGAATATCTACATTAAATTTGAGTGACAATTTATTACAAGTATTTAATGAGTTTGGTGTGTTAAACAAATTATTTAACATTACCTTTGATAATGCAAGTGCGAATACTGCATGCATTGAGCTTTTAATTAAAATAGTTAAACCCTTATTTAATTCTAAATTATTTCATATATTTTGCTTTTATCATATATAAATTTAGTTGTACAAGATGGTTAGGAATTAATAACACCACAAATACGTATAATTAGAGAATCTATTAATTATATTTCTTATTTCGATTGTAGACAATGAGAATTTGGAAAAATTTGCAAAATTCTTGGATTGAGAAGAAGAAAACTTGTTGATAATGTTCCAAATAGATGGAACTCAACATTTCTTATATTAAAATTGTGTGTTGGCTATACCAATGCTATTAATGCGTTCGTTAATTCAAACTAGAATCAATTTCATATAGATGATTCGAATTGGGAAACTACATTTAAAGTTATGAAAATTTTGAAACTTTTCTATAAGGCATCAAAAGTTAGTTCGGGAAATTATTATCCAACTATTAATCATATACTTTTACAATTGGTAGAAATTGCTAGCTAATTTTCAAATTTTAGAAATGATCTATTTTTCTTTCAAATTATTTTGTCAATGGAGGAAAAGTTTCAAAAATATTATGAAAACATGCCACTAATTTTTCAAATGGTAGCTACAATGGATCATTGCATTAAATTATTTGGAGTTCAGTGTGCTTTAGAATCACTTTATGAAACATTAGCTTTTAACATAAATATCACAATCGACAATTGAAATTTTTTATTAATGAAATGTATAACTACTATTTTATTATATATGGTAACAAATATTTCTGCTTCTACAAACTCTAGTATATCTTTTAAAGGTAAATCTTCTTTTTTCTCCATAATAGCTAAGAAACATAATATTGTTAGTACTTCTTCAACTGCAGACACGAACACCACACCTACTGAATTAGAAAAATATTATCAATTTGATCATTATAGTTTACCACCTGAAGACAATGTAGATAATTTAAATATCTTAGGATGGTGAAAATTAAATGTGTAGTCATACCTAGTTAGGGGTGGGCATAATTACCGCCAACCCGCCCAAACCGACCAAACCAAACCGAATCGGGTCAGGTTGGTTCGATTTTTCACCTTTCGCCAGTTTGGTTTGGGTTGTTTACTGAAAATTTTTTTTGATTTGGGTCAGTTTCGGTTTGGGAGAAATAAACCAATCCAACCTGAAGTAAACCAAACCGATTTTAAAGCCCATAAATTAAAATTAAACCAAAGTCTCAACCAGCCCCAACCCAATTGAAACCCAACCTTAATGTTGGATCATATAATATTTTGGACATGTTATCAGGTTACCAAATTTTGATGCAAATATATAGAATCATATTTAACATGTTTGATTTGAAAATGTTGGATCATATTAGGACATGTTATCATATTTTGATTCAAATGTATTATGTAGGAGATTATAATTAACATGTATTGATTTGTTATATTTTAAAAACAGATTAACAGATTACAGGTCCAAAAATTTCTTCAAATGAGATTTTTTTAATACAAATACAAGCCCAAACCACCCAAGCCCAAACCAAACCGACCCAAGATTGGTCGGTTCTGTTTGGGCCGGTTTACCCTCACAATTCAGGTTGGTTCGATTTGGGAGAAAACCAAAACCAAAGTAGTCGGTTTAGTTTCAGGTTAGGCCCAAAACCGAACCAACCCAATCCAACCCAACCCATGCCCACTCCTATACCCAGTATTATAAAAAATGGCATGATATCTAGTAACAGTTCTAGTCTCAATAGTGGCATACGAATCTGCTTTTAATGCATGTAAGAGAGTATTGGATTAAAGAAGATCAAGACATTAAAAAAAAAGACATTTTGGAAGCTCTCATATCATACAATATTGGCTATTCACATATAAAATGATGCAAGAAAAAATTCCTGACAATATTTTTGAAGACTTTAAAAATCTTGCAATTGTTGAAGATTGATTTGCAAACAATATATATATATATATATATATATATGTATATAAATGATTGATAGTTGTGTATGTGTCAACCTAGTTGGGATATACTTTAACTATAGTGATGTGTTTAGTTGTTATTTGTTTGTGGTGTATTTAAATTCACAAAATTAGAAATAATTCAATGTTAAATAAGATATAAATTCTATATAAACATTTTTTTCTATAAATGTGAATTTATCATTGTTTTTTATTTTGTATTTAGTAATTTAACAAAAAATATAAATATATTCAAATTTAAAAAATAATTTTTTATTTAGACGGGTCAAACAGGGTCGAACCGCAGCCCACATGAGTTCGACCCATATAGGTCAACGAGTGGGTTAGGTTTGCGTTCAAAATTCGTAGGCTGGGTCTACCCGGCCCACAAACCTTAGCGAATGGTGGCTTTTACTAATGTGGGCCACAACTGGGCTCATGCGTAGGCAAGCCGACTTGGCCCGGCCCGGCCCGGCCCAGTCAGATTGACATGTCTATGGCCACACTTCTCAATTTTTGGAGCTATGTAGTAATTTCACTTACCAAGAGGTAAATGATGACACTATCAGAATGAGGTTGTTTCCACATATACTAAGAGATGAAGTGAGAGAGTGGTTAGACTCTAAACCCGCATGGAGTATTACTACATGGAACGATCTGGTTTAGAAGTTCACAACAAAATATTTCCCACCAGCTAAGGTTGCCAAACTAAAGCATGGCATATCTGTATTCAGGCAATTCGAGTCAGAAAGTTTTTCACAAGTCCTAAGAGAGATTCAAGAAACTGCTTCGCAAGTACTCTAATCATGACATCAAGAAGGGACTCCAGGTCCAATATTTCTACACAGGGTTACTTTCTACTAGCTGATCTACAGTTGATTCATCATCTAAGAAGTCGATCAAAACTAAGGAAGTTCGAGAAGCATATGAGTTGTTCGAAAATATGGCTGAAACCAGTGCTATGTGACCATTAGACAAGAAAATACCAAAAAAGATTGTTAAACTTCATCGTGTTGATGCAATTTTAGCTTTATCTGCACAGATGGTGGCTTTGACAAAGAATATGGACATCGTCACTTAGTTAGTGAACATGGTACACAGTCCTATTCTAATTTTCAAAGGGTGCGGGATGAATCACCAAACTTCAGACAGTCCTGAAAAGGTCATCTATGCACAAAACTTCTCGCGTTTACAAAATAATTCATACTCCAACATATATAATCTGGGTTGGAGAAATCATCCCAACTTTTCTTCTGGTAACAATCAAAATCAAAGATATCAAACTCAAGGCAAACCACCAGGGTTCCAGCAACAGCATGTGATGAAGCCTTCATTGGAGGACTTAATCCAGTACATGACAAATAGCTGCAACGTTATTCAAGATGACACAAAACACTCTACATAGTAACACCGAAAAAAATCTAAGAGAACAGGTTAATTCCATTACCACACACAGTGGAGTTTAGCTACCCGAGATATATATGAAAATTCCAGTTGCTAAAGAAGACTAGGTACCTACCCTAGTAGAAAGTCAAAAAAATAATTCAGACATTCTACATGTTAAGGTGATCGTTCAGTCAAGGCATATGGCTCCAATACTATTTCTGCAAAGGTTGTAAAAACAAAAACGTGATAAGCAGTTTACAAGATTCCTTGAAGTCTTCAAGAAGTTGCACATCAACATTTCATTCGCTAAAGCATTGGGTCAAATGCAAGTATATTTAAAATTCATGAAGAAGATGTTATCAGAGAAGATAAAACTTGAAGAGTTTGGGACAATGACTTTAACAGAGGAGTGCAATGCTATATTATTGAATAAAATGCCTTCGAAATTAAAAAATCCAGAGAATTTCAAAATTCCTTGCACCATAAGCAGCAGTTTAAATTTTAATACATTATATGATATAGGTGCAAGTATTAATTTGATGTCCCTTTCTATTTACAGAAAATTAGGTTTGGATAGGGCCAAATCAACTGTGATATCACTTCACCTAGATGACAGATCGATCAAGCATCCTCGAGATATGGTTGAGGATGTGCTCATCAAAGTAGAAAAATTCATATTCCCAGTAGACTCATCATCTTGGATATTGAAGAAGTTTATGACTCATCGAGTTGGAGAAAGGTGAGTATTATCTTGAGGGGTGTAGGATGAACGAACCAAGTTCAATGTGTTCACCTCACTTAAGCAACCATTCATTCTTGAAGATTGTCATAGGATCGACGAAAAGTAAAAATAATGAGTAATTAAACACATATACAAAAGTAAAGATGAGAGGTGAAGAGCTCAGTCGAAAGAAAAGTTAGGAAGTTTAAGTAGAGCAAATTTTGATGAGAAGGGAAAAGAAAAAGTTTGGAGGTGAAGTAAATGAACAAACACCCTAAAGTTAAGTGAATTAAGAAACCTACAACCGCAACATATGGGTATATTAGAGCACAAAGTTTGGTACAAAAATATTCACAAGGAAAATGATACACCATTTGAAATATAATTGAAATACGAGTCCAATGCTTTTTACGAATTGCAATTCAAAGTTTCTTATGAGAAGTTGTGGCTGTTTGAATTTCAATCACCGACAGAGCCACTATCGGACCACTCGAGCGGGTCAGAGGTGCACTCAATGGGGCCTGCAGAGAAGAAATTGGGTGCTTTGGGCACTCAAGCGGACAGAGGGCTCGCTCAAGTGAGCCAAGACACCAGAAAAATCATGTTTAGTCTGCTCGAACGGACTGAGCACCCGTTCAAGCAGACAGGCCATGGAATAGAATTTCAGGCCCGCTGGGACTCTATTTTTGACATGTTTTTGTAGACTATTAGGACATTTTTTTCAACCCTAATTTGAGGGCTATAAATAGAAGAACAAATAGAAAACAATGGATCGATTTTTGGAGGGAAACAAAGAGGTAAAACACAAGATTTTTCACAAGAGTTATTTCTTTCGAGCAAGACTCTTGAGATTTCAAGCAAGGAAAAGATTGAATATTCTTGGGCAATACATTGATGGCATTCAAGGAGACAAAATTAATCTTCAACCTTTTTCTTATAATCAAATAATCTGTAAATTAGTTGAAGTAGTAATTAAAGAATTCTCCTTTTTAATCTTAATTTATGTTTGATTGATTGGTGTCAATATTTTAATTGTCATTTCAATGAATGATTAAATTTTGAACGTATTTGTGACTTATTTTACATCTGGGAGGTTCAAAGCAACTTTATCTTATTGTTGACAAACAACACAAAGTCCTATATATTTTGTGCAATCGAATTTGATTATCTTGATATTAAATGAATTTTTATATATTTGAATTCGAAATAGAAATATTTTGGGTCATATATGAATATATGTCTAATTTTTGGATTAATAAGGATTATCGATTATCAATTTTAAACATAAATTGGGTTAAAGTAAGAATTTGAAAATTATAATAGATACTAACGATGAACTTGGATTCTTATCATAATTCTCTCACTTGATTTTTTTCTCAAAAAATCAGATTTACACATCGTAGTTATAGTATAGAAAATTTCATTAGCTCTTGATCCATTTATTAATTGTGTATATTGATAAGTACAGTTTGTGTATTTATTCAGACTTCAAAACTAAGTGTTTATTCCACTGTTTTATTGATTTTCTACTTAATTTAGTCTATTATTCTTTGTATTTCAGTTTTGGACTCATTTATAAGCAAGTGAGGAATAATGGATGAAAAATGCATTAACTTGAAAGATGTTTTGGAAGCACGAGGATCAAATTGCACTTAATTGAAGCTTGAAGGACCACATTGGAGGCTATTAAAAGTTTTGAGGACTAAAGAAGACACAATCCAAAGTTGGAGGATAAAAAGGTACAGATTTGAAAAAATAGAGATGGGCGAACGCCCTGCTTTAGAAGAAATCAACTGAGGCCAAAATGTTTGCCTGGGCAATCGTCCAAAATTGCACTGGGCAATCACCAATGTAAAACTTCTACCTGCATATTTTGTTATCTTTTGAGTTCGACTCCAGTTAGTAAACCTTTTGGAATGCGATTTTAATAATTTTTGAGATCTTTTTAGGCACTATTATGGAACTATATATATGAGTTATTAACTCATAATTAATGGTCGAATTTTGAGAGAAAAACAAGAGAAGAAACAAGAAACAAAGATCAAGATCAAGTTTATTCCACTATTTTATTGATTTTCTACTTAATTTAGTCTATTATTCTTTTTATTTCAGTTTTGGACTCGTTTATAAGCAAGTGAGGAAGAATAGATGAAAAAAGCATTAAATTGAAAGATGTTGGAAGTACAAGGATCAAATTGTAATCAATTGAAGCTTGAAGGACCACATTGGAGGCTATTGAAAGTTTTGAGGACTAAAGAAGACACAATCCAAAGTTGGAGGACAAAAAGGTACAGATGTGAAAAAATAGAGCTGGGTTTAGAGGAAATCAACTGAGGCCAAAATGTTTGCCTGGGCAATCGTCTGAGATTGCACTGGGCGATCACCCAGTGTAAAACTTCTACCCGTATATTTTGTTATCTTTTGAGTTCAACTCCAGTTAGAAAACCTTTTGGAACGCGATTTTAATGATTTTTTGGAATCTTTTTAGGCACTATTATGGAACTATATATATGAGTTATTAACTCATAATTAAGGGTCGAATTTTGAGAGAAAAACAAGCGAAGAAACAAGAAACGAAGATCAAGACTTACTCTTTTGAGGATTCAACGAAGATCAAGATCAAGTCTTTTGAGTTTTCTTCTTCTCCGGGTGATGAATTATATATTTTCTTTTTCTTATTATGTTAGGCTAAATGCTTTCTATGCTATAATTACGATGAAACTTGTATTTTAATCATTATATTTGGAACCTTGATTTTTGACGATTTGTATTAATATAATTTTGAACAATTTATTTTGATTTCTTTTCATCTATAATTATATACATACTAATTGTATGATTCTTGTGGTTTGTTTTACTATCGAGAGATTGAAAATAGACTAGACATAATTTTAATTATTTTAAAGTCCGATATGAGATAGAGATATACCGCTATACTTTATCTGATTATCTATCGCAACTTAATGCATTCTTGTGTATTTGTATTCGTCATAAAGATATAATCGGGTCATACATATAAATATGTTTGATTTTATTTGAGAGAAACTATTGAACAAATTAGAGATATTGATCGTCATAACTGATGTACTTTGTCAAATTCAAGAATCCAGATAAATGAATTAAGAACTACAAGTGAATTCGGAATCCTAGTACTTTTCTTTCCCAAATTTCAAGTAATTCGTCATAAACTTAATCTTTTATTTGTTGAGCAATTAGTTAAGATTTTAATTAGTTCTTAACCAACCAATTTTCAAAAGCTAAATTGATTCAGTTAAGGTTAATCTAATTGTGTAGAGTTATCTAAATCTTTGTGGATACGATACTTGGACTCTAAATCGATTATATTACTTGTTCAATATGTACACTTACGATACACATAAAATTGCTAACATGTTTTTTGTGCCGTTGTCGGATATTTTATTTTAGTTCTTTTTCAGTTATATTAACATTAATTCAAACTTTATTTATTTATTATTTAATTTTTCAGTTTATTTCAGTATTTGAATTGTCTCTTCTTAGACCTTTGCATGCAAAGTGTGAGACACAAGTCTCTAATACCAGCTGATCTAGAGATCGAACGCACTTTTCATTGTATGTAAAGAGAGGCAAGAAAGACAAAAAAAAAAAAAAAAACCAAAAACAGCAAGACACAATGAATAACAATGAGATTGCTCCGGCAGGGCGGGAGAATAATGAAGAAAATATACTAGTTAGAGATTTTATGACTCAACAGATCATCCATAGCCAATCTAGCATTGTCTACCCACCTTTTAGACAGCCAAACTTCTAGTTGAAGACTAATGTATTTCATCTATTTCAGAATGGACATTAGTTCTATGGAGGGGCCGACGAGAATCCACATACACATGTCTCGCGATTCTTAGAAATGTGCCAACATTTCAAATATCAAGGAATTTTAGATGATGATATATGTCTACGTTTGTTTCCACATACTCTACGTGACAGAGCTCTTGCTTGGCTAGACTCACAGCCAATTGACAGCATAACCACCTGGAATGATTTAGCTCAAAAATTATGCACAAAATTCTTTCTACCAGTCAAGATTTCGAAGATAAAGCATAATATATCCATATTTCAACAATCAGAAACATAATCTTTTGATGAGGCGTAGAACTAATTCAAAAATATGCTAAGGAATTGTCCTCATCATAGCATTAGTAAGGACCTACAAGTTAGTATTTTTATGTTGGACTACTTCCTTCCTTTAAAAGCATGATTGAATCTTCATCTAATGGCTCGTTGACTATCAAAAATATTGCTGAAGCTTTAGAGCTATTTGAAAGAGTAGCTACCATCACCTCCATGTTGGCATCAGACAGAGTTCTACACAAAGGAACTACAGGAGTACACGAAGTAGACACTTTCACGGTGTTATCCACAAAAATAAATTCTTTGGTACACAAAGTAGAAAGTATGTCACATTCAACCAATGCAATGCAAGTAAAAAAACTAATCTGTGAAGAATGCGGGACTAGTCATAGTACATCAGAATGTCCTATTCTATCACAGCAGCCTGAGCGAGTCGAATATATTCAAGGTGGTTAGGGCCAACAAAATAATCCGCTCTTTAATACATTTAATCCAGGTTGGCAAAATCATCCAAATTTCTCTTGGAGGGATAATCAGAATAATATCAAACCACAGGTCCTCAGTTCCAGCAGCCAGAAAAGAGAATCTCACTAGAAGACATGTTTGGTAAATTCATAGAGAAAATCGAACAGTATATGAACAAGACGGAGACCACTCTTCAAAATTAAGGCGTGTCAATAAAAAATTTGGAAACACATATAGGCCAGATAGCAGTGGCAATATTAGGCAAAGCATTAGGTACTTTACCAAGTAATACAAAAGTGAATCCCAATGAGCATGTTAAAGCTATTACTTCCAGAAGTGGGGTTCAATTACCATAAATTCATGTTAAGAGACCAGTTGCAAATAAAGAAAAGATACTATCTACTGATGAGGAGTACATGGAACAGACTGAGCAGACATCAGATATTAAAGAGAGTTCAGGAACACCACGGGTTAAGGCAAACGCTCCTATCAAACCATATGAGCTTCCGATCCCATTTTCTCAAAGACTACAAAAGCACAAGTTAGAGAAGCAGTTCACAAAATTTCTTGATATCTTTAAAAAGCTACATACCAACATCCATTTTGCAGACGCACTTTCTCAAATGCCCAGTTATGCAAAGTTTATGAAAGACATTCTTTCAAATAAATGCAAGATGGAGGAACATGAGACGGTGATGTTGACAGAATAGTGTAGTGCTATTTTATAAAATAAGCTACCTCCTAAACTAAAAGATCCAGGGAGTTTTACAATACCTTGCACCATTTGAGATTTTTGTTTTGAAAAAACTGTGTGTGATTTAGGTGCCAGTATTCACTTGATGCCACTTTCTATTTTTAGGAAATTAGGTTTGGGGGAGGCTAAAGCAACTATGGTGACTCTACAACTAGCTGATCGGTCTTTCAAACATCCAAGAAGAATTGTTGAAAATCTTTTAGTAAAAGTGGACAAATTTATCTTTCTAGCTGATTTTATTATTCTTGACATGGAGGAAGATAGAAATTTTCCACTTTTTCTGGGCCGATCATTCTTAGCTACCGGTAGAGCTCTTATTGATGTACAAAAAGGCCAAATGATTCTGAGGCTTAGTGAAGAACATGTTACTTTTGATGTGTTCAAGGAAATAAAATATCCAACTGAGTCAGATAGCTGCTTTAAAATTGACGTTATTGACACTGCGGTGCATGACACTTTTCAATTGAACAATCCTTCAAATCCATTGGAAGTTTGTATTGTGCATTCTCAATCTACTCACACTAATTTTGGTGAGATTGAGTTGTGCGCAAAATATCTTGAAGTTAATCATTCATATATACGCAGACCACGTTTTGAGGAGTTGGACACGAGTTTTATAAAGCCTTTACCTTCTGTTCAGCATCCTCCAAAAATTGAGCTCAAGCAGTTGCCATCTCATCTCTGTTATGCTTACTTGGGAGAATCATCTACACTATCTGTGATAATTGATAATATTATTAGGGAGCTTGAAGAAGAAAAATTGCTCCGAGTGCTATGATAATACAAGACAACTATTGGGTGGTCTATTGCTGACATCAATGGCATCATCTCTACACTTTGCTTGCATAAAATTTTCATGGAGGATAATTTTAAGCCAAGTGTTAACTGTTAGAAGAGGTTGAATCCTAATATGAAAGAAGTGGTCAGAGCAGAGGTAATGAAGCTAATGGATGCATGAATTATCTATCCAATCTCAGATAGTGCATAGGTGAGCTCAGTTCAAGTAGTGATAAAGAATGGTGGTATCACAGTGGTTCAGAATGAAAAGAATGAATTGATTCCAACCAAATCAATCACGTGATAGAGAGTTTACATTGACTACTGCAAACTCAACACAACTACTAGGAATGATCACTTTCCCCTTCTATTTATTGATCAGATGTTGGAAATACTGGCTGGACACTCCCATTATTGCTTTCTAGATGGATACTCTGGATATAATCAAATCCCAATTGCACATGAGGATCAAGAGAAAACTACTTTCACATGCTATATGGTTCATTTGGATACCGTATGATGCCTTTTGATCTATGTAATGCTCCTGCCACTTTTCAGCGTTGCATGATAGCCATTTTCTCTAATATGGTGGATAGGTTTATTGAAGTCTTCGTGGATGACTTTTCAGTGTTTGGCTCATCTTTTGATGAGTGCTTGGATCACTTGCACTGGTTCTGCAGCAGTGTGAAGACACAAATCTAGCACTTAACTGGGAAAAGTGTCACTTCATGGTTTAAGAGGGTATCGTATTAGGACATAGAATTTCGGCTAAGGACATTGAAGTGGATAAGGCTAAGATTCAGGTTATCGAGAAATTACCACCACCAACCTCTGTTAAGTTTGTTTGCAGTTTTCTTGGGCATGCCAGATTCTACCGTCGCTTCATCAAAGACTTCTCAAAGATCATAAAACCGTTGTGCACTTTACTTGTCAAGGATGTAACATATGTCTTCTATAAAGAGTGTTTATTGACATTCACTCTAAAAAAACTAATATCAGCACCTGTGATAATTGCACCAGATTGGAGTCTACCATTTGAATTATTGTGTGATGCAAGTTACTATGCAGTGTAAGTAGTGTTGGAACAGTGAAAAAATAAAAAATTTCATGTGATACACTATGCTAGTAAGACTTTGACTGATGCACAGCTCAACTATACCACTATTGAGAAGGAACTCCTACATGTAGTCTATACCTTTGATAAATTCCGATCATATCTTGTTGGGTCAAAGATAATAGTCTACACTGACCATGCCACCTTGAAATATTTGTTGGCAAAGAATGAGGTGAAATTGAGGCTGAGCAGATGGCTTTTACTTTTACAAGAGTTTGATTTGGAGATAAGAGACAAGAAATGAAGTGAGAATGTAGTAGCTAATCATCTATCTAAGCTTGAGCAGGGAGAGCAAACCAAGACCATGGATATTAATGAAATGTTTCCAGATGAGCAGATTTTTAACTTGGAGAAAGTACCATGGTATGCAGACATAATGAACTTATTAGCCAAGTCCATCATCCCGCCAAACTATTCAAGTCACCAAAAAAAAAATTCTTCTCTGACTTGAATTA
The DNA here is from genome assembly GCA_030279155.1 of Forsythia viridissima. Classification (NCBI taxonomy): domain Eukaryota; kingdom Viridiplantae; phylum Streptophyta; class Magnoliopsida; order Lamiales; family Oleaceae; genus Forsythia; species Forsythia viridissima. Next base: position 19,116,275 of record CM059044.1, on the reverse strand, counting down.
CTATTTTTGGGATGATCCCATTCTCTATAGACAGTCTAGATCAAATAATTAGGTGGTGTGTTCCTGAAGAAGAAACTCCTTAGATACTTACGCATCGCCACTCCTCAGCCTACGATGGACACTTGGTACATCTAAAACAGCTGTTAAATTTTACATTCCAGGTTCTATTGGCCTTCACTTTTCAAAGATGTGTATATTTTTGTGAAAGAGTGTGATTGATGCCAGCACACAAAATATCTCGAGAAGGAATGAGATACCTCTAAACAGTATACTCGAGGTAGAGCTTTTTGATGTATGGGGTATTGATTTCATGGGGCCATTTCTCTCTTCGTTCTCAAATCAATACATTTTGGTTTCTGTTGACGACGTTTCCAAATGGGTTGAAGCAGTTGCATTGCCTACCAATGATGCGCGTGTTGTGATGGATTTCTTGAAAAAATGCATTTCACTCGTTATGGCACACTCCGAGCCATTATTAGTGATGAGGGTAAACACTTTAGTATTCGTCTACTTGAGTCATTATTGGCTAAATATAGTGTTCAACATCGTATTGCTACTCCTTATCATCCTCAAACAAATGGGCAAGTTGAAGTCTACAACCGGGAGTTGAAGCGGATTCTTGAGGTGACGGTTAGTTTATCACAAAAAGATTGGTCAAAAAAACTATATGACGCTTTCAAAACACCCATTGGCATGTTTCCCTATCGATTATTTTTTGGGAAAATGTGTCACTTACCAGTTGAGTTAAAGCACAAGGCATATTGCCTGGGCAGTCAAGCAGTTAAAGTTTGATTTCATTGCAACCGGTAAAAAGAGACTACTTCAATTAAATGAGATGGATTAGTTTCGATTAGAGGCCTATGAGAATGCAAAATTGTATAAGGAGTGGACCAAAAAGTGTCATGATATGCATATTCAAAGAACAAAATTTGAGGTTGGGCAGCAAGTGTTGTTATATAACTCCAGCCTCAAGCTTTTTTCGAGCAAGTTGGGGTCACGGTGGTCGGGTACTTACACAATCACAAAGGTCTATCCATATGGAGTTGTTGAGTTCAACCATGAGAGCAAAGGCACTTTTAAAGTCAATGGGTAGCGGTTGAAGTCCTATTGGAGCGGTGGATTCTTGAAAGAAAAGTCCACCATTCATCTTGCAACACTGGAATGATCAACCCAAAAAGTCGAGCTCAAGACTATAATCGAGCGCTTAATGGGAGGCAACCCATTTTTCTATCCCTTTCTACTTTTTCATCATATTTATTTGCAATTGCATGTAGTTAAGGATTGCATTAGTTTTAGGCACACCGTTTTTCTTTTTTTTTTTTTTTAATTTCCACTTAGGTAATTTTTAGCAAATTTTAGTTATTCTAGTTCATCGTATACACTTTGGCACATATTTAAAGTTTAGCATGTTAATTTTCACCTAAATACAATTAATTCTCTATTTAAAAAAAAAAAAACCCCCGATTTGGTGGCATGGGCAAATGCCCAAGCCATCAGACCGAGCGTTCGCCCGAGTCGATGTAGGCTAACCTGCAGCGACATCAGTCAACTAGGTGAATGCCCAATTTTACACCAGGCGTTTACCCGGTGTTGCTGAGGGGCGCACTCGCCCCAAATTAAAGGGGCGTCCGCCCCTTTTATTTTCCAATCCTTTCCCACCCAACACCATTTCTTTTAAACAAAAAGAGAAGAAGCCAAAGTTCCACCTACACCATCTCCATCTTCAATTCACACACAAATTCACTTATCACTTTATCAAGTTTGGTTGAAACTTCAATGCACAACTCACATTGGCAAAGTTTATATAGAAAGGTATGAATTTTTTTTCCCTCCATCTTAATTATGGTCTTTAGCTTGAATTTTTTCAAATTTTTATCATCGATTGGAGGAGTTTGGACTTAGGTAGATGATGGATTAATGGTTTTTTTATTTGCATTGAAATTTTTGGGCAAGATTCATGGTCTCAATTCATTTAAATTCAAATAAAAATAAGGTGCCTTCAAAGTGTTCGACGAAATGACTAAGATGATGTTCTTGTGCAACTAGGGAGAGCATTGAATTGAGCGTTGTTGATACACATTTAGGCTTGTTAAATGTGCATGCTTTCATTGGAATTACATTAGACAATTCACCAAAACACTTAGCCCCATATTAGGACGATATGGCATACCATGGCTAGCCACCCGCAGCCCTCCGTCCCCCCTCTCGTCCCCCTCTCGTCTATCCCAAATGATCTTTGTTCGACCTCAAATTTGAACATGGTACATACCAATCTATGTAGTTACATGTTTCTGGAGATGGCTCAGGAAAACTTCACTATTTTCTCATGTTTCCCTGTTGTGAAAATACTTGGTTGGTTTCTTTCTACAACAATAAATGGACTTTCTTTTTGGTAATGTAAGGGTGTACATCACATTTTATTCACATATTACTCATCCACCATTTACCATACACCTTTTATTCCAATTATGACAAGATTCTTACATGAATGCATCTAGTCGTCATCTTTAGTCCATTATAGACAAAGTAAAATAGACTGGGGGTGATTTCCATTTTATGCTACTTTCCCATTTCTCAACTATTATACTATTAATTTTCTACTTCCTATGTCTCTACAGGTACAAAATGCCGCCCAAATGCAAAGCCACTGATAAAGAAAAAGGAAAAGAAAAGGTGAGCGAACTTTCTACATAGCATAGACATGTAGAAGAGCCAACTGATGATGGGGACATGTCGTGGTTTCAAATAGAGGAAATCAAAAAGCGTTATAAAACTAAGTGGGCACAAAAGAAATGTCACAAAGAACGCCAAGTAACGAGTAAGGACATTTCGAACCATTTATTAGAACACGTAATAGATCATTGTGGGTGGCACAAGGTGGCAGGTACTCAGCACGCAACATACTCTACTCTGGTTATGGAATTTTTTGTCAACTTCAACACAGATATTGATGTCCCAGAGTCTCCCCATAGACACAAGACCTGGGTGGGGCTAAGTGGATACGATTCACCCCTGCAATGATCGAGTGGTATTATGGTCTAACACACACTGGGATAGATCTTCTCCCCACTTCGCAAGAACAAGACATGGCATTAGTGGTCAGATTTTTATATGGTAGAGATGATGCTTTGCCATTGGACATTCATCGGTTCATGTATGATAAGCTTACCAGAAAGTTGCGAATCCTTCATATATTCGTCAGCTCCAACATAAACCCCACCAGACAGAGGACGAAATTTAATGAGAATCGAGCAATATTGTTACACCATCTGGTGCGAATCTACAAGTTAGACTTAGGGGCTCATATCTTTTAGTTTATTAGAAAGTTAGCCACTGACGTAGACCCCCAGCGCACTATTCAGTTTTCTTATCTTATCAACAGGATCTGTCTTACTCAAAGAGTACCCACACTATCCACAGAGGAGGTCGAGCTCCCTGCAGCCTTATTAAATGCCAGCAGTGTCAAAAATTCAGAGAATAAGATAAAAGCTGGCGGTATTAGAGTCCTACTTGTCCCGACAGTGGAGAAGGATTAGGATTATCATGATCAGGCACATCCAACATCGCTGCCAACTCCAGCCGCCGGTTCAAACATCAGCATTCATTTGGCACAACTGCTAGTAGCTCAGACAGATGGGTAGAGCGATTGGTAGCATACAGAATGTAGTCTTACACATAGAGCAGACCCAGGTGGCTATGCATAGTGACTTGCACTCAGTGAATATTCAGGTACGGAATTTACAGCACACCAACGCTCAGACTCAATCAAACCAGCGTACCTTGGAGTACCAATACAACGCAATGCACAATTAGATGAGTCAAATTGAGAGCCGTATGGAGATCATTGATGAGACTGTCAACCAGATATCGAGAACCGTCTCCAGGATTCCAGAGACTCTTGAGTCCTTTTGACCTTCTACATCAGTAGGCCCGCTCTACCAGCCAGATCCATCATCCTCACAATTATCCCCATGAAGTACCTGATCTTTTCATCCTTTATTTTTGCTTTATTTTTCTATTAAATTTGGGACAATGTAATGTTTTAGTTTGGGGTGGGATAAGTATCAGGATACTTATAAGATTATTTTTTATTTACTTACTATTCGAGTCTATATAACTGCAATATTTGTTTAAAAAAAACAAATTTATTTGTCTAGTTATTGTTAAACATCTTACCGCCAATGATGATGATATTTGTTCAAAGTTGAGTACGTTTTTAGTTAGAATATTAGACAACGCCTAAATTGTATTTTTACATGAATACTTATCTATGTTAGACTAGATTAATAAAGCACGTAGTCATTATTGACTTATCACTTATACGAGAACATTTATTGAGTGTATGTGTTGATATTGCTGACTTAGGATTGTTGTGAAAAATCTCATTTCCAAATCCTTAAACTAGTAACCAAACTATTTGAGAATAGTTTGGTGTGTTCAAGTTAGCACGTGTGTTCATAGAATTTTGATGGTTTAGGTTTTCTGGGTCTCATCTTTGGTTGAATAAGTTCTAGTCAAGGAATCGAGCACTACTCACTGCTGAGAATAAAAAAAAAGAAAGAAAAAGAGAAAAATTACATCTCCACTTCTCTTATAGCCTGTGTGACTCGAGCAATTAAGCATCTTAGGGTATCTTAAAACCTGGTGCTCTATGGTCATCTGGCTTGGGAATTATCGGCCCAAAGATTGCTACATAGATCACATAGAAAGCTTACAGGTGAGAAGCATTGCACACAAAATGTAAGAATATGTACATGAGTTAAATAAATAAAAATAGTTATAAGTGCACGGTAAGGATTGCTAGGTTAGGACCTCATAGACTGGAAATGAGAATTTAGAAATCATTCACCATTCTAGTTATAGGAATACAAGCTTCTAATTTTTACTACTTTATTTGAGAAAAACATTGTATTGATCAATAGGACCCAAATTCGCTAGAACACCTCGGGATTGGAGATAAAAGCATTAGGAGTATGATAATTTACGAGAGGTGTAAGAAATAAATAACTACAAAAGTTCGAGATTATAAAAATATCAATAACACAATATTGGTCGTGGTTTAATATATGTGTAAGTTCAATTTTCGTCTAATCATACACTCGGTAAAGGTCGAGCATCGGATAAGTAAAAAATTTATTTGTAGTGTTGTTTAATATCTTTCAAAAATTGTTGCTTTATATTCGAAACCTGAGGTATTTGGTAAGAAATTTAACATTGACTATGTTTCTGGTGATTCTTTTAGCTTAGTTTATACCTAAATTCTAGTTTTGTTTTTGTTTGAGGATAGACAAAGGTTTAGTTTGGAGATGTTTGATAAGTGCATTTTGTGCACTTATTCGGGCTTTAAAACTAAGCATTTATTATGCTATTTTATTGATTTTCTACTTAATTTAGTGTATTATTCTTTATATTTCAATTTTGGACTTGTTTATAAGCAAGTGAGAAAGAATTGATGAAAAGAGTATTAAATTGAAAGATGTTTTGGAAGTACGAAGATCAAATTACACTCAATTGAAACTTTAAGGACCATATTGGAGGCTATTGAAAGTTTTGAGGACTAAAAAAGACAATCCAAAGTTGGAGGACTAAAAGGTGCATATTTGAAAAAATAGAGTTGGGCGAACGCCCAGCTTCAGAGAAAATCAACTGAGGCCAAAATGTTTGCCTGGGCGATCTCCCAGTGTAAAACTTCTACCTGTAGATTTTGTTATCTTTTGAGTTCGACTCAAATTAGAAAATCTTTTAGGATACGATTTTAATGATTTTTTAAGATCCTTTTGGGCACTATTATCTAACTATATATATGAGTTATTAACTCATAATTAAGGACAGAAGATTCAAGGAAGATCAAAATCAAGTCTTTTGAATTTTCTTCTTCTCCGAGTGATGAATTATATATATATTTTTCTTTTTTTAGTATATTAGGCTAAATCTTTTTTTTTGCTAGGATTACGATGAAACTTGTAGTTTAATACTTCTATTTAGAACCTTTATTTTTGATGATTTGCATTAATATAGTTTTGCATAATTAATTTTGATTTCTTTTCATCTACAATTATATACGTAGTAATTGTATAATTCTTGTGGTTTGTTTTACTATCGAAAGATTGAAAACAAGCTAGACATAATTTTAATAATCATAAAGTCCGATAGGGGATAGAGATATACCGCTATGCTTTATTTGATTTTTAATTATCCATGCAACTTAATGTATTCTTGTGTATTCGCATTCATCATAGAGATATAGTCGGGTCATACATATGAATATATTTGATTTAATTCAAGAGAAATTATTGAACAAATTAGGGATATTGATCGTCATAACTGATTTACTTTGTTAAATTCAAAAATCCAGATAAAAGAATTAAGAACTACAAGTGAATTCAGAATCCTAGTACTTTTCTTACTCAAATTTCAAGTAATTTGTCATAAGCTTAATCTTTTATTTGTTGAGTATAATTATTTAATTATTTTTATTTAAGATTTTAATTAGTTCTTAAGCAACCAAATTTCAAAAGTTAAATTGATTCGGTTATGATTAATCTAATTGTGTAGAGCTATTTAAATCTATATGGGTATGATACTTGGACTCTAAATCTATTATATTATTGTTTGATCCGTACACTTACGGTACACATAAAATTGCTAACATGTATTCATGTTAAGTTCGAATTGATAGAATTTAAGTTAAAGTCTAAATCATCGTGAAAATAATACTCTACTCTCACTTATACTATTACTTATCAATGAACACGTACACTTGCAGGATTTCACTGAACATGCACCCACCATTTTGCCAAGAAAACTTCTCTTTGCAGTGTTTACACACTGTTTTGTAGTTTGACTGTCCGTCTACTACTGTATCATGAGCACTAAAATACAGTTTTACCAACACTTAGCTTTTTGTTTTTTCGCTCGTTGTTTATTACTTTAACCAGTTGTATTTGTATGTGTTTCAAAATCTTCTTCAATATCGTCCAAATAATTGGATTCGTACTCTCATAGTCATTATCCAATTCTACATGAATTGGTATATTATTTAGACTACTAAAATCATCTCATCATTATCGTCCATTTCTTCTAGAAAAGGGGTTCTATTTTCCATCCCATTTATTGGATAATAAGGAGAATGCTGGTCCTTCACTTTGACGGTGGGACTAGTATCCTCGTGCCCACTCCTTCTTCTATAACCATACCTTGCATCGTTTATTGCTGTTTCGCTACCTCCCAACCTACTGAATACACTGGTGGACCGAGAAGGTCTCGACTCTCGCTCAGTGAGGACAATTTTTCTCCCCACGTAGAAGGCTGGTAGTTGGCAATCTACTATGAAGAATGTAACACATGGGGCCTTTGCGTCTATTCTTTCGGTTGGTTTTCTCGACCTTCTTCTTCCAGGTGTGGCACGGCTTGTCCTTGCTGCCAGTGGTGGAGCTAAGAATTTGAAGTTTGAGAGTCCTCAAATAGGGTGGGCTGGGAAGGAGAACCCTCTCGGAAGTTCGGGGTGCAACGCCTCCTATTTTTTTTCTCAAACCACAATTACTGTACCTATTTTTATGAGAATCTAATGTTTTTTTATGTCATAATTTTTAAAAAGCTTACAAGAAGATATTGAATACAATCGATTCATGCAATTAGACGTATTCGATACTCTCTTCGTGTTTGTTCTGATTGCTTAAAAAGACTAGCTTCAATACTTATTTCTTGATTATTAAATGATTCTAACTTAATCTGAACTAGGTTGAGTTTTATTTGTTTAGTTCATTTATTGTTGGGTTTGGACTTTAATATTTTTTGTTTTGGTTGATTATTAAGAAGAAGAAGTGATCTTAGAAGAATGTATGATTCTGTTGTTTTGGAAAAAAATCAATTTTTCTCAAACAAATTTTGGGCCCACAATCCATTCAATAAATTTGTAATTTCAATTTTCCCCTTGTTTTGTGTATCCAATTATTAAATAGAGGGACAAACTGGTAAATTGGTAATAAATAAAGTGACCAAAAGTCAATATTTGTGGGCTACAATTAGTTAATTGGGCTCCACTCTTGCTAAGAATAATCTATTTTTCCTCCAAAATAGTAGAATTAAACACACTCATTTTTAAAAAATTAAAAAATTAAAAAATAATAATAATTTTTGAAAAGTTGGGGGGTCCTGATCTCTCCCAGGACCCCTCCATCTCACCTCCGCCCCTGCTTGCTGCATGAAGAATTGTTTCATGGCATCATTTTCTTCAACAAAACGCTGCATGTTTGTAGCCATATTCTCATCTGTTTGGGCTAATTGTGACACCATTCTCGAGTGCTTTCTATTTCTTCCTCTCCGTGTATTTTCTTTGGCAGAAGTTGCCAGAAATTCATCCATTTCTCTCTTTATGTTCTCATCGCTATTGGACCCACTTCCACTCTTTTTCACTCTTAACTTTTTGTGTGGTTTCCATCGATAGTGCCAATCTGTTGACATCAAAATCCGACTAGACCTAAAGCCAATAGAAACTCTTCACGTCATAATTTGTACAAAGTTGACCTGCACACGTTAGACTGTCAACGACTAGGTACATGAAGGTAGTGCAGTGGTCGAATGTACTCCGACAATCAATTCAGGCACCGAAAATGTAAATAGAAGATGAATTTAGAATAATATATATTTGTGCATGAATTTTGCAAAGAGATTTCGCGTGTGTGTATTGCCATAAATTTTTTTACTTAGCTTCAAATGGTCTGTCCTAGTTATAGGTCAACATCTAGGGGTGTTTAGGCCATTTTTAGACCTTTGTATTCATTTGATTTAGAGCAATACTTCATTTCAATCTCTAAAGTCCCTAAATTTCATCAATTTTGAGTTTTAAATGAATGAATTTGACATGCAAACAGAGACACGTTGTACATGTATAAATATGGTGCATTAAGATGGTAGTGGAAAGTGTCAGATTTTGAACTACGAATTCTTATCCAGATCCGAGGCTAGGCCGAGGCTATATAGGTATCATTCTTCGTTTCCAATTATTACCCAAGTGTTGAATTTATGCTATGTTGGACGAGGCTTCCTGACACATATCGGTTGCCGAGGCTTAAGTATCAACTCAGGGTCTCCTGGCTCACTTTTGTCATCGTGCCACATGTGTTCTTTGTCCCATGTGGCATCCGCATAAGATGGAGATATTTTTATATACAACAGAACATGTTCTCTATTACCACTTGCTGCACTTCCCAAGATTCTCCTCTGAAAAAAATATCAAGAACAACAAAGAAATAAAAATAGAGAATAATAACAATAGCATGTACACAAGAATTTATGTGAAAATTTTCAAAACCAGAGAGACAGTTTCAACACTTGACTGACCGAAGGACCTACCTACCTAACTAGCTTCAACCGAGTTTTCGGTAGAGACTAGGAAGCATTTCTTTTCTCTTCTATGTCTATGAAGTCTTTTGATGCTTATGCACCGCTTGATATTCGACTATAGGATTAATCTTCTGCTAATGCTAAAATCTCTTATCTCATTTTTAATTTACCGCTTCGGTAAAGTGTATAACATGCACGTGTGTTGTGAAAATAATGTAATTACAAGTGTACAATATCGCAAATAAGTAATAAATTGGACATATTGAGTCTGAATTATCGTTCCTACGAATACTATCCTATTTATATACTAGTTCAATTAATCGTAATGCTAATATATTGAAAACAATTTGAAATAACTTGATTTGAATTATTAAACTATAACTATTAATTCTTAGAAAATAAGTGTGAAAGAAAATATCAAGAATTTAGAAAACAATGGTTGAAGAATTTGGATTCACGAGTTCACGATAGTTGTCTTTTCTAATTTCTCATCTCAAGATTTATTCATAATGTTGTATTCGGTTGAATTCACGAATTTAATCTAATTTACCTCTCTCGAGTTCAAATTAGTCTTATCTAATTAAGTCAACTTATGATGTCAAAATGATCATTAATTGGATGCATTATATCGTCTAAGAATTCAATTTAAGACCGCGACAATAATAAAAGTGTATCTCTACCTTTTATTCAATTGTCGAATTTTACTACGTGGTCTAAATTAATAATTTACTTATCAGTTCATTACAATCCACAAAATGAATGACAAATAATGGCCAATTATTTCAAGCATTAAGAGAAGAAGTACAATCAAAACATAAATACTTTATAAGCAAAACTTGAGAGTCGAAATTAAAGAATTAAACTAGGCTACATCGTTCATCAAAATTAAATAATTAGCTACTCATGATTTAGTAGAAAGACAATATGGAAAGTTCGGAATACATAACCGGATATTGAATAAAAGAGGAGAAGACGTTGAATATCTTGTATCAAGAATTCTATGTCTTCAAGTTCCAATCTTCAATCTTGCCCTCGTTCTTCGTCTCTTTCTCTATGATTCAACCCCACATCTTTTGACCTATGTTAGGTCTTTATATAGTGTTTTACTAATTTTGAAACGCATGTACGTGAAAAGATGAAAAATTCCCTAACTAGAGTTGAAAATAAGCCAAAAAAAAGTCCAAACGCGCAAACATCGCATTGCTGTGGTCGAACTACGGATTGCAAACCACAGTCACACCGCGGCAAATAGTAAGAAAATCTTCCAAATTCAATTTCAATCCATATTTGCACACTTGGTCCTCCAAGGTTCAACATATATATGGTTTGGTCCTTCTTTATAATTTGTCCTTTTGTCATGTTTAGTCCTTTTATTTGCAGCCTAAGTCGTTCAACTTTAGATTTTGTCCTCTTTAGTCTTCTGATTTCTTCTTTTATTTCAATTTAGTCCTCTTTTATTTGCAATCCAAGTCTTTCAACTTTTGGATGTTTACAAGTTGATCCCCATATCCAAGTCTTCGTACGCCTTTAGTCCTTTTTCACATATTTTGCTTTGTTTTTCTCTAATTCAATCCGATCTCATGTTTTGACCTAAAACAATTAAATTGACACACAATTAAGTAGAAAATTACTTAAGAGTACTTACAATTATCCACTTTTGATAGTCCAGATAAGTATAAAACCACACTTATCAAATACTCCAAACTTGAACATTTGTTCGTCCTCAAACATGACTATTTACTTAAACAATCAAATAAATAATATTAAAATATACTATAATAGAAAGCTTGCCGTATATGCCTCATGTTTTTGAAACAACTCAATCAATTCATAAAAAACTTCTAAATTATGCTATCAAAATTAATTTTTACTTATCCGATGATCGATTGATATATGTGTGTGCGCATAGTCAGTCCAATCAATATAAACATTTAGGTAGGTATTATTCCGCCCCCTTAACCCCCCCCCCCCCCCCCCACCAAAATGGTGAAATATTTTCTTTCTCTCTCGTAAGAATACACACTCACATATTGATATTCATTCTCTCACAATAGGTGTTAACTCTAAAGTTGCTCTCAAAATACTTATTCTTTTACTGCTCAAAATTTGGTTAGGTCTAGCTAATACAGTAGCTATCTATATCTGTGATGATTCTCCCTTTCATTGAGTGCTTCGACCATCAAGTTACTAGGTAAGTCAAACCTACTAGTCATCTATATTCCCAAGTTATGCGCACAAAGGCTCAATCTTGCTTTTTATTTAATTTTATATATATATATATCTTATGTGTAAGGCCTCACTCTCTTAAACTTTCTAGATGACCTTTGTAGAGAGCTTTAGGGTGACCAGGTCTGATAGACCTTAGGACACTGAGTTTTGAGAACCCCAACAGGCTTTATCACTCGAGTCAACTAGGCTACGAAGAGAGGTATAAGATAATGCAAGTGCAATGTCTTTCATTTTTTTTGTGCAAGATAAATAAGCGGGGATTACATTCCTAGCATCCGGTCAATACCTAGATTCTACCTGGTAGCCAAATAAACTCCACACAACTATTACTCACGCACGGAATCAACACCTATCTAAACAGCTTCTGCAATTGTTTAACCACATCCAAACTATCCTTTCATCTAGTTTAGTAATTGAGTTGTCAATTGGTGATCTTGGTTTTCACAACTTAGGTTCAATCATCTTTCATTGTATTCTATTCAATATACCAACCAAACGTAATGATATTCATGACTATTGTACTCACACTTAATTATATCTCACATGGATAAGCATAGTATATATATAAAAAAAAGCATTAGTAGCATCACCTAGTCATAATCCATGAATCGATAATAGTTTCAAATAGATATCATCATTAGCCGGCAAGACTATCCAACATACAAGCACACAAATAATTTTTTTTTTACCGGCACACACTAAATATCGAAAATAATTAAAGTTCACATTGTCCTCAATGTGATTAAAGAAATCAAAATAAATAAAAAATGAAAGAGTTAACCCGAATCAAAAGGCGTGGAGACAACGTTAGACTTTCAGGTGATCAGTATGCATTGGGATTGGAATGACGATGTGTAGCCTGAAATTAAAAAAAATTAAATGTACTCATTTACTAAAAATCGGGAAATGTGATCGACTTTCTAATACCGTCCTAAAATTCTACATGTAATGCAATAAACATTTAAGGGATAGAAAAATGGGTTGCATCCCATTAAACGCTCGATTTATAGTCTAGAGTTCGACTTTTTGCAAGTATCATTTATGGAGGCTTGAATTGAACTTTGGAAGTGTTGCATTGTTTGCCATTACCAGCTTTGCAAGATTTATCCTTTGCTCTCCATTATTTAAATCGGCCATTTTCATCTTTAATTGTTGTAACTAGTCCACATGTATCCGGTTTACAGTTTTCTTGGCCAATTTTCACCACTTCATCAACTCTAAAATACTCTTCGAGGTCGACTGGTTGCTCAGGTATAGTGTACATACTGAATACGAACGTTCATCTTGTATCCTTAAGATTAGCTCACATTTTTCAACATCTATAAGGGCTCGACTCGTCGCTAAGAATGTTCGGCCCAATATGACTGGCATATTTTGGTCATCTTCGATATCAAGGACAATGAAGTCAACCGAAAAGAAAAACTTATCCACTTTGATGAGCACGTCCTCAACCACACCTGTGGGTACTTGATTGATCTATCAGGAAGCTGTAGAGACACAATAGTTGCTTTAACCTCTCCCAAACCTAATCTCTTGTAGACAGAAAGGGGCATCAAATTTACACTTGCACCTAAATCACATAAAGCATTAAAAATATGAATTTTCCACTTGTGCAAGGTAATTTAAAAGTCCCTAGATCTTTTAACTTCGGAGGTAACTTATTTAGCAGAATAGCGCTACACTCATCAGTTAAAGCTATTGTCTCGTATTCCTATGGTTTTCTTTTCTTGGACAACATTTTCTTCATAAATTTTAAATACAATAGCATCTTGGTAGTCAGCGAAAGGAATGTTGATGTGCAGTTTCTTGAAAACTTCAAGAAATTTTTCAAACTGCTTGTCGAGCTTGTGCTTCCACAACCTCTGAGAAAATGGAATTGGTGGTACATAAGCTTTGACAGGAACTGGTGCCTTGGCTTTGTATGATTCTTCAGATTCTTTTGGATCTCCATCTTGTGATTGCTCTGACTGTTTTGTAACAACCTCTTCCACAACTGCTAACTGTTTGTTCTGCTTATCTGGTCTTTTCACGTATATTTCTAGCAATTGTACCCCACTTCTCGTAGTGATTGCTTGTACTTGCTCTTTTGGATTTGTTACAGTATTGTTAGGTAGGGTCCCTGGAGTTCTAACGGATAGTTGTAAGGCCAACTGGTCAATCTGAGTTTCCAGTTTCTGATAGAAGCCTAGTGATTCTAATAATTTGTGTCCTGCATCTCCATTAGTTTATCAATTTTTTGCATATATTGTTGGAACATCTTCCCCAAACTTGATATTCTCTCTTGCTGAGCATTGTTGGGATTACCACTGTTCTGATTATCCGACCACCTGAAATTTGGGGCTTCCAACCCAGGTTGTATGTTTGTGAGTAAGGGTTATACTGCTGATGTGTATTATTCTGCACAAAATTGACATGTTCATCTGGAGAGGCCAATAACATACAATCTGATGTCGAGTGATTAGCCCCACAGGTTTCACATATCCTGGTTGCTTGGATTGCATTAACTCTTTGAGTTTGTGTTCTGACCAAGAGTCCACCTGCTTTGTCAATGCAGTAAGTTGTGCATTCGTAGCTGATAGACCATCAATCTCATATATACCTGATACTTTTCTTGGAGTGGTACGATCAGATGAAAACATGGTATGTGTGTTTGCAATCAGCTCATAGAGATCCATTGCTTTGTTGACATTTTTATTCGCAATGGACCCGTTTGCAGATAAGTCTACTGTTGATTTGGACTGAGGAGATAGCCCAAAGTAAAAATATTGAGCTTGTTGACCCTTTTTAATGTCATGGTTTGGACATTTTCTAAGCAACTCATTGAATCTGTCCCAAGCTTTATGATACCTTTCTCCATCTAGTTGCTGAAAAGTAGAAATTTCGAACTTCATCTCGGCTACTTTAGCTGGTGAAAAGTACTTTTGCAGAATTTTTTGACTAAGTCATCCCAGGTGGTGATACTAGCATGTAATTATGAGTCTAACCATTCCAGAGCTCCATCCCTCAAAGTATATAGAAATAATCGAAGTCTGATGGCATTTTGATTCACTCCTTGAAATTCAAAGTTACGGCACATCCGTAGGAATATGGAGAGATGAGTATTCGGGTTTTCATTCGCTTTTCCATAGAACTGCAGGTTATTACTGAAGAAATTAATCAGTTCGGCCCTTAATTGAAAGTCGTTCCGACAAAAAGCTGGATAGACTATGCTTGAATGATCAAGAGTTAAGAACTGAGACATTGGCATATTTCCATCATCATCATCTTCTTCTTCATGTTGCTGAATTTGTTGAGCTGCCATTCGGGTTGCTTCTACAGCGGCTGCTCTTGCAGCCTCTTGTTCAGCTTCTTTTCTTACTTGTGCTTTTGCCATTTGAATTTGTTTTTGTTCTTTCTGTTTTTGGTTGGGTTCTTTGCGTCTTCGTTTGAAAGTAAGTTCAATCTCAGAATTGAAAGTCTCAAGATTGCCGCCTTGTGTACGAAGCAAGCAACAAACACCTTTTCTGTAGTAAGAAAACTAAGAAAAATAAAAATAATAATTATAATAATAATAAAATAGCAAAATTAAAGAAAAAAAAAATTAAACTAACACTAACACTAACGATTAATCTAAACTAATGTTAAATAAGAATAGTTTCTGGCAACGCCGCCAAAAACTTGTTGTGAAAATAATGTAATTGTAAATGTATAATATCGCAAACAAGTAATAAAGTGGACCTATTGAGTCCGAATTATCGTTCCCACGAAGACTTTCCAATTTATATACTAGTTCAATTAATCGTAATGCTAATATATTGAAAACAATTTGAAATAACTTGATTTGAATTATTAAACTATAAGTATTAATTCTTAGAAAATAAGTGTGAAAACAAATATCAAGAACTTAGAAAACAATGGTTGAAAAATTTGAATTCACGAGTTCACTATAGTTGTCATCTCTAATTTCTCCTCTTAATATTTATTCATAATGTTGTATTGGATCAAATTCACGAATTTAACATAATTTACCTTTCTCGAGTTCAAATTAGTCCTATCTAGTTAAGTCAACTTATGAAGTCAGAATGATCCTTAATTAGATTCATTAAATCGCCTAAAAATTCAATTCAAAACCGCAACAATAATGAAAGTGTATATCTACATTTTATCCAATTGCCGGATTTTACTACGTGGTCTAGATTAATAATTTACTTCTCAATTCATTACAATCTACAAAATCAATGACAAATAATGGCCAATTATTTTAAGTATTAAGAGAAAAAGTAAAATCAAAACATAAATAATTTATAAGCAAAACTTGAGAGTCGAAACTAAACTATGCTATATCGTTCATCCAAATTAAATAATTAGCTACTCATGATTCGATAGAAGGACAATATGGAAAGTTCGAAATACATAACCGGATCCTGAATAAAAGAGGAGAAGACATTGAATATCTTGCACCAAAAATTCTTTGTCTTCAAGTTACAATCTTCAATCTCGCCCTTGTTCTTCGTCTCTTTCTCTATGATTCAACCCCCCATCTTTTGACCTAGGTTGTGTCTTTATATAGTGTTTTACTAATTTTGAAACACATGTACGTGAAAAGACAAAAAATGCCCTGACTATAGTTGAAAATAAGCCAAAAAACGTCTAGGCGCGCGAACAGCACATTGCCGTGGTCGAACCGCGGACACACCGCAGCAAACAGTAAGAAAATCTTCCAAATTCAATTTCAATCCATATTTGCACACTTGGTCCTCTAAATGTTCAACATATATATGGTTTGGTCCTTCTTCATAATTTTTCCTTTTGTCATATTTAGTCCTTTTATTTGCAGTCTAAGTCCTTTAACTTTAGATTTTATCATCTTTAGTCCTCTAATTTCTTCTTTCATTTTAATTTAGTCTTCTTTTATTTACAGCCCAAGTCCTTCAACTTTTGGATGTTTGCAAGTTGATCCCCATATCCAAGTCTTCGTACGCCTTTAGTCCTTTTTCGCATATTTTGCTTTATTTTTCTCCAATTCCATCTGATCTCGGATTTTGACCTAAAAAAATTAAATTAATACACAATTAAGTAGAAAATCACTTAACAGTACTTACAATCGTCCACTTTTGATAGTCCAGATAAGTATAAAACCATACTTATCAACGTGCTCATTTGCATTTCGCAAGCAATTGGTGAGTGGCTTTTGCTCATCGACCTTCTGTTTATTGATCTTTTCCTGCTTGCGAGTCTAATTCTTTCTTTAATGAAATAGATCGATCTTCCTTGGCCATCTTGATATGGTTATATCAATAGGAAGCAATCACAAGTATTCTACAAGGTTTTCTTTGGATGGAATGAATTATCTAAAGGAATGACATGAATTATATGAAGAGATAAAGCGTGAATTGACATTTCATCCTCCCTACATGCTTGAATGCCTTGGGAGGAAAAGGAAAAGCACTAATAAGAGTAATTCTCACACACGCCAAACTCTAAGTACATCCAAAAACATACATACTAAAAAATCTTTATAGTATGTGTTGTCGATTTTATCTTGCAAGTAGACGGATCGTTAACAAGTAATATAATAATGAGAAAAATGTCAAATCCACGAGGATTGACAATTAATTACCAATTTAATTATACTTTGCTTCAACAAAATAAACACACAATTTATTTATGATTTCTAAGATGATTTTATTCTAACTCAACGAATCTAAATTATCACACAAACGAAAATATAGTAGTTACAAAATTCAAGTTTTACGAGTACTAGGGTGCACAAATCCACCATCACATTCCAAGTAATTATCACTTACTCGTCATTTCAGATTATCATCATAGGTTGAAAATCAATGATCCTAAAATAATCAATAACATATCTCGACGGTCAATCAATTCTATAATGATATATGAACCTAACAATCTCTAGTTAAATTTCGAACATAAAGACATGTATTAACTCACAAAGATTATCCGGAAAGATTTCATAAAGTATAATAGTAATCTCTATCTATTATTAGACCTTACGTTATTTATTACCACATGTTCATCTAAATTGAATTTCTCAAAAGCAATCTAGACCACAAACACATTTTAATGGTGATGAAATATCAAAACAAAATTGATGAATAATAAACAATCAACCCAGAATTAATAATCTTACAAAAACGAGTAACTTCTAACTAATAAAAAATATTAACTTATATCGTTCATCCTAGATACAAGTAATTTAGATGGACAAGATTTGTTCTTCACAAATCTTGAATCACGTTCCCCTCATTATTCTTTTGTTGAATTGTATTCTTGTCCCTTGCTTTTGTATAACAATCTATAACCAAAAAGAGTTTTGTTTCAATAAGTAAACAGAGTTTCTGATTCCGCGATAATCATAGGATTGCATGGTTTACTGCCTTGCGATCACATGGTAGTCTCTGCCATTCTGAATTTGATCAGGGGCCTTTGCGATCACAGCATATATGGCTCATTCGATCGCTTGGGCCATGGTTAACTTTCAATTTGCAGCTCAGTCCCGGAGTATTTGCACATCACATCATCCATTTTTACTTCTGTTTTCGATTTAGTTCCTGGATTTCCTCTTTCATTTCAATTTAGTCCTCTTTTATTCTCAACCTGAGTCCTTCATTTTCATGAGTTTACATGTAGGTACCCAATTCAATATTTCGTCTGTTTTCAGTCATTTTTCACATATTTTGCATTGTTCCGATCAATCACGAGCTGAACTCAGATTTTGCCTAAAATGATCAAATTAACATGCAATTAATTAAAAACATACTTAAGAGAGCACTCATAATTGTCCATTTTTTATGGATCCTGATAAGTACAAAATCTTACTTATCAGTATATACTGGATGAGACTACGAAGGATCCTCAAGTCCCAGCCCCCGAAGATAACATATAACTATATCACAAATAGGGTTAATTAAACACTAAGGGGAAGCCTTTGTTTATAGGGATACAAAAGGAAAGCCTTTGATTTTTATTCGATATGGGAGTAATATCAATCACATTACAATTAGGAAAATTAAATTCTATTATATGGGAATAATAAAATTCAATTTTTATTTATTAATTAAGACAAAATCAAGTCAAATCCAAATTGAATGACATAAAAAAGGTCGGAAAGACTGTGTAGATGAATGATGCATTAGTTTTAGGCACACCGTTTTTTTTTTTTTAATTTCCACTTAGGTGATTTTTAGCAAATTTTAGTTATTCTAGTTCATCGTATACACTTTGGCACATATTTAAAGTTTAACATGTTAAGTTTGGCCTAAATATAATTAATCCTCTATTTAAAAAAAAAAAAAACCCCCGATCTGGTGTCATGGGCGAATGCCTAAGCCATCAGACCAAGCATTCACCCGAGTCGATATAGGCTAACCTGCAGCGACATCAGTCAACTAGGTGAATGCCCAATTTTACACCAGGCGTTTGCCCGGTGTTGCTGAGGGGCGGACTCGCCCCAAATTAAAGGAGCGTCCGCCCCTTTTATTTTCCAATCCTTTCCCACCCAACATCATTTCTTTCAAACAAAAAGAGAAGAAGCCAGAGTTCCACCTACACCATCTCCATCTTCAATTCACACACAAATTCACTTATCACTTTATTAAGTTTGGTTGAAACTCCATTGCACAACTCACATTGGCAAAGTTTATATAGAAAGGTATAAATTTTTTTTCTCTCCATCTTAATTATGGTCTTTAGCTTTAATTTTTTCAAATTTTTATCATCGATTGGAGGAGTTTGGACTTAGGTAGATGATGGATTAATGGTTTTTTGATTTGCATTGAAATTTTTGGGCAAGATTCATGGTCTCAATTCATTTAAATTCAAATAAAATAAGGTGCCTTCAAAGTGTTCGACGAATGACTAAGAGGATGTTCCTGTGCAACTAGGGAGAGCATTGAATTGAGCGTTGTTGATGCACATTTAAGCTTGTTAAATATGCATGCTTTCATTGGAATTACATTAGACAATTCACCAAAACACTTAGCCCCATATTAGGACGATATGGCATACCATGGCTAGCCACCCGCAGCCCTCCGTCCCCCCCTCTCGTCCCCCTCTCGTCTATCCCAAATGATCTTTGTTCGACCTCAAATTTGAACATGGTACATACCAATCTATGTAATTACATGTGTCTGGAGATGGCTCGGGAAAACTTCACTATTTTCTCATGTTTTCCAATTGTGAAAATACTTGGTCGGTTTCTTTCTACAACAATAAATGGACTTTCTTTTTGGTAATTTAAGGGTGTACACCACATTTTATTCACATATTACTCATCCACCATTTACCATACACCTTTTATTCCAAGCATGACAAGATTCTTACATGAATGCATCTAGTCGTCATCTTTAGTCCATTATAGACAAAGTAAAATAGATTGGGGGGTGATTTCCATTTTATGCTACTTTCCCATTTCTCAACTATTATACTATTAATTTTCTACTTCCTATGTCTCTACAGGTACAAAATGCCGCCCAAATGCAAAGCCACTGATAAAGAAAAAGGAAAAGGGAAGGTGAGCGGACTTTCTACACGGCATAGACATGTAGAAGAGCCAACTGATGATGGGGACATGTCGTAGTTTCAAATAGAGGAAATCAAAAAGCGTTATAAAACTAAGTGGGCACAAAAGAAATGTCACAAAGAACGCCAAGTAACGAGTAAGGACTTCTCGAACCATTTATTAGAACACGTAATACAGCATTGTGGGTGGCACAAGGTGGCAGGTACTCAGCACGCAACATACTCTACTCTGGTTAGGGAATTTTTTGCCAACTTCAACACAAATATTGATGTCCTAGAGTCTCCCCATAGACACAAGACCTGGGTGGGGCTAAGTGGATACGATTCACCCCTACAATGATCGAGTGGTATTATGGTCTAACACGCACTGGGATAGATCCTCTCCCCACTTCGCAAGAACAAGACATGGCATTAGTTGTCAGATTTTTATATGGTAGAGATGATGCTTTGCCATTGGACATTCATCGGTTCATGTATGATAAGCTTACCAGAAAGTTGCGAATCCTTCATATATTCGTCAGCTCCAACATAAACCCCACCAGACAGAGGACGAAATTTAATGAGAACCGAGCAATATTGTTACACCATTTGATGCGGATCTGCAAGTTAGATTTAGGGGCTCATATCTTTTAGTTTATTAGAAAGTTAGCCATTGAGGTAGAACCCCAGCGCACTATTCAGTTTTTTTGTCTTATCAACAGGATCTGTCTTACTTAAGGAGTACCCATATTGTCCACAGAGGAGGTCGAGCTCCCTGCAGCCTTATTAAATGCCAGCAGTGTCAAAAATTCAGAGAACAAGATAAAAGCTGGCAGTATTAGAGTCTTACTTGTCCCGACAGTGGAGGAGGATTAGGATTATCATGATCAGGCACATCCAACATCGCTGCTAACTCCAGCCGCCGGTTCAAACATCAGCATTCAGTTGGTACAATTGCTAGCAGCTCAGACAGATGGGTAGAGCGATTGGTAGCATACAGAGCGTAGTCTTACACATACATCAGACCCAGGTGGCTATGCATAGTGACTTGTACTCAGTGAATATTCCGGTACGGAATTTGTAGCACACCAACGCTCGGACTCGATCAAACCAGCGTACCTTGGAGTACCAATACAACGCAATGCACAATTAGATGAGTCGAATTGGGAGCCGTATGGAGATCATTTACGAGACTGTCGACCAGATATTGGGAACCGTCTACAGGATTCCAAAGACTCTTGAGTCCTTTTGACCTTCTACATCAGTAGGCCCGCTCTACCAGCCAGATCCATCATCCTCACAATTCATAAAGTATAATAGTAATCTCTATCTATTATTAGACCTTACGTTATTTATTATCACGTGTTCATCTAAATTGAATTTCTCGAAAGCAATCTGGACCACAAACACATTTTAATGGTGATGAAATATCAAAACAAAATTGATGAATAATAAACAATCAACCCAGAATCAATAATCTTACAAAAACGAGTAACTTCTAACTAATAAAAAATATTAACTTATATCGTTCATCCTAGATACAAGTAATTTAGATGGACAATATTTGTTCTTCACAAATCTTGAATTACGTTCCCTTCATTATTCTTTTGTTGAATTGTATTCTTGTCTCTTGCTTTTGTATAACAATCTATAACCAAAAAGAGTTTTGTTTCAATAAGTAAACAGACTTTCTGATTCCGAGATAATCATAGGATTGCATGGTTTACTGCATTGCGATCACATTGTAGTCTCTGCCATTCCGAATTTGATCAGGGGCTTTTGCGATCACAGCATATATGGCTCATGCGATCGCTTGGGCCATGGTTAACTTTCAATTTGCAGCTCAGTCCCGGAGTATTTGCATATCACATCATCCATTTTTACTTCTGTTTTCGATTAGTTCCTAGATTTCCTCTTTCATTTCAATTTAGTCCTCTTTTATTTTTAACCTGAGTCCTTCATTTTCATGAGTTTACATGTAGGTACCCAATTCAATATTTCGTCTATTTTCGATCATTTTTCACATATTTTGCATTGTTCCGATCAATCACCATCTGAACTCAGATTTTGCCTAAAATGATCAAATTAACATGCAATTAATTAAAAACATACTTAAGAGAGCACTCGTAATTGTCCATTTTTATGGATCCTGACAAGTACAAAATCTTACTTATCAGTATATACTGGATGAGACTACGAAGGATCCTCAAGTCCCAGCCCCCGAAGATAACATATAACTATATCACAAATTGGGTTAATTAAACACTAAGGGGAAGCCTTTGTTTATAGGGATAAAAAAGGAAAGCCTTTGATTTTTATTCGATATGGGAGTAATATCAATCACATTACAATTAGGAAAATTAAATTCTATTATATGGGAATAATAAAATTCAATTTTTATTTATTAATTAAGACAAAATCAAGTCAAATCCAAATTGAATGACATAAAAAAGGTCGGAAAGACTGTGTAGATGAATGATGCACAAACCGTCTCGTAGACGGAATTTTTTTATGGCTTGTAGATGAACTGAAGCTTGACACTAGTAGTAGTTTAGATAGTTTGAAAATAGGTGTAAACGTGGAGTTTTGAAGACTGTTAATTGCGTCTTATCACAAAATGCATTCTTCACAACTCTACAAAATACGTGGGTGCATTAGATTCATCAAATCAGTCACAAAAATAAATATCATTTATTTTGGATTGTGATGTTGTTCAATTGGATAATATAATATCTCAAAAAACACAGTTGTTATTAATATTTTAAATCCAATCTCTTTCATCTCTGCTTTAAACTTCAATCTTATAAATATTTTATTTAAAACTAATTCTTTCGACAAAGTGTTGATTTTATACGCAACTTACCATTTCTAATACTTTTACAAAGTTTGATCCTCACAACTATTGCCCTTTGGGGGGTGTTTTAGTGTAAAAATAGTAATTTTTACCCTATTAAGGACACTTTTCAGAGCAAGTACATTGAAGCCCCAATCAAAATGTGATTTTACTATAATTTTTCCTTTCATAATTATTGATCCAATAATACAAATTTTGCTACTAAGTTGCCTAACACGTCGTACCCAGAAGGGCACAGCACGCACACAATAATAAGGTTCAATACCCATATTTGGTCCAAGCCAACACAGGGCCGTAAGCAATGTGCTTTGGACAAATTTTTGAACAATGTCTGACAATCACATTGGCAAGGGGCCTGAACATGCTGCCGAAATTTTACCAGTTTCATTCTTCTGATGCAGTGATCAGTAAATCTCGTTCTTGTATGATGAATACATAACACTCAATATGTTTCCAAACACAACACACAGTACTATGAACAAATATTGAGATTTTAAACTAGAGGATATATGGAGTTATTAATGAAGAGATAAAAGCAGTAAACCGAGTTTCAAAGAGGTTCGTAGTATCCACCAAAGGTAACATGTGCTCTGGAAAGGGGAACTCCTCTTACAGCTGATATTGCTTCGTTTAGCTTAGTTGCGTGGTGAACCACTTGCTTGATCCTCTGTAACCAAGTAAAGAGATATAATAATGTTTTCACATAATTCACAAGCAGTTTTAAAGTTGAATTGAACTACATATATACCTTGTCATTTGTATAGATTTGAAACTGAAGCTTTTGATTCTGCTGTTGTTTACTCTTTTGGCGAGTCCCAAAGACGACGATACAAACAGTGGCGGCCGCAACTCCAAAAGAGCAAATAGCACCAATTCCAGTTGAACTCCATTTCCATATATTTAATCCCCAATTATTTTCATCCATTTCCATCTCTGAATCACCTTCACAACTCTTGCTTTCCAAGGCCTCTTCATTTTCCTCAAACTGAAAAAAGCCTGCACCATCAATCTGAGGCATGATTTCACTTCTACTGGACTTGGGTGACTCTACTTTCATGTCGACAAATTCAGGTTCCTTCATTTTCTTGAAGAAAACTTGGGAAACCAGGTCTTGATCAGCTTCAGTAGCCGATCCGGTATTAAAATGTTTGATCTTCTCAGGTAAGGCTGATGGCATGATCTTAATCTCAACTGGGACTTGTTTAGGTATCATCTCCTGATCACTGGGCTTGAGAATTTTTGGTTCCAAGTGAATTGGGACTGGTAAAAGTTGATTGGTTATGGTTGGAGTAGATTTGGGTGGACAGACGAAGTAATTCATCTCAAGAACACTATTTGGACCACTACCATACTTCCTCGAGTAGATCTTCTTCCCTCCATCATCGTGGATTTCGAGAAATCCATCATCAGGGAGAAGCTCCCACTCTTGAAGATCCATTTCGTTTAAGTCTTTCATTGAAGAATATGATTGATAGAGGGTTTAAAAGGGATAGTGTTGAATTATTGGATTCAAAGAAGGTGGCTCTCATGGAGTCTAGTGTGGAATCCAATTCAAATCAGGGAACCCCTTTCATGTCTTGTTGCTCTTGGAGTGCTTGCTCTTTACTGAGAAAATTAATTGAGGGTTTTATCTTGTATAAGCTTACAAATGGAGAATGGTCCATTGGTCCCACCAGGGAAAACCTTCTCTTCCTATTGATTGGATTGGGATATTAAATACTTATTTTTAGCAATTTTTTATTTTGATTTGTTGAATGTTACTTTGATTAATAAATTGTTACTTTTGGACAAGAGTGAAACAATCTTCAATACACCATATTGAGGAGGAGATTCTTATTTTAGTCTCACTCTTTTATTTTAAATAAAAATAAATTGGTTGCTTGATAGAGTTAGAGAGGAATGATATTGACAGAAAAGAAGAGGACTACAAAGAGCAAAAGGGCAAAAAGATGTATTGTTCAATTGATTTTTAAATCTTAATAGCAGCTTAGTCGAGGATTTTCTTAGACACGTATGCTTGGTATCTCAATTTGTTATTCGACTATTTTCTTCAACACGTAATGCTACTAAACAGATTGTCTTAAAAATACACACATAACATTTTCATCAATTTTACCTTCCACCTAATATACATACTAAAATAGAAACATTTACTTGTATAACTAATTATCCAAAAAACCAAGAGAAACATTCAAAAATATATAGAGTTAATTATATCACAGTTCTCGTTCTTTCAATTTTATAACAATATCATATTCATTCAATTTTATTTGTAGATATCATCCTTGTTTTTATTTATTCGTACAGATGGTCCACAAATAATTTTTTTAACAATTTTGTCCATAACTTAAATAAATTAAAATGAAAATAAAATAAAATTCAATAGAAAATTACAATTAGGATCCTAATTTTTTCAAAAGTACAAATAAATCATAAACTTTTTTTATTTATTTTTACTAATTTTCACTTAAAATAATAAAAAATGTGTCATCAAGTCTCAAACATTCTAATTATGTTCACCGAAAGGATCTTTAGAGTCTAGTCAGATTTCGTCCAGATATCCATTAATTGACAAAAAATCAACATGGTCTAAATTTGATCAATTTTAACAAAGACAAAATAGACTACTCAAATTCTAGACTACTCAAATTCTATTATTTAAAATAATTATATAAAAAAGGAAATAGGAAAAAAGTAAAAAAAAAAAAAAAAAAAAAACAAAACAAAAGAAAACAAAAGATGTTATTCAAATTCTATTATTTCAAATGTAATTTTTTTATTTTTAATTTATTTAAGTTAAGAGTAAAATTATCAAAAAAAAAAATTATTTGGAGATTATCTGTACGAATAGATATAAAAGAATGAAGACTATATCTATGAATAAAATTAAATGGAGATGATATTATTACAAAATTGAAAGAATAGAGAGTATGAATATAAAATATTAATTGATCTTGTACAGATGAGGGATCAGAATCCATTTTGTCCATTTGTTCAAGTATCCAAATTCCAAAATGCATAAATTCAACGTAACATACTTTTTTTCTAATAATAATCTAACGTTTGTATGGCAAGCATAAAATGAGGGGGTTGGAAACTGTGAGACGTAACAACACCATTGGTCCACTTATCACAGGTATACTGACTACATAATTGACAAGGGGACCAAAATCAGATGCATTTTTCAAATCTACAAATTATCAAATACTAATAAAAGCAATGCAAATAATGATATTCTAGCAATTTTCAATTCAATACCAACTAAATTATATTAAACCCTTGTTCATAATAGTTTAAAACAATTAATTTTAACAACATATTTTATAAAATTTATAATTTTTATTAATTTTTCAATTACACATTTTATCAATTTTAATCAAAATCTTTGTTACACAGACTCTAAAAACTCATAGAGTTGCCTTAAATGTGGAAACAATTGAACAAAACTAGTCCATGATCAAGTGGTGCTGCAATCTGTTTGGCCTAACACAATAATAATCCTTTAGCGTTTGTATATTGATCCCAGCACCTAAAAAGAAGCCAGCCTCCAACATTTCACTTGCATAGTTAGTCTTGGTGGACAATTTCTGTTTGAACATCCGTTCACCGTTAGTCTTGGTGGACACCATTCAAATAACGTACAAGGCATGTGAAACACTACTAAGGGTAAAATGTATAAGACAATGAATAATTTTGTGCTTGTATAGTTTAGATTTTAATCTATTAAAAATTTGTGGTAAAAAATCAACAATTAATTTTAACCACATATTTCATACAATTCACAATTTTTATTAACTTTTCTACCACACATTTCACAATTTTTTATCAAAATTTGCTAAAGAGTTATCAAACAAGCTCTTTAATAAAATACAAATAAAAGAAATATCATCCCACTGTCTCCACCCAGCTACCAAATCCAGTCCCGCCTGCCCACCTCAATCCACGAATTGCCCTCACCCATTGCCACAACTTTTTATCACCTATCACCCACCGTCATGACCCAGTTCGAGCATATCTATGAACTACATAAATTTGACTCTAATTACTGATAATATTTCTCAAAACTTTCGTGTGGGATACAACGCACATGAAGGAAAAGCTATTGGCATTCATGGCGATGTCAATGTCTTGCCATCCAAACCAGTGGGGTTATAGATGGAGCCTCCAATTCAAGGATTTGTAGTGAGGAAGAAGAGGTAAATAGGAAATATGGCCATATAGCAGTTGATCAGCACAGAAAATTAAGTTAGCAGCAAAACAATGATGGGGTCAAACCAGCATAAATACTACTAAGCATTTTAACTCAGATTTTTGAACATTAAAGAAAAGCATAGATGTGAATTGAAAAATAAAACAACAAACAGTATCTTGCAGTCACACCAAAGTCTACTCTGTAACTCCAAACCAAGCAAAAGCTTACATTAAAATATTATCTCAAACTACGAGAAACTCAATTAGATATAAAGACATCAGCGCAACCTCCTGGCCTCTCTCTCGGATTCAAGCAGGGTGAGAACGTCACCCTCCCTGACAGGTCCCTTGACATTTCTCATGATGAACCGATTCTGGTCGTCAATAAATTTCACTCTCACTTGGGTGACTTGACCTCGAGAACCGGTCCTGCCCATGATCTTCACGACAATGGCATGCTTGATTTGTGAATCCATCCTGCAAAAGAGTAGAGTTCAAATAGATCAAAGAATGACAAGATAAAGTTCACAAACAAATTTATCAAAACTCTCCCGACAAATAAGTATAATGTAATAACATTGAGTTGCCTGCAGTTAGCAAATAATTAGAGAATTATTCACTATCACAGCTACTAAATAAACAACTGGCATACTTGCGTCAGGGATGGATTTGCGAGTGGCGGGGGTGTTATCAGAGATCACACTGGGCGTTGTATCAGGGCCTTCTCAACCGGCTACGGAGACATACTTATTTTGGAGGCAGAGTTGAGAGCCATTTTACAGGGCATTGAGCTTGCCCGACGGATGGGTCTTGTGGACTTATGGATTGAGACTGACTCTACACTCGCTGTTCATTGCATTTCACGTGGTGGGGGGCCGTGGGTCATTCAGTCAATACTCAGACGCATCCGACATCTTCTTTCATTCGATCGAGACACAATTTCCCATATTTTTCGAGAAGGAAACCAGGTCGCTGACTCTTTAGCTTCTGAGGGCTGGGACCAACGACATTATCAGGAGTATGGATCTTCAGACTTGCCTCGTCGTTCGCGTGGACTACTTCAGACTGACAGATATGGCCTTCCATCAGTTAGAGGTCTTTAGTTTTTTTGTTAATTTGGTTTTCATTTGCTTTTGCTTTTGCTTTTCAGAATTATGCACCGGAAGTAGTATCTCTTTATTTGCTGTAGTTTGAGGAATTTTTTCATTCGTTGTATGCTTGGAGGTCAGGTTCATATCCCCCTCCTGTGTACTACCATTTTTATATAAATACAGTGGTAGGGGCATCCAAACCCCCACCAGCCTATCCTGGTAGAGGCCTAAAAACCATACTGGGACTGTGCTGGTGCTTCGAATAAAAAAAAAAAAAAAAAACTGGCATACTTCTTTATTATAAATGAAAAATAGACTAGTATTCGTAATAATGAACAAACTACAATTGAAAATTAGCATAAAGGGGAAGTATTTAACCTAAAAGAATAATTCTAGTCTTATTCTCTAATTTGACCTTTCTCAGGCTTTAACTTGGGATCTAGCATTTAACCTTCCAGCCAAACAATCTCCTTAGAGTCTACTAACAAATGCAGCACATTATAATTATATTCCTCATCTTGGCCTTGAATCTTAGCTTGCTTACACACGGAAACTTTAGTGCTACGTATTTGTTATGGTAAGATACATTTTACATATGAGAAACATGGAAAACATAGATTTGATAGGATGCATCTAATTTGAAACTAAAGAAAATCAATGGGAAAATATGAATCAAGGAAGTTTATACTTTAATTTTACATATCCATCTTTATGTAAACAAGGAAAAAAAATAAAAATAAAAATAAAAAAAAATTTGCTGCATTCTTGATTACATTCAATCAAAATTTCCAAATCTTCCTCAAACAGACAAACTAGACGAGCAGAAAACAAATAAACATTGACAATCAAAACAATTTAATAGTTCAAGATTCTGTCTCTAGATTCAATTTTACCAGCATATTCTAATTTAAATGCTTACAAGAGATGAACAACTACCATTTTCTTAATCCAAGTCTGGAATCACAGACTCGCATACAAAATTACATATTTGTTATGGTACTTTTCACATATGAGAAACACGGAAAACATAGAATTGATAGCATGCTTCTAATTTTGAAACTAAAGAAAATTAAAGGGCAAATATGAATCAAGGAAGTTTATTTTTTAATTTTACATATCCATCTGTACATAAACAAGATAAAAAAAATTTGCTGCATTCTTGATTACATTCAATCAAAATTTCCAAATCTTCCTCAAACATACAAACTAGACGAGTAGAAAACAAATAAATATTGACAGTTAAAACAATTTAATAGTTCAAGATTCTGTCTCTAGATTCAATTTTACAAGCATATGCTAATTTAAATGCTTACAAGAGATGAACTACCGTTTTCTTAATCCAAGTCTGGAATCACAGACTCACATCCAAAATTACATATTT
Organism: Forsythia viridissima; assembly: GCA_030279155.1. Lineage (NCBI taxonomy): Eukaryota > Viridiplantae > Streptophyta > Magnoliopsida > Lamiales > Oleaceae > Forsythia > Forsythia viridissima. The sequence goes on along the minus strand of CM059044.1, from coordinate 19,086,682 downwards.
GTTATGGTACTTTTCACATTTGAGAAACACGGAAAACATAGATTTGATAGCATGCTTCTAATTTTGAAACTAAAGAAAATTAAAGGGCAAATATGAATCAATGAAGTTTATACTTTAATTTTACATATCCATCTGTACATGAACAAGATAAAAAAAAATTTGCTGCATTCTTGATTACATTCAGTCAAAATTTCCAAATCTTCCTCAAACAGACAAACTAGACGAGCAGAAAACAAATAAATATTGACAGTCAAAACAATTTAATAGTTCAAGATTCTGTCTCTAGATTCAATTTTACCAGCATATTCTAATTTAAATGCTTACAAGAGATGAACTACCATTTTCTTAATCCGAGTCCGGAATCACAGACTCGCATACAAAATTACATATTTGTATGGTACTTTTCACCTATGAGATACACAGAAAACATAGATTTGATAGCATGCATCTAATTTTGAAACTAAAGAAAATTAAAGGGCAAATATGAATCAAGGAAGTTTATACTTTAATTTTACATATCCATCTGTACGTAAACAAGATTAAAAAAAAAAAAAAAAAAAATTGCTGCATTCTTGATTCAATCAAAATTTCCAAATCTTCCTCAAACAGACAAACTAGACGAGCAGAAAACAAATAAATATTGCCAGTCAAAACAATTTATCAGTCAAGATTCTGTCTCTAGATTCAATTTTACCAGCAAATTCTAATTTAAATGCTTACAAGAGATGAACTAACGTTTCATTAATCCGAGTCTGGAATTCCAGACTCGCATACAAAATTACATTGCCATACAAACAGGGGCGGAGCCACCTGGGATTTAGTGGGGGCAGTTGACCCCACTGGGTTTAGGTCCTGGGTATTTCATCTATTACACTTGAGGGGCGGCAGTTCCAAAGGCAAGGAGAAAGCCATAAACAACCAAATCAAAATTTCAAGAGAGATATTGTCGAGAAAATTGCTGTTGCGCAAGGGATTACCATCAAGAAACAACAATTTTGGAAAAAAAAATATTGTAAGGTGAAGAAGAGAATAGCGATAAGGCTGACAGAATCTTAGATGCAGGTTGTCTTGAAATTAAATCATTCACAATAATCAAATCGTGTGCGAAAGCAACAAATAAAGCTCAATAAATTTAAAGCAAGTTTTTACACAAATAAATCTGATATTACCTTCCACTCTTATAGAAAACACTGCAATTCTGCAACACAGCCCTTTTTCCCTCTCCTTCCCAATTTTGAGTGTAAATACCAAGGAATAAACCCTTTGCCGCTTGTCCCTGCACTATAACACTACGACCTGCACTATAACACTACGACCTTTAATCAAGAGATAATTTGACCTAATATAACCTTGTGTTATGAAAAATCTGATCGTTAATAAATAGGGTAAATAGCACGGTGAATTTTTTAAATGGCCGTGTCAAACATGATGAATCGCAAAAAGCTTAACTTATATTAAATAAGTTTTAAAGGCTTTTTTAAGTAGAATAAACTAAAGGGAAAATTGTCTATAAGTCACTTGTACATGACTTGTTTCAAATTAGGTCAAGACATTTTTCAAAATTGTAATTAAGTCATATTTTAAGCAATATTTTAAATTAATTCCAAAATTACCCTACAAAAACATTGACGTCTTCTTCTACATCTACAAACCTCCATCAGTCATTTGGGCATGGGCAAGTTGATCGGTGACTGTCCGGTGGTTGCGCGTTCGGTGGAAGAGGTCACGGCGGCGATTTAGATGCTGAACCTAGGTAAGCTGCGATTTAGGTGCTGTTTTTTGGCGTGGGGGCCTGAATTTGATGGCGTGAGGCTGGGTATGAGTGCGACGAAGGTGATTCGCCCATGGTGAAGTTCGGGTCTACCATAAAAAACTTGGTTCTGGTTTCTGGTTTCTGGTTTTCTGGTGTTTCCTGTATTCTGGTTTTCTGGTGTTTCATGCATTCTAGTTTTCTGGTGTTTCTTACGTGAATCAATTAGTTGGAATACTTTGTTCTGGTTGAATTCCAATTTTTAATTGCAAACAAGGAAATAGAAGTTCAAAATTACATTCATTCAATATTTAATTCTGGTCTCGCCGGCGGTGGTGGATATTGAGGCAGAGGGGCAACAATGGATTGTACACATTCACTTGCTTCACATACACAAGTGGTTTGGTTAGTAATTGGATTTTGAAAAGAATTGAATTGTATGTGAAAAAGAATGAAGATATAGAACAAAGATAGGTGATAATGCTCCACCATTTGATTGAATTGGGAAAAATAAAGAGAAGTGAAATATGTTGATTCAATACCATAATCAGAGTGTAGCTTGATACTGTATTATATAAAACAGTATCACAGAAAACAGTATCACAATAGAAATGAATATAGAATTCGCACACGTGCTCAGAATTTTTATTATAATATGTTTTCGGAATGGTCTCGACGAGCCGGTCAAGACCAGTGGCTTCGCCACTGCATAAGATGGATTTTAGCCATTTGAAGTCGTCTCTTTAACTTAAAATGTCAATCTTTATTTTTTCTTGTCAAAACAGTATCATACATACCAAAACAGTATCACAAAATATTATCATAATAGAAATGGCATAGAATTCGCATACGTACTCGGAATTTTTATTATAATATGTTTTCGAAATTGTCTCGACGAAACGGTCAAGACCAGTTCATTTGCCACTACGTACGATAGATTTTACCCGTTTGAAGTCATCTCTTTAGCTTAAAATGACAATCTTTAATTTTATTGTCAAAACAGTATCATACATCCTCTAAAACAGTATCACAGATAAATGTTATACATGAAAATATGTTGTTCAAGTCCATTGATACTGTTTGAAGTAATTAAACTGTTCTTAAAATACTCCATTAGTATTATAAGACCATTGATACTACTTGCACTCAATAACATTATCATATATTAAAACAGTATCACAAATAAAAATATGATATAAGTATACCAATTCACATTATCTAAATAAAACAGTATCACAGCTAAAATAGTATCATAAAACTAAGCACAAGATATTTTAATGGTTGAAGTAATGATACTGTTTTAATACAGTATCATAGGTTGAAACATTATCATAATAAAACAGTATCACAGATAAAAACATGATATAAGTATACCAATTCACAGTATCATAGATAAAACAGTATCTTTTGATATTGTTTTAATCCATGATACTGTTTTAATCCTATGATACTGTTTGAATGTCTTACTTTTAATCCATGATAATGTTTTGTTTAGGTAATGTGCATTAATATAAATTGATATTGTTTTAATCTATGTTTTAATCTATGATATTGTTTTGCATAATACAGTATCAAACAAAACATATGACTAATTAAACAGTATCAAAGATAAAAGCATGATATCATAGTCATGTGTGTTGTTTGATACTGTATTATGCAAAACAGTATCACAAAAAACAGTATCACAATAGAAATGATCATAGAATTTGTACACGTGCTCAGAATTTTTATTATAATATGTTTTCGGAATGGTCTCGACGAGACGGTCAAGACCAGCAGCTTTGTCGCTGCCTATGATGGATTTTACCCGTTTGAAGTCGTCTCTTTAGCTTAAAATGACAATCTTTAATTTTTTTTTTTCAAAACAGTATCACAAATCCTCTAAAACAGTATCACGGATTAATGTACATCCTTTTGCTACAAATTAAAGCTCTTCCAAGGTATCTGAGTCCCTTAAAAGCAAGCAAACACATACTTCAGAGCAATGCCAAGATAAAGAAAGAATAACTGCTCACTATCATTAAAAACAAAGAAAAAAATCAGCAAATTTCACTATCATTAGAAACAGTATCATATATTGAAACACATCTATTGAAACAGTATCAAGCATTTTACATGATCTCACATAAAACTCTAACTCACAACAACTACATTATCAAAAACTAGTTGAATCAGTTCATACAAACTCCATTCATTAACTGCATTGCACATGTTTCAATTTGAACAATATCTCAATATTTGAATGATTATTTTTAACTGAAAATGGTTACTTTATTAAAAAATAAAAAATAAAACAATATCTTCGCCATTGAAATATCAGCTTTCGAATTGTTTGTATGCAGTTACAGGTTATGGTGAGAAGAATCAAACACATGAAGAAGATGAAAATTGTTAAAAGTAAATGAAGGAGTTTGTAAACAGGCATTGAAATAATTTTGTTGGTTTTTACGTGTTTAAATGACTGTTTTTACAATTGGAGGGCATATTGGTCTTTTAGTAATTAAGTATGACTTTAGTTGAATTAAGATTATATGATATGACTTTTCAGCCCACCATGGCGTTAACAGTGACCGGCCCAAAATTTTCCCTAATCTAAAATACCCTTATTTTATAACATTAGTTAACAGATCATCGGTTAACAGACCATCTGTTAACAGGTCGGTTAACAAATAGTCTGTTAACCGACCATTAACAGGTCGGTTAACAGGCCCCAAGGTCTGTTAACAGACCATGAGTCTGTTAACAGGCCTGGGGCCTGTTAAGGCCAAAATTGGCCTTAACATACATGTGGTCTGTTAACAGACCCCAGGTATGTTAAGGCCAATTTGGCCTTAACAGGCAATGGGCCTGTTAACAGGTGTGTTAACAGACTATGTCCGTTAACGCAGATTTATACGATTAGACCTGATTTTTTCAATTAATCCATATCAAATTAACTCAGAATTGCAGGAATTTAAAGTAAAAATCATAATTCATACTCAGATTTATACATTTTTTCATGATTTATATTACAAAATTCACAATTTCTATCGTGAATTAAAAGAAAAAGATGAAGAATGATGAATTTCTACTTTGAAATAAAAATTTTTACATAAATGAAATGAATTGGATTCTTACATTGAAATGGGTTAGATTCTAACATTGAAATCTTCTCTTTTTTACATACAAATGAATTTGAAATCATTTGAAATGGTTATAAGCGGGGAAGAAGGCAGGGTTATATTTGGTAATTTACACACCAAAATTGGTCAACGGCCATTTTGAAAAATTGGCCGGGTCACCCGGCCATTCAGCACCATTCCCACGTAAATAGCACTACACATTCTAAAACTTTCAACCTTGTAGTGCATGTCGATTTTTGGGTTACCTGACCCAAATAAAATCGGGTCAATATTAACTAAAAAAAATTATTATTTTGAAAAAAAAAAAATTGATGTTTATCTATTGACTAATACATTAGAGTCCAATTTTATAAATTAATCTCTTTAAAAATCTCAAAATATATATTGTCTAAATTTATCTAAGATTGTATTTGATGTAATAAATTAGATTATATAAAAAAAATTATTTTAAAAAAAGAAAATTAAGACCAAGTTGAGCCAATAGGCTGGACTGGGCTAGCATATTTATGGCCCATACAATATTTTTACAACATAGGCAAGAGTTGAAACTTCTTTAATTTTTGTTTCTTACTTGTATTTATGCTGTTTTTATTTAAATCGCCGAATCAGAAATGTCTGACAAAAAGAAAACATACACAAAGAATATTGTTTACAATGAGCTACTAGTTCAACAAATGTACAATATGATAGTCAATTATTACATTTTTTAACAATAAAATTAGTATTTATTAATTTTATTCTTCATAAAATATAACTCTGGAGATCCATATTTAATACATTATTAATTTCATAAGATTTGATATCAAATGTTCGTCAATCATCAAATCTCAAATTACTATAAAATTTTCACTGGGTTCAAGTTATTGTTGGTATTACAACTATATAAAACTCATATTTGGTTGAAATTGTAATTCTATCAATATAAATAAAATATCAACATTCTTTATTATAACATCGAACAATACAATACAACATCTTCTCAAGAACTGTGTTGTTTTATATTTATTGCAATTGATACTTTAATATTTTAATTATTAATAATTAAAAATAAAAAATTGAAAATATTAAAAATTGACAATATTATTGCAAAAGCACGTGCAATGCACGTGTGTCTAACTAGTATATTAGAAAGAGAACATTTAATTTTTTAAATTATTTTTTTAAAAAAAATTGAGGGTTCGAACTACAAATATTGTACAATTTGTATTTTTCTGCAATTTGTATTTTTATAGGATTTGTATACAAGAGATGCTTTGAGTGCATAGTGAAAGTGAAAACAAAATAATTTTGTGTGAATTAACATGAAAAAAGAATAATTATCTTAAAATGTTTGACGTTATAAATTTTATTTTAAAAAATATTTCTATATTATAAATATAAAGAAAATTTGCAATTTTCGTTTCTAACTTATGATGTTTGTTACTAATCTACTCTTACCTTTTTTAAGTACCAAACATTTCATACCTTTCAATTAATTAGAAATCACATCCCTAATGATAAATAATGACGGATTTGTCCTCTTTTTAAATAAAAAAAATAAAAGAAAACTCAAAACAATAAAAAAATTAAGAAAAAATATGCAAAAAAATATCCCATAATTTATCAAAAAGTACAAAGTATCTCCCACCCCACCCCACCCCACCCCACCCCACCCCACCACTTCCTTCACTCCACTACCACCACACTACAACCTATCAATATGTTATTAATGACAGATTTAAGATGGAAAAAAAAATTTCCCCTTAAATCTTGCAATTTTAAGGCGCCAATGAATATCAACAATGAAGTTAGAAAGAGAATTACTCCAAATGGAACCATCCTTGCAACCAGAAAAAAATCACAAAGAAGTCTCGAATATGCCTCTAGAAGGACTGTGTTGCAATTATAATTTTGCATTTCAACTTATCATTTTCATTCTCAAAAATCACGAAGTCTTTGATCATCTCCATTATCTTTGTTTGGTTGAGTACAGTTGCCTGCTAGGATGACATGGATATATCTACGTCAGATGACATGATCAAGGAGAGTGGAGACATTCCAAATGGTGAGTTTCCAGTGCTCCATTATTGTATAACAGACAGGTCTAAGGGGACATAATTTTCTCGATCTTAAATATGCCATTAATAACAGATTGAGAAATTGTGGTGTGGTGGTGGTGGTGGTGGTGGTGGTGGTGGTGGTGTGGTGGTGGCGTGGAGGAGGTGGTGGGGTGGGGTGGGGTGGGGTGAACAATAAGATACTTTGTACTTTTTGAAAAATTATGAGACTTAATTTTGTAATTTTTTCTTATTTTCTGTTGTTTTTAACTCATTTTTTGTCTATTTAAAGAGAAGGAAAAAATATCATTACCTGTATATAGAGACGTAATTTGCATCTGTGTGAAAGATTGGGGGATGTTTGGTACTAAAAAAAAGTTATTGGTAGATTAGTAAAAAACATCAAAAGTTGTGGACCAAAAATACAATTTTTTAAAAATATAAATCTAATTATTTTATTTTAATGAAGTTCGTAACATGTATTGTACTGTTTTTACTTTGATCACTCATTGTACACAAAATGTATATGAATTTTTGAAAGGAAAAAAAAAGTTGTGGACTAAATATTCACTAAAATCTAAATCTGGGAGATCTTACTGGAATTCTTCAAAAATTTGATTTATTATATTTATGGGATTGAAATCCAATATAATCTATTAAAATCATTCTAATAACAAATTCTTGAAAATGTCTAGTTATTGGGGACACTTAGAATTCTAATAAAATCTATTTTAGAATTCAAGTTGAAGATAGCTAAATTTTAATTGAAATTATTAAATTTTGAGTTGAGGACGCTTACAATTATATGAATTTTTAAAATGGTGGTTATATTTGTTATAACCACAAGTTTTGTTTGTCACACCATATTTTAATTGTACTTAAACTCTTCAATACTTGTTCATTATAACATTTTTGTCATTAAATTTTTTTTTTTTGTCAAATTCTTATCGTCAACTTCCATTAGTTAACACGACACATCATTAATAATGATTTTTGTCAAAATATTACGTTCATGTGCTTTGAAAAGGAAAACAAAAATTTGTCGCACTTTTGTATTTATTGTTTTTTTAAATGTGATGGACAAATAAGTCGTTGACGTTTTGGACATAAACTTTTTTTGGAGACAAGGTATACTAATTAATGCAAAGTTGATAATAATTATACGATAAAAAAGATTGAGGACATGAGTATTCCAATGAGAAAAGATTAAGAACTTTTAAGTGCAACAAATAAAAACGTACACATTGAATATAATTATCTTTTTTAAAATCTACTAAAATTTGTTTTGAGGATGTTTTCATTAGTTTCATGATAAATTGCAGTGTTCGTTCCCAAGTAATATATTTACTCCCGAGCTTTTTTTTTTTTATTTGTCTTAAAAATTAGCAAACTTAGCCCATGTTGACATTTGTCATTCAAAATAGTCGTTAAATCCAGTCAAATCTATTCAGTTGAGTTGCACATGTCTTTTAATGAAGGGTGTTACCACCAAAATTTGAAGGCTCCACGTCAGCCAAAAAGCCTCATCAAATGCTACCCTAGCCCTCGTCTTGATCAGACATGGCATGCAAAGTCCCAAATCACAATAATAGGCCCTCGCCTTGCAGTGTCTTATCCAGCAAAGCCCATGAATGACTTCGCCGTCCTAAAAAACTTATGGCCTTCATCAATAGCCCTCACGCCCCAGAGAATCCCTCAGGCTATCTGATATTTTGGGCAACCAAGGGATAGAAAGACCGTGTTTTGATTGACAGACAGAGTCGTACAAGGAAACTACATGTCAAAATCCTAAAAGTTACCAAATGTAATCTCAAATATTGATACAGAATAGGATCGGAATCTTGGATATTGCAATAATATTATATTCAACTTTATCCTGTAAAGAAGCAGGATTCTATCAAATAACTAATTGATTACTTTCCTAAATCAATCATAACTCCTCTCCTATAAATACGAGATCTCTCTTCGAGGCCCAGCTTAGTTGAAAGCTATCAATCTCAAGATGACCCGCCAATGATAGGCGGAAAGAACCATTGGAATCAAAACCCGAGGCTGTCGCATGAACAGCAACGAAAGAATCCTCCATTGTGAAAAAACAAGCTTGCTGTCCGTTAGTGTATTTGATAAGCTAATTGTCAGATCCTCTGTAGCATTGTCCCAATCACAGAATAGCCAATGCAGTGAGCACAACGAGAATCGCCCAGGGAGGAAAAAAGACTTTCTGGCCATGGATGTGAAATCCGATGATGAAAAGCCGGTTCGCTCATGCGATATAGATGACGATGACCAGAACCTCCCGTTCTCCAAAGAATTGAAGGCTATGGAACTACCTACTAGTTTCAAAATGCCTCACATGGAGAAGTACAATGGGCAAGGCGATCCTATGGACCACATCAATATGTATAAGACGAGGCTCCATGGTTTCATCCTGGCAGTTAAATGTAGAACTTTTTCATAACACTCTCATTTCCGACGCAAATAGATGGTATAATAAACTCAAATATGGAAGTATCAGGAGTTGGCCACAATTGAAGCGGGAGTTTATAAACACCTTCATTGGTAATTGAAAGAATGTGGCAGACATGGCTCAACTCCATGACACTCGACAAAAGGAGAACGAGTCTGTGAAAAGCTACTTTCGGAAGTTCAACAAGGTTATCAACCAGATTGAGAACATTACCGACGATAAAGCACTTGATGCCTTAATAACCAGACTTCACGTGAAGACCTCCATTCTGGAATGATGTTCAAAACAGAAAGCCAAAAACATACACCCAGTTGGTAGACCTCATTCAGCGAGAAGTTCACTCTGAATAAACCATTGAAAATAGGGAGAAAGCTGAAAAAGAGAAAGAAGAATACTACTGCCATGAAGGACGATGCTCACTTGTGCCTCACAACAATCACTATAGGAGAATCAAACGAATCGAACTCGATCCAGGGCATCTACTTGGGCCACCCACGACCTCCCTCCTTTACTAGCTCCGATTCTGAAGTTCTGTATCCACCAAACGTGAGATCATAATATGGAGGACTGTCAGAATGTGTGGGAACTAATCGACCAAGAAAATCGACAGTAGTAAGAATGATGTCATCCAACACGTAGAGGACGAGGACGAGGACCTCATGAACGCAGTCGAGGACCCCCGCCTCGATGCCAAGAGGACCACCCTCAATGTGATGATTGAAAAAATGATAAGAACATGGATCCACCCAAGAAATACCAACCCACAAGGCCCCTCCTATCCACGAGATCAATACAATAATCAGAGGATCTTATGTTGGGAGACATACCATGAACTTGCTACGTGCGGAAGAATCTGGTGAAAAATTGGCAGGTTCACAAACACTGACCCAATGCCCTACCCATTATGTTCATGGAGGAGGATGAGGTTGGTGTCCACTACCCACACTATGATGCTCTGGTGATACGCACTTTTGTTACTAAGAATGGACTCGACAGAATGTTGGTCGACGATAGCAGTACTGTAAATATATTATTTGGTAGCGCCTTCAACCAGATAGATGTAGATCATGAGTTAACGACCATATTAGAGTCACTTTTAGGGTTCACATGCGACAGCCTCATCCCACAAGGACGAATCACCCTCGTTGTAGATTTTGGAGAACCACTATGCAGTATTAAAAACTTCATGGAGTTCCTTGTGGTTGACATGTGTTCAACCTATCATAGAGACCATGGTAGTACTACACTAAAGGACTTAGAGTTATCTCAGTTCATCACATAGCGTTGAAATTCCAAATACCTAGTAGATTGCTATGATACGGGAAAACCAAACAAAATCTAGATCTTGCTACATGAACGTGCTCTGTAAAGTGACAATGCGCGATGAGGCAACTCCATAAATCATAATGGTGGGGTCGAGGCAATGGTAACTGATGAAGAAAATAGTGAAGAAGACATGGTCGTCGATCAGGGGCTCGACCCTTGGATCATAGGTTCGAATTTGTAGGCTTTGCAGACAGAAGAGTTAGAAACATTCACTGTAAGCCCATCTTACCCCTCCAAAGTATTGAAGGTAGGCCGATTCCATGAAGAAGGGCTAAAGGAGAAGTTGAAACAATTCTTGAGAAAAAACCTGGACGTCTTCGCTTGGAAGCATTTCGACATGATGGGGATAGATCCATTAGTGGCGTGTCATGTCCTAAAAGTGGATCCAAAAGTCTGTCCTAAAATACAGAAGAGAATGATGTTAAGTACAGAAAGATATAATGCACTAAAAGAAGAAGTGGAGAAGCTATCGATAAACGAGTTCATTGGTAAAGAAGAACAATCACAAGTGGATAGTGTTCATAGACTTCTCTGATCTGAACCAAGCATGCCCTAAAGATAGCTTTCTTCTAACTCGCATAGACCAACTAGTCGATTCCACAATCGGTCATAAGCTACTTAGCTTCATAGACGCCTACTCTGGATACAACCAGATGCCTATGTTCACCAGGGACGAGGATCACATTTCATTCATAATCGATCCAGGCTACAAGATGATGCCCTTTAGTTTGACGAATGCTGGAGCTACTTATGAGATGTTTGTAAACTGCATGTTTACAGAACAGATCGAGAACACCATGGAAGTTTACGTTGATGACATGCTCGTAAATGGCATGGACGCTGAGGACCACATTGCCCACTTAGAAGAAATGTTCAAAATCCTCTACAAGTATCAGATGAAGCTCAACCCCTTGAAGTGCGTATTTGGAGTTGCTTCTGGAAAGTTTTTGGGATACATGGTGAATCAGCGCGAGATAGAGGCTAATCTTGAAATAATCAAGGCGTTGGTAAACCTACGTTCCTCATCTTCGTCCAATGAATTCCAGAGCCTCACGAGAAAGTTGGGGGCCTTGAACCAGTTCATATCAAAGGCAATTAATCGATGCCATCATTTCTTTCAGACCATCAAGAGAGGAAAGAAATTTCAATGGACAGAAGAATGTGAGAGTGCCTTCCAGGAGCTCAAGGACCTCCTCGGGAGGTCTTCACTCCTATACAAGCCAAATTCCAAGGACAGGTTGCTGGTTTACTTGGCAGTATCGGATAGAGCTGTTAGCTCGGTACTAATCCATGAAGAAGAGAAGCAAAACTTTGTAAGACGCCAAAACACAGTACCCAGACATGGAGAAGCTCGACTTATCTCTAGTCATCGCATCAAAGAAGCTCCAGCCTTACTTCCAGGCACATATCATCACATATCATTAATGTACTAACAAACCTCCCGCTAAGAGAAATTCTAAAAAAACCAGACGCTACTGGGAGGTTGATGAAGTGTTATGTGGAACTCAGCCAATTCGAGATTTTCTACAAACCCAAGCCATTGATAAAGCGCTAAGCATTAGCAAACTTTGTGATAGAATTTGCAAACATCCCAAAAGAACTACAGGTTGCCGAACTCGAAGAGGTACCAACGTGCACATTATACGTCGATGGATCTTCGGATGACACTAGAGCTAGGACAGAGATATTGTTCGTTGGCCTAGAAGGACATAACTTTAATTGTACGCTTCACCACGAGTTCAAAGCCTCCAACAACACAGCCGAATATGATGCACTTCTAGTAGGCTTGAGGTTAGGATATGAGATGAAGGAAAAAAAAGATCAAGATCCACAGCGACTCCCAATTGGTGGTAAGCCAGGTTAACGAGAGCTTCACTGCTCGAGAACAAATGATGATGGCTTACTTGAAGAAGGTCATGGATTTTCTACAGCATTTTGAAAAGTTTGAACTACTCCAGATTCCAAGGAAAAGTTTGAACTACTCCAGATTCCAAGGGCTGAAAATACCTATGCCGATGCCCTCTACAAATTGACAAGTTGCAAAGATTCAGAGTTGATGAAAGTTATTTTGGTCGAGCACCTCAGCTGGCCCATGATCGAAGACCTTTCAATGCCGACAGCTATGTTAGCCAGCGAGTCTCATGGTTGGATAAAAGAAATCACTACATAACTAAATGATGAGGTGTTTCCAACCACTGGAGACAAAGCTCACAAGGTTCGTAGAAGGGCCACAAAGTTCATCCTTTAAGATAGAATTCTATACAAATAGGGATTCAGCTCACCACTTCTACGATGCGTAATTAAGGACAAGGCCGAGAATATATTGCATGAAATTCACAAAGGCATATACGACAATCATGATGGGAAATTGACCCTAGCACAAAAAACCTCGAAGAAATGATATTATTGGCCGAAATGAAAAGAGACTCTCACGACTGTATAAAGAAATACGACAAGTGCCAGTGGTTCACCATCATTCCAAAGCTCCCAGCTCAAGACATCACCCCGGTAACCAGCCTTTGGCCCTTTGCTAAATGGAGGAATCAAGTTTGTCATAGTGGATGTGGATTACTTCACCAAGTGGTGCGAGATCGAGCATCTAACAAAGATTACAGAGATGAATACATGGAGATTCGTGTGAAGAAACATAATATGTCATTTTGGAATCCCACGCTCTCTGGTCTCAGATAACGAAACTCAGTTTACGGAAAAGAAATTCAACTCGAATTTTGAAGAGCTCGGCATTAGAAGAGATTTTTCCACTCCCTATTACCCTTAATCTAACGGAAAAGTGGAGACAGTCAATAAGATTATCAAACACACGCTGAAGAGAAAGTTGGATTCAGTGAAAGGTGGATGGGTTGAGAAACTTCCAAAAGTACTCTGGCCCTACCAGACGACATCACGAACAGTAACTAGAGAGACTCTTTAGGCCATGGCCTATGGAGCTAAGGCAATGATCCCTGTCAAAGTAGGAATGCCTTTTAGAGGAAAGTGCACTCCGCCTAGTAGTTTATCAGAGGAAGATGGCCAGACACTATACTCCAAAGTCAAGAATATGAGTTTCAAAGTTAACAATTGGGTTCTTAAGAAGGTCTTCCTCACTAACAAAGAAGTTGGGACTTGAACCATAGGGCCTATATGGGAAGGACCATACAAAGTAATTGCAGTGATTCAACCCGGGACTTAGAAGTTGGAAGGCTCCAGTGGAAAAGAAACAAGACAACTATGGAATATTATACACTTCCGCCCATATTACCAGTACGTTGTTTAGCTTATTAGCCTCGATTTGCCTAGGCTAATAACAATTTGTTTTAATTCATTCTTTCATGAATGCTACGAATGATTATGTCCAGAACTCAATTATTTCAATATTATCCTTTTATTACCAATACGTTCTTTGGTAACAAAGCAGCGAAGGAGTATGGTTCGCGACCACCTCTTTGAACTCGCTGGCTAAAACTATATAACTCGTTCATTTATCAAATCAAACTATAAAGTACATATGGAGTATGGTTTGCGGCCACCTCTTTGAACTCGCTGGGTAAAACTACTTAACGTATTCAATTATCAGATCAATTTATGAAACAACAAGAGAATATGGTCCGCGGCCACCTCCTTGAACTCGTTGGGTAAAACTACTTCACGCATTCAACCATAAATCGAATTACAAAGTAGCAATGGTGTATGGTTTACGGCCACCCTTCAACGCGCTGGGTGGAACAACTTAACACGTCCAACCATTAGTTAGATTACAGCTCTGAAAACCACTTCACTAGTTCAATTATTGTTCAAACCAATCGTAACAAGTATAATGAAATTCAAAAGTTCAAAGTAGTAACATTTGGGGAGTAAAGATAACATCTTTAAATTAATAGAGACAAAATTACAATAACATGATGATAATACTTCAAAAAAAACATCCTACTGCCCTACCACCTATTGGGGGTCCGCACAAAAAGAGGCATCGACAGTAGGCAAGGCTGGAGCAGGAGCTTCACTGGCTACAAAGACAATAGAACTCGCATGAGTAGATGCCTCCGTTGTCTCTTATGCCTCGGCAAGACCAACTAGCATAAAAGAGAGATCTCATTCAAGATAGACTGCATGGATCCTTTATGTAAGCTAATCTCTCACAGCCTCCAAGAAACGTATAGCAAGCTGTGCATATTCTAGTATAGTGGAAAAGTTTTTTTAGTAAAGCTTTACCATCCTCGCCTTAGCTTCCGCCATAGAGGACTTCACACTGGCCAACTCAGTATTGGCCTACTCCACTTTCTCTCTAGCCTCAACTAACTACTTGTCCTTCTTAAGGACCATGACGTCAAAGTCATGATTGACCGAAGCAATGGACTTCTCTACTGCCATGGCCCTTTTCTCGAGCAAGTGACGAGCCTACTCGCTCTCCGCCTCCCATTTTCCTCATTTGCCGCCCTCAGCTCCACCATCTTCATGTCTTCGAGGGCCACAAAAAGCTTCATCTTCAGGACCACTTCGGTCAAAGCTAGTCCATCAACATTTGATCGAATGACCTCATTCTACAAACCAATTTTGGTGTTCGTTGAAATCATTACCTTCAAGTATTTGATGAGTTTCCTAGACTTAGCCTCTACTTTTTCCATTTTCTCGGCAAACCTTAGGAGGGTGCTGTACAGTTCGTTGTTTAATACAAAAGAGCGAGCCGAGTTCATAGCAGCTATTCTGACAAGCTATGGCAATGTGGTCATTTCTGCAGCCTTCTCCTACAACGGGGATCAAAATTTGTGAAGACTCACCATCTCCACCATTGGGGATGAATGACAACGTCTCGAGGATGGAAGGGTCTAACTCATACCGACGAAAGCCGATGTTAATATAATAGGCGTCCTCAACCCCTAGTTGCCCCTTAGGAAGGCTCGTCAGTTCTAGGCCCTCAAGACTTCGAGGTCGTAGGCCACTGTGCCTCTTTGGTATACCTGACCCTTCTAGGATCCCTCATCAAGGCCTCACCTGTCGTCGGGAATGGTCTACTCTTCTTTCCTCGAGACTGGGATCCTCAATAGCAATCTCATTTTTCTTGTCTTTAGGAAGATTTTCTTGAGAAGACAAAGAAGAAGGTCCGCGACTAGAGAATCGAGAAACATCAGAAGGATTGGTAAAGGTAGGAGTCAGAGGCAGATGAGACATGGACTAAAGAGGTACGACGGCATACACCTCAGATGGCGATGAAAGCACGACCACGCCATCTATATCATATTCGTCACCGTCCATGGAGAAGACAAAAATACTTCTGAAAGTATATTTCACTGCACAAATAGGGAAGGTCGATCAGGCATAAGAAATTTTGATGAAGCAAAAATTACAGAAACCAAGGAGTTGTAGAAAATGTACCCATCAATCCGTAACGAATAAGAAAAGTGATATCTTGATGAAGGTTGCCCGAACTCCAGAACTCGCTCAGAAGACTTCATATTTTTGACCACTTCGTTCGAAGCTCCTCTTACTCCCTCTTTGGAATATGAGGCTTTTTCACAAATTGCAATACCAAGAAAAAAATATTAAGTGAGGCACACCAAAAATATGATATAAATAAGCAACTATATATACCAAGTTCTCCAAAGAAGCGAAGAACACAACCATCTGGGAATGGGTCATTTGGTCTAAATTCTCAATCCCTCCTAGCAAAAAATAAGGCCCCCTTCCAGTTGGGGACCTTGTTTGGGATATGTGTTATTGTTCTCCATCCTTGCCCAGGCCAAAGGGATTATACCAACCCCTGGATCGGTAGGTCGATAGATAGTCTCAAACATCTTCACTGGTAGAACTCTACCAGCCTCGATCAATTGCAATGGAAGGAATGCCACCACCATTTGGCCCCATCCATTGGGAGTAATTTAGCATGGTGTGAGATAGAAGTCTTGGAGAACCTTATGAAAAAATGAGTAGAAAGGCAGGCAAGGTTGCATTGATGGTTCGTAGATGTCAACGAACCCCTCCAGCGGATCATTGGCCCTCTCATAAGAATTAATGGCCCGAAAGAGTACCGAAAAGAGAATGTCATACACCAATTTTAACACTTCCAAGTCCATCTCTCTAATCTTACTCGGAACCATAGAATTTACATTGGTTGAGGCTGTAAGTTCGTTATCCAACTATTGAGCTGCTGGAGTGCCCCTGTGATCCAGCGAGCCTCTCATCTAAGATGGACCTCTGTCACTCTTCTTTTTGGCCTTCGCTTTGGGCGGGGGTCTTAGCTGGATCACCTATGGGACATAGGCATCATTGATAGAGGCCGACGGGTGGAATACGACAATTGGCTGCTGGTCAACCTCAACATCGCGATTAGGCGAATGTGGAACCTCGCCCATGATTTTGGGATCAATAAGGAGGCCAGACTGGTTCTATGAATCGTCATCATCAGACAACATTTTCCTTGTCTTGTTTAAATCAAGATATGACCGGATTTTCTTTTTTGACAATTTGACCAAAGGATAGTATAGTGCTGATGACAATAGAAAACGTCGGAAAATGAAAATTTAGAGAATGAGAAGGGGGGAAAATATAATCTCTTCTTCACCTAAATACAAGTGTTGGAGCTGACTGCCTGTACTGGAGTCAGAAGAAGAACTTAAGACAACGACAGAGCAGACTTTAAAAGCTTGAAATTTTTTAGCTAAGGTAAATGAAAAATCAAGGGGGCACTAGGGTTTTTATAGGTCATCCCTACATGTGAACCATTAATTCCCAACTCCCAAATCTAAATTGTTAAACAAGGGGACACGTAGCAAGTAAACATGTGAGGTGGTAGGCTAAAAAATTTCAAATTAATGAGTGGAGGCAAAGGCGCCCCACTCGCGCGCCCCAAAACCTGTGATTGACAGACTACAATAACCCAAGCCTAACTAACCAAGAGGGTGCAAACAATATGTTTATGGATGTTCGATCTAAACCAATGATCTATGTCTTTTGTTACCAATCTCTCCATCACAAGTTAGGCATTTCCACTATATTGATTAACTTATGGTGCAATAAAAAAAATATTTACAACACTTTCGGTGACTTACAAATAAGGAGCACCGATCATTATACAATATTGAGATTTACGGGATCTCAATATGACCCAAATGATATGAAGAAATTGATTTATTCTCTTAATAAATGATAGATACAAATTAAGTACCAAGAGAGACTAATACTTCAATAAGTACAATAGATGAAAAGCTCAAGTGGTAGGAAGAAAGTTTGATGAAAAGATGATGATTTAAAATTTTGATTTAATCAATCAAAAATTTTCAATGAATAATTATAAGAATTAAATTAATGCAAGTTGAACAAATTTTTCTCAAGATATTTCTCTCTATTCTGCTCTTGTAAGTGTCTATGATGATAATAAATGAAAGACAATTTATAGAGAACAATTTTCAGAACTTTCTGTTAAGTCGAATTATAGGTCAGTCGACTTACATAAGTTCAGATGAACAAAAAGTAGCCGTTTGAATAATACAAGGTCAGAATTAGAATGGTCAAATTTTTGAACGTTGGAAGTTCAGTCGACCTATCTTTAAGTCTGTCGACCGGTTGACCAGAGTTAGTCGACCAATGAACAGTTTGGATGATCAAAAATTTTGATCCGAAAAGTTTTGAAATTTTTATTTTAACTTTGATCAAAACATTTTATGCAAGTAATATCAATATATTTTTGGCATAAAATTATTTTTGAGCTTTTATCATTTAATGCTAAAGATTAAAGTATTAGTACTTTTACATTTGATCTAAAAATCTAATCTTCGATTTTTCTTGAAATTTGAATCTTGATATCTTGTTTTGGATGATTAAATTTAATCCCGGCCTTCTTTGAGAGTCCGATTTGTAGTTTAGTCTTGATCTTGATCTTTTGATGGTAATTGATTTGAACGCGTTGAGGATTATAAGCACTTAAAACCAATTCTTAGTAAAACAAGATTAATTTGTTTGTTATGATCAAAACATTAAGGTTAAAATTAACTATATGTCAACAATTTCAACTTGCAGAACGATAGCGCCATCATTACCTGCCTTTACCCCTCCACTTTGAAGAATTAATTCCTAAGCTCGAACAATGCCACGTGAAGCCCACCTACGTAATTCGTGCAAGAGCCCAAGTGAAAGCATTCACCAACTATAAATAAACAAGCCTCGTTCTTGTGGGACTATATACACACATGCGAACACCTTACGAAGGCCCAAATTCTTCATTGCATTCGCCAACATGGCGAAGGCCTCCCTTGGCAGACAATATTCGGCAAAGGTTCGCTAATACATGCCCATCCTAAATGCCTTCACCTTAAAAATAATAATAATAATCTTCTTAAGTCCTACGCCTAGCATAAATATTATACTCGGACTTGGAGGGACTATTGTTACCACTTAAATTTGAAAAAGCTCCAAGTCAGCCAGAGAGCTCCATCAAAGGCCTTCCTACGTGGCAAGCGAAGCTCCAAATCACATTAACAGGCCATTGCCTTCTAGTATCTTGTCAAGCGAAGCCCATGAAGGACTTCGCCATCCTGAAAAACTTATGGCCTTCATCAATAGCCCTCTCCCCTCCCACAAAAACCTCCAAACATTTTGGGCAACCAAATGAATAATTTGAAAAAAACCGTGTTTGATTGATAGAGTCCTACAAGGAAACTACATGTCAAGTTGGAGATAGCAAAATTTTAATTGAATTTGTCAAAATCTGAGCTGGGGACGCTTAGAATTATATGAATTTTTAAAATGGTAGTTATATTTGCACTACAATTTTTACTTGTCACACCACATTTTAATTGTACTTAAACTCTTTAATCTTTGTTCATTATAGCATTTATATCCCTAACTTTTTTTTGTCGAATTATTATCTTCAACTCCCATTAATTAACACGTCTTATCCTTAATGATGATTTTTGTCAAAATATTTTGGTCTTGTTCTTTGAAATGGGAAAACAATTTGACGCATTTTTGTATTTATTGTTTTTTTTTTTAATGTGATGGACAAATAAGTTGGTTTACTCCATCCAAGCGAACGTTTTGAACAAAAGCCATTATTGGAGACAAGGTATGCTAATTAATGCAAAGTTGAGGGTAAGAATACGATAAAAAAGATTGAGGGCACAAGTACTAAAATGAGCAAAGATTAAAATTTTTAAGTACAATTAAAATAGAGTTCAACAAATAAAAAGTACGCTATGAATATAATTATATTTCTTAAAATATACTAAAATCTGTTTAGAGGATGCGTCCGTTAGTTTCATGATAAATAGCACTATGTGTTACCAAATTTTAGCAAAGTAATGGATTTACTCCAAGCTTTTTTTGTTTGATTTGTCTCCATCATTTAAGAAATTAGAAAACTTAGCCCATGTTGACATTTGTCATTCAAAATAGTCGTTAAATCCAGTCAAATCTAGTCAGTTGAGTTGCACGGGTCTTTTAATGAAGGGTAAAATAGTCTAGCCACTTAAACCCTTTACAAAAATGAATAGTTACAAAATGAGTGACTATATTGACATTACAATTTCTTATAAGTACACTACATTTTAATTGTACTTAAAGTTCTCAACCTTTATTCATTGTAGCATTTATGTTCTTAATTTTATTTGTCGAATTCTTATTTTCAACTTCTATTAATTAGCACATCACATCCTTAATTATAGTTTCTGTCAAGATCTTCTGTTTGCGTACTTTGAAACAAAGAAAAAATATTTTGTCGTACTTTTGTATTTTTTTTTAAATTTGATAGGCAAATAACTCGTTGTACGCCTTGATAATGGATTTTTTGGACGGAAATCATTATCAAATATAAGATGTGCTAATTAATGAAAAGTTAGGGATAAGAATACGATAAAAAAATTGGAGAAATTAGTACTAGAATAAAAAAAGATTAAGAACATTAAGTACAACTAAAATGTGGTGCAATAAATAAAAAATGCGGTGCCAATATAATTACAATTACAAAAGTAACAAAAAAATGAATAGAAAAAACAAAAGGAGAACTAATATATACATACATATATTTATGGTTATACTCATACCACACGTATATACACCCACAATCAAACGTTTTTGAAATGTTACTGTACTTTAAAAGGTTCTTGGAATGCCATTAAACTTTCAAAAGTGAATCTCAATGGAATGCCAATATGAGATTCACTTTTAAAAGTTCGATAGCATTCCAGAAACCTTTTAAAGTACAGTGGCATTCTAAGAATATTTGACAAAGTATAATACTATTTGGGGTATTTAACTTCACAACCAACCACCGCCAATCACATAAATACAAAAGGAGAACTAATATATACATACATATATGATAACATAAGAAATTTTGTAACGGAGTGGCATATGAGAAATTTTGACGTCATTCTAATCACTTAACAATGTTGTATAACCATACCAAAAGTAAATGAAAAACCAAAAAAAGAAGCAAGAATTTTAAGAAATTATGACGAAAAAACACAATAGATCGGCAACGGGGCAGGAAAGAGCCAGAAATTTTAAAAGTTGGTGCTGGGAAAACACGATAATGGGGTCAGAACTAACAATTGTGTCTATGAATTGATGATGAGTAAGGAGACTTAGAATTTTGAATTTGAATTTATGGTGATATTTTGTAATAAGAATCTTTCAATTCAAAGTGTATTGATTATTAGGATAGTAACATTACGTAAAAAGAGAGATTTTTAAATTTTAGTATTTTTCAATTGCTATAATTTGTCATTGATATTTTTAGATTAATTTATAAAAGTCGGCAGATTTCAATTTTCATTCAAAATCTAGTGTGTATGTGTAAATTTTCTCTTTTTGCGATTTATTTTTCTCAAAGATGGGATTTGTATTTCTGCTTTGAAAACGTTTAATTTCGCAATAAAAAATATTTTCCTTTCTAACGTAAATGAAAAATTGACAGATGGGGGTATATATTGGGAGCCAAGTGCTTCTGGAGTGAATGAATTGATCTTGCACATTTAGTTTTTGGAAAATAAATTGTCATTTTTACTAATTTTTAGCTGTTTAGATTTGGAAAAATAAAATCTGTGTGCACATCAACTTTTTGATGTAAACTATTTTAAGTTTGTAAAACCAAGTGCTGCTTGATGATGGTGGTGGAGATCAAATTGTCATGGTAGAAGAAGAGGACTACGTATGTGTGTAGGGTGGATGGTGACGATAGTGGTTAAGGAAGGATTTGGTTTGGTGAGTGGAGCGGGGTCGAGTGGAATGGAGAAGAAAATGGATATATTTTAATTCTTATCTTTTTTGTTCTTTTTTTTTTTGGTTATTTTTTTTTTGAAGTGGTTTAAGTGTCTGGAATATTTTGTCTTTCCCTAAAAGTCATGCGCAAGTCAACTAACATTGCTTAATGACTGTTTTAGATGGAAAACGTCAATATGGACTAGTTTGCTTCTCAAATGTCCTAAAGATCGGACAAATAAAATATTGGAAATATGTCCGCTACTTTGATCAAATATTGGGGATGAATAGTACAATTTACCCTAGTTTCAAATTTCACCATGTTGTCACATTTTGTCACACATCGTATCCAAAACTGATAGAAATTGCTAGTCAAAAATTATACCATAACATACCTTCCACGTAATCGTTATGTGACATTCTAGAAACAAAAATGGTAAAACGAGTGTTGTGACGTTGTCTTTAGATTAAAATATCAAAAGACGTATAAAATGCCGATTGAGTAATTTTTGTCAATTTTGATGAAAATAAAGTAAACTTCAATTATTCAATTTGAAATTAAATTAAAGTTCAATTATTCATTTTTAAAAAATTGAAAATTTATTGATCCAATTGAGATTTCTATAAAATTCAATAAAAAATTTACCCGTATCTTTAGATTAAAATATCAAAAGACGTATTTTTTATTTTAATACTTTTGTGACATGACGTATCAGTAAATTAGCATGTTTTGCAGTGATTGCGTGAAAAATCCATTACTGCATAGATGCCGATTAAGTAATTTTCATCAATTTTGATGAAGACAAAGTAAACTTCAAACATTCATTTTGAAATTAAATTAAAGTTCAATTATCCAATTAAAAAAATTAAAAATTTATTGATCCAATTGAGATTTCTATAAAATTCAGTGACAAAATTACCCGTTCCAAAATGTTTTTTTTTTTGGATAAATAGCAATGGAGTCTTAAATATTTGAACCTTGTAACGATGGGGTCCCAAACTTTTAATTTTTAGCACTTGAGATTCCAAACCTTTCAAAAGTCTACGCCTAAGGTCTTTTTGTGAGAGAAAATGTCATATTGACCCTCAAAATTTGTGGCAATGAAATTCTGAATCTTTGATTTTTAGTACTCAGGATCCTAAACCATTCAGACATATATGTTTGAGGTCTTTTTGTGAAGAAAACGTCAGTTTGTTAGAAGAAAAAGATAAAAAAAAATGAAAGAATCACCCTCACACCCCTTCAAACCAATAATTTTATTAACAATTTAGAAATACAAATCAATTTTCGTGATATATGGGAAATAGTGCCTCTAATTTCCAAACTGAAAAACCAAAAAATTAGAAACCAACAACCACTAGATTTGTTTTTTTATTCCTGAGTTTGATGTTGGCTAGGAGTAGATTTGGGATTTTGGATTTGGATTTGAGAGCAGTTTTTAGTTGTGATTAGTTTTATTTGCTGCAAATGGCTAGGGATTTAGGAGAGTTGGAGATGGGAGGTGATCGATGGATATGAAGGAGATTGAGAAGTGCGTGGGTTCTCAAGTGCTGCAAATACTGGTTAGTTTATTTTTCGGTAGATGGTGGTGGCAGTTAGAAGAGGCAAATGGGCCAAGCGGCCAGTGGGCTCACCAACTCAGCCCATCATGAGCCTGGGCTCTTCTAAGGACAAGCTCGGGCTAGTCTAAGCCCAAATAGCTCGACAAAATAACGAACCAAACTGTGATCCAGTGAAACAAGCCGGCTCGTGGACCACAAACAGCCACTTTTGTGACGGTTGGACTACAACGGTCACAAAAGTGACATTTGGGGGATCCATCGGTCACTTTGTTACCGTTTGAGTCCTTCAGATTTTATATTTTATTTTATTTTATTTTTAAAAAAATGGTCATAAGTATTTTTTCCCTATATAGATCCCATCCATTTCAATTTTTTCAACTCTCTATTGAGAATGTACAGATAACAACTTGTTCGTTTACAATTTTAACTCCGACTCCGCTAAAAATAGCCGATCTCAAGCCCAAAAAAAGAAGAAGGTTTCAATTATCAAATTTATAATACCTTTATTTATTTTGATTTTTTAAATTCTCAGAAAAATATTGCATTTAAACAAAAAATAGAAAAACGTTATGAGTCGAGCTCGTTGATCGCTCAGCTCAGACCATGGGTCGAACTGAGCTTCCCATGTTGGGGCAAGCTGGCCTGGTGGCAACAGCTTGGCACGGCCCCTTGCCACCCCTAGCGACAGTGTCACTGCCGTTGGAGTTGGGATGGCAATTTGGAATTGGAGAATATTAGGTGGTGTTCTCTTTGCGTTTCAGTTTTATGTTTTGAGTTTTGAATTCATTTTCAGTTTTGTGTTTTGAGTGTCTGTTTTGAGATTAAAGAAAATACGTTCTTTTTGAAAATTTTGAAAATCGTTTCTCAAAACAGAAAACTCGAAAACGCGTTTACTTAAAAATTAATAGAATATTTTGAGAATATTTTATTCAAATAATTATTGATTATTCAATACATTAACAAGTATATTTATAGATTATCAATTCTAATACACGAACATGTGTCAAACCAAGTCAAAAGATGCCAAAATGTAATAAAATGTCACTAGAATTTTTTAAAAGATTTTATTGAAATTATTGTATTGGGCGTTCGCCAAGTACAATAATTTGGCATATTTCGCCAACAGTTGACGCTAGGGGAATGCCGAGCCTAAAATGTTAATTAAATGAAAAAATGCCGCAAATGTGATTCGAAACGCAGACCACACACCCAAAACGCGTGTTTTGGCCGTTTTGAAAATGAGCCGCATTTTGTGAAGAAAACGCGAAAAATGATAAAATTATAATTTTTCATTTCCTATATAATTTTTTTGGGTGTTTTGAAAAATTCGTTTTCAGAAATAGATAAGTAAACACGTTTTCACTATTTTCAAAAACAGAAAACTAAAAATAGGCTGAAATTGGCAAAGAAAACACACCCTTAGTTCTTTTTCGTTTTTCGTTTTTCGTTTTTCTTTTGTTTCTTCATTTTCTTTTCTTTTTACTTAATTCAAAATTAAATATGGGTACACTAATAATTTTACTCAAATTTTGATATTTTAACGGTCAAACTTGCATTTTCCATCACAAAAGGACTTCCAGCGCAGATGTTTGAAAGTTTTGGAATCCTGTGTGCTAGAATCAAAGATTTGGACCTCATTGTCACAAAGTTTAAAGATTAGGGAGTCTCAGTACTATTTACTCTAAACTAATATAAGGGTACAACTATCTTAACGGTAAAATTGACTATTTTCATCACAAAAGGACCTCAGGCACAGCAGTTTTAAAGGTTTGGAATACCGATTGCTAGACATTAAAGGTTCAAAATTTTTGATGGGTTACTATCCAACAGCCCAACGAAATCAGCCCTATCCAAGCTCAAATTATTATTTTTTTTCATTTTTTATGGTCTTAAAGATTGTTTCATATATTAGGACTTAAGATAGAAACAAGACAAAGGGAAAATTTTACAGAAAATGAATAGAAAATTGAAATTAGTGTATGAAAATGGCATTTTAAATAATTTATGCCTTCCATTTTTATTTAAAAAAACTTAGCGTATTGTACTTCTGTTGAAAAAATAGGAAGATGAAGAATAAAACAAGAGATAGTAACAGAAAATCCCTCGAATGAATGGTTTGAACACGATTTAGAATAGTTGTCCTCAAACGATATTTTTCGCCACCGAAATGAGTGCTTGAAGGTTTTAATGACAAAAAGTTTGCAGGAGTAAATAAACATTGAATCAAAGTTCAAATCAAGCAATAAGAACTTAAATAAGAACTTGAAGAACACTTTATGAAATCTGAGTTGATTTTTGATTTGGATGTAAGTTTGTGTATTTGATGTTAATGATATGTATTCCAACATGAATGACATCCATATATATAGAATATCAAGTCAAAATAAAGCCAAAAGGTGCCAAAACCATTCAAAACGCTGCCAAAATTTTAAATGCAACAGTCACAGAAATTTGTACTGCGCGATCGCCCAACCTCAATTTAAGGCTGCACATTTTGGCTTTTTTTTCCTTGTGTTTTGATCTAGGTGTTTTTCTACCTACTTGATATCCTTATGTAGGGGTGGGCATCTAAACTGCCAAACCGCTCAAACCGACCGAACCGAACCGAATCGGGTCGGTTTGGTTCGGTTTTTCACACCCTGGCGGTTTGGTTTGGTTTGGTTTACTAATTTAAAAAATATATTCGGTTTGGTTTGGTTTGGTTTGGTTTCGATTTGGGCAAAAAAACCAAACCAAACCACCAAATAAACCGAACCGAGAAATGAGAGTTATTTTTATAAATAACATGTCAAAAAACAGATTGTAAATAATAGGTTATTTTATAAATGGGAGTTACATTTAAATTTTTTGTAAATTTTTGTTAATAACAGGTTGCATGTTGTAAAGAGAATTTGAAATGGGAATTATAAAATTTTTTTTTTTTTTGTGTATACAAGCCCAAAACATTAAAGCCCAAACCGCCCAAACCGAACCAAGATTGGTCGGTTCGGTTTGGATCGGTTTCATCCAACGCGGTGGTTTGGTTCGATTTCAGATAATGGCCAAACCGAATTGGTCGGTTCGGTTTCGGTTTGGGCCCAAAACCGAACCAAACCAACCCATGCCCACCCCTATCCTTATGTACATGTTTGATTAATCAAAATAAATTCTCATTATATGTTGAACAATATTACAATAATCTCTCACTTGTTCAATTATAAAATGAGCTCAAACTCAAATTTAACAACGCTTATACACAAAGTATGGATATCTTTAGATTTGAATCCAACTTTAGTGTAAATCTCACAAAGTATCATCAAAATCTCAGGTAACATGAAAGTTTTGAACCTATTAATCCTTGTGATGATACCGGTGAAATCACACACAAGCATCATGTATTCCAAGTTCCGCACAATCTCGTTTAGCGATCTTATGGCATTGCGCTTCTCCTATTCATAAACTTTTAATAGATAAACTCCAACTCTCTATTGAAGCAACACCACTCCAAAGTTCATATAGGTAAAGTTCTTGCAGTATCCTTGTTACTTTTAGAGATACTTGATCCAACGGTCTGAACTATAATTAAGATTTATAGAAACTCATCCCTCATTTTTGTGACAACCAACACTTATAACCTAGAATAGAGTTTAAGAAAAGAATAAGTGCTGGAACTATCTACTTGTCAAATAACTTGTTGTTACCATTTGAACCTGATGTATACTTGTTAGTACAGTCAGGTAGGGTTGTCGTCATTTGGTGGATTTAATTACAATGGTCAACCCCATCCTACTAGTTGTTGTCCACACTAACTCCATTATAAACGGTTTAGTAAGCGGATCAGCCAAATTCTCTTTTGACTTTACATAAGTGAGTGAAATTATTCCATCTTTAATTAATTTTCTCACATAGTCATGTCTTAGACTCATGTGTCTAGACTTACTATTATAAACTTCATTGTACGCTCTAGATAAAGTGTCCTGACTATCAGACAAGATAGGTAAATAATTATTCTTCTCTCCCAATGGAATTTCATACATTAAATCCTTAAGCCATTCAGCCTCTTTTCCGATTTCAACTAATGCTACAAATTCAGATTCCACAGTTGAGAGTATTATGTATGCTTGTTTCTTGGATTCCCAAGAAACCGCACCTCCTCCAAGAGTAAACACCCAACCTAGGGTATATTTATTCTCATCTACACTAGGTATTCAACTAGTATCGGTAAATACTTCTAGGATTGTCGAAAATTTAGAATATTGGAGACCTAGATCCTTGGTCTTTTTCAAATAACCAAGAATCTTTCTGATAGCCTTCCAATGTTCTTCACTTGGATTGCTAGTAAGCCTCCGTTTGGTTGGGTTTAAAAACGGTTTATTTTTAGGCAAGTCAAATAAACTAAATGCTGGGCCCCATCCTCAATTTGTGTAAGACAACAACATGTGAAGATTTCCAAATTTGCCCTCAGCTGCAGCCACAAAATTTGACCGTTTGAACCATGAAATTGCAGCCTTTATTAATGTCAGTTGTGGGACCGGCCGAAGACTATTCAGCTTTTGCTTTTCAAAACATTTTGTTGAAATTTTGCAACTACATGGCAGTGTAGTTGTTGACCCAAAATTGAAAGTTCACGTGAACATAAAAATAAAATTGCTACCACCGAATTTTCGAATTTTTTTTTCATATTACCGTTCATCATCACATAAACCTAATATTATTATTTTATAATAATTGAGAATTTGAAATCGTCATACATTTGCAAATCATAAATACACTATCTCATCATTTGCGCAATATGATCCCGATGTTGGTCCCATTCTGTATTCGGATTACCGGTCGCAAATGTTTCAGCCACTGTTTCCTCTGGTTCATCTGGCAAATCAATCTCTGATGCGTCCACAACTTCATCCACAGCTTGGAATGCCTCATCCAATTGTCCAAAGCGCCGTAGGAAATTTTGTATTGCCATTGTAGCTACAACGACTGCGGTCTGCTTCCGAAACGAATAATTAGGCATACGATCAAGTATTTGCCATCTCTTCTTGAGGACACCGAAGGAACGCTCAATCACGTTTCGCAAAGACGAGTGATTGAAGTTGAACCTCTCCTGCGCGTTCCTGAATGTCCTGCGTTCACCGTTTGCTACTGGAGGGAACTCTTGAAAATAGTATATGATGTCTGCGCCTTTATACGGTGCCATATACCCGGGACTATGCGCGAATCCTGAGTCGACGAGATAATACTTACCATTAGCTGGCAAAGGAAAATTAATTTCTGGACTGTGAATTGCCCTAGCCAATATTCGACTATCGTGTACGTTTCCAGTAGTGCCTGGAAGGACAAACGTGAAACACATATTGAAATCACATGCTGCTAATATATTTTGTGATGGATATCCTTTCCTGCCTATGAAGTGTAGTCGCTCGTTCGCTGGTAGCACCGCTTTCACATGTGTGCCATCAATTGCGCCAATACAATCCTACAAAATATATAACATTGTTTTTACTTATCGCAAAACAACCCATAAGTAATATTGAATTGTCGTACCTGGAAATACGGGTGTCTAGAGGGTTCGGGTCTGTGATCCGTTGGACTTTCATTATAGTTAGGTTTCGGTTTAATTATGTTCGCGCCAAGTCTGACTACTGCTCGCAACACAACATTGAAGTAATGGTGAATTGTATGCAAAGAATGAACAAATGCGGTACGTACTTGTCTGTAACCTTTTCCATGTGCCAATATAAACAAAAACATTCCAACTTGTTCGTATACGTCAACATCGTGACTACTACGAAGTTCATACTCGTCACGCAATAGATGTGTAAAGTGCACAAACATTGGTGGATACATTCTAAACTCACAGAATGCTATATATGGATCTTCCTCGAGTGCCTGGATCATAAAGATGCGCCCATTCCTAGCATTTGGAAACCTGGGAATCCTTCTCCTTGAGCGTTCGATGTATGCACTAACGATACTCACAGCAGTACGACAGTACATAAGCCATGTTAGTGTATCACGCTCCAAATTGCCCAATGCTTCTTCGTCTGAGCTGTCTGAATCGGAGTCCGAATCGTCATTTGCTGGTGTCTCGAAAACCATTTCCTCTTCTGAATTTTCAGCCATTCAGTTGTAACAAAGTTTATTACCTGAAATAACCAAGCAATATGAATACGTGTGTTTAGTAACTGAAAGTAGTAAGTGATAGGATTACACAAGATCCTCCACTCACCCCTTTTGTAGATGATGTTTGGCAGTTATTGGTCATAATTGTTTTGAATAAATGTGTGCTTGTAGTTAATGGAAATAAATGTGGGTGGCTCAAATAGTACTGTGAATTGTCATAGCATATAAATGCATACTAGTCAATCACCATGTGGAAAGAGTACATGTTCCTTGATAGGGAAAATAGTAATATGCAGGCAAAAGCTCACGTGATGCATGAACTAAAACAATACACATTTTGTCTGAATAGTAGTTAGGCAAATAATTCTATATTATCCGATACATCAAATCATAAAAGGAAAAGTCTCAACTGATGAAAATTCAACGCACTTAATAATACAAATCAGTCATCAAATGCAGCAGCATTCTTAAGGCACCAAGACTTGTAGTTGAATTTCAGGAACTTCATTTTCATTTGTGGGGTTCGTGAACCTGCGTAAGACGTTCTGTGCCGCGCCTTATTGAAAAATGATAAGGCGAACAAGTGAAACTTTTCATCACCTTCCAATAAGCCAAAGCTCTGCAACTCGTCCATGCACTCATCAAACGAAGGCGGGCCCGAATTCACTTTCAAATGTGCTGCAAGCAGGTCATTGCCAACGTTTGCCAGTTTCTCAACTGATTCCGATAAGGCAGAGCGGGAGTCGAGCTTCTTCTTCCCTTTTGCAGAGCCAAATGAACATTTTCTCTTATCGCCGCTATACAAGCCTGATATATTCATTGTCGACCCACTGCATTGCACGCTCGATGGGTCGTGCTGATCGCGCATCTCTGCGTTTACAGGCAACTTGTCGCTAAGGAGGGCATCGTCCCAAAGTTCATCATCATCAAATCCTTTTTTTGATAGCTTGGAAGGGCTTACTGCATATTTTTCAGAGTCGTAAGCATCACCGAAAAGCTGGCTGTACTTATGAAATATTTCGCCACAATCTCGACGACGAAATTTTGCAAAATCCTTGTTCACCTACTCCAATAAAAAGTATCGGTATCCGATATTAATCAACGCATCAAGAAATACTCCAAAACCAACTTGCAAATAAATAAGGAATAATCACCTGTATCTTTCGATCCCACCACCAATCATCAACAACAATTTGATTGCTAGTCTGATCATATTCTATACCCGTGCAACGGAGTATTTCGTGCAGTTGTTGATAATCTTTGCGCATTTGAAACCAATGGTTCTTCAATTGACTGCGGTTCCAGTCCTTGCCGGCTTCGGTGTTGAACATTGCGACAAGCTGCTGCCATCCGGTCTTGGAGAAACACTTTCCTTGCCGAAAGCCTTGTGCAATCACGAGTTCGCAGCAGTTCACAAATATTCGATGGACATCATCGTCCCATCTTGCACTTTGACGTTGGTGCGTACTGGTCGACTGAAAATTGCAAAGTTTACAAAAGTATGTAAACTGCTCGCAGTGATAGTCACTTTCGTTAATTGAAGACTGACCAACATGAAAAATTCACTACCAAAACAAAATATGCTAAGGCACAAATGTTATCTGACCACTACAAATCTTCCACTCTATCTATCCCCTGATAAGATGGTTTTTGATACATACAACCCGAAGCTTCAAGCACAAACAAGGAGCCCTATTGTAGTCGAATACTACCGTAACTTCATTATAGTAAGTTCATACACAAAGAAGTAATTCTCTTGCACTTTGTGGAAACAACATAACACATAGTTGAAAGTCATGAATATGTTGGCTGACTACAACAAAATTTGGGAAGGGCTTACTGCATTAATGGAAATAACAGAACATAGAACACATTTTGGAAATAACAGAACACATAACTGGAAAAAACAAAACACAGAACACAGCTTGCAAAAATAAAATATATCCATTTGGGACAAATCATCAAACATGTCAAGTGCAAGATGTTGATTGCGGTAAAATGCAGCTACAATTGCTTTTCCAATATGGGTTTCTGTTTTCAACAACAAAGGAGACAAGTGATGGAAGAAAAGAGGCCAACAGATCTTAATATAATCTACTTCTAAACTGAAATCGGGTATTTTTCTCACTTTGGCCGGAAAAAAAATGCACTGGTTTTGTTTTGTTCACGTTGGCAGTCGGCTGAAAGAACACTCCCCAACAGATTTATGTTATGCGATCAGTCCCTATTTGTGTCTATAAGGGAACTCCAAGTATCCGGGTATGTATATGTGTAGTTCGCAGTGAAAATATTGGTGTGCAAACGTTCTTCGCCAAAGTTGTAAATGTTGGAAATTACATACCATTTTCTTCTTCCTGTCGGACAATGAATGGTTACCGGCGGTCGGAAAGTGCAGTTCGCGCGAGCTCAGGCGACGACGACCAACTTGTTGTGTGCGAAAGGATTTATGCCGCCGGTGAAAGAAAACGATGAGAGTGAGAAGACACATAGAGAACATTTTCAGCTGTCTGCAGTTATTCCCGTTTGTATAAAGGAGGGTCAATTTGGGAACATTTAGATTGAAAATCCAAGATTGTGTCTGAAAATCCAAGTGATGGTGGGCCAAGCTAACAGTTTATTTGACTTACCCAAAATAAACCCTTTTTAAACCCAACCAAACAAAGGCTAAACCTGCTAAGTTTACTAATTGTAAATGCTATGTTGGGTCTTGTGCATTGCACCGTATATATAAGACTTCTTATAACACTTGCATAAAGTGCTATTATTCTTCTATCATTCTTTACGAGTCTCAAACTTGGATCAAACGGGGTATTTACCTCTTTGATGTTCAAATGATTGAACTTGTTGATCACATTCTCAGAATAATGTGATTGGCCCAACATATAACCCCCACTAGTCTTGGTGACCTTGATACCTAATATGGTATCCACTTGACCAAGATCTTTCATTTTGAATGTGAAAGATAGAAACCTCTTTGTTTCTTTTATACTTTGCATTTGATTACTTACTATCAACATGTCATCCACGTATAAACAAATAAGCACAATATAATCATCACAAACTTTTTAAAATAAACATTTATCAACAATATTATGTTTAAATCCAAGGGATGTTATTGCTAAGTCAAATTTTTCGTGCCATTTCATTGGTGCTTGTTTTAATCCATATAATAATTTTACTAATATGCACACTTTATATTCATTTCTGGGTAGAACAAAACCATTTGGTTGTTCCATATAAACCTCCTCATCGAGATCCCCATTTAAGAACACCATCTTAACATTCATTTGATGTATATGCAATCATAAATAGAAACTAAAGCGAATAAAATCATAATTGAGGTTATTCGTGCAACTGGTGCATATGTGTCAAAGTAATCTATTCTTTTCATTTGTCAATACCCTTTGGCCATTAACCTAGCTTTAAAAGTATTAAGAGTATTGTCTGCATTGCACTTCATCTTAAATATCCATTTACAACCTATAGTTTTTGAGCCGAGTGGTAAATCGACTAATTTCCAAGTATTGTTTAATGTTATTGAATCTATTTCATTATTTATAGCATCTTTTCAAAAGATACTATCTCTCGATGACATTGATTCTCGATAAGTTTTAGGATCGATTTTCACTTGAAGAACATACGGAATAGTTCTTGTGACGCTCTTCTCATTTTTCTCAACCAAATAGAAGGAAATAAGTTGAGAATCAATTTTATCTAGTCCTAGCACTTTATCCTTTCAAGCTCTTTTGCTTCTACGAAGTTAATTTGTATCAACATTCTCGAAAGGTGTTTATAATTGTGATCTTGTATAACTAGGAGTCTCCACTTGATATTCCCTTAAAGAATTATTGTCCGAAGATAATAAATTATCAAAGAACTTTACATCTCGGGATTCAATTATGACATCGGTTTCCAAGTTTAATAAATGATATGCCTTACTATTTTGAGAACATCCTACAAAAATGCACTTGATCCCTCTAGCACCTAACTTAGTCCTTTTAGAATCTATGTTCTTGCAATAAGCAAGACACCCCCACACTTTGGAATAATCAATGTTTGATTTTCTTCATTTCCACACTTCGTAGGGAGAAACCTTAAATCTTTTGGAAGGATTCCTATTAACTATATGACACGCACTTAACAAAGCTTCACTCCATAAATTAAATGGCAACTATATAACACGCACTTGATTCTTCCTCAATTCGAAGATACTTTTGAATCCCTTCTAAAGCATAATCCTCAGAACTATGAAGAATTTTCTTCTTGCAATCTTTCCATGATGATATCAACTTAGCAATAATTGTACCAACTTGGAAATTTTCAAGAATTTCAATCTTCACGGACTTCATTTTGTTACAATAACTTGCAACTCATGTACTTGTCCTAACAAATGTACATTATCCAAAATCTTGAAATCAAAATATTTAGAAATCAAAAAAAAATTTGTACCTTCCTTCCCGGCCTTGTATTTATTTTTCAATGCATTCCAAATCTCCATTGCCGAAGTGGTGTTTGTATAGAGATCATAAAGACGATCAGAGAGAGCATTCAAGATGTGTCCTCAGCATATAAAATTGTCTTATTGTCTCTTCTTCCTTTTTGCCCTCATTGCATCGGTATCATTTGGGGTTCCGGCAATGGTGCCAAATTCGGATCCAAAATATAGAAGATCTTCAAAATGGTGAGAATGAATTTGAACTTGTCCTTCCACTTGGTAAAGTTAGTGTCATCGAATCTATCAAGCCTCACAAGGTCTTGATTCATCATTTTGATTGTCGCCATGGTAGTCTCATTCTCCATCTCGAGTGTCGTTTGAGATTGTTGAAAAAATAGGATGATGAAGAACAAAGCAAAAGATAGTATTATTGCTTGTAATTGACCAACAATCAAAGTTCATAATTTAGTTCAATAATAGTTATAACTTTATTTGAAGGTTAAAATTGTAATTGAAGAGTCTAATCCTTGTCAAATTTCGATAAATTTATGTCGAAAATTTGAATTTATTTTTAAATTTTGTAATTCTGAAAAGGTCTGATTTGATTTCTAATCACAGATAAATACCGAAATAATACGGTTTAGTTTAGTTCAAAACCATTTTATTTTTAGGTCCACGTGGCAACAAATCTACAATTTTGAAAAGGCATTTTTTATTCGACAATTTTTCCTTACGGGTATTTTTTTATTTTCGTTAAAAATGTCACAATTTTTTATTTCGTTACTTATACCAATCGCCTAAATGTTGGTAAACTGATCTCAATTAGGCACCAATCCAAATCAATATTCAATCCAAACCCTAGCCCTGCCATGAGGAACACAAATCGCCGCACGGCCAACACAAAACTCATTGAAATTGAAATCTACCAAAAATAACCATAATAATTCACAATTTCAACTAATCAAAAAATACTTCACAAAATCACAACCAACTAGATAAAGCAGAATCCCACTTATTTCAAAATTATTTCATTCAAAATGGAAACTTCATATATTGACAACAACGAAATCGAAGTTTGATGTGAATGAAACTTTTGGTGCAAATTAAGCACCAAAATTCCTCGGAAGTAATCACTTCATTAATTGTGCTTGATTAAGTTTTCATGGCTGATATTACTACTAGTCTGGAAAATTTGCTCAAAATTAAACAAAATTCACATATCTAAAAAGTTAATAGATAATTCTTTCAAACAAAAACGAACTCCAATTGAAGTATGAGGCCAAGTGGGGTCGTACACGGTATACTGTTTTGATCTCCTTTCCCGGCAGTTAGCTTAATTCAGATATTGGGTTTTAAAGAAGAAATGATTGGAAAATTGAAATTCCTCTTCATTGATTCTCTCGACATTCATCTGATGCTTTATTTGCAATATTCATGACCGCACATGAATTGAAAACCTATTTTGATAGGAGATATATTCACAGAGAGGGAGAGGGAGATTGTATCACAAAAACTCATCGATGGGGTTTGCTTAGCTTCACTGCAGTGGGGTGGAGAAAAATTGGTGTTGGTGGAGGATATAGAAGGGCCACATCGAATAAATATACATGCCAACTAAGAAAAGAGCATAATTTACAAAATTTAAGTTGTAAATATCTCTTATGTAGTCAAAGACTTAAATACCATAGTCGATTAAGGTCTATTAGAAATTGGTCTTAACAGGTTATTAAGTAAGTTATGAATTAGCCTTAATAGACCATATGTCAATTAAAGTCTATTGTGGTATGTTATTATTGATTTGTTATGGTATGTTATTATTGGTCAGTTATAATCTGCCATAGATTATTCATAACAGACCATTAGGTTAGCGAAATATAACAGAGTCATGGTCGGTTATAGTCTGTTAAACTCAATACAGTGTTCTTCAATAGTCTTTTATGGTATGTTATTATTAGTTTGTTATGGTCTGCTATAGACAATGTTCTAAAAATCATGAAGCGTGGCTAGGCGTGGAGATCGAACTTTAAGCTTTTCGAGTCTAGGCTAGGCCTAGGCGAAAGCAAAATAAGGGCAAGACGAAGGCGAAGCGTGAGGCGTGGCTAAGTATGGAGGCCGAGCATCACGCCTAAATGGAGCCTAAGCAAAGCGGCTATAGATGATTCATAAAAGACTATTAGGTCAATGAAAGATTCGTGGTATGTTATGGTCTGGTAGACTCAATACAGTCTTCATCAATTAACCTAACTTAATAATTCACAAATGGCTCAAACTTACATAAATTTAAAGCAAATATCACAAGTTTATACTGTATATTTATTATCATGATTTATATTATGAAATCTACAATTTCTGCCATAAAATAAAAGAATAAGAAATAACAA
Source organism: Forsythia viridissima (assembly GCA_030279155.1). Classification (NCBI taxonomy): domain Eukaryota; kingdom Viridiplantae; phylum Streptophyta; class Magnoliopsida; order Lamiales; family Oleaceae; genus Forsythia; species Forsythia viridissima. Next base: position 19,050,310 of record CM059044.1, on the reverse strand, counting down.
CATTGTACAAAAATTGAGATGGGTTGAATTCTAAACTTGAAATGGGATTTCTTAGAATTGTTTGAACTTGTTTTGAGATTAATGAGATGCCTATTCTCTTGCAAAATAACGAACTTTGGAAGCCTCCTTTTCGGCATTAAGGTATAAGTTACAAAAAGGAATTTGAAATTGCATGAAATAGAATAAGCAGGGGTTTGCACAAGGTATATTTGGTATATGTGTGTGTTATATATAAGGAGAATTTATATGTTAAAATGGGTCAAATGCTATTCAGATAAAGTGGCCGGGTCACCTGCCCATTTACCACTATTTCCACATATCGAAGAGATAAATTGGGTTGAGAGATCTTGGAATCTTATTGAAGAGAGAATTAGGCGATTTTGAAGGAATTTTTTTATTTTGGGAATCTTGGTAGAAGAGAGAGCAATGTGGTACTTTTTTTAGGGAAAATTCAAAACCGGTTACTAATTATGCAATCATGGGCTACAAAGTCATTGGCCCAAACTTACTTCAACTAAAATCATATTTCAATAATAAAAGACCAATGTGTCCATACAATTACAAAACCGCTAATTCAAACATAAAACGACCTACTAATCCCACTATTTGTCTAAATAACGCTCCATTTATTTTTAACAATCTTCATCTTCTTCTTGCGTTTGATTCTTCTCACCAAACCCATAGACAAACAATTCGAAGGATGCTACAAATATCAATGGCAAATGTAATTTTTGATAGCCCAAGAATAACTAACCAAGAGGGAGGTGAATTGGTTTTCTCAAACCTTTTCGAAAAATATTCTAAACAAAATGATATTTAAGAAATAACAATTAATCCACAAAAATATAAGTACAATATAAGTAAATAAAAGGGAGAGAGAGTGCAAACGATATTTTTATGGAGGTTCGATCCAACCAATGATTTACGTCCCCCGTTACCAAGCTCTCCAACACGAGCATGGCCTTTCCACTATTTTGATTGACTTATGGTACAATCCAAACCCTTACAATGTATCCAGTGACTTACAAACAAGGAGCACCGATCCTTATACAATATTGAACTTTCAAGAGACCTCAATATGACCCAAAAATTTAAAGAGATTGATTTGAGTATTTCTCTCTAGATGAATGATAAATACAAGTTTAGTTCTAAGAGAGACTAACACTTTAATGAATAGCAACAGATGAGGAAAGCTCAAGTGTTAGAAGAAAACTTTGTTGAGGATGATGAATCAAAGGTTTGATTTAATCAAACAAAATTTTTCAATAAGAGATATTGAAGATATAAATGTAATGAAGCTTTGAATGAAGTTTTTCAATATGATTCTCTCTATAAATGTTCTTGTAAGTGTTATTGAATGATAATAAATGAAGTGGTATTTATAAAGATGAATTTTCGTCACTTTCTGACTAAACGGTCGATCGGTCAGATTGGTCAGAACTAGCCGTTGAACTGCAAAAAAATCAGAACGGACACTTTTTGGAAAATGACATTCAAACGGTCGACTGGTTCAGTTCAAACGGTCGACCAGTTCAACCGGTTTACCAAACGGATTGTCCGTTTCCACAGTTTTGAAAAATTGATTTTTGGCTTTGATCAAAATATTTTTATGCAAGTGATAAAAAATATTTTTGAGCTTTCGTTCATTTAATTGCTAAGGATTAAAGAGTTAATACATTTACAATTTTATCTAGAAATCTATTCTTCAATCTTGATCTTCGAATCTTGAATTTCGGACCTTGAGATACTTGAACTCTTGTATTGATTTTGACTTGATCTTGACATTGCATGAGAGTTCAATTTGTAGCGCTTTGAATATTGCTTCAAAATAGATTGTTAGAAAACACACTATTTTGTTTGTTATAATCAAAACATTAAGGTTTAAAGTTAACCATAGGTCAACAATTTCCCCCTTTTTTATTATGACAAACAATGTGAGAATATATAATAATGAGATAAAATAAAGCATATATATACACCCTTTCTATATATTCTCCCTTTCTTTTTCAAGTTAGCATGGTATGTGATGAATTTGTAGCATGATATCAATTTCATTTGATTTATCACATATTAAATGTTCAAGTCGTTTGTCAATTATCATATCGTATATTTCACACCCATCATCATCATATATGTATCATCACATTCATCAAATTCATCATCATCACATTTATTACAGTCATCATCACATATTTTCCCCCTTTTGGCATAAACAAAAAGGCATAATCTAAACATTAAGGCAAAATCATTCATCAATAAAACATGAAAGTTTGAAATATGCCATTCATTGATAAACGGGGAAGTTAAAGACAAATATAGTTCAAAAGACATTAACGAAATACAAGAATATAAGATTGTTTTCAAAAAGCATAAAAACTAGAGACGAAACTAATTCTCCGGTGTAGGATGCGGAGGAAGCACGGTATCGAGACGGGAATGTAGAGAGTGAAGCAATGAAGTAATGCCATCTACCGAGTTTTGTAATCCACCAACCGTAGTTTGAATGCTAGCCGCCGTATTTTGTAGGTCACTTACGGCATGTTGTAGGCCGTCGAAGGTAGATGCAAGCAAGTCGATCCGTCCATTAAGAAGATTAAAATGGTCCTCGTTGAAGCTGGAGGTGGAGGACGACGGTCGATGTGATCGTGGTCGAGGTGGGGACGGAGGAGGAGCATCTTCGTCATCGTGTATATCTTCACCCTCGAAAGGTAACGTGGAGGGTCCCGACTCATCGTCAAACCCCTTTGACTTTGCCACCCATTGACCGTTTTCTTTGACAATTTTCATCCGTCTGAGCGTAAGGATATTGATGGTGTCGGTGGATTTAGGAAGGAGGGTCACTGAATCACGGAAGGAGATGTCAAAATGTTGAAAAAATTTAGTAAAAATCATTCCGTAGGGAAGCGCCTTAGCTCTAGTGCCGCTAAGAACGCAGTGCATATGTTGGATCATAATGTACGGAAAGTCAAGCTTACGCCCACGGAGGATAGAGTCGAGAACGAAGACATCAAAATGATTGACCTCATCCAAATGACCCTTTCGAGGAACAATAATATGGGCAATGATGTTATGGAGGACACGACATGGAAGAGTGAGTTGATTTGTGGTAAGACGTACGGTAGCCTCAAAATGCTTGCCGGTGACGTGACGACAGGCTTCGACCGGATCATAATCGGTAGTGTGAGGAATTGTTTTGGTGGTATAGAGACGCATACCACCATCCTCAAGATGAAGAATGGAACGAATAAGGTCTTGAGTGATCTTAATTCGTTTGTTCCTAAGAAATGATGAAATACCCGCCCCTGGAGAGAAAACCATATTTGTGTAAAATTCTTTGACAATGGAGGGATAAAATTTATCATTTAGGGTAAGAAGAGGAACCCAACCCATACCCATAAAAATATTTTCAATGTTGAATGATGGTGCATCGTGTGTGAAAGAAGCAAGGTCGACGTTCTTACCCATGAGGATGGGACATCGATCTATTCGTTTGGTTTGAGGGTCCTCTTCGGAGGAGGAGGATGGAGAAGGTTGTCTTTCCCTCCTAGGATGTTTGGCAGCCATTTTCATCCGAGGCATTGTGTTGGAAACTGGATTTAGAGACTAGGGTTTGAGTTCGACCGTTTGGAGTGGATTTGGATGATTTTGTGGATAAAAATTGGGGATTTTGCTGTTTTGAGCGTGGATTTGATATGGGTTTTTGATTTTAAGCACAAATTTGAAGAATTTCAGAGAGATTTGATGAATGGGAAGATATTGGGAGAGAAAAAAGTGGGTTCGCGCGAAGTTGGAATGAAGAATTTTGAAAAATTTCCAACTTAAAACCCTAATTTCCGTTGAAACGGACGACCGAAAAACATCAGACGGTCGACCGTTTTAACTAAATTTTTGAAATTGAACTCTATGTTCAAACGGATGATGTGCGGTCGTCCGTGTAAAATAATACGGACGTCCGTTTAAACTTTTTAATTTTGGCAAAACTCTCTGCTTAGACGGATGATCAAACGGATTAAACAATGGTTCATCCGTTTGAGATGAAACGGACGTCCGGTTTAGGAAACGGTCGTCCGGTTGAACAATTTTGCAAAATTTCACTAAAAACAATAATTTGGTCTTTTGTCAAATAATTTTAAAACATGTTTGTCACATAAAAAGCAAACAATTATAGAAAATATAAAGAGTTAGCCACATATTTCACATTCATCAATTATACCTAGCCACATATTTCACATTCATCAATTATACCTAAATTTCGTCGAATGTATGAAAATCTTTCAAGAGCTAATGGTTTTGTGAGAATATCGGCCAATTGTTTTTCGGTGTTTACAAACTCCAAATTTATATCTCCTTTTTGTGCATGGTCTCGTAGAAAGTGATGTCTAATCTCGATGTGTTTGGTACGAGAATGCAAAACGGGATTTTTAGATAAGTTGATGGCACTAATGTTATCACACATAATAGGAACTTTTTCAAAGGAAATGTGATAATCATTTAGAGTTTGTTTCATCCATAGGATTTGAGCACAACAACTAGCGGCGGAGATATACTCGGCTTCGACAGTTGACAAGGCAACGGAATTTTGTTTCTTACTAAACCATGAAACTAAAGCAAAGCCTAGAAAATGGCACGTTCCACTAGTACTTTTACGATCAATTGTGCAACCGGCCCAATCGGCATCCGAATAGCTAAATAAATCAAAATGAGTTTCTTTGGGATACCAAAGACCTAAAGATATAGTTCTACTAAGATAACGAAAAACGCGTTTTACGGCACTAAGATAGGAGTTCTTAGGATTAGATTGATATCTAGCACATAAGTATACACTAAACATAATATCGGGTCTACTAGCGGTTAAATAAAGAAGGGATCCGATCATACCTCGATATTTTGTTATATCTACTGAAGTACCTTGCTCATCTTTATCTAGTTTGATTGATGAGCTCATTGGAGTGTTCATAGGCTTCAATTCTTCCATTTCAAACTTTTTGAGCATATCTAAGATATACTTGGTTTGACTAATGAATATTCCATCATTAGTTTGTTTGATTTGAAGACCAAGAAAGAACTTGAGTTCACCTATCATGCTCATCTCAAATTCCCTACTCATGCACTTAGAAAATTCTTCACACAGGGAAATGTTAGTAGCACCAAAAATGATATCGTCAACATAAATTTGAACAACTATCATATCATTCTTTTTTATTTTTATAAATAATGTTGTATCCGCTTTACCCATTAAAAAACCATTTGATAAGAGAAATTTATTTAATCTCTCATACCATGCTCTAGGAGCTTGTTTTAAACCGTAAAGGGCTTTTCTAAGTTTGAAAACTTTGTCCGGATACTTATGATTTTTAAAACAGGGTGGTTGCTCAACAAAAACTTCTTCTTGAATGACTCCATTCAAGAATACACTTTTGACATCCATTTGAAAGAGAGTAAAATTCTTATGACAAACAAAAGTAAGAAGCATGCGAATTGACTCTAATCTAGCAACCGGGGCAAAAGTTTCTTCGAAATCAATGCCTTCTTCTTGATTGTAACCTTGAGCCACTAATCTAGCTTTGTTACGCACAATTATACCATTTTCATCTCGTTTGTTTCGAAAAACCCATTTTGTACCAATTACGGTTTGTGAATTTGGTCTAGCAACTAAATCTCAAACATGATTTCTTTCAAATTGATTTAGTTCATCTTGCATAGCTAGAATCCAAAATTCATCAAACTCGGCTTCTTTAAAATTCTTTGGCTCAATTTGTGAAAGAAATGCACAATTGTTATAAAAATTTCTAGAAGAATTTCTTGTACTTACCCCTTTTGATGGATCACCAATGATGAGATCTTTTGGGTGAGAGGGGACAAACCTCCATTCTTTTGGTAATGATGAAGTTTTGAGATCTTCAAGAGGTTCTTCTTCATTTTGTTGCATAATCGTTTCCTCCTCATGTTGAATTTCAATGTTATTTGGATTCCATTTGTCTTGATTTTGAACACTTAGTTGTTCAAATGGAATTTCCAAATCTTCATCATCAATGACTTTTTCTTGTTCAATGGAGTTAGTTTCATCAAAAACAACATGCATAGATTCTTCAACTACTAAAGTTCTTTTGTTAAAACTCTAAAAGCTTTGCTAGTAGATGAATATCCAAGAAAAATTTCAATATCGGATTTTGGATCAAATTTTCCCAAATTTTCTTTTGTGTTTAAAATAAAGCACTTGCAACCAAAAACTTTAAAATATCCGATATTGGAAATTCTATTTTTCCAAACCTCATATGGAGTTTTGGTTTTCTTTCGACTGACATGAAGTGTTTACGGCTTCAGCCCAAAAGTATTTTGGTAAATTGTTTTCATTCAACATGGTCCGAGCCTTTTCTTGCAATGTTCGATTCTTCCTTTCTACTACACCATTTTGTTGAGGAGTTCTAGGAGCCGAGAAATTATGTTCATAGCCATTTGATTTGCAAAACTCATCAAAAGCTATATTTTCAAATTCTCCACCATGATCACTCCTAATAGTGGTAATGGTGTATCCTTTTTCATTTTGGACTCTTTTGCAAAAATGTTTAAATACATTTAAGGCTTTATCTTTTAAATTCAAGAAAATGACCCAAGTAAATCTTGAAAAATCATCAACGATAACAAATACATAATGTTTTCCACTTAAACTAACGGTTCTAGAAGGTCCAAATAAGTGCATGTGGAGAAGTTGTAAAGGTCTTGAAGTAGAAGAGTGTTGTTTAAGTTTGAAAGAACTCTTTACTGTTTTCCAAATTGACAAGCATCACAAATTTTATCTTTTCCAAACTTTATATTTGGCAACCCTTTTACAAAGTTATTTTTGAATATTTTTAAAAGTAAGTCCATGCTAATATGACTTAATCTCCTATGCCATAACCAAGAATCATCATTTATACTTGAAAGACATTTTATTTCTTTTTCAAGTTCAAAATCAATAGTTATGATGTAAACATCTTTACTTCGGCTCTCTATGAACAATACCTCTTTAGATATAGCATCCTCAATGAGGCAATTGAAAGAATCAAATTTAATGAGATAACCTTTATCACACAATTGACTTATACTAAGCAAGTTATGTTTAAGGTTATCAACTAATAAAATATTTTCAATGGAGGGAGAAGAACGATTACCAATATTTCCAATGCCTATGATTTTTCCTTTGGCATTGTCTCCAAAAGTTACATGACCTCCATCTTTTCTTTTGAAATTTGATAGTAATGATCGATCTCCCGTAATGTGTTTTGAACAACCACTATCTAAGAACCAATTGCTCTTGACCTTTCGTGGTACCTACAAAAACAATTTTAATTTTTGATTTTTGGTACCCACATAAGTTTGGGTCATTGATAGTTAGTGTTTGTAGATTCTTTTATCCACTTGTGTTTCCTTTCAAAGTATAGTTTCTTTTTAGTTGAACAATTATAAGCAACATGACCATCTTTCTTGCAAAAACTACATGTGATGTTTTGTTGAGAAAAAATTGGATGATTTTACAAAAATGGTTTCAAGGGATTTTTGTTTCAAGAGAGGTTTATATCCAATTCTTCCTTTGTTAAACACACATTTTTGCTCACCAAGCATTAATTCAAAATTTTTCTTTCCTTGGGTAAATTTGTGAACAATGCTTGTTAAATCAACCACTTTTTCTTTCAAAGAAACATTTTCTTTAATTAAGAACTTATGATCATCTTTTTCTTTTTCAAAGTCCTTTTGAGTAATAAAGAGTTTCTTGACTACATTTTTCAATAATGAGTGTTTATTGTTAAGAATAGAGTATTTTGAAATAAGTTTCTCAAATTCTTCAAGAAGTTCATCATAAGAGACAGATAAGTCAATGTAAGAGTCATTGTTATTTGTACTTACCTCATCCTCAATAGCCATGAAGCATATGTTGGCGATTTCTTCTTAGACTTCATCTTCTTCAAGATCATCTTCATCACTATCGTCCCATGTAGCTTGAAGAGCTTTCTTTTTGGTGAACTTCTTTTTATTCGGGCATTCGGTCCTCTTATGACTGGGTTTGTCACAATCATAGCATATGATCTTTTTGTTTTTCTCTTCACCTTTATCATCCTTCTTTTGAAATCGTCTATTGTTTCGAAATCCTTTCTATTTCTTGACAAGAAGAACTAAGTCATCAAGTTCTTTATCACTCATGTTTGTGTTGGAGGATCCTTCATCGTTTGTTGATTTCAATGCAATTTGATTCATGGGAGGCTCCTTCATCTCTTCTTTGCTTCTCCTTGTTTTCTCCTTTGTTTCGGTATTGTTGAGCTCATACGTCATCAATATTCCATATAGCTCATCCAATGGATAAGTATTGACATCTTTTGTATTCTCTATCAACATCCTCAAGGAGTTCCAATCTTCCAATAGAGACCTAAGCATTTTGCTCACAAGTTCACCGTTAGTAAACTTTAGATCAAAGCCCTTAAGGCCATTAATAATATCGATAAAGCAAGTAATCATATCAACAATAGGTTCATCTTGTTTCATAAAGAAATTTTCGAAATCTTTTGTCAATAGATTTATTTTAGTCTCTTTAACCTTGTTGGTACCTAAATGAGTTATCTCTAATGCATGCCAAATATCATATGCGGAATCACATGTGCTAATACGATTAAACTCATTTTTACTAAAGCACAATAAAGTAAATTTTTGGCCCTAGCATTCAAAGATAATTTTCTTTTATCCTCTTCATCATATTCTTCTTTAGGCTTAGAAATAATTTGGTCCGATTTATCATCAACTTTAATAATTTTTGTAGACACATATGGACCAAACTCGATGATTTCCCAAATGTTATAATCAATTGATTGAATGTAAATTATCATTCTAGTTTTCCAATAATTATAATGGGTGCTATTAAAGAAGGGAGGACGATTTGTAGAGTGACCCTCAATGTTTTGAAAATTTTGGTTAGCCATTACTCAAGATTGTATAATCAAAAAAAATGAGCACCTTACTTTGATACCAATTGATAGCCCAAGAATAACTAACCAAGAGGGGGGTGAATTGGTTTTCTCATTTGAAAAATAGTCTAAACAAAATGATATTTAAGAAATAACAATTAATCCACAAAAATATAAGCACAATATAAGTAAATAAAAGGGAGAGAGAGTGCAAACGATATTTTTATAGAAGTTCAATCCAACCAATTATCTACGTCCCCCGTTACCAAACTCTCCAACACGAGCACGGCCTTTCCACTATTTTGATTGACTTATGGTGCAATCCAAACCCTTACAATGTATCTGGTGACTTACAAACAAGGAGCACCGATCCTTATATAATATTGAGCTTTCAAGGGACCTCAATATGACCCAAAAATGTAAAGAGATTGATTTGAGTATTTCTCTCTAGATGAATGATAAATACAAGTTTAGTTCTAAGATAGACTAACACTTTAATGAATAGCAATAGATGAGGAAAGCTCAAGTGTTAGAAGAAAACTTTGTTGAGGATGATGAATCAAAGGTTTGATTTAATCAAACAAAATTTTTCAATAAGAGATATTGAAGATATAAATGTAATGAAGCTTTGAATGAAGTTTTTCAATATGATTCTCTCTATAAATGTTCTTGTAAGTGTTATTGAATGATAATAAATGAAGTGGTATTTATAAAGATGAATTTTTGTCACTTTCTGACCAAACGGATGACCAAACGGTCAACCGATCAGATTGGTCAGAACTAGCCATTGAACTGTAAAAAAATCAGAACGGACACTTTTTGAAAAATGACATTTAAACGGTCGACTGGTTCAGTTCAAACGGTCGACCAGTTCAACCGGTTTACCAAACGGATTGTCCGTTTCCACAGTTTTGAAAAATTGATTTTTGGCTTTGATCAAAATATTTTTATGCAAGTGATAAAAAATATTTTTGAGCTTTCGTTCATTTAATTGCTAAGGATTAAAGAGTTAATACATTTACAATTTTATCTAGAAATCTATTCTTCAATCTTGAATTTCGGACCTTGAGATACTTGAACTCTTGTATTGATTTTGACTTGATCTTGACATTGCATAAGAGTTCGATTTGTAGCACTTTGAATATTGCTTGAAAATAGATTGTTAGAAAACACACTATTTTGTTTGTTATAATCAAAATATTAAGGTTTAAAGTTAACCATAGGTCAACAATATTTTCTTTAAAGCAACAATTTTCGATAAATGCCCATGAAAATGTCGAGATACAGTTCTAATTGAAACATATGCAACGCTATCAATGATTGGAGTTATGGTTAAGTGATTTAACTAGTTTTTGATGTTGTAGTTGCTGTGAGTTAGGGTTATCAAACAAAACATATGAGATATGACTTTGAAAATGAGAGATACTAGATATTGATATTTCGATGTTTCGCTGGTTTTTTGGGTTGTCTATTAGAACATGTGATTTATCCATGAAAAGTGTTTGATATTGATTACTTTGATTATGTACATCAATTTTCATTATATTAGACACATTTGTCTATCAAAATTAAATATTTAATGGTTGAAATAATAATATTGTTTCAAAATACTCCATTAGTAGTACAAGATCATACATATTGTTTTCATTCAAATGCTTGATATTGTTTCAATCTTTGATACTGTTATTCTATTGGATTATAGTTTTTGTGTGTGATACTATTTTATTAAGATATTGTCATGTATGATATTGTTCTTCTGTTGGGTTGAACTTTTCTATGTTGTGTGTGTAATACTTTCTTTGTTTTCAATGATACTGTTATCTATGATACTGTTATTAAGATACTGATACTAATGTGCTTCTAGTACTATTTTCTATGATATTATTTTTTATGATAATGTTTTATTAAGATAATTTTATTATGATATTGTTCTTCATCAGTGGTTAGAATTTTCTGTTGTGTGTGTGTGTGTAATACTATCCTTGTTTACAAACATAATAATAATAATAATAATAATAATAATAATAATAATAATAATAATAATAATAATAATAATAATGTGCTTCTAATACTGAAATATTAAAATACATTTATCTATAATATTTGTTTTCTTAAGATATTGATATATTAAGAAACATTTATGTATGATATTGTTTTATTTAGATATTGTACTATAGTATACTTATACCATGCTTTTATCTGTAATATTATTTTATTATGATACTACTTCAATATATGATATTGTTTTATTATGATAATATTTTATTTAGATATTATGTTATGGTATACTTATACCATACTTTTACTTTTGATATTATTTTATTATGATACTATTTATTATGTTATTGTTTTATTAAGATATTGTTATTGAATGAAAACAATATCAATGATTTTGTAGTACTAATAGAGCATTTTGAAACAATACCATTACTTCAACCAAAAAACATCTTGTACTACTTCAATGGTCTATGATACTGTTTCAATCTATATTACTTTTTTTATTTAAATATTGTGCTATGGTATACTTATACCATACTTTTATTTGTGATACTGTTTATAATGATACTATTTTTTATGATATTATTTTATTAAGATATTTTTATTAAATGAAAATAGTATCAATGATCATGTACTACTAATTGAGCATTTTAAAACAATATCATTACTTTCAATCATAAAACATCTCGTACTACTTCAATGATTTATGATACTTTTAAATTTTGATATTGTTTCAATCTATGATATTGTATTACGGTATACTTATACTATGCTTTTATATATGATACTATTTTATTATGATACTGTTTCAATCTATGATAATGTTATCTACGACACTTTTATCTATGATACTATTCTATTATGATATTGATATTATGACAATGTTTTCTATTATATACTATTTTATATGATACTAATAATAATGTGTTTTGATACTTCTGATAGTGTTGTTGTTTATGATGCTGCAAAAATAAAAATAAAACATTTGATACAAAATAATCGATTACAAAACATTAGGAAAAAAGAAGGATGTTCTTATACGAACAAAAATTAAAAGAGGAGAAGAAGGTCCACCTACATTATCAGTCTAACCTCCAAACAGTGATCGGGGAGGTGAAAGGAATACCATTTACAAAAGCACAAAGAACTGGATTGAAGAAATTTTCATTTTAGCATCTTGTCAAGTTGATCTTGGATGACAAAATTGACAAAAATTACTGTCTTTTATGGATCCGTACAAGATTGTTGAGTGCTTCGACGAGTCAAAAAATGATTTTTTTTAATATATGGATCCCATCTCAAGTTCAAGAAGAAAAATGTGAAGGGGTTATTTGACATCGTCGACGGTGAAAATCAGATCGTGGTTGAAAAAAAAGTGAGCCTCGGGGTCAGATTTATTCCAACGGGAGTTCAAAGGCTGTAGTAGATTGAACAAAACTATAATCTCTACAAAGTTAAGAGTTGCGGCAAAGGACGCAAGAAAGAAGACATCGATGATGTCTAGGTTGATGATGCTCTTCCTAATGGCACCGTTCTTTTTTCCAACTACTTTGGACTGGGAATATGTCAAATACATTGAAGATGTCGACGAGATCAAGACTTAAAATTAGTCGAAGTACATCTTCGAATACCTCATTTTCTTCCTATGTAAAAAAAATCCAACGGACGTCACAGGCTGTGTGATGGCTTTACTAGTAAGCTACATGATTTTTTATACTGTTTTGTTCATACAGTTTTATTTGTGATACATTTTTCCATTAACTGTGATATATGCAATAAGAAATTTTTGTTCATGAAATGCAGTATTGATTGTTGGAAAAACTCAAAGTATGCAAAGCTTTGAAGAAGAATGCAGAACCAATATACATTAAATGGGACTTGAGCGATGTGGCACGTAGTCTAAAAACTACGACTGTTTACAAACTATAAAAAAAGAAGATAATAATAGTATCTTCATTTTACAGTATACAGAATCTTACATGAACAGTTATCAATTACAGTATACAAATATCTTATACATTATCTTCTACAGTGATCAAATTACAACATACGAATATACAATATGTTATACAGTACTATGCGCACACATTATATTCTAACCTCACATGCCATTGCAAGTTGAGGAAGTTGAAGAAGTTGAAGAATCTGATGAAGATAAAGATGAGATAGAAACTGAATGGAGTGAAAAGAAAAAGAGTGAGGATAATCAAAAAGAGGGACATAATTCAAGAGAAGATAGTGAAAATGAAGAGTGATGATGATAAAAAATACAAGTGAGGATGAGGATGAGGATGAGGATGAAGATGAGGATGGAGATGATGAAGAAACGGAATCAAATGAAAAATGAGTACAAAAAGATGAAGGGGCCGATAAAGAAGAGCAAGGCCGTTTTGAAAACATTGAAGAGGGTGAAGAGGGTTGGTTAGACTTGCCCCTGAGTCAACTAGCATTGTTAACAACAATTCAGCATCCAAGAAAGCCAAAGACAATGCATCAAGACTCCGTGATGAATTACGAGCCTCAAAGGAAAATGATCGTATCTTGGAAGCTGCATTGGATGAAAGCATTTCGCAAAATCAAAAGTAATGTTATCTATAATACTGTTAGATATGATACTGTTATTAAGGTATTATCTTCTATGATATTGTTTTATTAAGATATTGATATATTACGATACTTTTATCTGTGATATAGTTTTAGGAATATAAAATTTTATTATAATACTATTTTTATTATGATATTGATGATAATGTAATTTTGATACTTCTGATACTAATAATAATGTACTACTAATAATTCGCAAAATGAAAGGAATATAGAGGTGAACACAAGGATAAGGAATTTAGAATATGAACTTCAAAAGGCAAGGGCTTCGCATGCCATTGTTTTGGAAGAAAAACGTAAGGTTGCAGAAGAACTTAAAAAGCTACTCGAAACTCTAGAATCTCTTACAAATGAGAAAACATCGCTCGAAAAAGAGAATACCTCGCTTGTGAATGAGTTGATTGAGAGAGTGGTAGATGAAGTCACTCAAGCGATGACTGAAGAAGAAGTTCAGAAAATGAAGAAAAGTCTGGAATTTCTTGCATTGACTATTGCTCCAGAGTCAACTAAGAAACATGCAGCAAAGCAAACATTGATATTGAATGGGATAAAAAAAAAAGAGAAAAAGAAAGAATTATAAAGATTTCACCTACTCTACTCCAAAAAAAAAGAGTCGTACAGGGTAGTAAAAACAGAGAACAGGAGGAGAAATCTCAGGTGCAAGAAGAAAAAGATGATAATTATGTCATCAACGTTGAGGATCTTTCTGATCTTCTAGTGAGGAAAGGAAAAAAATAACCAAAAACTCAATGTAAAATGGTTGACAGCAAAACAGTAAAGTACTGCTGAAAGGAAGAAGATTGTAAACATCGGAAAAACTCAAAATCCATTTTAAGTCTCTTCCATAAACTAATTGTTAATGTTTTGATAGTGATATTGTTTTCATGATAATGTTTAAAAATTGTGATACTTTTTCAATTTTTTATATTGTTTTACTTTTCATATTGTGATATTGTTTCACTGTTCTATGCTTTTTTATATTGCAGAGCGACAATTTACAAGTCGGTGGAAACAGAATATTGCTTTGTGATATTGGGTGATCTATTTGATATTCTAAGTGACGACGCAATATCAAACAATGTAAGATTATAAAATGTAAAAATGTATTCCTAAATTTTAAATTTATACAAAACATAACCATGATAATGTATCTGCATGTAATTGACACAAACGGCAAAATACTGAAGGCTAATAACCCGGTTGTAGAAACATTTACAATACAAGATTTGTCGTTTTTTATTCTTTATGAGGGTGAATTGTATACTTTCAACATAAACCGCTGCATAAAAGATTTCAATCACAAACTAAGTTTTAAAAGAAATATTATCTTACATTATACTTGAATTATATAATTATACGTCACAAATGTTGAAATATCCAAGGACACAATGAATCGGCGCATTGTTGGAACATTTCCATATCACCGAGCAGACTAACTCTTGATGTTCTCGATGAACTCAAATGGAGGAAGAAGAGCTGATGTACTTCCAAACTATTAGACGCTGCTGGCATAATGGCATTCGACTTAGAGGAAAGTCAATGGACACATTAGAACATCAACTTGCCGAGAGACGGGACCTTAAACAAATATATTGAGGATGCTAGGATACTAGTATGATAATAAATTTACAATACCATATACTGTTCTAGAATAAGTTTTAAAATACAAATCAAATATGTTACATTGTGGCTTTTTTAAATACATGTAGAAAGAATATGTTGAAGCAAATAAAAAGAGCTATTTATGAAATCTCTCAGTATAAATATTGTTGATTACAATGAAGAAGAATTCAATCATCCATTGATCTCCTACGAGAAATGTCCACAACAGCACATTGGGACATAAGAAGCGACCACTTCTTCAAATTTCCTATTTGTATTATCTTGTTTTAAATGACTATACACACCGACATTTATTATATATCTCTGAATTTTATATCACGGTATTGATTGTGGAATACATGTGTCCATGTGATGGAGAGACTAGCAAAAAATGAAGAGTTAGAAGAAACCATGACGATGAAGGAAATGAGACAATATAAAACAAATATGGTTTCAAACTACATCAGAGATTTCATTGATGATGAATGAATACATTTTAGATGGATGCATTTCTAGACGAATATATTTTCTAATTGTGAATTTGGGTTTGATATTGAATACATTTTTTAGTTGCAAATTTGTAGATACAATTTTGAATTATAATTAAAATGTTACAATTGAACTGTACAATGAATATGACAAAGCAATAGTATCTTAATGAAAAATAGTATCTTAAAAATAATAGGGATTAGAGTCATTTGTGATACTATATTTTAAGATACAGATCTTAATAAGATACTATTTGTAATACTGTCTTGTTATACTATTTTATTAAGATACTATTTTGTAAAATTGTTTTTCTTAAAAACGTTGATGTATGTGGAATAAATGTTGCTTTTATTAATTCGACCAAAAAATGATTACAACACAATTGTGTTCCTAAATATTAAAAATATAATATATCTCCATCAAAAAATTAAAAACAATAACATTAATTTTTATCACGAGAACATGCTCTTAGGCCAATGACCCCTTACAAGTCTTCTTATTGTGATTGTCCAACTTTATACACATTCCACATCGTATCATCCGTATTTGTTCACTTTTTGATCTAAATTGCCTCTTTTTAAGTTTTCCATGTGGTCTATTTGTAAGTAGAGGCAAACTATCAAATTCAACAGAATTTTCAAATTCCAACCTCATTAAAGTGTGGATAGGATGTATAGCTTCTTCATAGGACTTACGAAAAGCTGCAACGTGAAAATAATAGTCAACAAATTCATCAATACGCCTTCCAGCCCTGTTAATTATAGCCACTAAATGCACGCATGGAAACCCATTCAACTGATACTGGGAATATGAACATGTGCTTTTATAGATATCCACACAAACTAATGATCTGAAAAGACCTCAAAATGATTTCAGAAGACCTCTTAATATTCTATGATCGACATTCAGCTACATATCACTACAACTTCTCTATCGTCTTCGAGTAGATAACCCTGGTCCACTCATTCGTATCATTCAAAACTCAAATAAAAATAATAAATTATAATTGAACAATGTTATAGAGCAAAGAACAGTATCACAAAGCAAAAAAGAGCAATATCATAGAGAAATAAGAACAATATCATATGGCAAATAAAAATAGTATCATAATTACCAGCATCAATTCTTCTCGTAACAAACATGTTCATCAGCTTTATCCTTAACATATCAACCATCCGCATTATGGAAAAACTCCTATAGTCAACTGTCCATGAGTTGAAAGACTCGGCTACATTTGATGACATATCTCCATACCGACATCCAACAGTATGACTGTTCGGCCAATTTTCAAATGATAACCCATCTAGAAATCTTTGAACAATAGCTCTCCGTTTCAATACCTCCAACTTTTAGTTAAATAATGCAATTTTTGGAGCATGTGCACACTCCTGAAACAACCTTAACATACGCTCCTTATAACTATTTGAGAAGCCACCACCGCTGAATTTATCCTTCAAGTTTCATTTAAGGTGTTGTAAACAGAAAAGATGAATCACTATAGGGAATGCCTTAGGCAACACTTCTATTAACCCAACATTACGATCAAATACAAATATAAGCTGTCGAGTACTCTGAACAATACTGCGCAAATGCTCCAAAAACCATAATCAATTATCGTGGTTTTCGGAATGTACAATGGCATAAGCCAATGGATACAAAATAATAAAATCACTAATGAAATCTTTATAAATCACATCATAACAGTATAAAAATTGATAATATATAAAAAAATATTATTCATAATGATACTGTATACTGTTATGTATAAAACAATATCAAAAATCAGAAAAATAGTATTTTACCTTAGTTACCATTTTTAGCGGTTGCTGCGAGTTATCTTTGAACTTTCCTTTAAAAAAATATTCCATCAATAAACATTGTGTGATGACAATGATTAAACACATAGATGCATGCATGGAAACAAACAAACAATCTTTAGAATCTTTTGGAAACTTGGTCTACCTCTAAAACAATTTGACTTTAATGATTAAGAGACCTTGCGGCCTCAGTATACCAATGTAATTGCTTGAAAGATTCAGATGCATTACCAAAAATCAATCTCTTCGCTCTCTCCAATACATTCCTAGCCTTCTCATATCTTATTGTGTAAACGTAACTTGTTTAAAAGTGTGAAACCATGTCATTAGAACATAATGTCAGTTTCTCTCTCAATATATCGACAATCAAACCAAAAATCACTTTGCAACTCATTCTGTAATTTTCTTTCTTTCCTCAACACTACAGGGCAACTATGTTCATTAACAAACTTTCGTATATAACAAAAACCACTAACATTTGATATTGTTGCACAAACATACCACTTACAATTATCGGAATATCTATTTGAACACTACGCTTCAACCATGCCATTGTTGTTTCTCATGTAATCAAACTTACATCATCTCTCAATCGAATATTTGCATAAATCATCTCTAAATTCAACTACCACTCTATCGAACATCTGCCCAACATGAGTGATTACACTTGACCAACTAGATGAAAGCAATGTCCTACTATTTGTTCAAGAACAATATGTAGTTATTGCATTTCCATCATCTTCACAAATAGTATCACAATCATCTCATATTGTTTTACAATATTGTGATAGTGTTTTACAATCAAGTGATACTATTTTACAATTTGAAACACTAATATCAACAAATTTCAAATCAAACTCAGAATCCAATGAAATCATGGTTCTAAATTCTTTTTCATTTATCAGAAAACACCTATCATATCCAAAGATAGAATAACGCAATAAAATATTGTCAACTTCCAATGAACTCCAATTGTCACACAATCTATGCAAAATACCATTAAAATCACCATGAGCAGTAACCTTAATGGAAAGTGTGTTTTAAATATACTTACAAAGTAAAATCAGGACATCATTCATGATTGATAAAAAAACAATAGTGAAAAACCGTAAATCTGCAATTATCACTCACGAAAACAGTGAGAAAAATTTGGGTAGCAGGTGAGAAGTCGCTTAACACCTGCAACGAGGTGCAGCAAGAGTTGGCGGGGAGCTCAAGAAAAGACGGTGGTCACGTGCGTTGCTGCTGAAGTTTAAATAGCCTTTAATTCTAATTAATTTGAGTCACATGGGTGATTACATGATTAATTAAAATACGGCTGAAATAATATAACTTAATAACAATTTTGGAAAGTGTTTAAACTTAATCTATACTAATTCTAAAAGTTCTTTAAAGCTAGAAACATTTTTGAACGATATTGCCCCTCAAATAACTTATAATTCTTAAAATAATCTTTCAATTAATATAATTTATTTTGGCTTTAATTTAAACTATTTAATACTATATAAATATTGCATTTTGATCATTGAAAGTGATTTGTCTATTTAAATTTCATTATATATATTGTAATTAATGAAAATAAATAAAAATATACTAATAAAATTTTTAATATATTGAAATTATTATCTTTAATTGTAAACAATCAAAGAGTCAATCTTATTATGTACGAGAATTTAAGCAATTCCTTCATCAACATAACAAAACAAGATGAATTTGGCTTTGCATTTCAACTTTCTTATTATTGATTCATACTTCTTCCTTTGTTATTCGTCTTTGTTTTTTATTATGCCAATAATATTTTTTTCCTCGCAATGACGATTTTTAATCTTTGATAATTAGTTTGATAGTAACGTGGTAATAATGGATGTGTTAATTTTCCATGAATGATTCACTAATTTCAAGAATATATATGATGGTAATATTGATTTTAAATTTTGATTTCTATATCTTTTTTTCTTGATTTAGAATATTTGTTCGATGTAAAAATGTTAATTATTGTGGTAGTCTTGATAACAAAGGGATTTAAGCTCGAATGATGTTTTATGTCATTTTGTAAGCAATTAAACGTATATTTATTATGGAAGAATGAGTTAGAACAAGGAGAATTGGTGTTACTCTAACTCTTTCAAGCACGCGGCTGAGGAAGACATAACTTGGATAAAGTGAGTCATGTTATGTATAAGGTGAAGATAAATCTCGCATAATAAGTGGTTTTATGTGATGAGTTAAAATCATTATCCAAATATCTGGTTGTTTTGAATTTTCTTGAAATTTAATAATATTTCAGATGGAATTACGGGAAAGAATGCATGAAGAGAACCAAAAAAAAAAACCCCTTTAAAAAAAACCCCCATTTTGAGATTTTTTTTCTGAGAAATAATTACCTAAAAAGGCTAAATATTTTGTTTTCGTGTGCTTTTTATAATGATATAAATACAGAAAATCAATTAAAAATTGTGTTATACTTATATCTACTATTTTCATGTATTTTAGAATTTGATACTAATTTTCATAAAAGAAAGTTGTCTTTTCTGATATGCAATTAGATATATGCTTTAAAATATAATTAAAAAGGTATCAATAATCTTTCAAACTTAATATTCACGTAGGCCATGGATTTTTTAATGAACCACATTTTTTACCAAGAAGTTTGAATATAATTCCTTAGTTGGTCATAATTATTAATGAACTTATGATTGAAAATGAGTTTTATTTAAATATTATATTTTTCGATAATTTTAAAATTAAAAAAATCATAATATTATTATAAAATAAAATCACGTGCAACGCACGTATTCCTAACTAGTTTAGAAAGTCACGTATAATGACTTAAATGCAATTTTTTTTTTTTAAGTTAAAACGAAATTAGTAGTAATTTTCATTGGCCAACTAACTTCTTTCTAAGTTCATAAAGTAATAGCAGAATACAACTTATTGTGTAACTATTCGATCCTACCTCGAAAATTGTTAATTGTGATTGGACTCACCCTCCAATGAAATAGAGTTCTTGAAATCCAAACGTAATGCTCACATGACCAATTTTTGAAAGGTAAAATAATGAACATAGAATTTTAATTAAGAAAAATATAAAAGAGAAGAGGGGAAAAAAACCCGGGTGGCTCAAAGTTGAAATACAATATAGAAACACATTTTTCTTAATTGCAATTATCTCAACTTCAATCTTCAAAGAAAAATGTCTTGAATTGTTTGCTCCATATTACCTGAACACAAATTCTTTTTAGTGAACAACCACAATTTTTAGAAGTGTCAAATCGGTTGAACGGTCGTGGATTCGCCAGCTCGATCTATTTTGGCTCGGCCATAATGAGTTCGAGTTCGTTATAGGACAAGTCCAAGTATGGGCGGAGTCCAAAAAATTAAAAAAAAGGAGGGCTCGGTCGGCACATGGACGAGCCAACTCGTGGACCAGCCCGTCTAGGCTCATGGGCAAGCCCCAAGCCCCTTTGGGCCACTCAAAAAAATATTCAAAATTCAAACAAAAAATAGGGAAAAAAAATTGAGCCAAGCTCGTGGAGTGCTCAACTGGACTCGTTTGGCCCACGAGCCAAAGGCCGAACCGAACGGTCTTTGGTGGAGTGAGCCAAGCCTGAGCTCAACTAGTCCATACACGAGCCGAGTCTAGTGGGCATTGCCACCCCTAACAATTCTCGTCAAAGTTTACAAGAAAGAGAGTATATTTGCTTCTAGGCAAATGAGAATGAGATCCAATCCTATAAACTAACACTGAACCTTGAGAATATTTGATCAATTTAAGTAATTAAAGGAGGAAATTTTATTCAGTTGCTTATTTTGAAATGTGGTAGATTTTGAAAATAATTAGAATAAGAAAATTTTGCAATTTTCGTCTTCAATCTTTTGAATATGTTACTAATCTATTCTAAACCAATTCAATATGTTACTAATCTATTCTAAACCAATTTTTATTGCATCAAATATCTTCAATCTTTCATTTAATTGCAAATCATGTTCTCTATTAACAGAAAATGTCGAATTTGCTCTCCTCTTTAAATAAACAAAAATAAAAGAAAGTTAAAAACAACAAAAAAAATACAAAAAAGTCCCCCAACTTTTTAAAAAGTACAAACTATCATCTCCCCAACCCCAACCCCAACCCCAACCCCCACCTCAGCCTCCCTCCACCATCACCATTGTACCCCCTCCCCCCGACCGCCGCCATATATATTAAAGTCCTCCACCGTCATCTTCGATTCAGTCCAATTCTCTCTCTTTCTCACGCACTTAAACACATAAAATATTTTTCTCCAAGTTCTTCCTCCCCATTTCGATATTCTTTGTACTCATCCAATGTTTGGCCTTGAAAATAGGAAAAAAGGGTGACCAAATTTACCAGAGAATGAAACCTCAAGAATTGTCCGTATCGAGAATTTCTTGGACATTTTCAAGAAGGAATGGTGTAGGATGGTTGAGATGACTTGTAAAGAACATGATAAATATGTTGTTGTATCACACTTTATCACGCGCACAATGGAGAGGATTCTGGAGAAGTTACAATTGGATAGTATTACAATCAATATCAAAGGGTATGAGACATTGTTGGATTTTGTGGAAAACTCTCACTCTCTCTCTCACAGAGAGATATGTGTATATATTATTTTTTTTTTTTTTAAAAAAAAAAAAACTCTTTCACCATAATTTAGGAATAAACGATTTTTTTATAGAGTGGTGGAGGTGGTGGTGGTGTGTACGTGATTGCTATGGTGGGATGATGTGAGATGGGGTGGGTGGGTGAGAAAGATGATATTTTGTACTTATTAAAAAGTTGGGGGACTTTTTTTGCAATTGTTTCTTATATATATATTTTTTTTGTCACTTTTTTTTATATTATTTAATGAGTGCAAATTCGTTATTTTTTGTCAATGGGACGTGATTTACAATTAAATGAAAGATTGGAGATATCTGATGATATAAAAATTGGTTAATGATAGATTAGTAGATTGAAATGTTGGAGATTAAAATTACAAATTTCTCTTAGAATAATAGTCATTTGTATTTATTTTGGGCAAAAATACATCAATCAACTACTTAAAATCATAACATATCCTATTAAAGTTCAGTCAAATATAATTTCACAAAAATCAAATCTACAACAAGATTCTACCAAAAAAAAATTCAATTCATGTCTTGTGCCATCACCTACCACCTCATACCACTGCTAGCCACCACCAAACCCGAGTAAATTATTATTATTTTGATATATTAGTTTGGATTATAAAAGAACAAAAATTATAAATGTTTGTGCTAGATTAGTATGGACTTGTTTTTAGATATAACTCCTATTAAAAATTTCTTGAATATGGTTCTAAAAATTTATTGAAGGAAGCTCGATTAATATTTAATTGAAAGAGGAAGAAATATTGTTGAAGACGATTGTGGAAATGGCAATAACACTGTCGACTGTAAAAATGACAATTTAAAGAGTTGAAATGACAATTCAACTGTCTAAAAAAAAAAAATAGGATAAGTGTATTTAGTTTTGGTCACTTTTCTAAATTCTACTAATGAAAATAAGCCAACCACTTTGATCAATGGTAAAAGCATTACCACTTTTCTAAATTCCATAACAATGCGGAAATAGTATCTTTCCATATAGAATGTGGTGCATGGCACTACACTGTTTGGGTTTGACTGGATAAGTGTATTTTTAAAAGTGCTGATATTATTTTTAAGTACTTATAAGTTGTAAATAATATAAAATATGTAAATAATAAGTAAATAGCATGTTATGGGTTCTAGAAAAATGCGTACATAAAAAATACACTTTGACTAATTTAACTAACTTAAATTATAATTTAAACTTAACCAAACAAGTCATAAACCAAAAAGAGTAGTAGCTTTATTCAGAACAAAATGTAAACAAACCCACTTCCGGGTTGGGTACGGGACTAGACCTCACAGCCTAGACACATAAATCCTATCATTACAATTTACACAACTACTAGGCTTCATAATAAGCCTATAAACCAAAATAAGCTCTGAAGCCATTCAAGATGGCTGTCATATCCTCATGCAAACCATATCAGATCTGCAATCCTCTTCCATTATCCATACAGTGTCTTCCCCCATACAAAATTGAATGAACTATATAGAGTTCTAAATATCAAAAAAGTTGCTCATAAATGTTTCTTGCCTTGATCTTGTTCTTCAAAAAAAAATTCTTCTTGAATACCCTGATTGTTTTGAACCAGTCAAAAATCAGTGACACGAGAATTTCTTGTTTCACTAAGAATGCTCAGAGCATTGGCTTCACACACTTAAGTTCCTGGCGAAGAATGTTGTCAACTAACAAGAAAAACATATGCAGCAAAATCAGATAGCAATGTGTACATTTCTACATGGAAAAGAAATGGTACCAAGCAAATGTAATCTGATCAACTCTTTTAGAATTGAAACTCACAGTCGATTACTTGACAAGTGTTAACCAGAGGTTCTTGGACATTCAGCTGGGCACTTAGGCAACCACCTGAGCCTCAGACTAGGGAGGCCAAAAGCCTAGGGGACCCTGGGTTGAAGCTAAAATTTTTACTCGTATTTTTCTATATTGCGAGTTTATATTCTACAGTGCCATAGAGAAACTAGCCACTTATTTTGAGCACTATTGTGCCCTTATGAGCACTAAAAGTTGCATTTGTACATAAATGCACATATTTTTGTAACAGTTCACAATAAAAATATGTTAAAAGAAATACATATAATAAAAGTAAAAGGAACAAGGTAGACTGTGGAAGAAAGAATGGAAGAGAAGAACATTGAGCTAAATGTCATCTTGGTGTCACCAATCACCTAGGCAATAGACCAGGAAATCGGCCTAGCTCGCCCAGGTGCTTTGACAACATTGAAAACCTCATTCCAATTCATTCCTAGAAGTGAAGATGCCATCTTACAGGCTGCAAGTACTTAGCCAGTAGGTTACAACCTTGTATATAAAGCTCTTATGGTGTTGAAAAATTCCAAAAGAACACGGCAGATTTTCAAGTGAATCAGCAGTGGGGTTAGAAACTAGCTCAAAAAGCTATCAACTTTCAGTCCACATTAATTATTGAAATAAAGATATGAAGAATGAATTGCATCACAGTTATCTTTGCTTACCTCAAGAGTCTCTCTTTTCCTCTCCACAAATTATAGCTTCTTTAGTTAAATGCATGTTAATCGTCATCAGAATCAATTTCTGCTTCTGAATCATAGCATTCATCAGCCAATTCAATTTCTTCATCATCAGATTCTTCTTCTCTAGTATCATTCTCAGCATTATCAAACAAATTGTCGAGCTGGGGAAATAATTCTGCAGCTTTATTTCGATAAATTAACCCAGTTCTCATCACGTAGTGAAACTTATCCCTGTGGCGAGCAAGAGGATGTGGGTCCACCAGTCTTCCCCGACGATAACCCTCTCTCAATGCCACAGTTGTTGTTTTGCACTTGAGTGAGAGGTAGAATATCCCAGGGTACCTTGTAAATATTCGAGTAAACTTGTGTGGAAGATTCAAATCCTCCCTCAAGCTCCTCAGGTAATTCCTTTTAGTCTTCTTATAAATAGTCAAGCTCAAAAATTCATGCAGCACCCCGACAACCCTTTTCTCCATAAGCTCACTATTTGGATCAATTCCCCTCGGATCCTCATAAGGTGAAATGTAAGGCAACTTTTGAAACTCATCCATCCACGCCTTCACCTTCTTCTGTGCCCCATAACCCCTTGGAAAACTCATAGGGAACTCTAACGCCGCCTTGCCCCTCTTAAATTTCCCATAACCAACAAGACCAATGCTATTAGCATTATCCCTGCTCTCCGTAACACTCTTCTCATTAATCATCTGTAGCTTAGAGACTGAAAATTCTTCCCGCCACTGAACAAGTTTCAAACAGTCCAATCCATTTCTCCCCTTAACATTCCGAAAATTATCTGGATACTTTTTAACTAAATTGCGGTCAAAATCTTCAGGCAATCCCAAGTCCCATTTTAATGAATGTAACGATTGCAAAGGCACCTGTAAACATGTAAAAGAATCGGTGAATACTGAGTAGAAATCCAAAAAATAAACGAATAAACGTTGTAGTTTTCCTTTATTGACACCAGATACAGAACAATTCGACATGCTCCCTCGGACCAACATAATTTCAAAATTATGTATATACTGAACCTTTTCTTTTGGTACATAGCAAATATTTTAGGGAATGGCTGGTGTCGCATCTAAAGCTGTGCGACTGTGCTCACATGTGAGCCAGAACACAAGTATTAATTCATGCAAATTACTTAGCCAAGGTCTGCCTCATTCCAACGTGGGAGATGAGAATTGAACCATTTGCCATTTGGGCAAGTATGACCCACTGAGCACCCCGAAACTTTTTCTCTGATTTCTCAATTACTTTTTCTGGACCACTATAATTTCAAAGACAAAAAAGCTCATGTAAACGTTTGAAAGAATAAAGATCAGAAGCACCATTTTGTCCAGATGTTTCTTCAAATGCTCGTATATTTCAATCCAAAATATGTTCACGTGCCTACGCATTCACACAAAGACATATCTCTACATCTCCTTCTCAGTGAACTATACACAAACTTAAAATATTTCTTGGTTCAGTCAATAAACTGATAAACTGAAGAATGAATAAAACCCAAAAAAAACAGTATTCTGAGCATTTTCCCCTGGCACATTGGTCATAAATCATATTTGCAAGTCTCCAAGTCCAACTAATGATGATAACACTCCAACCAGGAAAAAAGAAAATAAAAATTTGTAGAAAGTACGAGATATATGCATTGCTCCTTATTCCAATAGCCAAAAAGATCTAGTATAGACCCCAAATCTAAAATCTTATAATCAATTTTCAGTTCTAGCAGTACAAAAAACTAATGCATACAAAAAAAAAAAAACCAATAAATGAAATTTTACCATTTTATTCTGGGTCATCATGAGCACCTTGCAGAGCCTCTCCACAGTATCAGCTTCGCACTCCTCAAACACTCTCATTTCTCTCTCCTGCAGCATTTGGGCCAACTGTGTAAGCCTAAAACAGGGCAAAGATGGATATTTGGGGTGAGGGTACTCTTCGAACAGCGTGGGGTGCCGCCGAATGAAGCGTAGTGTTGGGACGGTGAGGCCCAACAGCTTTTGGGAATCCAAAAGTGATTTTGCGGTTAAGTAGCCTGCGGAGGAGCGGGTAATAGCGTCTTTTACTAGACATGCAGCCTTAAGGTCTGTTTGGACGTCGATTATGTGGTCCAGCGAGCGATTTTTTACCCATTTTAAACGCACTTTTACTATTGAGCGGTGATGTTGGAAGTTGTAATGAGCTGATTTTATAAAAGAAAGGAGAAAGTTCTTTCCCAAGTTCATGAGTATAAGAGTGTGGGCGTGCTTCTGTTTTATGCACGTATTAGCGTGTGTTCGTGGGGATATCTGTATGCCTGTAATGATTAAGGGTTTTTGCGGAGTGAAGAGGGTGAGGGGGAGAATTTGTAGGTGACAAAATTTTTGTCATAGGCTTATGAAGCAGGGCGGCTACAGTTATATTTGTGCCTACTATTTTAATGTCGTCTGTATCAAAACTTCGGTATAATTTGCAGAGGCCCAATTTGAGGATTCAAACAAGCAAGAGAGCACTTTCAAGATATGAACAGCTCACATCAAGGCTCGCTGGCTCTCTAGTTTTCGCGAGTTATAAAATTGAATTTCATGAAACCACAATGGCATGTTTGATTTGTGAACCCATTCTGCAAAAGAGTAAAGTTCGAACATATCAAATCCACGTTTCAACAGAGTGACAAAATAAAGTTCTCAAACTGATTTTTCAAAGCTATCTACAAAAAATATCATGTAATAACATTTGAGTTGCCTACAATTAGGAAATAGTTAGACAATTATTCATTATCACAGCTATTGAATGAATAACTGGTATTCTTCTTCATTACATAAGAAATATAGACTATTATTCTGAGTAACAAACAATTTTCAAATGAAAATTAGACTAAAGTGGATTAATTAACCTAAAGGAATAATTCTAGTCTTCTACTCTAATTTGACTTACTCTAGCATTTGTTGGGCTCTAACATTTATCCTTCCAGCCAAGCGATCTCCTTAGACTAATAACACAGGTGGCACGGTAGATCTGCTGGCTTTGAATCCTAGCTTGCGTAGACAAGGAAACCTAAGCACTGCACTTGTGGTGGGAAGGTAATTTTCACAAATCAGAAAGAGTTAGATCTAATAGCATGCATCTAATCTAGAAAACAAAAGCAAATTAAAAGGTGAGTATGTAACAAGGAACTTTATACTTTAATTTTATATCCATCTACACATAGGCAGACCTAGAGTCAACTTTTAGGGGGGCTAAAATATAGAAAAAGTCAATAAATAGAATCATTTTCTTCAACTTCATTTAATCAAAACAGCTTCATCCTCTTTTCAAATTCCCCTTCGTATTTTGCTCCAGCAATTAAAGCTCCCATATTCAATGTTATAAGCCTAACATGAGCAAGATTACACCACTAACAATTCTTTGAGCCAATCCCTCAGCCCCCACAGTTTTGTCCCCTCCAGTTTTACCCATGTTAGTTCATGAGCAGCAGCAAGGGCCTCATTGGTTCTGTGGGTGAATTTGACAGGATTCATGGTGGGAATGAATTTTACTTTTCATTTGTCCCCATCTCTTGAAAGTGTTACATTGTTGAGGCAATAAATTAAAATCTGCTGAAAAAAATTTGATATTTCTGGTTCGAGGCATTGCTCAAAAACAAGAAGCAACAATATCTTAACAATAAAAAAGGAGGCACTGAAAAATTTAAAATTTAGTATTTTTACCACAATATTCAGCTGCCCAGGTGGTTTAATTGCAAGAAGAAATATTTAATTATGAATTAATAACTCTTGGTAACAGTAATCTGCATCAAATTAGATAATGAACTTGAAACCGGAGGCTCAATGCATTGGCGGAGCCAGAAATTTTACTTTGGGCAAAAATTAAGTAGTAAATTTTTTTTTGAAATCATTAACACTAATGAAAATATTTCAATACAACTTCACTTTCAACCCGAACAACAATATTGCTTTCATCCCGAACATCACTTTCTACATGAATATCACTTTCATCGTGAACAACACCAATTTTAACCCAAATAACTCTTTCACCTTGGACAATCCTGCTAGATTTCTTTACATCAATATTTTTCTTTTCAATAAAAAATGGAGCTTTCGTTTTAAAAAATCTCCTATTAACTGTTGACATTAAATTCAATAATATTTAAATAAGCAATTACTATAAAGATTAAAAAATCAACAAAGTTTAAATAACTATTTAAAATATCAACAATGTCTAATGAAATACTCGCTCAATATTCATTTGTACGCCGACAAAGACAACAATCTAATAACAATGCGCAACAAAATAGAACGGCAAGGCAATAACAAAATCAAAAGAAATCGTTTAAATATAAACTATCAGGGGCGGAGCCACCTGGGGTCTAGCGGGGACAGTTGACCCCACTGGATTTAGGTCCTAGGTATTTCATCTACTACACTTGAGGGGGCGGCAATTCCAAAGGCAAGGAGAAAGCCATAAACAACCAAATCAAAATTTCAAGAGAGATATTGTCGAGAAAATTGCTGTTGCGCAGAGGAAGATTACCATCAAGAAACAATAATTTTGGAAAAAATAAATTGTAATGTGAAAAGGAGAATAGCAATAAGGCTGGACAGAATCTTAGATGCAGGTTGTGTTGAAATCATTCACAATAATCAAATCGTGTGCAAAAGCAACAAATAAAGCTCAATAAATTTAAAGCATGTTTCTGCACAAATAAATCTGATATTACCTTCCAAGTTTGGTGATGAAGAAGATGACTTCTCCTACAGAAAACACTGGAATTCTGTTATACAACCCTTTTTCCCTCTCCTTCACAGTAAATTGTTCCCTATTTTGAGTGTAAATACTAAGGATAAACCCTTTCCCGCTTGTCCCCTTCTATTGCTCTATAACACTACGAGCTTTTTAATCAACCTATGGGTGTGTACGATTCCAAGCATTGAATTTGAGTGCAAAATAAAAAGTGAGAATTGAATTGTTAAGAACTTTTTCAAAAGAAAAAAGTTGACAAATTTTCCTACAAAAATAAAACATCCTCAACATTTTTGTTGTTTTCAAGAGAAATGTTGTTTTTTTAAGATAAATGAGGAAAAAGGTTTTACAAGGAAAAAAAATACAAATCAATCAAAACATATAACTGAAAAATACGTAGAAAAATATTTTTTCTATGAAAAAATATGACTATCAAACACAGTTAGTTAGAAAATAAGTAGAAAAAAGACTTTTCCTATGAAAAATGTATTGCAATCAAACACTCCTTAATATATCCTTAAGGGTGTGTTTGATTGATTCCATGGAAAAGAAAAGATTTTCCATGTAAGTAGGAAAAAAAATCACATATTTTGGCAAGAAAATATTTTTCAACTTTTCCTTCTTAACCATGCTTTAAATGATTGTACCTTGGAAATCATTTTCATTTTCTATGTGCAATCAAACAGCCAAAGATGAAAAATATTTTCTACTGATGTGACAAGATTTTCCATGGATTAGACATTTTCCATGGAAAATCTTCCAATCAAACACACCCTAATTTTTTGTTTGGAAAAATCTGGTGATTAATAAATATTTTGAAAAATAATATTTAAAGAATTAATTAATTCAAATAATTATATTTCTAATATCACATGTATGTTTGAATTATGACTACATGTTTGAATTATGACTGTAACTCTTTTTTCAAATACTATTGTGATCTCTATTGTGATGCATGCAACTCTTTTCTTCATTTATTATGTCACTCACTATATAACTTATAATAATGTTTCGTCGAAAATTTTTACGTTATTCGTATTAGTATCATGTGACATCTGTTGTGTGACTGTGAATGCCTCAATTTCAAGTATGTGCGATCTGTATTAGTATTTTTTGATATATATGTTGTGTAGTTGCTAATATGACGAGTGAGAAAAAATAAGAAGCTTCAATATGATTTTGGTGAAAAGAAATAACTAATGAGTGATGTTGTTAAAATAGATTAATGTGAGAGAAAATATAATTATAAATATATCACATTGTTACCTTATAAACACATTAACTTGTGCCACATACTAAATCGGTTACATAAGATAATTTTTTAAAAATTATCTTTTTTTATGATCTAATTATGCAAAATTTACAATATTTTGTTATTTCTCAAAATGTTACTTTAATTATTCATACTTACTAATTGTTCCCTTTAATCAATTTTGTCTAACTGATTATTTGATCTATAGTGTGAAAACATTACTTATGTCTATAGAAATCAACAAGTAATAATTGTATGTTTATCCCATTGTGATTCAATATTAATATAATACACCTACAACAATATAATAATATAATTGTCCAAAATATTCTTTAACAAAAACATTATGAGTAAATCGGACATTATTATAACACTCCATGCAAAATATTTCAAAATGTTATTCATTTGAAGAAAAAGACTAACTTGTGAGATATAATAGAATATATGCGAGATATCATGAGGGAGTTTTGGAAAAGTAGAATTTTAAAAAGAAGGAATATTACAACACGCTTTGGTATAAGAGAGAGCGAACTTGTCTTTGATATAAGGAGTATAGAAAGAAAATATCTAGATTGACTTTAGTTTTGTCCACCAATTTTGCACAGATTATTTTTATCATTAATCTCAAAATAGTGTTCAATGTCATCTTTAATCTCTAGTTCTAATTTATAGGTTATTTCATAAGAAATCGATCGTTTATTATTTAGTTATTTAAATTTGATATGTAATTGTCGAAGATATATGACAATAAAAATTGTAAATTTTAATAGATATTAAGATTTAAATAAATTGAATAATAGCAATCAAATTGAATGTTTCTATAATATAAATTAAAAATTTATCGAATTTTTTTTTTTTAATATTTGCTAATTCAATTTTATGTTAATAAAAATTTATCGAATATGTTTTTTTAATATATGCTAATTCATTTTTTTTATGAGTAAAATGATTGATATGCAAATTATCTTGATTAGATAATTTATAGTTAAATGTATTTTTTATGATAATAATTATTTGGTCACCAAATTAAACAACTCATTTTTAACATAAAAAATTATCATATTAATATCTCATACATGTAATTTTATTATTAATAATTGCGCTTTCAAATACATTCGACTTTATATTATTATATTATATTAACTATTTTTCTCACGACATATTTAAATTTAGTATAATATTTCGAGATATTGGTAAATATTTGCACTTGTAAGTATGTTAACTATATGTTACACTCTCAATTGTGACATAATCGAAGATTCTAATGCAACCAACACTAACACTCAAAAATATGCTAGGAGTATGCGAGTGCATACTACATGTGAGGAGCCAAAAGCATGTGAGAGAATCAAGGTGTGCGAGATAGAAAAGGGCCAAAGGCTGATACAAAATGTAGTCAAATATTAAAATTAGCTAACAGTGTAGATGGCCGATCTACATATTTTTCAAAACTTTGAAAAAGTTTGCAAAGACTATAAACATGGAGAATGTCAATTATAGAGTATTCCATTAGAAAAACTTGATGGAACATTCTAGAATAAAGAAAAGATATGCAAGATGATTTTGTATCCAAATGTCCCATTTAAGAAGTTGTAGGAAACTTGTAATAGTTGTCTAGAAGGTTGTAGAAATAACATTGCTAGAAGAAGCAATGTAAACATCTACGAATAATAATCTAGAAAAAGAATGTCAACGGTAGAACAAAATTAATCTCCGTCGTCCATTTAAAAATATGGAATTATAAAAGATCAAAGAAACCTAATTTGTAACAAAGTGAAAAGTCAGTTAAGAGCTACCTACCGAGAGTGAAAGTCATGAAACTACGTTGTAATATTCTTTGAAAATTTATACAAGATTTGAAATTTCTCTCTTAATTATCTTGTCTATTACTTGCCTTTTTTTAAAAAAGTTCCTTACCATACTTTCTAGTGTGTCATCTATTATACATACTAGTGTCAACAGTCAAGTGAGACTTACTTAACTAAGACTGTAAATTGGCGGAATTGAGTAACTCGTGAGTTAGAAAAAGTCAAGTCCGTAATATGTAGATGAGTTGTATTTATTTTTAAGGATATTACTCCCCCACTAGACCAAATCATTGGCAGCGCCCCTGTAAACTATTATCAATAGCAATTACCAAATATACAAATGTCGAAAAAATCACTAACTATAAAGAAAAAAAATCTGAAACTCAAAAGTAAAATGTACAAAGCTATATAACCATTACAATTTACACAAATGCTAAAAATACCAAACAAAAAATACCGGTTCTCACTCCGCACTCGCTAGACGCCCGTTGAAGTTTTTAGTCGCCCATCGGAGAAGAAAAGAAACAGAGTTGGCCAACTGAGTTAACGGATTTAGTGCTGATTTCGGCTGATTGGAGCTTAAATTGGAGGAAATTGAGTGAAAAATGAAAATAGATTAAATGAGTGCTATCGAATTTAGGGCGTAACAGATCATGTTCATTTTCACAGATTGAATAGATTACTTCAATTTGGGCTGAATTGAAACACTCATGGCTTGCGGACTTGAGCTTATGCAAGTTTGGACTGAAACTTTAATTAAAACAATAGAAAATTACACCACATACTTGTCTTTGTACAAATAATTACAATATTTCAAACATTGTCATTTAATTTTAAAAATATGTATATTTTTTTATATTTTATAATATATTAAATTAAATTAGTTTAATAAATATGAAAATCAATTTCTTCACGTTCCTATATTCTTGCTCTCAAAATTCAAGATGAATCCCTAAATTGTAGCCATTTTTTTTAGAGCCCCCAAAATGCAGGTGTTTTTAGTATAGCCGAATGTTCCTGTAATTGCAAAAATCCTAAAACACGTTGAACTTCATAGTCGTCTTTGTCACGAGGTTAAAGCTTCAAAATTGAAGAACAAAAACAGCAATAATGGATACCCAAAAATCATACAGATAAGTTTTGTTTTAATTCTTTTTCCATGAGTGTGAATATATAGATACAGCTTGTTTCGTATGTTGTTAATGGTTATGGAACAAGAAAAAATGATTTCTGTTACTTTTCTTTTAGCAATTAATAATAAATGGATACAGATTCGTTCTAATTGTGGATGATTAATATGATGATATGCTACATTTAATGTATGGGTTTTCTAGAGCATTTCAGGTTAGTAATTGTACTTTTCATTACTATAAATAGTTTACACCTCATTAGTTACATTTCACTACTTTGTTGATTACTTACCT
The DNA here is from genome assembly GCA_030279155.1 of Forsythia viridissima. Classification (NCBI taxonomy): domain Eukaryota; kingdom Viridiplantae; phylum Streptophyta; class Magnoliopsida; order Lamiales; family Oleaceae; genus Forsythia; species Forsythia viridissima. The sequence continues at coordinate 19,016,512 of CM059044.1, read as the reverse complement.
TTCGATTATTTCATTTAAAGTTTTGGATTTACAAAACTTTTTCCTGAAAGTGGTGATAAATTCATACAGAAGGAACACGATGGATTTTTGTAGTATTTTAAACTGGGATTCTCATCAGCAGACGCATGCAAATACCTATACCACATTTATGTCTGCTATAGAGGTATGTTCAATACATTTGTCAATCATTGTTTAAAAAAAATGTACTCATTTTATATTGGAAGTTCATGATTTCGTAGATTCGTGCTTTGGCCACGCTTCAACTAATAGATATAAAAGCAGCACAACTGTATGTTGTTACATTGTCCCATCTAGAAGACACAGTAGATGCCTGTTTTGATTCACTTGTGCACCATCATGTATTTGGATGTGAAGATGAAGACGAGGGTGAACCAGAAATAGACATACATGATGTCAAACCATCACCGGAGAGCCATAGACATTTCTTTGAGTAGCCTAGTTGGTCACCATATCTTGAGATGCCGAGTACTTACCTGCCTAGGGAAAAGTGGCTGCAAAATCATCGTGATCAGAACTAGACCCAAAATGTTCCAGAAATGGATTACATTTCTACCATGCCTCTGAACATTCCACATCCAGACTATGTCCTTTCATCTTCAGACTACGTCTCTCCTCATTTTCATGATTATTTGACTACTAAGCAAATGAGTTTGTTGTTTGCTCAGCAACAACCTTACTTCGACACTCAATTGGATACCACTAGATCCGATCTATTTGAGAGATGTGATCAGATACAGGCACAAATGTCGAACACTAGCACAGAGTTTTTTGGTAGATGTGAGCAGCTACAAGAGTACATTGACAACAAGTTCAGCACGTAGCAAGCAGAGCAAGCTCAAATGTTTGGATCGTTGCATGATGATATCGTTCAGATATGCGGAGAGAGATGCAAGACTCTCTTCGTCAGATTCAGGGCATGTTGGCCAAGGAAGAAGTTCCAATTTGCAAGCAGCTTTCAAGGATGCAGATTTTAACGTGGGCACTAGTCAACCGCCTGATGTTATAAACCCTACACCTGTTGTTGGCCGTCAACAGTATGTTTCTGCAATGCTACGTAGTCCTTACACAACTGGTGATCTTAAGCGTGAGAAGAAAACATCATCATCCACATCTATCCCTCTGCATATTTCTAGCTTATGCAATATTGATAGGCGAAAGGAAAATGCTCTAATTGGCTAGAAGCAACGTGCTAAAAGGAGTATTCCAAATTTCTTGTGATGATTAAACTATCATTGATTATGTTTGTATATTACACTAATTGTTAGTATTTCGTTTTGTCACAGAGATCTTCTAGACTTACCTTGGAAGTTATCACAAAGAAATGTCTACACAACATCGAGAAACATAATTACTCATTCGACCCCGGGGTAAGATTTTCTATGAAATATTATTGATATTGATATTTCCTTCAATCATAAACGAAATTATTGTAATATACTTTTTACTACATCGCGACGACAGGACCTTGAGCATGCTATGTTCTTGATACACTCGCTGGCATGCAAAATACAGATATTTTTCGAAGCGATATGCAGTATTAGACCCGAATTTTGATGGACTTCTTGGTTTTGTCTAGAATAAACAACTTGATCGTAATGGCCAACAGATTCATGGCGTAACGCCACCTTACTGTCCAATTATGTCAGGGTATCCGCTTAATGCAAGTCCAAGAAAGTGTGGAAAAAAATAGAAGGATTGTGGCCACTTATTGTTCTCATACTGCATAGAAAACAAAATTTAGGTCCATTTCCACGTTGACTTGAAGTCATAGAAGTTGACGGTGTTCGATAACAACCAGAGTTGATATATCGATGTCGTCATGTACACCGTACACCCACGCTGCTCTATGCATATGTCTCATACCGGATATGATTTGGAAGTTCGAAGTATCGCAAGATCGTCGAGAGTTTTCCAAGAATGAACTGTTACAGTAGTGGTGAAAACCAGCAAATAAGATTCTCATCTTCGACGTTAAAGGTTATATGAGTTTCATATTCGACAGAAATATACAAAATCCAACTGCTTATATAGATTTTCATTGTTTAGTTTTACAGTCATGATAGCGGGGTATATGTAATTAAATATGTGGAGTGCTTCCTGGCTGGAATTTCTTTAGACGTTGTTACGGAACCAAATAAACTTGTTCAGGATAAAGCTCGTCGTGGACTTTTTTTACAATAAATTTTTCTTCTTCCCCAATGAACAACATGAAGAATAGTAGACATAGAATATTACTACGTATTTTCTTGCATAAACAAAGTATGTTTTATCATTTATTCGTTCAATGTATTTTAGTAATGGAATTATTTCTATTGATGACCGGCCTTTTCTGTGTAATTTCTACTCAGTGATAACTAGCAGTATTGCATTCCCCAACATACAAGTCTCTATTATATTGAGTACTTACAAAATATCTAAATAGAATCTCTATCGACAGAGTTATTCTCAATAACAATCAACTTTAAGTCTACAAAACAGATATTCTCAATCACAATCAACTTTACATCTTCATATAATGTCCATCATACTACTGAAAAGTACAGTCTCAAAAATTCTTTAGTAATTATTTATTTAATGAACTATAAAAAGTTGGCTTTTTTCAATTCAGTATTGCTATATTTAGCTGTTTGTGTATACAATATCTATCCCAAACAATACTCCAAAACAGACAAGTCCAGCAACAACTAATCATCCAGAAAGCTCATAGAGCACACCCATTATTTTAGATGACAATGAGACCAACAATTCTATCAGGGACATATCACCGATCCCGTTCAATTATTTAATAGATTACTCGAACGAAGAGGACACATCTGATGATGACGAAGACACCTCCTTACCTCCATCTCCTAATTAGAACCATAAAGTCATTGTTATATGATCTGATGATGATGGCGAAGAATCTGGTGTGGAAGAAGGATAATATGCTTCGATGTAGTAAGGTGGAATCTAACATTTTCCAATTGACTTATTTAGTATAGTTTACTTTGTATGTTATTATCACGTAGCTTGTTTTTGTACAAATTACCCATGTACTATGTTCTCAATTTCTACAATGTACGGTTCAACATTGTTATTCCAAAAGTAAAATAAAATACACGTGTATTTCAAGTCAATGTCCACATTTACAATTATGAGAAATAAATTATGCAAAATGTCAGCGACAAAGTGGTATAGGATTTGTACATATTTGACAGTTATGACCATTGTTGCCACATCGACTATTCTTTCGAGAGTGACTTGAACTTCATGTTGTGAACGTCGGCATTGGGTAGAGAGACGACCGAGTTGATGGCGTATTAGTGGGGACAATGTATGGTTTGTTACAACATTAGGTGGAAGGCTACACTGGCTGTCATGTTCTATAGGGTTTATGGTATCAAAATATGCTCCGTGCCAATACTCAATGGTGTAATATGGTAAACAAATCATAACAACTTAATCATTAATATGTGACTGATCTCGTTGCATACTTGCAAGACATGTGTTGTAATTGAAGTTCCCGACAACTGCAGCTCTTTTCCAAAAGATTAACGATGTGTAAGTCACTACCAATACTCACCTGGTGCAAAGCATTGGTTACCTAGTGAACTCGCAATCTAGTTCCTGAGTTGAATGTCGAGCGAAGTTCCACTTCAATTTTCGGTACAAATGCAGTTGTACATTTTTCACTTAAGTTACGACGTCCGAAAAACCATCATTGGAGAACGGACTGTATGTACTCAATTAAATGTATAACAGGAAAACGACGTTGTCGACGCAATAGAGAGTTCAATGACTCTGCATTGTTAGACGTCATGACGTTATATCGATCTCTACAAAAATAAAATCTAGACCAATATTGGACCCCTTCAATACCAACTATTCATCCAGCCGTTGGTTCATTAATTGAATTTGGTGTATAAAATGTCAAATTCTTCAATCATATATACATGAGCTGCCCTAGAAAATCCAACATGTTTATCCCTACCATAACGCTTACGAATATTGCTTTCGAGATGCCACATGTAACACCCAAGTTGTGCTTCAAGAAACCACGCATGCACACCATTCACTATACCATTATGCTTATCTGATACAAAAACCAATTAGGAATGATTCCAAAAATTCCTTCAACTTCGTGGAAAACCAAAACCATGAAGCGTCATTTTTTGAGTCTACAATTCCACAAGCAATAGGATCATTTACTTGTTAGCATCTTAACCAGTGATTACGAGCAAAGTTCCTTTGGACTTGTCCTTTAGATGAGTACTGTCAATGCAAATAACATTTCGTATATATGATACAAATCCTTGTATACAAACACCGAATGCAAGAAAGAAGTACAAGAACATGTTCTGATCGTCTCTTTCAATATACGTAAGTGTTCTGGGGTTGTAGACCTTTAGTACATGGCAGTATGATTCTAATTTTTTGTAACTTTCCTACTCCGAGCCCATTACGAGAACAAGTTCATTTTCTTTTTTTTTTCAAGTCTTATCGTAACTAATAGTTACACCTAAGTCTCTTTTGACATCTTCAATTATTCCTGTTAGGACGTGCAGTTTATTGAAATCGTTCAATCAATGAGCAATGTGACAAACAATTATATTGCTTGTTGCCTGTCTGCGACCATTGATTTGATAATCCGTGGCACAAGTGAGGTTATTCTCAAATTTTTGAACTCTAAAGATGTCATATCACTTCACTTTGGAAGCACGCAACTGCCACTTACAATTACTGTCAACACAAACAAATAACTAAACTGCATGCAGGGGTTGTTGCAGCATCAATGTGCGATGTAGAACTTCTCACGCTCGGTACACAAATTACACACTTTAACATTGTCGACATCGACACAAGTTTAGTTGTTCTCTTTATTTCAAATCACAAAATTTTAATTTGGCATTAAATAATTAAAATTTCAAATGGAATAAGTGTGAGTGATTTTGTAGTACAAAATGAAATGTAATTAAAGTAGTGTAATTTGTTTGTCATGAGCTAATGTAATTTATTTTTGATTTCTTGTGAAATGGAGATATGAACATTGTGAAATAGTGATATGAACAGTTAAAACCAAATATTATTGTGTTATTCACATATATTGAAAATGATTAACAGCAAAACTTACCTTGGAGAAAAATATTTTCAGACCAGTGTGTTTTTCTTTATGCGTCAAGATTCTCACTTTGTGTTAAAATTATTTTTTTAATTTGTTTGACATTGTATTTTTATTAATCTATTGGTTAATAGGATAATCTAACAATGTAGCTTGTTTTGAAACTCACCAAATTAGTACCATACAAAATATGTTTACAATCACAATCACAATCACAGCCGCACAAAGTTAAAATTATTTTTAACAAAAAGATATTTTTGATATTTTATCCTTAAAATGGGCATTCTTCTAATTAGTTTACAAAACGTGGTTTTTTCAAAACAACATAACATATTTAGGTATAAATCAAAATTCTCCTTATTTAAATTTTGGATTAGGGTCACTTTGATTAATAGTTTGTTTGCTTCAAGTTAAATTATAATTAAGTTGGTTAAACATAAATTTTATCCACACATTCCATAGGACCACAACTTACTATACATTTATTATTCACACAGTCTATATAAAAATTTAGATTTTCATAAAAAAATAAAATTCTACCCTTATTCTTAATTAAATACAGCGGAAGAACGGTGGACGGAGAGCAGATGACGACAGGCAGATGAGGGCAGTAGTGGAGGGCGGCAATGGAGATTAATTTGTTTTATATTATAAAGGGTACATTTGTCTTTTTTTTTTAAAAAAAAAAATGAATGAATCTTTGTTCATAGAAAAAAATTTGTCATCCTCTTTCTGAGGACAAAACTTATCTTTATTTTTGCTTAAATTATTATCCAGACATTAATTCCGCTCAAATATAAGATAAATTTTATACATTATCTTTAACCATTGACTATATTCCAAAGAGACTCTTATGGCTTCTCCACTAGTCAAAAGATTAAACACAAGCTGCCTAACATGTATAATTTATCATAATTAAGGAGAATAAAAACTAAAAAATAGAAAAAGAAAATTCAAACCTTAAGATGTGCCATTGTGGACTCCAGCAACTGGAACTTGGAAGAGGAAGAGAGAATCGAGAGATTTAGTCTATGTTTGGCTAAACTTAAATTATAATTTAAGATTGTCAAAATAGTCAAATATATTTTTTATCCACATATTTTGTACCACTCATAACTTACTATCTACTTATTATCCACATATTCAATAAGACCTACAATTTATAAACATTTAAAAAATAATTGGAAAAACTTGATAAGAGCCCTACATTTTGTAAATATATATAAAAATACCCATTTTTTAATTTTTCAAGAAATACCTCATTTTCATGATTTTTTTAAATATACCTTATTTTCATTAAAATCAATATTTTATAATTAATCTCTTTTTACAATTTAATAAAAAATATTATTTTCATTTAAAATCTATATTTCAATTTTTCATTATCTAAACTTATATTATTTTCTTTTAAAACCAATATTTTAGTTTTTCATTATCATAAAATTATATTATTTTTGTCTAAAAATATCATATTTATATACTATTTCCAATATATTAATAATTATAATAATATTTTTTAATTTATTTTTTTGATTAATTTTTTAAAAATACATTATTTTCATTTAAATCAATATTTCAATGTTTCATTCAAAATATAAAATTTTTACTTGCTCATTTTTATTGAAATTTATCTATTTTTATAAGTTTTTTAAAAATACATTAATTTCATCTAAAATCAATATTTAAAATTTTCAATTGAAAACACCAATTTTACCCAAATAACATATATGTTACCATATATTACTTCCTCATTTTCATTAAAATCAATATATTACAATTTATCTCATTTTATAATTTTTTTAAAAATACATAATTTTTATTTAAAATCAATATTTTAATTTTTTATTCGAAAAACAACATTTTTACACGGGTTACATATGTGTTACTTCCCCATATTCATTAAAATTAATAGTTTAAAATTTATCTCATTTTATAATTTTTTTTGAAATACATTAATTTCATCTAAAATTAATATTTTGATTTTTCAATTGAAAACAATATTTTTACAAATGTAACATATGTATTCTTTCTCATTTTCATTAAATCAATATTTTACAATTTTTCTTCTTTTATAATTTTTTTTAAAATACAATATTTTCATATAAAATCAATATTTAAATATTTCATTTGAAAAAAATATTTTTGCACGGGTAATATGTTACCATACGTTGATTCCCCATTTTCATTAAAATACATATTTTACAATTTATCTCATTTTATAAATTTTTTATAAAAATACATTATTTTCATTTAAAATCAATTTTATCAATTTTTTTCATTTGAAAGCAACATTTTTACACGAGTAACATATATGTTACCATGTGTTACTATATGTTATTTCATCGTCTTCATTAAAATCACTATTTTACAATTTATATCTTTTTTATACTTTTTAATAAAATACATTATTTTATTTAAATCAATATTTAATTTTTTTAATTTGAAAATAATATTTTTACACTGAGTAACATATTTTTGTCATATGTTACTTCCCCATTTTCATTAAAATTAAATTTTTAAAATTTATCTTCGTTTAAATGTTTTTTAAAATACATTATTTTAATTTAAAATTAATTTTCAGCTTTTGAAAACAACACTTTTATACTTAATAAAACATGTGTTACCCTATGCAGCTTAATCATTTTCATTAAATCAATATTTTATAATTTACCTCTGTTTATAAATTTTTTTAAAATACATTATTTTAATTTGAATCAATATTTCAATTTTTTATTTGAAAACAAATTGTGTTACACTATGTTAGTTCCTCATTTTCATTTAAATCAATATTTTATAATTTGTCATATTTTATAAATTTTTAAAAAATACATTATTTTAATTTAAAATTAATTTTTCAAATTTTCATTTGAAAACAACATTTTTACCTTGAGTAACATATGTGTTTCACTATGTTATTTTATCATTTTCATTAAAATAAATATTTTATAATTTATCTATTTTTTTAATTTTTAAAAAAAATACATTGTTTTTATTTAAAATCAATATTTTAAATTTTCATTTGAAAATAACATTTTTACATGGGTACACAAAAGTGTTATCCTATGTTACTTATTTGTTTTCATTAAAATTAATATTTTATAATTCTTTTATCTTTTATATATTTTTAAAAATACATTATTTTTGTTTAAAATCAATAATTAAATTTTCATTTGAGAACAAAAATTTTACAATATATGTTATCATTATTAATCGCATTTCATCATCACCACAACTACCACTCGCCTTATCCCACTACCACCATCACAATCGGGTTTAGATCTGATACTACCACCCAAAACCAAAATTACCTCCACCACAATCAAAATAACACATTTGTTGCCATAATTTAAATTAGAGTAACACGTGTTAGTTGTAAGATAACACGTGTTATAATCACCACTATCTTTTCTATCCACCAACACTGCCTACCACCACTGCTAATTTAAATTGTGATAACACATGTGCTACTCTAATTTAAATTATGGTACACGTGTTAGATTAATTTAAATTAGAATAACACATATGTTACTTGTAGGGTACATATGTTACCACAACCGTCATCTTTCCCCACCACCGTACAACTCCAGAACCACCACAACCACTGATCGACCACATCTACTAATTTAGAATTTAAAATTTAAAATTAGAGTAACACATGTGTTACTTGTATAGTAACACGTGTTACCACCAAAAGTACACACATGATACTTGTTACCACACGATTACGATATGGCCGCCACGTCAGCACAAGCCCCACTTAAGCCCAGTAAGGGCCTAGTTCGTAATCTAACAAGAGCCCTACCTGGGCCCTGCTAGGGCCTTGGAATGGCCCGTCACGCACTTGGGCCTCCGGCAGCCAGAAATCCGAGAGTCATGTGGAGGGCCTCGGCGCCCTCATGTGAACCATAGGGCCTCGTCAGGCCTCGCATCGTTCGTAACCGGCGAGCAGTCCACGATATGCCAGGGCAGCCAAAGAAGTAATTAAAGAAAGATCACGTTGATTTGGTGCACAAATCCTCACAAGGAAACCGGATCATAATCTCCCAAAATCATGCAGCGTGATAAACTCAAAGAAAGAAGATAATCCCGAAGATTGCATGGATAAGGAAGGATCTTTATCACATAAGGAAGGAGGATCCGATTGAGTGTCAAATTGATTGGTCTCCTAAATCAATTAGATCTCTGGCGCTATAAATACAACGTCTCCGGTTGTTCCAAGGTACGCACTTTTACGCTTAAGAATCCCACCCTAAACTCTGCTCAAACCTCTGCCTGCTTGTCTCTCCCACACCCCTATTTTGTTCCCGCCCCCGTGTATTTCTTATATACCGGCTGTTGACTTGATCGTCGGAGTGCCAACGATCGCCGGACCCTTTTTCTCTGGAGATCTTGGTGCCTAACGGTCGTCCTAATGTGCAGGTAACTTACGGGCTGGCAGAGGAGTGATTGGAGATTTGTTGGCACGTGGACTGGTGCAGGTTCAGACGTTAACAGATTGGCGCCGTCTGTGGAAATCGAAAAACCTTACACGACCAAGTGCTTGTGGTAAAACGTGTCGTCTACCCGACGAAGCATGACATCCGAACAGTCCACAGAAGAAGAGGTGGAGTCCCACCACACCAACCTGCGACAGGAGAGCGTTCAGGACCTACAGAACGTCACCCGTCGCAGAAAGAGAAGACATCAGAAGAAACGGACGATAGAACAGGAGAACCAGGACCTCAAGATGGACAACGCCCGGATGAAGGCCACGCTTGAACTGTTGGAGAATCAATCCCTCCAATATGGACCCAAGCGCAGCCGTGCCCGGAGGAGTCCCTCACCCACTGGTTCGCTGGACAGCCATGGTTCCCGAGAGGAACCCCCTGTTTCTAACGACCGGAACCCTCGGAATCCAGCTCCGAAGCCTCCGCAGGACGGTCACAAAGGGAGACCCTTCCCTGTACGAGAGAGCCATCCTGTTCCTGCAGCTAGCGTGTTTGACAGGCTGGGAGTAGGGTCTTCGATCGCACCCCCCAGCCCTCGCACAGCAGGCGCAGCGAGCATAACGAGGCCCGTACAGAGAAGAAGAAGGACCCGAAGAATCAAGAAAAGACTGAAGACGAAAAGGAAAGGCTGGAGTGTTATGAGGACGATGACGACGAGAATCTACCCTTCACCAACTACATGAAGGCAATGGAGGTGCCGGCCAACTTCCGAATGCCTATCATGGACAAGTATAATGGGAGAGGTGATCCCACGGACCACATAAACACCTACAAGACAAAACTCCAGGGCCAATCTCCCGCAGTGAAGTGTCGGAATTTCCATACCACGCTCACGGGTGACGCGAAGAGGTGGTACAACAAGCTAAGGCCAGGGAGCATCCGAAGCTGGCCACAGCTCAAGAGGGAGTTCGTCAACGCCTTCATTGGCAACCAGACGATGATTGCTGACATCGTCCAACTTAATGATATCCGGCAAAAGGAGGAAGAAACCGTCAAAAGCTACTTTAAACGATTCAGCAACATCATCAACAAGATCGAGACGGTGACCGACGAGAAGGCCCTGGATGCGTTGATAACAGGGCTCCACATGCGAACCCCCTTTTGGAGAGACGTCCAAAATAGTCAGCCGAAAGTCTACAGCCAGCTGGTGGACATGATCCAGCGCGAAATCCGATCAGAAGAAACGATCGAGAACAGAGAAAGAGCTGAAAATGAGAGAGGAGATCGATACAGGAGAGAGGGGCGTCGCTCCCCAGAACCTTGGTTCTCCTGTTTTCAGAGGAGGCGTTCCCCAGAACCCACCAGCAGCCATTACCGGAGGTTCAATCAAACAGAGGTAGCCCCAGTCCCACGGGCACCAGTAGTGGCCCCCTACCCGCGGTGACCCCACCCAAGTTCTGTCGTATACACAGGACCAGGGTGCATAACACGGAAGATTGCCCGGATGTAAGGGAGCTAATCAACCGCGGGAACGACGGGCCAGGCGAGAGGGATCAAGCGGCGCGAGGACGGCGAGGACCGCCCACACAAGGGCGAAGACACCTCCTCAGCGCCACAACGATGGACCTCGCCGCGACGAAGGGAGGAACGAGGGGAATAGGGACCAACAAAAGGCCGAGAGGCCCCAAGGAGCCCCGCCTGTCAGAGAGATAAATACCATCTTTGGAGGACCATACGTGGGAGGAAGCACGATGAACTCACGGCGTAACTACGCGAATGCTGCCAGGGGGGAACCCCTGGAGAGTTGGCAGGTACACGGGCATCGGCCTAGAATACCGCCAATCTCATTCACTGAGGATGACGAATCCGGGATACATTACCTGTATTGCGACGCCCTAGTGGTGCGCGCCATTGTCGCCAGGAATGGCCTAGGCCGGATGTTGGTCGATGACGGAAGCGCCGTGAACATCCTATTCGGCAATGCATTCGACCAAATGGATGTAGATCACGAACCAACGGCCATCACCGAGCTACTATTTGGTTTCACCGGGGACAGTCTCGTCCCACGAGGAAGGATTACCCTGGCAGTAGATTTCGGGAAACCACCGTGCCACCTCCGGAAGTTCATGAAATTCCTGATAGTGGACACCCGCTCGGCCTACCACGGGGTCCTTGGTAGGCCCGCGCTGAAAGATTTACAGGCGGTTACGTCCATACACCACTTAGCGATGAAATTCTCGACTCCCGGAGGGATAGCTAAGATCCGTGGTAATCAGACGGAGGCACGGGTATGCTACATGAACGCGTTACGAAAAGCTGCTAAGCGCGAGGATATCACCCCGGCCGCAGCAACTTGAAACCCTGCCGACGGCATTTCTGTTTTGTCTTTTCTTTCCGCATTGTTTTGATCTCTTTAGAGATTTTTCCTTTTTGCCGGGCGCCAGGAAACTAGGCGCCGTTCAATAAATATTCGTCTTTTATGCAAGCAACGCGTCCCCCAAACGGAGAGTACAAAGAACACGGCAGCGAGGGAGTATAGTTCGCGGCCAACTCTGATTAATTCGCTGGGTAAACATTTTACGCGTAAGAAAGCGAGTACAAAGAACACGGCAGCGAGGGAGTATGGTTCGCGGCCAACTCTGATTAACTCGCTGGGTAAACATTTTACGCGTAAGAAAGCGAGTACGAAGAACACGGCAGCGAGGGAGTATGGTTCGCGGCCAACTCTGATTAACTCGCTGGGTAAACATTTTACGCGTAAGAAAGCAAGTACGAAGAACACGGCAGCGAGGGAGTATGGTTCGTGGCCGACTCTGATTAACTCGCTGGGTAAATATTTTACGCGTAAGAAAGCGAGTACAAAGAACACGGCACCGAGGGAGTATGGTTCGCGGCCAACTCTGATTAACTCGCTGGGTAAACATTTTACTCGTAAGAAAGCAAGTACGAAGAACACGGCAGCGAGGGAGTATGGTTCGTGGCCAACTCTGATTAACTCGCTGGGTAAACATTTTACGCGTAAGAAAGCAAGTACAAAGAACACGGCAGCGAGGGAATGTGATTCGCGGCCGACCCTATCGAACCGTTGGACAAACAGTCAACACAAAAGTACACAATTAGGATTCATCCGATATTACATAAAATTCGAGCATGGAGCGCGAACCACCCCGCGCTACCGGAGACGCTATTTGGGACCTCGAACTTATGCCCATAATTCTGTAAGCAACACTAAACGCCGATGAGGCCCGAAACAAACATGCAATTCAAGGGCACGATAAGAGCACACGCACACAAGTATGAAAGCACCTCGACACCCTTTTTATTACATACGATACATAATACAAGAGAAGGTGTAACTGCAATATGTTCTAAAAACCTCCGCTGCCTCTCGGGGTCAGCACATAAATGGGGTAACTAGATCTGCTAACCCTATCCCCTGATCCACGCTGGCCCCGCCCAGGTTGGGGAACCTGACTTCACTATGATTGGGAGTCTCCCAAGCCATATATGAGTTAATTTGATGGCTTATTAGACCATACTGCTCAAAAAATGTCGTTGATGCCTTTTTGGGCAGTGGGAGACCCCCCTAGACCGGTCAACCGTTCAGAGGAGGGTCGGGCTAAGGCTGCTAAGCCTAAGTCCCCACCCCGTACGTTTGGTCCCCTGAACGTTGATTGGCCGGATTTTTGGTCCTCTGAATGTTGATTCTCAGATTGACAGGCATCTTGATGGATGCCAGCCCTCCAGCCGCACCACCATCACACGTTTTTTGTCTCTATCTTGATCGCACGATAATGGCAGGTTATGTGCAACAATCTCACGATGGGAGAATCTGATTAGGCTTACATCCTATTTATAAAGGGCTACGTTGGGAAAAGGTGTAAGGCAATAAATACGGTCATAACAGAGAATCTGGAAAGGCGCACGGACGTTCTACCTCCCCAAGGCATTGAAGACGCCAACCTTCTGGGTTCCACCAGATATCTGCGTCATCAATGCTGGGGGAATGATTACCAAATCTAAAGCATCTTTCCCCCCACGCGCGCACAGAATCGAATCGTCGGATAAACAAAAGGTCAAATCCAATTTCGTTTTTCAATTAATTCAGGCATAAAAACTTAAAGATTACAAAATATAAGTGCCCTGCCGCCTCTTCAAGGGTCGGCACATTGTGGGCCTCCCTCCGTTGGAGGAGATGTCTGATCGCCTACGGTATTGGGCCCAGCGTCAGGGACCTGAGCCTCGGCAGGGCCCTGCCGAAGAAAAGAGAGGTCCCATTCTGGGTGAACCTCCATGATGCTCTCCACCAACTGCTCGCCTCCAGCTATCATCAAACGCTGGGCAAGGTCCTGATACTCGGGCGTCTCCACAAATGCATCCTGGTAAGCCTCCACCGCCTTGGCCCCGGCAACCGCGCATTCGGCCCGGAACCTCTCCAGTTCTAGCCTCGTGTCCGCCAACAACTTGCCCTCCTCCGCGACGAGGGTCTCCATCCTGCTAGTCGCGTTGACAAGAGCTTCCTCGGCGGCAAGTGCCCGGTCCTCTGCCAACTTTTGGGCCTCTTCAGCACGCTTCTGCGCCTCTTCGACACTCTTCAGAAGCTCTTCGACTCTCTTCTGAGAGGCCTCGGCAGCCCGCTTTTGCTCTCGGGCGTCCTTCAGGCACTCTTTCGAGGCCTTCAATTCGATCTCATATTTTTCCTTGATGGCCGCCTCCCTACCTACAGAGGCGTCGAGCTTGAATCGAAGTCCCCCTCTTTCGGACTCCAACTGCGCCTTCTCGAGCTGAACAGCTTTCAGCTCGTCGGACAGCTTGGCAGACTTGGCCCCCTCCTCATGGCGCTGGCTGTCATAACTCTCCACAATACTGAACAGCTCTTTGCTCAGCACCAGGCCCCGTATCAGGTTCATTTCCGCCATCTTCAGCCGCTCCCGTACGGTGGCCCCCTCGGCAGTCTTCTCCCATTTCTGGGTCCAGTACTTGTGCACGCTGGCCGCCATCATCGCGGGATGGGCCAGAAGCATTTCGAAGACGGAAGTCTCCAGTTCTCCCCGACGTTGGGTTATCCAGACGGGGCTCCCTTGGTCGGGCGAGGGACCAGGTTTCTTTAAACCCTCGGTTCGCCCCGACTTGCGGGCATCCCCCATAAACCCCCCTTCAGACGCGAGAGCCTTCCTCTTCTGCGCAGGAGCATCGCCCACATCCTCGGCAACGCCCTTCCCTTTGTCTTTGGCTGGAATGCGGCCGAGAGACGGGTCAGTTGCCAAAGGAGAAGGGGGAGGAGGAACGACCTGATTGGGGGCAGGCTCTGGTGGTGCAGCAGCCGGGATACCTTGCGATGGCCCGGGTGCCTCCCGGACAGGCACTTGAGCGGAAGACCCCTCGCCGCTAGCAGGGCAGGCAAGGTGGAGTGTGGGCACGTTTCTGAACCTGAAAGCTGTTAAGAACATACGTTAGTAAGCGGTGCGCCCAGATCATTCCACGCCATGGCATCAGAACACCGAAGCAAGTGAGACTTACACATTAGTCCACAGCTAGCCAAAAGTTTATCGTCTTTCAGGAGATTCCCAAGGCTCCGGAACTCGCTAATGAGGGACCGAACCTTATCCCACTTCGACCTCAGCTCTCCTTGGCTTCTCTTCGGGATCGGTGGCTTCCCGCAATCAGCAAAGAGGAATAAATGCATCAAGTCAGGAATCATAATCAAAATTTCATATGATTGTGGGGAGTTATACCAAGATCCCTGAAATGTCGAGGGATGGACACGTGCGGAAGGGGGTCCTCGGGCGTAAATTCCCAATCCCCGCCAACGAAGATGAACCTCTCTTTCCAGTTGTGCACCTTGTTGGGACTGTCGGTGGCCGTCCTCCATTTCTGACCCGGTCGGGGAGATATATTACACCAGCCGGTAGACCGGCAGGGTCGATATATGGACTCAAACTCCCTGGGAGACAAGTCTCCTCCAGCCTTGGCAACGCTCCACAGAATATAGGAGGCTACCATCTGTCCCCAGCCATTTGGCGTTATTTGACAGGGAGCCAGATTCCAGTCCCTCAACACTTGGCGAAAGAAAGGGTGCATGGGTAGGCGAAGGCCTTGCTGCATCGCAGGCTCGTAAACCGCCACATACCCTTCGGGCGGATGGTCGGCACGCTCTTCTGGGCTCGGGGCTCGGAGCGTCACGGACGAAGGAATATCGTTGGACAACCGTATGTCCTCCAACTCCACCTCCGTGATCCTCGACTGAGCCATAGACGCTTCGGTTGCCGACCGTTTCAACTCCTCGTCCAGAGCCCTCGCAGCCGGAGCATCCCTCTTGTCCAGAGATCCCTTCATTTCAGGCACCCCCGCGTCCGACTTCCCCTTCACTACCGCCTCTCCCACCGGCACAGGGGGGCTGAGCTCCCTCCCACTCGTCGACGGAACCGACGGGTCCGCTACTAGGGGCTCTGGATTCACCCCTCCTGCGACTCCAGAAGAAGAAGGCGATGTAGAGGCCGACGAAGAAACGCTCCCAATAATGCTAGGGTTTGTGGGAGCGTCGGACGGATTCTGTGAGTCGTCGCCTTCAGATGACATTTGGCCGTACCCAAGTAATGAAATCGTACTGTGACTATGAAAATAAACAATGCAAACAAATTTCAACCACTGTCTGAACGCTTAGCTCGACTGTACGGCTCAAACGGCACACCAGCGTCAAGCATCTCGGCTATCGGCAGAACAACTACAGTAAGCACGACGGTAGGAAGAAGGTGTAACTTTTGGGTGGATGCCTGGTTTTATATAGGCGCGTTCACACATCCACCGTGCACATCCCAAGCGTTCAATCTGGGCATACGGACGGTCGACGCGTGTCTTCAATAGTGTAGCAAGCGAGAAAACGGAACCTACGCATTTAATGATTCAGGGGCGCACGCGTTCCACGCGCGCCCCCATATTCTCTCTCACGCGACCGCATTTAATGCATACACCCCGTCACTCATGATTACCTGACCAAAGAATGACAGTCTTGATAGACAGAATCACGCCATCAGAGGGCACGTCAGCATTGGCCTGGCCCCGTGAAGCCCTCACCCGCCATAAATGTTTGGCTTCGAACTTGGGGGACTATACTGAGTAGGATGAATTACTCCCTACCGAACCACCTTAAGAACACATTTTCCGCGAGACGCATTCCTGCGAGGCACACCAACATCCCGTTTATCCTCAAAAGTCCCACGCCTATCATAAATAATAGGCTTGGACTTGGGGGACTATTGTTACCACACGATTACGATATGGCCGCCACGTCAGCACAAGCCCCACTTAAGCCCAGTAAGGGCCTAGTTCGTAATCTAACAAGAGCCCTACCTGGGCCCTGCTAGGGCCTTGGAATGGCCCGTCACGCACTTGGGCCTCCGGCAGCCAGAAATCCGCGAGTCATGTGGAGGGCCTCGGCGCCCTCATGCGAACCATAGGGCCTCGTCAGGCCTCGCATCGTTCGTAACCGGCGAGCAGTCCACGATATGCCAGGGCAGCCAAAGAAGTAATTAAAGAAAAATCACGTTGATTTGGTGCACAAATCCTCACAAGGAACGGATCATAATCTCCCAAAATCATGCAGCGTGATAAACTCAAAGAAGGAAGATAATCCCGAAGATTGCATGGATAAGGAAGGATCTTTATCACATAAGGAAGGAGGATCCGATTGAGTGTCAAATTGATTGGTCTCCTAAATCAATTAGATCTCTGGCGCTATAAATACAACGTCTCCGGTTGTTCCAAGGTACGCACTTTTACGCTTAAGAATCCCACCCTAAACTCTGCTCAAACCTCTGCCTGCTTGTCTCTCCCACACCCCTATTTTGTTCCCGCCCCCGCGTATTTCTTATATACCAGCTGTTGACTTGATCGTCGGAGTGCCAACGATTGCCGGACCCTTTTTCTCCGGAGATCTTGGTGCCTAACGGTCGTCCTAGTGTGCAGGTAACTTACGGGCTGGCAGAGGAGTGATTGGAGATCTGTTGGCACGTGGACTGGTGCAGGTTCAGACGTCAACAATACTAAAAAGGAAGAACCATGATTCATGCCTATTTAATACAAAGTAATATATGTGTTATTTAATACAACGTACACCAAAAAGTATATAGTAACACACATGTTACTAAAGAGGAATAACCGTGATTCATGTATTTTTAATATACATATTAAGATTTACATGGTGGAAAATGAAAAGAAAAAAGAAATTGATTACTACTTTGAATAGAAGAAAAGTAAGAAGTCATAAAGAAAACAAAGCCTTCATATTGGGCTTGATCGAGAATTCTATACGGTAGAATATTCTATGAATGAGAGAATTCAATTAGAGGGAAAGAAAAAGAACTTGCAATACAAGAAAAAGACAGTCATTTATAACTTATTATTACACGGCATAATTTCTATTGTTAGAATTCTAAAGCTCAACCTTTGGGGCGATGCAGTCATTTTTCTAGAGGTTTTTCGTGTAAACACACTTTTCATTCTGTAGATCATGCTGTCACTAAAATTTTACTTCCAATAATAAACAGACATGAATGCTAACATATAAATGCTTTAACCTAAATCATAAATTAAAAGAAGTCGAGCCCATAAGAGCACATCAAAAACTCTTCATAAACTTGCACTTAGTTTGGAGAAAGGATGTCATCAGGGGCGGAACTAGGATATTTATTAGATCGGGCTGCTACTGAAAAAAAAATTCACACTCCAAGACTGGGCTATTACTAGAAAAAAAAATTTTAATTTTTTTTTTACACTATAAAAAACGATTTTTTTCAGGTCGGACCGGATTGCAGTCCAATCCCGCCACCCTAAATCTGCCCATGGAGGTCATGAAATACGCTGCAAAATCTACAGAACAATTAATTTTCTTTCAATATTTAAGCATAGATAATTTACATGAAAGGAACAAAGTAACAGATGTGTATTAAACTTTATACAACACATAAAATATCATGTCACAGAAGGCAACCGAGTTCAAATCTGCTATTACCATCCACAACCATAATGACCTCCACTACAGCTGGAGGGTAACACCTATTTTACCTTATTATCCATCACTACTATCACCACCACCACCACCACCACCACCACAACCACCACCACAATAACAATAACAACAACAACAACAACAACAAAAAATGAGTTCAAATCTACCACCACCATCTACACACATAATCACATCCTAATTTAAATTAGGATAACACGTGTTTTACCTTGTTATCCACTACCACCACCACTACCAATTCTACGAAGTTTTATAAATAAAAATTACAAAATATAAAATCAAACAAAAAAAGTTCACCAACACCATCACAATAATGTCTTCCATCAATCGGCCACACTACATTCAGATCTTCAATCCATTAAAATCTTTAAATCATCATCTAATTTAATTTCACACCTTTAAACACATTAATCAAGGGGAGATACACGCAAGATTAGCCTGGCTAGGAATTTTAAGCTAGATTATTTCCATTTAACAAGTAAAAAGTGTATTCTAATGACTTCCTGACAATTGAAGGCTAAAAGGTCTCTTGCCCAAAACATTAAAAATGAAAATGATTGAATCGTACAATTATTATGGCAACCTCAAATGTAAAAATATATGCATTGATCTTGAAAACATTACCGAACATTAAGTTCCAATAGTACTAAAAACTAAAAAAATTGTTTCCATGAACTGAACCGAAGATATTTAATAAGATTAATAGGCAAAAATGGAAAATGGAATTTCTTTACAAGAAAGAAAAATGAGAGAGAGATAGAGAATCATTAATGGTCACTGTCTTAATTATGTTGACTATTTTGGTATGATAAACCTCCAAAGAGCTAAAAAAAAATGAGATAAGAGCTCTCATAATTATACTTCCATTACTTTCTAGATGCACCTTAAGCCGACAAATAAGACAAGAATTATGTTGAACCAAGCAAGGAACAATGCAGTTAGAATGGTACATATAATTACAGGGCATATGCCTTGCTTCTGTATTCCCTCAAAGTCTTCTTGACAAAAAATGGGAAAAATTCCTCCTGGTAGAGAATCAAAAATAGGGAGGGAAAAGAGTGATGCTCAATCGGAGGTCGTTCTAACATTTGATCGACATCGTACAGATCTAAACGTGGATGGTTGTAGATCTACACGATTCTGATGACATCGATCAGAACTGTGCGAGAAAGGTTACAAATCATCGAGATAATGGGTGGAGCCACCACGAGATTGTCAACGATTTTATGTGTTTAATAATTACGTAAGTGTATGGATCGCTCAAGTAATAAAATAGATTATGAGTCCAAGTATCGTTCCCCCAATGATTTAGATAATTCAGTTACAATTATACTAATCTTAACCGAATCTAATTAACTTTGAAAATTTGGTGATTAAAGACTAACTAAAATCTAAACTGAAAACAATTAAACGATTATAATTTAAATAAGTAAAAATTAGATTAATGAAAATTACTTTAACTTGAAGAAATAAAAGTACTAGGATACCGAATCCACTTATAATTGTTAATTCCTCTATCATGATTCTTGGTTTTGACAAATCACATCGATTATGAAGATCAATATCTCTAGATTGTTTAACAGTTTCTCTCGGATAAAATTAAACATATTTATAAGTATGACTCGACTATATCTCTATGACGAATGTGAATACAAACGAATGCATTAAGTTTCTATGGATAATTAACGATGACCTAAAGCATAGCGGTATATTTCTATCCCCTATCGAACTTTAAGAAAATTAAAATAGCGTCTAGCATGCTTTTGATCTTTCGATAGTAAAACAAACAACAACAATCATACAATTACTACGTATATAATTGTAGATGCAAATAAATCAAAATTAATTATTCAAAACTATATTGAAATAAATCGTCAAAAACCAAGTCTCAAGATAGAAGAATTTAAATAACAAGCTTCATCGTAATCCTAGCACTAAAATATTTAGCCTAACATACTAATAATAAGAAAATAAAGAGGAGAATAAAATATGGAATTCATCACCCGGAGACGAAGAAAACTCAAAAAGGATGACGTCTTGATATTGATCTTCGTTAGATTCTTAAAAGAGCAATTCTTGATTTCCGGTTGGTGTTTTTGTGTAATGTTTTTCTCCCAAAAATCAACATCCGAATATGAGTTTATATTCTCATATTTATATATCTCTAATGATGTCCCAAAAGATCCCAAAATAATACTAAATTCGCGGCCTAAAAAGTTTCCTAAGTGTATTAGGACTCAAAAAGGAAATAAAACCTTGCAGACAAAAATGAACACTGGGCGATTGCCCAGTGCAATGCCAGGCAATCGCCCAGTTAACTGAAATTGCATACTTCTTTTTTTAAACTATGATGGGCGCTCGCCCAACTATAAGTTAGGCGATCGCCTAGCTTTGCAGTTTTGCTGTTCTTCTGTTTTAGTCCTTTATGTTTCCTCAACCTCTGAATTGGTCCTTCAACTTTTCAATAGCTCAAATCGGATCCTTCAACCTTCCACAGCTTTTGATTTGGTCCCTCAATTTTGGGTCTTGATCATTTCAGTCCTCAATCTTTCCAAAAGCTCCCAAAATGGTCCTTCTACTTTCCAATTGAGTGCAATTGAGTCTTCGTACTTCCGAGATATCTCTCAATTTATCGATTTTTCATCCATTCTTCTCCAATTTCTTACAAACGGGTCTAAAACCGAAATAGAAGCAATAACAAACTAGATTAAGTAGAAAATTGGTAAAATAATGTGATAAAAACTTAGTTTAAAAGCTCGAATAAGTGCATAAAATGTACTTATCAAATACCCCCAAACTAAATATTTGTTCATCCTCGAACAAAAATAAAAAATATAAATTTAAACTAAGCTTAGAGAATTAACATGAATCTAGTCAATGTTAAATTTCGTATCATATGCCTCAAGTTTGAAAAATAAAGTAACACTTTTAGAAAGAGATCAAACAACACAAAATTTTTCACTTATCCAATGCTCGACCTTTAGTGAGTGTGTAATTAGCCAAAAATTGAACTTACACCCGTATTAGCCCACGATTATTATTGTGTTGTTGATATTTTTACAATCTCGAACTCTTTGTAGTCATTTATTCTTTACACCTCTCGTAAATCATCACATTTCTAATGTTTTTCTCTCCAATCCCGATGTGTTTCTAGCGAATTTGGTTCTTATCGATCAATACAATTTTTTTTTCAATAAAGTGGTAAAAATTAGAAACTTGTATTCCTAGAACTAAGATAGTGGGTGATTTCTAAGTTCTCATCTTTAGTCTCCGAAATCCTAACCTAGCAATCCTTACCGAGCACTTCTACTACTTTTATTTTATTTAACTAATATAAACAGTCTTACATCATGTGCAATACTTCTATTTGACAAGCTTCCTATGTGACCCTTATATCGAGCTTTGGACCGATGACTCCCAAGTCAGATGACCATAGGGCACCAGATTTTAAAATAACCTAACAGACTTAATTGCTCGAGTCCTACGGGCTATAAGAGAAGTGAAGATGTAAAAAAAAATTAGCATTTTTTTTTAATGACCCATGTAGCGAGCTTTGGGTCGATGATTCCCAAGTCAGATTACCATAGGGCACAAGTTTCAAAATACCCTAACAAGCTTAATTGTTCTAGTCAGATATTTTATTTTACTTTAATCAGTAGTGAATAGTGCTCGATTTAGATTCCTTGACTACAACCTATTCAACCAAATATGAGATCCAGAAACCCAAACCATCAAAATTCTATAAACACATGTACTAATTTTTACACCCCCAAATTGTTCTCAAACAGTTTGATTACTAGTTTAAGGATTTAGGAACGGGATTTTTTACAATAATTCTATGTCAGTAATATCAATCAAAAACACTCAAGTCATGTTTCTAATAAGTGATAGGTCAATAGTGGCTATGTGCTTCAAATCCAATCTAACATGGATAAGTATTCAGGTAAAAGTACGAGTTAAAGTGTTATCTAATATTCTAATTAAAAACATACTCAACTTCAAATAAAATCATCATTGACAGTAAGATATTCAACAAAAACTAGTCAAATAAACTATTAAAAGTTTTTTTATAACAAAATATTTATGTTATACAGACCCGAGTAATAAACAATTTCAAAATCAATTAAGTAACCTGATACTTTTTAACCCTCTCCAAACAAAAACATTACATTGTCCCCTATGTAAAAGCAATTTAGAACAAAATGAAATAAGGAAAAGATCATGTACTTCCTAAAGGTAAATGTGGAGAATAGGGTCATCGCTGATCGAATGGGCCATCAGAAGTGGATCCATGGTGATGAGCACTTGGGGCTGAGGGTTGAGATACGATGGTATAGATATCATCCATGTGTCGCACAAAATGGAGCATTCGACGATTGACATCGTCATATGAGTAATTGATAGTCTGTTGCTCCCATCTGAGCGCAGTGTTGGACACATTCAATTAGTCAATTTCAATACGTATATGATCAATCGTGCACTGCATGGCTAGCTGTGTGCGCTGAATGGAACTCAAAACCCAATCCTGCTCGGATAACTGGGTGAAAATTTGATGCAAGAGGCGATCAGTCTCAACAATTATTACTGGAGCTAGATTGTCTGCTGCTCGTCTGGCCATTGGATTGCCCAATGTCCATTTGTCAATAGGTGGTTCGGGAGTCTCGGGCTCCTCATGTAGAAGTAGTGGCACTTCATCTGCTAGTCAAATTGCACTAATGAGACAAGAAAATATGGAAGATCGGCCAGACGCACACTGTGATGCAAGATCAACAATGAATTAGAAGATATGTGACCCCAAGTCAATTTTGTGCCCACTTGCAAGATGATATAAGAATTGGGCCTGAGATTCATTGAAGTCCGTGCGGTTGGAGGTAGGATCGATGTTGTGACACACAAAAATATGGAAGATATGTAGGCTCTCTGTCAGCTGGTTATGTAGGAATTTGGGTCCAATAAGAGGCCAAGCGTCTGCCCTTCCATAAAGAAACTGAATCACTAGTGTCATGTCAAGATCGGTTGGGACATGCTCAATACTGTTGGCGGTTAGCCCATAATAATTTTCTATTCACGGCTGGGCTGAACTTATTCCACTTTCCACAGACCCAAGTTGTATACCGATGGTCTACTTCAGGTTTTCAATGGCGTGATTGAAGTTGGCAAGAAATTCCTTGTAATGTTGAAGTTAATCCATTGGTATAATTGGAGCTGGCGGCTGGTGCAACTGACAATGATAAAATGTGTGAACTGTGAAAAGATTTTCAAAAACTTTGCAGCTATATGATGGGAATTCAAAACTTTTCCTTTGCTTATGAAGGTTTCTAATCAGAAATTAAGAGTTTTGATTTTCTAATGCATTTTAACTATTCAGAAGCTAACTAGAATATTTTAAAAAAACGTTATGATAACTACTTGAGAGGTCTCAGCTCATATTTGATTAATCGATAAATTGAGATTTTTTGTGATGACCTCAATGTAGTTCTCTGAGAAATTTGGGAGGATAATTAACAGAATTCTGGATGATTTGATATAAGGGATTGTTAGAAATACTATAGTAAGTGATAGTGCTAAGGAAACAAAGTATCGAGTCCTTCATCAGTTAAATAATATAGTAATCTCTATGGATCACACTATATGTGATATTTATTGTTGAACTATTTTGCAGGTTGGAACTGAAAAGCAGTGAAGAGCTTCTTGAAAATAAGTTAGGAAAGCGGATGCTGCAGAAAGGATTGCTACTAGAGTTCAAGAAAGATCTGGAGAAAGTATTGATGGCAGTTGCACAGAAGCCTGGTGGCAAGAAGAATTGGATAGTTTCCGTTCAGGTTTTATTAGAAACAACGAATGTGGCATATTGGATAGGTTGCTAGGTGTTGGATTCTTGTCTTCTTCTACACTTCTTAAGCACTTTATGCTTCGGATCTCTCAAATTGACCCCTTGGTTCTTACTTATGCAGAACGGTGCCATGACATTCATTAAGCCACAACAAATTACTTTCATTGTTCCTGGTATTGAAAATTTTGACCACACAGAAATATTAGACTTTGTTCAGAGAGCTCAGAGTAATTTGGTCTGTTAATCCTATCATTTGGAGTAAAATTGCAGATGTTTTCGATACTATTCTTTATCTCTACTTTGTAAAATCACTTGCATTGTTATTTGTTCAGGATCTAACGTTGCTTGAATTTTCCTGGATTGAGCTTCTTGAAAAGAACAAATCAGTAAGAGTGGAAGAGTTGGCTGGGGTAAACTTTTTGCATTACTAAATTTGTATTTATGTGTTCCTCTAATGACATTAGTTCATTCTAACAGATGATTTTTGGTAGTGCCGAGCCTCTTGAGAGCTATTGTGTTCATCTATTGTTTTTGAAAGATGACATATACTTCACTGTTTTGGAGAGTAAATGTTCATTTTATGTTTATGGGCATCGACCTACTGTTCAAGTATGTTGCAACTTCTTATGGGGACACAAATATTTGGTCACTGCAGATTTTTTGTTTCACTTGGTCTGTTTGGTATTATATGTTATGCTCATTTCCAGTTGGTGTTACCTGTTAACTTGTGGGCGATTAATTGATTTGTCGTGATGTGCCCCACATGATACTTATTTGCTTTGTTGGCTTGTCTACTAGCTATGATTCAGTGAATATCAATTGCTAAGTTGATGAACTTCTACGGAAGAAGCATGCCAAAGAGGCTGTTGAGAAGGAACTTAAATAGTTTGTAAAGTTACTGAAATCTGCCAGGAAAATACCATCGCATTCAAAACCCGCAAAATCTTCATAGAGGACTGAAGAGAAGATCCGGCATAGAATTGAGTCTCTGGAAGCATATGCAATAGACAAACATTATATTTCACCGTATTTTCTAATGTCAGATTTTTATATTTTAATGCAGTATTAAATTAAGTTATAATTATTTAAATATTTGAATAAACACATATCTCACAACACCAATATTAAATAATGTGCGATGCACGTTTCACATACTAGTTTGTATAAAATAAGGTAATTTTTCATTAAAGTGTCTTTAAAGTAGGGTAAAATTTAATAAAATTGAAAAGGAAGTATATTGTAATTTTTTTTTTAAAAAAAGTAAGTATTTGGGCTAATTTTCTCAAAATAATTCCAGATGTAAACTTGACAAGAACCCTACTTTTCGTAAAAAAGTTGAAAAATACCTCTTTTTTTTAAATTTTTCAAAAAATACCTCATTTTCATGGTTTGTTTTTAAAAATAGATCATTCTATTAAAGTCAATATTTTATAATTTAATAAAAAAATACTTTATTTTCATTTAAAATCTATATTTCAGTTTTTCATTATCTAAAGTTATATTAATTTTTTTTTAAATTAATATTTTTGTTTTTCATTATCTAAAATTATATTATTTTTATCTAAAAATATCATATTTGTATACTATTTAAATTATTATAATAATAATAATTATTATATTTTACAATTTATTTTCTTTGATAATTGTTTAAAAATACATTATTTTTCATAAAATCAATATTTTCATTTTTTCATTTCAAAAACAATATTTTTACACGAGTAACATATGTGTTACTTCATCATTTTTACTGAAATCAATACTTTATAATTTATTCATTTTTTTATTTTTTAAAAAATATATTATTTTCATTTATAATTAATATTTCAAATTTTCATTGAAAAACAATATTTTTTACATGGATAACATATATGTTACTATATGTTACTTCCTCATTTTTCGTTAAAATCAATATTTTACCATTTCTCTATTTTTATAATTTTTTTTAAAATATATTATTTTCATTTAAAATCAAAATTTTAATTTTTCATTTAAAAACAGATTTCAACAGGTGTAACATATGTGTTACCATATGTGTTACTTCATCGTTTTCAATAAAATCAATAATTTACAATTTTTATCTTTTTATAATTTTTTAAAAAATACATTAGCTTCATTTAAAATCAATATTTCAAATTTTTTATTTAAAAACAACATTTTTACACAAGTAACATATGTGTTTCTATATGTTATTTTCTCGTCTTTATTAAAATCAATAATTTATAATTTATTTTCTTTTTATAATTGTTAAGAAAATACATTATTTCATTTAAAATTCATATCTCAATTTTTTTTAAAATAACATTTTTACATGGGTAATATATATGTTACTTCCTCATTTTTCATTAAAATCAATATTTTACAATATCTCTATTTTTATAATTTTTTAAAAATATATTATTTTTATTTAAACTCAATAATTAAAAAAAAATTTAATTTGAAAACCATAGATGTTACTTCATCATTTTTATTTAAAACAATATTTTATCATTTACCTCCTTTATAATTTTTAAAATAATACATTATTTTAATTTAAAATTAATACATTAATTTTTCATTTAAAAACAACATTTTTAGACTGGTAATATATGTGTTACCATATGTATTACTATATGTTTTTTTTTTCCGTCTTCATTAAAATTAATATTTTACAATTTAGCTCATATTTATAGTTTTTGAGAAAATACATTATTTAATTTAAAATCAATATTTCAATTTCTTCATTTGAAAACAACATTTTTATACGAGTAACATATGTGTTACCATATGTTATTTCATCATTTTCATTAAAATCAATGATTTACAATTTTTCTCCTTTTATAAATTTTTAAAATATAAATTATTTTCATTTAAATCAATATTTCAAATTTTATGTTATTTCATCGTATTCACTAAAATCTATATTTTACAAATTATCTTCATTTTATAGTTTTTAAGAAAAATATTATGTTTCTTTTAAAATTAATATTTCAATATTTAATTTGAAAACAATATTTTTATACGAGTAACATATATGTATGTTATTGTATGTGTTACTTATGTTACATCATCATTTTTATTAAAATCAATATTTTACAATTTATCTCTTTTTATAATTTTTTAAAAAATACATTATTTTTATTTGAAATCAATATTTTAATTTTTTATATTTGAAAACAATATTTTTACATGGGTAACATATGTGTTACCATATGTGTTACTATATGTTATTTCTTCATTTTCATTAAAATCAATATTTTACAATTTATCTCATTTTTATAGTTTTTAAGAAAATACATTATTTTCATTTAAACTCAATATTTTAATTTTTCATTTGATAACAACATTTTTACATGGGTAACATATGCGTTACCACATGTTTCTTCCTCATTTTTATTAAAATTAATATTTTATAATTATTAAAAAATACATTTTTTATTTAAAATCAATATTTCAATATTTTAATTTGATAACAATATTTTTACATGGGTAATATATGTGTTACCATATGTGTTACTACATGTTACTTCCCTACTTTCGTTAAAATCAATAATTTATAATTATATCTTTTTAAAAAATATATTTTTATTTAAAATCAATATTTCTATCTTTTATTTGAAAACAACATTTTATACGGGTAACCTTTGTGTTAATGTTTTACTTGTTGGTAAACACATGTATTACTAGCAACACCCTAATTGAAATTAGTATAACACATTTGTTACTTGGAAGGTAACACATTGGTTTCCACCACCACCATATTTTCTAACTATCACATAGCTCCACCACCACCACCACCACCACCACCTATTTAAATTAGTATAACACATGTATTACTTGTAGGGCAATACATAAAGAGATACCAGATGGGTGCATGGAGAACAAAATTTTAAAAATCATAGACATCATGATTTTATCTAGAACCAAATTAGAATAAAATTCTATGTTTCTGATATATTTTTAAATATTAAAACTTTTTTTTTCAAACATATGCTCAGCATTTTCACACTTGACAATTAACTGTAAATATTACTACTTATGATAATTCTATTTATAATTAAGCTATAACAAAGCTGCAATTGGGTAGATAACCTAATCAGTTTCAATTAAATTAGGGTTCATATCCACCACTACAACCCACACCTATAATCACCTCCACCACAGTCGAGTAACACATGTGTTACTATAATTTAAATTACGGTAACACATGTGTTACTTATAAGTAACACATATTTTACTTTATTAACCACCACCACTACCACCACCATAACCGGGTTCAGATCCGCCATTATTATCCACACCACAGTTGGGTAACACATGTGTAACTCTAATTTAAATTAGAGAAAAACATTTGTTACTTGTAGGGATAATGTGTTTTAACTTATACCGTCTCTTAAACCCTAACACCATCTCCGACCATCAAAACTGCTCAATTGCACTAGAACTTGAAAGCACAAACAACAATGACCAAACATTGCTACTTAATTTGTTTAAATTGAAAAATGAATTAAACAAACAATAAACTTTTTCATTCATCCAGCAGGCTTCAATTGAAGTTTGTATTTCAATTTCTCGTTCAAAAAATGAAAATACTTTAATGACTAAACTTTATAATCAAGAAAATCTAAATATACTAAAAAATTTATCATATATCAAAATTAATTAAAATTTCAATTTACACTTAAAAATTCAAATATCATGAGATGAGATTATTATACCACTGTAAATTTAATTTAAAAAATACACTAACTTGAATATTCAAATACCATCTAGCAAACATTAAATAGAAATTAATTAACTATTTACTTAACAACTAATAATTCTTAACTAAATTAACTAACAAAAATAATTCTAAATGTCAAGCTACAAATTTAAAAAATGCAGTAACTGATCCAAAAACTCACAGGGAAAAAAATTCGTTGAAAATAAAAATTTGAACACTTACTTGATTGAATAAAAAATAATGTAGAAGAAGACAAATAAGCATAAATCTAAGAGAAAGTGATATCATTTTGTTGATCGGATGAAGGAGGTGATGGAGGTGGTCGACAAGGAAGGTGTGAACTCCAGGCATGTCCATATTTCAGATCTAAAAAGAGGAGGAGGTAACAAAGCGGATTAAGCGGCAACGGTGGGAAATCCAAATCGCAACTTCACGCAAGTTTGTGTTTCATATTTAGAAGAAAGAGGAGGGAAGGTAAAAATTATAAGGCGGCAGCAACGATTTTTTAGTGATGGTAGGTGTTTGAAAATTTAGATAGGGTTTGATGTAGTCAATGTATATATAAATGAGATTGGATTTAGGTAAATTTAGAAATTAGTTTATTAATTTAGGATAAAAATCATTAAATATAAAAATAGGGTATATATCATTTTTTTTTTTTAAAAAAAAAAGGGACTGTCGCTAATTTTCCCATAATGGATGTGGATTTTTAAATGGGGGTTGACTAATCATATAAAAACCAAACAAAAATTTCATCAATGGTGCTATCATTGCTGTGCTGGTTTTACCCTGGGCTTAGCCCCAACGTAGGCCAAGCTTTGCATCTATACATATCCTCTAAGAGCATCTTCAAGAAGATGCTGTTAAACATAAGATGCTTTATATTTTAAAAAGTTAACTCTTAAAATTATGCTACAAGAAATTTTTTAAATTAATTTTTTAAAATAGAGAGTGAATTTGACTCTCAATAAATTTTCTAAATTAACTTTTTGAAATAGAGAATTTTTATAATTAAATGCATTCAAATAATTTCAATTTTTAATACTCATATATTGACTAAATTAAATATTATATACAAAATAAAATAGAGAAAAATAGAATAAAATTATAGAAAATGCTACTTGAACATAAAGTTGAATTAAAAATTGGTTAAATATATTCACACCACATTTTTCTATAATTGCACCACATTTAAATTGCATAAAAGGTCCATAAACTTTACTTATTATTAAATTTATTTCTCTAATATTTTTTATCATATTCTTATCATCAACCTTCTATTAATTATCACATATTATCTCTGATAACTGTTTCGCAAAAAATTTTTATTAAGAAAGAACATAAAGACTCATCTTTTTCTCTTATTTTTAAATAAGCAAAAAATAAATAAATACAACATTTCGATTAAATATTTATACCTCATTTTAAAGAACACTAATATAATTTTTAGACTAAATTAGTTAGTAGGAACAATATGTGTTAATTAATAGAATGTTAAACATAAGAATTCGATGAAAAAAAAAAGCTAATGACATAAATATGACAATAAATAAAAGTTAAGAACTTTTTATGCAATTAAAATGTGGTGTCTTTATAATAAACTGTTGTGTGAATATAACCCCCCTTAAAAATTGGACCACCATTGCCAAAATATCAAATTTGTCATTTGAAAAGATATAATTCAAATTTCCCTTTATATCTTTTCAAATGACAAAATTAACATTTTGACAATGGTGGTTCAACTTTTGGTCAAACTTGTTGTTCAACAAGCATTTTCCTAAAAGTATATAATAATTAGGATGGAAGCATGTCAAAATAAAATATAGTAAAAAATATTAAATACTTATTGAGAAAAGTAAAATGAAGTGTTAAAAATAAAGAGTCTATTAGAGTACTTCAAAAATTTTACTTTCTAAATTTCTATATGGTCTCTAAAATACAAAAACATGATCTTTTTAAATAGATAGTCTCTTAAAGATGCTCA
Source organism: Forsythia viridissima (assembly GCA_030279155.1). Classification (NCBI taxonomy): domain Eukaryota; kingdom Viridiplantae; phylum Streptophyta; class Magnoliopsida; order Lamiales; family Oleaceae; genus Forsythia; species Forsythia viridissima. The sequence goes on along the minus strand of CM059044.1, from coordinate 18,985,425 downwards.
AACCTGCTAAATGGTTTAGTCTGATTGTGGGTCTTAGAATCATATATTGAATAGCTCTGATTGGATTTTCGATTGTAGATACAAAATTAAAATTTGATTCAATTGGGAAAAAATCTTTTTAATCAATTACATTATAAATTTGTATAAATTTACACTAATTAATATGTATTTGGAATAATCGACATTTTAATTGCTTAAAAAAAGTGTGGAATTGAAATAAGAAAATTTACAGAACAATTTACACTTTACAAATAAATCTTGAAACATAAAAGAATTGGACCAGACCGGATCAAAACCGATTGATTCAGGTTCAATTCAATTTATTTTTTTCTTCGTAGAACTAATTGTTTTATTTTCACAATTTCCAATGGGTATCAATTCTATCTGGTTGTAAGATACTCAGGGCTTGTTCAGTAGAGTTTTTTTGGAGAAAAAATGAGTTTTTTTTTTATACTTTTTGACTTTTTTTATAGTGTAAAAAGGGTTGAAAAGTCAAAAATTGTAGGCAAAAAATAGATTTTTTGGGAAAAAAAACTCTACCGAACATGCTCTCAATTGAAATACCCAGTGCCCACCGTGTAATAGGGGTGGGCATTTAACTCGCCAATCTAGGTAAATCGATTGAATCAAATTGAAGGTGCCAGTTTGGGTCTTTTTTTATTTATTTATTTAGAAAATCAACCTAGTTCAATTATTTGAATGAGTAAATGGTCGGATTGGTTTGAGTATCACATTATATATTAAAACCCAACTCAACCTAACTCGATCCAAAAAGAATTAAAAAATAAATTTTATTCTTAAAAATCTAGTCAAATTAAGCAATTGCCCAATCTAACCCATCTAAAAAATAAAATAGATAATTACATGAAAGGTCCCCAATCTTTCAAAATCATTAGAGATATACCCATAACCTAAAAAAAATAGCACCACACGTCCCTAACGTATGAAAAAATATGCATCGTATGTCCCTCTTGACAGTTTCCGTCAGTTTTCTCCGTTAACCTTTAAAAATTGCACTGTATGCGCTTTTTTTTTTTTTTTCTAAAATAAGCGATTGGAATTGCAGGGTAAAGTGATTAGATAAAATTAAGCGATTGAAATTCAGATTGATCAGATTTTGCTTCTGCTGATAAATCAAGATTCAGATCAATGAAAATTGATTCATCCATGGCACTGAAATACTTTCCTTAACTGGATAAACACTCCTATATGGAACATTGTAAACACCATCACCCCTTTCAACATCAAAGCCATCTCTGAATCCACTTTTTCTTGGCTCTCATTTTGAATCCATGAAAACCCCACTTGCAAGATCAGAAATTTTAGCACTTGAAAATGCATAATCATGGCTTCATCCCTGAAACTACCCAGTGACCTAGACCTAGAAACACCCATAACATTAGTTGATGGACTCGGCACTGGATTCAAACTAGCTTTACCATTTTTTTCTTCACACTAGCTTCACCATTTTTTTCACCTAGCACTGGATTCACCTATAATCACACTGGCTTCACCATTTTTTCTTCACTTCAACACAACCCTGCACTAGACCCGGATCTGGATATTCTGCAATCCTATCTTGAATTTGCCCAATTTGCGGACGGGTGTTTCTAGGGAGTGGAATTAGCGTTCTAGAGAGTGGATGGAGTGGTGCAAACTGAGGTGGGCTATTATCAGGGCCATTTTCACAACCCGGATTACAAAATCGTGTGTACTGGTACTACAAAACATGCTGAAGTGGTTCGGATCCAGTTTTATCCAACTGAAGCAAAGAATAATGAGTTCCAGAATAAGAAGATTGTCACTAAAATTCTTTCGGCAAAGACATTTTATCGAGCAGAAGAGTACCATCAGCAATACCTGGAGAAAGGTAGAGGCAAAGGTTTCGACACAGTCAGCTGCTAAAGGCTGCAATGACCCATTCAGATACTATGGTTGATGCAACAAGCCAGCAAGGGCATCTCATTTCTATGATCTTACATGGAATATGCCTAGTTTATGGTATACTCTAATTCCATATATCGTGGTATGAGAATTATACTTTGGATATTAATGATTTGCTTTTGTCGTAAAAAAAAAAATTCTTCAGCGCAGTAAGCACAAATTCCAACAGAAGATGAAGATTGGTGCTTCCTGCAAGGCATTTCTGATGGAGAATCGTTGAAATTTGAATCATTGTTGTAGCTTTCAACAGCTTGATTTGCCTCTCTCTTTCATGGCTTCTGGTGAAAGAAAGATCAAATATTGTAAAGATTTGACAAAAAATATTTGGGATATAAAAAGGGAGAAATAGGCTTCAATGGATTGTTACAAGCGGAGAGAGATGAATATCTCTGCAATTCCAGTCGCCTAATTTGGAGAGAGAGCGTGTGTAATCCAATTATGAGATTTAACAGAGAAAAAGGATGGAAAGTGTGAAGAGGGACCTCCGATGCCTATTTCTTCATACGTTGAGGACGTGTGGTGCTATTTTTTTAGTTTAGGGACATAACTTTAACGATTTTGAAAAGTTGGAGACATTTGATGCAATTATCCCAAAATAAAATAAAATAATAAATTATATGTTCCTAGAAATCCAACCAAATAATTACCCAACTCAACCCTATTCTACCTCGCTTAGTATTTTCTTAGTGTTTGCCTATCTCGTCTCACCTCTTTGTCTTTATCTATCATTCTACATACCAGACCCGAACTTTTTATGAGGCAAAAGAGGCAGCTGGCTGGGGCCCAAAAAATTTGAGAGCCCAAATTCTAATTTTTTTTAAAAATAGTGATAATTTCACCATATACCACAAAATATAAAATAATTTAAAAAATACTATCTAACTTTTTTTAATTCTAAAAATATTGTTTTTTATTTTTGTAACACTTATTGTTACATTTGTTATGTTTGTAACACATTTATTGTAACTAATATAACAAAAAAAATGTTATAAAAATTGAAAATAGTGTTTTTATAATAAAATAATTTGACAGTATTTTAAAAAATATTTTATTTATTGTGGTTATTTGTGTTTAAATCAATTTGGCGCCTAGCCCAACTCTAGTATGTGACGGTTTCGTAATCCCAGAGCCTAGGCGGCGATCACAGACTGGCAGGCCGGCTAGGTTTATATTTGGGCCCACTATCTAATGTGTTTTGTATCCGAACTTTGGTATATATAATTTGCAGGGGCCAAATTGAGGTTCGATTTTCGAAAAAGCAAGAAAAAGGAACATCATATATCAAGGCTGGCCGGCGTAGGCATGGCAATGGGTAGAGCCGAGTCGGCTCGGCCCATAAAAGACGAGCTCGGCTCGTCCATAGGGACGAGCCAAGCCCACGAGCTTACAGAAATCTAGTCACATCCGGGCTCGGCTCGTCCCCAATTGTGGAGCTCGGTTCGGCCCACGAGCTCGTGGGCCGAACGAGCCGACCCGACCCTAATTTTTTTTAAATTTTGAAAATAAAAAAGACATACAAAATCGAGAATCCTTTATGTTAAAAATTAAAGATTTAATACCCTCTTCTCTTTTTGTTTTTGTTTTTATTTTTGTTTTTTTTAAATTTGAAAATAAAAAATAACTAGCATATCCAAAATCCTTTATGTTAAAAATTAAATATTTAAAACCCTCCTCCTTTTTTCAAGCTTGGGATCGGCTACTTTAAAAGTAGGCGAAATTAAAATTGTACACGAACAAGATGTTACGTGTATAATTTTTTATTAAAATAAGGAAAAAAATATCAAATACATAAATATTAATGCAAAATAATACTTACTACGAATATGATTAATCCATATTTAAATCTTCAAGTTCTTCGGACATTATTATGTCCACTTTATCTTGGATTCGAAGTTCGGCGTCATCCCAATCCTTTAGACACAGTAAATTTTCTAAAATGTCGGCTTTGAGTCTTGACTTGATATCAGATAAAATCCTGCAATTTGTACTAAATACAGCCTCCGATGCTACAGTTGAGACCGGATGTGTTAGTAGATCATGTGCTATTTTTGAAATAATTGGATAACTACGTTGATGTTGTCTCCACCATCATAGTATATCAAATTTTTTCTCTCTTCGTCATCTAACATACTAAGCACATCATGCGCAAAATACCTAACTAACTCTACATGTGTATCATTAGAACAGGGAAGGGGAGAACTAAAAGAAGAACCAACTAATTGTTGACCTGGACCAGTCCTATGTGTACTGACGTAACTTCATAAATCAATGTCATCAGTTGATGACAAAGTATATGTTGGATTAGGAGGTCGTACAACGTTCGTACCGGCCTTTTCAGCATAGACCTCATACATATAACATAAAGTTTGTTCTAAATTAACACACGTGACTGGATTTTCGTAAGTTAATTTATTTGAAATTACCATTATTGTTACTTTCGTACCCTCTAAGTTAAGTCGAAGATCCATAATACATGCTAATGGAAATAACATAGGCAATTGTTCCCAATATTTCCTAAATTTAGCTTACATAACATGTATAATACTAGTAAAAAGATCAAAATTCTTATATCTATTAAAATTGTTAGCAATATAATAGAAATGATTTAAAACAAGTGGAGTAGTTGAGTAATACACACCAGAACATGCAGTTGTTGCGTCGTAAAAAATTTTTAAAAATTTTCTAACATGACCACATATTTCCCAATCATGTAATTCTAATTCTGAGCCGTGTGAGTGTCGGCCATTATAATAGACAGTAATGCAATCTTCATAATCTTCACACGATTCAAGCGAAAGATATGTTGAATTCTATCTATTAGCAACATCAGTTGCAAAACGTTTTGATTGCAGCCCATTTTCTGTACATAGAGCAGCAAAAACTTATTTTCTTGAAGGTGATACCGAAATATAATTAATAGCATATCTAACTTTTTCTAATTGATGTTGTATAAATTTTAATCCATCTTGTACAATTAAATTAAACATATGACATACATAACGAATATGAAATAAAATAACATCAAAATATGGACTACAATGTTGCATTAATTTTTCAATTACTATATTATTTGGCCATGCATTATCAAATGTAAAACTACGAGCCTTAGAATCACATTTAAATTAATATAACACGCCTAAAAAACTTGATAAATATTATTTCCATTATGAGGATAGTCTATTTGTTTAAATGCTATTACTTTTTTATGCATTATCTAATTATTATCAATATAGTGTGCAGTTGCAACCATGTATCTTTTTTAGTTACAACCTGTCCATAAGTCTGATGTAAAAGATACAACACCGTTATAATTATTAATATAATTAATTATAGCTTCTTTCTTTTTATTAAATCTAACAATAGTGTCTTTACGAAGTGTATTTCTAGAAATACTAACGTAACTTGGTTGTAGATATTTTTGGACGAATGACGTCCAATAAGGATTGTCCACCAAGCATAGTGGAAACTCAACATTTGTTATCAATTCCAGTGGTCCTTCGTGGCGCATGAGTTCTTGTGAGTATATGCAGTTGTTGATAACGGGACTACTGAACCCGGCTTCCGGAGATCCAAACTGGAGTTGTGCCTAGAGATGGTAAACGGACCAGGCCGCCCATCAGCCCGGTGGCCCGGTCCGCAAAAAGATGGACCCGGGCCGGTCCGGGCCCGTCGAACGACGGGACCGTTAAAAAATCCACGGTCCAGCCCGTGGGCCTGGTCCATGGTCCGGTAGGGACGAAATTGTTACAATATGCAAGGGTCATATTTCTGACCGTTTGCAATTTGGTCCCCAATAATTTTTTTTTTTTTTTCAAACGGCTATTTTTTTCCCTATATATACCCCATAAATTAGCTCTATTCTCTTCACAAATCTTTCAAGTCTCAACTTACATTCTTAAATTCATACTTCCATTTTCCAAAAAAATTATATTGTGCAATTTATTATTGAATTTCTAGATTTATAAATTATAATCTTATTCTTCTTATCTTCTACATCCCTACATTCCAATTTCTACATTTATTTTTTAATTTCTACATTTCTATTATCTACAATTATTCATGGATCAATACAATTTTCAAAGAAGTGCCGAGTCTGTCGAAAACCAAAATCAAGATGATTTTAGTGGTTTAAATAATGTTCCAATTCCAGAATTTGGTGATAATTTTGGAGTTGGGAACACTGGTCCAATTTTTTATTTAGATGATATTGACGAAGAATTAAAAATGACCAACACTACTCAATTGACTACTAAACGAAGTGCCGCAAAACAAAAGGTTCGGTGTTGGGATCATTTCAATAGAGTGCAGACTGGTGCATCTGCAAATGGGTAACCAATTTTCAAGACAGTTTGTAAATATTGTAAACAACAGTTTGCATGGCAAAAGGGTGGTAGAACGAGCCATCTTAACCGACATTTATCGAAGTGTATGCAAAAGCACGGGGGAGTTGATACCAACCAAGCACAACTACAATTCAGATCTCCGGGTGGATCTTCTAGTTCTTCTCCCAATCTTAACAATTGGGTTTATTCACAAGAGTCTTTGTGCCGGGAAGGCATGTGTCAGTTGGTGGCCAGTGGTGAGTTCCCGCTTAGCATAGTGGAAAGCCCTCATTTCACACGGGTCGTACAAAGGTATCTTCAACCAAGGTATTTACCCTTTGCTAGAAACACTCTTCGTTCTGATATTATTGCTGCATATAATAAAAGAAAACAAAATATAAAAAATGATTTAAGTAAATATGCTGGTGTTGTATCATTCACTTCGGACTTATGGTCCGGTCTAAATAATAAAAAATATATTGCGGCTACTTTACATTATATTGATAAACTATGGATTATGCATAAAAGAATAATTGATTTTAAAGTAATTGACTATCCTCATAATGGCCTACAAATTTTTAATTATTTAATAGCAATTATTAAAGAATTTAATTGTGAATCTAGAATTCGCAGTATCACGTTTGACAATGTTGCGCCTAATAATATTGTAATAGAAAAATTAATTGAGGAATTACAACCGGATTTCGGTAGAATTTTGTTTCATGTTATATGTGTATGCCATATTTTTAATTTAATTGTCCAAGATAGTTTAAAGTATATAGGCCCACAATTAGAAAAAATTAGGTATGCCTTAAACTATATTACTGCTTCACCTTCTAGAAAACAAGTATTTGATGAATTATGCGTAGAAAATTCTCTTCCAACTAAAACTATATGTATAGACATACGTAATAGGTGGAACTCTACTTATTTAATGCTTGAATCATGTGAAGGTTATGAACATTGTGTAACTGCTTATTATAATAGCCGACATTCACACGGTTCACAATATGATTTGCAACCACATGATTAGCAAATTGCATTTCATGTTCGAAAATTTTTAAAAGTATTTTTCAACGCCACAAAATGCATGTGGTGGTGTATACTACCCTACTAGTTCATTAGTTTTAAATCATTTTTATTTTATTGCAAATAATTTTAATAGATATAAGACGTATGCAATTTTTTCTGATATTGTTGAAACAATGGAAATGAAGTTTAGAAAATATTGGGAAGACCTGCCTATGTTGTTCCCGTTAGAGTCAATTATGGACCCTAGAGTAAATTTACAAGGTACTAAACATACTATTTCCAAAATTTCTAATGATTTGAGTTACGGTAATCCATTAACTTACGGTAATTTAGAAAAAAACATTATGTGAAATATACGAATTTTATGTGGAAAAAACCGGTAGAAACGTTAGAAGACCTCCTGCACCAAACCCTTCTTCTTCTTCAAATAACCCTAATCTTAATGATTATTGGAGTTTCCTTATTTATAAGGGAACTCAAAATCCTAGTTATTCTTCTTCTTCTTCTTCGCTTTCCCGTGCGACAAATGTTGAAACTAATATTAGAGATATACCGTTAGAGTTAGCTAGATATTTTGGTCACGGCATGCTTAATTTGTTAGATGAAGACGAGATGAATAATTTTGATATACTTAGGTGGTAGAGACAAAATGAGCGCCAATACCTAATTGTTTCTATTATAGCACGTGATCTACTAACACCTCCGATATCAACTGTAGTATCGGAGTCTGTTTTTAGTACAGGTGGTAGGATTCTTAATGATTTGAGGTCAGGACTTAAACCAGATATATTAGAGAGTTTAATGTGTTTGAAAGATTGGGAGGATGAAGAACTTCGAATCCAAGATAAAGTAAGCCTGATATTGGCCGAATAGATGGACGAACTGAATACATAAGTAAAATGTAAGTATATTTATTATTTTGTATAAATTCATTCCATTTTTATTCATTTTAACTTGTAAGTTTTGATATTTAAGTTTACAAAAAATTGTACACGTAACAACTTGTTCGTGTACAATTTTAACTTTGCCTACGCTAATAGTAGCCGGTCCCAAGCCCGAAAAAAGAAGGAGGGTTTGAATTTAAAATTTTTAATTTTTTCTTGACTTATTTCTTATTTCTTTTTTAAACTTCTCAAAAAAAATCATGATTTCACGTGGATCCGCAGGTCACGGGCCGGTCCGGAACAATGTTCTATTTAAAGGCTCGACCCGTTAAAAGGGCCGAGCCGGACCCATTGTTCCACGGGCCGAGCCGTGTCAGCTCAACCCATTGCCATCTCTAGTTGTGCCTGATTTGTAACCAAACCTCCATGTTTGTACTGACACTTTTTGAAGTGTTTGTTTAGATGGGTCGTGCCAATATCCTTTTGCCAAGCAAACTTCTCCTGACAATGTTTACACTGTGGTTTGAATTCAGGGACTCCGTTAACTAGTTTACCAGTCGGCACCAACTCAAAATGCTCCCAGAACTTAGTCTTTTTTTGTGGCTTTTCGTTTAGTGCTAGAGCCAATAGTAGTTTATGTATCGGCGTCTTCATGAACGTCTTCCAAATCAATTGGATCAGCTACCACCAAACTGATCAATAATATCGTCTGGAATTGGAATGTCATTAATATCACTGAAATCATCATCACTTCGGTTGTATGCCATTTGGAATAATAGAATAAAGAAAATAGGACAAGATGAAGATGTAGTAGAAACTAGAAACTAGAAAATAGAAATGTGGAGAATTAGTAGAAGTAGAAAATTACAACTTAAAATTATAGAGTAATATCTAGATAATGAGATACTAGATACTAATTAGAATACTAATATTGAGAGTATGTAATTTGAGAATTGTTAATGGATTGAGTTTTTAAGTATATAATTGAATGCGAGATAAGAGATTGAAGAGAAAAAATGAGTTTAGAATAGGGGTATTTATAAGAAAATAATGAAAGTAAAAAAAAAAATGTTGTGACCGTTAGATGATAATCCAACAGTCATAATTTCGTGACCGTTGACAAGCCACGAGCCGAGCCAGCTCGTGGCTCGTCAATTTGGCTCGTGGGCACGAGCCCAACGAGCCAAGCGAGCTCGGCCCTCTTGTTTTTTTTTTTTTTTTAGCTTGGCCCTAGCTCATGCTCGTATCTCGACGGGACCGAACCCGAGTTGGCCGAGGTTTTACGAGCTGAGCCGGCGAGCCCACAAGACGACAAACTTTTTTGCAACCCTTAGGCCAGCGCATTTGCTTTTTCTAGTTTTAAAATTGAATTTCATGAAATTGATTTTTAAATATGGATATAACAAATTGAGATAAATTTCACGAATTTCAAGTATTTTTAAATTTGTTTTATCAAACATCATGAACATTTTTTTTTTAAAGTTTAGGTCGTCATCATAATTTCTTTTCGATTAATTGAAATTTTAACTATAATTCTGTATAATTATTTTGTTCAACGTAAAACTACTTATCAGTACATGTTACCTTTGGTAATGTAGTTTTATAATTTTTTTTCTAAATTTTTTTTCAACCTCATATTTAATGGGACTCACAATTTTATCAGTTTTCAATTACACATTTCATCAATTTTTTTCAAAATCTCTTAAAAAACTACTTTTAAACTCTACCAAACGGACAATAGATAACACAATATTTAGCAATTGAAAAATGTCTCTCCCTGTGTAGATAAATGTGAGAATGGTTAAAAGATTCTACAGTAAATTTTGATAGGACTAAGATACAAAGTTTTGAGTCTATAGATAGAGATGAGAAATTTAGAAGTGTCTTTCTATTGTTAATTTGTTGTGAATGGAATAATTTTTATTACCTGCAAAGGTATTTTTGTATAATTCTAGATTTTTGTTGTTTGTTCTCATTGCAAATTTAAATTCGAGGCTATTCCAACTTGATTTCAGTTTCGTTAGCTTCTGTTATTTATGGTTTATTTGTTTTCAATTAAAATTTTGTTAAAAAATTGAAGTTAAAGTCAACAATTAATTTTAACCATATATTTATCAATTTTTATAAAAAAATCTGATTTTAATTAAAATCGAACACATCCTCAATTTATAATGAAGGTGATATGTAGACTATAATAAAACAAATTAATGTGTTATTTATCTCATTTTCAAGAACATTAAAAAAAAAAAATTAGTGCAAACGATCACTAATATTTTATTTTTGACAGAGAGGTCTTGAACATATATCTATACTATAATATAAGTGTCTATGGCATGTTTACTATTCACCCTTCAACCAACGCGACGTCGTTTTAATGTTGTATTAGTCTTAATTTTGTCCAAATCTCACCATTTTGTCCTAATCTTTTGACACTTTTTGTATATTAAATTAATATCTTTGGCCGCATTTTTTGACTTCTTCATCTTTTCTTTTCTTTTATTTGTTTTAATATACATATATTAGTGTCTTTTAGCCGCAATTATTGACTTCTTATATATTATAGTCAATATATATTCATTTTTTCCTTAATAAGTCATCAAATTTGGTGCTTTTTTATCCCCAGTTGCTATGGAGAACAAATGACGAAATACAATCGATTCTTAAAGGTTTTGCTAAATTTCATTTTCTCTAAACTACAGTTTTTTTTGTCCAACATAAATATTTGCTGCACTTTATACATTAAGTATTTTTACATAATTCCAGTTGGAGACGATATCCCTATGGGTTACCTAACCATTGGATTTGGTTTCACATAATTTCATGTTGTATAACTCAAGGTATGGATATTTTTGTAAACTGCGACAGTATGAATCCGAGAAACTGACTTAAATGTTTTGGTGATCATTTTAGTATGCCGAAACATGCCATCGGACTATAAAATTTTTATATGTGGTAGCTACATGGGTATTCTACGTTCTTTGAAAATTTCATATTGTTCGGTGATCGTTTTCTATGTCAAATAAATTTTTTTTACTCCATGACCGTGTGAATTGTTTCTCTAAATTGTCTTTCTGTTCACCAACTCAAAAATATGTTGCACCTTATATATTAAGTATTTTTACATAATTCCAGTTGGAGACGATAGCTCTATGGGTTACCTAACCATTGGCTTTGGTTTCACATGATTTCATGTTATATAACTCAAGTTATGGACAATTTTTTAAATTGCGATAGCATGAATCCGAGAAACTGCCTGTGATGTTTCGGTGAGCATTTTAGTGTGTCAAAACATGCCGTCGGATTATCAAATTTTTATATGTTTTAGCTACATGGGTATTCTACGTTCCGTGAAAATTTTATATTGTTCGGTAATCGTTTTCTATGTCAAATAAATATTTTTTGCTCCATGACTGGGTGAATTGTTTCTCGAAACTGCACTTTCTGTTGACCAACTCAAAAATATACTGCACCTTATATATTAAGTATTTTTACATAATTCCAGTTGGAGACGATAGTTCTATGGGTTACCTAACCATTGGCTTTGATTTCACATAATTTCATGGTATATAACTCAAGTTATGGACAATTTTGTAAACTGCGACCGTATAAATCCGAGAAACTGCCTAGGGTGTTTCGGTGAGCATTTTAGTAAGCCGAAACATGCCGTCGGACTATCAAATTTTGATATGTGGTAGCTAAATGAGTATTCTATGTTCCCTGAAAATTTCATATTTTTCGGTTATCGTTTTCTATGTCAAACAAATTTTTGTTACTCTATGACCGGGTGAAGAAATTTTTGTAACAGTGCCCTTATTTTGAAATTTTTATTCACCTGGTCATGGAGTAACAAAAAATTTTTTACATAGAAAACGATCACCGAACAATACGAAATTTTCAAGGGACATAGAATACTCAGGTAGCTACCACATACCAAAAATTAGTAGTTCGACGGCATGTTTAGGCATACTAAAATACTTATCGCGAAACCTCCTAGGCTGTTTTTCGGATTTATGCCGTCGGCGTGCCGGATTCGCTATTATAAACCAATCAAAAAACTTTAAGTAGTGTAAATATCTTCTTAAAATTTTTTGGACCTTGGTTTTGTGGTAGTTTTTGTGGATTCCCATATTTTGGTTACACGTTAATGATGTAAACTTGAAATGTTTTGCTAAACTTCATGTTTTTCTAAGATACAGTTTCTGTTGTCCAACTCAAACATTTACTGCACCTTATATATTAAGTATTTTTACATAATTCCAGTTGGAGACGATAGCCCTATGGGTTACCTAACCATTGACATTGGTTTTACATAATTTCATGTTATATAACTCAATTTATGGACAATTTTGTAAACTGTGACAGCATAAATCTGAAAAACTAACTAGGATGTTACGGTTAGCATTTTAGTAAGCCGAAATATGCCGTCGGACTGTCAAATTTTGATATGTGGTAGCCACATGAGTATTCTATGTTCCCTGGAAATTTCATATTTTTCGGTGATCATTTTCTATGTGAAATGAATTTTTGTTAATCCATGACTAAATGAAGTTTTGAAGTTTTTTTTTCCCACGTACGTGCAATGGAAAAGTGATTGTTTAAGAATTTTTTTTTTTTTTTTTTTTTTTTGTTGTTGTAGGTGGACTTTTTCATGACAAATATAAAAACAAAAAAAAAATAAAAAATAAAAAATAAATAAATAAATTTCCCCACTTTGCCGAGTAGGCAAAGTGGGGGAAATTTTTTTTTTTATTTATCCCACTTTGTCGAGTGGGAAACATTAAATTTTTTTTTTTTTGTAATTTGCACTTTTAGTCCACATTCTTTTCATTTTATAACAAATTTATCCATAGCCTTTTTTTTTTGCTTTGGCCATCCCCTACTTTTAAATTTCGTTACAAATTTTATTTTGTCCACCTCTTTAAATAATAAAAAAAAAAAAACAAATAACAACAAAATAAAATAAAAATGTATATGAAGTCCTACAACTTTTAAAAAGTAGCCCAATTTTATTTTGACATTTTTAAAATTTTTTTTTTTTAAATTTCTCGAGTTATTCGACAAAAAAATAATTTTTTTTTTCTTTTTTTTTACATTTTGTCGAGTTCCTCGAATTTTAAAAAAAAAACGAGTTACTCGATGTTAAAAAAAAAAAAATTTTTTTTTTTAAATTTGTCAAGTTACTAGCCAAAAAAAAAATAAAAACATTTTTTTTTTTAATCTTGTAGAGTTACTCGATTTTTAAAAAACAAAAAAATTTTTTTTTCTTAAATTATGTCGAGTTATTCGAATTTAAAAAAAAAATTTAAAAAATTTTTATCGAGTTACTCGAATTTAAAAAAAAAAAAAATTTATATTTTGTCGAGTTACTCGAATTTAAAAAAAAAAATATTTTTTAAAATTTTGTCGAGTTACTCGAATTTAAAAAAAAAACAAAAAAAAAATTTTTAAAAATTTTATCGAGTTACTCGAATTTAAACAAAAAAATAAATATTTTTTTTTAAACTTTTGTCGAATTACTCGAATTTTTTAAAAAAAATATATATATATATATATTTTTAACTTTTGTAGAGTTACTCGAATTTTTAAAAAAAAAAAAAAAATTTTTTGTAAACTTTTCTCGAGTTACTCGAATTTTTAAAAAAAAAAAAAAAATTTACTTTTGTCGAGTTACTCGAATTTTAAAAAAAAAAAAAAAAAAAATTTTTTTTTTTTTTTTTTTTTTTTGTTGAGTAACTCGACAAAAATTTAAAAAAAAAAAATTTTTTTTTTTTTTTTAAAAATTCGAAAAAGTTTGTCGAGTTACTATTCAACTCGACAAACTTTTTCGAGATGAATAGTAACTCGAAAAAGTTACTGTTCATGAAACTTTTTTTTTTTTTTTTTTTTAAAAATTCGAAAAAGTTTGTCGAGTTACTATTCAACTCGACAAACTTTTTCGAGGTGAATAGTAACTCGAAAAAGTTACTGTTCATGAAACTTTTTTTTTTTTTTTTTTTTTTTTAAATTCGAAAAAGTTTGTCGAGTTACTATTCAACTCGACAAACTTTTTCGAGGTGAATAGTAACTCGAAAAAGTTACTGTTCATGAAAAAAATTTTTTTTTTTTTTTTTTTTTTTAAAATTCGAAAAAGTTTGTCCAGTTACTATTCAACTCGACAAACTTTTTCGAGGTGAATAGTAACTCGAAAAAGTTACTGTTCATGAAATTTTTTTTTTATTTTTTATTTTTTTATGATGAGCTTTTACATTTCTAATTATTTTTTTCAATGAAAAAAATCAACAACATATTTTATTTTTTATAACTATTAATTATAACATTCTTACTAATAATGTTACTAATATTTTTTTATACTAATTGCTAAAATAAAATAAAATAAAATATATTGTATTAATTGTTTATGATATATATTCTATTTTACTATATTCTAATAAATGAAACATTAAATAAAATTTTGTATATGCTTTATTTATCAAGTTACTCGACAAATCCAAATTTAAGACTCACGAGTTTCTTGAAAAATAACACCACTAAATAAGAAAAAAATTATTTAAATGTATGACATCATTTAAATAAAAAAGAGAAACAAAATAATGAAAATTTTAAATTTCGTTCGTTCGTCGAGTAACTCTGGCAACTCGATTTTCAGTTTGTCGAGCTACTTGAGCTATTGAATAGATTGATTTCGTATCACATTTTTAATCGAGTAACTCGACAAACTTGATTTTGGGTTTATCGAGTTACTCGAGTAACTTCAACAATGCATATTGTTCATTTTTTAGTTTACTTTTTTTATTTAAATTATGTACTACACTTAAATTTTTTTATTTTTTAGTTTTTTCATGTTATTTTTAAACCAACTCATGAATCTCAAATTTGGATTTGTCAAGTTACTACATAAATTAGTCATAATAAAAGAATATATAATATATTGTATTAATTGATTATGATATATATTAAATTTATATCATATATATTTTATTTTGCTATCTTCTAATAAATAATCAATTAAATACAAATATGTATGTGCTTCATTTATCAAATAAGTTAACAAATCCAAATTTCATGTCAACACGTTCCTCGAATAATAATATTACAACATTCAAATTAAACAAAATAGTCAATGTATTAAATAATTTAAATAAAAAAAGATTAAAAAAATGAAAATTATGCATTTTATTATTGGCTCGAGTAACTCGAGAAACTCGATTTTAACTTTGTCGAGTTATGCTTTACAATGAATAATCAGTTCTTTTATATCAATAATATTTCATATTTTATAACTTAATATAATATGTTATAATAAAATAGCTATTATAAAATAAAATAAAATCTAAATCATAAAACAAAACAATCTTTTACAATTTATTACTTAAGCAACTCGACAAATTGAAAATAAATTTTGTCGAGTTACTCTATAACCTACATGCTAAATACATATATTTTATATTATAGAAATTTTCTGTTTACAATAAAGAGAAACATAAAATATAATATACACAAGTCCACAAAATATCAAATATATAGAAAAACTATTGTACATAAATTCACACATTTATTTATAATATCTATAAATCAATTATACTAAGTGAAATCTATAATTACTTATTCAATTTATTTCACGAAAATATTCCTGTTTTATGATTTTTGCTTTTGTATCACATTTTTCATAGAGTAACTCGACAAACATGATTTTTAGTTTGGCGAGTTACTCGAGTAACTTCAACAATGCATATTTTTCATTTTTTTTTGTTTTCTTTTTCTATTTAAATTATGTAATATACTTATAATTTCTGTAATAAATATTATTATAAATTATGTTAAAATACTTATTACAATTATTAATTAAAAAAAACACATTTATTTTCGTAATATAATTTGACATAATTATTCTAACAAAAAAATTCATTATTATAACAAATTTTTACTACAATTTATTTTCATAATTTATGATGAAATCTATTTAGTATGAATTTGTCATAACAAATTTATTATAATCACTAGATTATTATAATAATGTAATAATTGATTAATAATATATTACTACAGAATTGCTTTTATTATGCTATAAATTTATTATAACAATTTTTAGTTATAATATGTTATACTAATTGCTAAAATAAAATAAAATAAAATATATTGTATTAATTGATTATGATATATATTAAATTTATATGATATATATTCTATTTTACTATGTTCTAATAAATGATACATTAAATAAAATTTTGTATATGCTTTATTTATCAACTTACTCGACAAATCCAACTTTGAGACTCACAAGTTTCTTGAAAAATAACACCACTAAATAAAAATAAAGAATTATTTAAGAGGATATTTACACTACTTAAAGTTTGTTGATTGGTTTATAATATCGATTCCGGCACGCCGACGGCATAAATCCGAAAAACTGCCTAGGAGGTTTCGCGATGAGTATTTTAGTATGCCTAAACATGCCGTCGGACTACCAATTTTTGATATGTGGTAGCTACCTGGGTATTCTATGTCCCCTGAAAATTTCGTATTGTTCGGTGATCGTTTTCTATGTCAAAGAATTTTTTGTTACTCCATGACCAGGTGAATAAAATTTTCAAAATAAGGGCAGTGTAACTAAAATTTCTTCACCCGGTCATGGAGTAAAAAAAAATTGTTTGACATAGAAAACGATAACCGAAAAATATTAAATTTTAAGGGAACATAGAATACTCATTTAACTACCACATAACACTGCCCTTATTTTGAAAATTTTATTCCCCTGGTCATGGAGTAACAAAAAATTCTTTGACATAGAAAACGATCACCGAACAATACGAAATTTTCAGGGGACATAGAATACTCAGGTAGCTACCACATATCAAAATTGGTAGTCCGACGGCATGTTTAGGCATACTAAAATACTCATCGCGAAATCTCCTAGGCTGTTTTTCGGATTTATGCCGTCGGCGTGCCAGAATCGATATTATAAACCAATCAAAAAACTTTAATTAGTGTAAATATCTTCTTAAACTTTTGTGGACTTTGGTTTTGTGGTAGTTTTAGTGGATTCCCATGTTTTGGTTACACGTTAATGATGTGAACTTGAAAGGTTTTGCTAAACTTCATGTTTTTCTAAGATGCAGTTTCTGTTGTCCAACTCAAAAATTTACTGCACCTTATATATTAAGTATTTTTACATAATTCCAGTTGGAGACGATAGCCCTATGGGTTGCCTAACCATTGGCTTTGGTTTTACATAATTTCATGTTATATAACTCAATTTATGGACAATTTTGTAAACTGTCGACGGCATGAATTCAAAAAACTGCCTAGAAGGTTTCGGTGAGCATTTTAGTATGCCTAAACATGCCGTCGGACTACCAATTTTTAATATGTGGTAGCTACCTGAGTATTATATGTCCCCTGAAAATTTCGTATTGTTCGGTGATCGTTTTCTATGTCAAATAATTTTTTATCACAAAAAAAATTGAGCTAAAAGCCCATACAAAATAAAAAAATAAAATAAAAAAAATTTATTTCAAAGACTTTGTCGAGGAAGTCAAAAAAAAAAAATTATTTCAAACTCTTTCTCACTTTGTCGAGTAAGCCAAAAAAAAAAAAAAAAAAAAATTCCAACTTTACCACGTTGTCGAGGAACTCGACAAAGTGGCAAAAAAAAAAAAAAAATTCACCATTTATCACTTTGTCGAGGAACTCGACAAAGTGGCCAAAAAAAAAATTATATATATTTTTTTGAACACTTTGTCGAGTAACTCGACAAAGTGGAGAAAAAAAAAATTTCAAGAACTTTGTCCAGTAACTCGACAAAGTTCAAAATTTTTTTTTTTTAAATTGTTCTTTTGGTCCCAACTTTTTAAATTTTTAACTAATTTACCCATAATTTTTATTTTTATGTCATTAACCATCCCCAATATTTAAATTTTGTTGAAAGTCTAATTTGACCATTTTTTTGGATTTTTTTCAAGTTACTCGACAAATTTTTTTTTTTTTTATAATAAAATTAATGTCTTTGGTTTGTCAAGTTATTCAACAATAATTTATTAAAAAATAAATTGGTTGAGTTACTCGACATCAATTTTTGACACTGTTTTTTTAAATTAGATTAATCCTTTTAACCGCATTTTTTTCATTTTTGTCGAGTTTTTTCAATATTTTTTTCTCCTTTTTTTGGGCTTTGTCGAGTAAATTTGAATTTGACAATTTTACTTTTTTTTTTAATTTGCGCTTTTAGTCCCAACTTTTTAAATTTGTAACTAATTCACCCACAATTTTTATTTTTTTACCATTGACCATCCCCAACATTTAAATTTTGTTGAAAGCTCAATTTCACTATTTTTTTTTTCTTTTTGTGGGATTTTGTCCTAAATTCTACAATATTCATTTATTTGTCCTAAATTCTATAATGTTATATTTGGTTGGATATGACCATACATGCAATCAATGAGAAGATTCTATCACTGAACTATGGGGACTTAAGGGCAGAGATTAAGTCATTTGATGCACAAGAGTCCTTTAACAGGGGAGTTCATGTTCTGGTGACTGGATATCTGACTGGAAAGAACAATGCAGTTCGGAATTTCTCTTAAACTTTCTTCCTTGCACCACAGGACAATATATATATATATATATATATCTTCCTTCCATTCTGCTTGATCTCCCCATCGACTGTGAATTAGGGACATAGCTCCAATCCAGCCAGTTGAATCTGCGTAAACATCTCATGGGATCTTCCTCCTTTACAATTTGAAGTCTGGTAAGATGGTTGCATTGTGTTTTTGATTTTGTGTTTTACAGTCAGAAACCATCCTCATATTAACTTGATAGATTACAATTTCATTAGATCAATGCTATTTAAATAGATTTTGTTTTTCTTTAGTCGAGTAAGTCAAGATGGCTCAACAACATGGTTGTCGAGTAACTCGACAACCATGGTAGCTCGACAACCATGCTTGTCGAGTAGCTCGACAAGCATGTTATCGATTTACTCGGCTTAGCTCGGTTGCCGAGTTATATTATAAGATCCCCAAACTTGGTTTATCAGTCCATTCTATTGACGCAAAGTTGTGGAATTCAGTCTTCGAACATCAATGTAGAAAATGTATTCCTTGTGAGTGTCAAGAATGTCCACTGGAATGCTAATCATCTCAATTCTTTGATTTGGGTAGGAAGAAGAAGATGAAGAAGTGCCTGCTCGACAAGCACAGTAAGATTTTTTTTTCTTTGTGCTTGCAGCTCGACAAGCATAGTAATTTTTTTTTGATAGCTCGACACCATAAATGGGCGAAAGGAAAATGGATTTGTAGCTCGACACCATAGAATTTTTCTTTCTTTTTTTTTCTCTTACTTTTTGCAAAGGAAAATGGATTTGAAAAACATGATTACTCTTGTTTCTCGTACTGGTAGGCATATGCAGCGTTACATTTTTCAAGAACATCGCCAAGTTGTCGGGTTTGTTTCTGTGTGTGTTTCAGGACACCAAATTTGATGGGAATTTTTGATTGGCATAATTAAGTTTTGTGTTTGACATTTGAATTGATGTGGGAGTTTATAAAATGTTGTGAATGTGCAGATGTATTCCATATAGGTATAAAGGTGTTAATGGGAAATCTATAGTGGATGAGGATGCAATTGAAGTGCTTGTTATTAGTTCCCAGAGAAAAGGCAAAGGGATGTTGTTTCCAATATTGTGAAGTAGCAAGGTTGAATGCTATCTTGTTGATTAGCATTGTACGGGGCATTGGCTATATGAGTATGCTTTTTTTACCCCTTGTTCTTCCTCTTTTCCATGATCACTACTGTATGAAGTCACGCACATGTAAGTTCATCATAAGTTGCCATCATTTGTTTCCGTTAATCTTTTATATTAAGTGTAGAAAATCTATTTTGATTCTACTATGTGTCCCTGTACATATTTTCTTATTAACTAGGATCTTCTATTTAGTTGGTGGATTATTTTGATTTAGAGATAGAATCAGATTGTTGATTTTAGGGGTTTAGTCTTTTCCCTTTTTATCTTTTTTGGCTATATATACTTTGTAATCTATACGATTAGGATAAGTGAGTGAAATCAGTTTTTCCTTTAAGTTTTTATCATTAAGCACGTTTATGGACAAATTTCCAATTATTCAATTTAATCATCTTTGTTATGCTTTTCTCTTCCACCTTGTTGAAGATTCAATGGTGAAATTGGATAAAATCTGCCGTGATGCAAATGTCCTGGTTTTGTTCGGATCAGTGTGAAGGTAATTTTGAATTTTATGATTGTTTTTCTTCTTTTTATTGTTGTGAACTTTTGGGAATAGAATGTGAAATGATTACAGTTTTGAAGAAGATAATTTTGTTGCTAAGCCATAAACAACTGATATCTTTATACATAGGTCAACAATATGTTGCAACTTCAATAAACTGAATCTTTTGAAGAAATGTGTAAACTATAAAAGAGGTTAATCTAGAAGAAATTAACCTTCTCCTTTTGAAGGAACACGCAGTTATTGAATCAAAGCCTGATCATTTTTCGGATGATCTCCGTCTAAATAACCCATGGCCAAAGCTCAGGAGGTTTGATTTTCTTTCTCACTTCTGAAATTAATACTTACCCAGGTAAGCTAACGACATATGTTTGTAGCTCTCTGGGACCGCATCTTAGCTTCTGCATATGAGATGCCAATTCATCAATGACAGGTTTGCTGAAACAATTGATCTGGATGTGGCTGATCCTGTTGTTCCCAAACACACACCATATGTTATCATTCTTATTAAGATGGCAGAGGAATGGGCCAAAAGTCATGGTGGAACTCTTCCATCAACCAGGGGTGATAAAAAAGAATTTAAGTGAGAAAAAGTGTTTTCCATGGAAAAATGTGGCTGTCAAAAAAATTTAGTTAGAAAATAGGTGGAAAAAAAGTTTTTTTCATAAAAAATGTATTGCAATCAAACGCACCCTAAGATTGTTAAAAAAAAATTTTTGTTCGTATTTGTTAAATGTCATTTCATTTAATCAACCTACCATGTTTCAAACAAAATTAAAAAAAACTAACAAAAAAATAAAAAAAAACTAACAAAAAAATTGACCAGTAATTTCATAACAATATATTCATTTTTCCCTTAATAAGTCATCAAATTTGGTGCTTTTTTCTCTCCAGTTGCTATGGGGAACAAAGGACGAAATACAATCGATTCCTAAAGATTTTGGTAAATTTCATTTTCTCTAAAATGCAATTTTTGTTGTCCAACTTAAATATTTGCTGCAGCTTATACATTATTTATTTTTACATAATTCCAGTTGGAGACGATATCCCTATGGGTTACCTAACCATTGGCTTTGGTTTCACATAATTTCATGTTATATAACTCAAGTTATGGACAATTTTGTAAATTGCGACATCATGAATCCGAGAAACTGCCTTGGATGTTTCGGCGAGCATTTTAGTATGTCAAAATATGCCGTCGGATTATCAAATTTTTATATGTGGTAGCTACATGGGTATTCTACGTTCTGTGAAAATTTCATATTGTTCGGTGATCGTTTTCTATGTCAAAGAAATTTTTTTTGCTCCATGACTAGGTGAATTGTTTCTCCAAACTGCACTTTCTGTTGACCAACTCAAAAATATGTTGCACCTTATATATTAAGTATTTTTACATAATTCCAGTTGGAGACGATAGCTCTATGGGTTACCTAACCATTGGCTTTGGTTTCACATAATTTCATGGTATATAACTCAAGATATGGACAATGTTGTAAACTGCGACCGCATGAATCTGAGAAACTGCCTAAGGTGTTTCGGTGAGCATTTTAGTAAGCTGAAACATGCCGTCGGACTATCAAATTTTGATATGTGGTAGCTAAATGAGTATTCTATGTTCCCTGAAAATTTCATATTTTCCGGTGATCGTTTTCTATGTCAAAGAAATTTTTGTTACTCCATGACCGGGTGAATAAATTTTAGTAACACTGCCCTTATTTTTATAATTTTCTTAACCTAGTCATGGAGTAACAAAAAATTCTTTGACATAGAAAACGATCACCGAACAATACGAAATTTTCAGGGGACATAGAATACTTAGGTAGCTACCACATATCAAAAATTGGTAGTCCGACGGCATGTTTAGGCATACTAAAATACTCTCCACGAAACCTCCTAGGCTATTTTTCGGATTTATGCCGTCGGCGTGCCGGAATCGCTATTATAAACTAATCAAAAAATTTTAAGTGGTGTAAATATCTTCTTCAACTTTTGTGGACCTTCGTTTTGTGGTAGTTTTAGTGGATTCCCATGTTTTGGTTACACGTTAATGATGTGAACTTGAAAGGTTTTGTTAAACTTCATATTTTTCTAAGATGCAGTTTCTGTTGTCCAACTCAAAAATTTACTGCACCTTATATATTAAGTATTTTTACATAATTCCAGTTGGAGACGATAACCCTATGGGTTACCTAACCATTGGCTTTGGTTTTACATAATTTCATGTTATATAACTCAATTTATGGACAATTTTGTAAACTGTGACAGCATGAATCCGAAAAACTAACTAGAATGTTTCGATTAGCATTTTAGTAAGCCAAAACATGCCATCGGACTATCAAATTTTGATATGTGGTAGCTACATGAGTATTCTATGTTCCCTGAAAATTTCATATTTTTCGGTGATCGTTTTCTATGTCAAATGAATTTATTTTAATCCATAGCTAAGTGAAATTTTGAAATTTGTTTTTTTTTCCTTTTTTCCTACTTTGCCTCATAACTCGGCAAAGTTAGTAATTAAAAAAGAAAAAAAAAATTTAACTTTCTTTCTCGAGTTACGCGAGAAAAAAAAAAAAAAAAAAACCAAAATTTCATTATTGCTTTCTCGAGTAACTCGAGAAAGCAAAATTTTCATTTTTGCTTTCTCGAGTTACTCGAGAAAGCAATAATGAAAATTTTGTTTTTTTTTTTTTTTTTTCTTTCTTTTTTTCACTTTGCCTGTTTGAATATGTGTATTTTTATTTTTTTTTATAGTAATTTGCACTTTTAGTCCTCGAGAAAGCAAAAATGAAAATTTTGTTTTTTTTTTCTTTTTTTCTTTTTTTCACTTTGCCTGTTTGAATATGTGTATTTTTTATTTTTTTTTAGTAATTTGTACTTTTAGTCCACAACCTTATCATTTATAACAAATTTACCCTTAACTTTTTTTTTTTACATTGGCCATCCCCAACCTTTGAATTTTGTTGCAAATTTTATTTTGTCCTCTTTTTTAAATAAAAAAAAACTAATAACAACAAAATAAAATAAAAATGTAAATGAAGTCCTACAACTTTTAAAAAGTATCCCATTTTGATTTTGACATTTTTTCATTTTTTTAATTTGCACTTTTGGTCCAAACCTTTCAAATTTGTAACTAATCTACCCCAACTTTTTTTTTGGACATTGGCCATCCAACTATCACCCTTTTGTCCTATATATTTGCATTAAATTTTTATA
Organism: Forsythia viridissima; assembly: GCA_030279155.1. Taxonomy (NCBI): domain Eukaryota; kingdom Viridiplantae; phylum Streptophyta; class Magnoliopsida; order Lamiales; family Oleaceae; genus Forsythia; species Forsythia viridissima. The sequence goes on along the minus strand of CM059044.1, from coordinate 18,961,788 downwards.
AAATCAGCTTTTGTTAACTTTGCTATTTTTTTTTTTAAGATTTGGTCTTGGTTTTTTGAGTAACTCTAAAAAAAATACAATAAAGAAAAAAATACAAAAATTTTTCAGATAACTCGATAATGGCTTAGTGTCAACACTAACAAAAAAAAAATAATAAAATAAAATAATTTCAAGCAGCCAAATATTTTCGAGTTGCTAGACAACATTAAAAAAAAAAAATAAATAAATCAAACAACCAAATATTGTCGAGTTGCTCAACAACACTATAAAAAAAATATTAATCAAATGTGTAACTCGACAACATTATTAAAAAAAAAAAACTCATTGATTTAAGACTTAAAATTAAAAAATTTATATAAAAGTCAATAAATGCGGGCATTGCCCATCCAACTATCACTAATTTGTCCTACAAATTTGCATTAAATTTTTATAAAATCAGCTTTTGTTAACTTTATCGCTATTATAAATCAATAAAAAAACTTTAAGTAGTGTAAATATCTTCTTAAACTTTTGAGTGGCATTTTCTCTAATTATTTTTATTTATCATCAGAAAAAAATACAAACAATTAAACCACCTCGTCCCTTATCATCAGAAAAAAATACAAACAAGTAAAGAAATTTTAGTAACACTGCTCTTATTTTGACCCAGGTTTTGTTGTTAATGGTGTAATTAATTTTTCTTTTAGTAATTTACGTATGGGGTATGTGATTAATGTGTAAGTCTTGGAGTAAACCCAAGGTAACAATTCAAAGAATTATTAACATTTTCATAGTCCTCTATTTCATATATGAAAAGGAATCAAAAAATCAAGAAATATGCCATTATTCTACAAATTTTATATTAAGTGTACTCAAGAAAAAAATATCAATATATTTTAAATAAATGGCCGAAAATTAGAGAAAACATTTGAAGAAATTTTAACATTTCTTTATTATTTGTTAATTATTTATTTTTTTGGTGTGTATGAGCAAATTGTACACAATTCGCTCTAAATTTGTTACATTTTTCAAATTTGTTTAAAAATTTTAATTTTATATTTTTTTTTGGTCATTTCAATTACATTTAAAACCTAAAATTTTTTCCTATATTTGTCACTTACGTGCAACGCACGGCACTAAAGACTAGTATATATATATATATATATGCTTTTAGGTGCTCAAATGATCTTTTTGAACAGAATCTGTTCAAATCAAAATGTCTATTAAGTTTGTGTATACTTTACACTCTTTTAATAATAGGGACAAATTTACCAATTCAAAAATAATTATTAAAAAAATAAAAATCATCATATTCTACCCCACCCCCACCTACACCTACCAAAACACACACCTTCACCACCGCTACCGGGGAGAACTTCTCCCCCATCTTTCTACCACTAGTAACAATTTTTTCATTAGAAGAAACACCGACAGTTGGAAAATGGCGGGGTGGCAATTGTGGCAATGTGTGTGGTGTGGTGTGGTGAGGTGGGGTGATTGGATTAAGGTGGTTGAAGAAGATGATACATTTGATTGTTTTTTGTGTTTTTTATATTGTTTTATATTTACTTTATTTTAAATGTGACAAAATTGTCTTTATTTTAATAAGAAAGTGGATTCCATGCGCAAAACTAACGTTGGACATGTGTAAAAGGACTATTACTCATCTAAAGACATAAGTTCAAGACATTTCCGTTAAAAATGAAAGATGAAAAACCATTTGCGCATGATAGGAATATAGTAGGGACTATTTGTGCCAATTTCCCTTAATTTAAACAAAATTGCAATTTCTTGAAAATAACTTAAAATGATTTTAAAACCATTTCTTGAAAATTGTAAGTGGCGGACCAGAACTTGAAACAAATAAAGACTACAGTTTGTTTTTTTCAAACACAAAATATAATATTAGTAAAAATATATATCTCAAATTTCAACGAGGCAATGACCCTATTTCCTCCACCGCTACTAATTGTGAATTTGAAGAACACGTCACAAAACATGCTAAAAGAACCTTTTCATACCTTCTCTATAAAGTTTTTTATTCATTTGTTGTTGTTGTTGTATTTATACATAAGTTGAGACAACTATTTTGTACATCCAAAAAAAGTTATAAATATTCTGAGTATTTAACAATATATACTAGTTAGTGATTCCAATTTTGCAAATTGCGTTTCTCTGATTAGGGTAAAATTTATTTATTGCACTTCCAATAAAAATGCACTAAATTTTAATTTATCTTAATTGAGTCATTGAACTTTAACGTACTTTTAATTAAGTCACTAAATTTTAATTTAATTTGAAGTACTAGCACTTCATCACCCGTTGTCTACTAAATTAAGGAAATTTTGTTCAATTGACAATCATACTATAACGAATCTTCTATATAATTATTGTGTGGCAGACCAACTTTCCACTTCAAAAAAAATAAATAAATAAAAAAATAAAATAAAATAACTATCTTTTAATCTTTCAATCCAAATACATTACCATAAATCTCATTTTATCCTTTTATTTTTATTTTTATAGTGAGTGCCGCATAGTGATTTCGTGAAACATCAATCACAATATGGTTATAAATAAAATAAATTGAAATGGGAGAAATAAAAGTTTATTGAGATCATGTTTGGTCAGTTTTTTTTTTTAAATTCGTTTTTAGCCACATTTTAGGACATCCATAATTTTTATTAATTTTTTAATTATATATTTTACTAATTTTTTTTTAAATCTGCTAAAAATTTACTTTTAAACTACATCCAACCCATGAGCTATGGTGATAAATAATAAATTAGGTGGCGCATGGGGACAGATTTTCAATGAAATATTGTGGGAGTCTGTCCTGTAGGTTGACCTGTTAGCTCTATTCCTCAGGTCCCTGCCACTCGTGCACATTTTTCGATTTACAACCCTCCTGGTCAATGGGCTTCTGACACAGGTGGTGAATTTCGCTTTCGGGACTTTCCCAAAAAAAAAAAAAAAAAAAAAAAAAAAAAATTTGGTGGTGCAAGGCAAAATATATAAAATCGCAAGAGGATCAATCTTAAATTAGGTGAACTGAACGGTAGTTGATATCTTGCATTAAAATATGGACCCTTGTCAGTTTTAAATTTTAATGCAATTGCAGACTGTTGAAACACCAACAAATGTTAAATGACCATAAATGCAATTGTATCCACCCATCCTTATACCTTATTTTACAATTTATATGTCAGGCCTATAGCTGTCAATTGCTTCTAAATATCTAAAATGAAAAGCCTGCAATATTGAGTGAAAACTGAAATATATAGCGAGGATTTTACATTTAAGTATTCTGTGACCTGTATAGTGTAAAGAAGAAGGGAGTTTAAAAAATGGAGTGGGAGAAAGATTTGATGAAACCGTTGAATAATGGAAATAGTGATGATCATGATTTGATTAATGGTGTTAGCCGAATCAGATGTGATTTCATTAAAAGGCTTCCAGATAAACTCAAATCTCGACTTGATGATGATCCTGAAGATCTTCTCAATAATCTTAATCTTTCTTCTGCTAAATCTCTCCTTCAAGGTATTTCCATCTTTAATTCATATATATCATGCTTCGTGAATTTTTATATTTATTGATTTCAATTCTCATACCATATTAAATCTTTGATTTGAATTATGTCTTGAATCAAAATGCATTATCAATTACTTAGTTATTTGTATTTTGATTTTTTTTTTTTTTTTTTTTACCAAGGCACCATGAGTACAAATAGATTAGCTTTGTATGATTTTGCTTTAAAAAAATTAGAATTAAACTCAACAATTAATTTTAATCATATATATTTTATGAGATCTACAACTTTTATTAGTTTTTTAATAATATATTTTATTATTTTTTATATTAAAATTTACAAAAAAACTGATTTTTAACAAAACAAAAAGACACTTGGAATCAATTTTTAATTTGGCTCATCTACATATTTGATCCCAATTTAGAACCCATAAAGCTATCGAGTGTTTCACTTTATAATATATCTCATGAAACAACATCACATTGTGTTTGTTTGCCAAGTTTAAATTATAATTTAATTTAACAAATATTTTTTATTCTTATTTTTCGTAAAGAGTAATTATATTTGTACCATATTTTTTATTTATTGCACTTAATATTCTCAATTTTTACTTATTGTAACACTCATGTTTCTAACTTTTTTTTAATCGCATTTTTATTCTCAACTTTTTATTAATTAACACACGTTGTGTCTGATAAAGATTTCCGTCTAAAAAATTCATTAAGAATGTGTAAAACAACTTATTTGCCCATCATATTAAAAAGCAATACAATACAAAAATGTGACAAAATATTTTTTCTTCAATTTAAAGTACGCAACTAGAATATCTTGATAGAAACAATCATTAAAGATGGAATTTGCTAATTAATAGAAATTGAAGATAAGAATTTAATGAAAAAAATTAAGAACATAAATTTTACGATGACCAAAGGTTGAAAATTTTAAGTACAATTAAAATATAGAGTGGTGTTCTCCTGCCTCCTTGTAGGCAGGATGTAGTGCCCACCTGCTGAGGTGTTAGTAGGTGGATAGTTGGTGTAAAAACAGCTTTTTACATCAACTGCCCACCTGCTGAGATGTCAACAGGTGGGTACTACATCCTGCTCACAAGGGGGCAGGAGATCATTCTCCTTAAAATATAATACACTTATAAAAAAAATTTGTGTCAATATAGTTATTTTTTTCGTAAAATCTACAATTTAGTACTTAATTATTATCCACATATTTCATAGGACTAATAATATATAAGTACTTAGAAATTAATTTCAATATTGCCTGCGCTTTCAATTTTTTATTGAAATCTCCGTTTTTTCTCTCTTCGTAAATATTGATAACAGTCGATAAATTATTTTTAAAAATTTCAGTCATTGTCGATAATTATTGATCAATCCCTCAATTTGGTAGGTACCATAAATATGATTGATGTACCTATTGAATTATTAGATAAGTTGGTAATCTAATTTGAAAAAGTTGATTTATCACAACATTGTCCCTACTCGCTATTATAATATGTGAAGATTTTGAAAAAGTGCCGCAAGCCACTGGTAAATTGGTCAACAGTCAACTCATCTATTAAAAAATAATATTACAGTTGACCACTAAAATAATGTGTTTGAAAGGACTTTTTTGAAGTTGAAATGCATTTTTTAAAGAGTAAAAATACCTTTAAAATTTAAGTTATATTTATAGTGTGTTTGGAAGAGTTTTTTTGAAGCTTAAAAGTACTTTCTAAAGAATAAAAGTGCTTTTAATTATTTTTATTGTTGTTTGGTTAAAGTTAACAAGTACTTTTTGAATAAAAAAAAAACTTAAAAAAACTTTTTTAGAGAAGTCCAAATTTTAATCTTCTCTAAAGAGCTCTAATTGAATTTTTACAGAAAATTATAATTAACATCTAATGAATTTCAAAATTAACAAAATTACCATTAATACATCAAAAAAAGATATTAATTTATTTACTACGTTAATTACTTATATTAAATTGTCACTTCATATATTTATATAAAGTGAAAAAAATATATTAGCTTGTTAAATGATATAATACAAATTATATATAATATATTTATTTAAATAATTAAAACCTGTTTAATCAAATATACTAAAATAATCATATTATTATTATGATTAAATTAATATATTAAATTAAATAATTATTATAGAATATAAAAATATATGATTTCTTTTAAATAAATAATGTGAGTTACACAATAATTAATTATTGTTTAGTCAAATATAATAAAATAATTGTGTTATTATAATTAAATTAATATATTAATTTCGATAGTTATTATAGGATATAAAAAATTATTTATTTTACAACAAATAATATGAGATATATAATAAGTAATTACTGTTTAATCAAATAAAAATAAAATTTATACAAAAGTACTTTTATAGTTATGCAACCAAACATTCAATTTAATATTCAAATCACTTTTTGGATTCATATTCAAACAGTTAACACCTTTTTAACAAAAGTTCTATTGCTAAAAGCTCTACTACCAAAAACTCTACTATTAAAAGATCTATTCACAACAATTGTACCAAACGGACCCTCGTAGTTGTTTGACTAAAGTCAATAAGTACTTTTTGACTAAAAAAAGTTTAAAAAGCTATTTTAAAAAAGTCTAAATTTTGAGCTTCTCTAAAGGTCCGTTTGGTATAACTGTTGTGAGTAGAGCTTTTAGTAGTAGAGTTTTTGGTAGTAGAGCTTTTGGCAGTTGAACTTTTGATAAAAAGTTATTCACTGTTTGGATATAAATCTAAAAATTGTTATGAATATTAAATTGAGTGTTTGATTGTATAACTATAAAAATATTTTTGTATAAACTTTATATTTATTTGATTAAACAGTAATTAATTATTACATATCTCATATTATTTGTTTTAAAATAAATAATGTATTTTACATCCTATAATCAATGTTCTAAAAAGCGTAAAACGTGGCTAGGCATAGAGGCCGAGTTTCAAGCTTTTCGAGCCTAGGCGAGTCCTAAGCGAGAGTGAGATAAAAGCAAGGCGAGGGCAATGCGTAATGCGTGACTAGGCGTGGAGGCCGAGTTTCAAGCCTATGTGGAGCCTAAGCGAGGCTTATACGAGCTTTTTAGAACAGTGCGTATAATAACTATTAAAATTAACATATTAATTTAATTATAATAACACAATTATTTTATTATATTTGACTAAACAATAATTAATTATTGTATAGCTAATATTATTTTTTTAAAAATAAATCATATATTTTTATATCCTATAATAATTATTAGAATTAATATATTAATTTAATTATAATAACAGAATTATTTTAATATATTTGATTAAACAGTTTAATTATTTAAATTAAACACATTATGTATAATTTGTATTATATTATTTAATACATCAATATATATTATTCACTTTATGCAAATATATGAAGTGACAAGTTGAGATAAGTAACTAATGTATTAAATAAATTAATATTTTTTGATGTATTAATGGTAATTTTGTTAATTTTTAAATTACAGTTTCTGTAAAAGCTCAATTATAACTTTTTAGAGAAGTTCGAAATTTAGGCTTCTCTAAAGCAACTTTTTTAAGGTCAAAAAGTGTTTGTCGACTTTAACCAAACAACAATAAAAATAATTAAAAATACTTTTGCTCTTTAAGAAGTCCTTTTGGACTTCAAAAAAACCTTTCTAAACACATTATAAAAAGTTCTAATTGAGCTTTGATGGGAAGTTGTAATTACATTTAATGAACTTAAAAATTAATAAAACTATCATTAATACATCAAAAAAATATTAATTTATTTATCACATATTAATTTATTTACTACATTAATTACTTTAATAAATTGTCACTTCATATATTTATATAAAGTAAAAAATATATATTGGCGTGTTAAATAATATAATAAAAATTGCACTTAATATGTTTGATTTAAATAAATTAATTAATTTTAAGTAATATATTATATACTAAAATATATATTTTAGTAAAGTCAATGATTTAACTGAAAGTGTACTTATTTTGACCATTAAAATTACACTTATTTTGGCCACTGAAATCAAAAATTTGGGAGACCAAAGTTTAAAGATGTAAAAAGTCGAAGAATCTAAGATGTAATTTTTGGAGGACTTAATTGAAAGATAATTAAAATTTTGGGAACCAAAGTGTAAAGATGCAAAAAGATTAAGGACCTAAGATACAATTTCTGGAGGATTTAACTGAAATATAATTAAAATATAGGAATTGAAGTGAATATTATATAAAGTACATGAACTTTCATACAATAAATAACGTTCTATTGTGTGCTACATCATCATTTCAAGTATGAAACTTAACAGAGTAACCGTTTGAGAAATAATTATATACCTTAATTATCAGCGCTGCAACTTCTGAACTTGAGTGACCGTTTTGAAATTTTAAAGCAACTTCAGCGATCGTTAGTGAAATTAACCCTAAACTTTATACAAAACTACTTGTTATGTAACCAAACACTCAATTTAATATTAACATCACTTTTTGAATTCATATCCACTTTTTAAATTCAACAGTCAACAACTTTTTAAAAAAATTTCTACTGCCAAAAGTTCTATTACTAAAAGCTCTACTCACAACAACTGTGCCAAACGGACCCTTAATTTCTCAAATTAAATAATAAGAGCCAAGGGGATTTAGGATATTTTAATCAATGTGACTTGGATTTGGGAGTTAGATTTTTTTTTTCTTTTTCTAAACTTAAGATATAGAGATATGGTTTAAAATAATTCAAAATCAGATATCGGTATATGGATACGTCTTACAAATTTACAAATATTTTAAAATTTTATATACTGATATTTTTGTATGCATTTTTTGAGAATATAAATTTAAAACAAAATTAAATTGCATTTCAAGTATAAAACCGTAAAATATAAATTAAAAATAATTTTAAATTCAATATCAATATAATAAAATAATAATAAAAAATTCTTCTGATTTATACCATTTTAAGAGTGTTTATAAATATTTATAAATTTATTAAATATTATTTTTATCTATACATTTTATAAGATTTATTTTATATAGTCTAAAAAAAACTTTATTAAACAAACAAAATTCTGATATATATCATACTTTTAAGGTTATCTGTGTCATATCGACACAAGTGATGAGTTTGGATTTTGGAACAACATAGAATTCTATTCGGAAATGGATGAGTTGTCGCCTGTAGGTGGGCATGCAGAGGCAGTCAAATAATTCATGCTGCCCTAAATAAGCCCTGGACTGCACAGAATTAGAGGTTTAGCAATTTGTCCTCGAATTCTACAAAACCCACGTGTCACTGTCTGCATTGATGCATGCATATCTCCAATCTAGATATCAGTTTTTTGCAATTTTATATTAATTAAGAAATATATGAATGAATTTAATTAACCTAAGCTGTTGAGAATTTACATTTACGAAATCTTTCTAATTTATATGCATTGCAAGCTGGGGAGTGATTATTTTGAGTTTTGATGTTACTCGCATTAAATGTTTTTGACGTTTTCACAAATATCAAAACTGGATCTCCTTCAATAAGCGTGTCTTGATTTTGAGATTTGTAAGTTGTTCAGATTGTGCTTTGGTTCTGGGGATTGATCAATGGATGTGAAAACACCATTGTTGTCCATTGAAGAACCAAAGCTCAAAACCCAAAATTGTCGAAATTCAGTTCATCTTCTGAAATGCGATTTCTTGTCTAAACTACCTGAGAAAATAAGGAGAGGAGTGGATCCTGAGGTCCCTTTTCGCGTTGACTTCCATACAACTACTGCATTGGCAAAAGGTACACCGAGTGTTTGTGTTTTTGTCACAGCATACACTCTTTCAGTTGGGAATTCTTGGACAGAAATTTTTTCTGATTATGGTTATTCAGTTGCGTTAAGGTTAGATAGAATAGAAAAACAAATACTAGTTTGTAAGAATCTACATAACATTCATGGTTATCTATTGTCATGATTATATGATTGCCTCTTTTTCGCGTTGATCATACTCTGAAGCATAAATTAACAAGCTTTCAATTGGGAGAGAGTTCTCTGTCAAGGTGGAATATGAGACCCGAATTTGCTGACCTTCAATATTTTTTGATACCACACCACATCACTTCTACTTAGACTTACCCAATGGGAAGACGACACTTTGGCACATTGAACCTTGATATCTTCCCAATTGCTAAAAGAGGTAATTGTCGGGGGTGTCAAAAATGTATTAGAGAGATAGCCAAGGAAACAACAAGTTCAAGACAAGAAATCTCAACTCGGTGGAATATAGTGTCTGTTTCTTCTTTCTCATGATTCACACAATTTCATCTTGTATCAGGGGAGAAAGAATACTATGAAAGACAATTTGCCACCTTGAGGTCCTTTGAGGAAGTCGACTCACTTGATTCCCACAATGTCATTGATGAGGAGCTAGACCATCAAGAACAAGCGCAACATGAAAGGGCGATGAACATTTCTAATTGGGCAAATGTCTTCCTGCTTGCATTTAAGGTACATTTGCAGAGATTTCACAGTTTCTCAAGTTTTCCTGCATCACACGTATCTGTTACACACTGCGCAAAGGTAGTCTAGAATTGTTTGTTATACAGCATTCCTTTGATCAAGTTGTGCTAGAACTCTATCAGATTGTAATTACCCATGCTTTGGAAATTCAGCCTATTGAGAAATCAAGTAGAATAATAATGGTACTTTAATCATGGGGATCTTGTTTTCACTAGTTGCAATTAGCCAATTATGTCACTGAATCAAGTATCCTGAATGAACTGCAGATTTACGCTACGGTCCAAAGTGGCTCCTTGGCTATTGCAGCATCAACGCTGGATTCTTTGCTTGATCTTATGGCCGGCGGAATACTATGGTTTACCCACTTGTCGATGAAAAGCATAAACATCTACAAATATCCTATTGGGAAATTAAGAGTGCAACCAGTCGGCATTATCGTCTTTGCTGCTGTCATGGCAACTCTTGGTAGGCAGTGATGCCTTTCCCATTCTGCTCTTAGATTTCGATAACGAACATCTCTCAGTATTTAATAGATCTTCCCAACGAAAACCCCATTTGTGTTTTGCATGATAAAGTAATGCACAATAATGAAAAAAGTATGCATATACATGAATTTACTGGTGTACATTTAGAATCTCATCAGATGATTTAGTACTTCATATTCTAAAATTATATGTCAGCTCATGTAACACAGGTTATATTAAAACCTGAATGAGCCTTGAATGGCCATAATCACTTGCAGTGAGTGATTATTACAGAACTTGTTCCACAATGGTGCGTTGAGTATTATTTCTTTCAGGTTTTCAGGTGCTTGTACAGGCTGTAGAACAACTGATCAAAGCTGAACCTTCAGGAAAGATGAGTTCAAATCAATTGTTCTGGTTGTACGTCATTATGCTGACAGCTACTGGGGTAAAACTCGTTCTTTGGATTTACTGCAGAAGCTCTGGAAACAAGATTGTTCGAGCCTATGCAAAGGTCTTTTGCCAAATATTCACTTCCAAAGAACAAATGCAAGCATATTATTTCCATTCCTTCATTAAGTAGTAGTTCTCTGTACTCACTCTGTTATTTGATTATGACATCAGGACCATTATTTCGATGTGGTGACAAATGTGGTCGGTTTGATTGCTGCTGTTTTAGGCAATAAATTCTACTGGTGGATCGATCCTGCTGGAGCTATAATTCTTGCTTTCTATACAATTTCAAATTGGTCAGGAACTGTGTTGGAAAATGCAGGTTTCTCCTCATCCTCTGCTAGCTTAGTAACAAGACAGTACGACTAATTCAAAACTGGACAAAACACATGGGAAAAAGTTGTCTTTTCGTCCGATCTTTTTTCAAATGTATATGTTGATAAGGGAAGTCGAGTTATACTTTATGGTTGTGATGTTTATGTCAGTATCTAATTGTCAAACTGCTTGTTGCTTCCTTCTGTAGTTTCACTGGTGGGACAATCAGCTCCTCCTGAAGTACTGCAGAAACTCACATATCTTGTCCTAAGGCACAGTCCTCAAATCAAGCGGGTCGATACAGTCCGTGCTTACACATTCGGTGTTCTCTACTTTGTTGAGGTAAGATTAATCCATGTGGGGTACCCTTTAGCACTTGTCAGTACACACTTTTGAACCTTAAGAAGTGGCCTTAAATTCAATTCATAGCACCACATTTCATACCTTATTGTGAACTCTTTTAACTTTGAAAAATGTAATAGGTGGACATAGAGCTTCCAGAGGACTTGCCGTTGAAGGAAGCCCATGCGATTGGAGAAACGTTGCAGATAAAGATTGAAGAACTTCCTGAAGTTGAAAGGGCGTTTGTTCATCTCGATTATGAGTGTGATCATAAGCCAGAACACACTATCCTCAGTAAACTCCCTAATACCGAGCCTTAAATTCAAATGCTCCGATCATAGAAAGACAGTTTGCTGCTATTATCATCACTGTCGCAATGAGATAGGCGTGCATATAGAGGCGAATCAGTGGTCAGATAGAGTAAATCCGGGATCAGATAACGAAGGTAATTCCATTAGTGAAATTTGTATCTTGAAAATGCTCCATCTTTTCTTGCTTAAATATATAGTTCTCAACATTTCCTTGAATGCTCTGTATCTGTATATGGTGGGTAGGATAAGTGGGTAGGAGATCAATATCCTATGAAAATTATTCCGGGCAGTATTTATATTTGAACAACCTGCATTTTCAAAACATTATGGAGTATATTATGTGATAATTAGGAATTCTACCTACTTTTTCCCAAGATTTTGAAATATACTAGGTTGTTTTTGATTTTGTGACATTACTAATTATCATATATATATTTACTTTATTTAAAAGTAAATCATTAATTTATATATTTTGAAATTCAAATACAACTAATAACCAATTTGTTATTTTCAGACACCAAACTAGTGTTGTACCCGTGCGATGCACGGGAGATGTAATTATAAAAAATAATTTCGATAATTATCTAAGAAAGTTAATTAGTTATAATAAAATCAAATACTAAATCTTAATTAATATTAAACTCATGTACACGTTGATCAAAACAAAGATAAGATTAATTTATTAATTAAATTAAATTAATTAGGTATTTCAAAAATATATAATTAAATTTAAAACGCATTGAAAAATTAATTTTTGCAAGGGTTAATTACATTAATGGTCCCCATTCTTTCAGGTTTGTAACAATTTTATCCTCATTCAATTGTTTTAGCATATGTTATACCTATCTTTTCATTTTACTAGTACAGATGGTCCTCTAGTGACTTTTTAGACAATTTTGCCTTTTGACTTAAATAAATTAAAATGATAGAAAAAAAATAATAATGAAAAAAATTGCAATTAGAACCCTAACATTTTCAAAAGTACAAATAAATCATAAACTTTTTTTAAAAAATAAATTAATTTTTTTTTTTTAACAAAAGGGATATCTTCCCAAACCCATCCACCAACCACATTTCATCAATCTTAGCCACCACAGAAGTTGGAGCATCATCCATTACAGAAACCATAGGTGGCGTCCTCGGATCATTAAAGCTGATTCTTCTAGTCCGAGCATCGAGTGAAAACCTCGAGTCGGTATCACAAGACCTATTCCTAAACTCGTAATTAGCAATCTTAGATCGAGTCTCTCTGTAATGACTGAAAATTGGTTTCTCCACTGGCAATATACCCGAGTTCTTGCCATCATTTTGCTTCTTCATCTTCTGCTTGCACCTCCACCCCCACCCTAGAAATTAACGACCATAAAAAATGGCTCCCAGAGAATAACGCCGAATTGCGGCAAGACAAACGTATTTCACGCCAAGAAAGGGTGAAATGCTCGTTGGAAAACTCTCAATTGTTGTAAGTTAAATGATCACTGCAATAGAATCAAGAACACAGAACAAAATTGGGAATGACTTGGTTTATTTGAGAAGCAACTTTGGCTATATAATAGCCTTACAAAATGAAAGGGAAAAACATGTGCAGCCACGTTATCAACTAAGAACGTGGGTAACACAACAGAGAAGAAATCAAAACCATAAAAATATCACCCTAAAGAATAGGGCACTTATTAACAAACTCTAAGCCATAACATTCCCTCCCTTAAACTAGATAGCCTAAGCAACTAGTTTACTACATCCTGCAGGTGCTTCACAAACTCCCAACTGACTTCGCAACTTCTGAAATGACTCCAGCTTAAGTGGTTTGGTTAACACATCCGCTACCTGCTCTTTTGTTCCGCAATGCATCAGCTGCACAATTCCTTCTTTAGCCAAATCTCGTAGAAAATGAAACCGCACGTCAATGTGCTTACTCCTACCATGCATTACGGGATTTTTGGACAACTTAATAGCAGAACTGTTGTCACAGAAAATGGTAGTGCTCTCACTGCCTTCATAGCCAAGTTTCTTCAGAATTTTCTTCATCCACACAGCCTGACATGAGCAAGCTGCAGCAGCTATGAATTCAGCCTCAGTTGTACTAAGAGTGACAATTGGCTGTTTTCGTGAAGACCAAGCAACTGCTCCAGAGCTCAAGATGAATGCATAACCGGATGTGCTTTTTCTATCCTCCAATGAACTAGCATAATCACTGTCTGTGAAGGCAATTAACTCCTTATTCCCTCCATTTCTATAAAAAATCCCAAAACCAACTGTACCTTGCAGATAACGCAGAATCTTCTTGGCTGCCATGAGATGAAGTTCTGTTGGTTTCGACATAAATCTACTAATGAGACTAACTGCAAACATTACATCCGGCCTCGTGGCTGTTAGATACATCACACGTCCCACCATTTGCTTATAAAAAGTGCCATCAACCTCCAATCCATTCTCATCTCTAAAGATCTTAAACCCCGGAATGATCGGATTTTGAACTGCATTGCTATTTTCCATTCCAAACCTCTTCAAGACCTCCATTGCATACTTCTTCTGACTGATAAAGATCCCTTCACCGAGCTGCATCACTTCAATTCCGAGAAAGTATCTCATCTTTCCCAAATTTGACATGTCGAATTCCTTCATCATTGAATTCTTGAACTCACTGATCATAACCTCATCGTCTCCAGTATAAATCAAATCATCAACATACAAGCTTATAATCAAACGTTTTCCTTCCTTGCTGGTTTTGATGAAGAGTGTTTGCTCACTATCACATCTTTCAAACCCTTCTTTCAAGAAATATGATTCAATCTTGCTGAACCAAGCCCTAGGTGCTTGCTTGAGTCCGTACAACGCCTTGTTGAGCTTATAAACCTTGTGAGCTTCATTTTTTACTTCATACCCTTTTGGTTGTTCAACAAAAACATCCTCAGTTAGCTCTCCATGAAGAAAAGCTGACTTGACATCGAGTTGGTAGATGCTCCAACCTCTTTGAGCAGAAAGTGCGAGAATCATTCGAACATTATCCATTCGAGCTACTGGTGCAAACACTTCCTCATAGTCAACTCCGTATTCTTGTGCATAACCCTTCGCAACTAAGCGAGCTTTGTACTTCTCAACCTCTCCAAGCTCGTTTAGTTTCGTCTTGTACACCCATTTGACCCCAATTCCTTTTGCTCCTTTTGGTAATTCAGTGAGAAACCAAGTGTCATTTTTCTCAATAGATCTCATCTCCGAGTCCATAGCCTGTCTCCATTTGTCATTCTCCACTGCTTCTTCATAACATATCGGATCAACACTAGCAAATAAGGCCATGTTGACATTAATATCTTCATCAGAGAGACCTTCTCCAATTTCGTAGTCCCTCATCCATACCTGAGCTCTTCTATTTCTCACTTCTCTTGAACTTGAAAACTTTGGAGAACCTTCAATATTCATAGGATTTGGCGGTATTTCATCACTTTCCTCAGTGCCATCTGCATTTTCTCTCTCGGATTCACTTGACATATCATGCTCCAATTCATCTACCCATTCCAGATCTAGTAGAACTTGCTCTTCGTAGCTTTTATCCCATTCCCACTTCTTGTCTTCCTCGAATACAACATCACGACTGATCACAACCTTCCTTGAAACTGGATCATAGAGTCTATACCCTTTCGATTCCTCACTTACTCCCAATAGAACGCAGGTATAACTCTTGTCTTCAAGCTTTGTCCTTCTAGCATCAGGAATATGAACATGTGCAACACTTCCAAAAACTCTAAAGTGTTCAACAGATGGTTTAACTCCACTCCAAGCTTCCTCCGGAGTTATATTTTTCATCGATAATGTATTTAACACATAGAAAGTCCAATTAACAGCCTCAGGCCAAAAGGTCTTTGGAATACTCTTCTCTGACAATAAACATCTCACCATGTTCATCACTGTCATGTTCTTCCTCTCCGCGACACCGTTTTGCTGTGGTGTATAAGCAGTAGTTAATTGTCTCTTTATCCCACTCTTTTTGCAATACTCATTAAATTTACCTGAAGTGAACTCCCCACCACGGTCTGTTCTCAAGCACTTAATGGCCAAGCCAGTCTCTTTCTCCACACAATTCTTAAAAGACTTGAAGGAATCAAATGCATCTGATTTTTCAACAAGGAAACTCACCCATGCTTTTCTAGTAAAATCATCTATGAAGCATATCAAATACCTTTTGTGACTATTGGAGATGGGAGTAATTGGACCACATATATCAGCATGGACAAGTTCTAATTTCTGAGATGCTCTCCATGTGCTTCTTTTGGGAATAGGGTCTCGGTGTTGTTTGCCCTTCAAGCAGCCAGTACGTACAGTGTTAGTTTTAGGGAACTTTGGCAAACCTCTCACCATTTCTTTGAGCTGCAAGGTTTTGAGGCCTCCGTAGCTGAGGTGACCAAATCGACAATGCCATAGGTGAGCTAGGTCTTGTGTTGTTGCTTGTAGACAGACTTCCTTTTTTGATTGTCTCTTGGCAAGTTGAGAGTTGGTCAGTAGAACAAACATCCTATTTGCAGTCATGTCAGTTTGGATGATTAAGCCTCTTGTTGGATGATAAATTTTGCATTTGCCTGACTGAATTAGAATGGTTAGTCCTCTTTCTTGCAGCTGACCTATACTGAGAAGATTATTCTTCAACTCTGGTACATAAAATACTCCTGTTACCATGTGATTGAGACCATCGAGAGACAATCTCACATTACCCTTCCCAACAACATTCATCTTCGTATTGTTTCCCAGCTTCACCATCTGCTTAAACTCCTCATTAAGCTCACAAAACAAAGCTCGATCACCACACATGTGACTACTACAACCTGAGTCAAGAAACCATGAATTTCTTCGGTTTGCTCCATGCATCTCCATGTAGGACATGAGAAGCATTTCTTCTGTCTCATCCAACTCCGCATAATTGGCTTGCTTATCCCGAGTTGGACACTCATATTGATAGTGTCCAAGCTGGTGACAGTTATAGCACTCAACGAAGTCCTTGTTGTAAGGTTGACGACCCCTTCCTCTGCCTCTTCCTCCTCTAAAAGCAGTCCTTCCACGTCCACTTCCACTTCCACTTCCACTTCAACCATAACTCTCTTCATGTGTCACTTTGAGTGCCTGCTCTTCGCTAGCCTGCCTTTGGAACTTTTGTTCGTATACAATCAACGAACTCTGGAGTTCATCAATGGAGAGTTCACCGATGTTCTTAGATTCCTCGATTGAGCAGACTATGTAGTTAAATCTGTCAGTCAAGGACCTAAGTATCTTCTCTACCACTGCTACATCCTTCAAATCCTCTCCATATACTCGCATTTTGTTAGCCACTGACATGACCCTGGAGAAGTAATCAATGACAGATTCACCTGATTTCATCTCTAGTGTTTCAAAGTCCTTTTTCAAAGCTTGCAAGATCGATCTTTTCACACGAGCATTTCCTTCGTATTTTCTTTTCATCGAATCCCAGATTTGCTTAGACATTTCCTTCTTCAAGATTGTTTCAAGGATTGTTCTGTCGATGGCTTGAAACAAGTAATTTTTCACCTTGAGATCTCTAAGCTTCATCTCATCGAGTCTCATTTTCTGTACATCATTCAAAACCACTCCAATTTCTGGCTCTGCAATTCCGGTCTCCACAAGTTCCCAGTAATCCTTGGATCGAAGAAAATTCTCCATGAGCATGCTCCAATGGTCATAGTGACCATCGAAGCGTGGAATTGCAGGTTGAACGAAGTTTCCTTTCTCATTACTCGCCATCTCTCTTTCTCTCTGTATGCAAGTCACTCAAAGCTGCGGCTTTCCTTCTATCTGAGACCCAGTGAGGGCTCTGATACCAATTTGTTGTAAGTTAAATGATCATTGCAATAGTATCAAGAACACAGAACAAAATTGGGAATGACTTGGTTTATTTGAGAAGCAACTTTGGCTATATAATAGCCTTACAAGATGAAAGGGAAAAACATGTGCAGCCACGTTATCAACTAAGAACGTGGGTAACACAATAGAGAAGAAATCAAAACCATAAAAATATCACCCTAAAGAATAGGGCACTTATTAACAAACTCTAAGCCATAACATCAACAACCGGTGTTGGCCACTTTGCAAGCTAACCTTGACTCTGGCCAGTGTTCATCTTCCATTAGTACACCGAAGGAGAAAATGGGTACGGCGGCAGAGAGATTGAAGTTCAGGCACATATTGAAGATGGGACGATGAAAAGTAATGGATGATGCAGTTTCGGTGGCGCCGCCGATGAAGGTGGAAGGAGAGTATGGTTTTTTGTAGTGTACGATGACCACTGGGTGGGGTGATTGGGAAAATGATGTGGGGTGGGGAAGATGTAAAAAATAAAAAAAAAATTTAGGATTTATTTGTACTTTTGAAAAGATTAGGGTTGTAATTGTAATTTTATTCATTATTTTTTTTTTATCATTTTAATTTATTTAAGTTAGGGGCAAAATTATCCAAAAAGTCGCTTGGGGACCATCTGTGCGAGAAAAATAAAAGGATGGGGATTATATCTGCTAAAAAAATTGAATGAGGATAAAATCATTACAAACTTGGAAGACTGGAGACCATTAGTGTAATTAACTATTTTTGCAATGATAACAAAACTTTGAAAATATGAATTTTGACTTATTTTTCTTTCACTTTGCATTGATTGTCTTCCATAATAATCTTGAAAATACAATATCTTAAATGTGATATCTTAAATCTTAATTATCATTGAATAACCACCCATGCATATTTTGATTAAAATGAAGATAAGATTAATTAATTAATTAATTAATTAATTAAATTAATTAAGTATTTAAAATATGGATAATTAAATTAAAATGCATTGAAAAATTAATTTTTGCAATAATAACAAAACTTTAAAAATATAGATTTGGACTTATTTTTCTTTCAATGTGTATTAATTGTTTTCCATAATAATCTTGAAAATAATGTTGAAAATGCGATCTCTTAAATCTTAGTTAGTATTGGAAAATTCAAGCATTTTTTTTTTACCAAAACAAAGATAAGATCAATTAATTAAATATTTAAAATATAGATAATTAAATTAAAATGTATTGGATAATTAATTTTTGTAATGATAACAAAACTAAATTAGTTTTTGCAATGATAACTAAATTAGAAGGTAGATGGAGAGACTTCAGTTGGAAAAACGAAAAATCAGGCGGCTATTAAATGTAGTATTAAAAATGAACATTTAATGGCTATTAAAAAAAAATCCATTTTCAGAAATTGAAAAAAAAAAAAAAAACAAAAATTCTAAGTAGGAAATTACATTTGGGCAGAAAAATAGATTTTGACGACACTTCTGTTTATATATATATATATAGATTATATCATCCTTAATTATTGGGATTAATATTCAAAAGTACTCAAAAATACTCTTGAAGTCATTCCATTTTCAACCTGACATATATTGTTCTTAGTTTATTCTCTATATGAAAATCAAAACTAAATTTCCATCTTTTTGTTGATCACACAATGAATCTCCACCAAAATACAGCAGAGAGTTTTATTTCCAGATTAAATAAGAGATTACACCGATTCCATTAATATGAGTATATTACCCTCTGTCACTTCCATTATTGATTTGCAGTACTCTATATGTTTTTAATTCTATTTGTCAAAAATACTAGTCTTGGTTTCAGTTTTTCCAAATGTATGATAACTTTTTCGATTTATTACGTATAATATAATAAATAGTGGACAAAAAAAGAGGGAATTTTATTGATTATATACAATGAACTTATAAAAAATTTCAATTTGGTTGAGATACTCTGCTTCGCGCGTTTTTATTCGTGTTAACAATTAAAATATTACTCAGACGACGTGTAAGGAACGAGACCTTTTGAGACAATTTCTCAACAAGGGGTGTTTGAATTGAAAGACTATATTATACAATTTGCCTCCAAGGAGCACAAGCACACGAAATTACTGGGTTCGTAAATAGAAAGAAAAAAAACTTCAAACGTAAATTCACTTATTTCTTTGTAAGAGAGTTGTTCTAATTCTTCTTTTCATTTGTTTTGTGTCATTTATACCTTTATACCTTGATCACCGTTTGCGTAATTTTCGCCTATAACTGACCACTACATCATTGAACTTCTTCTAAAATAACTTTCCATAACTCCCATAATGTCCTCCAAAACCCTAGTTCTCCTAACATAGTCACAAACTCTCCCCCTTTTTCTCAAACTCGCTGACACAAAGAGAAGCAATGGCTGGAAAGGGAGAGGGACCGGCGATTGGAATAGATCTAGGAACAAGTTACTCGTGCATCGGCATGTGGCAACACGATCGTGTTGAAATCATCGCCAATGACCAGGGTAACAAAACGACGCTGTCTTATGTTGCCTTCACCGATTGCGAACGCCTTATTGGCGATGCAGCCAAGAACCAGGTCACAATGAACCCAATCAACATTGTATTTGATGCCAAGAGGTTGATTTGTAGGAGATTTAGTGATGCCTCTGTACAGAGTGACATCAAGTTGTGGCCCTTCAAGGTCACTCCTGGAGCTGCTGACAAACCCATGATAGTGGTTAGCTACAAGGGTGAAGAGAAGCAATTTTCAGCTGAGGAGATCTCTTCCATGGTGTTAATAAAGATGAAATAAATTGCAGAGGCACACCTTGGTTCAACTGTCAAGAATGATGTGGTCACTATTCCAGCATACTTCAATGATTCCTAGTGTCAAGCTACCAAGGATGCAGGTGTAATTTCTGGTCTCAATGTGATGCGCATCATCAATGAGCCCACAACTACTGCTATTGCTTATGGTCTTGATAAGAAGGCAACCAGTGTTGGTGAGAAGAATGTCTTGATATTTGATCTTGGTGGCGGTACTTTTGATTTCTCTCTTCTTACCATCGAAGAAGGTATCTTTGAGGTGAAGGCCACTGCTGGTGATACTCACCTTGGAGGAGAAGATTTTGGCAATAGAATGGTCAATCACTTTGTTCAGGAATTCAAGAGGAAGAACAAGAAAGACATAAGTGGTAACCCCAGGGCTCTAAGGAGGTTGATGATTGCTTGTGAAAGAGCGAAGATGACTCTCTCATGCACTGCCCAGACTACCATTGAGATCGACTCTCTCTACGAGGGTATTGATTTCTACTCCACCATCACTCATGCCAGATTTGAAGAGCTTAACATGGACCTGTTTAGAAAGTGTATAGAACCAGTTGAGAAATGCTTGATGGATGCCAAGATGGATAAAAGCACCATCTACGACATTGTCCTTGTTTGTGGTTCTACTAGGATTCTCAAGGTTCAGCAATTGCTGTAGGACTTCTTCAATGGTAAGGAGCTCTGCAAGAGTATCAATCCCGATGAGGCTGTTGCTTATGGAACTGTTGTTCAAGCAGCAATTTTGAGTGGCGAGAGGAATGAGAAGGTGCATGACCTCCTATTTTTGGACGTTACTCATCTCTCCCTTGGTCTGGAAAGCGCATGTGGGGTAATGAGTATTTTGAATCCCAGGAATACTACCATCCCAACCAAGAAGGAGCAGGTATTCTCTACCTACTCGGATAACAAGCCAGGCGTGTTGACTCATGTTTTTGAATGAGAGAGAACAAGGACTAGGGACAACAATTTGCTTGGTAAATTTGAGCTTTCGGGCATTTCTTCTGCACTTAGGGGAGTTCCTCAGATCACAGTGTGCTTTGATATTGATGCTAATGGTATCTTGAATGTGTCTGTCAAAGACAAGACCACCGAACATAAGAACAAGATCACAATTACTAACGACAAGGGTTGACTTTCGAATTAGGATATTGAGAAGATGGTTTAGGAAGTACAGAAGTATAAGTTTGATGATGAGGAACAAAAGAAGAAGGTCAAGGCAAAGAATGCTTTGGAGAATTATGCATACAACATGATGACAACTGTTAAGGACGAGAAGATTGCATCCAAGCTCCCAGAAGCTGATAAGAAGAAGATTGAAGATGCCATTGAGCAGGCCATCCAATGGCTAGATGGCAACCAGCTAGCCGAGACAGATGAGTTTGATGACAAGATGAAGGAACTGAAAAGCATCTTCAACCCCATCATTGCAAAGATGTACCAGGGTGTGGGTGGTGATATGAGTAGAATAGGTGGTGCTGCCATGGACGAAGAAGGTCCTGTCCCTAGTGGTAGCGGAGCTGGTCCCAAGATCGAGGAAGTCAACTAAATCAATTGTTCTTTTTGTGATGTTTTATTACTATCTTAATTAATTGTTTCATTTTGTGGACAATCCTTTGCTTGGAATTTAGGCTTTGAAAGTATTAGTAGTCTTCTTCAAAGCCTGTTTTGACAATATATTCTTTTGAACTTGATATTATTTCTGGTTATTAGTAATAACTCAATGAGTAGTCGATTGTCTAAAATTTTTTTGCCATAATGTCTTTTCCATTAACTAATGGTTACTTTGGATTATGAGCTACGTGTAAAACTGCTCCATTAGCTACGCGATGCAGTTATTGCTTCATTCGCCCAATCCTTGCTCCATTTCGCCCTGTCGTTCAGACTTTTACATGCTTGGATAATTCTGGGCCTCGTCTTGATAATTCGTTCAATTATGGGCATTGTCTTGATAACTTGCTCATGCTTCATGCTTGGGACCCTATTTTGGACCTTTGTTTTATGCCTTAATGTTGGGAATATTTTATGCATTAACATTTACTCTTTAATATTGTTGAATTAATGTTAATCATTAATTTTTCCATATTCAAGACTTTGCACTTTTTCTACAACTTTTGAAATCCCAAAAAGTACAAAAACCCCTTGGCGTTCCCTTTATTTGGCGGCGCTGAAGTGTGCTTCTTTCTTGGCGAAAATTTCGCCATGTCTCCCTTCGCCACATCGTTCCTCAATATAAACCCCACTTTTCACCTTTCTTATTCACATCTGCGCACTTACACTTTTACCTTTTTCAAAAAATCAAGAACACCATTGTTACTCTCACTTACAATGACAGCAAAAAATTCTCTTTCTTTTGAGGAATTTCAAAATTTACTTTCTAAACCTTTCGTTGATCTTGGTTGTTTACTAACAATGAACACTCAAAATCACGAATTTTACGTTGGCCCTACGTTTAATACTATCGACACTATTGGGCGTTCACCTGTCGCCCAGTTTTTTCCTACGAATCAAACCTTTCATTTCCTTGAACCATTTCTGTTTGCCTCACTTCACAGTGCCAGTATATGCACCTTGCTCAAATCAGACACTAGTTTCCAGGCTTGGCATAAACGTATGGTTGGCCATGGCCCTACTAGAGAGCTTTTTGAGCGAGCTAGGATTTTGGATTTGTTACTCTTGATATCCCTGCTTTTGACCTAACCTTATTTTTCATCGCCTTGTGCTTTTGGGCTTCTAACTATAACACTTTTGTCTTCCCTCTGGGTCCCATGTCCATCACTCTTAAGGACATTAGTGCCTTGACCAATCTACCCCCTGTTGGCACCACCATCTCCCTTGCAATGATTGTTACATGTGCACCCCCCAAGATAGAGAATCAATTTTTTGTCTTATACAAACAACTTTAATCACTTTGCAATAATACTGGGGCTGAGCCTAATCATTTTGAATGCGTAGCCTTTATCTACTACTGGCTATGTAAGTTCGTTATCTGTCTCCAGTATTAAGCCTTCCATAGGTTACTTACCTATTTCCAATGAACTCGTCCATGGCAAACCTTTAAAATTTTGTTCTTTTGTTTTGACTGCTCTTTATAGAGGAATGACCACTCTCTAAGAACAATTAAGATCTTCTGCTTCCCCTACTGGTAGTAAACCCCTTTGGCTCGCCCAATTATGGCTTATGTCGTATTTTCCTTATTTTGGCACCCCTTCAGCAGCCACTCGCTCAGTCAGTTGTTACGGGCTGATAATTAATCAATCTAGTCCAATAACTCAATCTAGCAGGGATATTTTTACTTGTTTTTATACTTTGAACTCTTTACCTTCTTATTTTCTATTTTCTGCCCATCAAATCCTTTCGTACGTCCAACCTTATTCAATTTTTAATGAGGTAGAGGCTTTTTTGCCCATTTGGGCCCAATTTTTGGTTGGACAAGAGATGTTCCATGGGTTGATCACTGGAGCAAATGCAAATGCTGGAGTAGATGTTTATGTTTATTAATTTTTTGCCCGTCAGTTTGGGTTTGGCCAAACTTGGCCGATTCCTCCTTGCTACTCTAAAAACTTCGATGAGCGTTTTCATACCATCATCGGGACGATGCGAAGGCCATTGAGAGAAAAAACAACCCCTTATTAACGAGCTTTTCTCTAGTCCCTTTTAATCCTACCTCTATTATTTATTCTATTTTTACCCAATTTTGTCGAACGTTAGACTCGGATCTTTTGTTTCTAACGTTCATTTCATGTTTCATGCCTTTGAGTCCAATCCTACTTCAAAGTATCCCAAAAAAGCTCATTATTCCTCTGCATCCAGCTCCAAAAAGAGTGATATATATTCCTCAACTGAATCCACTTTAGCTCCATCTGCTCAAACTGGTCCAAGGGAGACTTCTAGCAAGAAACGGCCAAGCCCACATCAGGCCGATGACTCAGATGAAGAAGACACTCCCACCCTGGTCGAAAAGAAGGTACTAAATTTCTGACCATTTATAATTATTCTTTATTGCACGTGTTTGATATACTAACATGTTACTTGGTCCTTTTGGAGAGCACCTACCTCTTCTCCATAATTTCTCAATCACCAATCACCCTTGATCCTTCATTCGTTAGAAGAGCCTCAAAGTTCAAAGCCACTTTCCCAGGTGGTTGAAAGGGTCCAATCTCTTCACAATGAAGGTTTGGCTATGGTGGCTTACACTCATCAACCCCAATATGCCTATCCAATAGTTCTGGAGCCCGAAGGTAGTGCTCATCACATTACACACCATCTTTTTTGTACATGGATTTTTCATGTTTAACCTTTGTTTTCGTAGTAGCCCCTGTTGAGATGCCCATTGTGAAAGAGCCTCATCACCCAGCTGACAAAGGAAAAACTTCTGCAGTGCCTGAAGAACAATCCAAAATTAATGTTTCTCCTTCTTCATCTAAAGATGCACCTCTTTCACCTAAAGCTACTGATGAGGTACATCTTGTTTCTTTCCTTGTTTTCATATCCTTGTAATGAAAACAATTTAAATACTTCTATTGTTTTTCTTACAGGATGCTAATTCTGTCTTGCGTTCCATCCAGGCCTTATTTACCTTTTGAGAGCAAGTCAAGGCAAGTTCTGCTCCACGCTATTCTTCTGTAACTCGTCCTTCAACTTCTTCTATTTTTTCTACTGAATACATGAATGCTCTCAAGAAGGTTGTGCTAGCTTATACCTCTTTTATGGACAATGACATAGTTAGGGCGAGTGCTGCTAATCAAAGTGAATTACTTGCATGCCTTAGTGAAGATCTGGCCAATGCTCTCAAACGTCCTATCCTTGAACTCCCAGCTAACATCAGACTAACTTTGAGAGATATTCATTAGGAGGTGAGCCTTTTACTATTTGAAAATATGAAGTTGAAGAGCAAGAAAACGAGCCTCGCACAGGCTATGGCTGAAAAGAAGTCTTTGAACATCGATATTGATAAAGCCAAGTCTAACTTGACTGAGCTTTCTTTTGAGGTCATGATTGAAGACTCTCTATTGATGAGTCTAGAAGCTCTTTGTCGAGCGACTGGCTAATAAAGATTGGAAGATCCTCTCATTCATCACCAATATTTATCTTTGTCAAGGGGTATTGTGCTTGAGCATACCCTGGCTTTGTAATCCTTATCAAATCGTTCTTCAAGTTCTTTGTAGAAATACATTTCTCCAAGCAATCCACCTTATTGATTTCATTTTGTAGACTTTGTTCCAGGCTGAGTACAACCAGTTTGTCCTTCAATAATACTAATGCTTTTTCTCCATTTGCTTTTTCTTCAAATTTTTCATTATAAACCATTAATTTGGCCTTAAAGGCCGTAATTTCAGCCAAATTCTTTTTTGATTGACCCTTCATCATATCTCTTTGATCATATTTTTGCCAATTACTGGCTCCTCAAAGGCCACTATATTTGGCTTCATTTGAGTAAATAATTCAGTGAGAGCTTCCACTAAGAATGGCTCTTTGCTCAACACAGTGTTATTTGTGTTTCTCCTCCTTCTTGAACAACTCTAATTGGCCCATAATCTCATTCGTAAATGAATTATTCTACTGAGTTAGCTTTTGTAACAAAAGGCCGGTGATCAACTTGCATGCAGTGGCGGATCTAGGGTTGAAGTTCAACTATGACGGACGTTGATTGGTCAATGGACAACGGTCAACGGACGATGCTTGTGAAAAAATAATGTGAAAATATTTTTAATAAATACGTAACTTATAAAGCAACAAAAAAATCATATAATATTGACCGTTGACCAGTTAACGGACGATGCTTGTGAAAAAATAATGTGAAAATATTTTTAATAAATACGTAACTTATAAAGCAACAAAAAAATTATATAATAGTGAAATATAATTCGATAGCCAACACCAGGGGCGGACCCAGGATAATGGCTCAATGGGGGCGATAAAGATTTGCATAAAAAATAATTTAAAATAAGACAATAACAATTAGAAAAAACTTAAAATAAAGTCAAATCTATGGCAAAAAAAAGAGAGCAAAAGTTCTGATAAATACTTTCTATATTCTTCAATTTTGACTCCCTCTTTTCAAATTATGCAATTATCATATTAAAGATAAATAATAAATTCTTTTTTTTTGAGGATTTATTCATGCAATTATCTTATTTTTTTAATTTATCAAAGTTCAAGGACTACAAATGAAAATTTGATTTTAAAATAGATATTCTTTCTCTTTTTTTCTCTCTCTCTCTCTCTCTCTCACACACACACACACACAAACACACACACAAACACACACACGCACCATCTTCAACCCAAGAAATTATATACAACATATACATACACATACACTACGCAGAACGGCAGAATGCACATGAAAAAAAAATTGATGAAGCCAACACCATTTTTTCGTAAAATTCCAGCATGGGCGGACGCGGGGTCTCGCCATGTGCTAGATCCGCCTCTGCTTGCATGACCTCTGCCTCACTTTTATCGTTCCAAAAAACCAAGTATTGATGGAGCGATGGGGATACACTGATTCCCATGTATCCAATCTCTCTCCAACAGTATGTTGTAACTAGTAGGACAATCTATTATGAAGAAAATTGTGGTCTTTGTTGTACTCCCACTGTTATATCTAAAGGCATTACCCATTTAGCTGAAGTAAATTCTCCATTGAAGCTGGTCAAAATTACTTCCGTTGGGATCATGTTGCTATCAGATTTCGCAAACCTTTTTATCATTCTATAGGGAATTGTGTTTATGACTGTTCTATTATCAATGAGCACTTTGGCTATTGGAATGCCATTAACCAAGGCTTTTACATACAAGGGCTTTAGATGTTTAGTCAACTTCAATGTTGGTTTCTTGAATATGACTTTTTCCGTTGCATCTATTTCCACTATTTACTTATCTTTCCCTAATTCATCTTTGTTCGATACATTCACCTGGAATATTTCCTCATCCTGAACTTCCTTTGTTTCCTCCAATTGCATGAAATCTTCTGATGGCTCTTCCCAATCTGTGGGTGGAGGCATTATTTCTGGGGGTGACCTATATTTCTCAGCACGGGGTACTCTTTTCTTTCTTTTGGGCGTTCCATAAAAGACATAGTAGTCAAATGATTGTCTAGATGGTTCACCCAACAAATCTACTACTGGATTGCCTTCTTAGTATAGCTGGTTGAGTAGATTATTGTACGAAACTCCCCTTATCCTTCGCTCTACTTCTAAATCAATCTCTTCTTCTATGTATGTCATTCCATCATCTTCTTCTTCACTATTTCCATGAGAGACTTGACTCCATTAGATGTGCTTTCTCCACATTCTAACACACAAGCTACCTCATCGGTTTCTTCCGTTATCACCTCGTCACTTTCATTGTTCTTAAATTCGTTGACTAATAAATAATTACTAGACATAACTAGGGGCAAAGTGCCAAACTGAATGGTGATTAATCGCCCAGAATCATTCTCATCTTCATCTTTCTTTCTATGCTTAAACCTTGATTTCCCAACACATTCATTTTCTAGCTTTCATAACTCCTTTATATTCTTTTCCTCTTCGTCCTTAAGGACATTTTGATTCACCACTTTAATCTCACTTGTGGCTTTAGAATGTTCTACGCCCTGTTGTTGTTTTATCATTTGCCCACAATTTCTTTGAAAACGTCTCTGTTGGGTTCTTGTCATTTTATTGAATGAAATCGCTCTTCATACTCTAGGATTGTATGAATGCCACACATTTGGATGATGAGGTTGTGGCCTTAACGTTTTAACTCCTTGAAATGAACCATACTACCTCCCATAAAATGGTTTTACTTACCATCTAAATGGCTAAAAATTAGGGATGTTAGCTGGGCGAGTTTGTTGTCTATATGCTCCCACTTTATCTGTAGCTTTGCCAACTTCTTTCTGGCACCTAGCACATAGACTCCCTTCTTCTTTTACCATAGCCTTTCTTTTCAGACGCTAGGCACTGGGACGTGGTTCGTCCTCCCCATCATTAACTACTAACTTGAATTTCGGGAGACCAAGCTTGTCAAAATTTGGGATGACCATATTGACACATACTGGCTATGGAAATGGATTTTGTCCACTGCCATCTTTTTCTTTGACTTAAAGGTGATTTGCCCTGACTCAATGGCTTCCTGCAACACATGAAGAAGAACCAAGCAGCTATTAGTTGTGTGAGACCATACATTATGCCATTTACAATATTTTTTACCCTTAATTTTCTTAGGTTTTGCCAATTTATGCTTATCGCTCAGTTTTATTTGTTTATCTTTATATAACTGGTCAATTATTACATCGACTTTTGTTATATCAAATGAGAATGTTCTAGGCTTTTTATTTTATCCTTTCTTGGCTCATTCTTAATAGGCACTTCTAACTTGGTTAACATATGGCATGCATATGTGTCTCATTTGACCAATTCGGCCAGATATACTTTGGTTTCGGCCTGATCTTAACTCGTGTCAATAGCGTGGATGTCAAAATTTGGGTCTCTATAATAAGTCCATTTACTAGAATTCTTCATTTGTTTCTCATCACTTAACAATTGCTCATATCTTATCACATTCACACTAAGTTGAAAGAGATCGGAGAATTCTCTATCTTGGAACTTCTTTTTTAAATCAAAATTCAAACAACTTTGAGCGATTTTAACAAATTTTTTTTTCCAGACAAATGAACAAAACACTTGTTCCTGGCCATTTTAAACATTTGAAGAAAGGATTCAGCCTATTCTTTTGGCATTTGACGCAAATTTGCTAAATCTGCCAAAGTGACTTCTGATTCAATTTTGTAAAACTGGGCTTGAAAAAATTGTTACAATTGTTGCCAAGTTTGGACAAAATTTGTTGGCAAGTGAATTTGGGAATAGTCTCATCTTATGGAAGTCAGTAACCTCGCCACATTACAACGTGAAACGCCATATATGTTTCAAGGTGGATACTTCTCCTAGGCCAGTGAACAAAGAAAATTCGGGCACCTTATAACCTCTAAGTCAATGATATGCTTGATCTACCCAATTTGGTTAAGGCTTTTTGTACGTTGGCCAAATAACTGGCCGTATTCCAAATGCCAACTCATCTTGCATGATTTCTACAATTTGATCTCTCAATATGGCATTGGGATCAAAAGGAACTCCTATGGGTTGATGTATGTACGGCATTGCCTAAGGCCTAACAAGGTTTGGCCGGTATGCACGCACCATTATTTGGCCTATTATTGCCATTGATATGTGGGTTTCTCCCATCGTTAACACGTGTAGCATTTTGTTCCGTTTATTGAACGTTTTCTCTTATAAGGCTACTCCTCATGTTAGATGTTCCAGCACCTCCTAAGTAGGATGTGAATGGTCCCATATGAGGTGTTTCTACTCATTGGCTCATGTTTACAATTGGTGAGCAAATCACTTACAAGACTTCTGATTTAGAAGTGATTTCCCACGCCCAAAGGATTTGATTGACACACTTGACCTACCATTTTGTTCATAAATTCATTCAACATACTCAATTGTGTGGCCATATTGTCATAATGATTGTTTCTATTTTGAGTGAGTCTTTCTATATTATGAGTGTTTTGTAGACTTACTTGTTCAACGATGTCTTACGTGAGTTCGCCCAGTAATGCACGCATGGTGCGGAGACTCAACTCCTTTATTAGCTCGTAACGACTAACATTTGGTCCTTCTACCTCTGGGTTACCTTGTTGACCCTCAAATTGTTCAATTACAGAGTGGACAGACTGTTGGTTTGCTGGCTCCTTCCTGGAATTCTTTTGAGGTATAATGCTTCAAGTCTTTCTAACACCAAAGATCCCACTGGGCGTGCCAAATTTTTTTGTGCATTTTTTTTATTCAGGCTAACAATTAAAGATTACTCAGACGATGTGTAAGGAACGAGACATTTTGAGACAATGTACCAACAAGGGGTGTTTGAATTGAAAGACTATATTATACAACTTACCTCCAAGGGGCACAAGAATACAAAATTACAGGGTTCGTAAATAGAAGGCAAAAAACTTCAAACGTAAATTCACATATTTTTTTGTGAGATAGTTGTTCTGATTCTTCTTTTCATTTGTTGTCTCATTTATACCTTGATCACCATTTGCGTAATTTTCGCCCATAAATGATCACTACTTCATAGCACTTCTTTTAAAATAACTTTCCATAACTTCTATAATGTCTTTTCCATTAACTAACAGTTAATTTGGATTATGGGCCACGTGTAAAACTGCTCCATTTGCTGCGTGATGTAGTTATTACTTCATTTGCCCAAGCCTTGCTCTATTTTTCCATGTCGTTTAGGCTTTTACATGCTTGGGCAATTATGGGGCTAGTCTTGATAATTCGCTCAAGCTTCATGATTGGGCTCCCTATTTTGGGTTTTTGTTTTATGCCTTTATGTTGGAAATATTTTATGCATCAACATACTCAAATAAATAGACTAATAGAAAGTATTTGTACGATATCTAGTTGACGAAAATATATATCATCCAGGAAGTTGAGTTCTTCCTACTTTTTATGTATTCAATTTTCTTCTTGATTATCCAAAAAATTAAGAATGGCACCGGCCTGTTGGTAAAATGTGCAATTTTATTTCGTACCACACATTTTTTTACCAAAATCCAATAACACGGTGAGTTATATATCCACAACAATACCATATGTTTATTCACCAAAATCCAGTAACACAGTGAGTTTTCAACAACAACGTACTTTCATTCACAAGAGATTATTGTAAATACCTGAAATTTGTATACATGATATTGTGATTATCTTACTAGCAACAATTTTCATTAATAATGAAAGAGTACACCAAATCCCGGTTCTGAACTGAAACTCTCTCTTGTAGAAGATGAATGAGAATTTGATATTTGAAATTCAAATTTTGAGATTATTATGGAATAATTGACATTCATCTCAAACGGAAGTAACAACCGAACCAAAATGAAAGAGAAGAGAAATGTTAGCTTGTATTAATTATCTAGTAAATTTTATATTTTGAATTATAATTTTGTATTATATTATTTCTTATTTTCAATTCAGTAGAATTATAATTTAATGAAATATTTCAGGCATTTATTTGGTTACTTTGATGTTTGTTAGGTCCAAAAATACTAAAATCGAGGTTCGACCCAAAAATAGCCTACTCCCCATTGGGAATTTAAAAATAAATAGTTATTTTGGCATAAATTTAGTTTGACGAATAAGAAATAAGAGATTTTATAGTGAGAGTCTGGGAATATATATTGCATTGTGTAATCTCGATCAATAAAATCAAATGAACCAGCTCTAGTCCAATCTAATTTTACTAATACTTTTGGTTACTTTTCACATTTCTCATATCTTATTCTTCGCCTAGATAAAAGATGTAATGAACTTAAAAAATTGGGATATTTTCATAAATGCGCCATTTTTATAAAATATTTTCAAAAAAGCATTTTTGTTTCATTTATTCTAAAAATATTGTTTTTTAAAAACTATTATTTTAATTTATTATATTATATATTACATATAGTAATTAAATTATTAATTCTCAGATTTGATAGAAATTCATATATTATATAATCTTTTATTGTTAATTATAGTAACTGAATCCTTAAAAATCAGAATTGATTGGAATATATATATATATATATATAAAAAACAAATTTTTTTATTGTTATAACCAATGTTTAGGAAAACGGATCGGACTGGTCGGTTCGACCGGAAAAATCGAGAACCAGTCTCAAAACTGGTCTGGTCCACTTAAATAACTACCTAATAGATAACCGGACCTCTAACCTGGTTTTATAGCAGTTTAACCGCGAACCGGGTTTCAATAAATGACCGGTTCAACCTGGTCAGCCAATTTTAGGGCAAATTTCACTTTGGTCAGCCATTTTTCTTATTTTCCTTCAGTCGTGTTCTCTTCCTTTCCTGATTTCTCTATCAAATCACCCAAAATCTTATTCTTCATCCATTTTCTTCACTTCTTCTTCTCAATTTCTATTTGAAAATCAAGGGTTAAAATTCATTCTAAGCTACTATCTTCAACATTTCTGTTGATTCTCATCGACGATGCACACGCACATGGGTTCCAATTCGAAATTTTTTCTTCCTTTTTCTTGCTGGTTCTTATTTGTATAAGTTAATGTGTTACATATTACATCAATTTTATGGGTTAATGGCTTATAGGTTTGATTTTGTAATATTTCTTTTTTAGCCGTTCATGTAATGCTTTTTTTTTCATTGTTTGGCTTCTTTGCTTATTGCTGCTTCTTCTTATGTTATTGTTTGTTTGTTTGTTTTTTTTTTTTTAATTCTAATTGTTGGCTTCTTGATTCATGTCAAAATATTTTTCATCCGTTTGCTTCTTGCTGGCTGCTTTGATTCTTGCTGGTTTATGCTGTGTGGCTACTTGATTCATGCCAAAATGCACCTCATGTATAAATTTGAGTACAAATTGGAACAGATTGGTGTTAAATTACAAATTAATTACAATTGAAACATATTGGTGTAAAATTTGATTACAAATTGAAATAGATTGGTATTAAATTACAAAATTATTACAAATTGAAACAGATTGATGTATTGTGTTCTTGGTGTTAAATTCGATTACAAATTGAAACAGAAGCTGATAATCAAATAATGTGAATGAAAAACGTGAAAACACCTTGATTTGGAGCTGCTAATATGATGTGAAATTAGTTATCTAACTGAAATTAATTAGACATGATTTGATTGTGTAGGATGAGCACTTTGCCATCATCTGATTTGGAGCTGATAATATAATGTTAAATTAGTTATATTGTTTATAAATGTTGGTTTATTTGTAAATAATTTATTTTTGGAAAATTTGTGAGATTTATAGATTAATTTTTTTAATTTTTAATTAAAATCGGTTCAACCCCGATTTGACCCGATTCGACGTTTTGACCCTTGACCTGTTGCTTTTTCTGGATCGATGACCGGTCTGATTTTCTGAACATTGATTATAACTGTCAAATATATATCATTTGTATCAGAAATATTTGTAACAAACACAAACAAAATTCATGTTTTTTTCAATTATAACATTTGTAACAATCTGTGTTACAAATTGAGATGTAAAACATTGGTGATATAGAATACCAATTCATTTAATATGTGCTGTGTAAAATAACGTAATATAATCTGTAACATATTCAGTGATACAAAATATTATTTATAACATCTGTATCAAAAAGTGATACACAATATCATTTGTAACATGTGTATCAGATCGCGATATTAAACAGAAACTGTTACAGCTGCAAAACCAACTCTAAACTTCAACAAGTTCGTATTAATAAACACATTGGACTCTAAAAACCTATTGATACTATGTAACATTAGTATGATATAAATATGTAACACAATGCCAAATATAACAAATAAAACTCATGATTTCATCATTTATAATATATGTAACATCAGTGATACAGAATACCAATTCATGTAACATGTGCTGTGTAAAATAACATAATATAATCTGTAACATATTCAGTAACATATTCAGTGATACAAAATATCATTTGTAACATCTGTATCAAATAGTGATACTATAAAGGACTAAATTGACATAAAAGTATAAATATGGGGATCAACTTACAAAAATCTAAAAGTTAAAAGACTTGAATTGTAAATAAAAGAGGACGAAATTGAAATAAAAGAAAAAGTACAAGGATTAAAGTGGAGATATTATAAATATGAAGGACTTACCGTAAAAATAATCAATGACAAGCAGCAAATTTAAGTCAAAGTTCATCACAATTCACGTAGGGATTAAGGGTTTAAAAATAACTTTAATACATTATTAATTCAATATTAAATTAATTAATCTAATTTTAAGTATGTAGTATTTATAAAATAAATTAGTTAAGTAGTTAAATTTGAAATTATTTTAATATTGGTAAGTAGTGGGTGTAATATCTACTAAAAATTTTGTCCAAATAATTTATTTATTTAATCTCAAATTTATTGAAGATAAGTTTAGAAACCTTAGTACAACAATAAAAAATTATTTCTTAAACTTTCAATTACAAAATTATAAATTTCATCGATATTGTCCTATTCTTACCACTCTTGACTCATAGTTATTTTTTAAGGGTAAAATTCACTGAAGTTTCAACTATATCTTAATCGAATCATTATATTTTAATTTATCTTAATTAGGTCCTTGAACTTTCAATTTAATTTTAATTATGTCATTAAACTTCAATTTGATTTTAAATTTCACCACTCTATCCCAATCAGCTCCCAAATTGATAAAAAATATTTAATTAGCAGACATACCACAACAGATTTTCCACATAATTGTTGTGTAGCATGCCACACTCCAGAACGGATTTTAATATCTTAATCTTAATATATATATAAAAAACAGATAGTCATCAAAAAAAGTCAACAAACTTTCCCGCCTAAAACATCTCCTATGTTTATAATATAATAATAAATAAATAAATAAATAAACATTTAATTCAAACTAATTACTAATCAGATTGAATGTGCATATTATATTCCCTATGTTATAATTCAGATAATTAAAATTACTTTTTTCAATAACCACTGTCAAAAATCAATAGAGTTTATATACAACAACTCAACATCTACCGTATTAAATTCTTGAAAAATTCAATGATAATTAATATTATTAAAATCGATAGTGAGAATATGCTGTATGAGTTGTCAAACCCTTTCAATAACCAATGCCAACCCTGTTCAACTAAACAATTTCCATAACTTTGCTGTTTACACATGCAATTTTTGGTAGAATAACTTCAGCATTCCAACAATTGACATTTTTCAAATAAAAAATACGCATGTTTCATAACAAAATAAAATATATTCAATACAATATAATCCAATCAGTATAAAATCACTTCAAACCCTTCTTGCAAATCAATTCTTCACCCCAATATGGCCGGACACTCTCAAAAGCATTAGAGAACCGCATTAAATAAGGAAACAAGATTACATTCACAAAAAATCACCAATAATTAATATTATTAAATTAAATTCAATAATAAGAATAGTGCTCTATGAATTGTCAAACTTCTCCAATAATCAATGTCGCCATTTTCAAGATAACAATTTCTAAAAGTCCACACATTTACTTAGAGATAATCATCTACAACATTAAATAAGGAAACAAAATCGGATTAAAAAATAATCACTGATAATTAATATTATTAAATTAAATTAAATTCAATATTAAGAATACAACTTTATTGTCAAACTTTTCCAATAACCAAAGTCAGCCATTTTCAAGATAACAATTTTTAGAAGTCCACACGTCTACTTTGAGAAAGAACCATCTACAACATTAAATAAAGAAACAAAATCAGATCACGAAAAATCACTAATAATTAATATTATTAAATTCAATAATAAGAACAGTATGAATTGTCAAACTTTTCCAATTACCAATGCCAGCCATAATAATCAAGATAACAATTGCTAGAAGTACACATGTTTACCCAGAGAAGGAATCATCTACCGTATTAAATAAAGAAACAAAATTGGATTCAAATCACTGTGATTAATATTTTAATCCATTCAATAGTAAGAATAGTGCTTTATGAGTTGTCGAACTTTTCCAATAACCAACATAAGCCATATTAAAGGTAACAATTTCTATAACTTGCACATTTAAACATACAATTTTTTATTGTATAAATTTGTAACTTGGTATTCTTGCACATTTTACAGAAAATTTATCTACCAAGATAGCAGAGAGTAGCAGTGTGAAAAAACAGACAAACAAATTATGGATACCACACCCATTATAAACAGAGTAAGAAGGAGTACTGAATCGACCATATAAAAAAAGCGTCACAGATCATCGAGTCAAGCATCATGTAAGAATTCTTTCTAACGTTATACTATTATACTTTTATTGCATTTTTTAGTGTATTATTTATGGTAGTGTTGTATGCTAAAATGTGTGCGTTTTCATGTTTACAGTAGATGCATTTCAAATGATAAATCAAACACATGAAGTTGAGATAGATGGTAATAAACTTACACAATTTCTTCATTTTTTGTTAATATTCTGTTCCTTAGCATAGTCATTATGTTGATTGAGTCACTACATTGTGTATTACGACTATCATATCTTTATATTGTTTGGATTAAGCTCTTGCAAAAGCCAAAAAATAAAATGTCAAACAACTATTTTTTCATACAATATGAAATTTCAATTTCAATACAAACAAACATACATACATATATATTGCTGTTATTTTATTTAACAATTTCTAATGAGTTTACTTCAATGTACTACAGCTTGGATGGACTCTCAAACAAAGATTTCAGTATCTACTTTATCTAACCCAAACGTTTAGCAGGGTGTTGCAAACACTTCACAGTCTTTCTTTAGAATACCTTTAGGTGATATCACAAATGGTAAGCTTATTTTTTTATTATCGCGTGTAGTGGCAATTTATAAGTATAAATTTTTTGACAGTTTCTCTAAATTTTTGATAGTTTCTCAAACAATTGGAACAAGTTCTTCAACTATCATTAATTCTGAAATTCCTTACAACATACATACTCAAGGTCCGGGCATTAAACATCTTTAGCTAATAAATATATGGATGGATGGCAAATGGAGCGATGATGGCAGTGATCTAAAGGATCGAAGAATAAAGCTTTATAAATTGAAAGACATTTATTATGTACAGAACGTTTTTTTATTCGAATATAATTTTAAGATTAAATATAGTACATAAATGTAAATGAAATAACAAAATAAAAAAAATCAGAAAAGTTGGATTTAGTCTACAATAAAATCTACTTTTACACAATATCACATCAAAATCCATAAAAAATAGATAAAGACTCAAAAGTATAAAACTTTTCTTATCGGAGTACGATGTCATCTGCCTTTTTGCATATTCGGCGACTCTGAAAAAAATTAGTGAAACTATCGGACTTTTTTTGGATTTCCTTGACATCCAAACCTATTTTGGGTTCATTAACAGTGTTTCAATCATATTTGGAAAACGGTTATGTATAAACTCCAAAAAAATCGTGTTGTGTTCAAAATGAAAAAAAATCAGAGACAATGGGGAAAAATTTCATTGTAAATAGATGGTTACAAACGCATATCCAAGAAGAAAAAGAATAAAAATCATGCATACAATTTCAACTTTTTCGGTCAAATCTGAGAGCATGTCCAACAGATATGGTGAAACTATTGTATTTTTTTGGATTTCTTTTAAATCCAAACCTATTTTGGGTTCATTAACCGTGTTTCCATCATAATTGGAAAACGATTATATATAAACTCCAAAAAAATGTGTGTTTTGTGTTCAAAATGGAAAAAAATCAGATAAAAAGGAAAAAAAATAAAGTGATTCAAGCACGAAATTGTTAGATCTTTCATAAACATTGTGAAATATGCATAAAAAAATATATAGAACAGCGGATCAACGAAACATTGTAAGAGTTGAAATTGTATGCATAGAACATCGATCAAATATGATGTGATTCGGTATGAAATTTTACGAAAAGAGGGATGTCCAGAGAGAAATTAAATGTGAGGAGATGGAGGATTTAGTATCTTATGCGGCTAAGTAAGTATAACGAACCCGAATGGCAGAATGTATGGGATGCTATTAGGGTAGAGAATGTTTTATAATGTGAACATTTGGGCCGTTATGGTGGGTTTGGTTAATTGGGCTAATAGATCAAATTATGGGCTTAGCAATGATAGTGTTTTATGTTATGAAAGTATAAAATAGGGTCTTTTTACAAATAAATACAATAAATAAAATATTTCTTAAAATACTGTCATATTTTTTTTATTATAAAAATATTATTTTCAATTTTTATAATACTTTTTGTTACATTTGTTATTTTGATTACAATAAATGTGTTACATTTGTTATTAATAAACATAAGAAATGTAACAACAAGTATTACAAAAATAAGAAACAGTATTTTTAGAATAAAAAAAAGTTAGATAGTATTTTTTAAATTATTTTATATTTTGTGGTGTATGATGAAATTATCACTTAATGTAATCTATTATCTGTCAGTGAAAGTAAAATTATTCAAGCATTAATAGATATTGATGGCTCTGCCCAGCTTGAAAAGTAGACTGGCACTTGGCAGTACAAAGCCTTAGAGTTTACGTGTTGAATTTTGGACTTCTGGGAATGGACAATTTTAAATGGGACGAAATAAATTGTATAACTGTCTAATATATTTGGATCGCCAATGTTTTAATTGTTTGAATTTTTTTGTGCCAGATTTGATTTAACGGATTATTCTAAATGGGCTAAAATTATTTGAGTAAAATTAACAAATTATGCATATGATTTGATATCTACTATTTCATATATTTGTAGTAAAAGCTAAATGGGCTAGAATTAACACAATGGGATAATTCACAGATTCGCTTTAACAGATTATTCTAAATATGCTGAAATTGTTTGGGTAAAATTAACACATTATGTATATGTATTGATATCCACTATTTCATATATTTGTAGTAAAAGCTAAATAGGATGGAATTAACACAATCATATATATGTTATAATTTTTACACTTTGTTATATTTGTAGTAAATGCTAAATGTGCTGAAATATTGTGTTAACAAAATTATCGGACATTGTCATTATTTTTACATTGGACATTTATTTCAATTATTTATTGAATTTTTTTCATTCTTTATAAATTTTGCATCCAAAATAATAAAAAAAATTTATATTGGTCATTACCTTTATTTTTAGATTGAAAAATTCTTTTAGGTATTGTGCTATAATAATTTTAGAATATTGTCATTTATAAATATTTTTAATTTTATAGGTTGTTGTGCCCTACAAATGTTTAATGGGACTAGATTGGTCATTACAAAGCTTAGAAATCATGTTTTAGAGGCAAAAGTTATCTCAGGTCACAATGTGGGAACAAAGTTCTCATTACAAGAATGACTTTAACTCCGTCGGATCCAAGACTGCCTTTTAAGTTCCAACGAAGACAGTAATCGTTAATTGTCTCATATGCTATGACTATCATTAAGAGTCAGGGTCAATCTCTCTTCCACGTGGGATTATATATGAAAAAATCAGATTTTAGTCATTGACAACTTTATGTTGTATTGTCTAGAGTTACAAATCGTGCGGGATTGAAGATGTTGATTTGTGATAGGGATGGAGTGCCAACAAATTCGACCACAAACGTGGTTTTCAAAGAGGTGTTTAAAATTCTGAATTAGTTATGTTTTTTTTTCCATTATCAATGAGTAATCAAATATTATTTATACGATACTTTTTTTTATTTAAATGTAATAAATAAACAATATACTCTTAAAATATTTTAAAATCATTATCATGTAAAATAACTGCTGTGCATCGCACGGGTGATATACTAGTTTTAATATAAAGATATTGATATGACCTTCATTTTATTATTTTCGTTTCTAAAGTACCATGTAGCAATTTTGGAAAATTAGTTATGGTATGAATGTAGTTCCACCACGATCGTAATGAAATGTGATAGAGTGGTGAAAACCCAATTGAGACAAGTGCATAGTACCCCTACTTTAATATTCACAACTTTGAAAATTGTTAGATCTCACTAACTAATTTATATCGATTTCTAAAACCATTCCTTTTATGGTTTACCAGGTTTCTTTTATTCCCAACGATATGTATAACTCTGTCTTTTGTCCTCCAAGCACTCAAAGGTATGGATTCTATACTATTTTGTGTATGGATTTTTGTATTCATCAGCTTGGGGTGTATCGAGTTGCCGAAAGAATTAGAAAACCATTTGTTCTTTCAAGAATTTTCATAGAAAAATTTCACTTTTTCACTATCTTTTCTCATCCAGTCTCTTGTTTTTGTATGTGTGTTTACCTTTTCTTAGTTATGAATTAATTTTTGCAAACTTGTTATGATTTGAACTCAAATAAGATGGAATTCAAACCATAATCATCAAGCTGCTGAAATATATATAAAATGAACTGAACCTTTTGATCAAAACTGGAAAACCCAGCTGCAATGAACAATTACATATAAAGAGAAATGAAAAAAAAAAAAAACGAAGAACAAAGGAGATGAAAGTGAGAGATTTAGAGAAATGGTGGAAGAGATATTCTGCCAGAATTCTATTATCAAATCTTAATGACTTTCTTTCTCCACTGACACGCTTATAAACCAAAATAAGCTAAAATCGTGTTTTCTAACTATTACAACTTTAAAAAAGTGTAGAAATTAATTAAACTAATTTAAGTTGAAGCCAGACGACACCATTTCCATATTTGAATTTTAGTTATTTTTGGTTGGACCTTCTTCTTCTTCCCCATTTCCAGCCACCAGATTCCAGCTGATTTTATGTTGGTTGTTCATCTGATCATCTTCTTACTTCATCATGACAACACTATTCGTTCTTTTCTTGAATTTTGATAAATATGTAAGGGAAGAGGGATACAGATAAAGAAATCAAAATCCTAGTATAACTACACATTGAAATCTGACCCTCCAAAAAAATATAAACACAATTAGGAAAGCTTTGGCCAAATATGGTTAATTAGAATGTGAACTGACTCAAACAATGTACTACTCTTTGGATGCTGAGAAATATTTTTTCAATTATCCTCATTATTTTTCAATTTTGTTCGGACCTTCTTTTCCTTCTTCCCCATTTCCAGCCACCAGATTCCAGCTCCTTTTCTGTTGGTTGTTCATTTGATCCTCTTCTTACTTCATCATGACAACCCTCCCCCTTATCTAAACCTTGTCCCCAAGGTTTAAATGATAGATATTGCTGCTGTATTCCCTCGGAATCATCCCATGTGGCTTCTTCTTCATGCTGATTATCCCACTATATTAACCACTTAACACCAGCTATATCACCCTTTTGAAATATTCTAGCTTGAAGGACCTTAAATGGACGTTTATCTTCATACTGAGTATTTGTCTCTGAGGGCAGTTCTGTGATATTCACAACTTTACTTCGAATCTTCTTCTTGAACAAAGAGACGTGAAAAGTAGGGTGGATTTTGGTACCCACTGGAAGTTTTAATGTGTAGGCTACTTCTCCAATTTTCTTTTCCACTTGGTAAGTACCATAATATTTTGGACTCAACTTCTGGTTCTCTCTTCTTACCACTGTATGCTGCTGATATGGGTGAAGCTTCAAGTAATCCCAATCTCCAACTAAGAAGTACATCTCTGTCCTTTTCTTATCAGCATAGTGTCTCATCCTTGCACTTGCTTGAGCTAAATTCTCCTTCAGTTGTTTATTCATCTTATACCTCTCCTGTAATAGATCTTCAACAGCAGCTATGTTGGTTTGCTGATAAGGTCCCAAGGCTAACTGAGGAGGAATGACACCATAGAGAGCCTCAAAAGAAGTCATCTGAATGGCTATATGATAGGTGGTGTTATACCACCATTCAGCTAGAGGAATCCATATAACCCAAGCTTTTGGTTTGTTATGGGTCATACACCTAAGATACATTTCCAGGCACTGATTGAATCTTTCAGTTTTTCCATCAGATTGAGGACGGTAGGCTGTACTCAACTGCAGCTTTGTTCCCAGCAACCTTCCAGAAGGAGCTGGTAAAAATCTTATCCCTATCTGAAACTATAGACTGAGGGAGTCTATGTA
Organism: Forsythia viridissima; assembly: GCA_030279155.1. Taxonomy (NCBI): domain Eukaryota; kingdom Viridiplantae; phylum Streptophyta; class Magnoliopsida; order Lamiales; family Oleaceae; genus Forsythia; species Forsythia viridissima. Next base: position 18,919,641 of record CM059044.1, on the reverse strand, counting down.
GTCTGCTAATGTTGTCCAGAAATAACTGAGCTACTTTCCTAGCTGTAAAAGGGTGGGACAATGTAATGAAGTGGCCATACTTGGTGAAATTATCAACAACTACCATTATGACATCTCTTCCTTCAGACTTAGGCAGTCATTCTATAAAATCCAAGGAAATGTGGCTCCAGGACTGTTGTGGGATTGACAAGGGCTGAAGAAGACCTGGGTAGGCAGTATGTTCTCCTTGCACCTCTGACATATATCACATTGCAAACCTTCCCTTTTGATAACCCCTATCATGCCTATCAAATCATAATGACGTTCTCTCTCCACTGACACGCATATAAACCAAAATAAGCTAAAATTCTGTTTTCTAACTATTACAACTTTAAAAAAGTGTAGAAATTAATTAAACTAATTTAAGTTGAAGACAGACGACGCCGTTTCCATATTTGAATTTTAGTTATTTTTGATTGGACCTTCTTCTCCTTCTTCCCTATTTCCAGCCACCAGATTCCAGCTGCTTTTCTGTTGGTTGTTTATTTGATCCTCTTCTTACTTCATCATAACAACACTATTCGCTCTTTTCTTGAATTTTGATAAATATGTAAGGGAAGAGGGATACAGACAAAGAAATCAAAATCCTAGTATAACTACACATTGAAATCTAACCTTCCAAAAAATATAAACAAAACTAGCTGGAGTTTGGATATAAACACAATTATGGAAGCTTTGGTCAAAATATGGTTAATTAGAATGTGAACTGACTCAAAACAATGTACTACTCTTTGGATGCTGAGAAATAATTTTTCAATTATCCTCATTATGTTCGGTACACTTTTGAAAGACAATTTTGTTCAATTTGATGTAACGGTCTGATTGTCGAGTGGTTGAATGGTTTGTACGTTGGTAAATTATAAGTAAATTATATTTTTTTAATTAAAAAACGATGTGTAAAAAAATAGAATAGAATATTGGCTTACTTAAATAAGCGGACGAATAATTAAAGGTTGGACGAGGTAGGAGTTCGACTCTTTTTCCTTAAAACGATAATGCCTCACACTGGTGCTAACGATTCTCCAGCACTCGTCTCCCAAGATACAACGACATCGTCTTGTAATAGAATCATTTCAAATTACAAGACCAACGAATTTGTGTTTTGAAACTCTCTGAACGAACTTTAGAACGCAGAAATAATATTTAGGGACTGAAACGGAAAACACAGAATAGTGCAGGAAGAAGAAAATATTAAATTGTAGAAAATGGATTTTGAATGAATAAAATTTGAAAATGGCGGATTTATTTATAGTTGTTCAAAATTTGTGTCTCAAAAGACACAACAACTGAAATGTTATGTTATGTCTGAAAACACAAAACCCATCTGTTTAGACAGACATGTCTGTTCGGACAGATTCTAGAAGCCAATTGACACGTGACGGATTCTGAGAAGTTGACTGAATTGCCACGTATCGCAATCTGGAAGGTTTGAAATAAAATAACTTTTTATTTTTATAAAAAGTTATATATCTTCTTGGACCTAACCCACGACTTATGACCCGAGGCTCGAGCCCGGCTGACGGGCAGGCGGCGCACGCGTATGGGCTTTATCCCAACCCATTAACATGTAGGTCTCATCCCTTCTAAAGACAATTGGTACCCATTGGGGCTCAAACCCAATTGTACAACTTGAGCTATTTAAGGTGACCACTTTGCTTCTAGTTTTCCAATATGGGGTCGACACTTTTCCAATTCCCATTATTTCTCAATTCTAACATTTCTCTATTTAAATGGCATACTTTGGATTTAATTTCTCATTCACCAAAATTAGTTTTAAGAAACTAAATATACTACGTTATTCAACTCGCAGAGTAGAACAAACTTGGCCAAAGAAATTCTCGTTTCGAACCATGAGACCCACTCAAATAATTGGTCAAAAGATGGTCAAAACTATTTTGTAAAACTAATTTCTAACAATCCTCCACATGAATGAAATTAACGAGACACACAATATAGACACTACAAATAGATCAAGTAGAAAGCTATTGCATCAGTTTAGGCACCTTGTGGGTTTGAACCTTCTGTAATGAAATACTATTGGGTTTACTAGGCTAACCAGTGAACACAATGTCTTGAACTGTTCAACCGTTAGTGTAAACCAAGATAATAATATTCACACAATAACCTTCTTAACATCTTTAGTTCTTACGTCCGTGTTCATTTTGACCTTGAACAACTCTTAAGTTTCATAAGTGCTTTAGAGAATTCAAGTCTTGAAACATTCTGATAAAAGATGCCTCACTTCACACTAGCATTAGTGATCGCCTATCAAGTGTATTCTGCCATACTCTACTTGACTGTTCAAGATATATGAATCATTAAAAGTTAAACTTAACCTTATAACTCTGTAGGAAGTATTTTTTCTATCATAAGAATGGGTAGAAGTTTGACTTCCAAGTGCTTCATAGAATCTTCATAACTTAGTTGTCCCAGTGAACCAAGGTCTTGGGATCTCTAGTCAGCAATGTTGGGTTACCATTACAAAGACTCTTATGTAGTAAGTTTTAACCCCATTCTCCTTGATATGCAATATACTTGATCTCTTGGTAAATTTTTAGTAAGCGGATCCGCGAGATTCTCATTTGATTTTACATAATCAATGGAGATAACATCATTTGAGATCAACTGCTTAATAGTATTATGTCTACGATGAATGTGGTGAGATTTACCATTATACGTACTACTTTGTGCTCTTTCGATAGCCGACTGACTATCACAATGCATACTAATAGCACGAACTGACTTAAGCCAACACGAAATATCCTCTAAAAAATTACGAAGCCATTCAGCTTCCTCTCCCGCTTTATCTAAAGCAATGAACTCATATTCCATTGTGGATCGAGCTATACACGTTTGTTTTGATGACTTCCAAGATACTGCACCACCAATGATGAAAACATAACCACCTGTGAATTTTGAATCTTTTGTGTCTGATTTCCAATTTGCATCACTGTATTCTTTTAATACAGCTGGATATCTTGTAAAATGTAATCCATAACTTGAAGTAAATCTTAGATATCTAAGAATTCTAATCAATGCCTTCCAATCCAATGGTCATCGCTTGGATTACTTGTAAATCTTCTAAGCTTGTTAACTGCATAAGCAATATTCGAATGCGTGCAGTTTATAATATACATTAGACTACCTATGATCTGAGAATACTTCAATTGAGATACATGTTTGCCTTTATTCTTGGCCAAATGTAGACTTAAGTCTACCGAAGTTTTTATTGGACTTTCATCATACACATTAACTTCTTAAGTATAGTTTCAACGTAGTGAGACTGAGATAGAACAAGTCCTTCAGATGTCTTATTGATTTTAATTCCGAATATGACATATGCTATACCCATATCTTTCATGTCAAAATGTTTTGTTAACATTTTCTTAGTTGCCATTATGACATCATGATTACTTCCTAACTAGCATGTCATCAACATATAGACATACAATTACGTAAGTGTTTGGTGTGGTTTTGATATAAACATACTTATCACACTCGTTAATCTTAAAACTATTTGATAACATAGTTTTGTCAAACTTTTCATGCTATTACTTTGGCGCTTGCTTTAGTCCGTATAAAGACTTAACGAGTCTACACACTTTTTTCCTTGTCCAGGAGCAACAAACCATTCGGATTTTCCCATGTAAATTTCTTCATTTAGCTAACCATTTAGGAACGCTGTCTTGACATCCATTTGATGGATCTCCAAGTTGTGCAATGCGGCAATTGTAATTAATACTCTAATAGACGTGATCCTTGTTACTGGTGAGTATGTATCAAAAAAGTCAAGGCATTCTTTCTGTTAAATCATTTAGCTACCAATCTGGCATTGTACTTATCTATCCTGATTGTTTTCAGATGGGAGATCTACCAATTCCAAGTATGTTCTGCATAATAGAATCAATTTCGTTATTGATAGTTTCTTTCTAGAACATAGCTTCTAGACAAGACATTGCTTCATTTTCTAACAAATAAGTTAAAAAATCTGGACCAAAAGATTTTGAAGTCTTGGCCCTCTTACTACGTCTTGGTTCTTCATTAATTTGATGATTACCATTAATAGTATCATAAGTTTGTTTTTGTACACTTATCTCTTTCCTATACTTACACGAAAATATATTCTCAAAAAATACAGCATTTCTAAATTCAATGATAGTACTTTCATGTACATCAAGAATGTCTGACTTATGTACTAGGAACCGATATGCACTACTGTTATTAGCATATCCAATGAATATGTAATCAATAGTTTTAGGCCCTATCTTAATCTGATTAGGTTTTGGTACTTTTACCTTAGCTAAATACCCCCACACTTTTAGGAATTTGTACAAAGGTTTGTGAAATTTCCATAATTCGTAAAGAGTTTAATTCTTACTTTTGTGTGGAATCCTGTTATGAATGTGGTTTGCTAAGAGGATTGCTTCATCCGAAAAATTCTAGAGCAAACCAGAACTTATCAACATAGCATTCATCATCTCTTTAAAAGTATGATTTTTGCGTTCAGCAACACCGTTTGATTGTGGTGAATAAGGAGCTGTAGTTTGATGAATAATTCCAAAGTCTAAGCAAAATTTTTCAAATGGTGCTCCATATTCTCCTCCTCTATCACTACGAATAATCTTTATTCGTTTGCTAAGTTGATTTTCAACTTCATTCTTGTAAAGTTTAAAAACTTCTAAGGCCTCGTCTTTACTTCTTAGCAAATAGACATAACAATATCTTGTGCAATCATCTATAAAAGTAATAAAATACTTTTTATCACCTTTAGTTTGCACAAACTTTAAATCATCACTGTGGATTAACTCTAGAGGAATTGTGTTCCTTTCAATCGAATGAAATGATGTTTTGGCTAACTTAGCCTCTACACAAATTTCGCATTAATAATTTTGATCAAAAGAACAAGAAGGCAATAAATCTAAACTTACTAATTTTGGTAAAGTATTAAAGTTAACATGTCCTAATTTATTATGCCATAAGTTAGAAAACTCTACCAAGTAAGTAGAAGATTTAAGTTTATTATTATCAAAATTACGAAGTACAAGCATTACATTCATTTTGAATAGTCCATTGGCTAAGTACCCATTTTCTACAAACATACAATTTTTGGTGAGTACAAATTTGTCAGATTCGAACACTAGTCTAAATCCATTCTTGCTACCAAATTCTTGTGAATGTCTGGAACATGCAACACATTAATGAGAGTTATTTCTTTGCCCGAGGTCATTTTAAACAATACTTTGCCCAATCCAACAATCTTTGATGTTACTGAATTGTCCATGAATAGCTGTCGTCTGTTGATCAGAGTATAGGATGAGAATATCTCATTTTCAGCACAAACTTAACTAGTAGTGCTGGTGTCTACAAACTATTCTCTTGGATTGTCTACCAAGTTTGCTTCAAACACTTCTGCTGAGAGCATTAGATCAGACACCCATTAGGCAGATTGTCTTCTTCGGTCATGGTCACTTGGTTTTTGTTTTGATTTTTCTGCCGACAGTCTTTTGCTAAATATCCTGTCTTCCCGCAGTTATATCATTCTCATTTGAATTTCTTGGACTTGCCCTTTTTCTTGCCATTACCAGAGTGCTCCCCTTTTTTGTTAGCATTTGACTACACCAAATTAGCTTTAGCCTCCGTTTGCAGCTTTCTGAATTTCTTGTCAAAATTTCGGTTGTCTTCCCCAATTCTCAATCTTACATTATGATCTTCAAGTCCCATTTCCTTGCGTTTGTGTTTCAGGTAATTTTTTAAATCTTTCCACATTGGTGGTAATTTTTTCACTATTGCAGCAACCTGAAAGGATTTACATAGCTTCATTCATTCTGTTTATATATTGTGCAGGATGATCTAAAGTTCTTGAACTTGATTCATTAATGTTTTAGAATCCATCATTTTGAAGTCGAGAAATTTGCTAACTACAAATTTCTTTAAACCGGGGCATCTTCAGTCTTGAACTTCTTTTCCAAGATTCCTACAGAGCTTTGGCAGTCTTGACCGAACTGTATATGCCATATAAAGCGTTGTCAAGGCCTTTAGGAACGTAGTTTATGCACAAAAAATTGCTCTGATTCCATGCATCAAAAGCTGCTCTATTTTGAAGATCCGTTTCTTTTTCATCAACGATCAGAGCAACGTTACTCAAAAAACTCGCTAGGTTAAAAGTAGTGAGATAAAACATCTTTTATTGCTATATTTTGAAATCCACCCCCGTGAATTTCTCTGGTTTTTCTCCGTGAGCAGGATGTACAGCATTTGAAGTAGATGCCATCTATAAATAGAAATTTAAATTCCTATATATTAAAAGAGTGAATTGAATGTGGACACTGTTCATAGGAATGCGTGCCCAGCTATTATTCTTTTTTTTTTTTTTTAATTTTCTCTATTTCCTATCATTTCTTTCATTTTCATTTTTTTTTCAATTGTAGGTTTTTTCAGTCTCAAATTTTTTTTTCAATGTTTTGCCATTTTTCTCGTCTTCCTTTGATCGTCTTGTTCGTCTTTCTTCCAACTTTAGTCATGCCTTTAAAAATTGCCCAAAATTTTTGCAACATATATTAATTACTTATATCATAGTAACATATATCAAGCAACCCACTTTGAATTTCAAAATTATTTGCAATCGAAACAACTTTTTGTCAATTAATTACTTATATTAAGTTAGCAACACAGTGATAAAGATTACAAGAAATGAATAGTTTTAATTTATTTTTTCTGTCGATTATGAATCAAATTACAATTAAGTCCATGGAAATTTACTCATAAGCACAAAATGTTGCACTATGCAAAAAAAAAAAAGATAAAGAGAATACTAATCTCAAGGTAGAAAGTTACAATATTAGAGAAAGAATATATATTCATGAGTACAACCCTGTCCAATATACAAAAAAATTTCACTAATTAGCAACTTATGCTAATCTATAATAAACATTTTTACTACTTATTACTGCAAATTCACAAGAAATCTTATGCATATCTCACAACACTCGTGTAATTTAAATTTTTTTTTTAATGTTTGATATATTAGAATGAATAAAATTAAATTGAAAAATTGAAATAATTTACAAAGTCGTGTCATAATAAGGCGAAATATGGAATAAGTTTAAACTTTAAAGCAACAGAATAATCTTGTGAAATCATAATTAAAGTATTCAGTATTAATCAATAATGTTAGTGAACAACACACTATTCATTACATTATCTAAAAATGAAGAACGCTCTTGTTAAAGATCATTTGAAGCTATATCGCCCACCTTTAAATAATACGTACTTTTCTCAATAAGCTTTAATATACGTTTTACTTAGTCTTTAATAAGTGAAAAAATAATTAAAAAATCCACTAACAATGACCACACTATTAAATACTTAATTAAAATACAATACCTGCCTTGCACGTGAATTTCACTAGTATGTTTAAAAATTTTGCACTTAACAAAGGCAGAATATAAATTAACACAAAAAATAATCATCTTAAGATTGTTGGTAAATTATAATTAATTTATATTCTTTTAATTAAAAAACGACGTGCAAAAAAATTGAACAGAGTATTGGCTTACTTGAATAAGCGGGCGAATAATTAAAGGTTATTCGAGACAAGAGCTCGACTCTTTTTCTTTAGGGATAATTGCATCAAAGGTCCCCAACGTTTCAAAATCGTTGGAGATATGCCCCTAACCTAAAATAATTGCACCAAACGTCCCCAACGTTTTAAGAAATAGGCATGAGAGGTCCCTCTTCACACTTTCCGTCAAATTTCGCCGTTAAAATCAGAAATTGTACTGCACGCGATTTTTTTTCCAAAAAAGGCGAGTGGAAATTTATTTCATCTCTTTTAAATCATCAAAATTCAGTGGGTCTCTCTTCCCAAGTCCAGGTTCTACAATTATCTTGCATAAGAACAAGTATCTTTACCATTCTATTAATTATTTTGAATGATGATGGTTCATTGCATGTTTGATTCAGATTTCGTGAGGTGGCAGAGCTTCTTGATGTGAGTTGGTTTGAAATTTGTGGGAAGATAAATATCAGCATGCTGTCTTTAGGAACTAAATATGTAGTTTACCTTGTGTTCACTTCCAAATCAGGAATTTACGGATTTGAGTACCAACCTGCTGAGGCTTCGGTAGGAATTAGCGGGCAAGATGGTAAAAAACGAACTGTGTGTTTAGATCTAGAGGGAGAACAAAGACACAAGAACCAGACTGTACCTAGGCGGAGACTTTTCAATCATCGACTGGCTCATATATATAGACGGCAAGGTAACGTGTCCACAGAGCGCATTGCCGAGTTCCCCAAGCTTAGAGCAAATAAGTGGATGGAAGTTGAGTTGGGAGAGCCTCCAGCATAAAGCACTTCTTTCCAATCCACTTTATTTCGACCTCATCTTCAAGAATTTTCACTACAAATTCTCTCAAAGACTTTGCACTGCAGTCATGGCTTGCTAATTTTCGCTGGAGGCTCCACTTTTCACCATCAACATTAAATATTCCAACACCAAGAAAATCCCCAAGTAAATCAGTAAAGGGCTTCCCTTTTGAAAAATTCTTAAAATTTGTTTTAAGAATATATTCAAGAGATGGAGTAAATTTTTTGAACTTAAGAGATCATGAAAACATAAGATATCCTAAAGTCACAGAAAGAAGAAGAGAGAAAATCATGATGTTTGAAGTCTTTTTTTTGTTTGAGTTGAAATATTGAAGATGAAAGGGTTATATATATATATATATATATATATAGAGAGAGAGAGAGAGAGAGAGAGAGAGAGCTGTAGTTAAAGATAAGAGGGAGACAGAAAATTGGCGTGCAGTCCCCACTCTGATTTTAACGGCAAAATTTGACGGAAAGTGTGAAGAGGGACCTCTCATGCCTATTTCTTAAAACGTTGGGGACGTTTGGTGCAATTATTTTAGGTTAGGGGCATATCCCCAACGATTTTGAAACGTTGGGGGACCTTTGATGCAATTATCCCTTTTCTTTAAGATGATAATGCCCTGCACAAGTGCTAACGGTTCTCCAGCACTCGTCTCCCAAGATACAACGACCTCGTCTTGTAATAGAAGCATTTAAAACTAAAAGACCAACGAACCTAATGGTGTTTTGAAACTCTCTGAACGAATATTTGAACGCATAAATAATATTTAGGAACTAAAACGGAGAACATAGAATAGTGTAGGAATAAGAAAATATTAAACTGCAGAAGATGAATTTTGAATGAATAAAATTTGGAAATGGGGGACTAATTTATAGATGTTGAAAAGTTTTGTCTCAAAACACACAACCACTGAAAGGTTATGTATGAAAAGACAACCCATCTGTTCAGACAGACCGGATAGATTCTAGAAGCCAATCGACATGTGGCGTGTTTTGAGTAGTTGACTGAATTGCCAAATGTTGCAATCTGGAAGGTTTATTTCTATAAAAAGTTATATACCTTCTTGGACCTAACACACGACCCAAGACCTGAGGCCCGAGACTGGCCGTGAAGGAAGGCAGGGGGGCGGCGGTGCGCATGTGTGGGCTTTAGCCCAACCCACTAATATGTATAGCTCATCTCTTCTATATACAATTTGTACTCCTTGGGGTCCAAACCCAATTGTACAACTTGATCTATTTAAGGTGATCACTTTGCTTCTAGTTTTCCAATGTGGGATTGGCACTTTTGCAATTCCCATTATTTTTCAATTCCAACATTCTCTTATTTAAGTGACATATTTTGGATTTAATTTCTCATTCAACTGAAATTGGTTTTAAGAAACTAAATATATTATGTTATTCTACTCGTGAACTATAACAAACTTGGCCAAAGAAATTTCCGTTTCCAATCATGGGACCCACTCAAATAATTAGTCAAAAGATGGTCAAAACCATTTTATAAATCCAATTTCTAACATTGTAAAACCCGTGTCTTCCAACAGCGACCAATGTTCTTAATAGTGCACACAATGGTAGTATTATTCAGGGTTGGAGTCAAAGATTTGATCTAGTGGAAACCTAATAGCCTTAAAAATAAATACAACTCAGCTACATGTTATATACTTGACTCTTCCTAACTCACGAGCTACTCAATTTCACCTATTTATAGTCTTAGTTAAGTAAGTCTCCATTAACTGTTAACACTAGTATGTATAGTAGACGACACACTAAAAAGTATGGTAAGGAACTTTTTTTTTTTTTTTTAAAAGGCAAGTAATAGCTAAGATAATTAAGAGAAAATTTCAAATCTTGTATAAATTTTTCAAAGAATATTAGAACGTAGTTTCAAGACTTTTACTCTCGGTAGGTAGCTCTCAACTTACTTTTTACTTTGTTACAAATGAGGTTTTTTTGATCTTTTATAATTTTACCTCTTTAAATAAACGGTGGAGATTGATTTTGTTTTACAGTCGATATTTTTTTCATAAATTATTATTTGTAGATTTTATGTTGCTTCTTCTAGCAATGTTATTTCTACAACCTTCTAGATAATTATTACAAGTTTTCTACAACTTCTTATATGGGGCATTTAGATACAAAATCATCTTTTATCTCTTTTATTTATTCTATAACGCTCCATCAAATTTTTCTAATGGAATACTCTATAATTGACATTTTCCATGTTTCTAAAGTATTTCACAAACTTTTTCAAAGTTTTACAAAATTTGTAGTCCGGCCATCTACAATGTTAGCTAGTTTTAATATTTGACTGCATTTTGTGTCCAGCCTTTGGCCCTTTTCCATCTCGCACACCCAGATTCTCTCATATGCCTTTGGCTCCTCACGTGTAGTATGTGTCCATCGCATACTCCTAGCGTATTTTTGAGTGCAAGTGTTGGCTGCAATATGATCTTCGATTATGTAACATATGGGAGTGTAACATATTGTTAACATACTTACAAGTGCAAGTATTTACTAATATCGAAATATTATACTAAATTTAAACATGTCGTGAGAAAAATAGTTAATATAATAAAATATTATAGAGTCGATTGTATTTGAAAGCGGAATTGTTAACAATGAAATTACATGTATGAGATATCAATACGATACTTTTTCATTTGAAAATGAGTTGTTCAATTTGGTGACCAAACAATTATTATCATAAAAAAGACATTTAACTATAAATTATCTAATCAGAATAATTTACATATCAATTATATTAATCATAACAAAATGAACTAGCATATATTAAAAAAACATATTATAATTTTTTAATTTAAATTATAGACACATTAAATTTGATGTTAATTAGCTATTATTCAATTTATTTAAATCTTAATGTCTATTAAAATTTTCAACATTTATTGTCATATATCTTCGACAATTACATATCAAATTTAAATAACTAAATAATAAACGATCAATTTTTTATGAAATAACCTATACATTAGAATTGGAGATTAATGATGAAATTGAACACTGTTTTGAGATTAATGATGAAATTAACCTGTGCAAAATTTGTGGACAAAAGTAGAGTTAATCTAGATATTTTCTTTCTCTAATCCTTATATCACAGACAAGTTCTCTCTATCTCTCTTGTATCAAAGCGTGCCGTAATATTCTTTCCTTTTACAAATTCTACTTTTCCAAAACTCCCTCGTGCAATCTCGCTTCTATTCTATTATAACTGACATGTCAGTCTTTACCCCCAAATTAATAGCGTGTTGAAATATTTTGCATGAACTATTATAATAATGACCGATTTACTCATAATATTTTTGTTAAAGAATATTTTGGATATTATATTGCTGTAACGTTGTAGGTGCACTATATTAATTCCGAATCATAACGGGATAAACATACATTTATTACTTGTTGAATTCTATAGACATAAGTAATGCTTTTGTACTGTAGACCAAATTATCAGTTAGACAAAATTGATTAAAGGAAAAATTAGTAAATATTAATAATTAAAGTAATATTTTGAGAAATAACAAAATATTGTAAAATTTGTATAATCAGTTCATAAAAAAGATAATTTTTAAGAAAATTATGTTATGTTACTGATTTAGTACGTGGCTTAAGTTAATGGGTTTATAAGGAAACAATATGATATATTTATAATTATATTTTCTCTCACATTAATCTAGTTTAACAATATTGCTCATTTGTTATTTTTTTCTCACCAAAATCATCTATATGACCGAAAATCTAAATTGTGCGAGTACTCACCATCGTGAAGTTTCGTGAATACACACACACACACTACAAAACAACTCATTGAGCATTGCATAGGCCATGTTGTGCCACAAAATACTTACAATAAATTCATAGTATTGATAAATAGAGGTTACATGATTAGAATTTATGGTCACATTTCGGAAGTTTATTGAAATATTAAAATAAATAAAAAAATTACTCGTCATATTAGTAACCACACAACATAGATCACAATATACTAATACGGGTCAAATGTACTTGAAATTGAGGCAATCACAGTCACACAATAGAAGTCACGTGATTTTAATACGAGTCGCATGAAATTTTTCGACGGAACATCATTATAGGTTTGATAAAGAGCCACACAATAAGTGAAGAGAAGAATCGCATGCCACACAATAGAAATAAGAGTACCGTTCTCCTACACTCAGTGAGTAAGATGTAATTGCCCATTGAGTGATGTGGCGGCATAATATCACATCTTGTGATAGTGGGCAATTTCATCTTGTATTCTCATACCCCCACATCATTTAGTGGGCAATTACATCTTGTCTACTGGATGTAGGAGAACGATATTCATAGAAATAATACTAGTATCAGAAAAAAGAGTGATGGTTATAATTCAAACATCACTTCACACATTAGAAATATAATTATTTAAATTAATTAATTCTTTAAATATCATATTTTCAAAATATTTATTAATGACCAAATTTTCCAAAACAAAAAAATTAATAATATATTAGGTTTAATTATCTATTGATTAAAGCAGTCCAAATTAAAAGCAAACCTTCTAGTTGTAATATGGATTGCATATCCAAATATATCAAATGCCTGTTTCAAGTGTTATAGAGCAATAGAAGGGGACAATCGGCAAAGGGTTTAATCCTTGGTATTGCAGTGTGAAGGAACAAAATTGGGAACAATTTACTGTGAAGGAGAGGGAGAAAGGGTTGTGTTGCAAAATTGCAGTGTTTTCTATAAGAGAAGTCATCTTCTTCATCACCAAACTTGGAAGGTAATATCAGATTTGTTTGTGTAAAAACATGCTTTAAATTTATTGAGCTTTATTTGTTGCTTTCGCACACGATTTGATTATAGTGAATGATTTAATTTCAACACATCCTGCATCTAAGATTCTGTCCAGCCTTGTCGCTATTCTCTTCTTCACCTTACAATTTATTTTTTCCAAAATTGTTGTTTCTTGATGGTAATCCCTCTGCGCAACAGCAATTTTCTCGACAATATCTCTCTTGAAATTTTGATTTGGTTGTTTATGGCTTTCTCCTGCCTTTCGAACTGCCGCCTCTCAAGCGTAATAGATGAAATACCCAGGACCTAAATCCAGTGGGGTCAACTGCCCCCACTAGACCCCAGGTGGCTCCCCCCCCCCCCCCCCCCCCTCTCCCCCCCTGGCATTATTAGTTGCTTGACCAACTACTAGTTGATAAGTGAGGTGAGGTACTTCTTTCGGTTTGAAATAGGGTTGCCCTTATTTTGGTTGAAGTATCATTGGTTGTAATCAGTATAAACACATTAGCCCAATCCATTTGCAGCCATGTTGATCAAAATGACCAAGTGTAATGAATTTGCTAGTAACTTGAAGTACACTGAACACCAAACCAATAACTACTGCGAACAGACACTTCGTCAGTTAGTTATAGTGTTATAACTATATATAGCTAGTAAATAGTCATGAAAGCAACATCATGTAGGTCTTCTATTCAGCGAGGAAGCATTTGATTTTCTACCATCTGTTCCTGCTTGTGAAGCACATGAAGTTGTAGCACGTTGAATTACAGATAGTAAACAATTGGATGTGTTGTAGAGGTGCATCAATTATTAAGATTCAAATTCGACATGTTAACTTGCACTCACTTTGCATCCCCAAAGCACATGAAGTTGTAGCATGTTGAATTACAGATAGTAAACAATTGGATGTGTTGTAGAGGTGCATCAATTATTAAGATTCAAATTCGACATGTTAACTTGCACTCACTTTGCATCCCCAAAGTTTTGACATTCTCATATTAAATGACAGGGTACAGGACTGAACTGTGGAATATTACTAGTTTCTCTGATGAACTCTGTATTTTCAACTATGTCTTTCCTCCCACTCAAACCTTCTTTGCATGGAGCGCCACCGTATCTGCATTTAGAGCCTCTCTATCCATTTGGTTACTATCACTATTCTAAAATCAGTCCTCAATCTTCTACTTCAAACCAAATACCCCTCATTTCACTTCATCCCTCCATCATGATGCAATCTTTGGTTAGTGCTGCAATTCCTTCAAATGAGGGGACAATTTCTACAGTCCATTTTGAAGATGTTTTGGAGAAAAATTGGTCTGTTCTTGATTTTGACAAAACAAATTCCGATGAAGAACATTTGGAGAAGATTGACCATATCATCTCTGCTGGAAAGATTGTAGAAACTTCGAAGGTTCTGGTTTCTGTTGGTTCTGAAGATTTTGTGGATAGAGTGGTTGATTCATCACCTTGTCAACAATTGCTTGTCGTCCATGACTCTCTTTTTATTTTGGCATGCATCAAAGAGAAGTATGATAAAGTCAAATGCTGGCAAGGAGAACTGATAAATATACCTGATAAGTGGACACCTTTCGATGTTGTATTTCTATACTTCCTCCCTGCTCTACCCTTTGAACTTCGTCAGATTCTTGGTTCACTTGCTGAGCATTGTTTGCCAGGTAATATTGAATTGAATATGCTTTTGTTGGGATTCTGTATTGAATTCTATCTGGTCTACACTACTTGAATAGACCTGATCTATTTGTGATTAAACCCCAAACTGTAACTAGTGATGTTAGAGAGAGACTATATTTGCAATTCATTTTATCTTGAACGTCAGTAGTCTTGGCACTCGTCCAGGTTGGTGTGCGTGGAACTATGACGTTCATCTATTTATCTCTCAGTTTATTCTGATTTGTTGGGTTGAAAACTGTGTTTAATTGAGATCGAAGATTGTGATTGCTTGTAGGTGCAAGAGTTGTGATCAGTCATCCGCAAGGGAGGCAATTGGTTGAAGAGCAAAGAGAGCAATACCCTGATGTAGTAGTCTCCAATTTGCCAGAGAAAATGACATTGCAAAGTATTGCCATTGAGCATTCATTTGAAATGACTGATTTTGTAGATGAGCCTGGCTTTTATCTTGCTGTTTTGAAATTCAATGCAAAATAATTTGGTATAATTGGATTTTTTTTCCTTCATAATTTTTATTTAGAACCATTGCTTTTAGTATTATGATATGAGTATGGACGTCAACTTATGTGAGCATTGATTTGAACAAACTTGATTGTAAGTATAAAAAAATATTGGGGTAAATTCCATCAGCGGTAACTATATTTTCACTTTAATGTTTTAATTTTGTTTAATCGGATAACAACACTTTCATATGATTTCAATTAAGTTAACTTTGTCCATAACGTGACTTTGATTGATGAAAATCGATGATGTGCAGTCAATTAATGATGGAATGATGGAATTAGACGAATGTACCTTAATTGAGATAAAATCAAATGTAGTTATTCAATTGAAACAAATTAAAGTACAATTGATATTTGAGAGAGAGTATAGTTAGCACGAGTAGAATTTGCCTATTCAAATGCACCTACATGTAGAAAAATGTATATAAAGATACAAAAATGTACCTAATATACAAATGTAAGAAAATAAACGAGAATGTATGAAAAAAAAAGATACGATAATGTACACAAATGTTCAAAGATGTAACAAAAAAAGGACGAAATGCACAAAAATACCCAAAATTGTATGAGATGTACCGAAATGCAAGAAATGTACAAAAATATATGAAATGTACGAAACGAAATAAATTCAATACCGCGGTAACTATACTTTCAATCAAATGTCAATAGGTAAGTATACTTCAATTTATTTAATTAAGTAACTACATTTCAATTTGTTTCAATCGCGTAACTATACTTTAATTTTGACTGAAATAAGTTAATTTCGTCCAATTTCGTCATTAATTGACTATCACGTCATTGAATTCCATCCGTCAAAGTCACAGAATTTGACGGAGTTACTTTAATTGAAATCAAATTAAAATATAGTTATTTAATTGACAAAATTGATGGATAGTTAGTTACCTAATTCATATTAAAGTGAAAGTATATTTATGCAAATGGAATTTACCTAAACATATTGACTAGAAAGAAGAATAATTAATATGTTTAAACTTTGAACCTTATTTAACGTAAATTTTGTACCATTTTTAATATTATGATAAGAACAATTTAATTTTCTTAAACTTAGCATAAAATATATTATAAGAGTAAAAGAAATTAAACAAAATATTACTAAATTGAGTGATAATAAAAATAGCAAAAGATTAATTTTATCGTTTTATTAACCTAGATATTTAAAACAAGGTTTAGCATTCTGGAAGATAAAAGAAAATATATATATATATATATATATTTTTTTTTTTTAACTTCATAACAACTTCCGATACGGTTTCAAATTATCGAAATCAATTAAAATTATTAATTATTAAAACTTAATTTGCAATGTAATGATTATTTTGTAATTTTCTTCACCAAGTTATCATAATTCTTATTTTGTAAAAATATATAACTTTTTAAAGAATTATATAAAATTAATACAAACATTTGTAATGGTATTTCTTTTAACTAAAAGCAAGGCTCTTGTCTATATTAAACAAAAAAAATCTTAATGAGTGAAAAGAAATAAAAAATATAATTTATATAACTTAGAGCAAATTATAAAGACACCGTGACCTTATTGATTCTTACCTCCTTCCTTTTCAAAAATTGCAAAAACATTCTCTGAAGTTTATTTTTCTCTACTAGCAAAAGTCCAATATTTATTTTCCATTTTACACATTGCTTTATAATATTTAGAAATTCTCATTTATTTATATATTCATCTCTATCTTCTTATTTCTTGTGATTTTTTTATAAAGACAATATTAGAGACACCTTTGAGTTTTATTGTTGTCAAATTTTAAATAACTTGCAAGCGCACGAATCTATTGTGATATAGAAAAAGTAGGAACAATGTTGATTCCACATGGACTGCAATGAAAAAAGTTTAATTTATTCTGAATTAACTATTATTCTAGGTTAATTGGATCGAAATAAGTTTGTTTGAAAGAATTTAAATTAAAGAATAATTAAACGAATAAAGTGGTTTAAAGTACCAATGTTTCTAAATCCACAGTTATTTAACTTAGCAATTATCTGATTATCGATTAATTCTTAAAATCAAACGACAACTCGAAATCAATCTATTGTCATTTTAAAATGTTTATCAATTAAGTTCGAAAGAAGAAAATATATTATTAGTTCCCATTTGCTTCGATCTTAAATAACTTCAGAGTTTTCCGTATCAAACCCAATTAAAAAAAAAAAGAATCAAAAGTTTCACACTCTAAGCATTCTATGTATCCCAAATCGATAACAATATAACGAAAAATTAAAAAAAAATTAATAGAATATGTTCAAAGCACCAAGCACAAATTAATCAAATTAATTTCTAACTATTAAGAATACATGATATTTAAGATAAAAAAATATTGTTTTAATTAATCAAACAAAAACGAACCATGAAAGTTAAAGCCCGGAAATAAAATTAAAAGGACAATAAGATAATTATTTCATTTAAACAAGGTTTTATCGTCTACCATGACTCAAAAATTTAGAAGAACATATAAAATATTTGATAGAACTCGTCATCGATTGAAGGATAAGAAATTTTCCAAAAGTTTTGTTTGCAACGTGAATTTTCTTCTTGCTTCTTAGCATTCGTTCTCCTTTAATTCAACCTAGGTTAGACCTTTATATAGTCCTAACTTCGTGTTGAAACTTGTACATATGAAAGGACGAAAAACCCTCCAACTTATAACTGAAAATAATACAAAAAAAGACTGGACAGACTGCGGTTTGCCTGCCACAACCTAATCACGACAAACAATGAAATTTTAGCCCCCCATAGCATAGCTCAACTTGTGGAATAATCAACATAAGGCTTACTTTCAGCGGCAAGGTGGGAGTTTGAATCCTGGTGGGAACATGCGCTGGATTTTATTCGGTATGGAACAATTAATGTTAGACCTTTATATAGTCCTAACTTCGTATTGAAACTCGTGCATATGAAAGGACGAAAAAACCCCTGACTTATAACTGAAAATAATACAAAAAAAAGGACTGGACAGACTGCGGTTTGCCTGCCACAACCTAACCACGACAAACAATGAAATTTTAGCCCCCGGGGCATAGTTCAACTGGTGGAACAATCAGCATAAGACTTGTTTCTAGCAGCAGGGTGGGAGTTCAAATTCTGGTGGGAACCCATGGCTGGATTTTATTCGGTATGGAGCAATTACTTTGGGGACGTCTCTTTGTGCGCAGAAGTGTACAATTAGATGAGGAGAACCTGGGAGCTAGTTGAGGCATAACCCTCGATTTACCTTCTCCAAGGTTCCAGGGACAAGGGTCTTGGGGGTCCAGAAAATAGTCTGACTTAAAAAACTGGAATACCTGGGTATAAAAAAAAAACAATGAAATTTTAACTTGGCCGTGGTCAACAGCGGCTTGCTTGCCACGGTTGACCATGGCAAACATAGAGATTTGGCCCAAATTTTGCATTTTCCCCAAATTTTGCATGTGTGGTCTTTAAGTTTTCAGAATTTTTCGATTTAGTTCCTACTTCAAGTTTTTTGTATATGTTTAGTCATTTTTCTCCAAAGCTTTAAAATTGATCTCACACTTCCAAAAACTTTCACTTTGGTCTCCGAATCTCCATAGTCATTGACCATTGGTCCTAATCTAAATAAGATATTAATTAGTACTTCTATCAATGAAGAATTACTAATAAAATAGGATAAGCGGGTAAAATGTATAATGAAATTACGCTCATCAAACACCCTCAAACCAAGATTTTTATAGTCATCAAGCAAAAATAGAGATACAAATACTATTTATTCTTATTTTTCTTATTACATCAATCAAACTAATAATAACTAATGGATACAAATACAAGTATTATTAAAGATTTGGAAAAAATATAACTCTCACATCCAACAATTCACACATCAGTTAATAGACTTCTGCAACTAAATTAGCTATCAAAGCTACAGTAACTAAACAATTTTCAAGAATACCATGTTAATCCCTAAATTTCAATATTACTCTCAGAAGAAAATAAACCTAATATGTCAAATAACATGGTAAAGTGAGCGATATTGAATAAAAATTGTATCTCACACTCAACCCAAGATGTGCATGTAAAAGAAACTTGTCCATGATTTAGAAGTGAAAGTCAATCTTTCAGCTATTAGTAGACAAGTCAAGCTATTTTTTTTTCCAAATATTACTATCCCCATGTACAACGAATTTCATGTATTAAAATACAAAAATTGTTACAAATTGGAATTTTTGTAAAATTACAAAGTAGATGATATTCTTGTGACTGCGTAGCTGTAGAATCATCCGATTAACGATCTGAATGTTGAAGACGAGGGGTCACATGGCTTGAATCCTGGACTTTGAGACTTGTTAGAAATTTGATTTGCTTGAACTTTCAATACTTGGACTTGACTTGAATTTGATTTGTGAAGAAGATTTTGATCTTCTTGAGATTTTCTAGAATTTGAATTTTCTTCCAGATTGTGGAATTACTCCTGGACTTGTGGCTTTTATTCTTCCAAAATTTTAACTTGTGATTTCTCTTGGACTTGATGTCTTATTTATAGAGAAATCTCAAACCACCCACTTTCTATTTATAACTGCCCGCTCATTATATTTAAAATAAATATTAAATATAAAAGTAGAACGAATTTTCTACGTGCACTTGTTTTAATACGAATTAGTCATAATGGATTTGGGCTTTAATCCATTTAGGTGGACTATTGTTTTCTTTTTAATAGGCCAAACCCATTTAATTTAATTTTTTGGGTAAATTCAAGGCCGGTCACTGTTTTGGCACTTATGGGCTCTAAAGTCATATGCTCAAAACTAAATTCAATTAAAGTCATATTTTAGAGCTAAAAGACCAACATACCCTTAATTGTAAAAAACGCTAATTGTGATACTGTTTTATTGTGATAATATTTTATTGTCATACTGTTAAACCTATGATTTTGTACTATTAATGAAACATTTTAAGAATAATATTATTCTCTTGTTTATTCTCTATTGATTAATTTATCTACCATTAAACACCCTATATATTTATACTTATCTATCCAATGGAAATCTGTGTCCTAATTGAATCTCAAACATGTTCATAGCCTTGACAGATCTCTCTAACAAGTTGAAATTTCAACAATATCTAATTCATGGCTTACATTGAGATTCACGAATCAGCTTAAAACCTTGGAGTTTTCGATATGACCATGTTTTCTACATAAAAATATTCAAACACCAGTTTTGTGGTGACTATTCATAAGGTTTTGGTGTTATGAGTAGTCAATTACAAATTTATGATTCTTGTAGTGAACCTTGTTTAGGATCTGATCAATCAAGAATTGGGAGTGTTAATGAAAAATGATCAAGTTCAAAAGATGTTCAACAAGAGAAAGATGAAGGGTGACTTCAATAAAGATACATTTATTCGTGATACTGTTTTAGAGGATGTGTGATATTGTTTTGACAAGAAAAATTAAAGATTGCCATTTTAAGCTAAAGAGACGACTTCAAATGGGTAAAATCCATCGTATGCAGTGGCAAAAACACTGGTTTTGACTGGTTCGTCGAGACCATTCCGAAAATATATTATAATAAAAATCCTAAGCACGTATGCGAATTATATGTTCATTCTATTGTGATACTGTTTTGTATAATACAGTATCAAACCTATGGGACTTAAGGAATGATATAAAATAAAGAGAGGCAAAAATATTAATATTAAATAAAAATAAAGTAGAAGAACCCAAATTCCAAATGAACAAATTCAAATTTGAAAAGGACCTTTCTGATTCTCGAAGAATGAGGGGCAAAGGGATTGATCGAGAAAGATCTCTTGTTCTCATTATAGGATCGTGATTGGATCCGCATATATTTGGTAAAGAGAATAATCTTCTCCTTTGAAAATAATCAAAAATAGAAAGTGTTCAATTGGAACATGAAAACGTGACTAAATGGTCCTAGGATACTGTTTTATTAAGATATTTCATGTATGATACTAATATATTAAGGTTATCTGTGATACTGTTTTAGCATGTATGATACTGTTTTGATAAGAAAAATTAACGATTGCCATTTTAAGCTAAAGAGACGATTTGAAACGGCTAAAATCTATCGTACGCAGTAGCAAAGCTACTGGTCTTGACTGGCTCGTCGAGACCATTCTGAAAATATATTATAATAAAAATTCTGAGTACTTATGCAAATTCTATATCATTTCTGTTAAGATAATATTTTATGATACTGTTTTGTATAAAACAGTATCAAACAACACACATGACTAATTACAATAATCTAATGGCCAACTTCGGTCGTAGCAATGCCCACATCGAACTTTTTATTCTTACAGAAATTCAAGCTACTATTTACAACAACAAATCATGGCAACTCTACATTAATTCATCAAACAAATCTTCCTTAATGTTTTCTATAATACAGTATCATGATACAAATGTGTTTATAATACTGTTTCTCATTCTAGATTACAAAACTACCCGTTACCATTCTCTCAAATCCACATTCATCATCTTCATCAAATCAATTTCAAGATCTACGCAAAATCACTCACAATTCTTCAAGAATTTATTTCCTCTCACAAGAATATTTTGTTCACTCTAGTTTTTATTGTCTAGTGTAGAATTTCTGTTCATCAATGATAGCTAATTCGAATAGATCATCTTCATCACTTTCCACAAGACTCGTTAATCTAAATATTAGAAATTTAGAATCTAATACTGGAGCTAGAAGAAGTTTAAGTGGAAACCATTTTTCCAAACCCTCCGTATACACAAATCTAATACGGGGCTTGAATTTATACTTCAATCCTCTGTAAATCTAAATTTATTTATTTGTTTGCAGACAGAAACAAGCTAGTAGATCATTTTTACCTTCTTAAACACCAGGAAGAAGATTTAAAGAAGCAGATCTTATATTGGTGCGTCTACAGTGAGTTTCTGCTGCACCGTGAGCTAAGTTTAGGGATTAAACAAGACACTGTGAGCTAAATTTAGGACTTAAAAGAGCTGTTGGCGGTGGCGACAGTGGCGGTGGCGGTGGCGGTGGCGGTGGCAGTGGCAGTGGCAGCAGAGCCAAAGACAATGTTTGTGGCAAATATGAATTAGAAGGATAATTTTGGGATTAATATGACAAATTGATGAAGAGTATGACTTATTGACAGTTTTAAAAATTGTCTTGACCTAATTTGAAACAAGTCACTTGCAGGTGACTTTTAAGCAATTTTTCTTAATTTTTAATGTCTACAAATGCCCCCTCAAGATTTATTCATTTATTATTAAAATAAATAAATTGATAAATCTTGACAATTTTAAAGTTTTATTTGTACTTGAACTCTTTCAAATATTTATCTCTTAGTTTGAATAGAATTTGAATTCTAAAAACGAGGAATTTGGATAAGATTCTATAAGTTGAGTTACAATAAAATTGTACAACTTAAATCCTATTTGACTTGGAGTGAACTTATTAGAAATTAAAAAAAAAAACTTGATGCCACAATTTTAAACCATAGTAAGAAAGAGAAGATTGAGGGAGAGTATAAAATACAATACAATACAAACCCACAATTCTATTTGAACTTAAGCGTGCCAAGAAAATCAAGAAGGCAGAGGAAGAATTTGCTTAGACTTTCAATTGATTCTTGAGCTTTATATTATTTTAATCAAAGATTTGACATCTCTTGGCACTTTTCACAGGTAATATATATAATTCATCAAGTTTTCGCTTGTTTATTTTATTATTCTATCCAAATTATTTATAAAAGTGTATGTAAACAATGATTTGGTGTGTGTAAACAATAAAAGTGTGTGTGCGTATTTGGAAAAGTGGTTTCAATTCTTCTTATTTACAAACAGAAACTTGGTTTGTTTTACACTTTTTTTATATATAATAATATATGTATATATATAAATGTGCACGTGTGTATTATTGGTGTGTGTCCATTTTTTGGTGAAAAGTTTCTATTTTACATCTCTTTTTTTTAAAAAAAATATATATTATATGTATATATACATAAATGTAAACAAGTTTTTATTTTACACGTGTGTTCATTTTTTTTGGAAAAATTACTTTTTATTATATATATATATATATATAGTTTTTTGTTTTTGTTTGAAAGACCTAAAAATCGAGGCCCGGAATGTATCTTTTTAGATATTCCTCGTAAAACCACTCTTCCAAGATGGAGGCTTAAAAGACCTGAAAATTGAAGTCCAAAACGTATCTTTTTAGATATTCCTCGTAAAACCACTCTTCCAAGATGGAGGCTTAAAAGACCTGAAAATTGAAGTCCAAAACGTATCTTTTTAGATATTCTCCAGAGACTCACACTTCTAGGATGGAGGCTTAGAAGACCTGGAAATTGAGGCTCAGAACGTATCTTTTTAGATATTCCCCGGAGACTCAGAGACTCACCCTTTCACGATGGATGCTTAAAAGACCTGAAAATAGAGGTCCAGAACGTATCTTTTTAGATGGCCCGGAACATATCTTTTTAGATATTCTCTAAAGACTCACCCATTTAGAATAGAGGCTTAAAAGACCTGAAAATAGAGGCCCAATACGTATCTTTTTAGATATTTCTCAAATACTTACCATTCAAGGATGGATACAAGATTTTGTAAAATAGATGCCCAGAGCCTATCATTTTAGATATTTTCTGGAGACTCACCCTTCTAGGATGGAGACTTAGAAGACCTAGAAATAGAGACTTGGAACTTATCTTTTTTGATATTCTCTGGAGACTCGCCATTCTAGGATGGAGGCTTATAAGACATGGAAATTAAGGCCTAGAACGTATCTTTTTAGATATTTCTCGGAGACTCACCCTTCCAGGATGGAGGCTTAGAAGATCTGAAAATTGATGCCCATAACGTATTTTTTTATATATTCTCTAGAGACTTACCCTTCCAGGATAGAGGCTTAGATGACCTACGACCCCAGACATAGGACTTTAACGCATTCAGAAAATTTAATGTCCATAATTACTTTAAATAATAGATCCATTTTTTAAAGTTTTTTTAATTGTTTCTTTGACTATTTTAATGTTATTTTGTATTCTCGTTTGCTGGTTTTATTTATTTAGTATTATTTTGTTTCTTTGTTTGTTTTGTAGGAATGACATACTCAAATTCTAAAGGCAAAGAGAATTTGAAATTACTTGAAATTACTGAACTTAATGATACGACACAAAATGGAAAAGTTCTTTGCTTTACTAAGACAATTGTGAAGTATCACAGCCAGACCAATGCTACAGGAGAGCTCAAGCTTACTATCCACAGGTCGATGCCATGTCATTTGACTTTATGTGTCCCTTTAAAGGAGCTGCACATGTATATTCTCAATGACCGCCAAAAGAATTTGGATGCTATCATCTTTCTTTGGGTCCACCTCTACATCATTCTCAAGACATGACGATTATTCTGAGAGTGGTCATTTCTGAAAGGATTAATCAGAGGAAAATAAGATGGAGAATTGCACTTAGTAGCCGTGGAGAAGTTTCTTACTTTCTGAAGTTTGAGAGTGGTCAGTTTGGATCCATAAACTCTTAGTCAAAAGAAATCTTCCTGAGTTAGCTTCTGCAGTTTATTCTGCTACAAAGGAATATCCTTGCCCCAATTCTATGTACAGAGCTCTTTATGAGGTTTGATGTCCGGACACCAATACTTTTATAACCACAAATGGAGAAATCAATAATTTCCTTTGGGATAATTGAGAAATCACTGGACTCTCTATTAGGGGTGATTACTATGAGGAGGCAGTTCCAAGCCTTTCAGAACTATCAAATTTTCTTCCTCGATCTTGCTCATATTTGTTTAAGGCATACTTACTGATAGTCGATAAAAAGAAAACTAATCCAATTCGCCAAGCTGATTAAATTGAATTTTGGTTCCAAGAAGATGATTGTGTTTCAAATCCTCGGAAGAGTAAGCCTTTCAAGAAAGCTATAGAATCAAAGCCACATAAAGAAGGTCAACGAATAGTAAAATACAAGATATAGAGACCTGTTTTCACGAACAAGCCAAAAGATTTTTTGCGCAGGGACATGAGTCATTGGAACTCTTCTTTATCTGTTGATGAGGAAGAAGAGTTAAAAATAGCGGCCTATCTTTACATTTGGCTTTGTCGTTTCATTTTTCCTTCCAGAGACGACTATCTTAGAGTCGAGACTTTCAAAACAACTTCCAGAATGGCTGCCAAGTCGACTTACAATTTAATTCCTCTTATTTTGGCTAGTATTTACTGAGGATTTACAGAAACATCAAATTGCGTGGCAGGTCATGACATTGGATTGGTCAAATATGCATTTCCTGGACATTTTCTGTATGCTTAGGCGACAATCTATTTCCTCCAAGAAATTTACAGCAACATTGACAAAAGCATTAGTCGCCCTATTATCTGAAGATATGCCAGAACTTTAAATGATCTCCAACCTTGGAAAGTTGACATGTTTGATTGTCGAGAACTTGTTCATGGAAGGATGTATCTTAATGATTTTTGTTGGAACCCTATTCATTTGCCTCCTCATTGCGGTATACACACAGATAAAGACGATAGGTCTACGAAGATTTTAGAGTTCATGACTAGCATTCGACCTGGATTTGTTTCTTATCGCCGATGATCTAGTTTATAGATTCTTGAAGCATATAACCCTCGTCGATTTGGAAGGCAGCAAGGCTTTAAACAAAAACTTCCAGACTCACCAAAAGATATGAACCTAGTAATAAATCCAATCACTCTTTACTGTGTTTGGTTATCTTTGACACAAGTAGGGAGTCGATGTTCATTCCATATTCCAGGGAGAACCAATAATATACAACATCAAGTTGGTTATGCATACGAAGACTGGTGGAATAATGAAGTACTTCCAAGACTGAACAAAAGATATGAACCTAGTAATAAATCCAACCACTCGTTACTGTGTTTGGTTATCTTTGACACAAGTAGGGAGTGGATGTTCATTCCATATTCCAGGGAGAACCAATAATATACAACATCAAGTTGATTATGCATACGAAGACTGGTGGAATAATTTACTTCCAAGACTGAACAAGATTCAAGTGAAGGAGTTATTATCCAGTGAGGATACATACTTTGGACTTGAGCAAGCTGCACCTATACCAAAGCATATGGAAAATGACAAACCCAAAGAAATCGCCCCCTCCCGTGTAGCTTCCCAAAGAACTTTTTAGAAAAGAGCATTGGATGTTCTAGATGAAGGAGGTCCTAATAGGCTTAAATTGACGTTCTCTTCAACGAAAATGTTTTCTCTTCAGAGTGTGTAGAGAAGATACATGGGACAATTTTGGTTTTCAAAAGACAGCAATTCTGGAGATCAAGCATCTTGGGGATTTAAAGCAACCCTTATTCTGGAAGATAGTAGTTCTTTAGGTATGATTTAATTTTTTTTTCATTTTTTTTATATTTTCATTTAATGTATCAAATTTTGACTTAAGGCTATCCTTTCTTTGATAGCCATTAAAAGCAGTCGATACGACTGAAAAAACCTCAAGCTATTCAAAGCCACCAGGAAGCCTGTGCTGAACTTCTAAAATGGACTTGAGCATCCCGTATATATCTTTAGATGGTGAAAATTTAGACATGTCGCCTCTAACATGGAATACATGTGTATATTTGTTCGTTATTATTTTACATCGATGTGAACTTTCCTTCATTTTTTTGTAGGATTTCTAAAAATTTCCAAAGAGCTGAATTTCTACACAAGTCCAAATCCTTTACTAGATCAGACTAGCGAGAATCTTGACATGATTGATGTACTTGATGTGATTGATGATCTTAATAGTTCGAAAGATCTTTCCTGTGATTATCGTAGTCATATCAGTGGTGGTATTTTGGCATCCAAACTAGCAGATATCAATGATGAGAAAGAAGTGAATTCTGGAACTTCAGTAGTCAAATCCCGAAGAATGGACAAGAAACACTTGTTATACCATCTCCATTATCTTTGATTGTTGTTCCTACTTCAATTATAAACAATCATAGGATTGCGTCAATTTGTTCTTCCATGTCTGGACTTCTGCTTGGACTGAAGACTTTTCTTTTCTAAAAGATGTTTTTCGAGAAGCCATGACCAATTATCTTAAGAAGTCATTCACGGATGTAAAAAAACACGAATTTTAAAATCTTAGGAAAATAAAACAAAATTTAAGCATAAAAATGCTTCAGAAATTTTTCGTTAATAGGTTTAATCCGCAGTCCATATTTGTCTACGATCTTGTATGCCCCATTGGTGAACATATGAGTAATGACAAACGGACCATCCCATTTAGGTTGGAACTTGTCCCCTGCTTTTTTTGTAATTATAATAGGCATGTGTACTGAAAGTACTAAATCTCCAATTTGAAATGACCTTGGTCATACTTTTTTATTGAAAGACTTTTCCGTCTGGGCTTGATAACATTGTAGGTGCATTTGAGCCTCTAATATCTTCTCATCCAAACCTTTCAACTTCTCAAGTCGAAGACGGACATTTTCTTCTGTCGTCAAAACTTCTTGGATGACAATTCGCAATGATAGAATCTGACACTCTAAGGGAAGTACAGCTTCCACACCATATACAACATTCTTCAACAAATTGCATAGGGTCTTGTTGAATGCTTCTGCCAATCCGTTAGCTGCTGCATTATACATGGATGAGTTGTATTGTTTGAATCCAAATATAGTGTAGAGATTATTGATGTGGCTATTGTAGAAGGATTTTTTGTTAACAGTGATGATGTATCGAATAACTCCATATTGATTTGCAAATTGTAATGTCCTTTAAAAGTTTATTTCAGATCTTCAACTTTTTCAACATATGGCATGTTTTGTTTGGATGAGTTATAGATATATAACTTTTCTATACTCGAAATAGATGTTGAAACTTTGCTGGCCTCTGGAACTATAACAAGTTGATATGATAGAGCTAATTTAGGAACGTTAGGTATCAGAAAATTTGATTCTTTTCTCAATACCCTTAACATCTGCTGATGTCGTTTGAGGTAGTATAACTCTCTACAAATAAGTTTTGATCTACCTGTCATAAGTTGATGAGACAACACTACAATAAGTCGGTGATGATTGTTTATATCTTCTCTAATTTCAAATCCAGCTGCGGATAATCTTGTTGAATGAAACTCTTCATATCTTGAGTAGAACTTGGCATCTACAAAATAAGGTTCTTCTTTGAAGAATGGTTTTGACTCAGCTACCACAGATTTGGCTTCTCTATCTTGGCTATACTTGAAACATTGATACCAAGTTGAAGTCACCATTCAAGTTTCATACAGCCAAACACTTCCAATAAGCATCTCATATGATGTTTTGGCATCAATGACATGAAAGAGAGCTTAAGAATTTAACTATCCTGTTTGAGGCAAATCACGCCAATGGCTCGTTGGCCCTTTTGATTGAATCCTTGAATCATGATATTTCTCTTTGATACATCACCAATATTTATTCAATCTTCTTAATTATTTTGATTGGCGTAATGTTTACAGTAGAGCCACAATCAATCATTATTCGATGTAATTTACATTCTCAGATACAACCACTAACGTATAGTAGTCTATTATGCAAGCGAGATCCAAGTTGTAAATCATCATCGTTGAATGTGATGGTGGTCATACAGTCTTGGTAAGTTGTAGATTTAATTGGTTTCAATACTTTTCCTTGGTAAGCTTCCAGATCAGTCAATGCTATGATTAGGGCCATACGATCATCAAAAGAGAGATTAAGAGCATTTGCCAGGCTCGTGCCAGAAGGAATATTACTGAGTTGTGAAATGACCTTCCTCATCTTTGAACTCTCTCCTGGTACATTTTTTGACTCACTTCCTCCATCTACATAGATGACATTGGAGGTGAAACACTGTCCTTCAAAGAAACTTTTAGGAAAATATTATCCGGGAGTTACTTGTCTAGAAAAAGGACGTGATGTAGTCTTCACTTCTGTTGATTTTATGGTTGTTCTTGCTTTAACTTTGGTTTTTTTGACTGTTTGTTGGCTTTCTTCTCGATCTTGGTTTTTCGTCATGGGTATCAGGACCTAGAAGCTGTTGAGCTTTCTGGTGGTGTCTTTTCATGAGAGCCCATGCCCCCTGACTTTCTTATGATGATACTTGTTCAATAGATTGAACTTTCGTACTCCACGCCCCCAGTGTCAGTCCTGCAAGAGGTATAGAAGATGGTTTTTTACCTGTTTTGTTTAATCTTCGATATTTTTCCTTCTCACTTATGAAGGTAGACCGTCCATCACCAATTTTATCTTTAGACTCGAAGTCAAAATCCCAAACATCGAGATCATTAATCATGATTTCATGGAAGGTTGGACGATTACCGCTATCTTGTTTGACCATCTCAATTCAGACATATGTGTTGGTAACTTATTCGTCTACTTTGAGTTATACCAGAAAAGCTCATTTCAGAAGTTAAGGTCCAAATTCTTGTTTGACCATCTCTAGACAATGACTTTTCAACATCATAAGGAGTAAGGAAGCTCTGAACTTTATTTGAAATGAGAATTGGGTCAAATGATCCAAACGAAACCATCGAACAACTGGTAGTTGGGTTTTCACTAGTTTTAAGTTTGATTTTATTTTCTTTGTCTAAGCGGACAATAAGACCCTTTAGCACAAAACACCTCTCTACTGGGTAACTAATGATTTGATAAAATCTGCAATATTTATGATGATCAACTTGACCAGCCTCTTCTAGCCTTTTTAGTATTGGAAGTTCGATTATCTTTTGTTCAAGGAGTTGATTTAAATTCCCAAAAACCTTAGAGTCTGAGAATGGATACTCATTTTCTTCAAATTCCTTCAGGGTAAGAAGACCCTTCATTTGGACTTGTACTTTGTTAAGCATGAACTCTGGTTTTAGCTTTGGGCCCGGATTTGAACCTGATTTTTGAAAAGTGATTTTTGCAGGAACAGTGGAAATTGTCATGGCATCTTTGGGCCTACCTGATTTACAATCCCTCTTGATTTCTTTCTTGGGATCTTTCTTGTCATGTAGATCACTCGGTAAGTAACTTCCGTATCTTACAATCGGGATTTCTAGATCATGGGCACGCGTAGCCAACTCTTCAAAAGAGTGAGGTATATTTGCTTGGAGATTACAAATTAGTCCCCAATGCATACATTGGACACACATGTTAATAGAGGATGCTTCACTGATGCGTTCTTTGTAGTTAAGAACAAGGTTTTTCCATCTTTAGATATACTCTACGACCAGCTCCTCATTATTCTATTTTGTTTGGGCAAGTACTAGAAGGCTGACTGTCAGCCTGGTACTATAGAAGCATGTTAGGAACTCCCGCTCAAGTTGATCCAAACTATTAATTGATCCAGTTGGTAAGTCTGTATACCATTCAAACGTTGTGCCTTTGAAGAAGCATACAAACTTCTTCGCCATAGTGTCATTGTACGTGCCAGCGTTGTTACATGAGCAACATGTTGCTTTGGATTTTCATTTCCATCAAAACATTGGAACTTCAGAGGTTGGTAACCAAGTGGCATCCTCATTTATTCAATCTGACGGTTGTAAGGTTTAGCATAAACTAGTGAAGATTGTGGCGGACCACCATACTGGGCACGAATTGTGTCAGCAATCATATGTTGTAGTTGTTGGACATATAGAGAGCCAACAGAGAGTTGAGTTTTATCACGCAACACACTTTAAACTACCATCCGGTCATACATATCTTGCTTCTATTGGTGCTCTTGGATTTATGGATTCTTAGTTCTGGAAGAGCTTGCAATATTTAGAATTTCTTCTATCAATGGAATTTACAGTTGAGTCGGTGCATGAGGGTGAAAATTTGTGCCCCTTTGTCTTTCCAGCGATTTTGTTAACTTTTCAATAGCCAATGCCATTTGCTGAATTTGGTAATCAGAGTCTATAGGTGTCATTTCTGTGACAATCACTGGCTCGAGAGATTATTCAGAGGTGGTATAATCACCTCATTTTTGTGGAGAAGTGACATGTGTGGATTCGGATATGGATCCATTATTGAAATTAGAGCCGAAATGAGAACTTTTTGTTGAGTTCTTGGATTTTTCTATAGAACAAGAGCCAAACTTCCTGTACTTGAAAATGTTGACCTTACCCTTGTTAGAAAACTTCCTTAGTGGTGAAACCAATTGAGTTTTCTCGATCTTCGTCTAGGCTCTGATTGCATAGAAAAGTTTAGCAAGTGTTTACTCGAACGGAGTCACGATTTTCTTTGATTTTTCGCCTACCATGGTTGATATAGTAGTTGACTTGAAGATTTCATGGAATCGAAAATGAGAGGGTAAAAAGGTCCCACTGGGCGTGCCAAGAAATTTGTACAACGAATTTCGTGTATTAAAATACAGAAATTGTTACAAATTGGATTTTTTGTAAAATTACAAAGTGGATGATCTTCTTATGACTGCGTAGCTACAGAATCCTCTGATTTATGATTTGAATGTTGAAGACGAGAGACCACGTGGCTTGAATCCCGGACTTCGAGACTTGTTGGAAATTTGATTTGCGTGAACCTTCAATGCTTGGACTTGGCTTGAATTTGATTTGTGAAGAAGATTTTGATCTTCTTGAGATTTCCCAAAATTTGGATTTTCTTTCGGGTTGTGGAATTTCTCGCTTCTAGACTTATGACTTTTTTCTTCCAGAATTTTAACTTGTGATTTCTCTTGGACTTCATGTCATATTTATAGAGAAATCTCAAACCACCCACTTTCCATTTAAAACCACCCATTCATTATAGGAAAATTGGTCGAAAATGTCCCTAACGTATAGACCCAGTGCCCAAATCATCCATACCTTTCAAATTTTGACAATTACATCCCTCACCTATCCATGTAGTGCCTAAATCATCTTTTTGGATGAAATCCATCCAAAATTCCGTTAAACCTTTGGGATTTTGGCGCAAATGGTCCCTAACCTCTGTTTTTAGTGTGGAATTGGTTCCTAACGTTTATGTTTTGGCAAACAAGTCCCTAACCTATGTGTTTTAGTACGAAATTGGTCCTTATGGGATGAAAAAGACAAATATACTCTTAGTTTTAATTAAAAGAAATTGTATGTGGATTACTAATCATTAAAAAATGTGCAAATAAGTCAAATACTTTTATTTTTTATAAAAAAAATTAATGAGTATTTTTTTTTGAATTAACACTTTAGTAATAAACATGTCAAATAAAATTATTATTTTTATTATTAAGTAATAAAGAGAAGGGTAAATTGTAGCTAGTGTCCTCAACCTTTGACTTCATTTGCACTTGTATCCTCAGTATTTAATTCTTGGCATCCATCACCCCAATCTTTTATATGATTAGTAGTCAATGCCCTCATGTCCTTATATAATTAGCAGCCTGCATTGACTGCTAATCATATAAAATGTTGGGGTGATGGATGCCAAGATTTAATACCGAGGATACAAGTGCAAATGAATTCAAAGGTTGTGGACACTAGCTACAATTTACCCTAAAGAGAAATTATTGTGAGAAATCATTTTTCTCCCTCTTTACTAATAAAAATTAATTTACACATTATGTGTTTTATTTTTGAATGAAAATAAAATGATAAATTAAAATATAAAGAATATAGTTGGATTTCTAATTTTTGTAGTTAATAAACATATAACTCAATTAAATAAAAGTATTTGAACACCAAGTTTGTGACAAAGTTATTTTTTTTATATAACAATAAAATAAAAGTTTTAATTTTAAATAATATATTTATTACTTAATAATAAAAATAATAAATTTATATGACATGTTTATTACTAAAGTGTTAATTCAAAAAAAAAAAAAATACTCATTAATTTTTTTAATTTTTTTTATAAAAAATAAAAGTATTGGACTTATTTGCACATTTTTTAATGACTAGTAATCCACATACAATTTATTTTAATTAAAACTAAGGGTATATTTGTCTTTTTCATACATAAGGACCAATTTTGCACTAAAATACATAGGTTAGGGACTTGTTTCCCAAAACATAAACGTTAGGAACCAATTCTACACTAAGAACAAAGGTTAGGGACCATTTGCGCCAAAATCTCAAAGGTTTAACGGAATTTTGGATGGATTTCATCCAAAAGGATGATTTGGGCACTATATAGATAGGTGAGGGATGTAATTGCCAAAATTTGAAAGGTATGGATGATTTGGGCACTGAGTTTATACGTTAGGGACGTTTTCGGCCAATTTCCCTTCATTATATTTAAAATAAATATTAAATATAAAAGTGGGAATGGACTTTCTACGTAGACTTATTTTAACACGAACGGGTCATAATAGACTTCGACTTTAATTCATTTAAGTGGACTATTGTTTTCTTTTTAATAAGCCAAACCCATTTAATTTAATTTTTAATGTCTACACCCCATACGACACATTGTGCTAGTACTGACTTCATACTTTTGCTCTCTAAAATCAAGAGAGACTTTTATTTGGTTGTAATGTAGACATGGGATATGGCTAATCAAAGAACTGGGTCAGTGGATAAACAAAGTATGAGTGAGAACAATATAGATTTTTAAGACTAGGATTATTGTGCCTTTTCTCCCTTTTTTAGTTTCAAACTTTTCCAAATAACTCCCATTTTTTTAAGTGCACCATATGTAGCGATTGCACATTTTCATATGGTGCACTCGCTACATATAAAAAAATCTCTTATGAAAAAACAGGTTGAAAAATGTGCACTCTCTATATATGGTGCACTTAAAAAAAAAGAGATTATTTGGAAAAGGTTTGAAACAAAAAAGGGAGAAAAGGCACAATAACCTTAGTCTTAAAAATCTATAATGTTCTCACTTATACACTGTTTATCCATTGACACAGTTCTTTGATTAGCCATATCCCAAGCCTACATTACAACCAAATAAAAACCCATTTGAGCAAAGGTTTGAAGTCGATGATAGTACTATGAGTCGTAAGGGTAGTGATATTTGAAAAAAATTGGATTTAGTTGTCTATTAATAACTGAGAGATTGACTTTCACTTTTAAATTATGGACAAGTTTCCTTTACATGCACATCTTCGGGGTGAGTATGAGATATCATTTTTATTCAAAATGTCACTCACTTTACCATGTTATTTGAGCACATACAGATTGGGTTTATTTTCTTCTGAGAGTAATGTTCTTACATACATATTGTGATATTTGGAGATTCACATGGTATTCTTGGAAATTATTTGGCCACTATAGCTTTGATAGCTAATTTAATTGCACAAGTATATTAATTGATATATGTGATTTGATGTATGTGAGTGTTATATTTCTCCAAGTCTTAGACAATACTTGCATTTCTATCTATTAGTTGTTATTAGTTTGATTGATGAAGTGAATGCAGAGTGTCTTACTTAAAAATAAGAATAAATAGTATTTTTATCTTTATTTTTGTTCGAGGACTAGCAAAATCTAGGTTTGGGGGTGTTTGATGAGCTTAATTCCAGTATGCATTTTACCCGCTTATCTTATAATGTTAGTAAATTTTTATTGATAAAAGTACTAATTAATATCTCATTTGGATTAGGACCAATGGTGAACGACTATGGAGATTTGGAGACCAAAGTGGAAGTTTTTGGAAGTGTGGGATCAATATTAAAGCTTTGGAGCAAAAAAAGACTAAAATATAAAAAAAAAACTTGAAGTAGGGACCAAATTGAAAAATTCTAAAATCTTAAGGACCACATATGCAAAATTTAGGCCAAATCTATCTGTTTGCCGAGGTCAAAATTTCATTGTTTGCCGCAGTTGGCCAATGTCAAGCAAACTGCGGCCCATCCAAATTTTTTTGGTATTATTTTCTGTTGTAAGTTGGGGCTTTTTCCGTCTTTTCACGTGTAGGAGTTTCAATACGAAGTTGGGACTATATAAAGACTGAGTCTACGTTCAATTAAAGGAGAACGATGCTTAAGAAACAAGAGGAAAAATCACGTGATGAACAAGACTTTTGGAAATTTCTTCTCCTTCAATCGATGCCGAATTTTATCAAATCTTTTGTTTTTAATTTAATTATTTTCTTCTAAAGTGCTTGAGCCAATGTAGATGATGAAACAATTTTTAAACTACATTTTTTAATCATGTTGTTTTAATTCTGTTTCGGGCTTTAACTTTCATGGTTCGTTTTTGTTGCATTAATTAAAAGAATATTCTTTCATCTTAAATATCATGTATTTTTGATAGTTATAAATTAATTTTATTAATTCGTGCTTGCTGCTTTAAACATGTTCTATTAATTTCTTTTGATTTCCCGTTATCTTGTTATTGATTTGGGATACATAGAATGTTTAGAATGCGGTACCTTTGATTCTTTGTTTTTTTTTGAATTGGGTTTGATACAAGAAACGATTAAGTAATTTAAGATCAAAGCAAATAAGAACCAATAATATATATTTTTTCTTTTGGACTTAATTGATAAATCTTTTAAGACGATAATATATTGATTTCAAGTTGTCGTTCGATTTTAAGAATTAATCGATAATTAGATAATTGTTAATTTAAACAACTGTGGATTTTGAAACCTTGGTAATTTAAACTACTTGATTCTTCAACTTAACTTTCTAGTAATATTTTAATTAGTCTTTAATTTAAATTCTTTCAAAAACCATGACTTAGGTATTCGCTTTCAGCGGATTTGGAAAAAAGAGAGAGAGTTATATTCCAAAGCAGGAAAGACTTGTTGACCAAATTAGTCCTTTTGAAAGGAAGTTCCCATGCCATGAAATTTCATTGAAAAAGCAGCTATTGGGATATATTAAAGTGCTTTAGAAAGATTTCAGGGTGGAGAAAAGCGCCATAAATCATACGAGCGAAGCGTGACAACAACGCGGAGAAGTAGTAAAGTCGAGAAGTAGAGAGAGGCCAAAGATTATATAAGAGCATAAGAGGCAGATTTGATTGGCTTGGTGGAAACCAAAGTGATAAATGGAAAGGCGTCCAGAATTACCTTGGGAAAGGATTATAGTAAAGCCATTACTGTGGAGAATGAAAAGAAGACTCCTCTATGCTCATTAGATTTGAATTGCTGGTGAATTGCTTGGGTGAGATATCCAGCGGATTCCTGGGCTTTGACGAATGGCCGACCACCTTTTACGTTAGAAGAGCAAAAGGCATAGGGCATTGCAGGATGGACCAATGTGAATGAGTGTAAGCTTCGTTGCCCATTAAATGCAAGTAGTTTAGGTGTAGTGTGTTCTCTCATCTCCTTATATATCATGAAGGCACTAAAGAGCATTGAACTAAATCGGTGGCCATTAATTCATTAGATAGATGGACCATTTGACTACTGACTGCATGAATGGATAAATCCCTCCATTCTTCGCTTCCTAAGGATCATGAGTCACGAGATTCGAATTAGTTCAAATCAAATAGAAATAGCCCCTCTGCCCTAATTCAATTTCTCCTAAGGGACAATCAAGCCTTTGAAAGCTGTCAAATCGGTCTAGTTTAGAGAGCCTAGATTATCCTATCCTCGTATGGATCCATGTTTCGTTTGATTTTGTTCATCGAGATTGGGTTGGCTTGAAGTGCCGTGGGTATAAGATCTAAAATCTCTCATGCTTTTGGTCTCTGCAATAGTAATTAGAGACCTCGTTTAGTTCAAATCCAATAGTTGCGTGCTGTAGGAGTGGGGCAACAACATAGTTGAGTGTGCCAAGAAAGTGTTTTGATCATGATAGCACGATAGATGGGTCGTTCATTGTAATCTCAGTAAAGGAGAAACGGGAGATCAGGTTAGGTCAATCCTAAATGACTTCTTGTTATTTATACCCTATTTTCTAAGGGTTCACTTCTCTAGCTTTGGTCCCCTACTTCATGGATCCCCTCCATGGGACTTGGCTAACAACATCTGATATGTTCTATGCTCAGAGGCGGGGCCAACTTCTATTAATATTAAGAAGGAGATAGCAAGCTTATTTCTCTCCTAAATCCATTCAGCATTTCTCTAGAACTACTTTTAATACCGATAGAAAGCCTTTGTTAGGAGTCTTCAAAAAAATATTCATTCTAGTATTCCACAATATAAAAACAAAATATCATGGAAATCAATATCCATCTATTATTGTTAGCTGTTCCAGGTAGAAGAACTCCAACAAGATTAGATGAGCTTAAAGAACCGTTTCACCTAATCGATCGTAGTGAAGTCAGTGGCAGATTATCCACGTCACGCTACACGTATCACTTGATACATATGACTTCTATTTTTTCGCCAGACCATAGTCTTGACCTCCAATTGAGCTGCGGACACAAGTAGGTAGGCGGATAGGGGAGGAGAGGGGCTAAGGACTATTTTTCCAATCAATCTTCCACACACATTTGCCCTTTTTTACCAAGGAGGAAAGAACAATCTTCCAAGGCAGGCAGAGAATCAATCTGCCTTTCTTTTGTCACGAGTTAAGCTTGAACCAGCGCTTTACAGATGCATGGTCCAGATTTCAACTTTCTCATCAAAACTTTGTCGACTTGGTTCGTCTTCGTAACAAGAAAAAGTAAGACTGATGAAGACTACATCTGGGGCTGAACTTCATCAACATACCATGAACAAAGAGAGTCTGTTTAAGCCCCTAGGAAACCGGCCAATGAAATGTTTGTAATGAGTTCAAGGGCCTTGTTATAAAAAGGACTTGAATCGGCCTGAGTAGAAAGATCGGATAAGATAGTATATAAATCCATAAGATTTTTCTTTTTGATCCCAATGTGCATTAGTACATACACTATCCATCAATGGAGAAATTTCTTATGTGTGGTAAAAAAATTTGTTGTTCTATTAAGATGTCCTCGAATACATCGCATATTATTGCATTCAAAGAAGTAACTGACATCTTATGAAGTTCTTCATTGTTCTGTTATCTTTTATGAAGGAAGTCGACAATAAGTATCCATTTTTCCTCTTAGCTATTGTTGACGTCGAATCCTGCATCGTCCACGTATCAATAGATCTCCAGTCACTCCTCTGCCAACCTGTATGTTACCTACACACTCGGACAATCGTTAGGCACCAAGATCTCTGAGAGGAAAAAGGTTCGGTGATCGTTGGTACTCTGACGACCAAGCCAACTGCCGGTATATAAAACAATATACGGAAGACGAAAATAATTGGGTGTGGGAGGGACAAGCCGGCAGAGATTTGAGCATAGTTTTGGGGTGAAATTCAAGCGTAAAAAGAGCGTACCTTAGAATAACTGGAGATGTTGTATTTATAGCACAAGAGTTCTAATTGATTAAGGAAACAATCAATTAGACATCTAATCGAATCCTCATTCCTTATGGAATAGGGATGATCGGCTGTCAAGACAATCTCCTAGATTACCGTCCTGATTTGAATTCATCATGTTGCCTCATCTTTCAGAGATTGGGATTTGGTTTCCTTGTGAGGATCCATGTGCCAATCAAACACAATCTATCCTTAATTATTTCTCTGGTCATCCTAAAATATCATGCTGCTTGCTAGTTATGATAAATACGAAGCCCGACGAGGTTTTTTGGGTCGGCCACGCATCTTGAAGACCTTCAAGGGCTTCGCAATATTCTGATCCAGGGATGTTATGATGCTCGATGGGCCTTCGAGGCCTTCTGAGATTTTACGATGCCCTTGCTGGGCCTCCTGAGGCCTTCATCGGGCCTATAAGGCTTTAGCGAGGCCTGCATTAGGCCTATACAGGACCCTTACTGGGCCTTTACTGACTTGGAGGCCTTACCAAAATTGTGTGGTAACAATAGTCCCTCAAGTCCAAGCCTATTATTTATAGTAGGTGTGGGACTTTGGAAGTAAGAGAAGAAAATAAATTGAATTACTTATTCGGAGAAATTTTTCTGAAGGCGAATTCCGCGAGTGTGGTCTTCGTGCATTGAATTACTTATTCAGTATAGATTGAACTTACTCAGTATAGTCTCTCAAGTCCGAAGCCGAACATTTATGACGGGTGAGGGCTTCAATTTGGTTAGACCCTTGATGACATGTCCGTAGTTGGTGTGATTCTGTCAATCAAAGTTGTCAATCCATTGGTTAGGTAATCATGAGTGACAAGGGCGTGTGCATTTAATAACGCGTGTGAGGCGCGTGTCTGTGTTTCAATAAATGCTTAGGATTCCGTTTTCCACCTGTTGCCCTATTTTGAACACGCGTCCACTGATCAACAGTTTAGATGTCACGTTTGGAGTTTGGACAGTGGAGATTGTGGTGCCTCAATCTATAAAGCTTAGTGTCCCCTTCATTTTTTATTTCTTCTTGCTTCTGCACATTTTGTGAATTTTGTGGAATGCTCCGCCGATAATCAAGAAATTTCAAAGCGTGTGCATTGTTTTGACTGCAATTCTGAGGTAAGCACTGCGAGTGTTGTTGTGATTTGCTTCGTAGTCTCCCCTCGTTTTTATTTTTTGATTTCTTAATTTGGGGGCCATTCTCTGCCATACCCTTCGGCGAAAGTAGGATTATCTTCTTCTAGAATTAAGAGGGGGTAATAATGTCGTCTCGACATGACAACTCGTAGAACCGGTCGGATGCTCAGACAAATCCTAGTATCCAGGGTGAGTCATCATCTTCTCCATCGACCGAGGGTGTGGAAGAAGTGAACCAAGCGCCTACAGCCGCACGCCTGTCCACCGTGTCCACAAGCGGCAGAGGAGCGTGCCTAACCAAATTGTCGAGAGTGACCGTAGGAAAGGGGCAGCATGACGCCGGGATGAGAGGGTCGTTTGATAAAAGGGATGCCCTGGTGGCACGGGCGCTCGACGAGGACCTCAAGCGTTCGGCCACTGAAGCATCCATGGCTCACTCGAGGATCATTGAAGCGAAGTTAGAAGACATATGATCATCCTACGATATTCTTGCTTCTGTGACACTTAGGGCTCCTGGTCCTGAAGAGCGCGCCGACGATCTTCCCGAGGGATTTGTCGCGATTTACAAACCCGCGATGCAGCAAAGTCTTCGCTTACCCATACATCATTTTTTCTGTGAGGTTCTGAGAGATTGAAATCCGGCCCCTTATCAGATAACACCTAATGGTTGGGGGCAAATGGTGACCTCTTTCTTATTGTGGAGTATTGCTGAGTGTGGAGGGAACTTGACCCCAGGAGACTTTGAATCTATCTACCAGCCCTGCCAGTCTGCGGGTTGGTATAATATCTGTCCTCGGCCAGGCCAGAAATGGAGAACGGCCACCGATAGTCTTAAAAAAGTGCATAACTGGAAAGAGAGGTTCATCTTCGTTGGAGGGGACTGGGAGTTTATGCCGAAGGATCCTCTTCTCCACGTGTCTATTTCTCGCCAATTTGGAGAACTTGGTATATATATTGCTGTCTTTGTGTGGATTATTGATCATAGTTCCTGACTTAATGTTTTGATTACTTTTTCAGACTGTGTGAAGCCACCCATTCCGAAGAGGGATCAATGAGAGTTAAGGTCGAAGTAGAACAAGGTGCGAGCGCTCAATAGTGACTTCATGAGTCTCAGTAATTTGTTAAAAGACGACAACTTACTAATTTGCTACGGATTAATGGGTGAGTCTCATAAGCTGCAATGTATTGGCTTTGCTATGAACAGCTGCCTTAATGACTTGTATCTTGATGTTTGTGTTAGTAGCTTTCAGATTTAAGAGTATTCCTTTGTTTCGCCTCGCTCGTCCTGCGAGCGGGGAGGGCTTTTCAGCCCAGGCTTCTCTGAACGAGACGTCTTATCCGTCGCATGGGGTCAGGATGTCACGCCATTAAGGACAATCCACCATCCAGCCCCCAATGTCAAGGTTCCAGGCCAGGCTGTTGCCCCTTCACTCCCACCTTCGTCATCCCATCCTCATCCTGCCTCCGTACCCCCAAAGGACAAGGGAAAAAGAATTTCTAAGGACATGGATGAGGTGGCCGTCCAGAAGAGGAAGGCTCCTGTGACTGTTGAGAGATTTATAAGGGATGCCTGCAAAATGAGACGGACTGAAGAGAATTGCCAGTCGTCACTGCACACGATGGGGGGCTGAGGGTACAGGGAACTCTGCCTCTTCGATCGGTTAAGAAAGCCGTATCCGTATTTCTCAGCACCATGGAGAATTGGAGACTTCCGTGATAGAATTGTTCCCTGCCTATTCGACGATAATGGCAGTGAGCGTCCATAGGTATTAGACCCAAAAATGGGAAAAACAACCGAGGAAGCCACAATGCGCGAGCAGAGATGAACTTGATACGGGGGTTGGCCATGACCAAAGAATTATTCAGCACCATTGAGAGTTATGATGGTCAATGCAGTGAAGAAGAGGCCAAGTCTAGGAAGCTGTCAGAGGACCTGAAGGCCATGAATCTTAAGAAGGCGTAGCTGGAGTCGAACAAGAGGGCTCTCCAGTTCAAGCTGGACTTGGTTATGACAAAGGAAGCTGACATGAAGGGCAAGTTTAAAATTGAATTGAAGGCCACAAAAGAGAGTTTAAAACAGGCTCGAGATCAGAAGAGGGTGGCCGAGGCTTCTCAAAAGCATGCCGAGGAAGCTCAGAAGTTGGCCGAAGGTCGAAAGACCGCGTTAGCCACCGCGAACAGTAGCCTAGAGGCTGTCGCAGTAGAAAAGGATAGATTGCTGGCCACGGCTAGGCAGGAGGTGGAGAGGGTCAGGGCTGAGCACGCGGATGCCGAAGCCATGGCGGTTGAGGCGTATCAGGATGCGTTTGTAAATACACCCGATAACCAGGACCTCACCCACCGTTTGATGATTATAGGTACGGTGTAGTTGGTGGAGCGGATCGCAGAAACCCATCCGGAGTGGGATATCTCCTTTCTCTGGCAAGCTCCCACCGAGGTTCCTGCTCCCGATGCTGTTCCAGACGAAGGTCGCGATGAAGTCGAGGATCAAATCACTCCACCTGTTGTGGGAGAAGGCCCACATTTTGCCGACCCATAGAGAGCTGGCGAGGCATCTAGACTTTGAATTTTGTTCCTCTTTTTTGTGTATGTTCAAGCATTAACAATCGAATTTATTTCCTTAGTATATCATTTTCGTGTGAAAATTCATTGTGTGCCTTCAGAGTGGTTACTTCATGAACGATTGTGCCTACTGGGCATGGGAAGTTACTCTTGAAATTGAGAAATCATTCTCGTGGACATTAATGGCGCTGACTTCTTTGTAGAATTTGAAGAGTTAGTGTCTTTCATGTCCCAGTAAGTGGGAAGGCAACATAGGCGTGTGGTGTTCCAAATACCCATTTGATGGTTGTACATTAATTGTCTCATTCATTGTCCTGTGTCAAGTTTCCATGCAGTTCCTATAAAAACATCAAATGTTTTTGATTGCGTTTCTCATGCATGCATAACTCTGGCAGATCATGTGAGTTAACCCTCATGGCTATAACTTCTCCTGGTCCGTGTAACTCTGCCATTCATATCAAATGGGCTATGAAGGTACGAATAAAGAATCGGCATCTAGAAGACCTAACAATTGGAGAATCAACATTCAGAGGACCAAATGCCCAGCTAATAAACGTTCAGATGACCAAACGTGCGAGAGGGTTGGGCCTAGTAGCCTTAGCAAGAAGGTCCCGAGCGGTGCTTCCCTATTGGATATCGATGGCTAACCCATCGGTGATCCTGATTCGGATGACGGGGCTGAAACCATCTGCCAAAAGGTGTCAACGGCATTTTTTGAGTAGTATGGCCTAATTAGTCACCAAATCAACTCGTATTGATTTTGGGAGACTCCCGATCATGGTGAAACTAGATTTCTGCCAATGACGAGGCTTGGGATGATGAGGCCAATGTATTGATTCAGTAGGTCCTAGATCCCGATATGTGCCGACCCAAAGAGGCGATGGGGTAGTAGGATAATAACCATGCTAGTTTATATTTGCCTTGCACTTCGGATTGTGATAATAAAATAAGGTTGTGCCAGAATTTCCATGTTTGTTACCTTGTTGAAGTTTTGAGATAGGTTATTTGGCGAAGATATGTCTGAATGGATGGCTTGTAATTTTTGGACTAGACAACCTTTGGCAGCTATTGAAGAAAGGTCGCTATAGACGCGTTGTTCCGTAGTCCAGGCATTTGCCGCTGTCCTTGCTTTCACGCAAACAAGTCTCATGGGCTAATACACCCTCGCGACACTGGCGAGGCTATCATAATATAATTTTCCACGTGGGATTTGGATTGGTGGCGCCATCATGTTGTAATGACGGTGCAACCTACGAGGTGCTTATCTCCATGCACCTTGTATATCTTCCTAAGGTTTATTTAGGTGCGTCCATCCCTTCCACATGTGTCCGTTCATCTGACCGCTCGTATTCTCCTACGCTTATATATATGATTGCAGACTTTTCTTTCATTTCTCCTACCTTTACTTCCTTACTGCAATATTTGGCATGGTGGGGTTGTGGATTTTAGCCGTCGTTAGTCATGTCAGGCTTTTATTTCTCCAGCATGCTAAAGCTCAAGAAGATAAGGCATGGTGGGGTTGTTGATCATATTCTCCATCCACCTCTGGTATCTTCTGCGGCATTTGTTCTGGAGATTGACGTCTCGTAGGCACCGGAGACAAGGGTGAGCAACTCCTCTTTATTCTATTGGCGCTAAAGGTGACATTAGGGGTGCCTTCCGTTCTGTTTCCTGCAAGACCTGTGTCTTCGTCAAAAATTTTAGACGATCAGGCAGGAGGAAAGCATCCGTTGATAGCAAGGAGGAGGTGTCCATGCCCAGGAAGGTGATGGAGGACGTGGGAGATTATCAGAGGACCAGGCGAGGCTGGGAGAATCCTTCTTCGGTGATTGAGGATCGCGTTCCCCAAGACCGAGGAGCATTTCGAACCCCTATTCCTTCTCCTGTTGGTAAATATGAATACATCAACATTAGGTCTCATCATGACGAATTGGACCCAACCATTTTAGGAAAACTGCCAGCTCCGACTGCCATAGCAGTGGCCTCAGTTCATAAGTACTGGACCTCAGCTTTTGGAAAAGCCGTAGATAACACAGAATTGATAGAGTTGTTGAAATTGTCTGAATGTATACTTCTCGGAGTCACGTGCTTAACTATGAGTTGTACAAGGTACTGGCGATAAAGGTTGACGAGTT
Source organism: Forsythia viridissima (assembly GCA_030279155.1). Lineage (NCBI taxonomy): Eukaryota > Viridiplantae > Streptophyta > Magnoliopsida > Lamiales > Oleaceae > Forsythia > Forsythia viridissima. Next base: position 18,875,241 of record CM059044.1, on the reverse strand, counting down.
GTGTTCAACAGTCAGGGGGACGAGGATGTCGACGTGCTGCGTTTAGTAAAAAAAGACCTTCGGGAACAACTCGCCTTTTCTGAAGACGCGAGGTCGCGTGACATTTATGATATCACCAAAGCTAAGACGATCTAAAAGGCCTGTGTTCAGGCTCAGAAAAAAGCTGAATCGCAGCTGAGGTCTTGTCAAAACATGATCCATGCCAAAGATAAAGAATTGACCGAGGCGCTGATGGAGTTGTCGAAGGCCCTGGGTCTGTTGGCTAAACTTGTTATGCAGATTCCAAGGATCCGACTGGGACTTAAGGGTCATGTCTGTTCTTATCAGCATTATTTTTTGATTTGTAAATGTAAAGCTTTTTGTGGTGTATATTTTCATTTAGATCGCTTTATTATGTGACGTAGGCTAATGAAAATGCATTATCTTTAGTTTTTTAATGCGCATTGAGTGTTTATCCAGCGAGTGGACAGCGTTTTTCGCAAACCATACTTCATCGCTGTCGAATTTTCTTTACTTGTTTGAATGTGCATTGAATCTTTATCCATCGAGTTGACAGAGTTGGCCGTGAACCATACTCTCTTGCTGCCGAATTTTATTTACTTGTTTGAATGCACGTTGAATATTTATCCAGCGAGTTGACAGAGTTGGCCGAGAACCATACTATCTTGCTGCCGAATTTTCTTTACTTGTTTGAATGCGCGTTGAATGTTTTTCCAGCGAGTTGACAGAGTTGGCCGCAAACCACACTCCATCGTTGTCGAATTTCCTTTACTTGTTTGAATACGCGTTGAATGTTTATCCAACGAGTTGACAGAGTTGGCCGCAAGCCACACTCCTTCGCTGCTGAATTTTCTTTACTTGTTTGAATGTGCGTTGAATGTTTATCCAGCGAGTTGACAGAGTTGGCTGCGAACCACACTCCCTCACTGTCGAATTTTCTTTACTAGTACAGTAGGATAGTGAATACTTTGGTTCGGGAAACAATGAACTTTATTAAAAGAACGCGGCATTGTTTGAGGCTTTGAACTCTAGGCGAAGTGCGCAGTTGAGATTGTGGCCATCGGGGCTAACTAGCAAAATCCCAGCTCCAGCTCCGGCATCACCTGAGGATCCGTCAACATATAATTTCCATGTTGATACCTACTGGGGCTGGGCTTCAAGCGAGCCCTCGGGGATATGGGCGAATTCGGCCATAAAATATGTTATAGCTTGTTCTTTTATGGAAGGTCTTGGCTTGTAGGAGATATCGAATTGGCTAAGCTCAATCGACCATTTCATCAGCCTTCTTGAGGTGTCTGGCTTTTGAAGGATCTGTCTCAGAGAGGGATTTATCGAGACATCGATGCTATGCGACTAGAAGTACAGCCATAGTTTTCAGGAGGTGTTAATCAAGGATAGGACGAATTGGCTTGTAGGAGATATCGAGACATCGATTCTATGCGACTAGAAGTACAGCCAGAGTTTTATGGAAGGTCTTGGCTTGTAGGAGATATCGAATTGGCTAAGCTCAATCGACCATTTCATCAGCCTTCCTGAGGTGTCTGGCTTTTGAAGGATCTGTCTCAGAGAGAGATTTATCGAGACATCGATGCTATGCGACTAGAAGTACAGCCAGAGTCTTCGGGAGGTGTTAATCAAGGACAGGACGAGCTTCTCCATGTTTGGGTATCTCGTCTCTGTGTCTTGCAGGGCCTTGCTTACATAATAGACAAGAAGCTGCATCGGGCCTTCTTCTCAGATTAAGATCAAACTCACTGCCTTTTCAGACACTGCGAGGTAGATGAGTAGTGTTTCTCCATTCTTGGACAGCAGCGGGACCTTTTCGAGGAGAACCTTGAGGTCCTAGAAGGCCTTCTCGTATTCCTCAGTCCACTCAAACCTCTTCCCTCCTTTGATGGTCTGGAAGAAGGGCTGGCAAGGTCGGTTGCCTTTGATATGAATTGGTTCAGGGCAGCCAACCTTCATGTCGGGCTCTGGACTTCCTTGGGGAAAATGGTGACCGTATCTCGATGAGTGCCTTGATATTCTCAGGATTAGCCTCTATCATGCGTTGGTTTACCTTGTAACCGAGGAACTTTCTCGACGCAACTCTGAATGCGCACTTTTGGGGGTTAAGCTTCATGTGATATTTGCAGAGGACTCTGAACATCCCTCTTAAGTGCCCGATGTGGTCCTCGATGTTCACACTCTTTACGAGCATGTCATCGACGTATACTTCTATAGTGTTTTCAATTTGTCTTGAGAAAATACGGTTTACTAATCACTGGTATGTGGCCTCTGCGTTCTTTAGGCCGAAGGACATCATCCTATAGCAGTATAATCCTCGGTCTGTAATGAACGAAGTGTGATCCTCGTTTTTCGCAAACATCAGAATCTGGTTGTAGCCCGAGTAGCATCCATGAAACTAAGTAGCTTGTTGTCGGCAGTCACATTGACCAGTTGGTCGATGCGTGGCAACGGAAAGCTATCTTTGGAGCACGCTTGGTTCAAGTCCGAGAAATCTATGCATACCCTCTATTTCTCGGTGCTCTTCCTTACCAATACGGAGTTGGATACCCATTAGGGGTAGGTTGCTTCCCTGATGAATCCGTTGGCCAATAACTTGTCAACCTCCTTCTTCAAGGCGCCATACCTCTCGGTGCTCAAAGGTCACCTCTTTTGTATCTTGGGGTGTACTTTAAGATCCACCTTTAAGGCATGGCAAGCTAGTGATGGGTCAATCCCCACCACGTCGCTGTGCTTCCATGCGAAGATATCAGTATTCTCCTGCATGAATTGTTTCAATTCCTCCTTCGTCCTTTCTACGAGACTCTCTCCTACCTGCAACATCTTGGTTGATTCTGAAGGGTTCACCAAAAATGCTTCCAGCTCTTCGACTGGAGAAGCAAGAGAGTCCGGGCTTATGATTTGGGGGTCCAGGCCCTCGGCTAGTACCATTTCCCCGTCTGTCTTTTCGAGGTCGACGTCCATCGGCTCTAAATGTATAGTCATTACCGCTAGGGTTACATCTTCACATTTTGCTGTTTTTCGTAATGCATTCATGTAGCAGGTCCTTACCTCTGTCTGATTGCCGCGAATCTTAGCGACCCCTCCCGACGTTGGAAACTTCATTGCCAAATGATGGATGGACGTGACTGCCTGTAAATCCTTCAGCGCAGGTCTTCCGAGGACTCCATAGTAGGTAGAACGAGTATCAACTACCAAGAATTCCATGAATTCCTAAGATGACACGGGGGCTCTCCGAAGTCCACAGTGAGGGTAATTCTTCTTCGTAGAACGAGGCTATCTCTCGTGAAATTGAATAGTAGCTCTGAGATAGCTGTCAGTTCATGATCCACGTCTATCTGATAAAAGGTACTACTGAACAAGATGTTCATGGTACTTCTATTATTGATCAACATCTGTCCTAGTCCATTTTTGGTGACGACAGTACGGACCACCAAGGCATCACAGTGGGAGTAGTGTACACCAGCCTCGTCTTCCTCAGTGAACGAGATTTGTGGGGCTCTTGGCCGGTGCCCATGGACCTACCAACTCTCCATAGGTTCTTCTCTCGCTGCCTTCGTGTAGTTTCACCTTGAGTTCATCGTATGCTCTCTGAGATAGGGCTCTTTTATGATCGTATTGATTTTTCAGATTGGAAGGACTCCTGCGGGTCCTTCCGCCTTCGACGGATCCCTGTTTCTGTCATTCCTTCTGTCATTGCGGTGAGGTCCATCGTCTTGGCACCAAGGAGGAGGTCTTCACCTCTAAATGGGTGGCCCTCGACGTCTTTGTGGGTTGATTCTTCTCTCCCTGTCCATGGTTTCTGTGGTTAATTAGTTCTCTCACGTCCGGGTAGTCTTCTGTGTTATGTATCCTGGTCCTTTGTATACGACAGAACTTGGATGGTGCAGCCGCTGGCAAGGAGGCCACTGCGAGCATCTTAGGATGGGGGCAGGGACTATCTCTGTCTGGTTAAATCTCCTCTAGTGGTTGTTCTGTGGTCCAAGGGAGCACTTTCTCTGAAAGCAGTTGAAACGAGGTTCAGGAGAGCGTCGCCCCTCTTTTCTATAGTGGTCTCCCCTTTCCTTCCCAGCTTTCTCCCTATTTTTGATCGTCTCTTCTGACTGGATTTTGCACTGGACCAAGTCTACCAGCTGACTATAAGTATTTGGTTAACTGTTCTGGACGTCTCTCCAGAAGGAGGTGCGCATGTGAAGTCTGGTCACAAGTGCATCTAGGGCCTTTTCATCAGTTATAGTCTCAATCTTGTTGATGACATTGCTGAACCTCTTGAAATAGTTTTTGACTATTTTTCCTTCCTTCTGCCGAATGTCGTAGAGTTGGGCGATATCGGCTATCATCGTTCAGTTGTTGATAAAGGCATTGACAAACTCTCTTTTAAGCTGAGGCCAACTCTGGATGCTTCATGGTTTCATCTTGTTATACTACCTCTTCGCATCGAATATGAGTGTGGTGTAGAAATTTTGACACTTCACCACGATTGAGTGGCCTTGGAGCTTCGTCTTATATATGTTGATATGATTCGTAGGGTCGCCTCTTCCGTTGTATTTGTCCATAAGAGGCATTTAGAAGTTTGTCGGTATCTCCATGGCATTCATGTAATTGGTGAATGGAAGATTCTCGTCTTCATCATCCTTATAGCATTCTAGCCTCTCATTCTCCTCCTCGGACCTCGCATAACTTTGTTTTGGGTCCTTAATCCTTTTTGTGCAGGCCTCATTGTGCTCACTGCGCCTGCTGTGTATTGGTAGGGGTGGTGCTATGGAAGATCGCACTCCCAACCTATCGAACACGCTAGCAGTAGGAGTGGGCCTGGTTTTCTCACGCCAGAAGAGGTCTCCCCCTCTGATCGTCTTGCGAGAGCTTCGAAGTGATGTTCTGAGGGTTCTTGTCGTTTGAAACGAGTGGGTCATCCTGAGATCTGCGACTTTCTATTGAGCCGGACCTTGAAGGGCTTTTCCGGGCACGACTGTGTTTGGATCCATGTTGGAGGGATTGATTCTCTAATAGTTTTAGCGCTGCCCTCATCATGGAATTGTCCAGCTTCAAGTCTTGGTTCTCCTTTCAATAGTCTACTTTTGTCGTTGTCTTCTCCTCTTGCAGCGGGTTACGTTCTGGAGATTTTGAACACTTTCCTGTGGTAAATCAATGTGGTGGGATTCAACTTCATCTTCCATGGAATGTTCGGTTGCCATGCTCTTCCTAGTAGAAAATATATTTTTACCACAAGTTTTAGGTTGTGTAACATTTTTCGGTTTCCACAGACGGCGTCAATTTATTGACGTTGGAACCTGCACCGTTCACGTGTCAACAGATCTCCAGTCACTCTTCTGCCAACCTGTATATTACTTATACACTCGGACAATCGTTAGGCACAAAGATATCTGGAGGGAAAAAGGTTAGGCGATCGTTGGTACTCCGACGATCAAGTAAACTGTTAGTATATAGAACAATATACGGGAGACGAAAATAATTGAGTGTGGGAGGGACAAGCAGGCAGAGATTTGAGCAAAGTTTTGGGGTGAAATTCAAGCGTAAAAAGAGTGTACCTTAGAATAATCAGATACGTCGTATTTATAGTACAAGAGTTCGAATTGATTCAGGAAACAATCAATTAGACATCTAATCGGATCTTCCTTCCTTATAGGATAGGGATGATTGGCTGTCAAGATAATCTCCTAGATTACCGTCCTTATTTGAATTCATCACGTTGCCCAATCTTTATGTGATTGGGATTTAGTTTTCTTGTGAGGATCCGTGTGCCAATCAAACACAGTCTGGCTTAATTACTTCTCTGGTCATCCAAAAATATTGTGACAGATAGTTATGATAAATACGAAGCCCAATGAGGTTCTCTGGGTTGGCTTCACGTGTTGAGGACCTTCAATGGCTTCGTAATATTCTGATCCAGGGATGTTACGATGCTCGATGGGCCTCCGAGGCCTTATGAGATTTTACGATGCCCTTGCTAGGTCGTTGAGGCCTTCGCCGAGCCTATAAGGCTTTAGCGAGGCCTGCATTAGGCCTATACAGGAGTATATGCACAAACCCTCTGATGAACAGTTTCTCTAGAAATAAGATATTGGGAAATTTCCGTGGACATGTATTCTCCTCCAGAATTAGGTCGTCAGATTATTTTTTTAAGAAAAAAATAGGAAATTCTCTCTTTCTAAGAGATTACACTCAATAGAAAAATATTCGAAGTTTCTTTTTTGCTTTGACCCGTGGGAAGATATACTTTGGAGTTTTATATTTATTCGAAGGAAAAAAAGATATAGTGGATTTGACGCCGGGTCCTGATCTCCAACTAGAAAAGAAAGTGAAAATTGATCTCGAGATGTGGCGGCCGGGATATCGCAGGCTCAGATGGAGAAAATGTGAGGCAACGTGATTGATGGCTTTTAAAGAGCTCTATTCTGGGGCCCTAATATATATAAATACAAATTCGTAGTACACATTCCTCCACCTCTAAAGGATGGAGAAGATATACAACGAAAGAAGCGTCGAAGAGATCTGGTCATCTTGGGTTACTGAAGAGTCGTTCGACTGTTCGGTGACCAAAATAAAGAGGTTTTTATCGATTTATATTTTCTTCTCCCAAGCACTCTCAGATTGATCATCTAGCTGCAACAAATTTTTAGGAATAAATCTAATGGAAATTTAGGTCTCTACTCGCCTTGAAAGATTATTCTTTCCTCCTCGGTAAAAGAGGACAAATGTGTGTGCGAGAAAGAATTTTAAAAGGATAGAATTTCATAAAGTCACTCTCTCCATTGCTATCTATGTTTAGAAGTAGGGTGAGAGAAAGTCAATATGATATTTGCGTTGGTTTTTCCAACGAAACTAAGCATTTTTTTCTTTCTCATTCGGAAGGCCCAGTCCCACACTTTGACTTCAATGATGGAAACAACCTTCGCACTCCGGCGCTCCTATGAGACATTTGCTAATAGGGATACCATAAACCCACCCTTTCGGATAAGGAAAGAAGCCATCCCAATCGTCACAAAGAAAGACCGTTCAGAGCCGCTTTCACGCTCAACGTAAGGAGAGAAATATAGTTTAGATAAGAGGAGAGCAACGCAAGAAAAAAACTTAGCCAAGGGTACATAATCAGAGAGTCAAAGAGTAAGAAGAACTCTGAAGGGTTGACCTGTGTCTAACTTTACTTCAGTTAAAAGGCATCGGGCTAAGGTCTTATAATGAGCCACTCGCTTAGAGTTCGGTGCGAGAATCAAAAGTCATCCTTTCATAGAAGGAAATGGGCTTCTTCTTTTTCCACTTTTCATTCTTCTTTTCTTGAGCATTATTAACCTTCTCCACCACTTTCGTCTATTGATTCTATTCTAGATATACCCAACCTCCTTTCTTGGATTTGAAAAAGAAAGAAGACCTACGCACCACAAGTGCTACAAGTTCAGACTCTTTAGCTGTGTGTGCTTAGCTTCTTTGTCTTGTTGTGTGCGAAAAAGTGCTACAGCTGAGAAGAAGGTTGCTCATCAAAAAAGATGTTCAGAATAGGCGATCCCACTTTTTCGGAACAAACAGGCGAACTAATGGAATGTTTTTTTATTTCTTTTGTTCGCGCATAAATCTTCGATAATAAAGAGCAAAAAAATTCGTCTTGTTGGATTGGCTTCTATTCTCTTCTTGGGGGTGTTAACATGGCAGGAGTGCCTCTACTTTTTGTTATTTTGGGACAAACCTGGTTCTAAACTAGTCCCTTTACTAGACTATATCAAAACTTTACTTGTTGCCGCTATTTCTTTTTGATTGCTCCATTCTAGAGAAAGTGCTGCCTTTCGGGTATACTTTAAAGAATGTGGTCCAAAAGAAAGATTCTTCTGTGGCCAATAACACATCATGATCCTTTTTTACACATTAGAAAGTTTAGTTCGAAAACTCCATTTTTCTGCTAGATAAAGAAAAAATGACTTTATTGGAAATAAATCCAAGCCTTACGAGAGCCACTTCCCGGTGATATACACAGTTAGATCGATCCCACATTCACAAGTGTAAGGACTTGGCTTCAGCCTTCCTCACTGTCCACATGTTCAGCCTGGCCCCCAAGCTCTTCTTTGGTTTGGTTTATCCAACTTTCACATACGGGGTTCAAAACCTCGTCAATCGCTTATCTAATCTAAATTGACGGTTGATCACATATAAAACTTAATAAAATCACATGGAACACCCATTTGATAATCAAAAGATGTAATGTACAACCATTTGGCATATTCAAACCTTTCGGAACCATACTTTCTACATCTAACATGTATCCAGTCCAGAGGGAACAAGCAGCTCAAACGAACGTGAGCTGCTATACCGAATCTCCCACTGTCTAGCAAATCATACAATCTCTTTATCCCAAGGATCTATGGAAAAAGTCAAGGTCTATCCGAGAGCAGATATTTGTTGCAAAGGGAGATGGTGAAATCGACTTCGAGAAACTGAAACAAATCCTTTTTTTATCTAGAAAAATGAGTATGTATTGGGCTCACGAACTAACACGAAGAAGGTATTAGCCATCGATGACAGTACTTTCGTAAAAGTACCATTGGGCAGTGGTTCCTCTCTTTCCTCTTGAACCTCGAACAAAAAATTGATCGCATTGACCAGCTTTGCCATACAGACGAACACGAAGAAGAATGCAGACAGAAAAAATGCAAAAGTGAAGAGCAAAGATTCTTGACCCAATTATTGACTCAACCACAAATCTGTTGAATGGAGGTAGCTGCTTACTCTCAGCCACTAGTTAGACAGAAATTTAACAACCTTCTAACAAGTTCGGCTTGTTAGTTTCATGTGAAAGGAAAAGTGCATCAATCGATTAGAAATCCATTTTTCTCTATTTGTTTCTTTCAAGACAAACCTACTAAGCAGATAGATATTCTAAAAAAAATGATTGTATGCAATTGGATTTTTGTTCTGATTATAGCTACAACTTATTTCTGCTGTGGTTTTGACCAAACCAAAGGAAATGGGGTTGAGGCAAAAGAACTGTTAGCTGAGCAAATTATTTTAAATCTTATTTTTGCTAAGAACATCCCACAATCTGACCCAAGATGGTCATCGTCAGGATCTAGATGAGAAGCATACATATTAGTCCTAAACGTCTTCCTGGACTTTAGAGTAAAGACAAGAAAGCTCACCTCTGATCAAATAAAGCTGCTCGTCTTATGACCCACAACTCAAAATGAGCCTTGCGACGAGATGCATACATTCTCCATGTTGCGGTTTCCTCTGTTCAGCAGTCTCTACCCAAGTAGCTGTGGCCCATGATCAAAAGGACCCGCAACGAGTCCATCATGATATCCTTACCTTTCAACCAACCCTTTCAATTCTGCTTCTATAGAAGTATATAATCTTGGTCCCTTACTTTAATGCCTACAACTCAATTTGTTTGCCAGTGATGGCAAGAATCTTCCAATCTTAGCTAATACCATCATGCCTAAACTCTTTCGACTGAATATGATAAAGCCTATAAACAACGAGCTACTATCATTTCTTCATTATAGATTGAGATCTTCTTCGAACTTGATGCACAAATAGATAGAATAGCAGCAAATAGCATATTCGTGGAACTCAATCTCATTTAGAAAGCGTTATTCTTTCAACAAATGAACTTTAGGAAATGACTTTTGAGTCAGATGTGCTCGCCGACCTTGATCCTTCAAAATAAAAAAGAAAGAAGAGAACGAAAAGAGAAAATAAATTTGTATTTTGGTAACTCTTTAGGATTCATGTTTAACCTTGAATTCTATTAATAGATTCTACATCATTAGTCTTGTTTGAATAGGTTTTGGGTAACCAGAATTTAGGCGAGTTGTTGGAATCCGCTTTGCGCAAGCTTTCCCAGCATTTTTGGATGACATTTATGTCTGTAAAATATTCTTTTTGTAAGGTTTGACTTAAAACGGACTAGAGGAATTCCTCGCCGAATCGAATTGTATTGAATGAATTTTTCCATCCTCTTAGGACTAAGATTAAAGATTTTATGTATGTACGAGACCCAAAAGAATGCTTTTGAAAGAAGAAAATGAAACTAACTAAGACCACCGCAGCCCGTGCCCTTATCTTCCATAGTAATTCATGGTGAGTTAGTTTAAGCATCGCTACCAATTAAATTTTAATTCATGGAGAGTTAGTTTAAGCATCACTACCAATTAGAGTTGTTTGGCTGCCAGTTTCCTTAACCAAGTATGAACAAGTCTAGAAATATCTATATAGTAGGAAGAGTCTTTAATGGAAAGAAATGGAAATCAAGCAAGTCGAAGCCATCCTCTCACTTTCTTACCTGCTTCTTGCCTAAAATGCCTACTTTTTTGCTCAAGATACCTTGAATTGGAAGAATTTGTTTGCTTACTGTCATTGACTCAACTCTATATGGAATATACAAGGAAGGATAGGACACATAACAAAGACCTAAAGTTGTTCGTCGGATGAGATCGAGAATCGAAAGATGTCTATAAAAGAGCGAGAGGGACTGACTAGGCAGCTGTCAAAAAGCTCTAAAAGTTGCAAAGCCTTTAGAGTGCCCTGAACAGAAGAAAAAAAAAGAACTATTTTTGAGGAAGAGAAGAGAAGAGAAGAACAGAGGTAACCATCAAACTATAGAACCTAACCTCAAACAACGGCCCTTGAAAAAGCCTGAAGTAGAGAAAGCTACAATAAGAGAACACCTGCCAAAAGATTCACCTCGGTAAACCTTTGGAATACAGATTGTCGAGCTATCGACAACTCCCAGGTTCACTAAAATAGGAGGTACTCTATGAAAGACTATTGACTGACCTGTCGAGCTGATCCAACACCAAGTGGGCCGTACTTTACTTTGAAGACAAAATGGCAGGATGCGATTGACTTCTTTATGTGGCAGAACTCATTTGCAAAGCCAACAAGACAAAAGTGCTACTAAACCCTTCATTCCATCCAGCCGTCTCATTCAATCTTTTTTTTTCAGATAATTTTTTAAATATTTTTTCCACTTTTACCTTGTATAATTTCATTCTTTTAGAATTACAGGGAAGCATCAGCAACCTCTGAAGATCAAAACCACCACTTAACAACATTGTAGCGCTTGATATGGCGTCTTGCTATTTGCCCATATTAGAGCAAGCATAGATAGAGACATCATAGTCAAATGTAAGATATAGCGCTCCTGCTGGATCGCCCTAACTAGTCATATTGTTAAGCATTTACTAGCCCCGATATCGAGATGTTACTGAAGTTGGTAGAACTATGTGAAGAAAAGAAACATCTGTCTCTATCTATGATGCTATATATCATCCTGATATAGTAGCAGAGATATAAGTGATGCTGCCTCTCTACTCCTTCTACATTTGCTTTTCCTACTTGGGTCTCGCTAATGTGATGGAGATGAAGCTTTTTGTGACAAAAGCTTGAATCAACCACAAAGAGTGCCAGTGCTCATCCTGGTCCATTCTATACCAAAAGCAATATGGGAGCCCGGATCATTGCAAAGCCGAGTCATTCGACTACCCTTAAAAAATTGGTTAAAAAAAACTTTGCTCAAGCTAAAGTAGCTCACTTGAATAAAGAAAAGTGGAAGAGATTTTATTAAAATATAGAAATTCTTTCTTGTTTGATCTCAAGATCAAATTTTCAACATTGAAATGATTAACACAATTTATTGCACTGAAATCAAAGTTTGGCCGAACAAGGAAGTTTGAAAGCTTTTACTCTCCTCTTTTCTTCTGGAGGATTTATAGAATATGCTTTCTTCACACAAAGATCTGAAGAATGACAACTTTTTGAGCCTATGAAAGGAAATTCCATTAGAACATATAACAGAGGCTTGATTGGGGGAATATGGTACCATAAGGAAGAATTAACTTAAAATTCTACTACGCGAAAGGGGAGGTATATGGCAATAGTCAAGTTTACGATAAAAGAATAGGACAAAGGGTTACATACCGAGAAGAAGAGAAATAATATCTTTGCGAGAATGGAGAAGAAAGTTTGGAAAATTGGATACTTTGGGATGGGCCTTGAAAGGATAATGAAGGCTGGAATGCCAACATACATCTATTATTGAATTCACCCGACCCTTTAGTACCCATTTTTGGAATGACCAGCGCCAAAGTCACTGAATGTATAAGTCGCCAATCCCTAAAATTGACTATGTAATGTACTTTATCTGCTGGGTGGGCATTTTATTAGAGGTTTCTAATGTATCAATCTACCCTTGTGTGATTCCTTGAACCATATACTCAGGGAGTGGGTGCAGGGCATACGATTTCAAAGCAGACTCTCCATTCATTAGATAGAGAAGATCATAAAGATTTCGTGATCCGCTGCCAAACTTATTCCAATTTCAAGATCTCAGATCGAATCAGTATTGATATACCGATATCTCCTAATAGGTGTTCCTTCCACTGTTTTAGGGACAACATATGCTTAACGAACGGGTTAATTCATTACAGGATTAGATTTGGTCTAGGGACAACATGTGCTTAACAAACGAGTTTATTCACTTACACGAGCAATCGCCTCAGACAATTTTAGATTGTGTAGGGATGAGACGAAGTGATCATATTTTGTACACGATCTAGTCTTCTTTGATAAGTACATTTTGAGCACTTATTCGGGCCATTAAACTAAGCTTTTATCTCGTCATTTTGTTGAATTTCTACTTAATTTCGCGTATCATTGCTTCTATTTTAGTTTTGAACCCGTGTATAAGCAATTGGAGAAGATTTGACGCAAAGAGCAATAAATTGGAAGGTATTTTATAAGTATGATGATCAAATTATACTCAATTAAAGCTTGAAGGACCATTTTGGGAGCTGTTGGAAAGTTTGTGGACTAAAATAACCAAGATCCAAAGTTGAAGGGCCAAATCGTGCAAATTCAGAAGAAATAAGCTGGGCGATTATCCATATGCATTGCACAAAAGCAGAGAGCAAAACAAATCACCTCGGCGATCACCCGGGATCGCCTAGGCTAATTTCTTCTGTAGAAATTTTATTTCCTTTTTGACTTCCACTTCACTTAGGAAACCTTTTGAGACATGATTTTAACGACTTTTGGGATCTTTTGGCGCACAATTAGGGAACTATAAATATGAATTATTAACTCATAACAAAATGCCAAATTTAGAGCCAATTGGAGAGACGATTTGGGGAGAAAAACAATAGACAAATCAAGAAACGAAGATCAAGATTCATCCTTTCAAGATTTAAACGAAGATCAAGTTCAAGATTTTATCTTTCAAGTTTTCTTCATATCCAGGAGATGGCTTCTATGTATTTTTTTCTTTTTATTTTATTCTTCTTAATATGTTAGGCTAAATTCTTTTAGTGCTAGGAACATGATAAAGCTTGTAACATGATCCTTTAATTCTTTGAACCTAGTTTTTTATATTTGAGCACGTTTTTAATCCGAATAATTGATATTGATTTTTCTTCATTTACAATTATATGCGCAATAGTTGTATGAGTCTTGTGGCTTATTTTACCATCGAGAGATTGAAAATAGGTTATACATAGTATCAATTGTCGTAGAGTCCGACATGTGATAGACATATACTACTATGCTTTACGTGATCTTTAAGTATTCACAAATTCTAATGCATTCTTTTATGTTCGCATCCGTCATAGAAATATAGTTGGGTCATATATAGAAATAGATTTAATTCTACTCGAGAGATATTGTTAAAAAAATTAGGAATATTGATCTTCATAATTAAATTATATTATCAAATTGAATAGTTTGAGTTAAAGAGAATTTGTATAAGTAGATTCAGGATCCTAATACACTTTTATTTTCTTCTCTAATTTAATCTTTTGCTTACTTGAATTATAATAAGTAATTAATTTTAGTTTATACTTTAATTAGTTTTTAATCATACAAACATCTAAAGTTATTCGATTCTGTTAAGGTTAATTTAATTGAATTGAACTATCTAAATCTCTGTGGGTACGGTACTTGGACTTATAATCTACTTTATTATTTGTACGATCCGTACACTTGTGGAATATTAAAGACATAAAATCGCTGACATGAGATATGGAGATGAGATTACTATAAGTAATTGAAATGGATTCTACTATTCGTTATACCTATTTAGTAGCCAGATTGAGTTCTCGAATATGTTTCCTTTGAGGAATGAATATAAGGAGAATTCAAGTTAGGTATCAAGGATACCTGAACTAAATTATGTACTGTGTGTTTTAATTTACAGAATATGGCATACGCCCTGAAAATGGAGAAAACACCGTAGCACGTGTTTCATATCGCGTGTGCTTTTACGACCAATATGGGGTAAATGAGTAAATGGATCCCTGCTTCTTCATTGTGTGAAACCCTGTGGTTTACATAACCTTATGTATACCCTTATGACTTTTGACTATTTTCTCAAGATTTATTTCAGTGTTGCTACTTTAGTATGTTGCCAATAACTATGATTGATTCGGTTTGATGGAACATGTCTAGGAAAGCAACTGATTTAAAGTTTAAGGATTTGAGTAAGAAAGGAAAATCATTTTGACCAACATTTTTATTTGTATTCACCGACTAGATAATTGTGTTGACCATGTACGGTTTACAACACAATTATGAATACAAGAATAAGTATGGAGTTCAAGTATGTTCCATAAATATTTGAGAGATTGGAAATATTTGAATTAGTGTTGGAAAATGATTTGGGGTATAGCGAGAAAAGTATTTCCTCTAATAGAGCTTCTATATATCCCTAACAGGTGAATGGCGTTGTGTGCTCTTTAATAAACTCGTTGGTCGCACGATCCATTTACCAGTATGAGCTTTGAGATATTGAGATAAATCTAATTGATATTATATTAGATTCAGGTCAACACCATCATGTGCGAGTGGGAGACGTTGGAATAAAATGGGTCGTCCATATGGGTTGACCCGACCCAAGTTATATGGAAATGATTTTGGTGGAAAGAGTTAAGGTTTAATTTGAAATTTAACTCTCCACCACATATAACCTCCATGTAACTCCCACACTTATATATAAACATTCTAAATGGAAGTTAAATTCGGATGTTGTGAGATAGTGAAGAATACATGAAATTGGTGGCTTGAAAAATCACTCAAAATTCAGTTCTTGGATTGTGAAAATTAAACTCTTTCCATTGTGATTGAGTTTCAGGACCAAAGAGCAGCATTTTGATCACATAATAACCAAGTATACAAGGCAAGTGATTCAACCTCTTGATCTTGGATTTTCAAGTAAGTTCTACCATTTTTGTATTCAGTAGAAGCATGTTATAGATTATTACAGTTTGGATTTACATTTATTGTTTAACTTACTTTGAAGATGGAGAATGAAACACAACCAAAATTTGCAGCAACTTGAACTAAGAAGTACAAATGAAACTAATAAGAACGAGACTTGAAGTACGTAGAATGCTGTCCTAAAAGTGATATTTGAACCATCTCTTAAAGAATGAGATGCTATAGAGTTTTTACTCAAATAGCTTTAGCAGATTTCAAGCCTCAAACTGGATTGCACTAGCATTAATAAATCCAAAAACAATAAACTTTGAATGTTTGAAAAATCTTACATTTGTGATATGAATTTAATGTTAAATACTTCGATGTTGTTTGAGGATGATTTCTTATATTCATTTACATCAAATTCATCTTGGTTATAGTGTAAACACACTAAAAACCGGGGGACACAACTCTTGGGTTGAATAGGTATCATTTGGTGCCTCAACTGATCATTCTTGTTGGCCGCCGTCCCACTATGACATGCTTGCTGCGGTCGAACCTCGACCAAGACAACTGGGGCAAAAAGCCATTGTTTACTGCTGCAGGACCGCAGTTCGGCAATTTTTTTCAGTGTCCAATAATCTCATTTTGTAATGTTTAATATTTTTTGAACAATATTTCCAACAATCCCTCACTTGTTCAAAAACATTTATGAAACTCAAATTTTAATCGGTATTCACATCTAAAATAAGGTATCTTTCAATTTGAACCTTATCTTACTGTAAATATCGCAAAGTAGTATCGAAATCCCAGGTCGCCTTGGCTTTGAACCCATTATTTCTTGTAATAATTATGGCAATGCCACACACATGAATACTCACTTTCAATTTATTTTACACAAGTTTGCTTAGTGCGTTAATGGCCATGCGCTAACCACTTTTTAGAAAGTAACTCATAATTTTTCTTGAAGCGGCACCACTTCCAAGTCCATATAGGTGAAATTCTTATAGTGCCTTTGTTACAATGAAGACACTTGTACTATGTACTGAATTTTATTACGAGTTATTAACTAAACCCTCCAACTATAACATCAGCACTTACCACTAGGATATGGTTTGTTCTATTTAAGTACTGCGAATCATTCACATATCGAATAACTTGTTTATTACCTTTGAACTTGTAAATTACTCATTTTGTAATAACAAGTAGGGTAGCCGTTATTGGTGAGTTTAATTTAGCAGTTTTAATCCCATTTTACTCGATGTTAATCTTACTAACTCTTTAGTAAGTGGCTTCGTAAATGGATCGACTAAATTCTCACTCCCACTTTGGTAATTTTCTTACATAATCATGTCTAAGACTCATATGTCTAGAATTTCTATTATAAACATCACTATACGCTCTAGCTAATGTGTCTTGAATATCACATATTATAGAGATACAAGACTCACTCTTCGTATCCAATGGAACTTCATATAGAAGATCCCGGAGCCATTCAGCTTCTTTTCATGTTTTTGCTAATGCAACAAACTCTAATTCCATAGTTAAGTGTATTATAGAAGTTTGTTTCTTAGATCTATAACAAACGGCACCTCCTCCAAGAGTAAACACCCAACCTGAAGTAGACCTACTTTTACCCACATTTAATATCCAACTAGAGTCGGTATATCCTTCTAAAATAGTCAGGAACTTAGAATATTGGAATCTAAGATTTTTGGTTCTCTTTAAATAACCAAAAACTCTACCAATAGCCTTCCAATGTTTGGCACTTGGGTTACTTGTAAACCCACTAGGTTTACTTATTGCAAATACAATATCTGGTCTTGTACATTGTACCGCGTACATTAGATAACCAATTGCACTTACGTATTCGAGTTGTGCAACAGATCTTTCATCATTCTTCACAAGTTTGATACTAGGATCAAACGGGGTATTCACCTCTTTTGTGTTCAAATGTTTGAACTTAATTATTACATTCTCAAAATAATGTGATTGTGTTAATGTATAATCCCTAATGTTCTTAATAACTTTGATACCTAATATTGTATCCACTTGACCAAGATTTTTCATTTTGAATGTGGAAAATAGAAGTCTCTTCGTTTCTATAACACCCAATTACTTATAATCAACATGTCGTTTACATACAATCAAACAAAAACAACATATCTATCACAAGTTTTAGTATACAAATATTTATATACCATGTTGTGCATAAAATCAAAAGATATGATAATATATTGGATTATTTGCCTCATTATTTTGTAAAACAGATTCAATTTCTTCTGTCTATACAATCATAGGCACCGCAATACTTGAGCACTTTCCATTTTCCATGTCAGAAAGAGCACTGCAATCCAATAGCCACATAAAAGGCTGTTATCATTTTACCTCAATTCAATGCAAGAAAGTTCTTTGAAAGGGAAGTAACCCTTCAAAACCATGGAAGAGTTGCTTCATTAGTATCTCAAATACAAGAGCAACATTAGGAAGTTTGTGTAGTTTCATTCATGTACAATAAATGAAATTATGAAATCGCTTTTCAAAATTTCATTATCCTCTCATGAAAACCAATGTTAGAGTTATAATGCACATTCATTGAATGCATATGTCCATTGGCCGGAATAACATTTGAAAATGAATCATCACAAAACTAAAATTTTCATGTAATTTATGAAGCGACACTCCCGTTAAGTATACAACCATATAAAAGTGAATAAACACAATTTAAATAATAATAATAATAATAATAATAATAATAATAATAATAATAATAATAATAATAGACATATACTTTGAGTTTATCACCAAACTAATGTACACTAATGACAAAGTCATTTGAAACATTCTAACACATTCTAACCTTTCTTAATAACTTGTCATGTTCTTTGGATTCTACATATTCAAAGTGATAGTATCCAATGAACTAAAACTCATGTTTCCTTTATTAAAATTATCCATCATGCATTCAAAGAGCATCTAGAGAATGCACATACAACAAATGGCATTAAGTTAAGTACCATTCTTATGAAGAGGCAAAACTCTTGTACTATATAATCATCCTTTTTCCATAAACCGCATAAGAACTTAGAAAGAATAATTTTACACATGTGTCATATTATTCTAGGACATCCACTCAAGTATCTTTATGAAAAATTTATATATGCATGAGTGCATTACAATAGTTGAAGTAGATTAATCAATGGTTCACGACTTGATTTATCAAATTTACCAATCACAACTAGAAGAAAAAGAATTTATACTTATGTGTTGAAAGTGATTCCATTTGAACAATAGTTTTATTACTTTTGACATTTTTTTGATTCACCAAAGAGGCTCAATCTCCAATGGAAAAAGAACAAATTCTGGAAAACTCAATATCTGCCATGTCTGCACAATGTTTCTTTACTACAGTAGAATTTCTTCTATACCATCCTTTTCAATTTGATAATTTCAGACTCCACTGGTCAAATATCTCTTTTAGATTGTTGTGTAGCTTACTTTGAAGATGGAGAATGAAACACAAACATCAAGTTTGAAGATGGAGAATGAAACACAACCAAAATTTGTAGCAACTTGACGTGAGAAGAACAAACGAAACTAATAAGAACGAGACTTGAAGCGGGTAGAACACTGTCCTAAAAGCGATATTTGAATCATCTCTTAAATAATGAGATGCTACAAGGTCTTCACTCAAATATATTTAGCGGATTTGAAGCCTTAAACCGAATTGCACTAGCACTAATGACATTTGAAAAATGTAACTTTGAATGGTTGAAAAATCTGAGATTTATGATATGAATTTGATGTTAAACCCTTTGATGTTGTTTGAGAATGATTTCCTATACTCATTTACATCAAATTTATCATAGTTTTATAGTGTAAACACATTCAAAACTGAATGACACAACTCCTAGGCTGAAGAGGCGCCTTTTGGTGCCTCAACGGATCATTTTCGTTGGTCATGCTTGTCACAATTGGACCACGACCAAGACAACATGGGCAAAAAGCCCATGTTTGACACGACTGGACCGTAGCATGGTTACCACGGTCCGGCCATGGTTCGACAATTTTTTTCCTGTGTCCTGCAATCTCTTTTTGCATTGTTTAATTTTTTAGAACAATATTTCCAACATCTAATTATCTCAACAATATTCCTGTTCTTAATCAAAATACATCTTTGTAATAAGTGTTTATTTATTCATTTAATTTTTATATCATGGAACTTGTTACTTCTTACCTTGTAAATATACTTTTCTATAATCTGAACTGAAATAAAATCAACTCAATACATTAGTGATCTTGTCCAAATACATTTTTTAGGATATAAAACGTCTTCTGATGAAGAATTCTTATGCAGAAATATATATGTTACATAAGTGGAGTATTTTGATTCAATGATAACGAAAGAGACTTTTGTGGATGAGTGTGTTTATCCGTTTTAGCAAAAAATCTAAGTTTTTCAGTCAATTAGAATTAGATTGATATGGCTCTCTAGGACAAGAGAACATTTATTTTGATTTTAAGGGACTGAACCACTCGATCAGTGGCGAAGCTATACATTTTTTATTGTGGAATAAAAAATATAGAGGCAATGTAAATAACATAACATTAATGAAAATAAATCATTATATTACTACAATTGTAGCTTAAGAGTTTTCATATTTTGAAAATGTCGTATAATTACATTGTAATCACTATTGTCAAATGGCTTAGTTGTTTGTCTATTAATTAAGAAGAAAAAAAAAGTGTTCACAAGGTAGAAAATAACACATTGAAGCCACACAAAAATTATGTAAAAAATTTCAATTGTGAAGATGACGAAATAGGCAAAATAATTGAAGCTAGTTAAACCAATTAACTATATAACGTCTATGAAATCACAAATGAAGTCCAAACAAACAAGAACAAATAAATCAATGTCGAATACATAATTTAAAAATGAATAAAGATAATTGTCCTAATTCGATAGTTAGTAGAGAGATAAGATTATCCAATTCTTCCTACAAATGAAACATAAATGAAGCTACTATGAATCCGTCAATCAGATACAAGTTAAAGATCTTTAAGCATTGTATATCTTTGGCCTTTCCACCACAACTGCATAATTTAGATGGAAACTAGATTGATAATATTAATCTTTATAAATTAAAATTTCTCCATTTCTCTTATCGTTCTGGTAAAAATTCAGTAAATTCAATCGCCGACATTACTACAGTTCACAATTGTAGTATTAGCTATCATATCTCCCCAATCCCCAACCCACACCCACCAAAAAATTTTTTAAAAATTTCAACAAAACATTTTCACACCAGCTATTACAAAGACTAGACCAGTGAAATACCTCCGAATTCAGCAATTAATTTTTAAATATGCAAAAGATACAAAGAAATCGGTATATAGCTAGACTTCCATGTAAAAATCGATTTAACTATCACATCACTTCAAATTTTGCGATTGGAGTTGGAAGCAGGAAGAAATCTACATAACAATCAAAAATTTAAAAGAGGAAAAAAGAAATTGAAGAAGATCATAGTGAAGAGATGAGATGAAGAAATCAGCTGCACATAGTGAAGTCTTTGTCTGGATTGTGGATTTTTCATATGGGATTGGGCAATTTTCATGGATTGGTTCTTAATGAGAATCTATTTTTATTTTCATTGGACCTAAGGTAATTTTTTTGTGAATAAATTGTGGGATTAGTTGACCCTACATGACCCCATGTGGGCCAGTCCCTACACACGATACATACAATAGACAAATTTTGTTCACATGCATCTTCCCTGGAATCCATATTCATTTCCATAAATGTTTGCTACTCGCTCCTTCACTTTGAACAAGTTTATGAATCACATATTTCCAGAATTGGAAACTAAAATTCCAAACAATGGCTTTGGCGAACTGATGCATCAAAAGGGATATTACAAAGATAATAAAGTTGCAGTGCTACATTGATCATGCTACTTGTATGGACTGCAAACTTTATCACAATGTAAATGCAAATTATTAGTCCACTTCATTTTACTGTTATTCTGCCACTTTAACTTTATCTTTTACAGTATTTAATAATAAGAAATTATACACAAGGCCCACATGAAAATCTATACTAATTCTAAAAGTCCCTTAAAGGGAGAAACATTTTTGGACAATTTTACAATCATATATTACAACTTTGGACTACTTTACCCTCCTTCATTAAATTAAAAAATCCAACTATTTCATCTCCCAAACTATTTTACCTTCCTACATTAAATTACCTCATACATTAAATTAAAAATTCAAAACCCTTTCATCTCTTGAATTTTTTTACTCTCCTACATTAAGTCAAAAAATCCAAAACCCTTTCATTTCCCAACATTATCGAACAAAATAAGTTGTTTGGGACATTTGGACAATTTATCTTCAGTTTTTTTCAATGCGGAATACAAATGATGATATGATGATTCCAAAAACCTTTCATTTTCCATAATTATTGAACAAAATAAGGGGTTGTTTTGGCCTTTGGACAACTTATCTTCAGTTTTTTTTAACTACAGAATACTAATGGTCATATAATGGAATACAAATGGTCATATAATGGTTATGTAATTCATAAATATGTATTTAGAATCATAAAAATGGGACTATTTTACCTTTATATATTACATCTTTGGACTATTTAACCTCATATATTAAATTAAAAAAAATCCAAAAACCTTTCCTCTCCAACCATTATTGGACAAAATAATGGGTTGTTTAGATCATTTGGATAACTTATCTTCATTTTTTTTTACTTCAGAATACAAATGTTCATATGATGATTATGTAATTCCTAAATACGTATTTATAACACAATATCACTAATATACAATACTCTTATAATATTTTACCCTCTCATATTCAAAAATCCAAAAACCTTTCTCATACCACCATTAATAAACTACATAACACAATCTCATTTATGTACAATTATTTTATAATAATCTTTCCTCCCACATTCAAAAATCTTAAAACCTTTCACCTCCTATCATTAGTAAACTATATATAATCTGTGTGTTGTGTGTTTATGTGTAGTTACTATATAATTTTTGTGAATAATAATTGAATTGATTTTGAATAAATTGTAATGTTGAAGTTAATCCATTGGTATAATTGGAGCTGGCAGCTGGTGTAACTAACAGTGATAAAATGTGTGAATTGTGAAAAGTTTTTCAAAAACTTTACAGCTATATGATGGGAATTCAAAACTTTTCCTTTGCTTATGAAGGTTCCTAATAAGAAATTATGAGTTTTGGGATTCTAATGCATTTTAAGTTTTAACTATTCAGAAGCTAACTAGAATATTTTAAAACAATGTTATGATAACTACTTGAGACGTCTCAGCTCATATTTGATCAATCGGTAAATTGAGATTTTTTGTGATGACCTCAATGTAGTTCTCTGAGAAATTTGGGAGGATAATTAACAGAATTCTGGATTAATTGATAAAAGGGATTGTTAGAAATACTATGGTAAGTGACAGTGCTAAGGAAACAAAGTGTCGAGTCCTTTATCGGTTAAATAATATAGTAATCTCTATGGATCACACTATATGTGATATTTATTGTTGAACTATTTTGCATGTTGGAACTGAAAAGCAGTGAAGAGCTTCTTCAAAATAAGTTAAGGAAGCGGATGTTGCAGAAAGGATTGCTGCTAGAGTTCAAGAAAGATCCGGAGATAGTATTGCTGGCAGTTGCACAGAAGCTTGGTGGCAAGAAGAATTGGATCGTTTCCGATCAGGTTTTATTAGAAACAACTAATGCGGCATATTGGATAGGTTGCTAGGTGTTGGGTTCTTGTCTTTTTCTATACTGCTTAAGCACTTTATGCTTTGGGTCTTTCAAATTGTCCCCTCGATTCTTACTTTTGCAGAACGGTGCCATGACCTCCATTAAGCCACAACAAATTACTTTTATTGTTCCTGGTGTTGAAAATTTTGACCACACAGAAATGTTAGACTTTGTTCAAAGAGCTCAGAGTAATTTGGTCTATTAATCCTGTCATTTGGTGTAAAATTGCAACTGTTTTGGATACTATTCTGTCTCTACTTTATAAAACCACTTGCTTTGTTATTTGTTCAGGATCTAACGTTGCTTGAATTTGCCTGGATTGAGCTTCTTGAAAAGAACAAATCAGTAAGAGTGGAAGAGCTGGCTGAGGTAAACTTTTTGCATTACTAAATTTGCATTTATGTGTTCCTCTAATGACATTAGTTCATTCTAACAGATGATTTTTGGTAGTGCCGAGCCTCTTGAGAGCTATTGTGTTCATCTATTGCTTTTGAAGGATGACATATACTTCATTGTTTTGGAGAGTAAAGGTTCATTTTTCGTTTATGGGCCTCGACCTGCTGTTCAGGTATGTTGTAACTTCTTATAGGGACACAGATGTTTGGTCACTAATAATGCATATTTTTTTGTTTCACTTGGTCTGTTTGGTATTATATGTTATGCTCATTTTCAGTTGGTGTTCTCTGTTAACTTGTGAGCGATTAATTGATTTGTCGTGATGTGCCCCACCATTATTCTTATTTGCTTTGTTAGCTTGTCTATTAGCTATGATTAAGTGGATATCAATTGCTGGGTTGACGAACTTCTATGGAGGAAGCATGCCAAAGAGGCTGTTAAGAAGGAAATTAAAGAGTTTGTGAAGTTACTGAAATCTGCCAGGAAAATGCCATCTCATTCAAAACCCGCAAAATCTTCATGGAGGACTGAAGAGAAGATCCGGCATAGAATTGAGTATGTGGAAGCATATGCAATAGACAAACATTATATTTCACTGTATTTTTTAATTTCAGATTTTTGTATTTTAATGTAGTATTAACTTAAGTTATAATTATTTAAATATTTGAATAAAGATATATCTCACAACACCAATATTAAATAACGTGCGACACACGTTTTACATACTAGTACTATTGAAAAGTGGCTATTAATCTCAATAGGAATTAATTTTCTTTATGAGAAATAACCAAAAAGGATATGAAGCTTTTGAACTCCTTAAAGCTAATTGAAAAATGACTTAAAAATCTACATATAATTAGCTTAAGAAAATAACCCTAGAAGCGTTCTTTAAATGGCTCTCCTAAGCAATCAAGCAAACCTTCCTTCAACCCCTTAGCCTTGTCCCTTGTATCTCCTTAATTGCAATATTGGGAAAAATGTGATGTGTGCAAAACTCTAACATTGGAAAGTGTGTCCTTAAGTGATCTATAAATAGACTACAGTTAGACCAACACTTAAGAAGTTCAAACTACATAAATGCCCCTAGTGTAATCACAATAACATGTACCATTTTTCCTTGGACTTATTGTAGTACATCAATAAAGTCCAAGAGATGGACCAAACCGAACCCACAAGACCCGAGCTTTAATAAATCATGTCTCCAAATTAGTCAACTCTTGACCAATTAAGACTTACGTATTAATTTTGATTCACTCCATTAAAGAACCGAAACTCTCGTGTCAAGTGACAATTATAGAAGTAAGTCATGATCCGATAATAATATCCTCCAATCATTGTTCCACAAGTCAAATCATGTTTGACCGTTAATATATTAGAGCCGACAAAATGATCGATCTATCCTTCCAATATGTATAGCCCTTCGAGTCCCATTTTCATAAGGTAAATCCGTTGTGAAATTATCAGAACACAGAGTCCAACGATCCCTTCGCCAGACTGAGCTCGGATTTGATTGCTTACTAGAAAATCCATTGGATTGACGATCGTCTCAACTAAATAATTAATAGATTTTCTTTTGCAAGGAAATGATCTAAAACCGTTTCATCCCGATTCCCAAAATACTGAGATCGATCTCACTCATTGGTACCTCAAAGAATTTGAGCTAGTAATTAAATGTACATTACCTGCTTAGAATTTAGGTGACCCGTTCGATGATCAAGTAGAGTCTTATAACTAGTGGTCACGAATAAGTCGTCTACGCAGTCCTATTCAATGTGCACTGAACACATATTTGTTCTTATTTTCCGAATATAGACAAATCTCAATAAGAACACTACAATCTTATCAAGATAAAAGCATCCAATTTTATCTACTGATTGCGAACGATATGATTTTGATCACGTTGCAAATTGTGTCTTACTATTCTCGATCATCAAGTACACAATTTGTAACATCTTTTACGATCAAGGAGACTTAGATTAGTAAATCAAATTAAATATGCAAGTACACGATAAAATTAAAATATAATTTATAATGCTGTTTACAAAATTCTACTCTAAGAGCATTAAACTAAGAATCTCCCACTTTTCCTTTAGAATATATGTGACATATTAAGAATACTCATCTTTCCAATATGTCCATCAAAAACCTTAGCTAGTAAGCTCTTGGTGAATGGGTTCGAAAGATTATCTACGGATGCAATATTGCTTATTATCATGTCTCTTCAATGAACTATTTCTCTAACAAGATAGTATTTCCTCTCAATGTGCTTGCCACACTGATGACTCCTAGATTCTTTAGTGTTGCCAACCGTCTAACTCTTATCAAAATAAAGTGTCATGGGATCCAACGCCGAAGGTACCACTTCAAGGTCCATAAGAAACTTCCTATGACATATAGCCTCCTTAGCAGCTTCACAAGTGGCTACAAATTTTGCCTCTATAGTGGAAACAACAATATAAGATTGCTTGATACTTTTCCATACTACGGCTCCACCTTCCAATGTAAATACTGACCACGATGTTGAATTCTATAGTCTCAATCGGATTGGAAGTGCGAATTAGTATACCCAATGAGAGTTAGATGAATCCCTACATAGACAGTATATAGTCTCTCATTATCCGATGATACTTGAGTATATGCTTTACTATTGTCCAGTGCTTCTGTCCTGGATGGATTAGACTGATAGCGACTAACAATACCCTCAACATAAAAGATATCTTGTCTAGTTCAAAGCATAGCATACATGGGACTTCCAATCACCGAAGCGCAAGTAACCTTCTTCATGTTAACTATCTCAGTAGAAGTGTAGGGAAAATACTCCTTAGATAGAAAAATTCCATGTGTAAAAAGAAGTTTTCCTCTTTTGGAACTTTGCACTGCAAATTTAGACAATATTGTGTCAACATATGAAGCTTGGGATAACGCTATCCGCTTCTTCTTCCTATCTCGTATGATACGGATTCCTAGGACATAGCTAGCTTCTCCAAAGTGTTTCATATCAAATTGTCATGCCAACCATTTCTTTACTGACGACAGTGTCCCTACATCATTCCCAATGAGTAGAATGTCACCTATATAAAGAATCAAGAAAATTACTTTTCCTCATTGTAAATGCTTGTATACACACAAGGTTCATCTAGATTTTGATAAAAAAACATAGGATGTGATAGTTTGATCAAATATAACATTCCAAGACATAGACACTTGCTTAAGTACATAAATGGACCTTTACAACTTGAAAACCTTTCTCTCGTGGCCTCCTTTCACAAAATCCTCAAGTTGTATTATGTAGATGGTCTCGTTAAGACATCCATTTAGAAATGTCATATTTGCATCCATTTTCCATACCTCATAGTCATAATGAGTGGTAATAGATAATAGGATTTAGATAGACTTAGGCATGGCGACTGATGAGAAGGGTTTTCATAGTCGATACATTATCTTCGGGTAAAACCATTAGCCACTAGTCTTGCCTTGAAGGTTTCAACATTCTGATCTATCCCTCTATTCCTTTTGAAAACCCACTTGCACCCTATAGGTTTGACCCCATTGGGTACTTCTACAAGATCCCAAACCTTATTGGAATACATAGATTCCATCTCTGAGTTCATGGTAACTTTCTACGATTTAGAGTCTACATCCTCCATCATTTTCTTAAACGAAGAGGGATCCTCATCTTGTTCAGTAGAGACCATCTAGTAAGACTTTCCATAAAACAAGTATCTATAAAGTGTTCTTACGACCCTCCCACTGCAGGTAATCGTTGGAGGTGTATGATTGTCTTGCCCTACTAGAAGTGATACCTCTCTTTCCACTGCTTGATCATGTCCCTGATTGGGATCAACTTCTTTCCTCGTCATGAAGGATAGGTAGAGGTAGAGAAATGGGTCTCTAATTCTCTACTACGTTTGGTTCCACTTGTCCATTAGGGTCTGTAGGCGTTGCTTGCCCATTCATTCCATTAGGATTATTGACCACTAGTTCTGTAGGAGGTTTCAAGTCTTCACTGCTTGATTCTATGCAGAAATCTGGAACCGAGTTATTTGAACTGCATTTTAACACCTCTTACGATAGAATCTTACTAGTATACTTGTGATCTTCTATATACTTTTCCTCCAAGAGGTTGTGTTTGTACTAATGAGTAACTTCTTATCTAGAGGACTATAGAAGTAGTAAACTCTTATCCCTTTTGGATACCCTACAAATAGACAAACCTTTGACATTGATTCCATCTTTTCCATCTTTCTCTTAAGCGTGTGTGCCAAACATCTACATATCCAAATGTGGTTCAAATTAGGCTTGCGCCCATTCCACAAGTCAAGAGGTGTCTTGGAAACCAACTTGGATAGAACTATGTTTAAGATATACATGGCCGTCTTTAGTGCATATCCCCAAAAGAAAGCGAGAATGAAGAATAACTCATCATTGATCTCACCATATATAAAAGAGTACATTTCTTTCTTTTCAAGACATCGTTCTAATGATAAGTCCTTGGTGCACTCAATTGGGATAATATCCCATTATTAGATAAGTAGTCCTTAACTATTGAGAGAGAAATTTGCCACCTCGATCAGATCGAATAGCTTTGATACTCTTACCTAATTGCTTCTCAACTTTCGTCTGAAACTCTTTGAATTTTCCAATGCTTTGAACTTGCGAGACATTAGGTATATATATCTATATCTTGAGTAATCATCAGTGAAAGTGATGAAATATTCATAACCTCCCCTAATTCGAGTATTAATGCGTCCACAAACATTGGAATGTACTAATTTCAAACATTTATTGACTCTTAGCCTTTTAGCTTTAAAGGGTCTCTTCGTCTCTTACCCTCTAAACAAGATTCACAAATCGGTATAGACTCCACCTATAATCCATTTAGTGGTACATCATTTACCAGTCTTTGAGTCCTATTTAGATTAATACGATCCTAAGATGCCACAAGAGAGTTTCATTAGTACTAGGCAATCTCTTCCTCTTTCACCAGTGGTAGTAATATGTATAGAGCCAATCATAGTATTTACGACATATATATTGTTAACCATATGACCCTAACAAATAAGAGAATTATTCAACTTAATAGCAACCGTAGAACGGGTAAAAAGTATCGAATAACCAACATGAAATAAAAGTGTAACGAAAACCAAGTTCTGTGTAAGTTTGAGAATGTAACAATAGTCATCCAAAATCAAACGTGTATGATTCTCAACACATAAAGTAAAGGTGTAACGCCCCCAAAAAAATCATATTTATCTTTTATTTAAAAATTAAAGAAGAAAATAAATTAAATGGTAGAAATCAATTAATTGGCGTGAATAACTAATTTTAGGCCAACGACTTTAATTGGAAGGAGATAAATTTAGCAAGGATTAAATTGAACTCAATTAGAAATTATAAAGTGTCTTAGGACTGAATTGAAAAATGGTTGAAAGTTGAGGCTAGGGGCTGAAGTGAAAATTTTAGAATTTGGAGACCCATTACAGCTATGTGAAGCAGCCTACTTGAGTTGGTCGTGTGATCACATATATAGTCAGAATTTTGCGATTCAAATCTTGTTGCAAAGTACGTTATGAGATCTTCGAATTGGTACGCAATTTTTATATTTTTAAGCTCTAATAGAGTCTCAAATTTAAGTGCAAAGGAGACACATTGAATCTGAAATTTGAACAATAAAATAATCCTTTGTTTTCCACATGGCACACACGCAATGAACCTATAGGAGATATTTATAGAAAAAAATAATTTTATATTAGAGAGCCTATCATTAGAAAGACAATACAATAAAATATAGTGAAATTGGGAGACAAAGTGGTATATACATATGTGTATATATATGTCAGTGTGGATTCTATAAGTATTGGAACACTCACTTACACACACCATTCCTCAATTCTCATGCCCCATCATCTCTCTCTCTCTCTCTCTCTCTCTCTCTCTCTCTCTATCCAATCTTCTTTCTTTAATATACATATATAGATACATATAGTTATACACATATGGCTATAGAGCTTGAAAGTATAAGAAAGAGAAGAAGAAGAAAGGAAGAAAGATCCAAGAAGAGAAGGTAAGAAAATAGTAGAAAAATCCAAGATAATGGTTATGGATATGGAAGTTCTAAATGATAGAAAGTTCCCCATTTCCATAACTTTAATGCTCCAAGAATATAGTAACCAAAATCTACCGTTTTTAATTAAAGAATCCATAAATGGTGTAAAGGGATTTAGGGAAAATGTTAGTTACAATAGGTATTTTACCCCCAAACTCTTTGCACCCTAATGGTATTATATCCGTCATAGTAGATATAATACTTTAGTAGGTAGAATGTTGCTAAGGTTATGTTTGACAAAATTTAATATGAGAATCACTTCTTTTCAGGCCTAGGAAGCAAATAAAGGAGGAAGAGTTCGTAAAATATGTTTATATGCCTTATATGCAAATTGATATATGTTTGCTTATGAAAAGTTTATGCTAAATCGTTGCTCACCTTACATGCAATGGGATTTTCTGTGGATGATTGAAGCATATTAGTATGTTGGACTTGATTTAGTATTACATCTTGAGTTGTAAATGAAATATGCATATATTCCTTCCATACAAGGTGGTTTATTTATGTCTATTAGAAGTCTTTTATTTTAGTGAAATGTGCTTATTCGTTCCTCTTCCAATATGTGGGTAAAAGGTATATTTGTGTTCAAGTTGCTTGAGATATAACAAAAGAATATATGTTGGAACATTTACCCAAGCAAACATGGAGACTTGGACTTATATGACACTACATTGACACTAATGAGAATTCGAGAAGAAAGACTTATCCTAATATGGACTTGAGATTAAGTACTCATGTATATAAAAAATTGGTACTTGATAATAACCTAAAGGCCGAAAGCTTTATGTGAGCTTCGTTTCTCTCTATGACATGTTAAATATCTTTGTATCATATGTCAAGATTGATATTGTTGATGCATGTTAAAAGAAGCTTAATATATGTGACAATCTAATTTTTCCTTAAGCCTTTTGTACATCCAGATTTATGGAGACCAGTGATTTGTAAATTCGAGATGAGAAGTTTAAGAATTGACTAATGTCGTGAGGGCTAAAGGGGTTAGCACACCCAAGAGACCGTAAGTTGTCCAAAAGAATAGTGAATGGTCAATCAAGGCTAAAGAGAGCCAAGAAAATTGTAAGACCATAGGTTGTCCTTGTACCACGAGGGTACTAGATTGATCTATCATTGGCCATATGCTTGTAGCACAATATCTTCAATTTATGCATGGTTTACAAATACTTAAGGAAAGTGTCCTAAGACAAGATAAAAGACATTCTTATGTGTCACTTTGCACTAGCACCATATTTTGCTCTTTGAATATCATTATTCATTGACGTTTCATGTCAAAGTATAGATGGATCGAGAATATTTTTACGTTGTTGGCCAAAAGTGGATGGTATCAGAGGACGGAAAAGAGTGTCTATGGGTCACAGAGATCGATCTTTGGTCATTCTACCTAAGAAGGCTAGGTCTATGTAAGCATGAGATCACGATTGTTCATTGGGAACAGTATTGTATATGGACTTTGGAGTTCTTGGGGGGCCAACTTTTAGATCATCTATAAGATGTCTTTTAGTTACCTATAATATGTTATGTTTAAGTTTCTTTTTGTGATGGTTTGTATAGAATAGATGGTATGTATAGAATAGATGTTGGGATGTTATGACATGAACTTTTGTTGATCTTTAAGGACATCTCATTCACTTATGTTAAATAGAATCATCATATGGTATCTTATTTCTAATCTGAGACGTAATGATTTGTCCAACCTTAAATCAAACTATGGGGTTAAACGTTAAGACATCTTCCTCTAATTTAAATTTTGCACTTACTAGATTCATAAGTCGTACCCATTAATGATCCCATTATAATCTAACTTAGCATATGTTTGGCAAAGCTTAAATTATAATTTCAGCAGGTCAAACTGGTCAAACATAATTTTTATCCACACATTTCATGGGACCCACAACTTACAATCACTTTTTATCCACACACTCACCAACAACTTATAATATAAGTACTTAAATTATAATTTCAGCACCTCCAAACATATGCTTATTAAGGCCAAATAATGGGACACACATGAATATAACTTATCCTAAATGACTGCTAGAGAAAGAAAAAGAAGAAAAGGGAAAACTTATAATTAAGTCGGATTTGGGAAAAATGCACATTGCCTTTTTTTTATTCAACACACCATCACATCCCCAGTGTGGTTGTCAGGCCTCCACCATAAAAATATTTGGGGGGAGGGGAGTTCGGATATCCCAATCATAAATAAATAACTCATAAAAAATATATGGGAGGAGGCTATAAAACCTGACATCCAATCATAAGAGTTAAAGTAAACAAATAAATGAATAAATAATAAAGCAATAAATAAGGACATACTATCTACCAAACAAGTTCTAAAAAATTCTATAGACCCCTAACTATAAGAAGCACATGTCTATCAATCTAAACTAAGATGCGGTAGCGTCGCAGTAAGTTCTGAGTGCTGTACTAAAAATAGCAATGACGATCCCAACCCTCTAAAGTAAATAAGTCAGCCACCTAGTTGCCCTTGTGATAAATATGTGAAATAGTATCACGATTGAAGACAAAGAAGATGTTTGATGTGGTGAAGAGTGGCCTGAATAGACCAAGGTTATCCACCTCTGGTGATGCAGTGAATGGCCAAAGTAGAGTCGGCATCAGTCCATAAATCTGAGAGTACAATCCTCTGAGTAAGAATGATACCGTCAAGAATAGCCCTGAGTTCGGCCTCCAAAATAAGGCACTCGCCATATGAAAAGAATAAGGTGCGAACAAACTGACTTGATGAATCTCTAATAATCATCCTTCCACTTGCAAATCCATCTTTAATGCATCCATCAATGTTGACCTTGTAAGATCCCCACTAGTGGAGTATGCTAATAAACCAAAACAGGTGGAGAAAATGATGGAGAGTAAGAGAGATACTAAAAAGTGGAGCAATATTCATATCCCCTCGCCAATGAATAAACTAAAATAAATGATTTGTATATAGTAGAGAACTATTATGGTATACTCTCCAGATGATCCGTCTCGGCTCCATAAAGATATCCTAGTACTTCGCATCATTCTTCACAGTCCAAATAAACCAGAGAATCAAAAGATGAATGATCGTGCGAATATGACCTTTCTTAATAAACTGACCTGGGAAACACTGAAAGCGATACTGAAAACCCTCCATCAGCAAAAGGGTTATATGAAAAATGTCAAAAACGTGGCCCCAAACCTGGTCGGCAATACAGTGAATAAATAAATGTTGAATAGTCTCAATAGCCGAGCAACACTAACAACAAGAAGCCATATGACTCTTAATCCGCCTTTGAATCACAACATCAACTGGGATAAGACCATAGTCTCCAACAGAAGAAAGAGACAATCGTTGGGATAATAGAACTTCAAATCATGATGTATACAGCCTGAATAGTATGCCCCGTGCGAACTAGCTGCCATGCAGACTTGGTAGCAAATCTACCATCCGAAGTATCCTTCCACATAATCTGATCGTGCATCTCAGCAATGATAGAGATGCTCCCTATCTGCTCAGCAAAAATATATAGTACTAGCTGAAGAAGTCTATCAATGTTCTATCTAGTATCATCAAATAAGTCTCTAACCTGGATAGAAACATATGTCAAGTGTGGGTGCAGATAGCTAATGTAGACTTGCCCATACAGTAGTCATGCCAAAAGAATATCTGCCCATGCCCTAACTGTCAAGCAATGTGTGTCTCCCGCCTTTGGGCCTATATGCTTTAGCCTCTTTCATACAGCTGAAGCATAGTAAGGAATAGAAGCGAGCAACGAATGGGTACCCTGAGAATACTTACTTAGTAAAAACTGAGTCCATAATGACCGTTGAGATCTAAATAACCTCCAGAGCATTAGGAATAATGTATCAACAAGATCATGTAGTCTCCTAAAGCCCAGTCTATCCTCCTCAGTAGGAATACAAATGTCCTTTCATCTCATCCAATGTATTTGTGTGCATGGTCTCTGGAGCCCCAAAGGAACCTAGCAAATATGCCATTTAACTTCTTCAAGACAGCCTTGAGAAGCCTCATAATTTGAATGATAGAAGAATAGATGATAGCACTAATTGTATCAAAGTAATTCGGCCCCCATATGATAGGAGTCTCAAGACCCAACCAGAAATCCTACTCCAGACTTTCTGGACTAAGTTATCATACAAGAAGATAAGTGAATGGCTGCTGCTGATGACGATACTCTGTCAGATGCTCCAGCCTGTGTATCTGACTAGTAGAAAATCTTTTAGGTAAGATAATTCTGCTCTTATCTTTGTTCACTAACTACCCAGAAGCTCTCTCGTAGTGCTCAATATACTGTAATACTCATCTAATAGACTTTTTATGGTCATTGGCAAAAATAATCAATTCATCTGCAAAGGATAAATGATATATAAGAGCATCATCTCCATGAAAGAATATACTGATACTGCTGAGTGAGTAGTCATGAAATATAATCTGCAGTAATAATAAACAACGATGAAGATATGGGATCACCCTGTCTGAGCTTCCGAGATGATGGAAAAAATCACATGGCCTGCCATTAAGCAGGACCGAGAATTGACACTTTGAAATACACCTCCATATCCAATCAATCTAAAGAGCATTGAATCCAAAATTCTCCATAATAGATATCAAGAAGCCCCAATCCATGCGGTCATAGGCACCTTAGCCATATCAAGCTGGAGGATGACATTACCCCCTCACACTCTCCTATCAAGTGTATATTGTAACTCATGTGCACAATGAGCCATCCCGAGATGAATTTGCTCTAAAAAGCTGAGATGATCTGAGGTAGTAAAGTACTCAGTCGCGAATTCATCAGCTTCGTAATCAACTTATTAAACATTGTACATAAGTTGATATGACCAAACTCTGACCACCTACATGCATTGTCCCGCTATGGAAGCAAACAATAGAAGTATCTACAAAACCTCTAGGTAGTTACCCTCCAGCAAAGAAGTCCAAGACTTTCTGAAACATATCATCTGATACTATGTCCCAATATACTTGAAAAAAGTGAGATAAAAACCATTTGGCCCGGCGACACTGCCTGGATCAATACTGAAAATAGCCTATCGCACCTCAGTTAAAGTAGGAGTCCGATTAAGCTACAAATTGTTCCCATTGGACACCAATCTAGTGTAAGTAATTGAGGTATACATGCACAGCAAAAATTTAATATATAATTCCTATAAGTCAGATCAACATTGTACTTAGATATAATTCATGATAGAAGTTTACCTTTGACGAATATCGTAAAATTTGATTATCTGATTAGCTGAAGGTGCGATCTTTAATACCATAGCTGTAAATTGTCCAGCCTCCAATGGTGATCCAAACAGCAAGAATAGATCTAGACTTCCACGATCAATAACAAATGAAAGTAGAACCTTTTGAGAGTAATTATATTTGATTGTCTTTTGCTTGTGCTTGCAAGTAATGAAGACAAAACTTTTTTTTTAATCTGTTGTGGCCTTTATATTTATAGGCGAGGCTAACCATAGCCATAGTTCTAGTCCAACTAGAACCCATCAACAAACAGACCCAATTAATTAATCTAATTAATTAATTTGTTCCAATAAATAATTAAGTCCGACCAAACTAATTGGACATTGGACATTAATTCTTACAATCTCCCACTTGAACAAGGTTCAACTCCATATGCTCAACTCTCGTTTTTTGTGTGTGACCCATTAGTTTTCCATTCACAATGGAAAACGTGGTGATATTCTCATCGATTCACCTGGATCGATCAATTCATGTTGTCGTCCAAGATTGACATCTAGCAATGTGTCAAAGCAATCCATGTGAAGAAAAATGTCATGTGATATGACAGAACCAATATATGTGTGGTTACCGTGGAAATATAATCCATTCATCAATATAACCAAATGGTTAAAAGATATGGATCAGCATCAATCTCATTTCAATCAATTATGTTATTCACCTTAACTCTTTATTGATATAATCTAGTTATGATTGAAACATTTTCAACTCATAAATCCACCCCGGACGAAGAAATTTATATCAACTTAAGTGAGCAAAAATCAGGTCATAATATCCTACTTTTCAAGAGTGACAAATCCTCATATTAGACATTCACAACCTTCATATGATTCTCACTATACCCGTACGACGTCTTCCTGGTGACTCAAATCTTCGAGTCCCATTAAACATTCAGCAAAGTATAGTGAGAATCATATAAAATTTGTAAATGTCCAATATGAGGATTCGTCACTCCAATATGACAAATCGATGAGAATATCACTACGTTTGCCATCGTGAATGAAAAACTAATGGGTCACACCAAAAAGTGAGAATCGACCATCTGGAGTTGGACCTTGTCCAAGTGGGAGATTGTAAGAATTAATACCCAATGTCCAATTAGTTGGGTCGGACTTAATTGTTTATTGGACCTAATTAAATTAATGAGATAATTGCATCAAAGGTCCCCAACGTTTCAAAAACGTTAGGGATATGCCCATAACCTAAAAAAATAGCACCAGACATCCCCAACGTTTGAAAAAATAGGCACCGTAGGTCCCTCTTAACAGTTTCCATCCATTTTCTCCGTTAAATCTCAGAATTAGAGTGCACACACTCTCTCTCTCTCTCACCAAAAAAAGCGCGTGGAATTAGAATTTCTTAGAATTTCTCACCAAAAAAGTCTCACCGCAAATAATCCAGATTATTTTAGATACAAACATCGAATTCCATATTCAAGTGCAACTGGATGCAAATACCAAATTTCGAATTCCAGATCAACTCAATGTAAATATTGAATACCAAAATCTAGACTATTTGGGGGCAATACTAAACAAATTCCAAATAACCTGGATAGAAATCCAACCAAATTCCTGAACACCACATCAAGACAAACTAATGGGCAGCACCTGAAAAATAGAAACATTTGACCATTTACAACAGGGCAAAGAAAACATCACTTCAAGAGGGAGGCTTCAGAATTAGCAGAATTTGCTTGCCCATAATCTAAATACAGTTTCAGAAAAATCAATGGTTAATAGCCTAGCAAGTTATTAAATTAATCTCAAGCCCAAGTGCAATATCTCATGGCAGCACTTTAAAAGTCCAAAAATTTCATAGACCCAATTAGCCCATCCAAACCGGAGATACCACCGCCCACAGACCTGGAAAAAGTTTCTGCAGTCACTCATGGTGCAAGAAGAATCTAATACTCCAATTTCTCACAAACCAAAAACTTCAGTTGCTAATGATCATAGTTGTCCATCTAAACCAACTAATGCAATTTCATATCATGCTGGACATGTATTCAATGTGGAGCACCAACCATTGATTCTAAACCAAAATCAAGAAATCAGAAAGTGATTCCAACCTTTACTCCCATGAAAGTAAAACAGATCTGAACAATTTCAACCTTATATTACTGTCCACAAATCTGTCCAAATAAATTCTGCTACCGTGAAACTTCTTGGAGCATTAATCCACGAATATATTACTGCCCACAAATCTGTCCAAAAAACACCAGAACATTATGCTGACGATCTTACAAAACCTCACCAAAGAACTGTGCAATCTCAACCGCAACAGCACCAATCTAGGGCAGACCATTCTGAAGTTGGCTTCCACTGCAACAAATTTGTGGATATGAGTAGTAAACATAGACATATTGAAAGCAGAGCAAACCTGGGAACTAGCTTTTTTTGGTGAGAGAGAGAGAGAGAGAGAGAGAGGGGGGGGGGGGGGGGGGGGGGGGAAGGAGAGAGAAATTCTCACGCGCTTTTTTTGGTGAGAGAGAGTGTGTGCACTCTAATTCTGAGATTTAACAGAGAAAATGGATGGAAACTGTTAAGAGGGACCTACGGTGCCTATTTCTTCAAACGTTGGAGATGTCTGGTGCTATTTTTTTAGGTTAGGGGCATATCCCTAACGTTTTTGAAACGTTGGGGATCTTTGATGCAATTATCCCTAAATTAATTAATTAATTAGGTCCGTTTGTAGATGGGTTCTAGTTGGACTAGAACTAGGGCTATGGTTAGTCCCGCTTATAAATATAAAGGCCACAACAAATAAAAAAAAAGAAGAAGTTTTTTCTTCATTACTTACTAGCACAAGCAAAAGACAATCAAATACAATTACTCTCAAAATGTTCCGCTTTCATTTGTTATTGATCGTAGAAGTCCAGATCTGTTTTTGCTGTGTGGATCACCATTGGAGGCTGGACAACTAGACAGCTGTAGTATTGAAGATCATACCTCTAACTAATCAGATAATCAGATTTCACGATATTCATCAAAGGTAAACTTCTATCACGAATTCTATCTATGTACAAGGTTCATCCGGCTTATAGGAATTGTATATTTGATTGTCTTTTACTTGTGCTAGCAAGTAATGAAGACAAAACATTTTTTTAATTTGTTGTGGCCTTTATATTTATAGGCAGTGCTAACCATAGCCCTAGTCCTAGTCCAACTAGAACCCACTAATTAATTAATCTAATTAATTAATTTGGTCTAATAAGCAATTAAGTTCGATCTAACTAATTGGACTTTGGACATTAATTCTTATATCTAGGTATTATACCAGGTCGAATACGATCGACAGGTTGAGGAGAAACCAACAAAAACTCTTAGAGGAAAGATATTATTGAAGGCTGAATAGTATCAGGAGACTCAAACACCTAACCCGAAGCTGAAGTAATAAACTGGATCCTGGTTCGTATACGTCATCCCTGAACTATAGAATAGAAGTATCAGGTATTATGATCACCCTCACAAGTCTAATGTGCACTTGCCTTTTGTTTCTAAAATGCCTCATCAATAGATAAACTTGGTTCAAATCTTCCTTAGCCTGATGCAATGTATCACGATGAGAAAGAAAATGATCTCTATCATGATCTAACTTTGCCTCGTCCATCCTACACTCTGTATCCCTAACCCTTTGAAAAATATTACCAAATATATGTTTATTCTACCAACGAAGGCCCAGTTTGAGCCTAAAAATCTTCTCCCATAGAGATGCCATTCCCGTAAGATGTGTAGGAAATGACCACTTATGGGATACAAAACTCTGAAAATTGTTATGCCTAGACCAAACATTGAGGAAACGAAAAGGACGAGGCCCCAAATCATCATCAGAAGACCACTGAATTAGAAGAGGCGAGTGATCAGAAGTGCTTCGGTTCAGATGTCGAACTGAAAATTGAGAATAAAATGAAGCAACCAGTGAGTTAATCAAAACTCTATCTAGACACTTCTAAACCCTCTCATTTGTCCATGTGTACTAATTGCCAAAATACCCTGCATCTGTCAAACTACAATCCATCATTATAACTACAAAGTCTGAAGTGCCAATATCACGAGTATTCCTACTAGTACGCTCACCATTGTGAGCGATTACATTAAAGTCTCTCCCAACTAGCCACGACCCATCTACAGAAAGGGATATCTGGTGAAGACCTGTCCATAAATCCTACGCCCAACCGGCTAGCAAGAAGTATAGATTAAAGTAATAAACAACAGCCTAGCTAATCTAGGATCTTTAACTTTAATATGAATGAATTGATTATGATCAACAATCGAAGTACAGTAGTCCCCAAATTTCAAAAACACCAAATCTTATCTGACTCATTCTCTAAGCCCACATCAAAAGAGAGAAATTGTAGGATAAAGTCAAAGTTCTTCCTCAAAACAAATGGCTCCAACACCACCAAAAAATATACCTGATGAAACTAAACCAATTTTTTAAGTCTTCTACGAGTGGCAATACTGCCCACACCTCTCACATTCCAATTGATAACACTCATAAAAGAGACTGGCTATGTGACAAAGCACATGTCTGACTATGAGTCGCCCATTAGACTGGGTACGTAATATCAGTAACTTTCAAATTTTTCTTTCTTTGCATTACAGTATAACCATCAGCCTCCTGCCGCTCATCCAAACCAACCAAGCCATCAGAAAAATTATTGCAAAAGTGCCACGCTGATGAACCTCAATAGGAAATGAGTCATTACCTGAAGAAATTGAAGTCTCAACATTCTCATGGAAAGTGAGGCGTGGACTAACAGGCGGATTGGTATCAAATGGCTCAATAGCCTGATTAGGTGATTAAATCTTAATAGGTACTAAGGAAATCACTAGCTCAACTGGTTTTGACAAATTGGATGTCTCTTGAGGAACTAACATCATGGGATCATAAACAACTGGACGTACTGGCTTTGAAGCCACAACAGTAGTAATAATATGAGAAAGTTGTTGTGTAGGTCCTACATGCACCACAGGAGGTGGTATGACAACTAAGGGCTGAGATGAAGAAGAACCAACAACTGGGACCCACTACCTATGAGCCTCATCAACAAATTCATTTTTCTTAACCTTTCCAACCCTATCAACAATAGTAGCTTGAACATCAACATGCTTAGGAGCTGGAGCAACAACAGGTTTAGGAGTCAGAGCAACAATAGGCTAGGAGCTGGAGCAACAAAAGGCTTAGTAGCCTGGATAACAATAGAATCTACTAGTGGGGCACCCACCTTGCACTGATCAATAATATGGTCCATATGAAGGCACTTAGTACAAAAATGTGGCAACCTCTCATACACTATTGGCTTCCAAAAATTACAGAATTTACCCCGATCAATCCAATCCTATCTAGGAGCTTATGTTCTAGATTCACCTCAAAACAAACATTGGCTTAACTAGGCCTCAATAAATTAGCAGTAGACTCATCAATCCTCAACGGCACCCCAACAATTTTAGATAAAGTAAATAAAAATTTTATTGCACGCAAATGAACACACAATAAAATGAACACACAATAAAGGAAAAGATATCCATATAGGAGCAATGGGGGTCTCAGCATCAGGATGAAAATCACATGTCTACTTAAGCATAGGCATAGGGCAACCCTCAATAAACCAAAGTGGTTTTTAAACAAACGACTATAATCATCCTCGTGTGGTAAGTGAATCAATATGTGCTTGTAATCAATAAGCCCAAGTTTAAAATAACCACAAAAGACAAAATTCTAAAAACTATTGCATACATCCACCATTTTAGGATTACAATGAGAAAATTTGCCAACGAGTGCGAACTTGAATGGCTCGGTGAGAGAAGCCTACACATCAGAAGAAATAACGAAGGCTGGCTCACCACGATGTAAATAAGGCTCTTTAGCCACAAACTGATGACAAGAAGAATCTGGAGAAGCCTGAAGGATAGAAGCAAATGACTTTTTCACACTCCGTTCAGTTGGAGAAATATTCTATCTACAGTGATAACAGCAGCATACATATTTCTACCTATATTCAACACTGACTGAGCTTCTTGAAGAAAAATATGTGGGCCCAGAGCTATCAGAGTTGAAAAATTAAGCAAATGGATGGAGCTGGAAAAAATAGCCAAAGGCAGGCGCGTGGCAGCCTACTTCCTGGCATGGGTGCATACGGTGTACCATCCATAGCTGGGTTACGCACCACCCGTGGCACGACCTCTTGTGTTGTGGAGGGTCTGCTGGCAGTGGGCACGTCTAGAGGAAGAGCAGGGATGTGGATGGCAGGGGGCCTGAATGGCCCTTGTGGAGGTGCGTGCAATCCTAGGTAGCAGTAGCAGTTGCGCTACCCTTGCCCGATCTTCTAACGACAGATGGTGGTCATCTAAGGTGGGTGCGTCGAAGAGAACCATCGGGTCAGACTCGGTTCATTGGGCAAGGCTGTGGGTTGACCCACACGGGTGATCTAGTTGCAAATCAGTGAGCACCACTCCTTGGACACTGAAAAAACCATCAGAATGTACGCCCGAGGGAGTCGCACCGTCTACGTGGTCGTCAGTAGACGCTCGGTCAAAGGAAGGGGCAGTGGTGACAGAAGGGGCTATACCTAGGATTGCTGCATGTTGGAGGGATTTGGGCAGCGTAGGGGCTGCGTGTGGTGGTGTTAGGCTGGGAGAAAAGGTGGCCAAGGATGGTTTCCCTTCATTGGAGTCCGGGTCCGGCAAGATAGGGGGCATGTCATGTCCATTCGGTGGCGGAATGTTGGAACGCCCATGAGGCTAATGTTTTTACCCAAAAATCTTCAAAATCACCTAAGGTTGTTGGAATTATTATTTGAGGATTATGGTTAAATGCACACTGCCTGATGGGCATCGTACCCGTCAAGACATGTATTATAACTATGCAATAAGGTATCATACTAGAATGGTCAGGGAATACATCCATACAGTATGGGTCTTGCACAATAAGGTATCATACCCATAGTGTTCGGTATAATACCCATACACATCAGAAATGAGAAAAATAAAATTAGCTAAGTTTTTGGGAGCGTCATAAAAAGTGCCAACAGACCTGGCCGATACTACTTGGCATGTGCCAACCCTTAGGACCTCCTTAAGAGCTATGGAGTACCAGTTATGAGAGTTTTTTAAGGTACCAGTTTTGGACATTTAGGAGGTGTCTGATTTTGAGTGGTTTTAGTAACGATTTTTAAAACAGTCAAATACATGCTTATGAATTTATTATCCAGCAACTCTAAATATTTTTTAAAAGAATAAAATTTTATATTTAACCATACATTAAAAAAGGTAAATATGTATAAATAATATAAGGTATGTAAAATTTTAAATGTTAATATATATTCGACTGCAGAAGTTTTTCAAAATAATTTAATAGCACATAAAAAATTATTTCTTGGAGAAAAAAATAAGGCAAATTGTGTGTTTGGAGAGAAAATGAAGAATGGAGTATGTATTTTAGGTTTATGGTAGATTTAGAAATAATTATTTTAGAGATAGTAAATTTGGAATATAATTTGAAAAACGGTCAAAACCCATAGATTTGGGAAAGGTGAATTTTGAGAAATATACACCAAATCACACTACATCGGTTTTGGGTAGTTTTTAAATCACTCAAAACAAATTCCCCAAAAAACTAACAAGCGCCAATTTTTCCAACCTTTCATAAATGTTACTGCCCAAAACTGGTCAAAACCAGTGAAAAAACCCAAGCGGACTCTTTGAGTGTATTCTCAATCACTATGCTGCCTGGTTACCTCCCAAAGAATTCCATATATGATTAGCGGCTCCATAATCTACAATCCAGGTATTAGTAGAATCAACCACTAAGCACGACTCAATGAAT
Organism: Forsythia viridissima; assembly: GCA_030279155.1. NCBI lineage: Eukaryota > Viridiplantae > Streptophyta > Magnoliopsida > Lamiales > Oleaceae > Forsythia > Forsythia viridissima. The sequence continues at coordinate 18,832,619 of CM059044.1, read as the reverse complement.
ATAGCATTGCCTTTACTTTGGTTCCCCTTAGCTAGGTAATTTGGGCAATTTTGCTTCCACTGACCTTTATGTCCACAAATGAAGCACTTCCACATTGGTCTACCATCGATCTTACCCTTTTTCTCCCTAGGTTTACCATTGGTCATTTTGTTATACCTTTTTCTCTTATGACGTCCATTGCCCCCAAAAGGCCTAGGATGAGAGGGATCTCTCGTCACAGTAAAATAATCTTCACTCTTGGCCTTAGGACAACCTCAGTACATTGGAGCTCCTTCATTAGTTTCGTAATAAACATGTTCATCTTGTGCAGGTTATAATCAACATTTAATTGTTGAAACATATCAAGAAGTGTCTTAAGAACAATGTCGATATAAGTCTCAGAATCAATGTTAGCTCCTAAACCTCTGCCACATTAAAGAGACCATTCATGGCTAGCATGTGGTCTCTCACAGATGTGCCTGGTTTTATGCAAAGATTCATAATGGCCTTAATGGATGCTTGCCTAGCTTGTCAGCTTTTATGTCCAAACATCTCTGAAGACTATTATGTCAAAAACAGTTGCCATGTTCTAATGTTTCTATTGTAACACATTTGACATAGGTGCCAAAATGTAACAAGGGGCCCTCTCATCAGAATAACACCACTTTTTATATAAATCTTTATGAGAATCAGTAGATTCATCAGTAGGGGTCATGGGACATAGTTCACTTATCATGTATTTGTGTTTTTCAGTAGTGAGAACAATGTTAAGGTTCCTTTTCCAGTCAACGTAGTTTCCTCCCACAAGTTGGTTTTTGTTAAGTATAACTGATAGTGGATTAAGCGACATTTTCTGTAAAATTATTAATTCACGTATTAATAAAATGAAAAATAATATTTGTATGATGCATGTATGTATGTATGCTAAATTTATATGGAAAACTATATTTTAATCAAAGACCTAAAACCCTTGCAACTTTTAACACACTCTCTTTATGAGGTCACTGTAGCTACCGGTTAGGTTAGGACCCTCCCACTCATTCTATTGAGCTAGGCATCTCATGCCACAATTAAAATAAGGATTGATTATTTTTTGTCTATGAATATTTTGTTGGGATATCTTTAGGAAGTCCTCCATATTTTCATTTATAAGTGTATTAACCTCCTTTAATAAATTTAAAAATATATGAAATAAATAAGATGTTATGATGCGAATCCACGAAGATTGAATCTCAGAACCCACAACAAAGATTGATAATGAACCCTAAGAAAGCTAAAATCAAGCCGTAAGACCTTGACCCGATGATTTCTTGAATCAAATAACCAAGTTTGAATGAATGCCACAAAGATTTGTGAAGTCTTTGATAAGTTTGGTTAGTTCAATTAAGAACAAGAAAGAAAAATTAATCTCACTTTAATGGATTCTCTCTATGATCAATTCCTTTATTTACAATGAGAATTGTTTATATATGCAAAAATCAATGAAATCTTAGTCTAATTCAAAAATATAACTAAAAACTTAAAAAAATAGTGTTCTAAACGAAAAAGGAAGCAAAATCTCAAAAATTCCCATATTTTCGAAATTATGCCTAGACGATCACCCAGGCTAAAGTATTAACTTTGGTTTTAATTTATGGTGTGGGGCGATCGCCCCATATTTTTCTTGACTGCATTTTGGTCTCCAAACTTTGAATCATGCTCATTTTGGCCCTTCAATCTTCCACTAGCCTCCAATATGCTTTTAATATGATCCTTAGTTTGAATCAAATATACTAAAGTTGGATCTTTCTTTGTCATACTCATTTTGAAGGTTGGTGTCTTGCTTGTTGCACTTTGGGTGTCAGTTTCGGCCCACGTATCTTGGACAAGACCTTGTATGGCGTCTTTGATCTTCTTTGCTCTTGATCTCATTATTTGCCCCCACTGAAATATGTAACGAGTCATTAGTAGCCGATCTGTGGTTCGCATCATGTTATCTTCAGGACAATCACCCTATTATCCTATTTTATAAATATCCTTTTATATATCCAATTCTATGGAATCTAAAATAACGTAGCCCTCCTTTAGGGAGACCAGTATAATTTTGATACGAGACAAATACGTATTTTTATAAACAATTGGATAACGGAGAAGGCCATGAGTTTATATATATGTGCATAAATCCTCTCCCACTTAATATTTTAAAAGTAATAAATAAATAATTAATTAATTAAATACTTATGGCCCATCCTGGAGAATAAACTTACAACAATAATTAAAGAATCACAATGGGCCACAAAACAGCCCAATTCTCTAATTACCTTTGCTACTCATGTGCTTGGTGGGTCCGACCAATCAATTTTAATTACCAATCTTTAAATAAAATTCCAACTTATAAAGATAAGCCTAAATCATAAAGATGAACCCAAAATCCAAAAATTAGCCCAATTATCAAAACCCTAATGTAACTACCATTGCTCCTACCAACTCCGTCCACTGCAGCAGCCGGTGTGGCTAGTGGTGTAGCAGCGACGATAGTCCCAAAAAAGGGGGTCGTCAATGCCACTTTATGGTGGGATCCCAGTAGTGCCTTTAAGGCACTGCCACCACCAATGGCAATGGCTGTTGGTCTGTCTGGACAAACAGTAGCGACGGCCACCCCAAAAGGGGCAGTCGCTACTGCTGTGGTCGCGGCAGGACCAAGTCGTCGCTGCCATTAGTGGCGGCTACACCTTAATTCGATGGGTCCACCAAGTATTCGACTCTTCCATTTTTTCGGCAACAAAGCTCCAGTTTCTTCAACTCATTTGTCCAATAAGCCAAGATTTACAATAATAAAAACAAGACTTAATGCCTTATGGCTTACAACTCTCTATTTTGAAAAAAAAAAAAGACTAATTATTATTATTACAAACCAAAGCTTATTCCAAGCAAATTACAAGAATATGATGAAGAATCTAAGGTCTTACATAAGTAAATACAAGAATCAAAGTAATTAATACAAGATTCACTTAACATATATAAGTAAATATTTTAAGCAACATGACAAACATCAAATAAGCCCTAACACCATCATAACTAAAATGCGTTTTTAACAAGATTTAAGCCTTAAATCATACTTTAAGAGTTCAAGAACTATGACTTTGATACCATTTGTTGGAAAGTGGCTATTATTCTAAATATGAATTAATTTTCTTTGAGAGAAATAATCAAAAAGATACGAACATTTTGAATTCCTAAAACATAATTGGAAACCGTCTGTCAACCTCTTAGCATTCTCCATTGTATCTCCTTAGATGCAATATTGAGAAAATTTTGATGTGTGCAAAACCCTAACCTTGGAAAGTGTGCCCTTAAGTGACCTATAAATTGGCCACAATTAGGGCAACACCTAAGAAGGTCAAATTACACTAATGTCCCTAGTGTAATCACAATAATATGTACTATATTTCCTTGGACTTATTGTAGTAGATCAATAAGGTCGTCAGACTATTGAGCTCAGATTTAATTGCCTATTAGAAAATCTCTCGGAGTGACAATGGTCTCAACTAAATAATTAGTGGATTTTCTTTCGCAAGGAAATAATCTGAAATCGTTTTGCCCCGATTCACAAAATAATGAGATCGATCTTCCAATCAAGATTTTACTCATTGGTACCTCAAAGAACTTGATCTAGCAATTAAATTTATATTACCTACTCAGGATTTATGTGACTCATTCGATGATCAAGTAGAGTCTTATTCCTAGAGATCATGAATAATTCGTCTACATGGTCACGTTCAATGTACATCGAATGCAATTTTATCAAGATAAAACATCCAACTTTATCTACCAATTGCAAGTGATGTGATTTTGATCACGTCGCAAATTGTGCCTTACTATACGCTACCATCAAGTATAAATTTGTAACATTTGGTATGATCATGTAGACTTAGATTAATAAATCAAATTAAATAAGCCAGTAAACGATAAAATCGCATTATAATTTATAGGAAAATTCGCAATTTTTGTCTCCAACATTTGTAGTTTGTTACTAATCTACATTTAACATTTTTTTTTTATCACCAGACATTCCTAACTTTTTATTTAATTGCAAATCACGTCCTTATTGATAGATTTTGAAAAAATTTCCCTTCTCTTGACAAAAATAAAAGAAAAAAATAAAAAAACAAAAATAAAAAAATTGCAAAAAAGTCCCATAACTTTTTAAAAAGTACAAAGTATGTTCTTCCTTACCCATCACCCATCATACCCCCACCCACCCCACCTCATCCCACTACAGCCATCACCTCCACCCCACCTCCTATACCCCATCACTAGTTGAAATTTGAAATACTTGTAGTGAGAAAATGATGATTGAAGTAGAAGAATAGTCACAACAATTCATTAAAGAAAAAGTCAATTGGACTCGTTCCGTTTTGGAAAAAAAAATTAGAATAATATTCTATGTTGCTGATTACAATTTATTTCGTGTTTACGAATTTTTGTCAAGTGTGATGGTTGTTGAGCTTCAGAGATATGCCTATGCCCATATCTTCAGCCGCCGGAACAAACCTTTTGGATGCCGAAACTCCACTGTTAAATGACGGCATGCATTGTTCTGTCGACTTCAAAGGCTGCCATGTTACCTAATCCATATCAGTGGTTGGAAGTCATCAAATTAATAAAACAAAAGCATAGGTTTAAAGTCTAAATAAGTGCACAAAACGCACTTATCATCACACATCCAACAATTTCATTAGATATCTATCTAAAGGCCCAGTACGGCATGTTAAGTTGGTTCCTATCTATTTTGTGAATGGATTCAAACTTCACACTACAAAGCATGGTTCAAATAAATCTACAATCAACAATGGAGTTTGTATAAAGGGTTGAGTCAACGAGTGACTACTATGATCTCTTATCTGAAATACTAATATTGGAATACCCTAGACTACCAATCAAACGAACGGTGTTGTTTAAATGTGAGTGGTTTGCTTTGACTCCAAATATTAGAATGAGAACGTAAAAAACAATATAATCTATGAAAGTAAACCAAGGAAGAAGATCCATGAAGTATGAATCGTTCATTCTGATTATGCAAGCAACACATGTTTATTTTTTGAGTTTGTAAAATTAATTCTAGGCCAGTTTTTGAAGTGCTGACATCGATAGAATAGTCCACTTCAATACACTCAGTGGCATTCCAAGAGGATGAAGTAGAAATTTTCTTAATTAGCTTTGTAGACAATGATATCACTAGGCCACTCAATGATCAAGATAGAACTTTGATAGATTTGGATTACGTGATGAGTTAGATAATGACTAAGATTCAAAAAAAAATTGATTGTACTCAGATTTTACATCCTAAATGTATTCATGTATATTTATGTGTATATGTCAGATAAAATTAATTGACCTACGTGTGTTAGAATATTGATATGTATGTGATTTTGGGTTGGACAATAGACGGAAAAATATATGTTTAATGTTTCTGGTTTTTCCATATAGTGATTGAATACTAACGAATTCAAATTAGCCACGGATTACCAACGACATGTCTTTGTCTCTAATTTGAATCTGTTAGTAATCCATCAACTTCAATATTCCATCGGTAAATATCACTAATTTGAATCTCTCGTTCAATATTCCGTTGATAATTTGTTGGTATATTACAGCCTAAATGTCCTCATACCATTTTATTCCTCTATTTTCTCACTCACCCTAGTTTCCAAACCCCGCCACTAACCTCCTGCCGCGTCTCGTCACTGGTGACTTATCTCTCTCTCTCTCTGCCTCCCACAGTCACCGCCTTCCCATTATTGCCGCCCGTTTACTCATCTGCTTCCCTTCTTGGCTACTACTAGGTAATTTGTTATCTGCTTTATTTTATTTTCATGCATATTAGTTAATTTGTTGTGAATTGTAGTTGGATGTGTAATTGATAAGGAATTGTAGTTGCATTTACAGTTTAGGACCAAAATGGTAGGATTTGAAAAGTTAGGGACTTGAATGACCTATTTAATATTCTTGAAAGACTTGAAATTAAAATATTATTCGGGGAACAAATTGTAGTTTAGGACCTAAATGAAAGGATTCAAAAAGTTAAGGACTGGAACAAATGATTTAAAATTCTAGAAGAACTTGAATTAAAATGTTAGTTGAGGAAAATTTTATACGACCTAAATGAAAGGGTTTGAATTTAGAGATTGAAATGAAAGATTTAAAATTTTGTAAGGACAGGACTAAAAATATTAGTCGGGGATAAATTTTTTAGTTTAGGACCATTATGAAAGATTTCAAAAAGTTAGGGTGAAGGGTTTAAAAATTGTGTAAGGATCGAAATTAAAATATCAGCCAGGGAGAAAGTTTGTAATTTTGGACCTAAATGAAACTATTCAAAAAGTTAGAGACTGGAATGAAAGATTTAAAATTCTTGAAGGACTTGAATGCACATAATGTAAACGAAAAAATTCGTAATTTTGGACCTAATTGAAAGGATTTGAATAGTTAGGTTAATTAATTAGTATAATTATTTTTTCCATGTTGTACAGATGGCTAGGGATAGAGGTTTCAGTCTATACGATAGCCCATTCAGCTTAGATATAAGTAGTACCGATATAGCCTCCACATCGGAGTTGAAAGCTTGATTGTCGTAGTCGGAGTAGTCCATGTACGGCTCCAACTAACACTACACCCAGTTCAAACACTGCTACAGACTTTAGTTTCGGGATGACTACGGACTGTCTGGTTTGTATCACCGTCACCCATTCTGTAAGTATTAAATTTTGTATTTATTTAGAAAGCAAATTTCTTTTAAATTGTTAATTTTAATTACTTGTTTCGATATTGTAACAAATTGGAGCTTTCCGAGACATGTTTTCAGAAAATTCAGAAGATATTTGAGGAATGACTCGACTCGGAAAGGTATACGTGGAAGAAGATCACTCCTGAGACGAATGAGTTTTACTTTGAGGAATTTAAGGTATATTCGATTTTTTTTATTTTGTAATATATTTAATATAATTTTATACGTGATATACTAACATGTAATGTATTGGTTTTATTGCAAAAGCATTACATATGATCACGCCATTGACACCTTATTCAAGATGGCCTGGCAAAGAAAGTGTCAGTTTATTACCAGGACATATTGAACGACGTGAAGCGGAAAGCAGTGAAGCTCACATTTATTTCTGAAGGTGGTATGGACTAGTTGGCAAGAACAAGTCTAGTCCCGAGTACACGAAACTATCATAGCAGAACTCTACCAATCATTGTAGTTGTGTGGATGGACGGCCATCGACACATATAGGTGGCTCGGATACACATGCTAAGCATCTAGTAAGTGTTTTATTTCATTTATATTACAAGACTTTAATTTTTACACGTGGTCCATAATCAAAAGTAACCGTTAGTTAATGAAAAAGACATTATGCCAGTTATGGAAAGTTATCTTAGAAGAAGTGCTATGAAGTAGTGGTCAGTTATGGACGAAAATTATGCAAATGGTGATCAAGGTATAAATGAGACAAAGCAACTGAAAAGAAGATCATAACAACTCTCTCACAAAGAAATATGAGAATTTATGTTTGAAGGTTTTGTTTTCTATTTACGAACCCTATAATTTTGTGTGCTTGTGCCCCTTTGGGGCAAGTCGTATAATATAGTTTTTCAATTCAAACACCCATTATTGGGACATTCTCTCAAAAATGTCTTGTTCCTTATACATCGTCTGTGTAATTTTTTAATTGTTAGCACGAATCAAACACGCGCGAAACAATTTGGCACGCCTGGTGGGACCTTTGGTGTTAGAAAGACTTGAATCATCATGCATCAAAAGAATTTCGGCAAGGAGCCAACAAACCAACAGTCTGTCCACTCTTTAATTGAGCAATTTGAGGGTCAACAACGTACTCCGGAGGTGAAAAGACCAAATGTTAGTTATTACGAGCCAATGACGGAGTTGAGCCCCTTTACCATGCGTGCATTACTAGGCGAACTCGCGCAAGACATGTTGAATAGGTAAGTTTACAAAACACTCATAATGTAGAAAGACTCACTCAAAATGGAAACAATCATGATGACAATATGGCCAAACAATTGTATATGTTGAACGAACTTATAAACAAAATGGTAGGACAAGTGTGTCAATCAAATCCTTCGGGAGTGGGAAATCACTTCCAAACTAGAAGTCTTGTAGGTAATGGCTCACCAATTGTAAACATGAGCCAGGGAGTAGAAACACCTCATATGGGATCATTCACATCCAACTTAGGGGGTGCTGGAACATCTAACATGGGAGTAGCCCTAATATAAGAGAAAACATTCAATAAATGGGACAAAATGCTACACGTGTTAACGATGGGGGAAACCCACATATCAATGGAAATAATGGGCCAAATAATGGCGCATTCATGTCCACATATCAATGGAAATAATGGACCAAATAATGGCGCATTCATGTCCAATATAGGGCCAAACCTTGTTAGGCCTCAGGCAATGCCATACATACATCAACCCATAGGAGTTCCTTTTGATCCTAATGCCATATTAAGAGATCAAATTGTAGAAATCATGCACGATCAGTTGGCTTTTGGAATTTGGCCAAAGTACAAAAAGTCTTACCCAGATTGGGTAGATCAAGCGTATCCTTGGCCTAGAGGTTATAAGGTGCCCAAATTTTCTTTGTTCACTGGCCTAGGAGAAGTATCCACCTTGGAACATATAGGGTGTTTCACATTGCAATGTGGTGAGGTTACTGACTTCCACAATATGAGACTATTCCCAAATTCATTAATTGGGTAGCCTTTTCATGGTTCATTAACTTGCTAGCAAATTCTGTCCAAACTTGGCAACAATTGGAATTATTATTTCACACCCAGTTTTACAAAACTAAATCAGAAGTCACTTTAGAAGATTTAGCAAATTTGCATCAAATGCCAAATGAACGGGCTAAATCCTTTCTTCAAAGGTTTAAAACAACCAAGAACAAGTGTTTTGTTCCCTTGTCTGAAAAAGAGTTTGTCAAAATTGCTCAAAGTTGTTTGAATTTTGATTTAAAAAAGAAGTTCCAAGGTAGGGAATTCTCTGATCTCTTTCAACTTAGCACGAATGTGATAAGATATGAGTGATTGTTAAGAGAGGAGGAACAAATGAAAAATTCTAGTAAATAGACTTGTTATAGAGACCCAAATTTTGACATCCACGCTATTGACACTAGTCAAGGTCAGGCCGAAACCGAAGTATATCTGGCCGAATTGGTCAAACGAGACACTTATACGTGCCCTATGTTGACCGAGTTAGAAGTGCCTATTAAGAATTAGCCAACAAAAGAAGAAAATAAAAAGGCTAGAACATTCTCAATTGATGTAACAAAAGCCGATGTAATATTTGACCGGTTTTATAATAATAAACAAATAAAACTGGGCAATAAGCATAAATTGCCAAACCTTGAGCAAACTAAGGGTAAAAAATATTGTAAATGGCATATTGCATGATCTCACTCAACTAATAGATGTTTGGTTCATCATCATGTGTTGCAGGATGCCATTGAATAAGGGCAAATCACCTTTAAATCAAAGAAGAAGATGGCAGTGGACGAAAATCCATTTCCATAGCCAATAGGTATCAATATGGTCATCCCAAATTTTGACAAGCTTTGTCTCTTGAAATTCAAGTTAGTAGTTGATGATGGGGATGACAAACTACGTCCCAGTGCCTTTGAGCATCTGAAAAGAAAGGATGTGGTGAAAGAAGAAGGGAGTCTATGTGCTAGGTGCCAGAAAGAAGTTGGCAAAGCTATAGAAAAAGTGGGAGCATATAGACAACAAACTCGCCCAGCTAACACTCCTAATTTTCAGCCATTTAGAGGGCAAGTAAAACTATTCAATGGGAGGTAATATGGCTCATTTCAGGGCTCCAAGATGTTCAGGCCACAACCTCATCACTCAAATGTGTAGCATTCATACAATCCTAGAGTAGGAAGAGCGACTCCATTCAATGAAATGACAAGAACCCAACAGAGACGTTTTCAAAGAAATTATGGGCAAATGGTGAGACAACAGCAGGGCATAGAATGTTCTAAAGCCACAAGTGAGATTAAAATGGTGAATCAAAATGTCCTTGATGACAAAAATAAAGAGAATTTTTTGCTGCCATTGTAAGCGAGAGCGAGAGTAACAATGGTGTTCTTGATTTTTTGAAAAGGGAAAAGTGTAAGTGCACAACTGTGAATAAGAAAGGCAAAAAGTGGGGTTTATATTGAGGAACGACGTGGAAAAATTTTCTCCAAGAAAGAAGCTCACTTCAGTGCTGCAAGGAAACGTCAAGGGATTTTTGTACTTTTTGAGATTTCAAAAGTTGTAGAAAAAGTGCAAAATCTTGAATATAGCAAATTTAATGATTAACATAAATTCAGCCATATTAGGTGATAATTGTTGATACATAAAATATTCCCAACATAAAGGCCTAAAATAGGATATCCAAACATGAAGCTTGAGTGAATTATCAAGACAAGGCATAGAATTTCCCAAGCATGTAAAAGCCTAAACGACAGGGTGAAATGGGGCAAGGCTTGGGCGAATGATGCAATAACTGCATCGCACAGCTAATGGAGTAGTTTTACATGTGGCCCATAATCCAAAGTAACCGTTAGTTAATGGAAAATACATTATGGCAGTGATGGGAAGTTATGAGAAGTTATTTTGGAAAAAGTGCTATAAAGTAGTGGTCAATTATGGGCAAAAATTACACAAATGGTGATCAAGGTATAAATGAGATAAAACAATTGAAAAGAAGATCAGAACAACTCTCTCAAAAAGAGATGTTTGAATTTACGTTTCAAGTTTTTGCTTTCTATTTACAAACCCTGTAATTTTGTGTAATTACGCCTCCTAAAAATACATCCACGTGGCCTAAGACAAGTAAGCCCCACACAATGATTCAGCCATAAAATAGGTATACCTAGAGACACGTGGAGGACGCCTTAAAGATTATCCAGATCGCTCTTGACGGAGGCAGTCCAGAAATTCCACGATAGCCAAACCACTCCAACTGATTGATAAGATAGAACTAAGATGTCACTGTTCGCCTGACATAAAAGAGAGTGTAAGAAGGGATAAGGCGGCTGTCTGCAAATCCAGAGTCAGACGCAAAAGAGAATAGCGACACTGACAGTTTAATGGGACATGAGTTAATCACTCACTCAGAAATCTAACTCAAATCAATTAAACTTTAGAGGTATATAAGAGGAAAAAGAACAAAAAAGAAGGTAAGTATTCTGAAAATTAGCTTTCCCATCAGTTTTCTCTTAAATTCTATCAGTCCGACTAAAGCATAAATTCTAATTTGAGCGTCAGAGTGCATACAGCAACCTCCTCGGTCGCCTATGCTAACTGACAATCTTGGTGTTAAGTGTGCAGAAATTTCATAGCTGGAAAGAAAGAAGACACTTCAGTGCTGATTATAGATCCGATTAGGATTTATTGTCAACATTTTGGCTCCATTTGTGGAAAACAAAACAAAACCACGAAGAAACACATGAAAAAGCATAGCCACGCAAGAATGAAGAAGATGGGATACTAAATTTGAAGAGACAAAAAACTAAAGTGTTGAAGATTTGAAGTTGTGATAAATTTTCCTTTGAACAAAAGGAGAAATTTCAGTTGAAGATTTGAAGTTGTGAGAAATTTTCCTTTGGACAAAAGGAGAAATTTTAATTGAAGATTTGAAACCGCGAAATTTCTCTTTGAATGAAAGGATAGACATTTTATTTGAAGATTTGCAATTATAAGATTAACCTTGAAAAAGGCAAAATCTTACCCATATTTGGGCAGATACAAAGTATTCCATTTCAGAAACAAAGAAAAGCCTTATCCCGCATTCGGGAGGTTATAATTTCTAATTTCGCTTTGTACAATATAAAGAAAGAAAAAATCACAAACCACCAGTTATTTTGAACAAAAATAACGCAATAAGTGATAAAGATGGAAACACTAGTACTAGACAAACCGGTGGACAACCAGAATGAGATAACGGAAGAGCCTCTGAGGTTGCACTACCACACAGGAGTGGAAGGCGTTCTAGAGCACGCAATATGGAAGTCATGGTAGAACAAATGCTGGAAATGCAAAGACAACAGGCTGCACAAGCTGCTGCCTTAAATGCATACTTACAACAGGGACTTATGCCCTCTATACCACCTGCATATCCACCTTACTAGCCCCAAGAGTACAAGTACCAATACAGCGAAGAAGAAGAATGCCCATACTTATATACCTCATTGGAAAGACAAGGAGCCCCATTTCGAGGAAATGATGAAAGGGATCTACCGTAATACCCATATTACGGATACAATGTGGAAGGGAATTATGGAAACCCAAATTTTCCTCCTAAATACTCTCAAGAGCTAGAAACCTCAAAATGGTCCAGGGTCTTTAACCGTTTGGGAAGCAGGCCTCCTAGAAATAGGAGGGAGAGGTGGGCGGTGGCTGCCGCTGCCGCAAATGCATCCCAAGCACTACACATACCCATGCCATATCAATATCAAACTGCGTAGGATCTCGGCATAAGACCGGTTTACGGACCCAATGATGGATTAGGACGGACCCAACATGTCTGCTCTCCTCAAATAATTTTTTTGCCCCAACTCTGATCCTATGAGATGGATGATGATGAGGAGACAGATCATTTCTTAGAAGGGATACAATGATGTAAAGTCCCTCGTGATTTTGAAATGCCTGCAATTGGCAAATACACTAGCCGAGGCGATCCGAATGATCATCTTCTAAATTACAATGCCAGCATGGGAATTTTCAGAGCCACCCCCAACACTAAAATGCAAAGCATTCCCTCTGAAATTGGAAGGAAGCGCACTTAGATGGTACAAGAAGCTACCACCCAAAAGCATTCATAGTTGGAAAGATCTAAAAACAACCTTCAGGAATGGATTCGTATCATCAAAGCTTGGCCAGCTTCCAGTCCAACTACTGCATGACCTAAGGCAAGGAAAACATGAGTCGCTGAAAAACTACTTAGCCCAATTTACAGAGGAGATGCACAACTGTGAAAATATCACAGAAGTAGAAATGTTCTTGGCCTTTAAAGGAGGTATAGAAATGAGAAGCATGTTCTGGAGATATATTTGAGCTGAAAGCCCAGGGACTACATTGCGTTAGTAGACATTATGAAAGAAAAAATCATATCAGATGAAGTGGCTATAGCCAGGGACAATCATACCCAACTATGCTATGGTCATGGGATACATGCAAATGCCAAATCATCCGATGACAACATGCGACGCAAAATCGAGTGTCGACAGGGGACTCATCAACGTCCCTTCCTTAGAACCAGATCCAGTTATGCAGCATAGATCTCTGAAGCAATCCCTAACATGCACACTGGCTTGCATACCCACAATCAAGGGATGACTACTGGACAAGTAGGTCCTAGAAAACCTAAAAATCCATTCACTGGCCCATATTGTGCTTATCATCAATTCTATGGACACATCATCAAAGATTTCTGTGACATACAAATGCTGGTAGAACAAAAAACCCAAAAGAATGATTGAACCTCTCCTGAGGAAGTCGAGGCAGAAACTACACACCGTTTCAGTTCAATGAGTTGCATCGCAGACGACGACAGGAGCTAGAAATAGCAGGTCGAGAAGAGAGACAGAATCAAGAGAGCATGGTTGGAGTAATGATAGAGAAAACACCCGAGGGGTAGGAGTGCCAAAAGGGGATCAATCTCCACTACCAGCCCAGCAAGCCCTCATAAGAGAAATTGACACTATTATTAGAGGTCTCCACCCCAGCGGAAGCTCCAATAACTCACAGAAGAGATATATCCGAGAGGCCAAAGAGCCTGCAAATGTAAACTACCACCTACATACTCACCTATTGGGAATAGGGAGTAACGATCCCATTACCTTCATTCTCTCTGATACCGTAGGGGTACATTTTTCTCATAATGACGCTCTGGTTGTCCGACTGATCATGGCTAGAAATGGTCTGGGAAAAATATTGGTCAATGACAGAAATTTCGTCAACATTATTTATAGAGCCTGAGAAAATTTTTGGGATTCATGGTGAACCAAATGGGTATTGAGGTAAACCCCAAAAAGATTAGGGCGTTACTTGAGAAGAACCTCATCGGACCCCAAAGCAGATGCAAAGTCTGACGGGTAGGATAGCTGTTTTAAGCCGCTTCATCTCAAGGTTAACTGATAGGTGCCTACCCTTCTTCAAAGCTTTGAAAGGGAAGAAAAGATTCGAATGGACTCCCGAATGAGAGGACGCTTTTCAAGCCTTGAAACATTACTTGGAGAAAGCCTTCAAACAAAGAAACTCTAATGTTATACCTAGCCGTCTCAGAAGAAGTTGTTAGTGCGGTCCTCATCAGAGAAGATGACAGCAACCAGTGCCCCGTCTATTACGCAAGCAAAGTCCTTTTGGATGCTGAAACACGCTATCCAGATATGGAAAAACTAGCTTTGGCCCTCATCGTATCCTCCAAGAAGCTCCGACCTTATTTCCAGTCACACACCATATGTGTACTGACTACGTTTCTCCTGAAACAGGTGTTATAGAAACCTGACGCGTCTGAGAGACTGATGAAGTGGAAAATAGAGCAAAGCCAGTTTGAGATTCAGTACCAGCCCTGAAATGATATCAAAGGTCAAGCTTTAGCTGATTTTGTAGCTGAGTTTACCCATCCTTTGGAGGTAGAGATGGCTGACCAGACTAGACCCTCCAAACTTTGGAACCTATTTGTGGATGGATCGTCTGTAGAAAATGGGTCTGGGACAGGCATAATGCTGATTAGACTGGATGGCCACAAATTGCACAGTGCCTTGCGCTTCGGGTTCAGAGCCTCCAACAATGCTGCAGAATACGAGGCTCTCCTAGCTGGTATGAGATTAGCGAAAGCATTATCTAGACTATAGTTGAGCATAGCAACTCCCAGTTGATTGTCAGCTCGGTAAATGGAAATTTCGAAGAAAATGACAAGAATATGGCTTCTTATCTTCAGAAGGTCCAGAACTTGATACCACATTTTGAAGGTTTAAAATTAATCCAGATCCTCTGAACTGATAATCACAGTGCCGATGCACTACTGGCTAGTAGCAATGATGTCGATCTCCTCGGATGTGTCCAAATTGAGTTCCTTCCCAAGCCTACTACTAAACAAGATGATGATGTGTTCTTTATCGAGAAAAGAGATTCATGGATGAGGTCCATCTTCTCATATTTAATGGGGCAGATCATGCCCGAAGATAAAGATGAGGCACAGAAGGTCCAGAAATTATCGACGCAATTTGTCATACAAGAAGGGATGATCTACAAAAAAAGGTTATTCTTCCCCCCTTCTTAGATGTGTTGGGCCTGATGAAGTATACTACATTATGAAAGAAATCCACAAAGGGACATGCGGCAATTACTCTGGAGCAAATACATTGGCTCATAAGATCCTTAGACAAGGGTATTATTGGCCTAATCTTAAAAATGATGCACTTGAGTTTGTACGCAAATGTGACAAATGTCAGCGCTTCGCCTACATGCACAAATAGCCTCCATGAGAATTGCAAGTTGGATCTAGCCCTTGGCCTCTCGATAAATGGAGGATTGATATAATCGGACCCATGCCCCGGGACCGAGGTAATCACTGTTATGCAATCCTGGGTATCGATTATTTTACTAAATGGGTAGAGGCTGAACCCGTGATGAAAATCATAGAAGCCAATACTTCCAAATTCATATGGAAAAATATCATTTGTCAATTTGGTGTGTCCCGCTCACTTGTTTCAGACAACGTAAAATAATTCAGAAACTGCCAAATCAAAGAGATGTGCAACAATCTAGGGATAAGGCATCACTTCTCGTACCAACACATCCCCAAGCTAATGGTCCGGTAGAGGCCATGAGCAAGACCATAAAATAAACTTTGAAAAGAAGTTAGAATCAGCGAAAGGGGCTTGGGTAGACGAGCTGCCTCAGGTGTTGTGGGTGATACGTACCACCACCCGAACAGCCACCGGCGAAACTCCATTCTCTATGGCATATGGTTTGGAAGAAATTTTTACGGTAGAAATCAGAGTTCTTTTCCATAGGAAAATCCATTTTGATGAAATTTCCAATGAAAATTCTCAAAAAGCAGAGTTGGACCTTCTCCAAGAGCAGAGAGACGATGCACAAGTAAAACTAAGGCGTTACCAACAAAAGATGACTCGTTATTACAATAAAATGGTAAAAGTCCTCTCATTCCAAGTAGTGGACTGGGTCCTGAGGAAAATATCCATTGCTACATAGGAGTCCGGTACAAGGACCTTAGGCCCTAACTGGGAAGCTCTTTACAAGGTTATAAGCGAAGCGGTCCCGGGGACTTACGTGTTAGAAGACCAGTCAGGCAAGCGATTACCACACCGGAGCAGCTTCGTAGATATTATCAGTAAAATCCTAAGTGCTAGCAATATAATATTTTATAAGTGCTAGCAATATAATCTTTTAAAATTTTACATCTATGAAACACGGAGGTTCGGTCAATTGGCTCTTTTGAACCTACAACATGAATTTATCTCTTCACTTAAACTCTCTCCAATTTCGACTCCTGATACGCCTCACATGGGATAGCTCATCAGAAACGAGACATATTGAAATTATTGATCTCAAGATTTACTCGCAGATTACAATTTATGTCAAATGGCATAATAAAAATTCAGTAAAAATACACCAGCAAACATTGAAACAAACAATGTAATTAAACTTCTCCTTTATTGGATGAAATGAAAAACAAAGTACATATCGAGTAAAGTGAAATTAAAAGAAAATCCTATTACCCTACCGCCTCTTTAGGGTCCGCACAAAATAGGGCACCTAGACAGGTAACTCTTACTTAATCATCACTAATTTCATCCATGCTCCACCTCTTGCAGCACTTGTTGGGTTATTAGCAACGTAAACATGGCTTCACCACGATAGTCTATCATGGTGAAATCAGACTTATGTTGTTGATTATCCAGCATCATCTTGAAATTCGCCATTCATTTCGAAACCAGATGTGAAATATCTTGTAAAGGGTCGTAATCCAAAGTTAGCTCACTATCTTCACGAAATGTCCTACCTTGCTTTAATCTTGCAACTTGAAACTTCATGAATTGTTAGAGAATAAGAAAGGTCAAAACTGGAGTAGAACAGTTCGTGAAGTAGAATGATATATACAAAATGAAGCTAAGCACAAAGATTTCTGTTGATTTATATAGAATCCAGATTTTGAGCTGCTTAGAGGACACCAAGCGGCAACCTAGCATTAAAGAAACACGTTACTCAAAAAAGAATGTGAACCATCGTTCTCTTGAATAATGAAAATGCCACCATCAATGCATTGAATAACTGGTTATTTAAATGTGAATGCAACTCTTTGAATTTTGTAAAAAGGCTGCACCATCAATGCGGTTGAAAAGTGATTACCCAGACTTAAACGTAAAACACGAATACTCAACGGATTCACACAACAAAAGTCAAAAAAATAGAGTTAATGTTTCACTCAAAATTGAACATTTCAAAAGCTGACAAATAAACACCAAAATCCTGTCCTAGGCCTCTTTGGCAGGAGGTTGGTCTGCAAGACCTTCAGCCCCATCGACAGAAGGTTGATCAGCACCATCTTCGACTTCTTCAAAGATATGATAGTCTGCCTCAATAGCAAAAAGGTCTAAGTTAGGATGCAGCTCCTTCACTTCAGTCAGCACTTGTCGGGCCCAGAAGTTGACAAAGAAGGCCTGGAGGTTCTCATAGTATGGAGTAAATTCGAACTGACTCCTGGAGTTTTCGACTCCTACCTTCACTGCTTCTTCAGTGTTCGCCTTGAGGCTAAGATTCTCACTCCTCAGAGATTTAGTCATTTCCCCCAGTTGACAAATCTTATCCAACAACCCATCTCTTTGAGCGTTGGCCTCCTCCAACTGGGTAATCCTACCCATCAAACTCTCCCTCTGAGCATTGGCCTCAGCTAAAGCTTTGGCCGTGATTTCCTGGACCTGATTGGCCAAGTAGGTCCTCTTTGAAAATTCAGCCACATTAGACTTTGTTACCTCCAGGTCATTTTTAAGTTGGTCCATTTCCTCTATCAGGGGTTTCAATTCCTTATTCGCTTCGTTAAGAGCACCCTGAAACCATGCAGCTCGCTCTTTATAGTGATCCCGATCTTTCATAATGCTTTCAGTGTTTCAGAGAGCAGTGGCCACACTTCGTTTTTTCAACTCCAAATCACTAACACTAGCCTCTACTTCCTCAATGAATACCAGAGATCGAGCAATAAGAGCCTTAGCCGCATTTAGCTTCTCTTCGATAGATGATCTATCAGAGTAAGCAGCCCAACCTTCCGTCCAGAAAGAGTCAACTGAAGTTGTTGTCCTTCAAAGATGGGTTGGTAACAAATCCAACACATCATAGCTGAGCTCAGAAGGCCTCTTCTGAAAAATCTTCTTGATATGCATTGAATGATCGTAACCCCCTTCTAGCTCAGCAACCCCCTCTTCCTCAAGAACTACGGGGACTCCGTCCCCATCCGTTGCCACATTTTGCGAAGATCTAGAGGAGGCAGTACGTGGCCTTCTAGCTTTCGTAGAAAGTCCCATTCTTCCAGGACCTCCAAGTCATCATCATCCTCCAAGGGCCGTTTGGAGGACCGCCCTACATCCGAACCGGCCCCTTTAGCTTTCGCTTCCTCTGATTTCTTAGCACCCACTTCTTATTTTTGCACCATGATTTGCAGACCATGTGGTGAAGCGGAAGGGACTAGAATTGTTTGCTTTGGGTCAAAATGAGCCATATGAGCATCTTGGCCCTTCTCCCTACCCTTGAGGCTAAGTCCAGCAAGGATCTTTTTCTGATCATTATCCGAAGACTTCTTTTTCACCACTGGAGGGATCCTCTTGGCAGCTAGACCGACCAACACAATCTTGGGCAATGAGCTCGACCCTAAAATACCCACGATAGTCCATTAGCGGCTTCAAATGCAAAAAATAAATAAACGAGGCCCTTTATACACAATAACGATTACCTTGCTTCTTCATCAAATTGTGTTTCACAAAAAAGTGATCCGAGCCTAAAACTCCATAAAATTTCCCTTTATAGGAATACAGCTGGCCAATCGCAGCCAAGTCCTTCTCAGTCAAAAAGAATTATGGCACATCCCCGACAAAAAAATAAATCCAATGAGAATTATGTACAAAACTTATGTACAAAGAAAGGAGACCTGTAAGTAGTCTACTACATTGGGACAAAATATTGAACTAAGACTCACGCCGATGTGAAATAGTCTGGGGCATTGTGATTTTAGGGACTGGATCAGAAGAGAAACACTAACAGTCCCTAGTTGCCCATAAACACTGGTTCTTCCAATGTTTAATAGACGAATGATGTTCGGTGATGACAGGGCCATGAGTCCCCTTAGGGGTCAAATAATATCAATCCTTAACCCCTTCTGCTGGCTCTCCATCTCTCTTTGGACATTTGTTCAATTTAAACAAGGTATGGAAAACGTAGAGAGGAATGGGGTAGTCTGGACTGACTTCCTGCCAAATAAGCCAAGTGCCTACAGCCTGGGTCCAGAAATTAGGAGAAACTTGGTAAGGGAATACATTGTAGGACCTAAGGATAGCTCTAAAGTTAGGATGAATGGGCAACCTCATCCCACAAGCGAAGGCATCTCTCATGATAGAAACATGCCCCTTGGATGGACTGCTTGGTCTATCTGCTTTGCTAGGAAATATTAATCTAACCCCATCTGGCACCCTATAAAGGTCCATAAGTTTGGTAAAGTCCACGGAGCTCAAATTAGAATGGTATTGATTACATGTCCAGCTCCCTGGATCGGAGTCAGGGTCCTCGTATCCTCTTGACAACTCTCTGATGTGCTCTATCTAGCCCTCTACTAAATCCATCTCATTGGGGTCCAATCCTAGATTTACCCTATGAGTCTTAGGAGTAATGGATTCTCCTGACACCTCTCTAATGTACTCTATCCAGCCCTATACTAAATCCATCTCATTGGAGTCCAACCCCAGATTTACCCTATGAGTCTTAGGAGTAATGGATTCTCCATCATCCCCAGACTCTATTACTCTAGAGGGACCAGCTATCCTTTTGCATTTTCTTTGCCTTGCGCTCTCTTCCCTTTGCATCTGCAAGTCACAATTCCTTAACAAATTCAAATATAAACCCAAGTCCCCAAGCTTTGGATCCCTCCTACGGCTCCTCCGCTCCAGCGCACAATAATAAACCAATCCAGTCAATATAACAATTGCCCAAATTTGGTCCGGTGATCCAGGCTACATCTCAATAAACCATTGGCCTCACATAAATGATAAAGTCCAGGGCTTAGGGGACTGAATGTTACACCTCCTAAAAATACATCTACGTGGCATAAGACAAGTAAGCCCCACACAATTATTCAGCCATAAAATAGGTATACCTAGAGACACGTAGAGGACGCCTTAAAGTTTATACAGGACGCTCTTGACAGAGGCAGTTCGGAAACTCTACGATAGCCGAACCACTCAGACTGATTGATAAGATAGAAGTAATACATCACCGTTAGCCTGACATAAAGAAAGAGTGTAAGAAAGAATAAGGCGGCTGTCAGCAAATCCAGAGTTAGACACAAAAGAGAACGGCGACACTGACAGTTTGATGGGACATGAGTTAATTACTTACTCAGAAATTTAACTCAAATCAATTGAACTTTAGAAGTATATAAAAGAAAAAAGAACAAAAAAGAAGGTAAGTATTCTGAAACTTGGCTTTAGTATCAGTTTTCTCTTAAATTCTATCAGTCCGACTAAAGCATAAATTCAAATTTGAGGGTCGAAGTGCATACAGCAATCTCCCCGGTCGCCTATGCTAACTGACAATCTTGGTGTCAAATGTGTAGGAATTGTTAGGAATTGAAGTATACATGTACAACAGAAATTAAATGTTCAATTCCTATAAGCCCGGATCAACCTTGTACTTAGAGAGAATATGTGATAGAAATTTACATTTGATGAATATTGTGAAATCTGATTTCTGATTAGCTGGAGGTGCGATCTTCAATACCACAATTGTCCAATCCGACCTCCAATGGTAATCCACACAGCAAGAATAGATCTGGACTTCCACGATCAAGAACAGATGAAAGCAGAACTTTTGGGAGAAGTTGATTGGGTTGTCTTTTGCTTGTGCTAGCAAGTAATGGAAAACAACTCCTACGTTTTAATTTGTCGTGGCCTTTGTATTTATAGGTAGGGCTAACCTTAACCCTAGTTCTAGTCAAACTAGAACCCATCAACAAATGGGCCCATTTAATTAATCTAATTAATTAATTTAGTCCAATAAATAAGTAAGTCCGACCCAACTAATTGGACATTGGACATTAATTCTTACAATCTCCCACTTGGACAAGGTCCAACTCCAGATGCTCAATTCTTACTTTATGTGTGTGACCCATTAGATTCCCATTCACGATGGCAAACACAGTGATATTCTCATCGATTCACTGAGATCGATCAATTCACGTCATCGTCCAAGATTGACATCTAGCAATGTGTCAAGGCAATCCATGTGAAGGAAAATTTCATGTGGTATGACAGAACCAATAAATGTGCAGTTACCATAGAAATATAATCCATTCATCAATATAACCCAATTGGTTAAGAGATATGGATCAGCGTCAATTTCATTTCAACCAATTATATTATTGACCTCAACTCTTTGTTGATCTAATATAGTTATGATTGAAATATTTTCAACTCATAACTCCACCCCAGCCGAGGAAATTTATATCAACTTAAGTAGGCAAAATACAGGTTATATTCTCCTACTTTTCAGGAGTGACGAATTCTCATATTGGACATTCACAACCTTCATATGATTCTCACTATACCCGTACGACGTCTTCCTGGTAACTCAAATCTTCGAGCCCCATCAAACGCTCGCCAAAGTATAGTAGTCCTCACATAAGATTCTATGATGTCCTCAAGTCAAATGACCAAATCCACAACCGCGCATTAAAGATTTACCACTGACGTTTGGATAGTTATCCATGTGGAATTTCTAGGCGAATCATCCAATGTCATGTTCTCATAACAATGCATTCGTGTGTTCATTCAGATGTCCCTCTACATCTTAGCTCGTGAGATTAGCTACTTTCTTCAAAAGAAATGCAACACATGCTAGTCTATCTGCAATAATGATATCCGTATCTCATTATTACTATAACTAGGGATATTTCAAGAATAAGTTACTTATAACTTGTATCTCACAATCACAACACCTTGTGATTAACAAGTTATTATGAACTTTTCTTCGGACTCTATTAGTTTAAATAATAAAATTTAAGAATAACATATCTGCCATTTAAAATATAGATAAACATTTAATTAATCAATTTGTTCATATACATCAATGTCTAACAAAGAGTATATCACAAAATGTCTTATACAAACTAGATCCAGTCACTCATGTATTATAATACTATCAAATTTAGCATGACTATCATGCTTGTGCTGGGACAACAACATTATCAAAGGATCTGTTACATTATCGTCTGTCGAGACCCGTTCTACTTTATGTCATTTATTAATATTATCTCTCTGATGAGATGATACTGTCTCAATATATATCTGGATCATTGATTACACCTCTGTTCCTTCGCTTATGCGATAGCTCCATTATTATCACAATACAAATTATTGGATCAACAATACTAGGAACTATTTCAAGTTCAGTAATGAACTTCTTGATCCAGACCGTTTCTTTTGCTGCTTCTAAAGCAGCTATATATTCGACTTCTATAGCTGAATCAGTGGTCGTTTCTTATTTGGAACTTTTCCAACTGATTGTACCACCATTTAGAGTAAATATATATCTGAACTGGGATTTGTTATCGTCTTTATCAGACAGAAAGATGGCATCGACATAACCTTGAACTCTAAGTTCATTTTTCTCCATACATCAAGAACATGTCTTTAGTCTTTCTTAAGTACTTAAGGATGTTCTTGACTACGATTCAATGTTTCTCACCAGGGTTCACTTGGAACCTTCTTGTGACACTCAAAGCATATGAAACATCTGGTCGAGTACATAGCATGTCATACATGATAGATCCTATTGCTGATGCATAAGGAATTCTATCCATGCGATCTCTTTCAATTTGTGTCTTTGGACACATCTCTTTTGAGAGATAAATCTCATGCCCGATGGGACAAAGTCTTCTCTTGGACTCTTCCATACTAATCTTCTCAATATTTTATCTATGTACGTAGATTAAGATAGGCCAAGCATTCTATTAGATCTATCTCTATAGATCTTTACTCCGAGAATGTACGCTGCCTCTCCCATATCTTTTATGGAGAAATTTTGGATAACCACAACTTTACTGATTTTTGGCATCAAGGACATCTTTTCCTAATAATAGTATGTCATCCACGTACAAATTTAGAAATACGACTTTGCTCCCACTAACCTTTTACACACACATAGTTCATCTTCATTCTTGATAAAATCAAACATTTTGATTGTCTTATCAAAATGAAGATTCCAGCTCTGAAAGACTTGCTTTAATCCATATATGGATTTATGTAGTTTGCATGCCTTGTTTGGCTCTATAGATTCAAAACCTTCAGGTTGTGTCATGTACACATCCTCGCTAAGATTTCTGTTAAGGAATGCAATCTTGACATCCATTTTCCAGATATCATAGTTATGGTATGCTAATATCGCAAGCGGAATCCGAATTAATTTAAATAGGGCTACTAGTGAGAATGTTTCGTCAAAATCAATCTCTTGTCTTTACTTGTAACCCTTCGCAACCAATCTTGCCTTGTAAGTATGAACATTACCAACCATGTCGACATTTTTAATGTAAACCAATTTACAGCCTATAGGTTTTACCCCTTTAGGCGGGTCAAGTAAGGTCCAAACCTTGTTTTCGTACATAGAGTTCATTTCAGATTCCATGACTTTCTACCAATCTCTGTTAGTCAACATTTGACTTTGATTCTACGTAAGTAGTAGGTTCATCTTCCTCGATTAGTAATACATTACTAGTAACCAGGAGATCGTATCTCAGAGGAAAATGAATGACTTTGCTCAACTTACGCGGAGCTAGTGTGTCATTGGGAACTGGTGGTTCCCACTTTCTTAATCTGTGCTTCATCAGATGCAAGCTCAGCCATTGGAACATCTAATTGGTCAATTTTATTTGTAGTTTCTTGAACCTCTTCAAGATCTAAATTGCTCCTACTGTCTTTTCTAAGAATACAGCAAGTCTCGATATGATGACCTTCATCTCAATGGAATTGTAAAAATAGTATCCAACATTTTCTCTTGGATACCCCACAAATAAATAATTATCAGATTTAGCTCCTAACTTATCTGGTTCAACGCGCTTCACATAAGCGTCGCATCCCTAAACCTTCATTTATGAAAGATTATGTATTTTTCCTTTTCCATAACTCGTATGGAGTTTTATTGACCGATTTAGATAGGACACGGTTTAGTGTATAACATGCAGTGTTAAGCGCATATCTCCAAAACGATTTTGGAATAAATGTACGACACACCATTGATCCCATTCTTCCAAAATTAACGCAGAAAGGTTGAAAGCCTAAAATCGTTTCATCAAGTCCGGCGGCGCATACATCTTGTTTGCAGTAGCACGTCGGTGGACAATCCACCGGCGTACACTATCTCTGCGCGTCGAACATCTACTGTTCGACGCTGCAGTAAAGGCAGCGCAACTGCTGTGCGTCGAACAGCTGTTGTTCGACGCCGCAGTAAAGGCAGCGGCACTATGGGTTACCGGTGTGCGACCATTCGTCGGTCACCGACGACGGTTGCTTCCAAAACCTTTTTTTTAAATTTAAAATAAAATTTGAATCATATTCAGATTTCTATAAAAAAAAATCACAATTTTATTTACTGTCAAAACTCAAATCAAATTAATGCAACAATAACAATTATTGTTGGATTCATTAAAACATTCTAACGAATTCTAACAAGTAACAAGGTATGCTCTGATACCACTGTTAGGAATTGAGGTATACATATACATCGAAAATTAAATGTTCAATTCCTATAAGCCCAAATCAACCTTGTACTTAGAGAGAATTCGTGATAGAAATTTACCTTTGATGAATATTATGAAATCTGATTTCTGATTAGCTGGAGGTGCAATCTTCAATACCACAACTGTCCAATTGTCCAGCCTCCAATGGTAACCAACACAACAAGAACAGATCTAGACTTCCATGATCAAGAACATATGAAAGCGGAACTTTTGGGAGAAGTTGATTGGGTTGTCTTTTGCTTGTGCTAGCGAGTAATGGAAAACAACTCCTACGTTTTAATCTGTCGTGGCCTTTATTTTTATAGGTAGAGCTAACTCTAACCCTAGTTCTAATCAAACTAGAACCCATCAATAAATGGGCCCAATTAACTAATCTAATTAATTAATTTGGTCCAATAAATAATTAAGTCCGATCCAACTAATTAGACATTAATTCTTACAGGAATTTCATAGCTAGAAAAAAAGAAGACACTTCAGTGCTGATTATAGATCCGATTAGGATTTGTGATCAACAGACCTCATTCTCTCGATACATTGTGGAATTTCGGGAGCCTCTGATATTCCAACGTGGCACTTTGAGAAGAACGAGATTTATTCTGTCAAGTCAGGTTACCGGTAGCACTGTCTCTGCAAAGTCTAAATGAACATGCATGCTCAAATCCTTTAAATAAGTGGTGGAATTTTTTTGTGGCAGCTTAGTGTCCCGTGCAAAGTAAAAATTTCACATGGAAGATATTTCGTGATATTCTCCCAACAAACCTCATTCTACGCTACATACATATCCCAGTGGGCAGAATGGGTACCAGTGAGAATGAAGGAGAAAGTATATTGCATTCGTTGGTTCACTGCGCGTAATTGAGGAGGTTTGGCTTTCGTGTCCTTTTGCAGAATGGGTGGTAGATTAAACCGGTAAATTATATGAGGAATTTTTGTATTGAAAGCTTGGCAATGTTCTCTAAATCTGAAATGGAACTCCTCGTTGTTATGTTATGGGTCTGTTGGCGAGATAGTCCTCCACCTTGTATTGTAGGAATTTTTGCTAAGTTAGTGATTTTATATTTTTAGGAAAATGTTTGGCTAGATCATAGTCCTCCGGGGTTTTTTCAGAAATAACCACAATAAATAAACTATTTCTTAAAATACTATCATATTTTTTTATTCTAAAAATACTGTTTTTTTATTTTTGTAATACTTGTTGTTACATTTGTTACATTTGTTATTTTAGTTATAATAAATGTGTTACATTTGTTATTAACAAACATAACAACAAGTGTTATAAAAATAAAAAACATTATTTTTAGAATAAAAAAAGTTAAATAGTATTTTTTAAATTATTTTATATTTTGTAGTACATGATGAAATTATCACTAGTCCTCCTTGTATTGTAAACATTATTGCACCTGAAGTTGCTAAATAAAGTCCATTTTTCATGTTCAAAAATCCTTAGAAAAAATTCTTCACAAATCGAAATTGCCAGTGTCTAATTGGGCTCATATTTCATTTTCGAGATTTTTACACAAATAAGTTACTTTCTAAAAATATTTACAAAACTTATTTATTTTATAGATATTTTAAAAATACTGCTTCTTAATAATTATTTTATTTATTAATGTGAATATATAATTACCTAAAACAGATTAACTAATTCCTTACATTCCGCATCTGATTGTAATCAATATATTACGGAATCTTTAATTGTAACCCGTTGGTAAAAAAATGTAGCTGATTAATTCCTAATTATTCAGTTGGCCAAAAAATCTCTCTCCTCAAAACAAGATATGACCATAAATGTAATAGATAGCATCAACTTTATACATAAAACTCATGATATAATGAAATGTATAACAAGTCAAATAATAACATGTAACTTCAATATCAAACGTCGTAGTTACACTTCATGTAACCAATCAAATGTAACACTTAGTTCGATAGGAGTGTCAAATATATATCATTTGTGTCAAAAACAACTGTAACATCACATGTAACAATTAGTTGACAGAATGATCAAATATATATAATTTATGTCAAAAAAATTGTAACAATCCACAAGTAGAACTCATGATAAGTTCAATTGTAATATTTGTAACAATTCATTGTACAAATTAGATTGGGGCCATTACAAACCATTATTACAACGGGTTTAACTCATTTTCATGCTCATTTGCTTTATTTCATGTTAATTGATAATAACTATTCAATCAAGAACATTCGTATTAACACCAATATTACAAACAGCGTATTAATAGTTGGTGTTACAAACAATTCACCAATATTTACAAAACCCTTATGAGTAAACTAAATGCAGGAGGAAATATGCCATATAGTCTTCATTTCTTCGAATTATATAAATGAAAAAATTAATTACAAAAATCACATATTTTGAATGATTTGAACTATCTGGGGTTCGGTTTAGATTGTCCATTGTTAAATTCTTCAACCCAGTCCAAAATGAAGAAGATTGCAGTAATGTAAGATGATGGACTTAAGTGATTAGCGTTTTCGGTTTCAGAGAATGGTTGAGATTGTTGGGAAAGAATTTGAAAATGGAAGATGCCGGTA
The DNA here is from genome assembly GCA_030279155.1 of Forsythia viridissima. Classification (NCBI taxonomy): domain Eukaryota; kingdom Viridiplantae; phylum Streptophyta; class Magnoliopsida; order Lamiales; family Oleaceae; genus Forsythia; species Forsythia viridissima. Next base: position 18,805,010 of record CM059044.1, on the reverse strand, counting down.
TAAATTTAGAAACAAAATATTTCACCTACAATTTAGGGATTCTTTTCCTAGTTTGTGCAATTTTTAAGGATAATTATGTATAAACAATTGTGTAAAAATATGTATTTTGTTTTTATTTTATTTATTAAAAAAATAAATTATGGACGGTATTTTTAAAATAAAAAGATTAAGTTTGTAACAATAAAATTATTTTAAAAAGAATAAGTAGTTGGTGTAATTTTCATTTTCTATAGCGGCATTGGGTGGCCCAAAAGATAATGAATACTTATTTATCTCAATTTAGGGAAGATATCCTAATATCAGTCTAAGCAAATAATGATTTTTAAAGCTTGATAAGTGTGTTTTACAAGCTTTATTTAGAATTGTACACTTAATATATATTCACTAGATAAACGGATTTTTACTTAATTTAGTTCCAATATTATTTATGTAGGAGCAAACTCTAATTTGGACGATCTCTGAGCTAGCAAGAAGAGTTTGATGTTTAATTAAAGCTTAGACGAATGTCACAGACATGAGTTGAAGCCATGAGAACACAATTGGAGCGAATTTGAAAGTTTCGGGACCAAACATTAAATTTGAAAAAAATTGGGGACTAATTTGCACATTTTCAAATCTTTGGAGTGTTGACTTATGGTTAACTTTAAACCTTAATGTTTTGATTATAACAAACAAATTGGTTATGTTTACTAACAATCTATTTTCAAGCAAAATTCAAAGCGCTACAAATCGAACTCTCATGCAATGTCAAGATCAAGCCAAAATCAATACAATAGTTCAAGTATCTCAAGATCCGAAATTCAAGATTCGAAGATCAAGATTGAAGAATAGATTTCTAAAATTGTAAATGTATTAACTCTTTAATCCTTAGCAATTAAATGAATGAAAGCTCAAAAATATTTTTTATCACTTGCATAAAAATAGTTTGATCAAAGCCAAAAATCAATTTTTCAAAACTGCGGAAACGAATAATCCGTTAGGTAAACCTGTTGAACCGGTCGACCGTTTTAACTGAACCAGTCGACCGTTTGAATGTCATTTTCCAAAAAGTATCCGTTCTGATTTTTTGCAGTTCAACGACTAGTTCTGACCAATCTGACCGGTCGACTGTTTGGTCATCCGTTTGGTTAGAAAGTGATGAAAATTCATCTCTATAAATACCACTTCATTTATTATCATTTAACAACACTTACAAGAGTATTTATAGAGAGAATCATATTCAAAGCTTCATTACATTTATATCTTCAATATCTCTTATTGAAAAACTTTGTTTGATTAAATCAAACTTTTGATTCATCATCTTCAACAAAGTTTTCTTCTAAGACTTGAGCTTTTCTCATCTATTGCTATTCATTAAAGTGTTAGTCTCTCTTAGAACTGAACTTGTATTTATCATTCATCTAGAGAGAAATACTCAAATCAATCTCTTTACATTTTTGGGTCATATTGAGGTCCCTTGAAAGCTCAATATTGTATAAGGATCGGTGCTCCTTGTTTGTAAGTCGCCGGATACATTGTAAGGGTTTGGATTGCACCATAAGTCAATCAAAATAGTGAAAAGGCCGTGCTCGTGTTGGAGAGCTTGGTAACGGGGGACGTAGATCATTGGTTGGATCGAACCTCCATAAAAATATCGTTTGCACTCTCTCTTCCCTTTTATTTACTTATATTGTGCTTATATTTTTGTGGATTAATTTTTATTTCTTAAATATCATTTTTGAGAATATTTTTCGAAAACGTTTCAGAAAACCAATTCACCCCCCTCGTGGTTAGTTATTCTTGGGCTATCAATTGGTATCAGAGCAAGGTGCTCATTTTTTTTTTATTATATAATCTTGAGTAATGGCTAACCAAAATTTTCAAAACATGGAGGGTCACTCTACAAATCGTCCTCCCTTCTTTAATGGCACCCATTACAATTATTGGAAAACTAGAATGATGATCTACATTCAATCAATTGATTATAACATTTGGGAAGTCATCGAGTTTGGTCCATATATGCTTACAAAAATTATCAAAGTTGATGATAAACTGGACCAAACTATGTCTAAGCTTAGAGAAGAATATGATGAAGAGGATAAAATAAAATTATCTTTGAATGCTAGAGCCAAAAATTTACTTTATTGTGCTTTAGACAAAAATCAGTTTAATCGTATTAGCACATGTGATTCCGCATATGATATTTGACATGCATTAGAGATAACTCACTTAGGTACCAACAAGGTTAAAGAAACCAAAATAAATCTTTTGACAAAATATTTCAAAAATTTCTTTATGAAACAAGATGAACCTATTGTTGATATGATTACTCGCTTTACCGATATTATTAATGGCCTTAAGGGCTTTGATCGAAAGTTTACTAACGGTGAACTTGTGAGCAAAATGCTTAGGTCTTTATCGGAAGATTAGAACTCCTTGAGGATGTTGATAGAGAATACAAAAGATGTCAACACTTATCCATTGGAGGAGCTATATGGAACATTGATGAGAAAGCAAAGAAGAGATGAAGGAGCCTCCCAAGAAGTAAATTGCTTTGAAATCAACAAATGATGAAGGATCCTCCAATACAAACATGAGTGATGAAGAACTTGATGACTTAGTTCTTCTTGTCAAGAAATGGAGAGGATTTCGAAACAATAGGCGATTTCAAAATAAGGATGATAAAGGTGAAGAGAAAAACAAAAAGATCATATGCTATGATTGTGACAAACCCGGTCATAAGAGGACCGAATGCCCAAACAAAAAGAAGTTCACCAAAAAGAAAGCTCTTCAAGCTACATGGGACGATAGTGATGAAGATGATCTTGAAGAAGATGAAGTTCAAGAAGAAATCGTCAACATGTGCTTCATGGCTATTGAGGATGAGGTAAGTACAAACAACAATGACTCTTACATTGACTTATATTCTTGAAGAATTTGAGAAACTTATTTTAAAATACTCTATTCTTAACAATAAACACTCATTATTGAAAAAGGTAGTCAAGAAGCTCTTTATTACACAAAAGGACTTTGAAAAAGAGAAAGATGATCATAAGTCCTTAATTAAAGAAAATGTTTCATTAAAAGAAAAAGTGGTTGATTTAACAAGCATTGTTCACAAATTTACCCTTAGAAAGAAAAATTTTGAATTAATGCTTGGTGAGCAAAAATGTGTGTTTAACAAAGGGAGAATTGGATATAAACCTCTCTTGAAACAAAAATCCCTTGAAACCATTTTTGTAAAATCATCCAATTTTTCTCAACAAAACATCACATGTAGTTTTTGCAAGAAAGATGATAATGTTGTTTATAATTGTTTAACTAAAAAGAAACTATACTTTGAAAGGAAACACAAGTGGATAAAAGAATCCACAAACACTAACTATCAAGGACCCAAACTTATGTGGGTACCAAAAATAAAAAATTAAAATTATTTTTGTAGGTACCACAAAAAGTCAAAAGCAATTGGTTCTTGGATAGTGGTTGTTCAAAACACATAACGGAAGATCGATCATTACTATCAAATTTTAAAAGAAAAGATGGAGGGCATGTAACTTTTGGAGACAATGCCAAAGGAAAAATCATAAGCATTGGAAATATTGGTAATCGTTCTTCTCCCTCCATTGAAAATGTTTTATTAGTTGATAACCTTAAACATAACTTGCTTAGTATAAGTCAATTGTGTGATAAAGGTTATCTCATTAAATTTGATTCTTCCAAATGCCTCATTGAGGATGCTATATCTAAAGAGGTATTGTTCATGGGGAGCCGAAGTAAGGATGTTTACATCATATCTATTGAATTTGAACTTGAAAAAGAAATAAAATGTCTTTCAAGTATAAATGATGATTCTTGGTTATGGCATAGGAAATTAGGTCATGTCAACATGGACTTACTTTCAAAAATCTCCAAAATTAACTTTGTAAAAGGGTTGCCAAATATAAAGTTTGAAAAAGATAAAATTTGTGATGCTTGTCAATTTGGAAAACAAATAAAGAGTTCTTTCAAACTTAAACAACACTCTTCTACTTCAAGACCTTTACAACTTCTCCACATAGACTTATTTGGACCCTCTAGAACTGCTAGTTTAAGTAGAAAACATTATACATTTGTTATTGTTGATGATTTTTCAAGATTTACTTGGGTCATTTTCTTGAATTTAAAAGATGAAACTTTAAATGCATTTAAACATTTTTGCAAAAGAGTCCAAAACGAAAAAGGATACACCATTTCCACAATTAGGAGTGATCATGGTGGAGAATTTGAAAATATAGCTTTTGATGAGTTTTACAAATCAAATGGATATGAATATAATTTCTCGGCTCCTAGAACTCCTCAACAAAATGGTGTAGTGAAAGGAAGAATTGAACATTGCAAAAAATGGCTCGGACCATGTTGAATGAAAACAATTTACCAAAATACTTTTGGGCCGAAGCCGTAAACACTTCATGTTATATTTTAAATAGAGTTTTGGTGAGTCAAAAGAAAACCAAAACTACATATGAGCTTTGGAAAAATAGAATTCTCAATATCGGATATTTTAAAGTTTTTGGTTGCAAGTGCTTTATTTTAAACACAAAAGAAAATTTGGGAAAATTTGATCCAAAATCCGATATTGGAATTTTTCTTGGATATTCATCTACTAGCAAAGCTTTTAGAGTTTTTAACAAAAGAATTTTAGTAGTTGAAGAATCTATGCATGTTGTTTTTGATGAAACTAACTCCATTGAACAAGAAAAAGTCATTGATGATGAAGATTTAGAAATCCCATTTGAATAACTAAGTGTTCAAAATCAAGACAAAGGGAATCCAAATAACATTGAAATTCAACATAAGGAGGAAACAATTATGCAACAAAATGAAGAAGAACCTCATGAAGATCTCAACACTTCATCATTATCAAAAGAATGGAGGTTTGTCCCCTCTCACCCAAAAGATCTCATCATTGGTGATCCATCAAAAGATGTATGTACAAGAAATTTTTCTAGAAATTTTCATAACAATTGTGCATTTCTTTCACAAATCGAGCCAAAGAATTTTAAAGAAGCCGAGTTTCATGAATTTTGGATTCTAGCTATGCAAGATGAACTAAATCAATTTTAAAGAAATCATGTTTGGGATTTAGTTGCTAGACCAAATTCACAAACCGTAATTGGCACAAAATGGGTTTTTCGAAACAAACGAGATGAAAATGGTATAATTGTGCGTAACAAAGCTAGATTAGTGGCTCAAGGTTACAATCAAGAAGAAGGCATTGATTTCGAAGAAACTTTTGCCCCGGTTGCTAGATTAGAGTCAATTCGCATGCTTCTTACTTTTGCTTGTCATAAGAATTTTACTCTCTTTCAAATGGATGTCAAAAGTGCATTCTTGAATGGAGTCATTCAAGAAGAAGTTTTTGTTGAACAACCACCTGGTTTTAAAAATCATAAGTATCCGAACAAAGTTTTCAAACTTAGAAAAGCCCTTTACGGTTTAAAACAAGCTCCTAGAGCATGGTATGAGAGATTAAGTAAATTTCTCTTATCAAATGGTTTTTTAATGGGTAAAGCGGATACAATATTATTTATAAAAACCAAAAAGAATGATATGATAGTTGTTCAAATTTATGTTGACGATATCATTTTTGGTGCTACTAACATTTCCCTATGTGAAGAATTTTCTAAGTGCATGAGTAGGTAATTTGAGATGAGCATGATGGGTGAACTCAAGTTCTTTCTTGGTCTTCAAATCAAACAAACTAATGATGGAATATTCATTAGTCAAACCAAGTATATCTTGGATATGTTCAAAAAGTTTGAAATGGAAGAATTGAAGCCTATGAACACTAAAATGAGCTCATCAATCAAACTAGATAAAGATGAGCAAGGTACTTCCGTTGATATAACAAAATATCGAGGTATGATCGGATTCCTTCTTTATTTAACCGCTAGTAGACCCGATATTATGTTTAGTATATGCTTATTGATAAGTGCGTTTTGTGCACTTATTTTGGCCTTTGAATTCATCATTTATGCCGTCATATAGTTGCTTTTCTACTTAATATAATCTATTATTGTTTTATTTCAGTTTTGGACGCGTTTGTGAACAATTGGAGAAGATTGGGCGAAAAGAGCAATAATTTAGAAAATATCTCATAAGTTCGAGGACTCAATTGCACCAAACCCAAAGTTGAGGGATCAAATTGGAGATTATGTAAAGTTCAAGGACCAAATGGGATGTTATGAAAAGATGGAGGACTGAAATGATCAAGACCTAAAGTTGAAGGACCGAATGGAAGGATGTTGAAACAAAAGGGACCGAATTGCAAAATAACAGAAATAACAAGCTGGGCACTCTCCCAGCTTAATGCTGGGCGAGCGCCCAACAACTGAACTAGGGAACATAGACCAAAAGCCGAGCCTGGGCGATCGCCCGGGAACAACCTGGGCGATCGCACAGGCAAAACGTCTTCTGCGATTTTTTTTATTTTTGTTTATTTCCTTTTTTAGTTCCAATTTCATTAGGTAACTTTTGGCCCACGAATTTTGTAATCTTTTGAGATATTTTGGGGCATAACTAGGGTAGTACAAATATGAGTTATATTCTCATATCAGGGGTTGGATTTTTGGGAGCCGAATCAAGAGAAGACGGAAGAGAACAAGAGAAGACAACTACTTGACGATCAAGAACTCTTCGAAGATTTCTTCTCCTAAGATCCATGCCGGGTTTTATTAATTCTTGTTTTTCTAGTTTAATTATGTTCTTCTAATTTTCTTTGGCCAAGATAGACGATGAAACCTTGTTTAATTAAGTGATTATGTTGTTATTCGGTTAATTCCTTCTTAGAGCATTAACGTTCATGGTTCGTTCTTGTTTGATTAATTAAATATAATTTCTTTCATCTTAAATATCATGTATTTTTTATAGTTAGATATTAATTTAATTAATCCATGCTTGGTGATTAAATATGTTCTATTAATTTTTTTTGATTTTTCATCATCGTTTATTCGTATTGGGATACATAGAATGTTTAGGTAATCTTTGATTCTTTGTTTTCATTCAATGGAATTTGATATGAAAAATGCTTAAGTAATTTATGTTTGAAGCATAAGGGGACCTAAGTTAGATCTTCTTCTTCTGGACTTAATTGATAAATCCTTAGGGACGACAATAGATTGATTTCGTGTTGTCGTATGTTTTTGGAAATTAATCAATGATTGGATAATTGCTAGGTTAAACAATGGTGGATTCCGAAACCTTGGTGTTTTACACAACTTGATTTTTCAACCTAAGTGTTTTTAGCTTCTTTAATTAGTCTTTAAGTTAAACTCTTTCAACAAAAATCTTTCGACTCAACTAGCTTAGAATAATAGTTAATTTGGATTAAATTAGACCTTCCTCATAGCAGTCTTTGTGGGATCGACCTCGTTACTACTTTTCTATATTCTAATAGATTCGTACACTTGCGAGTTAATTAAAATTTGACATCAAGTTTTTGGCGCCGTTGCTGAGGACTGCGTCTGAAGGTTAATCTAATCTTAGTTAATTTTATTCTTGACTAGTTATAATTTCGGATTTTATTTGTTTAATTTTATTTTATTTGAAACAAATAAACAACAAAAAAAAGAGTTTTTCATTGTGCATGCTTGGTCGGAGATCTCTGGATATTAAGCTAGAACCTCTAGATAGTGAAATTGAAAGAACTTTTCACAAGAGAAAACGACCTTCCAATTTAGATAAGATTGGAGGAACCGAAGCAATAGTAGCTGTGGGTGATGAAATTGAGGAGAGACCTTTTAGGGACTATTTTAGTCCATTAGCTAATTTGAGCACTTCATGCATACAATACCCACAGGTAACTGCTAGAAATTTTGAGCTTAAACCGAGTGTGCTTAATTGTCTTCCATATTTCTATGGTTCAGATAGTGAAGAACCTTATAATCATCTCACAGATTTTTATGCTGTATGTGAGACATTTAAATATGAGAATGTTTCTCCTGATAATGTTAAACTTCGCCTGTTTTCCTTTTCTCTGAAAGATAGATCTAGATCATGGTTTAATACGTTACCTGCTAATAGTCTTACTTCTTGGGAACAAATGGTTGCAAAATTTTTGAATAAATACTTTCATGTTCACAAAACTAATGCTATTCCCAGGGAAATTTTCGAGTTTGTGCAGAGAGCGACGAACCATTCTATGAAACTAGGGAGAGATTCAACGGGCTTCTTATGAAATGTCCACATCATGGTTATGAAAAATGGCATTTATGCCAATATTTTTTGGAGGGCTTGCTATCTCATATTCAAGAATGGTTGATGGCCACAAGCGGTGGAGAGCTGATGTCTAAGAATGCTACAGGGATCTGGAGCTTCTTTCAAAAGCAAGCTGACAATTCACAACAGCGGAGTCGATCCTCTAGAACTGGACCAAAGAAGAGGGAGATTTATGAGATTCACAGCAGTGAACCTAGCTCAGAAATCAAAGAAGTCAAATGCATGATAGAAGACATTTCTCGCAAATTGACCTCATTGACAGCCAATAGTCCCACAGAGCCAAAAGCATGTACTGAGCAAGCTATTGCCCTCAACATGATGAGGTAACAGCCTTACAATCCTTATTCAAACACCTACAACCCAGGATGGAGGGACCACCCTAATTTTTCTTGGTCACAGGGTGTTCAACAGGATAATACAGCAGGTCAAGCCCCTCAACAACCTACCAGACAGTTCAACCAAAATTTTTCACAGCTAAAACCATGGGAGGAAGCAATTCAAAACTTGACAAAAGCTACACAAGTTGCATTAGAGCATCAGAATCACACCATTACCGAGTTCAAGAAGGAAGTGCGCACCAGCCAGAACTCACAGGCACAATCCATCTCCAATATGGAGAACATGATGGGGCAACTGGCTTCATCAGTACAACAGCTGGCAACAACCATTGAGAAAGGTAAATTTCCTAGTCAGCCATTTCCTAATCCTAAAGGAGTGCACAATATTGGGATCGATTCAAGCAACCAACATGAAGAGGCTAAAGCCATCATGACTTTGAGACGTGGCAAACTGTTTGACAACAAAGTGGATCTTTCAAAGCAAAACACATCTCAACCAGTTTCTCCAGGTAATACCTCAACTGATGATTTAGTCCAGGAAGCTCCCAAAGAAGACAATGAGCCATCCTACATTCCAAAAGCTCCATTTCCTCATAGGCTGACAAGGGTAAAGCAAGGTAATTCTATCAATGACATGATGGACATCTTCAAGCAGGTAAGTATTAATATCCCTTTACTTGATGCTATTAAGCAAGTTCCTGCTTATGCTAAATTTTTGAAGGACCTATGTACTAAAAAGAGACAATTACATGTGCGCAAAAAGGCTTTTTTAACTGAACAGGTCAGCTCTATAATTCAAAGCAACACCCTTCCAAAATTTAAAGATCCAGGTTGTCCTACTATCTCATGCATCATAAGAAACCATAAAATTGAGAAGGCTTTGCTAGATTTAGGAGCGAGTGTCAATCTTCTTCCTTACTCTATGTACATGCAACTTGGACTAGGCGAGTTAAAACCAACATCTGTTATTTTACAACTTGCTGATAGATCTGTGAAAGTACCTCGTGGAATTGTAGAAGATGTTTTGATACAGGTTGACAAATTTTATTTTCCTGTTGATTTTATTATACTTGATACTCAACCTGTACAAGACTCTACCAAGCATATTCCTGTGATTTTGGGTCGTCATTTTCTAGCAACATTTAATGCTGTAATTAATTGCAGGAATGGAGTCATGCAGCTGTCTTTTGGCAACATGACAATTGAATTAAATGTCTTCAATGTCAACAAGCAACCACATGACAACGAGGATGTTGCTGATGTTGATATGATAGAAGCATTAGTTTTTTTTTTTATTCGAAGCACCAGCACAGTCCCAGTATGGTTTTTAGGCCTCTACCAGGATAGGCTGGTGGGGGTTTAGATACCCTTACCACTGTATTTATATAAAAAGGATAGTACACAGGAGGGAGATATGAACCTGACCTCCAAGCATACAACGAATGAAAAAAATTCCTCAAACTACAGCAAATAAAGAGATACTACCTCCAGTACATAATTCTGAAAAGTAAAAACAAAAGCAAATGAAAAACAAACTAATAAAAAACTAAAGACCTCTAACTGATGGAAGGCCAAATCTGTCAGTCTGAAGTAGTCCACACGAACAACGAGGCAAGTCTGAAGATCCATACTCCTGATAATGTCGTTGGTCCAAGCCCTCAGAAGCTAAAGAGTCAGCGACCTGGTTTCTCTCTCGAAAAATATGGGAAACTGTATCTCGATCGAATGATAGAAGATGTCGGATGCATCTGAGTATTGACTGAATCACCCATGGCCCCCCACCACGTGAAATGCAATGAACAGCAAGTGTAGAGTCAGTCTCAATCCATAAGTCCACAAGACCCATCCGTCGGGCAAGCTCAATGCCCTGTAAAATGGCTCTCAACTCTGTCTCCAAAATAAGTATGTTTCCGTAGCCAGTAGAGAAGGCCCTGATACAACGCCCAGTGTGATCTCTGATAACACCCCCGCCACTCGCAAATCCATCCCTGACGCATCCATCAGTATTGATCTTGGTAGATCCAGCCAATGGAGCACGCCAATAAACCAAAGTAGGGGGGCTGGGGGTAGGAGAAGTAAGAGTAATACCAAAATGTGGGGCAAGATCAAGGTCCCCACGCCAATGTACAAATCGAAAGAGTCTTCCTGTCTGCAGTAAAGAAATAGTGTGATAGACCTGCCAGATGATACGACTGGGCTCCATGCCAATCCTACGATGCTTCGCATCATTCCTAGCTGTCCAAATGTACCAAAAGACCAGCAAATGGATGATAGTGCGAATATGGCCACTCCTGACAAACTGGCCTGAGAATCTCCAAGTCTGAAATCTATGTTGTAGCATTTCTCCAACCCTGGGGAGAATGCCAAAAATAGCTGAGAAGTACTGCCATACCTGGTGAGCCACAGGGCTATCAATAAAGACATGCTGGATGGTCTCAATCTCTGAACAGCACTGACACCTTGATGCCATGTGGGCCCGGATCCTCCTCTGAATAATCACATCCACTGGCACTAAACCCTGCCACAATCGCCAACAAAAGAAAGAGATAGTCTGCGGGATGATCGGGCTCCAAATCATACGACAAAAGGCCTGAAGAGTACTCCCAGTGCGAACAAGCTGCCACGCCGACTTGGTAGAAAACCTACCATCTGGGGTGTCTTTCCACATAGGTCTATCAAGAACATCGGGTCAAAGCGGTAGACTTCCAACCTGGATTGCTATATCATGTGGAAGGACCTACAAGAGTCTATCGATATCCCATCCAATATCATAAAAAAACTCAACTACCTGGACGGAAGTATGCTCCCTATGAGGAAACATTTGAGCTAAAGTCATGTCACCCATCCAATAGTCGTGCCAAAAGAATATAAGCCCCTGACCCAACTGCCACGCGATGTGGGGCTCCGCTGTGAGTCCCACCCCCTTTAGCCTCCTCCAAACCGCAGAAGCAGAATGTGGTATGGGTGCCAGAAGGGGGTGGGTGCCCCTGCAATACTTGCCCAGTAAAAACTGAGCCCATAGCGACTGCTGTGATCTGAATAACCACCAGAGCTTCAAAGAGAAGCATGGACCACGTCCTCTAATCTTCTGAAGCCCAAACCACACTCATTAGTAGGAAGGCAAATATCCTTCCATCTCTTCCAATGCATACGGTGAGCCTGATCCTTAGAATTCCACAAGAATCTAGCAAATGTACTCTCTAACTTCTTCAGCACTGTCTTGGGAAGCTGCATAATCTGAAGAAGATAGAGAGGCAAGGAAGAAAGGACAGACCTCAGTAAAGTAATCCTGCCACCAGGAGATAGCAGCCTAAAGGTCCATCCAGAGATCTTGCTCTTGACCTTCTGAAATAGATCATCATATAAGAAGGTCTTTCGGGCCCCATTAAACAAGGGTATGCCCAAGTATGTGATAAGCTGCTGCTGACGTCGAAAGCCAGTAATGTGCTCAAGTATCTGAATCCTAGAAGGAGGTGCCCTCTTAGGCACAATAAGACCACTCTTGTCTCTATTCACCAACTGGCCAGAGACCCTCTCATAGTGCTCCAAACAATGAAGTACTCTCTTTACTGACTGTCTTTGGCCATTGGCAAATATGATCATATCATCAGCAAAACAAAGATGTGAGACAAGAGTGTCACGTCTATGAATATATGCCATCGATGGATACTGCTGGAAAACTTGAGTGAGACCCCGAGAGAAGTAATCTACTGCAATGATAAACAACGAAAGAGATATGGGATCCCCCTGTCTAAGCCCACGAGATAAAGGAAAGAAACCACAAGGCCTGCCATTCACCAAGATAGAAAAATGGCACTCAGAAATACAACGCCTGATCCTATCCCTCCACATCCAATCGAATCCAAATCTCTCCATCACAGTCATCAAGAAGTCCCAGTCTAACCTGTCATATGCCTTAGCCATATCTAGCTTAAGGATGACATTGCCCCCACGGGCCTGGTTATATAATGTATGGAGCATCTCCTGTGCCAACAAGACGTTATCACCAATCAGCCTCCCTTGAATAAAGCCACTCTGCTGTGGAGAGATGATATGAGGCAAAACAAAAATTAAGCGAGAGTTCTGGAGCTTGGTGACAATCTTGTTAAACACTGTGTAAAGACTAATCGGTCGATACTCTGTCCATTGACAAGCGTTGTCTCGCTTGGGAAGCAAGATTATAGAAGTAGCAGAGAATTTCCTAGGCAGATGCCCACCATCAAAGAAGTCCAAAACTGCACGAAAAACATCATCCTGGACAATCTCCCAAAACTGCTGAAAAAAATAAGAGGTGAACCCATCTGGACCCGCCACACTATCTGCATCAATACTAAACACTACATCTCTAACCTCAGCCAATGATGGAAGTCGGTTCAGCTCCTGATTATCCTCCTGAGTAACCAAAGAGGGGATAATATCTGGTAAATTTTGGTCAATTGCCTGGGCGGGAGCAGAAAGGAGGTCCTGGAAAAAGGAAACAGTTGAACCCTGAATCTCCTCGTGTGCAGATAAAGTCTCTCCCGTCTGAGATCTAATAGAATGTATACGGGCCCGCATGTGGCGCCCCTGCACCACTGAATGAAAATACCTCGTGTTGTGCTCTCCCTCGCACATCCAACGAGTCCCAGCCATCTGTTTCCAGAAGCCTTCCTCAATAGACAAAGCACGGTTCAGTAGGGCCTGAACCTGATGTAAGTGCTCTCTATGTGCAGGTGATGGATCCAAATCATATTCCATCTCAACCTCATCCACCCTGCTCTCAGCATCTCTAACTCTCTGAAATATATCCCCAAACACATGTCTACTCCACCAACGAAGTCCCTGCTTCATCCTAAAGTACTTCTCCCAAAGAGCAGCCATCCATGTAAACTGAGTCGGGTATGACCACTTTTGAGAGACAAAGGATAAGAAATCATGATGACGGGCCCAAACATTGAGGAACCGAAAAGGCCTAGGCCCACCCCCATCCTCAGCCTCAACCCAACTCAATAACAAAGGCGAATGATCAGATGTAGACCGATTGACATGCCTCACTGTAAACTGTCGAAAGAAGGATGCAGCCTCATGACTCATCAAAACCCTGTCAAGTCTCTTCCACACCCTCCTATTTTGCCAAGTAGAAGCATTAGTTGATGACTCTTTTGTTTCAACTAATTTTGATGATGCTTTAATGATGTGTTTAACTCATTTTGGTTCAGATTTTGATATTGATAGTGCTGTAAATGAGGTAAATACTTTGCTTGAGTCAACACCTGTCATGGATACAACTACATGGAGACAAAAAATTGAACCACTTCCAATAAGTGAGAAAAAGAACATCCCATCAGTTCAACAACCGCAGAAATTAGAGCTTAAAGCATTGACTAATACATTGCAGTATGCATTCTTAAGAGAGGCCGACACTTTACCTGTAATTATCTCTTCTGCCCTTGATGATGCACAAAAAGGTAAGTTGTTAGGTGTTTTAACTAAACATAAAGAGGTGCTGGGATGGACCATTGCTGATATAATAGGTATAAATCATGTAGATTGCATGCACTATATTCATCTTGAGGAGAATTCTAGGTCCACTAGAGAGATGCAACGTAGGTTAAATCCTAACATGAAAGATGTAGTGAGAACTGAAGTACTTAAGTTGTTAGATGCTGGAATTATCTATCCTATTTCCGATAGCAAATGGGTAAGTCCTGTGCATGTTGTCCCAAAAAAATCAGGTATCACAGTAGTTACTAATGCAAACAATGAATTGGTTCCAACTAGAGTAACTACAGGATGGCGTGTTTGCATTGACTATAGGAAATTGAACTTAGTCACTAGAAAAGATCACTTCCCTCTACCATTCATTGATCAAATGCTTGATAGACTAGCATGGCATAATTATGATTGCTTCTTAGATGGTTATTCTGGTTATAATCAAATTTCTATAGCTCTAGAAGATCAAGAGAAAACTACTTTCACTTGTCCTTTTAGAACCTTTGCATATAGAAGAATGCCATTTGGTTTATGTAATGCACCTGCCACTTTTCAAAGATGCATGCTTAGCATTTTCTCTGACATGGTTGAGAGGTTTCTTAAAGTGTTTATGGATGATTTTTCTGTATATGGTGACTCTTTTGATGAATGTTTGTGCCATCTAACCTTAGTTTTGCAGAGATGTGAGGAAAAGAACTTAGTGCTAAATTGGGAAAAATGTCACTTCATGGTGAAACAAGGTATTGTTCTTGGCCACATTATTTCTAGCAATGTCATTGAAGTTGACAAGGCTAAAGTTGATCTTATCTCCAATCTTCCACCTCCAAAATCAGTGCAAGAAGTAAGATCATTCCTTGGGCATGCTGGTTTTTATAGACGTTTCATTCAAGATTTTAGTAAAATCTCTAGACCCTTATGCAATTTACTTGTTAAGGATGTACCTTTTGTCTTTAATGATTCGTGCTAAAAATCTTTTGAAAAACTTATGAAAGTGTAGACCACTGCACCTGTCATTCGACCACCTGATTGGAATTTGCCTTTTGAACTCATGTGTGATGCATCTGATCATGCAATAGGAGCAGTTTTAGGACAGAGATTAGATCAGTTGCCTTCTGTTATTTACAATGCTAGTAGAACTCTTAACGATGCACAATTGAATTATTCTACTACAGAGAAAGAAATGCTAGCAGTTGTATTTGCATTAGATAAATTTCGATCTTATCTTGTAGGGTGTAAAGTAATTATCTTTTCTGACCATGCTGCCCTCAAATATCTTCTCACTAAGAAAGATGCTAAACTAAGATTGATTAGGTGGATCTTGCTTTTGCAAGAATTTGACATTGAATTTAGAAACAAAAAGGGTTCTGAAAATGTTGTGGCTGACCACTTATCTCGAATTGTGCTTGACTCTGTGCAGGATAAACTACCATTAAATGAGTTGTTTCCAGATAAACAACTTATGAACATTGATGTTGTACTTTGGTTTGCTGACATTGTTAATTATCTTGTTACAGGCAAACTTCTAGAACAGTGGACTAAACAAGATAGAACTAAGTTCCTAGCTGAAGTGAGGAATTTCTTTTGGGACGATCCTTATTTGTTTAAATACTGTGCTGATCAAATTATAAGGAGATATGTCCCAGAAAGTGAATTCAACAGTGTTCTATCCTTTTGTCATGACCAAGCTTGTGGGGGCCACTTCAGTGCTAAAAAGACTATTGCTAAAATTTTACAATGTGGTTTTTATTGGCCTACTCTCTTTCGTGACACTCATATTTTTTGTTCTTCATGTGACAGGTGTCAACGCAAGGGAAGCATTTCAAAAAGAAACATGATGCCGCTTAATCCTATTCTCATAGTTGAGATCTTTGATGTCTGTGGGATTGATTTCATGGGACCTTTCCCTCCATCATTTGGTTATCTTTACATATTAGTAGGTGTCGATTATGTTTTCAAGTGGGTTGAGGCAATTCCTTGTAAGACCAATGATCACAAAAGCGTAGTGGCATTTTTGAAAAGCAATATTTTCTCTCACTTTGGCACTCCACGAGCCATTATCAGTGATGGGAGATCAATAAACATTTTCAAACCCTTCTAGCAAAATACTCCATCACACATAAGGTTACCACCCCATATCATCCACAAACTAGTGGTCAGGTTGAGGTCTCAAATCGAGAAATAAAGCATATTTTGGAGAAAACAGTTCGACCTGATAGGTAAGATTGGTCTCTACGGCTCACTGATGCATTGTGGGCTTATAGGACAACGTTTAAAACACCCATTGGAATGTCCCCTTATAGATTGGTGTATGGGAAAGCCTGTCACCTTCCAGTTGAGTTAGAGCATCGGGCTTATTGGGCCATTAAGAAATTCAATTTTGATATGCAGAAAGCAGGGTCAAAAAGGAAATTGCAGGTAGCCGAACTTGAAGAGATTCTAAACGATGCTTATGAGAATGCTAAGATCTACAAGCAAAGAATGAAGGTCTTTCATGACAAGCACATAGCCAGAAAATCATTCAATACAGGTCAGAAAGTGCTATTATATAATTCTCGCCTGCATTTATTTCCAGGTAAGTTACGTTCTAGATGGTCAGGCCCTTTTATTGTTCACATTGTTTATCCCCATGGAGCTGTTGAGATTGAAAACCCAAAAAATGGTGATATTTTTAAAGTTAATGGCCAAAGATTAAAACCGTATTTGGAGTTTCACTCTCGCGAGGGGGAGGAAGAAATTGATTTGGGTGATCCTACCCATCATTCTTAAAATCGCACTTTCGTTATAAAAAAAACGTTTTTGTTTGTTGTTTTCTCTATATTTCTTTTAAGACTGCTTATGTACAACTGATTCTGAGGAGCCCAAGGTGTTCAACATCATTCCGCCAGCCGGATCCTTCTTCTCCACATCTCTCTGGGGAGTACCTGATCTTTTCCCTCCTTTCTATTGCTTTATTTTGTTCTTACATTGAGGACAATGTAAGTTTTTTTTTTGGGGGTGGGTTAAAAAGTATCAGGATACTTAAGTGCTTTTGAATTTGCTTATCACTCTGGTCTTTATAACTGAAATACTTTTGAAAAAAAAACAAAAAACAAAAAAAAAAAACAATTTTTAATAGTATTTGTCTAGTTACTGTTGAATATCTTACCGTCAATGATGATATTTGTTCAAAATCGAGCACATTTTTAGTAGAATATTAGACAACACTTGAACTCGTTCTTTTATATGAATTCTTATCCATGTTAGATCTGATTATGGAAGCACATAGCCACATTGACTTATCGTTTATTGGAGACATGACTTGAGTGTTTGTGTTGATATTTTTGACTGAGTATCATGAGAGAAAAAAATTACGTTCCTACATCCTTAAGCTAGTGACCAAACTGTTTTGAGAACAGTTTGGGGGTGTTAAAGTTACTACTTTTGTTCTGAGATTTTTGATAGTTTGGGTTTTCTAGGTCTCATCTTTGGTTGAATGAGTTATAGTCAAGGAATCTAAACTGAACTCTACTCGTTGCTGATAAAATTAAATAAAATATCTGACTCGAGTAATTAAGCCTGTTAGGGTATCTTAAAACCTGGTGCCCTATGGTCATCTGACTTGGGAGTCATCGGCCCAAAGCTCGCTACATGAGTCATGTATATATATATAAAAAAAAAGAGCGATATTTATAAATTTACATCTTCACTTCTCTATTAGCCTGTGAGACTCGAGCAATTAAGTCTGCTAGGGTATTTTCAAACCTGGTGCCCTATGGTCATTTGACTTGGGAGTCATCGGCCCAAAGCTCGCTACAAGGGTCACACAGAAAGCTAGTGAAAGAGAAGTATTGCACAGGATGTAAGACTGTTAACAAGAGTTGAATAAATAAAAAGAGTAGAAGTGCTCAGTAAGGATTGCTAGGTTAGAACCTTAGAGACTGAATATGAGAATTTAGAAATCTCTCACCATCCTGATTCTGAGAATACAAGTGCTAAGTTTTATCACTTTTGTTGAAAAGAAAGAGCATTGTAATGATCAATAGAAACCAATTTCGCTAGAACACCTCAGGATTTGAGACAAAAGCTTTAGAAGTGTGATAACTTACGAGAGGTGTAAGGAATAAATGACTACAAAGGGATCGGGATTTGTAAAATATCAACAACACAATATTGGTCATGGTCTAATACATGTATAAGTTTAATTTTTGGCTATTCACACACTCACAAAAGGTCTAGCATCGGATAAGTGAAAATTTTATGTTGTTCTTTAATATCTTCCTAAAAGTGTTGCTTTATTTTCGAACTTGAGGCATATGGTAAGGAATTTAACATTGACAAATTTTTCGTTGATTCAATTAGCTTAGTTTAAATTATATTTTAGTTTTGTTTTTGTTCGAGGACGAACAAATGTTTAGTTTGGGGGTGTTTGATAAGTGCGTTTTGTGCACTTATTTTGGCCTTTGAATTCATCATTTATGCCGTCATATAGTTGCTTTTCTACTTAATCTAATCTATTATTGTTTTATTTCAGTTTTGGACGCGTTTGTGAACAATTGGAGAAGATTGGGTGAAAAGAGCAATAATTTAGAAAACATCTCATAAGTTCGAGGACTCAATTGCACCCAACCCAAAGTTGAGGGATAAAATTGGAGATTATCTAAAGTTGAAGGACCAAATGGGATGTTATGAAAAGATGGAGGACTAAAATGATCAAGACCTAAAGTTGAAGGACCGAATGGAAGGATGTTGAAACAAAAGGGACCGAATTGCAAAATAACAGAAATAACAAGCTGGGCACTCGCCCAGCTTAATGCTAACTGAACCAGGGAACATAGACGAGAAGCCGAGCCTGGGCGATCGTCCGGGAACAGCCTGGGCGATCGCACAGGCAAAACGTCTTCTGCGATTTTTTTTATTTTTGTTTATTTCCTTTTTTAGTTCCAATTTCGTTAGGTAACTTTTGGCCCACAAATTTTGTAATCTTTTGAGATATTTTGGAGCACAACTAGGGTAGTATAAATATTTGTTATATTCTCATATTAGGGGTTGGATTATTGGGAGCCGAATCAAGAGAAGACGGAAGAGAACAAGAGAAGACAACTACTTGACGATCAAGAACTCTTCGAAGATTTCTTCTCCTAAGATCCATGCCAGGTTTTTATTAATTCTTGTTTTTCTAGTTTAATTATGTTCTTCTAATTTTCTTTGGCCAAGGTAGACGATGAAACCTTGTTTAATTAAGTGATTATGTTGTTATTCGGTTAATTCCTTCTTAGAGCTTTAACGTTCATGGTTCGTTCTTGTTTGATTAATTAAATATAATTTCTTTCATCTTAAATATCATGTATTTTTTATAGTTAGATATTGATTTAATTAATCCATGCTTGGTGATTAAATATGTTCTATTAATTTCTTTTGATTTTTCATCATCGTTTATTCGTATTGGGATACATAGAATGCTTAGGTAATATTTGATTCTTTGTTTTCTTTCAATGGAATTTGATATGAAAAATGCTTAAGTAATTTATGTTTGAAGCATAAGGGGAGCCTAAGTTAGATCTTCTTCTTCTGGACTTAATTGATAAATCTTTAGGGACGACAATAGATTGATTTTGTGTTGTCGTATGTTTTTGAGAATTAATCAATAATTGGATAATTGCTAGGTTAAACAATGGTGGATTCCGAAATCTTGGTGTTTTACACAACTTGATTTTTCAACCTAAGTGTTTTTAGTTTCTTTAATTAGTCTTTAAGTTAAACTCTTTCAACAAAAATCTTTCGACTCAACTAGCCCAGAATAATAGTTAATTTGGATTAAATTAGACCTTTCTCATAGCAGACTCTGTGGGATCGACCTCGTCACTACTTTTCTATATTCCAATATATTCGTACACTTGTGAGTTAATTAAAATTTGACATCACTTATGTGCTAGATATCAATCTAATCCTAAGAATTCCCATCTTAGTGCCGTAAAACTCATTTTCCGTTATCTTAGTGGAACTAGATCTTTCGGTCTTTGGTATCCCAAAGAAACTCATTTTGATTTACTTAGCTATTCGGATGCTGATTGGGCCGGTTGCACAATTGATCGTAAAAGTACTAGTGGAATGTGCCATTTTCTAGGCTTTGCTTTAGTTTCATGGTTTAGTAAGAAACAAAATTCTGTTGCCTTGTCAACCGCCGAAGCCGAGTATATCTCCACCGCTAGTTGTTGTGCTCAAATCCTATGGATAAAAAAAACTCTAAATGATTATCACATTTCCTTTGAAAAAGTTCACATTATGTGTGATAACACTAGTGCGATCAACTTATCTAAAAATCCCGTTTTGCATTCTCGTACCAAGCACATCGAGATTAGACATCACTTTCTACGAGACCATGCATAAAATGGAGATATAAATTTGGAGTTTGTAAACACCGAAAAAAAAATTGGCCGATATTCTCACAAAACCATTAGCTCTTGAAAGATTTTCATACAGTCGACGAAATTTAGGTATAATTGATGAATGTGAAATATGTGGCTAACGCTTTATGTTTTCTATGATTGATTGCTTTTTATGTGACAAACATGTTTTAAAATTATTTGTCAAAAGACCAAATCATTGCTTTTGGTGAAATTTTGCAAAATTTTCCAACTGGATGACCGTTTCCTAAATCGGATGTCCGTTTCATCTCAAACGGATGAACAATTGTTTAATCCGTTTGATCATCCGTCTAAGCAGAGAGTTTTGCCGAAATTAAAAAGTTTAAATGGTTGACCGTTTAAATTAAACGGATGTCCGTATGATTTTACACGGACGACCGCACATCATCCGTCTCATCATCCGTTTAAACAGAAAGTTCAATTTCAAAAATTAAGTTAAAACGGTCGACCGTCTGACATTTTCCGGTCGTCCGTCTCAGCGTAAATCATGGTTTTAAGTTGGAAATTTTTCAAATTTCTTCATTCCAACTTCGCGCGAACCCACGTTTTTCTCTCCCAATCTCTTCCCATTCATCAAATCTCTCTGAAATTCTTCAAATTTGTGCTTAAAATCAAAAACTCATATCAAATCCATGCTCAAAACCACAAAATCCCCAATTTCTATCCACGAAATCATCCAAATCCACTCCAAACGGTCGAACTCAAACCCTAGTTTCTAAATCCGATTTCCAACACAATGCCTCAGATGAAAATGGCTGCCAAACTTCCTAGGAGGAAAAGGCAACATTCTCCATCCTCCTCCTCAGAGGACCCTCAAACCAAACGAATAGATCGATGTCCCGTCCTCATGGGTAAGAACGTCGACCTTGCCTCTTTCACACACGATGCACCATCATTCAACGTTGAAAATCTTTTTATGGGTATGGGTATGGGTTGGGTTTCTCTTCTTACCCTAAATGATAATGTCTACCCCCCCCCCCCCCCCATTGTCAAGGAATTTTACAAAAATATAGTTTTCTCTCCGAGGTCGGGTATTTCGTCCTTTCTTCGAAACAAACGAATTAAGATCACTCAAGACCTTATTCGTTCCATTCTTCATCTTGAGGATGGTGGTATGCGTCTCTATACCACCAAAACAATTCCTCACACTACCGAGTATGATCCGGTTGAAGCTTGTTGTAACGTCACCGGCAAGCATTTTGAGGCTGCCGTACGTCTTAGCACAAATCAACTCACTCTTCCATGTCATGTCCTCCATAACATCATCGCCCATATTATTGTTCCTAGAAAGGGTCATTTAGATGAGGTCAATCATTTTGATGTCTTCGTTCTCAACTCTATCCTCCGTGGGCGAAAGCTCGACTTTCCATACATCATGATCCAACATATGCACTGCGTTCTTAGCGGCACTAGAGCTAAGGTGCTTCCCTACGGAATGATTCTTACTAAAAATTTTCAACACTTTGACATCTCCTTCCGTGATTTGGTGACCCTCCTTCCTAAAGCCACCAACACTATCAATATCCTTACGATCAAACGGATGAAAATTGTCAAAGAAAACGGTAAATGGGTGGCAAAGTCAAAAGGGTTTGACGATGAGTCGGGACCCTCCACTCTACCCTTCGAGAGGGAAGATATACATGATGACGAAGATGCTCCTCCCCCTTCCCCACTGCGACAAAGATCACAACGGCTGTCGTCCTCCACCTCCGGCTTCAACGAGGACCAATTTACTTTACTACATGGACGGATCGACTCGCTTTCCTCTTCGGTCGAAAGTCTACACCATACTGTGGGGACTCTCCAACATTCGGTTGACGGCATGACTACATTGCTCCAAGCTCTTCATTCCCGTCTTGATGCCGTACTTCTCCCGCATCCGCCACCGGAGACCTAGCTTTTTTTTTGTTGTTGTTATTTTTGTCTCCATGTTTTTTTTTTAAAATATTCCTATGTTCTAGCTTTCATTTATGTTTCTTAGAACTATGTTTGTTTTTAGATTTCAATTTTATCAATGAACGGCGTATAACAACTTTTGCCAATAATTGTTTTTACCTTAATATTTCGATTATGTCTTTTTGTTTATGCCAAAAGGGGGAAAATATGTGATTGTGAGATGAATTTGAAATGTATGTGATGTATATATGATTGTGAGATGAATTTGAAATATATAGGATGTGATGAATAATTTGATGAATATGATGATACATAAATGTGTTGAAAATTTGATAATATTTGACAATCAACTTGGACATTTGATATATGATCAAATTGATAAATCAAATGAAAAAGGTATCACACTACAAATTTATCAAACCATGTTTACTTGAAAAAGAAAGGGGGAATATATTTGCTTTAATTTATCTTGTCACATTCTACATTCTCACATTGTTTGTCATAATCAAAAATGGGGAAATTGTTGACCTATGGTTAACTTTAAACCTTAATGTTTTGATTATAACAAACAAATTGGTTATATTTACTAAGAATCTATTTTCAAGCAAAATTCAAAGCGCTACAAATCGAACTCTCATTCAATGTCAAGATCAAGCCAAAATCAATACAAGAGTTCAAGTATCTCAAGATCCGAAATTCAAGATTCGAAGATCAAGATTGAAGAATAGATTTCAAAAATTGTAAAGGTATTAATTCTTTAATCCTTAGCAATTAAATTAATAAAAGCTCAAAAATATTTTCTATCACTTGCATAAAAATAGTTTGATCAAAGTCAAAAATCAATTTTTCAAAACTGCGGAAACGGATAATCCGTTAGGTAAACCAGTTGAACCGGTCGACCGTTTTAACTGAACCGGTCGACTGTTTGAATGTCATTTTCCAAAAAGTATCCGTTCTGATTTTTTGCAGTTCAACGGCTAGTTCTGACCAATCTGACCGGTCGACCGTTTGGTCATCCGTTTGGTCAGAAAGTGACGAAAATTCATCTCTATAAATAGCACTTCATTTATTATCATTTAACAACACTTACAAGAGCATTTATAGAGAGAATCATATTGAAAAACTTCATTCAAAGCTTCATTGCATTTATATCTTCAATATCTCTTATTGAAAAACTTTGTTTGATTAAATCAAACTTTTGATTCATCATCCTCAACAAAGTTTTCTTCTAGCACTTGAGCTTTCCTCATCTATTGCTATTCATTAAAGTGTTAGTCTCTCTTAGAACTAAACTTGTATTTATCATTCATCTAGAGAGAAATACTCAAATCAATCTCTTTACATTTTTGGGTCATATTGAGGTCCCTTGAAAGCTCAATATTGTATAAGGATCGGTGCTCCTTGTTTGTAAGTCACCGGATACATTGTAAGGGTTTGGATTGCACCATAAGTCAATCAAAATAGTGGAAAGGCCGTGCTTGTGTTGGAGAGCTTGGTAACGGGGGACGTAGATCATTGGTTGGATCGAACCTCCATAAAAATATAGTTTGCACTCTCTCTTCCCTTTTATTTACTTATATTGTTCTTATATTTTTGTGGATTAATTTTTATTTCTTAAATATCATTTTTGAGAATATTTTTCAAAAAATTTTGAGAAAACCAATTCACTCCCCTCTTGGTTAGTTATTCTTAGGCTATCATGGAGGACCAAGTAGAAAGAAATTGAAAGATTTTGGATTGAATCGAGAATATTTAAGGAACAAATGACCAAAACCGTACATAAAAGATCAATCGGGGACCAAATTATAAGTTTTGATAAAAAGCCACACCTAGATAGCACTATGCATTGTGTGGCCTAGATGCGGTTGCATAAATTCACTTTAGGTTGCACAAAGGTCACACCATGCATGGTTCCACCTAGGTGCGGCCTCAACTCAGCCTCAACTATAAAAGAAGACCCATACACGTTTTTTAAAGTTGAGTCGTACTAGGACTTTTTGTGACCCGACTTTCAAAGCATCTCAAGCACTATATAAAGATCTATTCTAAGACAATTAAAGGAGAGTTTCATATAATAACATAACACAAATTCTTGAAGAAATTCAACATCAAAAACATCAAAATTCGTGGGAAAAAATTACTACAAATTATTGGAAATTCGGATAATTTTTAAGAAGACAGTGTCTTCCAAGGACATTGAAGAAATTCAAGATTAAGAGTTGTATCAAATTTTATTTTAAATTATCCAGATTATGTATTCATTTTTTATCTTGTATTTTTATAATCAAAACATGATAGGCTAAACTCTTGTAGCTATGATTTTGATTAAATCTTGTTGACTTTTTAATCTAATAAATTGCTAGTTTTTATTCTTGCTTTTGAGTTAATTGTTTATTATTCCCTCTTATTCTATTTTGATGATTAACTACATTTGGAACGCATTAGTGATTTATATTGCTTTCGAGATATTCAGTATAAATTAACACATTGTAATAAACAATATATGGTCTTATAATTGATTGTCTATGTCATTATGCTCTATGAAATCGTTATGCGATTATCTTTGTAAATTAATGCATATTTATATGTTCACAATATTAGAGATAAATAGATTCACATATTGATGATAATAGTTTTCTCTTCGTCCGGGTGCAGCGGTGGTAGTGATGGAGACATGCAAAAAGTAGTTGAGCTTCTATCCCCTTGCCCACTCTGATGTGATACTCTGATGTGATAATAAGTATATGATCAAGAGACCAATGCACAATATCTATCTAAAAATATGAGGGAGTCAACTTTTTACCTGGGGGATTTATCTCTATTTCTAGAGTTTATCATGAATGACAAGTGTTACTTTCTTTAATGACAGATTCCCTTTCACCTCCTACATTACTCGAAGTTAATGAGGGACGTTACATCTTCTCAATTGACAGTGATAACTGTCACTTAATAGATCGTGGGTCTGACTGATTCAACAACGGTTGGATTATTGCTATCTAGATGTAAGAGACGAGCTATAAGACTATCAGGGTAGGTGAGTCGATTAGGCAGGTGTGCCAGGATACGCCACCACCATCTGCCAAAATATGACAACTGTTGTCTCATCTATCATCACATATAGTGTGGAATTGATTGACCATCAAAAGAGGCTATTGATTAAAATTAGATCATTGATTTTTAATCTAGACGTCTAAGTTCTCATTTTTGTTGATTGTTTTTTAGTGATTTAATTGTCATCTTTTAACTTGGCAAATTTTAGAATAGTTCTTGGTATTTTTGTTGATGTCGAGAGGTGTTACATGTGTCTAGCTTAAATAATAAACGACATTAAGTCCAATAGGAGACATGAAAATACTTATATGCTTAGTGCAATCTTTGGTTTTTAATTTCTTATTGCGTCTTTATCTATTCGCATTCACCATATAGATATAGTTGTGACATAGATGAGAATTGATTTAATTTGTATCGAGAGTGCAAATTAACATATAAGGAATACCGATTGTCAACCTAGAACGAGAATTGATTGTAACCAAGCAATAAGGATTAAAGTAGGTTAACAACTCTTGATTCAGAGTCCTAGTGTCTTTCATGATTTGATTAACTCTACGAATTTATTTGCTTATTTAAATTATATAGTTTAATAATAATTACGTATAATAATTAGAAATAAGTACATATACCACTCCATATAATTGATTGAGTGTTTTTCTTAAATTTAAGTTAGTATTAATTAGAGTAAAATACATAGAAATTCAGTCCTCATCTTATCATTATATTACTTATAAACGATCTATCCACTTGCAGAATTAAAATCAACAAACTGAGCTCTTCATACAGTTTATTGCTTTAAGGTCACTTTGATAAATTTTAGTACTTTTTTATCGAAAAATACTTCCCACATTGATTTGTCAGACTTTTTAAAACTAATAAAGTGCTCTTCTAGTGTAAAAAAATGTGTAATTTTTTTTTAACATCCCGATTTTGAAGTGCAATTTTTTTTTTTTCAGTAGCAGCTTGGTCTCCAAAAATTCCTGGTTCTGCCCATAGTGAGCACCAAACAAATTGAAAAATAAAAAATAAAAAAACCCTAATCTCAAATTTTGGAAACCGTTGGGAAGAGACTATTCTTTCTAACATGTTGCCAAATGCTAAAATTGAAGGTGATGGAGGTAGCTGGGTTAGTAATGTTGATTTTTGGACCAAAATTTCAACAGTCAAAATCCTTTTCAAATTGACTTGGAACCAAGTCAAATTCTTAGTGTATGTTTGATGGAGTTTAAAAGTAATTTTTTAGAAGATTTAAAAAAAAAAAAAAAAAAGTTGGTGAAATTTGAATTGTAGGTCTTATGAAATATATGGTTAAAAATGAGTTTATAATAAAAATGATTTATTTTAAATACAACCAAACATAATCTTTGACAATTTTATTGTTCGAGCACTAGGAAAGGGAAATTCAATTTTATTGTTCTAAATCAATAGACGATAGGATTATTTTTCTTTAAATGATAGCTTGGGAAAAGAAACTCATAACATGAACCAGAAATTTTCTATGTTCATCTTACCGTGATTTAATGATAATGAATTCCTTTTTTCACCCCCATGTTCCCACCTAACAACTATATCTCACCATCAAAGATTTAAGATCTTAAATCTTTGATGGTGAGATATAGCTCCTTGGTTTGCCCACAAGATTTTTGTTCGAAGAAAAATAGTGGACAAAAAATATAAAAAATGTTGAAGAAAAATTTAGGGACTATCAGTGACTTTCATAATATAAAAATTTGTTACAATCGTATAAAGTTTATTACTACCCAAACCCATATCGTTGGAAAAACAACATAAACTTTACCACATCTCCCAATCTTTACTTTTTGTACAAACAAGAAATAGAGGTGGAGGTGGGGGTGGGGGTGGGGGTGGGGTGGGGTGGGGTGGGGGGAACCTTAATATACTAGACTTACAATTTTTTCTTTCAAATGATGTACAATCATAAAAGAAAGTTAGGTAATTGGCGCGGGGACATGATTATGTTTTTAAATTTAAATCATAATTAAAAAATAAATAATTATACTAAAAATAAATAATTAATCAAAATGGATTACAAATGTAGATATTTTAGTTCTTGTCCTACCTTTCGAAAATTTCCAATAGAGCGGAGATGGTAGAGTCATCCCGCCCAATTGTCATCCCTATCAAGATTAAGATTTTCATCTTATAATGTCAAAAGAAAAGTACTTCAAATCTTTGTATTTTGACAGTTATTTTCATATTTATAGGGTGTGAAATTTACTTCATTCATTTCCCAACTTTTGCTACATCTGATTCCGTTACTTCAGGTAATTTTAATGTACACAAAAGTAAAGTAAAGAGTGGATTAGAAATATGACAATTTTTTATAACATTTTCAAATATATCATTTTTTATATGTAAAATTTCAAATATGTTGTAAAATTATAGATAAGGATGAATGACTATTTAGTTGTATCAAAATGTCTATGTAGTTATCTACTTACTCCAGAAGAGTGTATTCTAATCAGGTTGTAACTCCCTTTGGAACCCTATAAATAAGGGTCATTGTTATAGTAAATGAATAGACTTGAGTTTTGACTCTCTCTATTCTCTTCTCTTTTTCTCTCTAATTTTCTAGTTTCATAACACGTTATCAGCACGATATTTTTTCTAGAATATTGATATGCACAAATCTATGCTTCTTCAAAAGCAGTCATATAATATTCGTTTAAGTAAGTTGTGCTTCTTCAGGAGCAACAACACAATATTCTTTTTGAATATTTTCTATACTTTGTGTTTGTTCAGAAACA
Source organism: Forsythia viridissima (assembly GCA_030279155.1). Classification (NCBI taxonomy): domain Eukaryota; kingdom Viridiplantae; phylum Streptophyta; class Magnoliopsida; order Lamiales; family Oleaceae; genus Forsythia; species Forsythia viridissima. Next base: position 18,776,846 of record CM059044.1, on the reverse strand, counting down.
ATAATATCATTTTCTTTTAAAATATTGATATTCATAACATTGTACTTCTTCAGAAGTATTAATACAATATTTGTATAAAATAATATATATTATAAAATTATGCTATTCTAGAGCAAGTAATATTCGACTGGAATATTAATATAATGTTATACTACTTCATAAGCAACAACATATTATTATTTAAAATATTAAATTATTTTAAAGATTTACTCATCATGAGCAAAATCATACTAGATGTTAGATCTTATACAATTATGCTATTTGAGAGCAAGTATTTTGCCAGAATATTAATATAATGCCGTGCTTCTTCAGGAGCAACAACAAATAATTTTAAATATATTAAACTTTATAAAAATTTGTTCTTCAAGAACAATAGCTTAATATTAGATCTTTCGTATCTCTTATATTCTTTCTGTCTTCTTCCTCCAATTTCATAACACGTTATCAGCACGATAGAACTCATCCAAAATAGAGAGAAAACTCGAGAGTTTGTTTAAAAAATTCGCAGAATTTGGGCAGCCAGCGCATCTATGATCAAACAAAGATATCTCAACATTCCGTGGTCCGATCATTGTGAAATTTGGATAGTAACTTCAAAACTCACAGTTCTTAAAATCCAACGGTTATGATTAGGATCGAACGGTTCATGTTTAAGAAATCGTTGCATGAACAGTAACTATTTTTGAGTTCGTTGGAAGAATTTGGGCTGTCTGCGCAGCTGAGATCAAACGTTGATATTTCAATGTTCCATGGTCCGATCGTCGTGAAATTTGGATGAAACGTTCAAAACTCATTGTTCTTGCAATCCAACGGCTGTAATTAAGATCCAACGGTTCATTCATGAGAAATTACTACATGAACAGAGGTAAAGTTTAAATTGTGTATATGGAGATGAAGTTAATTGAATTAACAAAGCGATCTTTACTTTCTGTTCATGAACAAAGGTCAGTACTCTATTTGATATCATCTTTGATTATATATTTTTCAGTATTGATGTTGTTTGAATATTATTAATTATTATACATCTATATTTAAAATAATATTGTGTTAGTATTCCTGAAAAATATCAATTTATACAAATTAATATTCCTGAAGAATATTTCGTTGGTCTTCCAGAAGAAGTACAACTTTATATTAAATTAATATTTCAGTAGAATACACTTGCTCCCGAAGAGCATAATTTGTTAGATTTATTATTAAGTTATTGCTCCCGAAGAGCGTAATTTAATAAATCTAATATCTTATATAAGAATATTTTGTTGCTCCAGAAGTAGCACAACGTTATATTATAGTAATATTCCAGTAGAATATTAATTAATTCCGAAGAGCCTAATTTTATAAGATCTAATATTCTATAAGAATATTATAATATTACTCCTGGAGAGTAAATATTTACATCAAAATTAATTTCAATAATTTCAGAATGATTTGAAGATGTTGCTGTCAATGTTTGCTTCACAGATCTCCATGATATAGCTGTTCCTCCACGTGTAAACACATATCCTGTTTGTGATTTAGCTTTATGTGGATCGGAGAGATAACCCGCATCTGCATATCCCACTAAAGATGATCCTAATTTTCGTGAATAAAATAATCCCATGTCAACAGTACCTTTAAGCATAGTTATCAAACCCGGACCGGCCCGGCCGGTCCGACCGGAAAACCGGCGACCCGGTGCCATAACCGGTCCGGTTCTCTTAATTGGACCGCCCAACAATCGAACCGTTTATAACCCGGAAAAACCGCCGGTTTTTTGACTAACCCGGTGACCCGAAACCCGGTGACCCGTCCGGGTCATTGCATGATGAATTTTTTTTATTTTTCTTCTTACCATATTCTACCTAAAAATGTACCGATTTTTTCTCCACTCTATTAATAAGATGTTAATTTAATAAAATATAATTAATTTAATGAAATATAATAATTTATGTTATTTTTTTACAATAATTAGTTGATAATACTAGTAGTCTCGTACTTATTTTAAAAAATACATTCGTAATAGTAATGATTTTTTACTATAGATGTAGTTTTTTGTTTGATTTATACTTGTATGGTGATATTTAGTTACAAAATTAATATAATTTTTATTGATTAGAGTGTAATAATCATGATTTTATGTTATATTTAAAAAAAATAAACTTAGCGGTTCGACATGAATTGACCCACCGGTTCAACCACCGAATCACCGGTTGAACCAACAACCCGGTGACCCACCTCCTTGTCCGGGTCGATGTCCGGGCCGGGTCTGATAACTATGCCTTTAAGGTAACGAAGAATGTGTTTAACACCATTCCAATGTCTTTGAGTGGGTGCAGAGCTATATCTTGCAAGGAGATTTACAGAAAAAGCTATGTCCGGTTGAGTGCAATTTGCAAGATACATTAATGCACCAATTGTACTTAAGTATGGTACTTCAGGTCCAAGAGTTATTTCTCTATCTTCAAGTGGGCGAAATGGATCTTTTTTCACTTCAAGTGATCGAACGACCATAGGCGATGTCAATGGATGTGCTTTATCCATATAAAAACGCTTTAAGACTTTTTCTGTATAAGACGATTGATGAACAAATAATCCTTCTGGGAAATGTTCAATTTGTAATCCAAGACAGAATTTGGTTTTTCCCAAATCTTTCATCTCAAATTCATTTTTTAAATAATCTGCAGTTTTGTTGAGCTCTTCCGGAGTTCCTATAAGGTTTAAATCATCAACATAAACTGCCACAATTGCAAATCCAATATATGTTTTCTTTATGAAAACACAAGGACATACATCGTCGTTTTTATAACCTTCTTTCAACAAATATTCGCTAAGACGATTATACCACATTCGTCCAGATTGTTTTAATCCATACAATGATCTTTGCAATTTAATTGAGAACATTGTTCTGGGGAATGAATCATTTGCTTCTGGCACTTTAAATCCTTCAGGAATTTTCATGTGTATGTCACTATCAAGTGAACCATACAGATATGCAGTTACTACATCCATAAGGCGCATATCAAGCCTTTGTGACACAGTCAAACTTATTAAAAATCTAAATGTGATGGTGTCCATTACGGGAGAATATGTTTCCTCATAATCAATCCCAGGTCTTTGTGAGAAGCCTTGGGCTACGAGTCGGGCTTTGTATCTTGTGATTTCATTGTTTTCATTCATTTTTCTTACAAAGACCCATTTGTATCCTACAGGAATTATATTTTTAGGGGTTCGAACTAAAGGTCCAAACACTTTTCGTTTTTCTAAGGAATTCAACTCCGCCTGTATGGCTTCTTTCCATTTTGGCCAATCATTTCTATTTTGACAATCTTTAATAGATTGTGGTTCAGGATCCTCATTTTGTATGATATCTAGTGCCACATTAAAGGCGAAGATATTGTCCACGACAATATTATTTCGTTCCCATAATTTATGAGATAATAAATAATTTATTGAAATCTCATTGTTTTCGGACACTCGTGGTTCTTCAAGAATCACATTATCAGTGTTTGATTGATCAATCGTTTCTACCATTTTTTCATTAAAAGTTTTTAGTTGGATTTTCTCTTGTACCTTTTTCTTTCGAGGTACAGAGTCTTTAGCACCAACTGGTCGACCACGCTTCTGGCGTATTTGAGATTCATTTGCTATGGCAGATTGTCCTACAGGGACATCAATTTTTGCAGGAGTATTTTCTGCTGGAATATATGACTTTGTCACTTTCCTTGTATCAACGAATACATCAGGTAATTGGTTTGCAACTATTTGCAAGTGAATGATTTTCTTAACTTCTTGCTCACATTGATTACTGCGGGGATCAAAATGAGATAGAGTGTTTTCATTCCAAGAAATTTTATCTTGTTTTTCAGGATGCAGTTTTTCCCCTCCCAAAGTTGGGAAATTCATTTCATCAAAATGACAATATGCAAAACGTGCAGTAAATAAATCACCCGTTAAAGGTTCAAGATACCTAATAATGGATGGTGAGTCAAACCCAACATAAATTCCAAGTCTTCGTTGGGGACCCATCTTTGTACGTTGTGGGGGTGAAATTGGGACTTGGACAGCACAACCAAAAACTCGTAGATGAGAAATATTAGGTTCGTGACCAAATGCAAGTTGTAAAGGTGAGTATTCATGATAAGCAGTTGGTCTTATACGAACTAATAATGCAGCATGTAATATAGCATGACCCCAAACATATGTTGGGAGTTTTGTTTTCATAAGTAAAGGCCTAGCAATCAATTGAAGACGTTTGATAAACGACTCTGCTAAACCATTTTGTGTATGGACATGAGCAACTGAATGTTCAACGACAATCCCGATTGACATACAATAATCATTGAATGTTTGTGATCTAAATTCACCGGCATTATCAAGACGGATTGTCTTGATTGAGTAATCGGGGAATTGAGCTCGTAGTTTTATAATTTGAGCAAGTAGTCTAGCAAAAGCTACATTTCTAGTAGAAAGTAAGCAGACATGTGACCATCTGGTAGAAGAATCAATTAATACCATAAAATAACGAAATGGCCCACATAGTGGGTGTATCGGCCCACATATATCTCCATGAATTCTTTCTAAGAAAGCTGGAGATTCAACACGAACCTTCGTAATAGAAGGTCTAATGACTAACTTGCCTTGTGAACAAGCAGCACATGGATAATCATTAGGTTAAAGAATCTTCTGGTTCTTTAGAGGATGTCCATGTGAGTTATTAATTATTCGACGCATCATTATTGCTCCTGGGTGTCCAAGTCGATCATGCCAAAGCATAAAACTTTTTGGTTCTACGAACTTCGAGTTCATGACATTGTTTGATTCAAATGTTTTTATGAATGTATAATACATGCCAGATGGGAGTGCCATGAGTTTTTCTTTTATCTGCTTCTGGCCAGATACAAAAGAAATTATGCAAATATATTCACAATTATTTTCTTGCATCGTTTCAATGTGGTATCCATTGCTGCGGATATCTTTAAAACTAAGCAAATTTCTTCTGGACTTGCTAGAATAAAGTGCATCATTTATATGCAATTTCGTATTATTTGGTAAGATAATACTAGCTCTTCCGGAGCCTTCAACGATATTTGATGTACCAGATATCGTATTAACATTATTTTCTGCTCATGTTAAGTCCAAAAAATATTTTTTATCTTGAAGAATTGTATGAGTAGTTGCACTATCAGCTAGACAGATATCTTGGCAATTCATCATGAATCTATAAACATGATCAAATAGATAATTTTAAAAATGAGTTTAAAAATAAAAAAAATTAAACATAAAGAAACATTCAATCAACTAAGAACTAGTTTAACAACGCAAAGTTTCAAACTTTAAAGGAACCTATTTCAAACTAAAATTTTGAATCAAAGTAAATACTACTATATCGAAAGTAAACTAGTCTATTTTTCTATCACACCTCCCTCGATCAAATGATTGATATTTCCACTTTGATCAGCAAAAAAATCAGAGACATCTAGATGAGTCACATCAATTGGACCATCACAGTCAGCAAAATTTGTCTCCACTTTTTCTTTTCCCTTGATTGATCTTTGGTAGAGATCCACAAGATGTTTTGCCGTACGACAGGTACGTGACCAATGTCCTTTCATTCCACATCTAAAGCAATTTTCTTCGTGCTCCTTTTTGGACGAGTTATTTTCATTTATTTTTTGCTTTTTATAACTATCACCTTGTGGTTGATAATGTCCATTTTTTCGTCCAAATCCGCGTCCTCGTCCTCGCCCACGTCCACGACCATTTTCGTGTCCGCGTCTGCGTCCACGTCCGCGTCCGCGTCCATGGCTTGATATTGCATTTGCTTCAGGCAATGCAGTACCATTTGCTTCAGGCAATGCTGTGGAACCAGTTGGACGTAGCCCATGATTTTTCATCAACAGTTCATTATTTTGTTCAGCAACTAGCAGGCAGGATATGAGTTCTGAGTATTTTTTTAAAACCACGCTCACGATATTACTGTTGAAGGATCACATTGGAGGCATGGAAAGTGGAGAAAGTCTTTTCCAACATATCTTCATCAGAGATTTTTTCTCCACACAGAGTTAGTTTTGAAGTTATTCTGAATAATTCAGAATTGTACTCACTGACTGTTTTAAAGTCCTGCAGGCGAAGGTGCATCCATTCATACCGGGCTTTGGGGAGGACTATAGTCCTCTGATGGTCAAACCTTTCAGTCAAGTTTTTCCAAAGTATTTTTGGATCTTTTACGGTAAGGTACTCAATTTTCAATCCATCGTGGAGATGGTGACGAAGGAAAATGAGTGCTTTTGCGCGATCCTGCAGGGATGCTACGTTTCCTTCTTTTATTGTCTCTCCCAGACCCTTTGAGATAAGATGAATCTCAGCATCGAGGATCCATGACAAATAGTTTTTGCCAGATAGATCAAGTGCAACAAACTCAAGTTTTGTAATATTCGCCATTTGAGTAACTACACAATGAACAAGAAAATATAATTAATTTTCTATTAGACATTGTATAATCATATAATTCACACTAATCAGTGTCAACATAACATGATTTATATACTTTTCTTCAGGAATAAGCATTAGTTGATTAATTACTCATTTATATCACAATTTAATTATGTGATATGATATTCTTCAAGACATGTGCTTCTTCTAGAACACAATAAAATATTATTTCTAATACTGCTCAATATTCTTCTGGAATATAAAAATTATAACGTCATACTTTTCAGGTGCAATTAATATTCTTCTGGAATATTTGAATTATAATGTTATGCTCTTCAGGAGCAGCTAATATTTTGTTAAAATATTATACATTGTGCTTCTTCAGGGGCAACAACAAATCATTATTCTGAAGTAAAGATTTGCTCTTCAGGAGCAATATTATAATATTCTTATAGAATATTATATATTATAAAATTAGGCTCTTCGGGAGCCATTAATATTCTACTAAAATATTAATGTGAATTTTGAAGTGACAATAAAATATTCTTTTTAGAATATTTATATGTTAGGTTTTGTCGTAATATTAATGTTGTGTTTCTTCAGGAACAACAACATATTATTATGAATATATGCTCTTCAAGAGCAATAATATGATATATATCAATTTAAAATTTATACAGGAATATCAAAAAATAATAATTATTCAAGATAAAGATAAATAGTAACCACAACAATAATAAATTAATGCATTTATGATACTATTAGATTTATTCACAACTATCAATATATAGATAAAAATAAAACAACTATCAATATATAGACATGAATTAATATGTAAAAAATGTAACTCCTCGTATTCAAAAGTGATAAGTCTCTTTGCACTACAAAAATTGTTATTCTGAAATCAAAGGAGATATTGGTATCAATTTTGTTAGTTCAATTCACTTTCCAACTTTTCGGAATTCCAGGAGTGAAAAATCGTGAGGTCATGCATGTATAAGATTAATTAATTTGTTCACAAATAGATTTAAGTTAGACATGGATTCTTATTTTATATTTTTTTTTTTCACCATAGCCAAGATCCAATAACATGATTAGATTTAAAAGACTAAAAGATTTCAACTCCTCCTCATGCATATAAACATAAAGAAAGAATGGTATATTACCTGTCACCGAAAATATCCGATTAAAGATTCCAATTTGTGCAATATTGGAAGAGATGTTGACGTGAATGATTTACAACTTGTAATAGGCACCTTCCACCAATTGATCGTCCAAAAAATGTGAGATTGGATTCTAACTAATTTTTCACCAATATTTTCTTCCACAAAGAAAAATCAAATTAGTTTACCCAGTTGGTTAGAACCTCGTGTTGAATTTCGCAAAAGCTTATGTAAAGCAATCATAAGTTGATATCTTGTTAGTCTGTCAATGCATGACATATATGCATATAATGAATATTGTTATAACCAACTATTTGACATGACTAATAAAACAATGTATATAAATCTCTGGAGGATTTAATATGCCTGAAGCATATAGTTCAACTTTTCGAGAACTCAATCGATCAAAGTACAGATCTGAACTAATATTATAATGAGGGGGAGCAAATACGCATTGTACTCTTTTCCTTGACTGAGGTTTTGTCCCATTGGGTTTTCCTGGCAAGGTTTTTAATGAGGCAGTTTGTATGGCGTATTAAAAGATTTATGTACTCTTTTTCCTTTACTATGATTTTTTCCCACAGGGTTTTTTCCTAGTAAGGTTTTAATGAGGCATATTCTTTGTGTAAATGATATCCAATTAGAAGTGTTATAATTCTTATAGTTATGGATGTCTATAACCTACAAAATATTTACTTTCATCATAATGCTATGGTTATACTCCCGAATATTATAAATTGTATATGAGACCCCTGAAGGGAACAACAACAATATCTATTTTTAATATAATTGCATCAGACAATTATGCTGATTACAGTCAACCAGAGATAGTGTATAAAGATGATAATACTGGAGGTTATAACATGGAGCACATTTCACCAGAATTGTTTTATACAAATTCTAAGAAGATATCGACATTGAAGACATTGGCGCACAAGATATGGATAGCTCAATACAAATTTTTTTTCCATTGGTTGAAATCAGAGGGAGTAGCTGTACTCTTTTTCCTTCGCTCAGGTTTTGTCCCATTGGGTTTTCCTGACAAGGTTTTAATGAGGCAGCATTTGAGTACTCCAATTTTTGATGATTTTTCTTTCTATTGGTATTTTTGTCCCATTGGGTTTTTGCCAAATAACGAACCAGTTATTGTGTAATAAGTCATTCAAGGGGGAGTGTTGTAAAATTATAGATAAGGATGAATGACTATTTAGTTGTATCAAAATGTCTATGTAGTTATCTACTTACTCCAGAAGAGTGTATTCTAATCAGGTTGTAACTCCCTTTGGAACCCTATAAATAAGGGTCATTGTTATAGTAAATGAATAGACTTGAGTTTTGACTCTCTCTATTCTCTTCTCTTTTTCTCTCTAATTTTCTAGTTTCATAACAAAATATACCATTTTGTAAAAATGACCAGTTTTTTTGTGTGGATAAGATTTAATAGTAGTTGACACTCATACAATAGCTTCTAAGATAAGTTATCAGTCTAAACATTTCGATATCAAAAAATACATCGACAAAAAGCTTGTTGACGTCGACAATATTTTATCGACATCATATCAATGTCAACAACTTTTTTATGGATATGATATCGACAAAATAGACACAAATAAAATGTACACTAAATTAATACCCTTTTTATATCGCCCATTTTGTCGATTTCAAAATACGATTGTCGATGAACAAAATGGCCAAACATATGACAAAATTGGAACCAAATTGGTTCCCATTTTGTTGATATCTTTTATTGATGATATCAACGAAATGATTGTCTATTTTGTCAACGAAGAGACGAGTTTTGTGCTCTGTTTTTACATGTTTTCAACCAAATGTAACCAATTTCATTCTCCAACAACAAAATATACCAACAAATTATATCGAAAAAATTTGTAAATTAAACTTAATATATAATATAATCCACTAATACACAAATATCGAAAAAAAATTACCCAAAAATATCATATATATCGACATAAAAAATAGAGATACAGTATATCAAATTTAAGTTTCATGTATTCTACATAAAATATACTAATATTCTCAATTTTTTATGTATTCTACATTAAAAAAAATATATACTAATATTCTCAATTTTTAATAGCTTATAACTGATTTCAAAATTTTCAAATCGGTCAACTTCCTCAAATGGCTCAAAAACCAGTGACAAATCTGACAATATATTTGAATCTGGGATAAAAATGAGAGAATCCGGCCACAAAAATAATAAATGAGAGTGAAATTTTGAGCTTATGGCAACAACAATAGTAAAAGAAGTGAGAAGAAAGAGTGTTTAAGTTAGTGAAAGAAAGAGTAAGTTTGGAAAGATAAGAAAATTGATATAATAGATATTCTGTTGGTAATCTAGGGGCAATTTTGTTCAAATTTTTTAAATTTAGTCAATTCATTAAATATTATAAAACATAGTCATATTTGAAAATACACTTCTGTATTTAGATAGTGTATTTAGATAGTTTGTTCAATTTCCTCTTTAAAAAATGATGCAAGTCCCACGTTGACACAAAATTGTTTAAAAAAATTCTAAAGCAATTAGCCTAACATCCTACCTATATTAAAAGTTTGAATATTTGGGGTTACTATTCAAAATGGTCAACCAAAATGACGTCTTTTTTACCAGTAACCCAATATTCACAATTTCAACACACACAATAGAGAAGAGATTGAACAAAATTGAGAATGAAAAACCTAACAATGGTGTTCCAAGCCAACATACGCCACCACCACCGATCACATAACACCACGAATGCCAACACCACCACTAGTACTGATCACATAACACCACGAACACCACCACCACCACCACTGTCCTTTAAGACCACCACTGCCACCACCACCATTGTTTACAATCTTCTCTCCAGTTCTTTCTTTAATCTATTTTCAATTTTTTTTTTGTTTGTTTCAATCATCTATTATTTTTTAGTTTAACACAACAAAGAAGGAAAAATCATCTATTTTTTAATATATTTTTTTTTTTGGTTCCAATCATCTAAATTTTTTTCTTTTATTTTTGAAAAAATCAATTTTTTTTTTTCATTGAAGTGAATTTTGAAAAAGTAGTCCTTCAAAACCTAAACCCAAATTATTTGTTCTTAATTTAGCTTGTTGATCATGCAATTCTTGGACATTTTCCTGCTGATTTTTTGTTTTTTTAACTAAAATTTATTTTGGAACTTGGCGTTCTGTTCTTAGTCCAATGGGCAACAGAATTGGGGGCCGACCCATGTCCCATTACCCAAATTCTTTTTCTATAACATTTAAACTTCTAATTACTTGCAGGAAAATTGATCTAACCAATAGGGATTAACTTCATATATTCATGTTTGTTTTAGGTAAGCTCATAGCAGCCTTAATAAGAGTCATACTGAAATAAGCTTAAAGGTTGTGGGCCTTCTGGCATATCAATTTTTTTTACCATTCTTATTTGCTGCTTAAATTTGCCAGTGTCAATTTATGGCTTGGAATATTCAAGGTTGGCAACAGAATCCACTATCCTGTTATTGTTGTTGTGATTGCATGATTTCGTACGTCGTTTCTCATTAACACTTTGGACATTCCTTTTAGCTATTGTATTATATGTGGAAGCCAGCAAAGTTTTCTTTCAAAAAAAAGAGTATATTTTTGTTAATGATGAAATGAAGAAATGGGAAAGTAGCTCAAAGGAATTTTTGAGTTCATTAATCTTGATACTGACAGTCTATGTTGTGTATTTCACTTCCCAAATTTATTTACTTGATGTTAAAGGACCCAAATAGGTAGAATGTGTCAAATGAAATGTGCGGTTATACTAAAAATTGATAAGAAAAGAAATAAAAATTTGCCAACAAATTGAGGTGCACTGGAGGATAAATTAAAGGAATGATGACTTAAGCAGTTGGGTTACATTTCCTGTTAATCTAAATAGGCACCCCTTCATATAAGTGCCAAGATTTCAGTAGATCAGGATAGAAGAGGGAGTGTTAGATCAAAATTAACACGGCATGTTTGCTTTTTCACTTTTTATTGTGTATTTAGTAAGTATACAATGAACTTTATACATGCTCTTGAAGAGTACAGAAAGAATCTACATGCCATTATCAACTTTAAAGGCTCACACATGAATCCAAACGTTCATATCCCCACACCCGCCCACGTTTGTTGAAAATTTCTTAGAATTTCTAGCAGTGAAATTTTTTCTTTTACCTTTTTGGAAATTATTGTAAAAATTAATTTGTCGAGGTACGTTGTACCCACAATGAAACTTAATTATATCTTATGGGCAGAAAAAAAAATACCAATTTTTTTTCTCAAAAATATCTCATTTCTAAGATTTGTGGTGTCCTTCTTTCTCTCCGTTAAAGAATATCTTATGAAGGTTTTTACATAGTGTGAAGATTGAATTGTCTTTATTTGCGCATTGTTAAATTTTTAAGGACAAAGAATCTTGCTCTTTAACATTTAAGAGGGAATAACATTATTCTTGTAAAAGAGGGTGCTCTATATGTGCCTACCTTTCGCTATGTTTTCATTGTATAATTTATTTACTCTTCAAGCATTATTACTGGAGACAAATGCAACATTATCCTTATACAGTTTTTTTGTAGGTTAGAATGTTTGCTTTGAAGATATACAATGACCGAAGAGAACAATGTAGAAAATAGTATCCTTTTCCTCTTGTTTATATAGCCAATGATATTTGTATTTGTTTGGCATGATTGGATTTATGAAGTATTTTTTATGAAGATGCATATGGACAAAGATTAGGCCTGGTTTTGGGCCAAGGCAGGTGAGGCAACCGCCTCGAGCCGAAAACCAAAAGGGCCCATTTTCTTTAAAAAAAATTTAAAAACAACCAAGTCTAGTCCAGAGGCCCAGAACCAGAATATTAGCTCGCCAGAGGCTCAGAACCAGAAGATTATTATCTCTCTTCTCCGTTTCTTTCTTCCCATCTCCGCTCGATCGGCAAGTACCTTTTTTTAGGTTTTCTTAATCTTTGTTAATGGGTATTGGGTAATGACTTAATGTTCATTGAAACTTGAAATTATGAATATTTTTGAGTTATTGGGTCAATTTCTACTTCATGTTTAGACTAATTTTTTAATGGTGATTTTTTTTTTCAATTTTTCTGATGTATTCTTTGGAAAGAACTAAAATTAATTTATTACAATTTACAAAAATTCAGGTTCAAATTTTGGCAAAATCTTGGAATTTAGTGCTCAAGGCCGATTCTGACAATGTATAAAATGTATAAAATTTCAATTTTTCCCCCCTTTCTTCTTACCATCAAATATTGTATAATCCATCTTTTAACTGACAAACCTTGAGCTAAAATTGAATGCAAAAAACTTTATAAATGTGATTATAATTGACAAGATTTCAATCTTTTATTTTTTAATACTGACTCGAGCTCTACAGTCATAAGTTGGTAAAATTGAATGCAAAAAAATCCTTTTAGACCCTTGAAAGATTACCAGGGCATTGGGAAACATTGGCAGGGGCATTGCAAACTTGAGGAAGATTTAAAGCGTGTGAGATTGATATTGAGGCCTAAATCTGAATCATTTCTATCTCTAATAATCACAAAGAGGCAGTTCTTATTAGTTTTCAGCAGTTGTTTGAGGCCTTTGCAGCAATCTAGTGTGGGGGCTTTGGCAGTACCTCCAACATAAGGAAGACATGTTGCTAAACCAATCAATGATTGTGCACACTCTTCTTTTTCCTAGGAATTGTTTGATTTTGCACTAACAAATAACACTAAAACTGAAACTAAAAATAATGAAATTCTCACACTCATGGTGTAGAAATCTATATTCTGATGGTATTGTGAAATGTGAACTCAACAAGGAAACATATAGAGGGGTTTTAGGCCAAATAAGATAGTATTTAAAGAAAAAGGCAATAAGTGATAGTGGGAAGGCCAGACTACATTCCTTGCAGGTGTCTTTTATAATCATAATGGTAACCAATTATACGCTGCGCAACGCAATAGTGCTGGAAGCCTGGAATTGGAATGGCAACTTCTTATGTTTGCTTGCTCACAGTCTTATGACTTAATTATTTATTTAATGTTTATACTTATATTTTGGATTGTTTTTCGGACCACTTTTTTAGTTTTTACACTTGTATGTTAGATTCATTCTCCCCCTTTTGATGGCAGATTGGCAGTGTATGGGAATTTATCATCTAAAAGTTAACTAAAACTAGTAGTTTGGACATTGGCTCAAATCTCACTCTCAATTAAGTAATGACTATCCCTCGCTTGTTTATTGACATATTAAAAATAGTTGAAGCTTTGCCGGATTACATGTGATTGTGGCCTTGTCGGCTTAAATGTATAATGAAATTTGGGAGTCCATTAGGGGGGCCTAATTTTTGGAGTTCGCCTTAGGCCCCGAAAATATCAGAACTGGCCCTGACAAAGATAGATACAGACATGCATAGAGGATTTGTTTTAATCCTATGTTGATGTCTTGTGCAGAAAACAATTTATTAATTGCCTTAGGGACTTTATCTTACACAATTCTAGAACTTTGACATATGTTGTTTGATTAAAAGTAACACATCTTCTCATAAGGATATTTAGGTCTATGAGATCCAATATTAAATGAAAGTTGATTTGTTTATTCTCTCATGTAGTATTGTGTATATGGTGAGTGAATTATTTCCATACGTTCCAGTTTATGAAATTTGTAAGAAAATATGTACTTGATGCCATTACTTAACCATATATTATAGATAAGTCAATAGCTCTCGATCCGAGTTCTGATTCGTTGAGTGAATGTATGACTACATTGACATTGTTTTGCATCAGGATAGTGCGTGTATCTTTTCTACTCTCTCTTTTTTAAGGTAGCTTTTCTTGAGAGGCAATTATTTATCTTGATTAATTTTTCTGACATATGATTTGTTTACCCAACGTTAACATCCCGTTTTCTTCATTCTCTTTCAATTTTGTTTGGTTGAGTTTCGATCAATTATCATACCTCCTAAGTTTCAAGCATTATTGTACTCGATGTAAAAAAAAAGTTACATGTATATATGTTTATATGTGTATGTCCAAAAGCACCTGCACAGATTCTACGAAATGCAATCTTTGGGGTTAAAGTATTTGAACCTGTCAACATTCATCTATCCATTCATCAAGTAAAATTGTTTGTGGATTGATTAAAACTTTAGTAATTAATATTTTTGGAAGGAAAAAGAAAGAAACTGAACACGTGATTCAAGGAAATTTTACATTATTTAAATAGAGGAAATACATCATTTAGAGATGATCGGATGAGTAATGAAAAGATTAGTTGTGGTAAACTTAGGTTTGGTTCATGTTCCACTTTCGTACAGAGTAATAATGCACTACAAGAAAATGTAGCTATAGCGGCGACATTAATAGCGACAACAAATTGTCACCTCTATTTGTACTGTAAAATTACGACGACAAACTAACGTCGTAGCTATAAGTTAAAAAATATATAGCGACGACAAAAGTCGTTTTTATATTCACTATGTTGTCGCTAATATTTTTAATATATAGCCACAACATAAGAAGTCGTTGGAAAATACTTTTCAGCTGGCGGGAATAAGTAGCGCCAATTTTTTTAACAATAGCGATGCATTTGTCGTCTCAATAGGTCTATAGATGATGTTGTAACTCACATGAATTATGATTTTCCTCATAATTTGAAATGAAGTCTATTGAAACCACATTTGTTGTCGCTATAGAGTTCTCAATATTGGCGGAAAAATTGGCACTCATTTCTTAACTATAGCGGCGACATTTGTTGTCGCAATAGATTTATAGATGATATTGTAACTAACGTGAATCATGATTGTCCTCGTAATTTGAAATGAAATCTATTGAGACGACATTTGTTGTCGTTATAGAGTTCTCAATATTGGCGAAAAAATTGGCACACATTTCTTATCTATAGCGACGACATTTTTAATCTATAGAAACAACAATAGTCGTCACTATAGAATCTTCTTTTTAAGCTCACCATCCCCGCATTTCTGTACTGTATTTCTACAATATTTCCATTTCTTTTTCCATAATTGTTCTCCAACTCTATCGTTTTTCTCCATAGTCATCTTCTTTCCATTTCATTTCTCCATTTTCATCTATTGTCCTTATGCATTTGTGAAAATATAGTATTTTTCAAGTATGGATATTGATAAAAGTTAGACAACAATTAAAAATCGCACAAAATCGTCAATTTTTTGAAACGGTTTGAAAATATTTATAAACATGGCTAGGCCATACGTAAATGACAGGAGAAGGATTAAATGTACATGCACAAGATGTTTAAACGGTCTCACACATCCATTGAAAATCATCGAGGCACACATATTTCGTCATGGTTTTACAGAGAGTTATGTAACCTGCATATACCATGGCGAGACCGAGGTTCATACTGCGAATGTGTATAGACAGAATGAGCGAGTAGGTGTGGAAGATGAGATGATGGAAGTCATGGACGACCGAGTCGGTAATGAGTATGCTAGTACAAGCACTGATGGTTACTATGACGAATTGTTTGAGGCTCTGCATTCAGAACTATACTCGGGAGTTTCATCATTTTCGTCCCTAATTTTTTTAGTGAAGTTGATGCATATTAAGATTGTGAACAAATGGACAAACAAGTCTGTCGATGATCTTTTAAAGTTGTTGAAGTTAGCTTTCTCCAACATGAACCTGGTGGACTCCTACTACGAAGCTAAGAAGATGATGACAAAGCTTGGTTTGGGTTACAAATCCATTCACGCCTGCAAGAATGACTGTGCATTGTTTTGGGGTGAGCATGCTGATAGACAAACTTGTCCTATTTGTCAAAAAAGTCGTTGGGTGCACACTTCTGGGAGAGTGAATGGGAAGAATGTTCTGCATATGGTATTGCGCTATTTTTCCTCGGCCTCCAAACTAAAACGTATGTTCGTGATGAAGGATACTACAAAACTCATGCGGTGGCACAATATAGGAAGGTCTAGGGATGAAGATAAAATACAGCATCCCATTGATGGGAAGACATGGCAGGATTTTGACAGGAATCATCAAATGCTCGCAAGTAAGATCCAGAATGTCCCGTTAGGTTTGACCACAGACAGATTCAATCTATTTGGTGACATGAATCTGGTGTACAGCATGTGGCCAGTAGTTGTAACCGTTTACCACATGCCACCTTGGTTATGCATCAAACCCAAATACATCATGTTTACTCTCTTGATAACTGGCCCTAAAGCACCGGGTAAGGACATCAATGTATTTTTACGACCATTAGTGGACGAGTTGAAGAAGTTGTAGGCCGTAGGGATTGGTGCGCGTGATGCTGGACCAGTAATAGGTTGATATTCAGAATGCGTGCAGCGTTATTGTAGATAATTAGTAATTTTCCAGCGATAAGTAGTTTGTCGGGTTGGAGTGGTCAGGGGTACATTGCATGTCCTACGTGCAATGAAGAGACTCATTCAGTCCGTGTAATAGGTAAGACAGCTTATATGGGTCACCGACGATTCCTGTCATCCAGGCATCATTTTATGAGAAATTTAGACCTTGACGGGAGGATGGAGAGGTGACTATCTCTGAGTTGGTTAATGGCTGTAGATATTTTAGTACAGTTAAGCCGTGTGAGACATAGTATTTTGAGAAAGTACCCTAACTCGGGGGTGCTAAAAAGAAGAGAAGTGATGACGAGCTGAATTAAAGAAAAATGAGCAATTTCTATGAGTTGTCGTATTGGTCTGCTACTGAGCTAAAATATAACATCGATGTCATACACGTAGAAAAGAATGTTTGTGACAGCTTGCTCGGCACAATTCTGGACGATCCATTCAAATTAAAGGACATAGTCAATGTTAAGCACGATATGATGCAATTAGGGATAAAAAAAGAGTTGCACTTGTATCAGAACAGAAATATGTGTATGAAGCCTACTGCATGGTACACCATGTCCATTGCAAATCGTCAGAGGTTTTACAACTTCATCCGATCGATTGAGTTTCTCGATGGCTTCGCTTCTAACGTTCAGAAGAATATTGCTCCTAATGACAACCGCATTATTGGGTTGAAGTCACATGATTGCCACATTATCATGCAACGGTTATTGCCAGTTGGATGTCGCGCATTCTTGAATAAAACTATTTCCACTACAATCATTGAACTGTGCACGTTCTTCAAGCAGTTTTGTGCAAGAACTCTAAAGGTTAGCAACATGATGGCTTCCCACGATCACCTGATACTCATCCTCTGGAAGTTGGAACGAATATTTTTGTCAGCCTTCTTCGACGTCATGATTCACCTCGTAATGCATCTGTCAGAAGAGACAATCCTTGGAGGTCTGGTGCATATGAGATGGATGTATCCGTTTGAGCAATACCTGAAGAAACTGAAGGAATACATCAGAAATCAAGCTCGGCCCGAGCTGAAGAGTATGTTGTTGATCAGGCATTGACTTTTTGTTCGAAGTACTTCGAGGACATAGAAAAAAGGTTCAACTGACCGGACAAAAACAAAGATGTAAGTGTTCTACGAAGACAACTTTCTGTTTTTCAGTCGTAGTGTTGCCCAATTGGAAAAAAGACAACAACGACGCTTAATGCTCATGTTCGAAGTCAAGCAACGTTCTACGTCCTCGAAACTGTTCTGAAATTGAGACATTCATGCAGTAAGACTTCGTTCTTAAATATTTTTAAATTATCTTGAATAAACTTTGTCATTTTAAATGAACTAATTAGTTCATCTTATATGCCTTGTACATGGAACATAGGTAGAAGCTATTGAACAATGGTTGTCCAAACATCGACCAGGTGCATAGAAGAGACTTTTACGGTTGGTTTTACAGAAAGGTAAACGAACAACAATCGAATACATTTCAAATATGTCAACATTCTTCATTACAGTAACATTAACTTAAACCAACTTCCTCTTCATCCAGGTGTATGCAATGTGCCAAAGCCATGGACATCAAGTTTCTCATGGGTTGTTTTCGTTGGCCAGTAGATACTAGCAGGTTATGTCTTACACGGCCTGTGTTGTGAAAGGAGTTCGCTTCTTTACATATGATCATGATATTTGAAAAAAAAACTCAGAACAGTGGTGTGTCCGTCTCATAGACTGGGTTGAGATTTACTACAAGCAGCTGCAAGAGATACTAGAGCTATAGTTCAGATCGAAACTTTCAATTTTTATGTTCTGATGTAAATAGTTTAGGTGTGATAGGAAACAGATGGTAACTAAGAATAATATTACCAGTATTGACATCAGTGCAGAAGCGTTTAAGGATGATCAGTTCATACTTGCTAGCCAAGCACAACAAGTGTTCTACATTGAAGATCCTTCTCGTGGTCCGAACTGGCGAGTAGTACAAGTAGTCCATCACAGGAGGACGTGTGATATGATGGGATCTAACATCATAGAGATAGACATGTTCTACAATAACAACTCTTCTGGTTTATCTCTTATCGTTGATCTTGGCAACTTAGAGCACATATCCTTGTATTGGGATGATTGTGAAGATGATGAGATAGGAGCATCCGTTATTAGGGGAACATCATCTGATACTGCAAGAGATACTTCGTTCATTAACGACGAGGATGTGGAAGATGACACACATGAAGAATACGAGAATGTCGAAACATTGAGTGAAAGCAATGAGGATGACAGTGACGCTGATGAGGATCAATCGTATCGTGATAGTGAATCAGATTGAATGTTGTTGTTCATCACAATTATTTATTCAATAATTTCGTTACACGTCCCGTCATTGTTGTTATTAGTGAATCAAAATGAATGTTGTCCTTCGTCACTAAAATTTATGAAATAAACTTTCATTGTTGCTATCGAATGTTGGTGTTCGTAAAGAAAAATAAGCAAACAAGGACTTAATTTGTACGATAACTAGGACTTGGGCTTCCACATGTAACCTTCTAAAACTGGAAAGACTAAAATTGTAAAATTAAGAGGATGAAATTGAAATAAAAGAGAAAATAAGAGAACCAAAATGAATAATATTTAAAGTTTAGGGACCTAACAGCAAATAAATAATGTCAATAGCGACAACATTTGTCGTGGCCATACATGTGAAAATTGGACGCCACATTTTAAGCGCGTACTCCAAAAACTTAAAACCATGTCCCCGCTATTCATATATAGCAACGACATATGTCGTCGCTATAGAGTCAACCCTTTTAATTCAAGCATCATACATTTTTCTTCCCCATTTTGCCTTTTCTGTGTTTTTTTTCCTTTAGCCCCATTTCAGCCGCTATCTGCAACAATCCGCCCATGGTGACCTGAGGGGTGAACGTTAGATTAGTCCTATACTACAAAACGATCATTTGCTATCAGCCGCCATATGCAGAAATCTTCAAGTTTAAGGACCAATTCAGGTAAGCTAAGTCATATATTGCAAAACGAAATTGTATGTGGAATTTTTTTCCATTATCAGTTTAGAACCTGGAATGTTAGGGATTTTATGATTTTTGCATTATCAGCTCAGACCTATACTTTAAATTTGATTTTTGCACTAGATTTTTTGAAGTTGATTTTGGCCAGTGGATGTATCATGTTCTGAATGATTTAATTTCAACACTAAAATGCACGAAAAATGTTGTTAATGATGTTGTGAATGAATTTGTATTGTTAATGATGTTGTGAATGATTTTGCACATGTTGGTGGTTTCAGCAAAAATGTGGATTTGTTCGATGAAATGGGTAATTCAGTGAAGTTATGGATCAATGTTGGTGGTAAAATGAAATTTATGGATCATTTTTTGTGGTAACTCATAGTTTAGGGAATCATTTGTAATAAACTAAGTTTATGGACCAATTAATCAGTAAAATAAAAGTTAGAGATCAATTTCACAAAAACTCAAAATTTAGGGACTTATTTGTAATAAACTAAGTTGAGGGACCAATTCATCAGTAAAATAAAAGTTAGGGATCAATTTTACAAAAACTTAAAATGTAGGGACTCATTTGTTATAAACTAAGTTTATAGATCAATTCATCACTAAAATAAAAGTTATGGATCAATTTCACAAAAAACTCAAAATGTAGGGACTCATTTGTAATAAACTAAGTTTAGGGACCAATTCATTAGTAGTTAGGGATCAATTTCACAAATAACTCAAACTGTAGGGAATTATTTATAATAAACTAATTTTAGGGACCAATTCATCAGTAAAATAAAAGTTAGGGATCAATTCACAAAAAATCAAAATATAGGGACTTATTTGTAATAAACTAAGTTTAGTGACCAATTCATGAGTAAAATAAAAGTTAGATATCAATTTCACATTAACTTGAATAATTTAGGGACTCATGTGGAAGAAACTAAGTTTATGGACCAATTCATCATTAAAATAAAAGTTAGGGATAAATTGCACAAAAAATTAGAATAATTTAGGGACTCATGTGTAATAAACTAAGTATAGGGACATTTTCAGCACTTTTTGATGTTCGTTGTTGTTATGTGCTAGTATGGCTTTCATGATGTCCCACGGAAGTGATGGTGCAAGCGATCTTCTACATCAACCACCTCGTCTGTTCGATTTGGCCTGCGAGTCTAGTAATAATTTTTTTTAAATTTTTTTGTATTTTACAATAATTGTTGAATTTCATATTATACATTTCGTATTTGTTCTTTTTCAACGCCCATGTCTAAGCGACGAGGTATCTCTCAAGGCATTAATCTTGAGAAGGTTTGGCAGGCCAACGGGAAGAGGCAACTTCATATCGCATTCGACAATGTCGAACATACAATGCAGTCGATCGAGAATAACGCGAAGTATTTTACGCGCTTGGTTGAGAACCAAGTCAGGTTCACCGTACCCCCTTGCTATATTTCATGAACAGAGGTTCCAGATGAGCAGTTTGCACGGTTACGTAGCATCATCGAGGTATTGACTTATAATATTTTTTACATTAGTGCATTCTATAAATAATTGTTTCATGTAATATACATTAACGAAAGTTTTTCATTTGTTGCAGAACTACTTTGATATTCAGGGTGATCGGTCGCCCGACGAGTACCGGGTGGTTTGTACCGCTTTAGATCACCAGATAGCCAATCGTTATCGAGATTACAAACTTAAGACGCATAAGCACTTGAAAGAACACGGACCGAGCCGTCCATACGGCAAGTTGTCTGCTGAGGACTGGCAGAAGTGCATTGACTTCTTCATAAGTCCTACTTTTGTGGTACGTATTATCAATTACTTTTTAATATTTTTAAAACTATTAAGTTTTCTGCTAATTAATTAATTTTTATGTCTTCAGGAATGGTGGACAAAGAATAAGGCCAATCGAAGTAAGGCTAAATATCCGAGCATGCAAAGGTCGAATAGCTTCTCTGCCACGCGTTACGATGAGGTACACATAAATTTTTCAATATAATAATACAAGTCTTCAATGCATTACATATGAATGTTTTTTAACTAAATTTCACACTTAAATTGTTGTAGCGGGACCCTGAGACCCAACAGTAGTCGGACATTATTGAGTCGTTCCAGACTTTTTACACCTACCGGGATGGCAACTGAGTGAATATGGTGGCGGCTGATGACTACTTGAGGACGAATTTATAATTTATAATTAGTTGTTAATTGTATCTGACATTATCTTATTAATTATTAATTATTTATTTTTTCTCATTAAACAGGATAAACTTGTTGAAATGAGAAAGACTCAACAGACACAAGTCCCCTCCAGTGGTGCGTCAGTTGACGAGCGTGCTATTGTAAAGGAGGTTCTTGGAGAACGTCGAGGACACGTCCGTGGGGTTGGACTGGTTTCGAAGGACACATATCCCTCCGTAGATTCGAATGCCCCACAAGGAACATTCAATCAGTTCTCTAGAGACCTCCAAAATGACGATCATCGGTTTGCCATGTATGAGGCTCAGCTGCGCCGAATGGAAAGGACAATTCAATGTCTTACGACGAATCTGGAGAATAGAATACCGAGGGTTGTGCCAGAGGAAGATGAAGACGACGATGATGACGAGAATTAGAACAACAGTGGGGGTATGTATATAGTAGAATTATTTATATTATTTAAAATTTTAAAAAAATTAAAAATTAAAATGTTTATAGCGGCGACAAAGTCGTGACTATAATAAAAAATATTGATGCAAGTTGTCGCTATTTATATAATAGTACTAGCGACGACAATGTCGTCGCTATTATTTATGGTATCTACAAGTTCATATTGACGATCCAAACGTCGCTATTATTTAAGATAACAGCAACGAATTTTGCGTCACAGTTTATCTAATTTCGAGAAAAAGAGCACGACAATGTATTAGCAACAATTTCGTCGGTATAGATTCAAATGGCTATAGCGACGACATGATGTCGTTTCTATTAACTTAGATGGACTAATATATTGAGACGACATACAGCGACGAAAATGTCGTCCCTATAAATATTATAGGAACGACAAATGATCTTTTAGCAGCGATATATAGACCTCCTTTCTTGTAGTGATACATCAATCTCGGGTCCAAAATCAGTGTGGTGCGACATTATTGGAGACATTTACTTTCATTTGGGAATAGGGAATGCAATGTGAATTACTCATATTGTATTTGGTTTTAATTGCTTATTTGCATCCAATTATTAATATCCTTTATATAGTCTATTCACCATGTTGATTATGTAGATTATCATGAAATCCATATCGATCAAGAGTCATGGTGAAAGTCAATCCCTTTTGTGCATGTGAGATCATATATCTACACGTATGTGTATAGTGTTTCAAGTTATTGTATTATTGATAGTATTGAATTAAGTGACTGAAATTATTTTAATTAGAGGGATGTGATTTTCAGACATGGTATGTGATTTCAGTTTTTGTTGTTTACAGTGTTTCAAATGAGAATTGTAATTTTAGATATAGTATGTGATTACAATTTCTATATAATAGACACTATTAAATTTCTAATTATTGATAAATCATGTGCATAGCATGTGAACTAGTGTTGCAGAAACATTTCATGCCACTTTATACTAATTTTATCGAAATGCCCCTCAATGAATGTCCATTTTGGTTAGGTGCGTGTAATTGGTACGAAGAGCATTATCGTCTTTTGCGCATCCACATGAAGGACGATATAGGAATAAAAATTAATATACAATGTAGACATTAAACATGTCAGATTTGAATTGAAGTTAGGTCCTTTTCATAATATTTTATTGGCAAAGTTGAGTTGAAATTGCATTTTAACACTTTTTGATAAAAATCTGGAGATTTAAACGGAATACAGGAAGCTAATTTGATGCCTCCGTGACTAATTTGATACAGGAAACGTTTAGTTGCTTCCATATGGAAACTAATTTGATGCCTCCGTGATTAATTAATTAATTACACTACCATTGAAGCACTAAGATTGTAATTTAATTTAATTTAATTTAATTTTCTCTGAGAACTTACTAATTAATTCTAAAAAATATTAATATTGATTAATCAGATAATAAATGTGAATCAAATAATTAAGGAATTTGTATTTATCAACATAAATTAAACTTTTGATTTGCAAAACTCAATTCTCAAACCAAATGAAGATCTTATTAATTTTCAAAACATCATAAAATAGTAAAATACTACAAAAATCACTTTTAATTATACTCAAAGGAAAACATTATAAGGACATTCAGAAATTAATGTCAATAATGGAAGACATAGACGTTGTACTCTACAATGGCATCACCAGTTTGTAAATTAAAATAGTGAGTATTTGCTTGAGCATAGCCACGAGCAAATCGGAAAAGCCCACTTCCGCCGACAATCGGCATCTCCCTCACGACGGAAAAAACTGTGTTCCGCCCCAACACACTGAGAGTGCTGCCACTGTACTTGCCTTCAACAAAAGCAAAGTTCATAACCATCAAAAACCCAACTTCATCCAAATCCGCCGATGCATAAATTCCTTGTGCCCTTCCAACAAGTTTGGAGCTCATGTTTGGGCCAACTGTCAAAGGATCGTCCATCATCACCACCGCGCCAAAGAAGGTGGAGGAGGTGTTTGTCATGGCGGCCGAAGCCACTTGAACGGCGGTGGGATTCCGGCCACTTACTATGTCATGGAAGTAGAAGTGGAGGTGACTTAGTTTTTCTCTTTTGAGACCAAACCCTTTCTTTGACAATTTTCTTGAAAATTCTTGACAATTATGTCCTGGGATTATGATGCTTGAGAGAGCTACAATTATGAAAATGGTGGAAATGAGTTTCAGGGCTTCATTGGCCATGATGGAAATTAAGATGAGAAAGTAAGATGCCATTTGTTTGAAGGCTTTATTATATATATATAGGATAATTTTCATCTTTGGTCGTATAAAACTTTTTCCCATAAATTTATTTAAAAAAAAAAAAAAAGCTTTATCGAGAACTTTAAGTCCAAGGAGCCCCATGTGCCTCTGGTGAAGAAAGTTGGTACGCAATTTTTTATTATATTTACACAATTCATCAAAATACAAAATCATTCAAATTTTTGTTACCATGTCATGCAATTTATATGTCAAAAATGCCTCGTTTTAAATTTTTAGATACTAGTTCAGATCGGGAAGTAAATTTCACTTCATAATGTTAAACAAGCAATGAGCACGTGAAGATTGATAGAGATTTAACCAATTTTATCACTAAGAACAAATTATTTTTTTCATAATATACTGCGAATGGTTGGGTTTGTGGAGCTTACCTCTAATAAAAACTATAGTTTTAATTGATTTTAGTATTAATTTTATTTCAATCAAACAAAAAAAAAATTATAATACGCTCAGAAAATGTAATTTAAGCTTTTCTGCTACATTACAAGATCAGAAAATGACATAATTTAAGCTTTTCTGCTACATTACAAGATATGCAAATTGATTAGCAATTTTGGTCCCATGCATACATAGATATGGTCCCATGCATACATAGATATTTTGGGAACACAGTTGCAAATTGATTACCAAATGAATAATATTACGTGGCATGCTTAATACGACTATAAGAAGTACGTAGTGGAGTCTCTGCCTTATAATTGGTTATGAATTGTAAATTTTTTTTTTTAAAGTAATGATATTTAACATTAGTTGTGATCATTTTTGATTTGTCGTCCAATATATTAAAATATATCACAATTTCATTGAATAATTAATCAAAAAACTCACTACTACGGAAACAGAAAATATCACAACTAACAATAAATAATATTTTCTTTTTTTAATCAATTGTGGGATGTTGACCTAATGGGTACTTAGACTTGTATTAACTACTAGTAATACCACGTAACATTACTAGTAGGCGTAGAAAATATATATATGGTGTCTTTAATCGCATGAATACTATTATTTAATAAAAAAAATTTCGCAAATGTTATTTTGTAGGTGGTACATTTAAAAAATAGGTAATTATATTCACACCACGGTTTTTGTTATTTACACCACATTTTAATTATAATGAAGGTCCTTCAACCTTTGACATTTTGACACTCATGTCTCTAACTTTTTTCGTTGCATTTTTATCATTAATTTTTACATCTTATACATCTCTGATGAAAATTTTGTCTAAATATTCTGCTAACGTGTATTGAAATAAGGAAAATCTATTTTTTCAAACTTTTGTATTTGTTATTTGTTTTACTTATTTGAAAATACGAGAGGCGGACAAATCTTTTTACGACATTTTGATTAATATTTTGGACAGAAATCATCATTAAATACAAAGATAAGACATACAAATTAATAGGTTGATGATAAGAATATGATAAAAAATTAAGAACATAAATACAAAAATAAACAATAGTTGAAGA
The DNA here is from genome assembly GCA_030279155.1 of Forsythia viridissima. Classification (NCBI taxonomy): domain Eukaryota; kingdom Viridiplantae; phylum Streptophyta; class Magnoliopsida; order Lamiales; family Oleaceae; genus Forsythia; species Forsythia viridissima. Next base: position 18,750,493 of record CM059044.1, on the reverse strand, counting down.
CTTTAATTGTAATTAAAATGTAGTGTGGTTAACAAATAGTGTGGTATGAATATAATTACCCTTAAAAATGACAACTTTTAAAAATAAGTTAAAAATGATTATTTTAGACAAATATAACCTCAAACAATTACGTAAACACTAACTCTATCATCTTCAAATTTAATTCAAAATCACATCTATTATTTCACAAAAATCAAATCTTGCTCCACTACCCACCACCGCCTTAACGCTACCGTTTGCCACCAACTAACCCATCCCAAATAAGTTAATTTTTTTAAAAATAATTTAGATTATAAAAGAACAAAAATTCAATAGGTTTTGTGCTAGATTAATTTGGTTATTTTTAGATATGAAAATATGTTGAATATAATTATTCAAAAATTGTTGGAAGAGATTGGATTTATGGATTAATGTCTGGTTAGAGAAGAAGAATGTAGAAGAAAAATAAAGAAGAAGTAGAAAAAAAACTGGGTTGGTAAATTAATGTCTGGTTGAGCAATTGTCATTTGAAATGTCTTGGAAAAAGAAGAACAATAAGAAGAAGAAAAATTGAATTGTTGGCTAACGATTACTATTGAATCGACAGTTTCAACTGGCGGGCCACAGTTCAATTTTTTCCCTCATTCTTCTTGTTCTTCTTTTTTCAAATAGTTGAAACGACAATTGCTCAATCAGACATTAATCAATGAACCTAGTTTTTTTTTTCTTTTTTTTTCCCCTTCCAAATTCTTCTTCTTCAACTATACATTAATCCACGAAACTCAATCTCTTCTAATAATTTTTGAGCAATTATATTCAACATATTTTCAGATCTAAAAATAACCAAACTAATTTAGCACAAAACCTATTAAATTTTTGTAATTGTTGATTTTTCTTTCTTTCTTTTACACGTGACAGTGGAACGACAAGAAAAATAAAAATAACGAACAAACGACAGTTAAACTGTATTCCGACAATTTAAATGTCTTTCATCAAAATGTATATATAACTATTTGCATCAAAAATTTGCTATTTTTACAAATATTATTAAAAATTATTATTTTTGCAAATGACTCTCTACATTTATCTAGATTTCTAAATTCTCCATATTTAATTGGGTGGTGAGAAAAAAAAGGTAGTTCAATTTCAAAGAAAGTTTATAGGAACAATGATATCTGCCCAACTGTTCCACGTTTTATATCCTCCACAGTAATTCATTTTTCGTTGTCAAGAATTGTATGCTACGTTGATTTGACCATGGAAAAGTATTGGAACCAGAAAATTAGTATTAATCATAATATGTATGTTTTGAAATTTATTCTCTTCTGGAATTCTTGAACAGTCAAAAAGGGCTAATTTTATTTTGGGTCACTAAACTTTCAGTAAAATTTCAATTAGATCACTCAACTTTAATTTATTATAATTATATTATTGAACTTCAATTTACTTTCAATATTAGTTACTTTTTTAGTTCTCGTTTCTATGTAAATAATGTCACACCATTACAATGTGAAATCTTGTATTGGAGATGAATAGAGATCTAAGTAAATCCCACCATACAAATTAACATGATTTTTTTAAATTTATAATCACGACATGATTATGTGGAATATTTAACTAGAAATGTTAAACACATCATATTGATGCAAATTTAACATTCACATAGAATTGTGACATTAAATTCAGTAATGGAGGCTAACAAGGTGATTAACATTGAAAGAAAATTGCTAATTGAGACCAATTAAAGAGGTGACCCAGTTGAAATTTCACTGGAAGTCCAACTACACATTATGAAATTAACCCAAAAGCACTAATAAGAATACAAATGAACAATTCCAAAATCAAATTAATTTGTCAAGGATTCTTGAGTCGTGCCCATCGCCCTCGCAATGGACCAGTTTTTCATTAATAAGAGAAAATGACAAACGTGGAATTTTGGAAAAAAGTAAAATTAGGTTAATGAAAGATCATATATACGTACGAACTGGTCAACAGACCTCCACATTTCTAAGACTAATGTATTATTTTAACGTCTTTAAAAATATTTTGAAATTTTTTTTTAAAATATATATAGCCTCGAACTAATTTTAGAATATATAAACAACCAACCGTCCCACAACATTTATTTAAAGCATTTATTCAAATAAATGATGAACTAAAAGCATGTTTTTATACCCATTAAAACCCGATCTTCAACCAAGTAAAAAAACTTAAATCAACAATTTGATTTTTCCCAAATCATTCTCCATTCTTCATTATGTAAAAAATTATTGAAGCAAGTCTAAGTTTTTACCAGAAAGTTGACCTACAACTTCACAGTCAATGAAAATGATGGGTGAAGTATATTGTGGTGCTAATGTATACATCCACATCACCTGTTTATTAATGTTAACATCCAAGCCTACGGAGCACGTTAATTGGACTTATAACAGTTTAAAAAGTAGTTAGATTTACAAACAAATTGAAGTCGGGTGACTCGATTGTATTAATTTGAATTTCGCTCGATTGTATTAATTTGAATTTCGCTCGATTGTATTAATTTGAATTTCGCTCAAAGTTGGATGACCCGTAGTTCATTTAACCGTGAAAAAGTAAATCACCCAATTTAATATTAAATTTGAGATATAATTTGTTAGCGAATGTTTAGTCTAGATGACACGTGTTAGCAAGGGTTGGTATTGAGGCAATTAAGACTTGTAATCCCTTTTTTTTTTTTTTTATTCAACACACTATCACATTCCAGTGTGGTTGTCAGACATCTACCAGAAAAAGATAGGGGGTTTGGATACCCCAACCATATATAAATTACTCATAAAAAATATATGGGAAGGACATAAAACTTGACATCCAATCATAAAAGTTAAAGCAAACAAATAAATGAATAAATAATAAAGCAATAAATAATAAGGTACTACTTCCTAAACAAATAGACCTAAAAATTTCTATAGACCCATAACTATAAGAAGTCAATGTCTATGAATCTGAACTAAGTTGCAGTACATTCGCAGTAAGTCCTGAGCGATGTACTCGAAATAGTAACAATGATCTCAACCCTCTTAAGCAAGTAAGTCAACCACTTGGTTGCCCTCGCGATAAATATGAGAAATAGTATCACGGTCGAAGGCAATGAGATGTCTGATGTGGCGAAGAGTGGCCAAAATAGACCATAGTACTCCACCTCTGGTAATGCAGTGAATGGCCAAAGTAGAGTCGGACTCAATCTATAAATCTAAGAGTACAATCCTCTGAGCAAGAATGATACCGTCAAGAATAGCATTGAGCTTGGTCTCCAGAATAGTGCACTCGCCATATGAAGAGAAGAAGGCGCGAACACACTGACATGATAAATCTCTAATAATCCAACATCCACTCACAAATCCATCTTTAATGCATCCATTAGTGTTGACCTTATAAGATCTCACTAATGGAGTACGTAATAAACCAAAACGGGAGAAAGAAGAGATGGAGTAGTAAGAGAGATACCAAAAATAGGAGCAATATCCATATCCCATTATCAATTAATAACCCAAAATAAACGGTCTATATATAATAGGGATATAGTATGGTATACTCTCCAGATTATCCATCTCGGCTCCATAGAGATATCTTAGTACTTCGCATCATTCATCGCAGTCCAAATAAATCAGAGAATCAAAAGAGGAATGATAGTGCGAATATGACCCTGCCTGACAAACTGATCTGAGAAACGCCAAGACTGAAAGCCCTTCATCGACCGAAGGGTTATATGAAAAATGTCAGAAAAGTGGCGTCAAACTTGGTCGGCAATACATATATCAATAAATAAATGCTAAATAGTCTTAATAGCTGAGCAACACTAACAACGAAAAGCCATATGACTCCCAATCTGTCTCTAAATCACAACATCAACTAGGATAAGACCATGCCATAGTCTCCAGCAGATGAAAGAGATAGTCGTTGAGATAATAGAACTCCAAATCATACTGTATACAGCCTGAATAGTATGCTCTGTGCGAACTATCTGCCATGCAGACTTGGTAGTAAATCTACTGTACGGTGAAATCCCGCAAGCGTACGGGATCGTTGACAATTAATAGTAAAAGTGAGTAAAAGAGTATCGTTCCCACGAGGATTAGACTATAACTTAATTTTCACCAATTCTATCTTAAATCGAATACATACAATAAATGTTTGGATTAAGAAAGTATGAAATTCTCTTAACTATAACTACGATTTAACTAAGTGCAAAATATAGTTTTTTTTTGAGAAAAATTAAGTAAATGAGTTATGCTAGGAATCTGAATCCACCATTAATATCTATCTTAATTCTCAAAATCCCACGTTCTAATCCAATTTGTGTTCAAATTGACAATCAATAATCCTAAGTTATCTAATAATCTTTTTCGAGCAGAATTAAACCTATTTTCATATAAGTTCCAAAATATTCCTATTTTGAATACGAATATACAAAAACGCTTTCAATAGCAAGATTATCAAATTTGATTGCACCAAGCATTTGTAATTATTTCTAATCTCTATAGGACTTAGTGTTTAAAACCATAATGAGCTAATTTATTTTAAACCTTTCGGAAACAAAAATAAATCACAAACACGTTCAAACGGTGATCAATCATTCAAACGGATATTAAAACCATGGCATAAATCAAACAAACACAAATTAAGATTAAAAACAGAAATTCTTGAATTAAAACTTCAACATATGGTTTACATCATCATCCTTAGCATAAAGAGCTCAGCCCATCATGTTTGATTTACAAAAACACATAATAAATGGAGAATTCATCACCCGGAATATTTAATTATAAGAAGAACTTTGAAGATGAAATTGTCCATCTTGAATGTCTTCAATGGATTGCCCAAGAATCCCAAATTTCTCTTGTTTGAAATCTCAATAATCTTCCCCGTATGAAGAAATTCTTGTAAAGATCTTGTGTTTTGCCTTCTTGTTCTTTCCAAAATTCCACTCTCCCATCGCTATAAGAGTTTTCCTATTTATATGGGTCCAATTAGGGTTGAATTTCGTTCTCTAAATCCCCAAAAACATGCTAAAAATAAATTTTAACTCAAATAAGTAATTGGCCGTAGCACAGTCCGCTCGAGCGGCTGGTCTGTCCGCTCGAGCAGACAGAGATAGATTTTTTTCGGCTGAAGGTCCGCTCGAGCGAGGAAACAGTTCCCGCTCGAGCGGACATAATTCTGTCCCACCGGCGACTGATTTTCATATGGCCATAACATCTCGTAGGAAACTCCAAATTGAGATCCGTAAAACGCATTAGAACCATAATTCAATTATCTTTCTAATGGTATATCATTTGACTAATTTAGATATTTTTACCAAAGGTTGTGCTCCAATTGTTCCACATGTGTCGGTTGTAGTTTCTCAATTTGCTTCTTCGACTTTCGGGTGTTTGATCCTTCACTTCAACTCTTCATCGTCACTCCAAAAAAACCTTTAATATATTGATTTTATCTTCTTTCTCATCCTCCAACATTTGGCTCATAATATTTACTTCAAAAACTCAATTTCTTCTCATTTACTCGCCGATTTCACCAATGTAACTTGAGTTCGGGGATTTTGTCCTACAATCACAAAAATGAACAAAAACTCAATAGATATCGATTCTAAAATACTTAGAATTATACAAAAACTCTTCATTAGAGAATCAATATAAGTGTATAAATTACACTTATCATCTACCATTCGAAGTATCCTTCTACATAATCTGATCGTGCACCTCAGCAGTGATATGGATGCTACATATCGGCTCAGTAATAATATATAGTACTAGCTGAAGAAGTCGGTCAATGTTCCATCCCGTATCATCAAATAAGTCTCTAACCTAGATAGAAGAATGTGGCAAGTGTGGGTGCTGATCAGCTAATGTCGACTCGCCCATCCAGTAGTTATGCCAAAAGAATATCTGCCCACGCTTTAACTGCCAAGCAATAAGTGTCTCTGACTATGGGTCTATGTGCTTCAGCCTCTTCCATATAGCTAAAGCATAGTAAGAAATAGTAGCCAGTAACGAATGGGTACCCTGACAATACTTACTCAGTAAAAACTGAGCCTATAATGATCACTAAGATCTAAATAACCACCAGAGCTTTATGGAGAATGTATCAACAAGATCATGCAGTCTCCTAAAGCCTAGTCCACCCTCTTCAGTAGGAATACAAAGGTCCTACCATCTCCTCCAATGTAATCTGTGTAGTTGGTCTCTAGAGTCCCAAAGAAACCTAGCAAATATGCCCTCTAACTTCTTCAAGATAGAATTTGAGAGGCTTCATAATCTAAAGAGGGTAGAGAGGAATAGAGGATATCACTAATCATATCAAAGTAATCCGTCCCCCAAATGATAGGAGTCTTGAGGCCCAGCCAGAAATCCTACTCTGGACTTTCTGGACTAAGTTATCATACAAGAAGATTTTCCTGGCTCTTTTAAATAAAGTACACCAAGATAAGTGAATGGCTGCTAATGACGAAACCCTATCAGATGCTCCAGCTTGTGTATCTGAATAGTAGAAAATTTTCTAGGTAAGAAATCCCGCTCTTATCTTTGTTTACCAACTGCCCAGAAGTCCCCTCATAGTGCTCAATACACTGTAAAAATCATCTGATAGAGTGCTTCTAGCCAGTGACAAAAATAATTATATCATCTGCAAAAGACAAGTGGGAGATGAGAACATCACTCCTATGTATGTATGCCATCGAAGAAATATGCTGATACCGTTAAGTGAGTAGTCGTGAAAAATAATCTGCAGCAATAATAAACAGCAATGGTGATATGGGATCACCCTGTCTTAGCCCCCGAGATGATGATAAAAAACCACATGGCCTGCCATTAAGTATGACCGAGAATCGACAATCAGAAATACACATCCGTATCCGATCAATCCAAAGAGCATCGAACCTAAAACCCTCCAAAATGGATATCAAAAAGCCCCAATCCATGCAGTCATAGGCCTTAGCCATATCAAGCTTGAGGATAACATTACCCCATTGTACTTTCATATCAAGTGTATGTAGTAACTCATGTGCAAGGATGACATTATCCCCAATGAACCGTCCCGAGATGAATCCGCTCTGATGAGCTGAGATAATCTGAGATAGTAAATTACTCAGTCGTGAATTCATCAGCTTTGTAATCAACTTATTAAACACAATACATAAGCTAATAGGATGAAACTCTAACCACCTACATGCATTGTCCTATTTTGGAAGTAAGACAATAGAAGTAGCTGCAAAACTTCTAGGTAGGTGCCCTCCAGCAAAGAAGTCCAAGACTGCCTGAAACACATCCTCTGATACTATGTCCCAACAGACCTAAAAAAGGTGAGATGAAAACCCATCTGGCCCGGTGACACTGTTTAGATCAATATTGAAAATAGCCTCTCACACCTCAATCAAAATATGAGTCTAATTAAGCTGCAAGTTGTCTTCATCAGATACCAATCAAGGTATAATAATAGGTCGAATAGGGTCAACAGGCTGAGCAGGACCCGACAGAATCTCCTGGAAGAAAGATACTGCTAAAGGCTGAATAGTCTCAGGAGACTCAAACACCTCACTAGAAGTTGAAATAATAGACCGGATCCTAGCTCTAATACGTCGTCCCTGAACTATAGATAAAGTACAAAAGACCGGATCCTAGCTCTAATACGTCGACCCTCACATGTCCAACATGCCCCTGTCCTTTGTTTCCAAAAGGCCTCATCAATAGATAAAGTACAGTTTAGAACTGCTTGAGACTGATGCAAAGTATTACGATGAGAATGAGAAGGATATCTATCATGGTCTAACTCTGTCTCATCTACCCTACATTCTGCATCCCTAACTTTCTGAAAATATCACCAAATACATTTCAATTTCACCAAAAAATGCCTTTTTTTAGCCTAAAAATCTTCTCCCAGAGAGCGGCCATTCCTGTAAGATAGGTAGGAAATGACCACTTCTGAGATACAAATCCCAGAAAATCGTGATGCCTAGACCAAACATTGAGAAATTGAAAAGGACGAGGCCCTAAATCATCGTCAGAAGACCACTGAATCAGAAGAGGTGAGTGATCATAATTTCTTCGGTTTAGATGACGAATCGAAAACTGAGTACAAAACAAGGCAATCATTGAGTTAATCAAAACTCTATCTAAACGCTTCCAAACCCCCACATTTGTCCACGTGTACTAACTTCCAGAATATCCTACATCTGTCAAATCTGCAAAGTTTGAAGTGTCCCTATCACGAGTATTCCTACCAGTACGCTCACCATTGTGAGCGATCACATTAAAGTCTCCCCCAACTAGCCACGACCTACCACAAAAAGTGATATCTGATGAAGACCTGCCCATAAATCTGTACGTCCAACCAGCGAGTAAGAAGCATATACCGGAGTAATAAACAACGGTCTGGCTAATCTAGGATCTTCAACTTTAATGTGAAGGAATTAGACATGACCAACAATTGAAGTAACAGTAGACCCCAAATTCCAAAAATACCAAATCTTATCCGACTCATTCTATAAGCCCACATCAAAAGAATGAAATCGTCTTATAAAGTACAAGTTCTTCCTCAAAACAAACGGCTCCAACACCACCAAACAATACACCTAGTGAAGCTGAACCAATTTCTTAAACCATCTATAAGTGGCAATATTGCGCACACATCTCACATTCCAGATAATAACACTTATAAAAAAGAATGGCTACATGATGAAGCACTCGTTTGACTACGAGTTGCCCATTTGATCGGGTGCTGGATATCAGTAACTTTTAGATTTTTCTTCTTCTGAACTACAGTAAAACCATCGGCCTCATGCCGCTCATCTAAACCAACCAAGTCATCAGATGAATTTTTGAGAAAATGACCCTACTAATGAACCTATAGCTGAATAGAACTAGCAGTATCGGATGGAATCGAAACCTCTAGATTCTCATTACTACTGAGGCGTGGACTGACATGGGAATCAATATTAAAAACTGGCTGCACTGGCTCTAAAAAAATAGAAAACTCACAATGGATGGACATCATGTGATCTAATAGTGGACCAGAAAAAACAGCATCATGAAAGGGCTTTGAAGCCACAATAGTGGGAATAGTAGGAGTAAGCTGAAGAGTGGGTCCCACATAAACCACTAGAGGTGGTATAGTAACAACTGAAGAAGAACCAGCAACTGGGACCTACTGTCTAGGAACCTCAACAACAATCTCCTTCTCCTTACCCTTTTCAACCCTATCAACAATAGACACCGGAGCATTTGTAATCCCTTTAAAGGCACATATAAAAGAAACTTTTGAGCCCATATATTGATCCTTTAGTCAGTCTTCCGTAACATTTGTTAAAGAAGAAAAAGAGCAAGAAAACAAAAGGTAGCAAAGAAAAATCAAAATTACAAGAAATTTTGTGTTTAACTAGTTGCTTTAATTAAACGAAAATAAAGCAACAAAGAAAATTTTATTTTAAGCAAGAATCAATAACTTTATTTTGCTTTAAAATGGTTCAACATAACATTATTTAACAAATTAAGTTATTTTATATAAATTTGCGCTCTCTGATTATTTTTTATTGTTTACGTAAAAACTTTGCATTTTTTATTGATGATATCCATGCTTTCAATGTAGAGAGCCCAGTCAGGTGTTCGACATAGAAAACCCAGTCAGGCATTCAACGTAGAGAGTCCAATTATGTGTTTAACATAGAGAGCCCAAAGATTATACCAGAAAGTTGGGGGCTCACCTAAATACTTCAATCGACACGAGGCGTCGACTGTCCCTCTTGCACGGTTTCGATCGTCCAGTTTGAAAATAGTTTGGATACCCAAAAATTTTCCATGTACATGATATCCGACGGATTCAACAAAACGATATTATCGTCCCGCTCACTCCACATTTTTTCGAGATGAAGACACGTGTTCTCCAAATAAGTTGGAATGTCTGCCACGTGAATGTAGAGAAATTGCCTATAAATAGTAGCCTATTGGTTTAAAGTATTCTCTCAGAATTTTTTTATTACACGTACTCTACATAAAATCTCCAACATATTCTTCTCATACTGACTCTTACACCGGAATGGGAATGAGAAAGAAGAGCCCTGCCATTTGTTTTTAGGTTATAGGTAGCATGCATCTCTACTAGTTGAAGAAAAGATGTGATTGATAACGTCATTGGTACAGTATGTGGAAATCATCATTTTTGCAACAAAAAGCTATGGCAAGACCAAGAACAAGAAGGCGTGCGCTCAGTCGAGAAAGCTCCACCAAAAAGGACCGTGGCAGAGTCAGAATTTCAAACTCATGGCGTGGGACTGCCACCACCTACATATGAAACCGTGGATCAGTTTGAGACCTTACAAACTCAGATGATAGCCATGATGGCTTTACTTCATAATCAAATCTACACAAGTGCTGACCATGTCAATTCGCCTTCAATAGTCCCTACAGAGAATACTCATGTGAAACCCCCCATAGGGAGGTCCGTATGTGGCACCTCTCATCCTACAACCTCTTGCTGAAGACCTGATAGAACCTGTAGTCGATTGAGGGGCTCTTCGTCTCTCTGCACTTTCTAGATTTAGACTTGGAACGAAGACTGGATAAAATGCTAACCCAAAAAATTGAAAGTGCCATGACAAAGAAAAAGGATAAGCGCAGACAAATGGTGTTGGAAGAAGATCCATTTGCTCTAGAAAATCATGGTTGTACATTTACCAAAGAGATTCAGGCAATCGATAATACAGTGCTATGATAGGGTCACCGATCCTCTCGATCACTTCCAAACGTATGTTAACATGATGAGGTTGTATGTCGTACCAGATATAGTAATATGTCGGTCTTTTTCTCCAACATTACATAGAGATGCCAGGGACTGGGTGGCCACTTTAGCCCCTCAATCCGTTAAAAAATTTGATTAGCTCTCTCAAAGCTTCGTGGCATATTTCCTTAGCAGTAAGAGAAAGAGAAAAACTGCCATAGATTTGATGCAAGTCATTCAAGAAAAGGAAGAAACTCTGCAAGATCATCTTGCTCGTTTCAGCAAAGCCACATTGGGGATTAAGGACCTTCAGATGTCAGTTGTAGTGACAACCATAATGAACGGGAGCCAGAATCAATCTTTTAAAATGTCCCTCTCAAAAAATCTACCAGAGTCAATGCAGGAGTTATTAAGGAAGGGTGATAAATACGTAGATGCTGAAGAAGTAGAGTGAGTGACTAAGAGTCTGCATGAAGGAAGATAGACAACGACCAACAAGCGAAAGTCTCATGACAACCAGTGTGTGAGAGACGATAATTAGAAACAGAAGGTTGGGGCCTCGAGACTGAGCCCAATCTAATAAGTGGCCATCCCGGCCTGAATATAAAGGTAATAAGGTTTTCACTCCTTTAAATACCACTCAAGCCCATGTGTTGATGGAAATTCGCGACATGAGAGAGCTTGAGTGGCCTCAGAGAATGGCGGCACCACCATGTAAGAGAGACAAGAGAAAGTATTGCCACTTTCATAGAGACCATGGGCGTGATACCGAAAGTTTCTTTCAAATCAAGGAGGAGCTCGAACGATTGTTGAAAAGAGGTTTCCTATTTGAAAAATGGTCGTGGAAAAGAAAGAACAGCGGAGTCACCAACGAACCCGCCTCCTCGGGCAAGATTTATAAATGTCATCTCAGGAAGGACAGCCGTTGGAGGTGACTTGAATTCAGCCAGAAAAAGCTACGCTCGCTCAAGCAAGGTAAGCTCTATTAAAAAAAAACTAGATTCAGTCAAGACGTAAAATTTAGTGAGGAAGATTTGATAGGGATGGTATACATTCACAATGATGCCCTAGTGATCACATGTGATATGGTCGAATTTGATGTGAAAATAGTATTGATAGACAATAGTAGCACAACGGATGTTATGACTTGGGATGCCTTGTTAGGCTTAAAGGCACCACTTAAAAAGTTACGACCGGTCACTACTCCTTTATTCGGCTTCAGGAGAGCAACAGTAACTCCCAAAGAGACCATAGAACTACCAGTCATCTTGGGAACCTACCCAGCCAGCATTACGATCATGACAAGTTTCTTGGTAGTAAAGACTCACATAGCTTACAACACCATTTATGGAAGACCTCTCCTGGATGCCGCTAGGGTAGTAGTATCAACTTATCACTAGTCTATGAAGTTTCCAAAAAGTTGAGGTGTAGAATGTGTTAGGAGAGATCAATATGTATCCAGAAGGTGCTACGTAGATATCATACAAGTCCGAAAGGTTGAGCTCGTTATGATGTTAGACATTGAATCCCTAAATGGAAGAATTGAACTGCTTAACACAACAGAAAAGATTGAGGTAGCATATGGGAAAATGTTGATTATCGATGGAGGGCTACAATCTGAAAAGAAGAAAAAAGTGATAGTTGCCTACGTGATAATTTGGACGTATTCACATGGACTCTGAATGACATTCTAGAGATCAGCCCTTCCATATCACAACATTGCTTGGGAGTCTTACAGGGATCAAAACCCATAAAATAGAAAAAGAGAAATTTTGCTACAGAAAGGCAGAATGCGATAAGGCACGAAGTACAGAAATTGCTCGAGGCATGTTTCATTTGGGAGGTACAATACCCAGAGTGGGTAGCTAATGTCGTATTGGTGAACAATTCCAACGATAAATGATGTATGTGTGTGGATTACACCATCTTAAAAAAGGCCAGCCCAAAAGACTCCTACTCACCGCCAAGGATAGATCACTTGGTAGATGCAACATCTAGCCGTGAAAGGTTAAGATTTTTCGATGCTATTTTAGGATATCATCAAATCTCCATGGCCGAGTCGGACCAAGAAAAAACATCCTTCATCACTTACTTTGGGACATACTGTTATACAGCCATGCCTTTTGGCTTAAAAAATGAGGGGCCAACATATCAGAGAATGGTAAACAAGGTACTTGGAGGACTCATCGGGAAACTGTTTGAGGCCTATGTCGAACACATGGTGGTTAAAAATGCTCGGTCGATGGATCACATGACCGATCTATGAAAAGTATTTGATGTTTCACGAAGGAACAACCTGAAGCTTAATCCTGAAAAGTGTGTGTTTAGGTTGGTAGGGGATAAATTCCTGGGATTCATGATCACTCATAGATGAATTGAACCCTACTCGGACAAGATCAAAATAATTCTTGAAATGAAGAGTCTCGTTACTAGAAAAGAAGTACAAAGGCTAACTGGAAGAATAGCAGCACTCAATCGATTTATGAGCAGGGCAACAGATAAGTGTCACCTTTTTTCAAAGCTGTAGGAGCTCAACCAACTTCCAATGGACCAAAGAATGCGAAGAGTCACTCGAATCACTCAAGCAGTCGTTGTAGAAACCTCCAGTTCTGACTCATCCTAATCCAGGAGATGTACTTAGTTTGTACCTAGTAGTCTCAAAACACTGTTAGCGCTGTGCTAGTGAAGGACTTTGGAAAAGTTCAGAAGCCGATATACTTTGTTAGTCAAGTTATGAAGGGAGTAGAGACACAGTACAATCTGACTGAGCAGTTGGTGTTGGCATTGATAGCAACAGTTAGAAAATTGAGGCTTTATTTTCAGACCCATGCGGTGCAAGTCATGACTAATCATCCTCTGAAGCAAATTATCCATCGACCAGAAAATTCTTGAAGGCTGTTGAAATGGGCAATGGAACTCACTGAATTCGACATAAAGTTCAAACCAATGACAATCATAAAAGCCTAGGCATTAGCAGATTTTATCCCAAAACTCACTCTCCCCAAACCAAGAGAAGAAGAAGCAGGGACCGAATGGAAAATATATGTGGATGGGTCATCAAACAGTGAAGGTTCTGGGACAGGTGTTATTATGATAAGCCTAGACTCAGAAGAACTAGAATATTCCATCCGCTTTGGTTTTCCTACAACCAACAATGATGTAGAGTATGAGGTTGTAATCATAGAGCTAAGCATTGCAGTTAGACTGGGGCTGTCCTTGGTAGAAGTATGCAGCGATTCATAATTAGTTGTGTGACAAATAATGGAGGAGTATGAATCAAAAGATGACAAGATGACAGCCTACCTAATGAAGGTAAGAGACTTATAGAGGCGATTTAACAACTTTAAAATTACCAAGGTCACCCGAAAGGATAATACAAGAGCTGATGCATTGTCCAAATTGGCGTTTGCATACCCAAAACACCGGCCACCAATAGTTAATGTGCAAGTGCTCCATCAGTCAAGCATTGTGAACGTAGTAGAGATCAAAGAAGTTAGTCCTGAGTGTAGCTGTATAGACCCAATAGTAGACTACTTATTGAATAATAAGCTACCTGAAAATCTACCTGAAGCAAAAAGGCTCAGAGCTCGGTCAGCCATGTTAACTGTCATAGACAGAAAGTTATACAAACGTGGTTTCTCCAACAGAAGCCCAAGAAGTTCTGTTTGAGATACACAGTGGCATATGTGGCAACCACCAAGGAGCCTCTGCGTTGGACTTCAAATCATTGAGACAAGGCTACTAGTGGCCTGATATGAAAGATGACGCCAAGAATTTGGTGACAAAATGTGATACCTTCCAATGGCATGGTAACTTGATACACATCCCAGCTGAACAACAGTCTGCAATATTCGAGATTTGTCCTTTCTTCCAATGGGGGATAGATATCCTATGACCCTTGCCTGTAACTAATGGGCAAAGAAAATTCCTTCTGGTGGTTATAGATTACTTTACAAAATGGGTAGAGGCTGAACCATTAGCAACCATTACTATGGCCAAGATTCAAAGATTTTTATGGAAGAGTATCATATGCAGATTCAGAATACCTCGAGTAGTTGTTACCGACAATGGTAAGCAGTTCGAAAATCACGATTTCAAGGCTTTCTGTAAAAGCTACCACATATAGCATAGTCTCAGCTCGGTGGTATATCTCCAAGCTAACTGACAGGTAGAGGTAACGAACCAAACAATCCTATGGGACTTAAAAACCAGACTAGAAAAGGAGAAAAGCATGTTGGCTGATGAGCTACCTAATGTACTCTGGTCCTATCACACTATCCCATAGGACCGACTGGAGAAACACCATTCAAGCAATCTTTTGGGATGGAGGCTATCATACCAGTGGAAATCGTGAGCCCGAAAAGCAGTATGACAAGCTAGCAGATACGTGAAAGGCAGCAGAGCTCAGCCTGCTAGAGGGAGTGATAAAGAAGATTGTCTTGAGAACAGCAACATATAAGCGAAATGCAGCAGAGTACTTCAATAGACAAGTGAAGCCCAATTTTTTTCAAACAGGGGACTTGGTACCATGGAATGCTACAGTAATAGGGCACCCTTCTACCAAGCTATGAGCGAATTGGAAAGGACCATATGAGGTCATCAAGAGCATCAGGAAAGGAGCTTATAGCTTAAAAGACCTAAAAGGAAAACTATTAGGTAGGCCATGGAATGTCAAGCACCTCAAACAATATTATCAGTAGGATGTACCCAGGAGCGGTTCTCTATTTTTCTTTTCGTTGTAATAAATTCATTACATGTTTTTCCGATGTAATGTTATCTGCTGATCCTCCTAAAGGATTCCAACATTCTGTAAACCAATTCTACATTTTCAAATCAATAAAAAGTAGAGACAATGGCAAATGATGAGGGGGCTAAGGAAAGGTCAGCATAGCTGGGATGTCCTGGTGCACCTACTGAGTCATAGATCTTTATTACCTTTGGACAATAGTATTACTTAAAGTAATTATGTCCACTTTGACGAAATAAAACCACCAATCGGGTAGACGCATTAAATCACCCGTGATGATGGGTGATAGGAGGATAAACCCACTTGTTGGTTAATAAATCGAGTCACCCACAATAACGGTTGATACGCAGATAAAACCATTAGTCAAGTAGATGCATTAAATCACTTGCAATAATGGGTGATAGGCGGATAAACACACTGGTATGAATATGAGGTTACGAGGCAATAATTATTCAGAATAATGGATTTAATATCCAAATCATTATCGAAAACAAAGTAGTCAGATAAAATGGTCAACCTAAAAAAAGAAGAAAAAAAAGAGACCAAGATGGTCGACCAAGGAAATCGGTCAACCACTATGAGTGGTCGACCCTTCTCGATCGACCATATAGGTCAACTAAAGGGGTCGGCCATAAAAGTGATTAGTGACTGTTAGTTGGGGGTACTCAGAGTATTCGAAATTCTACTTGAAAATAAGAATGGACCATACTTAATAATGAGCACAATCATGAATTTTTAAAAATCAAGCAAGTGGATATTGTCACGAGTTTTCCAAATTAGGCTAATGAGTCATGTCTACCCACATCTCGGGGCCAAGAAAAATCCAAAGACTTTAAAGCAAACATCGTTTCTACATCCATATTCCGAGCTAAAAAAGATAAAAGATTTCTGAAACATTGTTTTATGCCCACATCACGAGTCAAGTAAGTTTGCGAAGTCCTACAAAAAAGGGGAAGAAACAAAAAGCATGCATCAAGCTGAAGGACCGCCAACATTGCTCCTTCTAGATGTGCCATCCCGATGACCCTTAAGAACAATCTTTTTAGGAGTTGGTTCAATTGTCCGCTATTTGGCCATGAAACGTTTGATCTCCACGGGGTCATGCGACGGATGCTCCTCAGCCAACCACTTCTTGGTGAAACTTATAGAAGCCTTCATAAACTCTGTGGCAAACATATGCATACATACAACTGGTGAACTATGAGGAGGTTTTGTAGCTAGAAACAGCGTCTTCTTCTGCGTAAACCAGGGTGGAACATAGTGTGTCGATCTCATCCTCCTACGCCTTGGCCCTGGACTCAGCCATCTCATCTATCTCCTTCTTCAAGCTAGCAACCTCCACTTTCCTCTCTACTTCTTCAAGATCCATATGTTCCAAGTGTTTCTCCAGCTTTTCATTCGCTAAGGCCATGAAATCCTGCATAGTGAGCATGTGATAAACAGGTTCAAATGTCAAAATCATTTATAAAGTTGACACAAAATAATAATAAAGAAAGGAAAGAAGAGGGAAGAGATGAGACACTACCCTCCTAGTATACACTGCCAAGGTCTTGTTGACCGACGAAACCTTCTTCCGGGATAAACCAATACGCAGGGGCTCAAGTGTGCTACTTCGGACCAACTCAAGGTCCTTGTTGGCATTCATGGGCTAATAGTGAATATAATGAAGATTAGTCCGATCCTCAAGAAGATCCTTATCATGTTGATCAACTGGCATTCTTGAAGTGTCTCTCTCACCTCCTCACTTTCTCTACGTTGGTGGTGGTCAGAATCTCCTTACCTAAGGCAGATCCTTTGCCTTTGTATGAGGACTCCTCATCTTGCTCGGTACAAAATCCTCCACTGGCCCCTAGTCGTCAGTCGCTAAAGAAATACAGTTCAACACATCATTCAAATCATATTCCATACCTGTACAAGAAAAGTAACGATTAGTCTAGAAAAACAACTCCATATAATGTGTAAAAGCAAAAAGGTTAGCAGAGGAGGTGCCTACCAACAGGACGAACGATTTCCACGGTCTGCATGTTATGATCTGTTAAAACTTTATTTAGCTCCAAGCTGGAAGGGTCTAAATTGATAAGCTGGTCAATTTGTATTTTAAGATAGGGAGTGATGTCTACTGGGCTATTGAATAGTTGGATTTGTGGATGTTTCCAAAAGGTATCAAAAAGAAAACAACCAGTAATAGGCCTAACGAAGAAAAAAATGGGTCTTCCACCTGCTGTTTGAATTCCTATAGTAGGGCACGTGGAAAAGAACTCGAGTGGTAAAATATATGTAACTGTCACAGGATGCGAGGCGGTGCATTTCAAAAATATACCTAAATAGGTCAATGGATGGATTGATATCATGAAGAAGGCAAATGTACAGAAAACAAATGGCTAATCTCCAAGCGTTTGGGGCCTCCTAGCTGGGAGTAAAGTGAAATTCATGAAACATGCGACGAAAAGGGGATGTATTGGGAACCTAAGTCCTCCATCCATGCTATCTTTATACATGGTAACCTCAAAGGAATTCGACCTAGAGAGCCGTTCTGTTGAGTGCGGGGCTCTATACGTATGGTCATCAAAAATCTTAGATTTTACTAGCATCCTATCCAATTTGATTTCAGAGTTATACACGATGTAGCCTTTGGGAATGTTAAGAGGTACTATGTGCCCAAAAGGAGACCTACCAATTTGAATATTAGCAGAAGATGATCTAATAGGTGGCATCCGACCTCTAGTTCATATGGTATCATCCGAACGACCACTCAGCTCCAAGAAATCAATCGATTGTCGGGTAACATCTGACATTGGATGGTCCACCAACAGCTGAAGTAGACCGACTGACGGCTGAAATAGACCAACTTGGATGGTCGGTCGACCGACGATGGACGTTCGATCGATGGCGAGTCTTCGATCAACTACTATCCTCGGTCGACGGCTATTTAAGATGGCCGGTTGATGACACCCAACCAAGAGTCGAACTTTGGCTTGTTGGAGAGAAGTTGGTTTTAGGGAGAAATCTTTTGAGCCTTTGTGAATGAATCCCAAAAATGAAGAAATCCTCCACTTTAAATAGAAAAAGAAAAGGCGGGAAACAAAAGTTTGAAACTTTCAAATTTTTGTAGAAAAAAAAGGCGGGAAACAAAACTTTGAAACTTTCAAATTTTTGTTAAGAGAGAAATGGTAGGAAATTAAAAAGTTTGGGCCCAAAGATTGTACCAGAAAGTTGGGGGCTCTATGTAATACTTCGATTGACACGAGGTGTTGGCTGCACTTCTTGCACGAGCTCGGTCGGCCAGTTTGAAAATAGGTTGTGATACCTAAAGTTTTTCCACGTGCATGATATCCGACGGTTACAACAGAAAGATACTCTCACCCTACTCACTCTACCTTTTTCAAGATGAAGACACGTGTCCCCCTAATGAGCTAGAATGTCTGCCACATGGACATAGAGAAATTGCCTATAAATAACAGTCCATTCTGTTTTAGATACTCTCTCATAAATTTTTTTTATTACGCATACTCTACATAAAATCTCCAATATATTCTTCACCTACTAACTCTTACACCAGAGTGGGAACGGGGGAAAAGAGCCCCGCCACTTTTTTCAGGTTATATGCGCCTCCACTAGTTGAAGAAGAGAATGTGACTGATAATGTCACTTATATTGAGTAAACATGCCAAATTATTCTGTGATCCGAAAAAACTCGATCATTCCATAGTTGAGTTAAGATGAGCAAAACTTACACCTCATAGACTTGTATTATACATTCTTCAAACATTGAAAACCTACATTGGTTTAACCTTTACCACTCTTATAAATGAGCTTCTGAGTGCGTCATGTTACCACCGGAACAATTCTAAGATTGGTGAGGATTGAGTCCAAGGACGCCATGTTAGAGACTAGTACTACTCAAGTTCAAAATGTAGAATAAAAGTACCCAAATCAATAGAGGTGGCAATGGGCTCGTCGCCAGCTCTTGAGTGCTTGGCCATGGACGGGCTTGACTCGTTCCATCATGAGCTCAAGGGATGAGCCGAGCTCGTATTTCAACTAGGTAAGCCAGTAGAGCTCAACAAGCAAAGACCGAGAGCTTCGCAAGCCCACTCTATTTTCTTAATTTTCTTTTTTAATTACACTAATTTTTCTTGTTTATTTTATCATGTATTTAACTTTTTATATATCTTTCTTTAAATTCTATCTAAAACAAATAAAAAAATTTGAAAAGTTCGTGGGCCGATTCATTACGAGCAATGCCCACGGGCCTAGCTAAGCCTGGGCCCTTGCTCAATGGGCCAAGCCAGGCCCAAATAGTATCAAATAGTGTCCGAACAAGTTTAGTCCAATCATATAATATGAGTAAATTATGTTCACTGTTGATTTTTTAAAACAAACTAATCGGTCACAACCGAAAAAAGGAGGGGAGGAGGACGACGGGATTCGACCGTCTCACGTTGGCCTTTAGCTCGCGTTGACAAGGCATCTGAGCGTGCCGCTGAGGTTTGTAGTACATCGACAGTTACAACAGCAGGCACCAAATGCGTTGCCACGCACGCACTCGACAGGTTTCATTGCCCACATTTTGCTCGTTCCGTCTAGCACCAAGCATCCACTGATCCCAAGGCAACACGGACCACTCACTATTTCTTGAAGCTCGATCTCTCCCCCGAATGAACCATATAGCCAAGAGAAACCATGAACTAGAATAGAATAGCTCGCCCCACCCATGAGTAAATATTTCATAATAGCCTCATTAGACCGTACATCTTTCTTGGTATAAAATTGAAACATACTGACTTTTAAAGAATTGATAATTACTACCCATTATTAAATCATCATTCATTTTTACTACCCTCCGACAATTCTTTTTAGTTACGGCTTTATATCTTTCCATATCCATTCCATAATTAAAGAGAACACAAATTCATCACGTCACTTTTCTTTGTAAGGGTAAATATTTATAATTCTCAAGGAAAAATTTGCACCATTTTCAATTCCTATTCTCAATTCAGTAGTTGAAAATTTCAATTTAATGAAACCCTTTTGTCTCTCAAATCCCTAAAGTTTGAAACCCTAATTTCTATCAAAATACGAAATCTATTTTCGTTTTCTTCTATGTTTTCACCGTACAAATCTATATTTTTACATTTTAAACAATGGTAGATACACATGGTGGGCATAAATTTCGTTTAAAATTTGAAATTGTGGTTCCAGAACCAAGAAGAATCTTGGTAACGTTAATGATAGCCCAAATCTAAAGAAAAAAATTGCAGTCGATGAGCCGTGTGAATCGAAAGTAAAACTGCAATATTATGTTATTTTTGTGTGATATTTCATCTCTTCCGTGTTTGCTAGTTATGTGAATTAATTTGTTACTATGAAGTCATGAACTGACTGAGGAATCTACATATGATATGATAAAACGTTATATTAAGTGTTTGTTTGGTGGAATTTTAAAGTAGTTTTTTTTGGAGATATTGATCAAAGATGATGAAATATTTGGTTGAAAAGTTGTGATTCCCATGAAATATGTGATTGAAAATGAGTTTGTGAAAAAAATATTTTATTTTAAACTCTACCAAACATGAACTAAAAACACATGTATTTTTTGCATCCTCTCTAAATATTTTATATTCAAAGTCTACATGCAACCATTTATGAATTCATTTGTGACATTTTCTCGAGAATGTGTATAACTTATATTTAAATTGTCGACACACTTTATGCTTGTTTGTGACTCTTTGTACAGTGAAATGTTTCCCTCAGACACATTGCATCTGCCGGCATCACTTTATGTGATCTATATTAGTATTATGTATACATAATCCGGCTAAGTGGTACCTAGGCTCCGCTTAAGCTTGAGGCGCGGCCTCCATATCTAGCCACGCTTTACGCTTTTTAGAACACTGGTATTATAAGACCCTTTGAATAGTGAAAAGTTTTAGGTGATCCATTTGTAAGTCGTTGTCATACTTTATGTGACCTTTATCAATTTGTGATAATATTTTAAAAGTTAAAAATTTGTTGTGACCCTTAAGTCACGGACCCTTTTAATTGTTTCAAGTTTTAGGTAACAAACTTGTAAGTTGTTGTCACACTACATGTCATCTCTATCAGTTTGTGTGAACTTTGGGAAAATTATAAGATTTGTTGTGACACATACGTAAATTGCAATGACAATGTATGTGATCGTTATCTGTATATATAGCCATTTGAACTATTTAAAGTTTTATGCGATCCATTTCTAAGTCGATTTTCAACTTTGGTTAGAGTATTTGTACCAATGTGCAAGTCGTTGTGACACTTCATGTAATATTTATAAATTTTAAAACCTGCTTTACAAATCAATTTGACACATTTGTATTTAAATTCTTTCCATTTCAGGTTTGGGTATATCTTATACCCCACTATACCAAAGGCAAGTCAGCTTGTTTTTGGAGAGAATCACCGAATCCTTACCTGGTAATGTCATTGTAATATCCTATAACATGCTTCTACCAAATATAAAAATGGTAAAACTTACTTGAAAATCCAAGATCATGAGGTTGAATCACTTACCTTGTATACTTGTTTACTATGTGATCAAAATGCTGCTCTTTGGTCCGAAACTCAACCACAATGAAAGAGTTTAATCTCCACAATCCAAGAACCGATTTTTGAGTTATCTTTCAAGCCACCAATTTCATGTATTCTTCACTATCTCTTTATGCACGAAAAATTACTCATATGCAGAGATTATATTGAGTAGTGGGATTGATGAAAGTTATATGAGGTGGAGAGTTAAGTTTTAAATTTAAACCTTAATTCATTCCTTCAAAATCATTTTCATGCAACTTGGGTCGGGTCAACCCACATGGTCGACCCGTTTCATTCCAACATCTCCTACTCAATGAATGTCACATCACGTGACTCTATCTTAGTTATAGTCCCATCCTGATTTTCACCTAGAAACACATATCCTTTGGATTGGTCTGAGTATCTTATAAGATACCAAATTTGCTCGAGGAATCATGGATGTATCCAACTGATCCCCAGGGTCTAAGAAAACTTAAATAAGGTTATCTACCTGTCCAAAGCTGACACGGTGTTGTAGCTACCGATTTAGAGAGAACTCTATTAAGGATGTAAGTCGCAGTTAACAAAGCATCTCCCCAAAAGGAAATAGGTAAGTTAGCTTGCGCCATCATGGACTTCACCATTTCAAGCAATGTCCTATTCCTTCTCTCAGCAACACCATTTTGTTGTGGTTTATTAGGAATAGTTAACTGCCTAATAATTCTTTTATCATTACATAGTCCTTTGAACTCATCGGATAGATATTCACGCCCTCGGTAAGTTCTTAAGGCTTTCACATTTCTATCTATTTGATTTTCTACTACATTTAAAAATCGTCTAAAGCATTCTAATGCCTTCGACATATCAGAAATCAAATAGACAAAAACATACCGCGTGAAATCATCTATAAAAGTAATGAAATAAGAGGCTCAATGTCTTGCTCTCACATTCAGAGGACCACATATATCTGAATGGACTAATTGCAATGGAAGTTCGGCTCTTAAAGCCTTACCGAATAGTTTTCGTGTTGTTTTTCCTGCTAGACAATGCTCATATGTAGGCAATGAAACCTTAGAGATTGAACCTAGTAAGCCATCTTTAGCCAACCTATTCATTGTCTCTTGCCCAATGTGCCCTAATCTAGCATGCCATACACATGTATCAACAATCACATTTTTAGAAGAAGATACATTCATAGAAAAACAACGATTAACATAATAGTTATAAGTGTTTGGTTCACAATCCAACACTAGAAAATCACCAGACAAATATCTAGATCTATAATATACATCACCATTGCTAATACGAACAAAAGTACCACTAAAATTCAATCTGAAACCTAATCTTAAAAGAATAGTAACTGAAATTAAATTTCGTCGTATTCGTGGTACAAACAGGACATCATGAAGGAGAATAGTACGGCCACCATGTAAATGCAACTTGCATGTACCGGTTCCTTTCACCTCCACTCTATCATCGTTGCCAACATATATCTATTTTGTACCAGCTGAAAATCAGTGGAACTCCACAAACGCCTCTCCATCCCTAGTTATATGGTCTGTCGCTCCTAAGTCTACAATCCACATAGGATAAGATTCAGTATGCAAAACAGTGCTAGAAATATAAACAACACTAAAAGAAGTATTAACAAGGGCTACCTTCTTTGGCTCAAGGCAATCCCGAGCAAAGTGACCCAGCACTTGACAGTGGTAGCATTTCAACTTGCTCTTATCTTTCTTCTTACCAAACCATTTTTCTTTTTTTTTTTTGTGTGTTTGGGCTTGTTCTTTTTAGGTCTTTGTCAAGTCTCTTTTCCATTTTCTTTCTCCCCCATTGTTCCAGTTTTTCTTACGCTTAAAGCCCGTAGCTTTGCCAAAACTAGACTCAGCTACAAAAGCACGCCTTAGAAATTTAGCTGCTCCAAGCCGCTCATCCTCTAGTTCAACATGGCGGGCAGCATTAGCAAAAGGTTTGATGCTATCATTATAAGTCAGATTGACTTTCAGATGTTCCCAGTTATCAAGGAAAAGAGTGGATCAAAGCCTGAACTTGTTGCTCATCAGAGTGAATATGACCAGCTGACTTCAGCTCCCTGATCATGGTAGACATAATCCTCACATGCTCTTTGATATTGTGATCATGAGACTTTTTATAAGTGTCAAACTTAATAGTCAACTGTCTGAGCCTAGTCACACTAGTACCACCATATTTCTCTCTCAGATATACCTAGATATCATGAGCAGTTGGAAATTGCTCACATTCGTGAATGAGATAATCCACAACATAACTTACCAAAATTCCACGTGCAGTGAAATCTTTCTTTTTCCATACTTGGTAAGTTTCATGATCCCTTCTTTGTTGAGAAGTCTGACCCATACCTGGGTCTTCCATAACATGGTTAATGCCCTCAAGGCAGTCATGTTCCTCCAGCACATACCAAATTTTATGGCGCCAAGTGTTATAGTTATCACCATTCAATTTGTCACCCTTATTTAGGTCAGCAATGATATTCTTATATTCCATGGACTGTCAAAGTTTTAGAGAATCATATAAATGTCCATTTTATGCACACATGTCATTTTGCACTCATACAAATTAAATTTTATGATAATTTAACACTAGGCATAGAGTCAAAAGTTCACTAAGTTCCCAATCATCATCTATTATCATAATGTTTCATTGTCACAAAAAATAATTTTATAATACAAAATAAACAATAATTCTAGGTGAGAATTACATAAACTCTTCCAACCTTAGAATTTTCACTGAATAAATCAATTAAACATGTACTATGTAAACAAGACATTTTGTTTGTATGCACTAAAACATAAAAAAAAATGTCATATGTATACATGCGATTATATTCAATCAATCTAAATAAAACTACTATGCATTGAAAGATGACTCGATACATTTTCTTCTCCTCACAAAAATATTGTCCCAGATGCACTTCTTCTAGGCGTATTGCTTCGAAATACTTTATGTATTGTACCAGGTTATGTCTTGAATACATTTCACGATTTTGATAAGCTCATAGCTTTTCAACACATTCTTTAGCCCGTAATCTTTTTGCCTTCATTCCAAGGATGCTAAAAGTGTGCCTCAATCCAACTATATTTGATTATGCACGTGAAGACGAGAATAGATCAAATGGATCATATAACCAAATTAAGACCCACACCACTCAAGAATGCACAATATCATTCTATTTAAAATCAGAAAAAATTTGACATCAAAATCATAATTTTCTGACTTAAATCCAATTTTTTTTTTGAAAAAAATACTTTTAAAAAAATAATAATATAGAAGCATCTCAAAAAAAAAAAAAAAACTCCACTAGGAAACAGAACCCTCAGTAAAATATTCTGGATTTAATATAAAATTTTCAGAATTTTAATTCACTTAGAAAATATTTATTATTTATTTACAAATGAATTTTCTTTAAACATAAATACATATAAAAATATTTTCATAAGAAAAAATTATATTGAACTCAAATAATAAATACAAAATATTATGGGGACCATTCTAAAAATTTCAGAATTGCGGAAAAGGTCCCTCTGCCCTCTCACGCGCCGAAACAAAATCTACCCCCCCTTTTTTATTCCAAAAAACATTTGAGGATCCAATTGAAAATTCCAAAATATTAAGGGTACCAATCTACAAGTTTCAAACTTTCCAAATAATATTTGCACGTCAACTTGTTTAGAAAGAGGCAGATTTTTTATTTTTTTATTTTATTAAAAAAAAAATCTTTCCCACTATCGACAGTCGGAGAGTGTACCACACTCGCCACCTTATAGGAACTTTGTGGCGACATCTTGGGTTCCGTTCCTCTAATTTCAACGTTTTGAGTTCATATGTGTGGTCCGATTTCACAAATAACATACATAATGTAGTGTTTGGGACAACAACTTAACAGACACAGAGTGAAGAAATGCAAAAACACTGTTCATTTTCTTGAATAAAATGCAGATTTTTCATCAAAACGATCTAAATTTTAAATCATCATAACTCTATTGTTTTAAGTCCAAATTAGGAGTTATTTATACAGTTTGAAAGCTCATGAAAATACCTTTCTAACCATACAAATTTCATAACACGAAAAACATTAAACAGAAAATGATCATGTTATGAAATTTCGTTAACATAACAGAAAGCTCATGGAAATACCATTCTAACCATACCAAAATCATGAAGTTGAATCACTTGCCTTGTATACTTGTTTACTATGTGATCAAAATGCTGCTCTTTGGTCCGAAACTCAATTACAATGAAAGAGTTTAATCTCCAAAATTCAAGAACCGATTTTTGAGTTATCATTCAAGCCATCAATTTCATGTATTCTTCACTATCTCTTTATGCACGAAAAATTACTTCCATATGCAGAGATTATATTGAGTAGTGGGGTTGATGGAAGTTATATGAGGTAGGGAGTTAAATATCAAATTTAAACCTTAACTCCTCCCTCCAAAATCATTTTCATGCAACTTGGGTCGGATCAACCCACATGGTCGACCCGTTTCGTTCCAAATGATTCACGAAATTATTTTGCAAGCTATTGGATGAGCAGATGACATTGTTTGGGTTACACATTATTCGATTTTGTTAACAATTAAACTACGTAATGATAATTACCAATGGCATCTAAGGTGAATCTCTTCTTCCACTAATGGAGGTGCACACGGCCTAAAACTTGAAAATATGACGGTGATCTTCTCCCCCGTGACCACTCCAGTGTAAGAATCAGTAGGAGAAGAAAATATATCGAAAAAGCATGTAGATAAGGTATATTCAAAAGTTCTTCTAAGAGAATACATAAAATGGAATATATTGCTATTTATATGCGATTTTCCTTATCCAAGTGGCACAATTTCTGGCAGACCAGAGAGGCACCCGTCTCCATCCCTAAAAATGCACCGTGTATGGAGCAAAAATATATTTCTGTAATGATTGTTTGATAGCACACATGTGGAGGATCTTCGGATCCTCCTCCAACATATTTTTACACTAGTTGATAGAGACCATGCAGGAGGGCTGATCGAAGTCTTACGTTGATTAATGATAAGTGTATTTTATACGCTTATCCTAGATTATAAACTTGATGTTTAACTGTGATTTGAGCCGTTTTCTATTTAATTCCAAATAAATATTGTTATTGTAGGAAAATGAAGGTAAATAGAACAAAAAGAGAGAATTGGAGCTTAATTGGAGTTGATCAGAAGTATTTGAAGATTGACTTGATGGCACGGAAATGATAAAAATCACTAAAAAAGCCATTTAAGGAATTTCATAAGTTTCGAAAGTGGAATTTAACGGGTTGATTACACCACATACCACTGAACTTTATACTCCATTTTATTTATACCACTGAACTTTAATTCGTTTCATTTATACCACCTAACTTTATACCATATTTCATTTTTATCACCGACCTTTAATTCGTTTCATTTATATCGCTAAATTTTAAAATTATTTTCAGTAAAACAACTTCATTAACCAACTGTTCATTGTTTGACAAAAATTATGACATGGCATTAACGGACCGTTAATTGGCTGATGTATCTCGCCACGTGTATAAAGTTTAAAATAAAAATACATTTTTGACATCAATTAAACGACTTTGAACTCAAGAATTGTCGAAATAGTTGATACAAAAACGTATTTTCAAACACAATTTTGACATCAAAAGCGTATTTTTATTTTGAACATTATACATGTGGACAATACTTTCACACATGGCGAGATACATCAACCAATTAATGGTCCATTAATGCAACATCAAAATTTTTATCAAATAATGAACGATTGGTTAATGAAGTGGTTTAACTAAAAATAATTTTAAAGTTTAGTGGTATAAATAAAACAAATTAAAGTTCAGTGGTATAAATGAAACGAATTAAAGTTCAGTAGTATAAATGAAATAGAGTATAAAGTTCAGTGTTATATAGTGTAATTAACCCATAATTTAACTTACAAAAATTTGGAGGACTGATTTGCACACTTCTAAAACATGAGAATGATCAAAATTAGAAGACTAACGAGGTTTGAGGACCAATGTTGAAGTGATTGAAATTTTTGGGATGAATGTTAAAGAAGTTTGGAGTAAAAAGGACCAAAGTGCATAACATTGAAAGTTGAGAGACTAAACTTCAAGCATACAGAAATTGATATGTTTGGACCACGGCCCACATTTTGTAGTTTCTAACTTTTTAAAAGTGAATCTCAAGTGGTTTTGTGTCTTTTTTTTTTTATTATTAAAATGAGTTGAAAGGGCGTAACACTATATACAAATCTAATCTATGTCAGACTAGTGGTTGTTGAATCATAGAGACAAGAGAGAACAAAAGGAGAAGTGGATGAAGAAAGGCCAAGACTTTAAAGATTGGACGTGGAGATGGTGAATTCTTGGTACAAGATATTCAACTTTTTCTTGTCCTTTATTTATATCTGGTTATGTATTCTAAATTCTTCATGTTTTCTTTATTCCGTATGATGAGTAGCTAAATTTATAGTTTGGATGAACGAT
This sequence comes from Forsythia viridissima, assembly GCA_030279155.1. NCBI lineage: Eukaryota > Viridiplantae > Streptophyta > Magnoliopsida > Lamiales > Oleaceae > Forsythia > Forsythia viridissima. Next base: position 18,721,952 of record CM059044.1, on the reverse strand, counting down.
GTAACCTAGTTTAGATTTTTTAATTTCAATTATCAAGTTTTGATTATATGTTGATTACGTATTGATCTTAATTTTTCTCGTAATGCTTGAAATAATTGACCATTATTTCATTGAATTTTGGATTGTAACAAACCGATAGGTAAGTTATTAATCTAGACCACGTAGTAAAATCTGATAAATTGGATAAAAGGTAGAGATACGCTTTTGTTATTGTTGCGGTCTTACATTGAATTCTTATGAGATTTAATGCATCTTAGTTAAGTATTATTTTGACTTCACATAGAGATATAGTGAGTTGACTTAATTAGACATGACTAATTTGAACTCGAAAGATGTAAATTAGGTTAAATTCGTGAATTCGACTGAGTACAACATTAAGAAGAAATCTTGAGATGAGAGATGATAACTATGGTGAATTCGTGAATCCAAATGCTTTAAAAATCATATTTGATAAAATTCTTGATATTTGCGTTCACGTTATTTTCTTAAATTAATAGTTTTAAGTTAATTCTTCCAATAAACGTATTTTAAATTATTTTCAATAGATTATGATAAGGATTAATTAAGTTAGTATATAAATATTAAGTTAGTATATAAATAGGATAGTTTTCGTGGAAACAATAATCAAAACTCATTAGGTCCACTTTATCACTTGTTAACGATATTGTGCATTTGCAATTATTTTTACAACAATCAACATCTAAGGTAGAGCCTCCAATCTTCTACCTTCCCAATCCTTTAGCTCTTAGTCTGTGTGTCTCTCTTTTTGGTGATAAGTAGAGGTGTCAATCAATTCACACTCTACCTTTCTCCGTCAAATAACTTGGATGATAGCCCTGATCAAGAAATAGTTTAACCTTGTTGGATCCCCTCTACTTCGTGTCAGCGATTTTATGTCTTTAATATTCCGCAAGTGTACGAATCGCACAAGTAATAAAGTGGATTATAAGTCCAAGTATCATACCCATATGGATTTAGATAATTCAATTCAATTACACTAACCTTAACCGAATCTAATAAACTTTGGAAAATTGATGATTAAGAACTAATTAATCTATAAACTAAGAACAATTAACTAATTATAATTCAAGCAAACAAGAGATTAAATTAAAGAAGAATTACTTTAAAATTTGAAAAAAAAAAAAAAGCGTACTAGAATCCCGAATCCACTTATACCAATTTTCTTTAACCCGAACTGTTGAATTTGATAACATGATTTCATTATGAAGATCAATATTCCTAATTTATTTAACAATCTCTCTCGAATAGAATTAAACCTATCCCTATATGTGACATGACTATATCTTTATGACGGATGCGAACATACAAGAATGCATTAGAATTTGTGAATACTTAAAGATCACGTTAAGCATAGCGGTATATCTCTATCCCCTATCGAACTCTACGATAATTGATACTATGTATAACCTATTTTCCATCTTTCGAAGGTAAAACAAGCCACAAAAATCATACAACTATTGCGCACACAATTGTAGATGAAGAGAAATCAATATCAATTATTCAGAATTAAAAATGTGCTTAAATATCAAAAACTAGGTCGAAGAATTAAAGGATCATGATACAAGTTTAATCATGATCCTAGCACTAAAAGGTTTAACCTAACATGCTAAGAAGAAGAAAATAAAAAGAAAAATAAAATATGGAAGCCATCACCCGGAAATGAAGAAATCTTGAACTTGATCTTCATTTTAATCTTGAAATGATGAATCTTGATCTTCGTTTCTTGATTCGTCTCTTGTTTTTCTCTCTAAATTGGCTCCCAAATCGGCTCTAATCTGGCTCTCTTGTTATGAGTTAATGACTCATATTTATGGTTCCATAATTGTACCCCAAAAGATCCCAAAAATTCATTAAAATCGTGTACCAAAGGTTTCTTAATTGAATTAGAACTCGAAAAGTTAAGAAAAATCCACAGGTAGACATTTTACATTGGGTGATCGCCCAGGCATGTTGGTTTCGATTATGCTTTGGTCTGAAGGTGTTGGGCGATCGCTCGGATTTAAGCCTGGGCGATCGCCCGGACTTAAGCTGTTTCCTCTGCGACGACTATTTTTCAAATGGCCATAACATCTTGTAGAAAACTCTAAATTGAGATCCGTAAAAAGCGTTGGGCTCGTAATTCAATTATATTTCCGATGGTATATCTTTTGCCTCTTGTAGATTTTAATATCAAAAGTTGTACTCAAATATTCCCACATGATTCGATAGGTAGTTTCTCAATTCGGTTCTTTAGCTTTCTGGTGTTTGATCTATTGATTCAACTCTTCATTGTCACTCCAAAACACCTTAAACATATTGATTTTATCTTCTTCCTCATCCTTCAATGTTTGGCTCTTGATATTTATTTCAACAACTCAACTTACTCATCATTTCACCAAATTGTTACTTTTTTTGTCCATTCTTCTCAATTTGCTTATAAACAGATCCAACACTGAAATATGAAGAATAATACACTAAATTTATGTATAAAATCAATAAAATGACGGGATAAAAGCTTAGTTTAAAGGTCTAAATAAGTGCACAAATATCATCATTGGCGGCAAGATATTCAACAATAGCTAGATACAGATTTTTTTTTAAACGAAATATTTTTTATTTATTTTAAAAATGGATTTTTTTAAGAAACGAATTTTGCAGTTATACGGACTCGAATAATAAGCAAATTCAAAATAATTAAGTATCCTGATACTTAACCCATCTCTAAACTAAAACATTACATTGTCCTTATTGTAATAACAAAATAAAGGAGGGAAAAGATCAGTTACTCCCCGGAGATAGACGTGGAGAAGATGGATCTGACTGGCTGAAGGTCCGGTTGAAGTGGACTGAAGTGGGATAGCATCATGTGCCTTGCAAAGTGAGACATCCTACGATTGACATGGTGAGGCTTAATAAGTGCATTAAACAATAAATAAAAATAAAAACTAATGAATTATTTAAACTAACTAAAACTACTACATATAAAGCAAATAAATAAAAGAGTTAGAAAATATGTTGCCTCCCATTAGACGCTTATTTATAGTTATTAGCTTGACTTATTGTCTGGTTGCTTTACAGCACTCTAAATAATGCTTTGGAAGACCTGCATTGCTTGCATCTATTGACTTTGTAACATTTTTCGTTTACCCTCAAAATTTTGAATTTGCACTCCTCATAAGAATAGGATTTTAGTGTAGCACCTTGCTCGAACACAACCACGAAAATTTCAACATCTTCATCGATCTTGATCACAAAATCAATTTTAGAAGAAATAGGAGATTTAGAGAATCGCTTGTCTAACTTGTACTTTTGTAATCTTTGAGGAAATGGGATCAGAAGCTCATTTGGTTTGATAGGAACAGTTTCTGTAACATGTGGTGTACCTGAACTCTCTTTAATATCTGTTGTCTGCTCAGTCTGTTCCACGTGCTCTTCATAAGTGGATGATTCCTTTTCTTTATTTGTAACTGGTCTCTTTACATGGATTTCTGGTAATTGAACCCCACTTCTGGTAGTAACAGCTGTAACACTTTTGTTGGGATTCACCTATGTATTGCTTGTTAACGTACCTAGTACTCTACCTGATATAGCAACTTCTATCTGATCCACTTGTGTCTCGAGATTCTTTATTGAAGCGCCTTGATTTTGAAAAGAGAGATCTGTCTTGTTCATATATTGATTATTAGATCCTATATATTGATTATTAGATCCTATGCAATGTTCAGCTGTTTCCATGAATTCATTAAATATGTCTTCTAGTGAATTTCTCTTTTTTGGTTGCCAAAATTGTGGTATGATATTATTCTGATTATCATTCCAAGAGAAATTTGGATGATTTCGCCAACCTGGATTATATGTGTTAGAGAAAGCATAATTTTACTGATAATGACCACCTTGAACAACAAGTTGATTTCTTCGTTTGCATCGCATAGACTGATTGTGACATGTTCTCCACTTTGTGTGCCAAAGAATCTATTTTTGCATATAACACCGTGATAATGTCTACTTCCTCATCAATTTCAGAAGTAGCTTCGTATCTCGCTATATTGGCATGCTGCATTGCAAGGAAATCTCCAAAAAGTATTTTATCCTCTTCAATCTCAGAAGTTGCATCATATCTTGCTATATTAGCCTGATGCATTGCGAAGAAATCTCCAACAAGTATGTTGTCCTTATCAATGCTAGATTGTCTTTGGATGATCTGTGGAGTCAAAAAGTGTCCAACTAGCATATTGTCTTCATCAATCTCCTAATCTTCCATCTTGTGTTGTGGTCTGAAAAGAGAAATTGAACACTGAAATAAACTAAAAATAATAATAATAATAATAATAATAATAATAAATAATTAAATAAATAATGTTCGAATTAGTGCTAATATAACTGAAAAGAACTAAAACTAAATCTCCGGCAACGGCGCCAAAAACTTGTCAGCGATTTTATGTCTTTAATATTCCGCAAGTGTATAGATCGCTCAAGTAATAAAATAGATTTTGAGTCCAAGTATTGAACCCACAGAGATTTAGATAGTTCAATTTCAATTACACTAACCTTAACCGCATCTAATGAAGTTTGGAAATTTGATGATTAAGAACTAATTAAACTATAAACTAAGAACATATAACTAATTATAATTCAAACAAACAAGATATTAAATTAAAGAAGAATTACATTAAAATTAGAAAAGAAAAACGTACTAGGATCCCGAATTCACTTATACCAATTTTTTTAACTAGAACCATTGAATTTGATAACATGATTTAATTATGAAGACAAATATTCATATCTATATATGTGACCCGACTATATCTCTATGACGGATGCGAACATATAAGAATGCATTAGAATTTGTGAATACTTAGAGATCACATAAAGCATAGCGGTATATCTCTATCCATATCGGACTCTACGATAATTGATATATGTATAACTTATTATCCATCTCTCGAAGGTAAAATAAGCAACAAAACTCATACAACTATATTGCGAACATAATTGTAGATGAAGAGAAATCAATATCAATTATTCAAAACTAAAAACGTGCTTAAATATCAAAAACTAGGTTCAAACAATTAAATGATCATAATACAAGTTTCATCATGATCCTAGCACTAAAAGAATTTAACCTAATATGCTAAGAAGAAGAAAATAAAACATAGAAGCCATCACCCGAATATAGAGAAAACTTGAGAGAGAAGAAATCTTGAACTTGATCTTCGTTTTAATCTTGCAATAATCTATTGTTTCTCTCCCCAAATTCAGCTCCCCAAAATTCCACCAAAAAATGACTCCCTTGTTATGAGTTAATAACTCATATTTATAGTTACTTAATTGTGCCCTAAAAGATCCCACAAAATCATTATAATATTGGCCCAAAAGTTTCCTAATCGCTTTAGAACTCAAAAAAGAAACAAAATTTCCACGGGCAAAAATTACACTGGGCGATCGCTCAGGCCAGTTGATTTGTTCTCTGCTTCTGAATTCAAGTGTTGGGCGGTCGCCCAGCTATAAGTTGGGCAATCGCCCAACTTAATTTCTTTGAATCTACGGCTTTTGTCCTTCAACTTTGGATTTTGAACTTTTTGGTCCTCAAAATTTTTCATAACCTCTAATTTGGTCTTTCAAACTTCAATTGAGTATAAGTTGATCCTCATATTTTCGAAATATCTTTCAATATATTGCTCTTTTCGTCCATTCTTCTCCAATTGCTATTAAACAGGTCCAAAACTGAAATATGAAGAATAAAATACTAAATTAAATATAAATTCAATAAAATGATGTGATAAAAGCTTAGTTTAAAGGCCTAAATAAGTGCACAAAATACACTTATCAAACACCCCAAACTAAACATTTGTTCGTCCTCGAACAAAAATAAAATTAAACTACAAATTTAAACTAAGTAAAAAGAATTAACAGAAATTTAGTTAATGTTAAGTTTTTTACCAAATGCCTCAAGTTCGAAAATAAACAACACTTTTTGAAAGAGATTAAACAACAATACAAATTTTTTTTTCTTTTCACTTATCCAATGCTCGACCTTTAGTGAGTGTGTGATTAGCCAAAAATTAAGCTTATACATGTATTAGACCATGACAATATGGTGTTGTTGATATTTTTTACAATCCCGAACCCTTTGTAGTCATTTATTTCTTACACCTCTCATAAATTACACACTTCTAATACTTTTCTCTCCAATTTCGAGGTGTTCTAGCAAAAAAAATTTCTACTAATCAGCACAATGCTTTTTTAAATAAAGTGGTAAAAATAGAACATTGTATTCTTAGAACTAGGATGATAAGTGATTTCTAAATTCTCATCTTCAGTCTTCGAGGGTCTAATCTAGCAATCTTTACCGAGCACTTCTAACTCTTTTTATTTATTTTATTCATGTTAATAGTCTTACTTCATGTGCAATACTTCTCTTTCACAAGCTTTCTATGTGACTTTTGTAACGAGCTTTGGGCCGATGACTCCCAAGTCAGATGACTATAGGGCACTAGATTTTGAAATACCTTAACAGACTTAATTGCTTGAGTTCCACATGCTATAAGAGAAGTAAAGATGTAAAATTCTATTTATTTATTTATTTATTTTTTACTCATGTAACGAGTTTTGGCCAATGACTCCCAAGTCAGATGACCATAAGACACCAGGTTTTAAAATACCATAACAGGCTAAATTGCTCGAGTCAAATATTTTATTTTATTTTTTTATCAGCAGTAAGTAGTGCTCAATTTAGATTCCTTGACTACAACCTATTCAACCAAAAATGAGATCCAGAAAATCCAAACAATCAAAATTCTAAAAAAAATATGTACTAACTTTAACACTCCCAAACTGTTCTCAAACAGTTTGGTTACTAGTCTAAGGATTTAGGAACGAAATTTTTTTTTCACAATAATCCTAAGTCAACAATATCAACCCATACACTCAAATCATGTTCTTATATAAGAGATTAGTCAATAGTGGCTACGTGCTTCAACCAAATTAAACGTTTGTTCGTCCTCGAACAAAAATAAAATTAAACTACAAATTTAAACTAAGCAAAAAGAATTAACGAGAATTGAGTTAATGTTAAATTTCTTACCATAGGCCTCAAGTTATAAAGCAACACTTTTAGAAATATATTAAACAACACAACAAATAATTTTTTACTTATCCGATACTCGACCTTTTGTGAGTGTGTGAATAGCTAGATATTGAACTTACACTTGTATTAGACTATGACCAATATAGTGTTGTTGATATTTTTAGAATCCCGATCTCCTTGAAGTCATTTATTCCTTACACCTCTCGTAAATTATCACATTTCTAATGCTTTTCTCTCCAATCCAGAGGTGTTTTAACAAATTTGGTTCCTACTGATCAACACAATGCTTTTTCAAATATAGTGGTAAACATTAGAAACTTGTATTCCTAGAACTAGGATGGTGAGTGATTTTTAAATTCTCATCTTCAGTCTCTTAGATTCTAACCTAGCAATTCTTACCAAGCACTTCTAACTCTTTTTATTTATTTTACTCATATAAACAGTCTTACATCCTGTACAATACTTCTCTTTCACAAACTTTCTATGTGACCCTTGTAGCGAGCCTTGGGCCGATGACTCCCAAGTTAGATGACCATTGGACACTAAGTTTTGAAATACCCTAACAAACTTAATTACTCGAGTCACACAGGCTATAAGAGAAGTAAAAATATAAAATTAAATTTTTTTAATTACCCATGTAGCGAACTTTAGGCTGATAACTCCCAAGTCAGATGACCATAGGGCACTAGATTATACCCTAACAGGCTTAATTGCTCGAGTCAAATATTTTATTTTATTTTATTTTATCAGCAACGAGTAGTGCTCGGTTTAGATTCCTTGACTATAACCTATTCAACCAAAGATGAGACCTAGAAAACCCAAACCATCAAAATTCTACAAAAATATACACTAACTTTAATACCCCCAAACTGTTCTCAAACAGTTTGGTTACTAGTCTAAAGATTTAGGAATGTGATTTTTCATAATAATCCTAGGTCAATAATATCAACACAAACACTCAAGTCATGTTTATATATCAGTGATAAGTCAATAGTGGCTACGTACTTCAAATATAGTCTAACATGGATAAATATTCATGTAAAAGTACGAGTTAAAGCGTTGTCTAATATTCTAACTAAAAACGTACTTAAATTCAAACAAATATCATCATTGGCGGCAAGATATTCAACAATAGTTAGAAGATTTTTTTATAAATCGAAATAATAAGATTTTTTTAAAACAAAATAAATAAAAAACGAATTTTGCAGTTATATAAACCCAAAAAATAAGCAAATTCAAAATAATTAAGTATCTTGATAATTAACCTACCCCAAACTAAGACATTACATTGTCCCCAATGTAATAACGAAATAAAGCAAATAATGGAGATAAAAGATTAGTTACTCTCCGGAGATAGATGTTGAGAAGATGGATTTGGCTGGCTGAGGGTCCGGTTGAAGGGTTGAAGTGGACTCAGATGTGGTGCTGTGACTCTTGGTCAAAAGATGATGTCATAGATATTATCCAATCGGCTCGCAAAGTGGGACATCCTGCAATTGATATAGGGAGGCTTTATAAGAGGATTAAATAATAAATGAAATAAAAATTAATAAATTATTTAAACTAATTAAAATTACTATATATAAAGCAAGTAAATAAAAGGGTTAGAAAATGAGTTGCCACCCATTAAGTGCTTATTTATAGTCATTAGCTTGACTTATTGTCTGATTGCTAACGGCACTTTGTATAATACTTTGGAGGACTTGTTTTGCTTGCATCTATTGACTTTACACCATTTTTCATTTATCCTCAAAATTTTGAATTTGTGCTCCCCATAAAAATAGGATTTTAGTGTAGCACATTGCTCGAACACAACCACGAAAACTTCAACTTCTTCATCGGTATTGATCACAAAATCAACTTTAGAAGAAAGATGAGAGTAGGAGAATTTCTTGTCTAACTTGTGCTTTTGTAATCTCTGAAGAAATGGGATCGGAGGCTCATATAGTTTGATAGGAACGGTTGCCTTAACATGTGGTGTATCCGAACTCTCTTTAATATCTGTTGTCTGCTCAGTCTATTCCACGTGCTCCTCATCAGTGGATGATATCTTTTCTTTATTTGCAACTGGCCTCTTTACATGGATTTCTGGTAATTGAACCCCACTTCTGGTAGTAACAGCTGTGTAACACTTTCGTTGGAATTTACCTTTGTATTGCTTGGCAATGTACTTGGTACTTTGCCTGATATAGCAAATTCTATCTGATCTACTTGTGTCTCGAGATTCTTTATTGAAGCGCCTTGATTTTGAAAAGAGATTTCCGTCTTGTTCATATATTGATTATTAGATCCTATGCACCGTTCAGCTATCTCCATGAATTTATTAAATATGTCTACTAGTGAATTTCTCTTTTCTAGCTGTTGAAATTTTAGTATGATATTATTCTGATTATCATTTCAAGAGAAATTTGGATGATTTTGCCAACCTGGATTATATGTGTTAGAAAAAAGCATAATTTTGTTGATAATGGCCACCTTGAACATATTCGGCTTGCACGGGTTGCTGTGATAGAATGGGGCATTCCGATGTGCTATGATTTGCCCCCACACTCTTCACAAGTTGATTTCTTCATTTGTATTACATAGACTGAACTTGTCATGCTCTCTACTTTGTGTGCCAAAGAATCTATTTTTATATAGAACATCGTGATACTGTCTACTTCCTCATCAATCTCAAAAGTTGCATTATATCTCACTGTATTAGTCCTGTGCATTGCAAAGAAATCTCTAACAAGCATGTTGTCATCATCAATGCTAGATTGACTCTAGATGATCTGTGAAGTCAAAAAGTCTCCAACTAGCATATTGTCTTCATCAATCTCTTAATATTCTATCTTGTATTACGGTCTAAAAAGAGAAATTGAACAATGAAATAAACTAAAAATAAAATAAAATTAAATAAATAAAGTTTGAATTAGTGTTAAAATAACTGAAAAAGAACTAAAACTAAATCCCTGGTAACAGGGCCAAAAACCTGTCAGCGATTTTGTATCTTTAATAATTCCGCAAGGGCACGAATCGCTCAAGTAATAAAGTGGATGTTGAGTCCAAGTATCGTTCCCACAAAGATTTAGATAATTCAGTTAAATTGTACTAACCTTAACCGAATATAATGAACTTTGAAGATTTTGTGTCTAAGAATTAATTAGAATCTGAATTAAAAACAATAAAATAATTATAATTCAAATAACTAAAAGTTAGATTAAATTGTTGAAAGATTAATTTAACTTTAGAAAAGAAAAGCGTACTAGAATCTCGAATCCACTTATATCAATTACATTTAACCCGAACCATTAAATTTGATAACATGATTACTTATGAAGATCAATATTTCTAATTTAATTTAACAATCTTTCTCGAGTAGAATTAAACATATTCCTATATGCGACTTGACTATATTTCTATGATGAATGGGAGCATACAAGAATGCATTAGAATTTGTGAATACTTAGAGATCACGTAAAGCATAGCGGTATATTTCTATCCCCCTATCGGACTCTACGACAATTGATACTATGTATAACCTATTTTCATCTTTCGAAGGTAAAACAAGCCACAAGAATCATACAACTATTGCGCATATAATTGTAGATGAAGAGAAAATCAATAGTAATTATTCAAAAATTAAAACATGCTTAAATATCAAAAAATATGTTCGAAGAATTAAAGATTCATGATACAAGTTTCATCACGATCCTAGCAATATTTAATTCTAGCCTAGCTTACTAATAATAAGGAAATAAAGAAGAGATGAAAATATGGAGTTCATCACCCGGATAAGAAGAACTACAAAAAGACGATCTTGATCTTGATCTTCGTTTCTTGCAATAATCTCTTGTTTCTCTCCCCAAATTCGGCTCCCCAAAATTCCACCAAAAAATGATTTCTTTGTTATGAGTTAAGAACTCATATTTATATGTCCATCATTGTGCCCCAAAAGATCCCAAAAATTCATTAAAATCGTGTCCCAAAGATTTCCTAATTGAATTAGAACTCAAAAAGGTAATAAAAATATGTGAGTAGACATTTTACACTACGCGATCGCCTAGTGCAAACCTGGGCGATCGCCCAGGCATGTTGTTTTGCAATCTGCTGTTGAAAAATAGGGTTGGGCGATCACCTAGCTCAAGCTTTTTCCTCTGCAGCGGTTGATTTTTAAATGGTCATAACTTCTTGTAAGAAACTCCAAATTGAGATCCGTAAAACGTGTTAGACTCGTAATTAAATTATCTTTCCAATTATATATCATTTGCCTTTTTGATATTTTAATATCAAAAGTTGTGCTCGAATTTCCCCTCATACTCGGTAAGTAGTTTTTCAATTCAGTTCTTTGGCTTTCTAGTGTTTGATCTATTGATTCAACTCTTCATTGTCTCTTAAAAACACCTTAAACTTATTGATTTTATCTTATTCATCATCCTCCAATGTTTGGCTCTTGATATTCACTTCAACAACTCAACTTACTCGTCGATTTCACCAAATTGTTGCTCTTTCCGTCCATTCTTCTCCAATTGTTTATAAACGGGTCCAAAACTGAAATAGAAGCAATAATACACTAAATTAAATAAAAATTTAATAAAAAGACAGAGTAAAAGGTTAGTTTAAAGGCCCAAATAAGTGTACAAAATGCACTTATCACTTCGCATGGGCTCACTTCGTTCCGCCTGAGCTTACTTTCTTCCATCTCGACTCACTTCATTTGACTAGCCTTAATCAAGAAGGAGTTTAACATTGTCGAATCCCATCCACTCCGCCTAGGCTCACTTCATTTCACTTGACTAGCAACATAAGCCTTCCTATGCATTCACGATACTATTTGTAGTGAGTATTAACATTCATATTTCCATAAAGTTAGCTTATGTGGCTTTGAACAAGACACTCGCTACTATTCAACGGGCTACTGTTTCTCTGAAAAGATTCTCTTTTTGCTATATATATATATATATACTAGTTTTTGGCCCGTGCGTTGCACGTGACGTATTTGTAATACTGTATTTTGTACCGTTTTGATGTTATCGTTATGAGAAATTCTATAATTAGTAGTTTAGTACAGATTTTTTATAGATATATATATGAAGACATAATAAAAAATATTTCATCACATTTAGTTGCTAAAGAATCACATTACAAAGCATTACTAAAACATTTCACATGTTCAAGGATGTCATTTTGGTATTAAACATGGCAACCAGTAACAATCCAACAAATTATTATCAATACAATAATGACTTAACAAAATTATATTGAAGGAGAATTGACAAAAAATGGTGATAGATTTTACAATTTTCAAAAGCGCACAAGATTTGAATTAATAAGTTCACAAAATTGGCCGAACAAAAAATATTAATATAACAAGAGTGGAATAAAAATATTAAGCAAAACATTGCAAATTTAAAACTTGACATCATTTTGAGATAACACTAAAAAGAGTACACATAATGCATAAAGACATACATTACTTGATAGGATCTTCGTGCTTTGAATCTGGGTTCTTCTGAAAGAATTTACTAATGTAAACATCTTCCAGCAAGCTTATGGGCTTAAGCTTATTCTTAGCGCGAGGAAATGTAGTCGATGGCGGCTTGAATTTTACAATTGTAACAATTAATGATAACAGTCTTTACAAGTATGCACAAAGTAGAATAATATTCTTTGTGATACTTTAAAGGAAAAATTATGTACTCAACTTGGACAAACAAACATAAATATGTGGTATTATGTTCTCATGCGTACACTTGATATAAATTTTGTATAATAATGACATATTTGTATAATATATAGTTCAATTGAGAATCTACATTTGGATCCTATAAGCAATGGTACTGGATAGGTTTTAAATTAGACAAAGTGAAAAAAAAATTCTATATATATAATCTAAATGAATTGGACCAAACTCAAGAGTTACTAAACAAGACAAAAGTCATATCTTAAAAAAAAAAAAAAGTCAAAAATTGTTGGATTTCAAAAAAAAAAATCTGTTGGCTTTGGTTTTGTCGAGTTAATCGACTAAACCAAAGCCAAATATATATATAAGTCAAAAATGGCAATTGGACTTTCTAAGATTAAAAAAAAAAAAAAAAAAATTGGCTGTGATTTTGTCGAATTACTCGATAAAACAAAAGCCAAATCTAAAAAAAAAAAAAAAGGCCAATTCATAAATTGCGGCTACAATGTCAAAACGGTGTCGTATTGGACGGAAAAACTAAAGTGAAAAAATTTAAAACTCTAATATTATTTACATTTGTACTTTATTTTGTTGTTATTAGTTTTTATTTTGTTTATTTAAAGAGGAAGACAACAAAATTTGAAACAAAATTCAAAGGTCGGGCATGGTCAATGCAAAAAAAAAAAAAGATTATGGGTAAATTTGTTATAAAATAAAAAGGTTGTGGACCAAAACTGCAAATTACAAAAAAAAAAAAAAAAACCAAAATGTCACCAACAAATTAAAAAAAAAAAAGGGAACATTTCAAAGTAAAAAAAAGATTTTAAAAAATGACTTTGCTGAGTAACTCGACAAAGTGAGAAAAAAGGAAAAAAAAAATAATAAAATTCAATCACTTTCCCACTTTGTCGAGTAACTCGACAAAGTGGCAAATATATATATATATATATATATATATATATATTCAAACACTTTACCACTTACAAAGTGGCAAAAAAAAATTTTTTAAATATTTTACCACTTTGTCGAGGAACTCGACAAAGTGGCCAAAATTTTTTTTTTTCAAAAACACTTTACCACTTAAAAAGTATCAAAAAAAATAAAATTCAAAAACACTCTACCACTTACAAAGTGGCAAAAAAAAAAAAATTACATTTTACCACTTTGTCAAGTTCCACGACAAAGTGGGTAAAACAAAAAATTAACATTTTACCACTTTGTCGAGTTCTTCGACAATGTGGCCAAAAAAAAAAAAAAAAAATTAACGCTTTGTCGTTACTCGACAAAGTGGAAAAAAAAAAAAAACTAATTTTAAAAACTTTGTCCAGTTACTTGACAAAGTTAAAAAAAAAAAAAAAAAAAAAAAAATTCAAAAACTATGTCGAGTAACTCGATAAAGTAAAAAAAAAAAAAATTTCAAAAGACTTTGTCGAATAACTCGACAAAGTCATTAAAAAAAAATTCAAAGATTCAAAGTCCAAAAAAAAAAATTCAAAAATTCAAAAGACTTTGTCGAGTTGCTCGACAAAGTCATAAAAAAAAAAAAATCATTCTTAAGATTTTGTCGAGTTACTCGATAAAACAAAAGTCAAATCTAAAAAAAAAAGACCAATTCAAAAATTGCTGCTACAATGTCAAAACGGTGTCGTATTAGACAGAAAAACTAAAGTGAAAAATGAAGACTCTAATATTATATATACTCGGAAAAAAAAAAAAACAAAAGCCCACGTCTAACCACTCGACAAAACTATATAAAAAAAATAATTTCAAAAGTAATGTTGTCGATGACATGAATAGTTATTTCCTAATTTACTCTTATTTTTTTGTTATAAAAAAAAATTGAATCTTAAACTTATGCAGCATTTATTTAGATTAATCTGTAAAAAAAATATAAAAAATTTACCTTACAATTCAAAAGTAAACTGAATTAAAATCGAAAAAAAAAAAAAAAAACATATTCAAACACTTTGCCTAGGCAAAGTGGAAAAAAGAAAAAAAAAATCACATTTATTTTTTTATCTCGAGTAACTCGAGAAAGTCAAAAATATTTTTTTTTTTTTTTTTTTTTGACTTTCTCTAGTTACTCGAGAAAGTCAAAAAAAAAAATATTTAATTTTTTTTTGGTTTCTCGAGTAACTAGAGAAACTCATTTGGGAAAATATTTTTTTTTCTTTTTTAATACTAACTTTGCCGAATTATGAGGCAAAGTGAGGAAAAATGGGAAAAAAAATTCAAAACTTCACTTAGTCATGGATTAACAAAAATTCATTTGACATAGAAAACGATCACCGAAAAATATGAAATTTTCAAGAAACATAGAATACTCATGTAGCTACCACATATCAAAATTTGATAGTCCGACGGCATATTTCGGCTTACTAAAATACTAACCGAAACATCCTAGTTAGTTTTTCGGATTCATGCTGTCACAGTTTACAAAATTGTCCATAATTGAGTTATATAACATGAAATTATGTAAAACCAAAGCCAATGGTTAGGTAACCCGTAGGGCTATCGTCTCCAACTGGAATTATGTAAAAATACTTAATATATAAGGTGCAGTAAATTTTTGAGTTGGACAACAGAAACTGTATCTTAGAAAAACATGAAATTTAGCAAAACCTTTCAAGTTCACATCATTAATGTGTAACCAAAACATGGGAATCCACTAAAACTACCACAAAACCAAGGTCCACAAAAGTTTAAGAAGATATTTACACTACTTAAAGTGTTTTGATTGGTTTATAATAGCGATTCCGGCACACCGATGGCATAAATCCGAAAAACAGTCTAGGAGGTTTCACAGTGAGTATTTTAGTATGCCTAAACATGCCGTCGGACTACTAATTTTTGATATGTGGTAGCTACCTTAGTATTCTATGTCCCCTGAAAATTTCATATTGTTCGGCGATCATTTTCTACGTCAAAGAATTTTTTGTTACTCCATGACCAGGTGAATAAAATTTTCAAAATAAGGGCAGTGTTACTAAATTTTCTTCACCCGGTCATGGAGTAACAAAAATTTGTTTGACATAGAAAACGATAACCGAAAAATATGAAATTTTCAGGGAACATAGAATTCTCATTTAGCTACTACATATCAAAATTTGATAGTCCAACGACATGTTTCGGCTTACTAAAATGCTCACCGAAACACCCTAGGCAGTTTCTCGGATTCATGCGGTCGCAGTTTACAACATTGTCCATAACTTGAGTTATATACCATGAAATTATGCGAAACCAAAGCCAATAGTTAGGTAACCCATAGAGCTATCGTCTCCAACTGGAATTATGTAAAAATACTTAATATATAAGGTGCAACATATTTTTGAGTTGGTCAATAAAAAGTGCAGTTTGGAGAAACAATTCACTCAGTCATGGAGCAAAAAATATTTCTTTGACATAGAAAACGATCACCGAACAATATGAAATATTCACGGAACGTAGAATACCCATGTAGCTACCACATATAAAAATTTGATAATCCGACGTCATGTTTTGACACACTAAAATGCTCACCGAAATATCCAAGTCAGTTTCTCGGATGCATGCTGTCGCAATTTACAAAATTGTCCATAACTTGAGTTATATAACATGAAATTATGTAAAACCAAAGCCAATGGTTAGGTAACCCATAGGGATATCGTCTCCAACTGGAATTATGTAAAAATACTTAATGTATAAGCTGCAGCAAATATTTAAGTTGGACTAGTATAAGTAATTTTAGTGTTGTAGTTTTTGTCCAAATGTTAACATTTTTTTTGTATTAGCCACATTTATTGACTTGTATATAATTTTTTTTTTTATTTTAAGTCTTAAATCTAAACTTATCTCATTTCTTTTATTAGTCACTTGGCTTTGATTTGTCTCTTTTTTTCATATTTTTCTTTGTCGAGTTACTTGATAAAGTAAGCACATGCATAAATATTTGTATTCTATCATTTATTATAATATCAATTTATTATAAATAAAAATATTGATTTTTGACTTTGTGGTATGTGGCATTTTATTCATATAATTAATTGAGAAACTCGACAATCTCAAATTTCAGTTTGTCGAGTTCCTTGATAATTTAAACACATGCAAAGTTTTTTTACTCTATCGATTATTATAATATTGTATAATAAACTATATATCATATAAAATTATTATATATAATATTAAATTATTATAATATATTTTATTTTAACAATTATAATAACACAGTGGAATGTAAATTTATTATAATAATTATGTCAATTTATTATACTAATTATATAAATTTTATTAAAATAATCAAATTTTAGTATTATTAATAATTATAATAAAACTTAATATGAATTTATTGTAAATAAAACATTTGTTTTTTAAAGTTGTAGTTTGTGGCATATAACTGATCGATATATTAAATTATTATCATATATTTTATTTTATTTTATTTTAACAATTATGATAACACATTGGAATGCAAATTTATTATAATAATTATGTCAATTTATTACAACAATAAATTTATTATACACATAACGTTAAAACGTTTACACAACAAATCTACAATACAAATTTAATATAAAATGTTATCAAATTGTTTAGAAAAAAAAAATAAAAATCAAATGTTATCGGCTTAAATTTTTTTTAAAAAAAATTGCATGTGTACAATTTGTTTATAACATAAAACAAAAAGTTCAAGCATTATCATTAATTGTTGATTTTTTTCATTGAAAAAAAAAATAAAAATGGAAAAGCACACCTTAAAAAAAATACAAAAAAATCTTTGCGTGAACTATTCAACTCGAAAAAGTAAAAGCTCACCTTTAAAAAAATAAAAAATATAAAAAAAAACTTTGCGTGAACAGTTTTCGAGTTACTATTCAACTCGACAAAGTTTGTCGAGTTGAATAGTAACTCGACAAACTTTTTCGAGTTAAATAGTAACTCGAAAAAGTTACTATTCACCAATTTTTTTGTTTTTTTGGGTATGTGGACCAGCATAAGTAATTTTAGTGTTGTAGTTTTTGTCCAAATGTTAACATTTTTTTTGTATTAGCCGCATTTATTGACTTTTATATAATTTTTTTAATTTTAAGTCTTAAATCCAATTTGACATTTTTTTAACTATTTTTTTTGTCGAGTTACTCGATAAAGGGGAAAAAATATAATTTTTTGGGTTTTTTGGTAGAAAAAAAATTTAATTTTTTTGGTCGAATAACTCGACTAAGGGAAAAAAAAAACCCCCGACAAGGCCCAATTTTTTTATTTAATTTTTTTTGTCTAATTTTTCCATTTTTTTCCCTCCCTATTCCAATAGGTTGTTTCGGTAAGCATTTTAGTAAGCCGAAACATGTCGTCGGAGTATCAAACTTTGATATGTGGTAGCTACATGAGTACTCTATGTTCCATGAAAATTTCATATTTTTCGGTGATCATTTTCCATGTCAAATGAATTTTTTTTAATCCATAACTAAGTGAAGTTTTGAAATTTTTTTTTTGGACCTTTTTCCCCACTTTGCCTTATAACTCGGCAAAGTTAGTATTTAAAAAAAAAAAAATTCCCAAATGACTTTCTCGAGAAACCCAAAAAAATTTTTTTTTTTGACTTTCTCGAGTAACTCGAGAAAGTAAAAAAAAAAAAATGACTTTCTCGAGTTACTCGAGAAACCAAAAAATAAAAATAAAAAAATTAAGGCTTTCTCGAATAACTCGAGAATACCAAAAAAAAATGTGTTTTTGCTTTCTCGAGTTACTCGAGAAAGCCTTAAATTTTTTGGTTTTTTTTTACTTTCTCGAGAAAGTAAAAAATATATATATATATATTTTTTTTAAAATACTAACTTTGTCGAGTTATGAGGCAAAGTGGGAAAAAGGAAAAAAAAAATTTCAAAACTTCACTTAGTCATGGATTAACAAAAATTCATTTGACATAGAAAAAGATCGCCGAAAAATATGAAATTTTCAGGTAACATTGAATACTCATGTAGCTACCACATATCAAAATTTAATAGTCCGACGGCATGTTTCAGCTTACTAAAATGCTAACCGAAACATCCTAGTTAGTTTTTCGGATTCATGCTGTCATAGTTTACAAAATTGTCCATAAATTGATATAACATGAAATTATGTAAAACCAAAGCCAATGGTGATGCGATCCAGGCAAGCCATGGACCTTTGTTATATTGGACTCAAGCTAAGGACCATATTGGAGGTAAATCAGAGGCTAATGAAAGATTGGAGGACCAAAATAAGCGTAAAACAAAAGTTGGAAGTCAAAAGCGCAAGAAGCCAGAAGATATAACCATGCGATCGCATGGTTATACATCCATGCGATCGCAAGGGTGGACTTTTACAAGCAGAACATGAAAGACGTAAACCATGCAATCGCAATCTTGATGCCTATGCGATCGCAAGGCATGTTTTCGGGGAAAATCTGCAATTTAGTTTATTTTAGTTTCCTTTTCAAATTAGAACTCTTAATTGTTTTATTTTTAATTATTTCCGGTTTAGATTCGAACTTAATTCTTGTTTACTATATAAACAATTCTACATTGTAAAGAAGACAGTTTACGATATTTTGAGATTAATTAAAGTGAGATTTCGCTTTTCTTCTGAGTTCTTAATTGAACTAAACGAACTTATCAAAGGATTCGCACTCTTTGTGGCGTTCATAACTTTGGTTCTTGATTCAAGTAATCAACGGGTCAAGTTTCTGCGGCCAGATTTTAGCTTTCTTGGGGTTCAGATCAATCTCTTGTGGGTTCCGAGATTCAATTCTCCGCGGGTTCGCATCAAATGGTTAGGTAACCCATAGGGCTATCGTCTCCAACTGGAATTATGTAAAAATACTTAATATATAAGGTGCAGTAAATTTTTGAGTTGGACAACAGAAACTGCATATTAGAAAAACATGAAGTTTAGCAAAACCTTTCAAGTTCACATCATTAACGTGTAACCAAAACATGGGAATCCACTAAAACTACCACAAAACCAAGGTCCACAAAAGTTTAAGAAGATATTTACACTACTTAAAGTTTTTTGATTGGTTTATAATAGCGATTCCGGCACGCCGACGGCATAAATATGAAAAACAGCCTAGGAGGTTTCGCGGTGACTATTTTAGTATGCCTAAACATGCTGTCGGACTACCAATTTTTGATATGTGGTAGCTACCTGAGTATTATATGTCCCCAGAAAAATTTCGTATTGTTCGGCGATCGTTTTCTATATCAAAGAATTTTTTGTTACTCCATGACCAGGTTAATAAAATTTTCAAAATAAGGGAAGTGTTACTAAAATTTCTTCACCCAGTCATAGAGTAACAAAAATTTGTTTGACATAGAAAATGATAACCGAAAAATATGAAATTTTCTCTGAATATAGAATACTCATTTAGCTACCACATATCAAAATTTGATAGTTCGACTACATGTTTCGGCTTCCTAAAATGCTCACCGAAACACCCTAGGCAGTTTCTCGGATTCATGCGGTCGCAGTTTACAAAATTGTCCATAACTTGAGTTATATACCATGAAATTTTGTGAAACCAAAGCAAATGGTTAGGTAACCATAGAGCTATCGTCTTCAACTGGAATTATGTAAAAATACTTAATATATAAGGTGCAGCATAGTTTTGAGTTGGTCAACAGAAAGTGCAGTTTGGAGAAACAATTGACCCTGTCATGGAGCAAAAAATATTTCTTTGAGATAGAAAACGAACACCGAACAATATGAAATTTTCACGGAACGTAGAATACCCATGTAGCTACCACATATAAAAATTTGATATTCCGACGGCATGTTTTGACACATTAAAATGCTCACCGAAATATCCAAGTCAGTTTCTCGGATTCATGCTGTCACAATTTACAAAATTGTCCATAACTTGAGTTATATAACACGAAATTATGTGAAACCAAAACCAATGGTTAGGTAACCTATAGGGATATCGTCTCCAACTGGAATTATGTAAAAATACTTAATGTATAAGCTGCAGTAAATATTTAAGTTGGACCAGCATAAGTAATTTTAGTGTTGTAGTTTTTATCCAAATGTTAACATTTTTTTGTATTAGCCGCATTTATTGACTTGTATATAATTTTGTTTAAATTTTAAGTCTTAAATCCAAACTTATCTCATTTCTTTTATTAGTCACTTGGCTT
Organism: Forsythia viridissima; assembly: GCA_030279155.1. NCBI lineage: Eukaryota > Viridiplantae > Streptophyta > Magnoliopsida > Lamiales > Oleaceae > Forsythia > Forsythia viridissima. Next base: position 18,701,068 of record CM059044.1, on the reverse strand, counting down.
TGATTTGTCTCTTTTTTTCATATTTTTTTTTGTCGAGTTACTTGATAAAGTAAGCACATGCATAAATATTTGTATTCTATCATTTATTATAATATCAATTTATTATAAATAAAAATATTGATTTTTGACTTTGTGGTATGTGGCATTTTATTCATATAATTAATTGAGCAACTCGGCAATCTCAAATTTCAGTTTGTCGAGTTTCTTGATAATTTAAGCACATGCATAATTTTTTTACTCTATCATTTATTATAACATTGTATAATAAACTATATATCGTATAAAATTATTATATATTATATTACATTATTATAATATATTTTATTTTAACAATTATAATAACACAGTGGAATGCAAATTTATTATAATAATTATGTCAATTTATTATACTAATTATATAAATTTTATTAAAATAATCAAATTTTAGTATTATTAATAATTATAATAAAACTTAATATGAATTTATTGTAAATAAAACATTTGTTTTTTAAAGTTGTAGTTTGTGGCATATAACTGATCGATATATTAAATTATTATCATATATTATATTTTATTTTATTTTAACAATTATGATAAAACAGTGGAATGCAAATTTATTATAATAATTATGTCAATATATTTCAACAATAAATTTATTATACGCTGGAATAAAACATTTACACAACAAATCTACAGTACAAATTTAATATAAAATGTTATCAAATTGTTTAGAAAAAAAAATAAAAATCAAATGTTATCGGCTTAAAATTTTTTTTTTTAAAATTGCATGTGTACAATTTGTTTATAACATAAAACAAAAGGTTCAAGCATTATCATTAATTGTTGATTTTTTTCATTGAAAACAAAAATAAAAATGGAAAAGCACACCTTAAAAAAAAAAAAAAAAAAATCTTTGCGTGAACTATTCAACTCGAAAAATTAAAAGCTCACCTTTAAAAAAAAAAAAAAAAAAAAAACTTTGCGTGAACAGTAACTCGAAATTTTTTTTCGAGTTATTATTCAACTCGAAAAAGTTTGTCGAGTTGAATAGTAACTCGACAAACTTTTTCGAGTTAAATAGTAACTCGAAAAAGTTACTGTTCACCAAATTTTTTGTTTTGTTTTTTTTTTTTTTTGGGTATGTGGACCAACATAAGTAATTTTAGTGTTGTAGTTTTTGTCCAAATGTTAACATTTTTTTGTATTAGCCGCATTTATTGACTTTTATATAATTTTTTTAATTTTAAGTCTTAAATCCAATTTGACATTTTTTTAACTTTTTTTTTTTTGTGTCGAGTTACTCGATAAAGGGGAAAAAAATATAATTTTTTGGGTTTTTTGGTAGGAAAAAAAATTTAATTTTTTTGGTCGAATAACTCGACTAAGGGAAAAAAAAATTCCCGACAAGTCCCAAGTTTTTTATTTAATTTTTTTTGTCGACTTTTTCTATTTTTTTCCCTCCCTATTCCAATAGGTTGTTTCGGTAAGCATTTTAGTAAGCCGAAACATGCCGTCGGAGTATCAAATTTTGATATGTGGTAACTACATGAGTATTCTATGTTCCCTGAAAATTTCATATTTTTCGGTGATCGTTTTCCATATCAAATGAATTTTTTTTAATCTATGACTAAGTGAAGTTTTGAAAATTTTTTTTAATACCTTTTTCCCCACTTTGCCTTATAACTCGGCAAAGTTAGTATTTAAAAAAAAAATTTCCCAAATGACTTTCTCGAGTTATTCGAGAAACCAAAAAAATATATATATATATTTTTTTGACTTTCTCGAGTAACTCGAGAAAGTAAAAAAAAAAAAAAATGACTTTCTCGAGTTACTCGAGAAACCAAAAAAAAAAAAAAAAAATTAAGGCTTTCTTGAGTAACTCGAGAAAGCCTTAAATTTTTTGGTTTTTTTTTTGTTTTTTTTTACTTTCTCGAGAAAGTAAAAAAAAAAAAATTTAATTTTTTTTTTGGTTTCTCGAGAAAGTCATTTGTAAATTTTTTTTTTTTTTTAAATACTAACTTTGTCGAGTTATGAGGCAAAGTGGGGAAAAAAGAAAAGAAAAATTTCAAAACTTCACTTAGTCATGGATTAACAAAAATTCATTTGACATAGAAAACGATCACCGAAAAATATGAAATTTTCAGGTAATATAGAATACTCATGTAGCTACCACATATCAAAATTTGATAGTCCAACGGCATGTTTCGGCTTACTAAAATGCTAATCGAAACATCCTAGTTAGTTTTTCGGATTCATGCTGTCACAGTTTACAAAATTGTCCATAAATTGAGTTATATAACATGAAATTATGTAAAACCAAAGCCAATGGTTAGGTAACCCATAGGGCTATCGTCTTCAACTGGAATTATGTAAAAATACTTAATATATAAGGTGCAGTAAATTTTTGAGTTGGACAACAGAAACTGCTTATTAGAAAAATATGAAGTTTAGCAAAACCTTTCAAGTTCACATCATTAACGTGTAACCAAAACATGGGAATCCACTAAAACTACCACAAAACCAAGGTCCACAAAAGTTTAAGAAGATATTTACACTACTTAAAGTTTTTGATTGGTTTATAATAGCGATTCCGGCACGCCGACGGCATAAATCCGGAAAACAGCCTAGGAGGTTTCGCGGTGAGTATTTTAGTATGCCTAAACATGCCGTCGGACTACTAATTTTTGATATGTGGTAGCTACCTTAGTATTCTATGTCCCCTGAAAATTTCGTATTGTTCGGTGATCGTTTTCTATGTCAAAGAAGTTTTTGTTACTCTATGACCAGGTGAATAAAATTTTCAAAATAAGGGCAGTGTTACTAATATTTCTTTACCCGGTCATGGAGTAACAAAAATTTGTTTGCCATAGAAAACGATAACCAAAAAATATGAAATTTCTGGGACCATAGAATAATCATTTAGCTACCACATATCAAAATTTGATAGTCCAACGGCATGTTTCGGCTTACTAAAATGCTCACCGAAACACCCTAGGCAGTTTCTCAGATTATGCGGTCGCAGTTTACAAAATTGTCCATAACTTGAGTTATATACCATGAAATTATGTGAAACCAAAGCCAATGGTTAGGTAACCCATAGAGCTATCGTCTCCAACTGGAATTATGTAAAAATACTTAATATATAAGGTGTAGCATATTTTTGAGTTGGTCAACAGAAAGTGCAGTTTGGAGAAACAATTGACCCAGTCATGGAGCAAAAAATATTTCTTTGACATAGAAAACGATCACCGAACAATATCAATTTTCACGGAATGTAGAATACCCATGTAGCTACCTCATATAAAAATTTGATAATCCGACGGCATGTTTTGACACACTAAAATGCTCACCGAAACATTCAAGGCAGTTTCTCGGATTCATGCTGTCCCAATTTACAAAATTGTCCATAACTTGAGTTATATAACATGAAATTATGTGAAACCAAAGCCAATGGTTAGGTAACCCATAGAGCTATCGTCTCCAACTGGAATTATGTAAAAATACTTAATATATAAGGTGCAGCATATTTTTGAGTTGGTCAAGAGAAAGGCAGTTTAGAGAAACAATTCACCCGGTCATGGAGTAAAAACAATTTATTTGACATAGAAAATGATCACCGAAAAATATGAAATTTTCAAAGAACGTACAATAACCATGTAGCTACCACATATAAAAATTTGATAGTCCGACGGCATGTTTCGGCATACTAAAATGCTCACCAAAATATCTAAGGCAGTTTCTCGGATTCATGCTATCGCAGTTTACAAAATTGTCCATAACTTGAGTTATATAACATGAAATTATGTGAAACCAAATCCAATGGTTAGGTAACCCATAGGGATATCGTCTCCAACTGGAATTATGTAAAAATACTTAATGTATAAAGTGCAGCAAATATTTAAGTTGAACAAAAAAAACTGCAGTTTAGAGATAATGAAATTTAGCAAAACTTTTAGGAATCGATTGTATTTTGTCCTTTGTTCCCCATAGAAACTGTGGATAAAAAAGCACCAAATATGATGACTTATTAAGGGAAAAATGAATATATATTTACTATAATATATAAGAAGTCAATAATTGCGACTAAAAGACACTAATATATGTATATTAAAATAAATAAAAGAAAAGAAAAGATGAAGAAGTCAAAAATTGCGGCCAAATATATTAGTTTAATATAAAAAAAGTGTCAAAAGATTAGGACAAAATGGTGAGATTTGGACGAAATTAGGAATACTAAATCAATAAAACGACGTCGCATTGGTTGAAGGGTGAATAGTAAATAGGTGATAGACACTTATATTATAGTAAATTGCGGCCAAATATATTAGTTTAATATAAAAAAAGTGTCAAAAGATTAGGACAAAATTGTGAGATTTGGACGAAATTAGGAATACTAAATCAATAAAACAACGTCGCGTTGGTTGAAGGGTGAATAGTAAACATGTGATAGACACTTATATTATAGTAAAAAAAAAAAAAAAAAAAAAAAATATATATATATATATATATATATATATATATATATATATATATTAGATAATTGTTAATTTTTTTTTGTACTTATACACACACACACACATACATATATATGTTTACATACACATATTTATATATAGTTGCCAATTTTATGCATGTAAACATAGATATATTTTTTCAAAAATAAATTGAATTTTCATTTTCCCGCTTCTTCTTGCCCCTATAAATAGGAAAAGGGCATTCCCACTCTTGGGTTTATTCATAAAATCTCCAAATACTCCACAAGAGCCAAATTTTCTCTCTTTTGCCTTGCTCCCGATCGATCCAAATATCGGTCGACTGAGAGCCTTTAACCTATTGACCAAGAAGGAGTTTAACATTGTCGAAGCCCATTCGCTCCTCCTGGGCTCACTTCATTTCACTTGACTAGCAACATAAGCCTTCTTACTTATTCGCGATACTATTGCTAGTGAGTATTAACATTCATATTTCCAATAAAGTTAACTTATCAGGCTTTGAACAAGACACTCGCTATTATTCAACAGGGGCGATCGTTTATTTTAAAATACTCTCTATTATTTATATAATTGCTAATTTTTTTGGTACTTACACACACACACATACGTATATATGTTTACATACACATATTTGTATATAGTTGCCAATTTTATGCATGTAAACATACACATGTTTTTTCAAAAATAAAAATTGAATTTTCGCTTTCCCGCATCTTCTTGCCCCTATAAATAGGAAAGGGCCTTCCCACTATTGGGTTCATGCATAAAACCTCCAAATACTCAACAAGAGCCAAATTTTCTTTCTTTTGCCTTGCTCTCGATCGATCCAAAGACCGGTTCACTGACAACCTTTAACCCATCGACTAGGAACCCTTCAACCATTGGTCGACCTCCTTTGCTGATTGTTCCCTACCATCGATCGGGGACAGTCTTTTACCTTGACTGAGCACCCATAAATTCGCCAACTGACCCAAAATCTGAGAACCTTCAAATCCACTAGTCGACCAAAAATTTGAGACCAACTGAGAGCCTCCAAATTAACCGTTCTTCCGATATTGGGTCCATTCGACTTCTTGCCATCCGCTTTTATAGATCGATTGATTTTATAGTTTCCAGGTAACCTCGATTCGCCTTTCTACCATGCATAGGATAGTACTTTTCTTTGTTAGTGAATATAGCACTGAATCTTCGTCTGACTCTAGCGACGAGAACTCTAGTGGGTCATAGTCCTCGAGCGATCGGCATTTCCATTTATAAATCTTGCATCTGCTGCTTCAACCGAGACCAAGCATATTAACAGGCCTTCAATGATAGCATGAAACCAGCATTAGGATTATATCAATTCCTTTTTCACGAATAAGCTTGTCTTGTTGTTTTCAGAAAGTTTATAAGAATAAATAATTCTCCCCAACTCAAACGTTTTCTCCTTCTCTATGTTCTGTTTCGTGTTTCTTATATTCCAGAGATCTTGATTCAATTATCTTTTGTATTTTTAAAGAAAATCAACTCTCCGAGTTCTGTCATTTTGCTTTGTGGATACTAGTTCTAACTACCAGGTTATTGGAGAGGTCATTACTCTGTCTATACCGCTTTTCCTATGGAGCACTATTTTGTCATTGTTTCCTTTCCTTTCTTTTAGCAATCTGTCTTGAAGCATTTTGTTTCATTCCACAGGAAAGCATTTGACAGACAATCTGACAATATATGTTTTGACGTCCAATAGTTTATGATCAGGCAGAAGTGGATAAACATGGTTTCTAAAAATCACAGTATATGTGCTCTGTGTTCAAAATATTTAGAAACAATGTCAACAATTAATATTTTCTTCATTGGTCTCAAACTAGTTCCTCTTCCAGGATTCATGAGATACCAAACTCTCAAGACCTTTTGCCTTTTAAAATAACATAAAGAGTAGAATTATGTACTGAGAGTCCGAGACATTACCTTTTTGATAAATTGAGACTACCTAATAAACTAGATGGACATAAAAGGTTGAAGGATACTAACCTTTTTCACTCGGATGCCTTTCAAACTCATTTCAGTTGATTTTCCAAGTGTGTAGGTCTTTGATGCTCAAGCCAGAAAGTTCTTCTCCCAAAAGCTGCCTGCATTTATCATAAAAAGAGGCATACGGTATATCTCTTGGCCTCTTTGAGCATTTTTCGCAAGTCATGCATATGTATCTCCCATCATTTTTACTGCATTTTTCACGTTCTTAATCAAGAAATAAGGAAGATATTCTGAAATATTTTTTCTGGTAATACTGGAAAACAATTTTTAGTGTATTTGGCACATTTTAGTTTTGATTTACTATATTTTATGATTAATAGTTTTGTAGATTTGCTTGCATTTGTTTAAAATTGATTAGACATTTGGTTTATTTACTAGGTTATATGAAGAGTTTAAGACATTAATATAAGTTGGATTCTTAGGAGATGATTATCCACATGTTTTATTTTATGGATTTTTTTGTTCCTATAAGCTATGACTATGCTAGCATTAGCATTTTTTCGAGGCATGACCGAAGTTGTATCAAATTTTAGGTTCAATCACGGGTACAAACTTGATTCCGTAACCGAATTGATTTATCAAGATTTGTTTAGCTTTTAAGTGTTAAAATCATTTTATATTCTTGAGGACGTTTAGTTTAGAAATCAATTTATGTGGATATAATTGTTAGAGAAGGCAGATATTACATGTTAATTGGTCTAAAGAATCAAAAGCTTGGAATTTATTGACTATATGAACAAAAGAAAGAAAATAAATGGGTTATTATCAGTGATATGTACTGATGTGAGATGAAGAAAGAAATTGGTTGTTAGCAGAGGTATTGATGTGAGATGCTTTTCTTTTGATAAGATATTGGTTTTATTTAATAGTTCTTGTACTGATTTTAGAACTAACAAAAGAAATCTTAAAATAACAACACCCTTGTTTTCATTGTTGACATTCATGCTGGAAAGAAGAAGGTTGAAGATGCAGTCGAGAAAATGCATGACATCCAGACCAAGAAAGTCAACACTCTTATTAGGTAAAAAAGAATTCAACTAATCTTTCTTTTTACCTTCACTGTGTGTTTTATTGTTCAGTGTTTTTTTTTATGATCATTAGATTGGTGTTGAAGTTCACATTTATTTTCACTTGCTGTAAGGTTGTCATCTTGTTCTCCAATTCTAGTACTTGAAATGGAACCCAAACTCTTGCTCTCACTATTACATATAACTGACATAGATTCATCATGGGTTTATGACTGTATAATCGATTAGATACCTTATTATTCATTATAGGTAAGTATAACTGATTAGCTTATCACCACGTGACTGGCATGAAGTCATTCACTTTATGCACGTATTTTTTATTAGCTTGCCCAGCCTTGTGCAAGTAGATATTCATTCGTTGCAATTCAGCTGCTTATTTATTTTTGGCATGACTAACTTTATCTTTTTGTTATCTCTGTTTAGGCCAAATGGTACCAAGAAGACATATGTCATGTTGACACCTGGTTATGATGCTCTTGATGTAGCTAACAAAATTGGGATCATCTAAGTAATTGTCTCTGGTGTTGAGGCTATACTTGAAGGATAGGACTTTAGGCAATCAGGCTTCTGTAGAACCAAATTCAATTTTGTTTTCAGTAGATGTTTGATGTTAAATCAGGTTTATCGCTTAGTTATATAGGACTTGTGATATCTGGTAGCCCGCATGTTTATTTGTTTTGTTCATTTTCCTCATCTATCCTTGTTATTTTTCTTTCGTTGTTTCTTTAAAGTTTAACCCAACTTGATTTGGATGAGAAAATGAATTTCTTCGTTCTCTTAAATAAACAAGTATTGAGGCTGGTGTGCCATGTGAAATTAATTGTGCAATGATTTTTGAACGCTTCAACTTGTGAAGTTTGTAATGACCAATTTTTTATCAGTTTATACTTGAATAATCAGATGCTTATGTTACCATAAAAAGGTGACTATGTGCTATAATTCAGGCTGCTAAGGAAATTTGTGCACTTCAAGCTTCTAAAAGCAAGCTGGAAAAGGAAGTTGAAGAATTAAGTAGGCAACTGCAGTTGGAGAGACGCATGAGGGTAACCAATATCTCTTCTATGCTCATTATTGAAAGCTCGATTTTGATGCATGTTTGTGGATTGCATGCTAAAAAGTGTGATAAGAAACAACTAGCAAAATAGGAAAACCATGTTGTGTATTAAGCCTACAGGTTTCACCTAACTTTTCTAGTGATAGACCACAAGTAAAGATCTAATGACGAATATAAAAGTAGCTTTGTAAGGAGAAGGATATGATAGCTTATATATTGCTCCCTGTTCTGATTTTGGTAAGTTATGCATAATAGTATGGATCTAATACATGCCACGCCTTGAAAACCTGACATCCATTGTTTGTGGTTTGTAGCATGTTTTCTTCTAATGCAAGTTTTCTAGCTTTCTCCCTTCCTGATTTGCTCGCTAAAACCACCAAGTCTTGGTTTATTTGTATTTTGGGATAAATGGGAGGTGCATTATTCTACTATGCTTAACTTCAACCTCAAATCTCTCAACTATGTTAAGTTGATTTTTAATGTATTTTTTGGATTTAATCAGTATTGATATATCAATCTCTCAGTTAGGAGTTCATCTTGTCTGTGGAATTGTGAAGGATGTCCAACCTCAAAAGATTATTCTTAGTAATGGCACAAATATTCCATATGGTCTCTTAGTGTGGTCTAAAGGGGTTGGCCCCTCACCATTTGTGAACTCCCTGGATATTCCTAAAGCACCTAGTGGAAGGTATAAATAACTGCTACTAAACAATACATTCATTTCTTCCCTACTTTATTCCATCAGATTGTTAGATACGAACTCTTGACTTCTCAAAAATGTTTCAAAAGGAATCTCTTACAATCTTTGGGTGTTCCTCCTCCATGGGAGTTATAAATCTATACGTCTGCTCCGCAAGTACTTGAAGAGAAGTTTAGAGTGCAAACTGGTAGCATTAGACGGTCATGGGTGTGTGTACTAAATTTCTTGTGATGCTGCAGATCAATTTTCTTTGTTTTTTTCACTGCACTTGCCTCTTAATCAACCATTTTCCCCTCATTTTATTTTGGCTTCTCATTTACTCCAAAACTTTGTTAGTATAGACTCTGCCTACTTGTTTGCTCCATGTAGAAACAAATTGGCTTGACCATGATATAGCTCAATCTATGTGATCGACTGTTTCTTGTGGGGACTTCATGCTTTACTGGGCAGGTCATTTCTTTTTTACTTAGATAATTACTTCATTACTATCTTTCTCGTTGTCATCTTTTCTCGATTTTCTAAAATGTTCTGTCATATTATTTTTTACTGAAATTCATTTCAATTTGTTTGATAATTTCAGTTGCCTTAACTAAAAGGTGACTACATGCATGTTACTGCAGGATTGGAATCGATGAATGGTTACGAGTCCTTTCTGTGCATGATGTGTTCGCAATTGGTAACTATAGTGGGTTTCTTGAAAGTACAAGCAAGCCTGTTCTTCCAGCCCTTGCCCAAGAAAGTTATGGAGAACCTTAAATGTTCTCTAGTAAAGTTACTGGACTTTTGCAAAGTCTTAAATTCATTTTATCAATTTATGTCGATTCGTTTTCATCTGTCTTGCTGAGTAATGACTTTCAATTTCAATGTATCAGATGAAATGAGGTTCTAAATCTTAACCAAAAATCCAAATTCTCGTCGTGTATTGCATCAATAGCCATCTATAGATTTTTCTCCAATACTGATATGGCTGGAGCTTGATCTATTAAAACAAACTTGATGTCATCTTCTTTTGCAGTGATAAGATCTTCATGCACTTCCAAAACCTAGATTTGTGCTTCCAATTTAATGCCTCGATCTTCTGAAGTGTCAGAGACTAGAGCACTATTTTTCTTCAAATCGCTATTATCACTAAATGTTCCTTGTAGATGGTTAAACTCTTGGCCTTAATAGTTGAATTTCTTCGTCTTTCTTTTGCAGTAGTATCCCTTAGTTCTCGTACGCGCACTGCCATTTTAGATTGGCTCCCCAAGTCTTTCTTCTCCATGTCATTAAGTTTTCTCTTGACATCCTTTTAATTCCTGAGAATGGTTGTATATTCTGTCAGAAGAATCTTTCCTCTATCCTCCATTCCATTCATTAGCTTCTGCTGCCAGTCTAGCTCATCTTCTTTTCCTGTATCTTTTTGCAGTTTAGCGTTAACAAGATCATTCCCCATTTTGTTTGAATGTTACACAGAAACTTGCTCGAGTGGTATTGAGTCCAAAAGAACGATGGATTCTTTACATTCTCCTTGTTGGTTGTGAATAGATTCATCCGGACTCTGCTCATTTATATCATCTTTTCTTACATCCATTGTGTTTTCTGTTTTCATCATATTGAGATTTTCATTTTTACCTTTTTCTTGTTGGTTATGAACAAATTCCTTTGGACTTTTCTCATTTAGGTTCTCTTCTCTTACATCCTTCGTGTTTTCTGTTTTCATCGTATTGAGGTTTTCATCTTGTAATATTTAAGAATATTTATGTATGACCTTAAATAAAGTTGAAAAAACTGATAGGTTGCTTTCAATTGCAGCCATAACCAGCCTTTCCATTATATCCAATGTTCTATTGTCTGTTCTACATGTTAAGAACTTTGAGAGATGGTCCTAGAATCTCATCTGAAGTATAGCTTATTATTTATATTCTGCTGGACCATTGCAACAGTCTAGCTGATCAATGCTTATTTATCTTAAGTCAATTTGTAGTTCAGAGCACCTGTTTGTGGAAAACGGGACTTGAGAATTTACTAGTGTGTACCAAATCTATGTGCCTGTGGAAAAAACTAGAGCTTTTGTTTGTTTATATTTTTTTATTACGAAATGTTTTCTATTTTGTATTTTAATGATTATTTACATATTTTCCTTTTTCTCTGTAGATTCCAGCATATATGATGCATCTACTAAGAGTCGATAAGAGATTGAGGATTATTGTGGCACTATCACAAGCTTTAGTATTATAATTTTAATACAATAATATTATTTATATTTGATTAATTGTACAAAATTTAATGATGTCAGTTACATTTTTGAAATAAACGTGTATCTTTGTAACAATTCTACTGCGATGCAAGAAATTAAAAATTTATTGTTGTTGAAAGTATTATGCAATGAAAATTCATATTGTCACAAAATAATATTTACATGTTGTGAAATAGAATACGCGATATATAAAAATAATTACAAAATAAATTGAGCAAAAATTATAGAGCATTGCACAAATGTTGATGCGACAAATTCTGTATTATAAAATAAATTCAACTACAAATACAAATTGTCACATAAACAAATATTCACTGTCACAAAATAATATTTGCAAAAATTTTATTTGTTGTAAAATAGAGTACAGGACATAAAAAAATAAAGATAAAATAAATTGCACAACAACTATACATCAATACATGACAAACTTTCTGTGTTGCAGCATATAAACAAATATCCATTATCACAAAATAATATTTGTAACAATTTTATATGCTGTAAAATATAATACGCGACACATATAAATAGTCACAAAATAAATTAGGCAACAACTATACTTCGTTGCAAAAATGATGATGTGACAAACTCTCTATGTTGCTGAATAAATTTAACTACACACACAACTTGTTACACAATAAATTATACAACAAACATTGAATATCGTTTAATATATTATGTAACGAATCAATCTCATTGTAAAATAAATTACGCGACAAACATGACCTATTATAAAATGTATATTACTACAAGTATGTTTTGTTGCAAAATATAATAGGTAACAAACGTTATACTTTTAAAGTAGTATTCGCAACAACATTTCTCCTCGTAAATGTTTTTTTGGAATAATCGTTGTGACAAATTGACTTGTTGCCCTTTCAATTTTTTGCGACATCTATGTATTGCAACGACATTATGGCGACAAATATGTTATTGCTATTTCATATCTTTTGCAGCAAACATAAAATGTTGCGAGTTTTCTTATACGACGAGTGACTGATAGTTGTCACAGAATACATTGCCCGCAACAAACAACTTTTTGTCGCTAAATTAGTTTTGTAACAAAATCTCTATTTAAGCGACAACATTTTTTTTTCTCAAAATGGGTGTTTTTTTGTAGTTAAATTAATAATAATGTTGTAATAGTCGCATAATTCATATTGCATAGGTATAATGCTAGAGCAAATATATTTATCGTAGAACATATTTATATATTTTTTACCAAATTAGTTCAGAAATTAATAAGCTATATATATAGAAATATAGCTTATATACATCAGAAGATTTGTAAATTCGTATATACATGTATATACGAATTTACAAATCTTATGATGACCTTAAATTCTTCCTATATATATATATATACGAATTTACAAATCTTCTGATGACCTTGAAGTCTTCCTTCTAGTGTAACTCAAAAAGAAGGGTAACTAAGAGCAGGAAATTTTTCATCACTCATGCCTTCTTCATATGTTCTTCCCACAAATGAGTCATCAAAAATTGTAACAAAGAAAGTTGAATTGCTGATTGACTCGAAATAAAGAACAAAATCATTTTCTAAAGTGTGACGATCAACAAAATTTTCCCATCCACTAATAAGGAAGACTTTATTGTTTACCCTTTCTAATTTAACCTCCCAATTTATACCTCTATAGTCGATCAGATTAACTATATCACTTAGTTGATGTGCAAACTGATCGGCAAAGACTTGAGGTATTGGCTACAAAATATATTGTATGTGTCAAAATCATCCGTAGAAGATCTTGGTAATCTGACTGTGTGCTTTAAAGTAGTGTTTGAATGCATTAAACAATTAAAAATTCTAGAATTATGAAAGTAACTGAAATACAAAGGCTATTTCAAACCTACCAAATAGATGTTGTGATTTTCGGGCATGCAAATAATTTGGATAAATCTATTTGGCAATCCGTCTCCACTTGACATTTTTAGTACACAAATGGCACTAAACATAAGAATAAACATTAAAATAATACTATGAATGCACAACTGTCAAAATATCTTTGTAAACTACATTTTTCGTACACCGCAAATGTTGTTTTGCTTTCTTGCTTGTTACAACTAATACTCTAATACATTTACTTATTTTTGCTCTAGATAATGCAACATATAGCTAACCACATGAAAATACAGATAAATAGTATATTACTACAAGCATGTTTTTTTGCAAAATATAATAGATATAATCCAACATAATCTAGTGTTTGACCTTGAACTATATTTATCGTCATTGCAAAACATGGACGAATAGGAGATTGAGTTCTTTTAAAAGGGAATGAGCTTTTATCACTTTCAAGTGGAATAAATGGAAGCCTAGGTAAAAACACTTTATTCCCACACCATTCTTTGACAGCTATCTCAGCATGAATAACATTACACTCAAAAGCACGACAAATTAATATAGTACCATTGCATAACTCTTTGGATAGATTAACATTTTTCAGTAACACAACATGAAAATTTTCTTTTACTTCAAGTTTATAAGGTGGAATACCATTTGGAGTTAATGTATTAAGGAAATTTTCGTGAATGCCTTGTTCAGTTTTTTCTAATGTTTCATCAAAATTATAATATGTAAAATTGTCTCCTACAATTTTGCATAGTAGAATATTATTTATTTCATCTACAGCATAATTTTTGGGAGTTAAAAATAACTTGATTAATCATTTATCTAAATCATTGCCATAATTGTGTAAGTTTGGGTAGACTATAGTTATTAACTTTTTCAAAGACACTAATTCATCATCAAATGGTATAATTATTTCAGTTGGTAATTCAATCATGTTACAAGTATGCACATGTTGAATCTCATCACCAATATCAAGTAATAACTTAGAAAAGTGTGGGTCTGATTAAGCTCTCATATTCTGGGCTAATTTCAACTGTATAAAATTCGTCCATAAGTTTGAATAGACTAAGCTTGCTCGCATTAAGTCTTCTCTATTTCCTTTTTGAACAACTGGTAAAACTTGTCTAAAATCCCCTCCTAATACAACAACCTTTCCATCGAAAGGAATTTCACAATCATTAATGTCTCTTAACATCCTATCTACAACTTCTGTAGTGTAACGGTGGACCATCGGTACTTCATCCTAAATAATCAACTTCGTCATTCTAAACAAGCTCACTAATGCAGATTGCTTACTAACTCAACAAGTCATATTGCAAGTTATTTCAAGCGGTATCTTAAACCTTGAATGTGCAGTTGTACACCAGGTAACAGATCGGCTGCTACACCTAAAGAAGTGGTTGCTAAGGCTATAAGATTTTTGGATCGAACAGCCGAAAGAAAAGCTTTATACAAATAAGTTTTCCCAGTTCCACCAGGCCCATCTACAAAAAACATGTCTTGTATCACTAAATATGTCTTCTAGAATTTTATCATAAGCTATTTTTTAATGTTCATTTAGGGTATTTGCGTAGACAATATTCTTATCAATAACGACATTGCTCAGTTCTTGAGTAATCATCTTAGCTAACTTGTCTTCTTCTTCCATGTATACTTCAAAAGGTACAAGATGGTCTCATTTATGTTTTTACCCATTGCTTCTAGTATATAATTCATTTCATGTAATGCATTCATTTCTGTAGTTGCAATAGACATATCGTTAGATACATAATCCTCACATATAGGTTCTCAAAATTTGTTCCATAAATCACCTGGAGTATTAGGCCCACGGAGAATTATATTGGTAGAAAATAATCGGCAAAGAGAAGTGGGCATCTGATAACTAATAGCTTCGCTTAATCAAAGTTCATAATAATTATTGTCATTTAACAAATCAAGCAAAAAAATTGCTTTACGAAACGAAGACAAATAAACATCGTTGACTACTTTCAAATTCTCGAATGAAGTTGCTCATTTAATATGATTTAATAAAACTTGCAAGTAATATCTTTCTCCTTCAGATATATTAGCTGCTATATTCTTCCAATAATATTTCCTTTTTTCCTTCGAGACCATAGCTTACTCTGTCCATCCTATACAAAATACTGAGAAAAATCTCTGTACAATATTGTTTTAGCTATTTTGTTTGTAAGAATTCAGTTAACATTGATCATTGTCTTGATTGTGTTAATAATTGTTGCCAAATTTTGATAATCTCTGTATGTGATTAAATGGTTATTTTTAAGATGTATTTTTAATTATATAACTGATGGAGACATTTCATATAGAATAAATCCATATGTTCTACACATTGCCTCAGGTGGAGAAATCCACCTCCCGATCTAGTATATTTCGATTTCATCAATAGGTGCTTTAGTGTTATTAGTATTTATTGAAAAACTTACCCAATCATGTCCTTTGTAAACATATTTATATAGGTATTTGACAACTTTAACTGTTGAACATATTTCTACATTAATGTGGCAATCAAACTTAGCACATAAATAGGGATTATAAGGTACAACCCATCTATTATCTAGTAATTGTCCTCTAACTGTAACTAATTGTTTATCATTGCATCGTTTATAAGTTGGGTAAGAATTATTGCCAATAGAAGTCTGTGAGCTATATTCCTTTAGGTATTTATTCTTACATTGTCCCTTTTTGTCCATACAAACATTACGGGGATTCAAAACACCACATGGACTGTGCATCATATGTTTCACGACAGTAGAATGAAGATGGGGGTGTTTTATTTTATCTGGAATTTCACATGATACAATGGCATCGACCGATTCAACTTTATGAATTTTGGCACATGCCTTTAAAATTAATAAGAAATGAGCATGCGAGAGTCCTCGTTTTTAGAATTCTTTAACGTAAATATATGCAGCTATTGGTCCACAAATTTGGCGCCTAAATAAATAAACTTTAATTTCCTCTAATTTAGCTCTAAATGTGTGAACAATCAAATCAGGTCTATTTTGTCCTATATCACTATGCCTTAACTCTTGTTTTATTTCTACCCAATTAAGGTTACATGTTAGTATTAAAAATATATCAGGTTACTGAATCTCTATACCAATGCCATTGCATCCATATATCTTTTTTTTCATATCCCTAGGGCCCCCAACAAAATATGACGATAAAATAATCTTCCGACCAATTTTTCCGCCTCTATTTTCACCATTTTCTACGCTATCAACAACTCCTTGATAAAGTTCAGCACGTATTTTACTTTGATTCTAGCAAAAATAATCTAATCTACTTGTTTCGATTTTAACATACATATCTACTACATACTATTGTAGAATTCTACTAGCATAGAGCAAAATAGAATTTTGTACATCTCTTACGTGTAATTTGTAGCAATAGTATTCACAGCAAGGTACTTGTACACATTTTTTATTCTTAGACAACACTACAAAGGATAAGTAAAAATAAAAGTTAGCAAAAAAAAAAATGAGTGAGCAAATTTAGTAAGTTTAAAGGGAAAACAATGGTTGTCATCAGTAACTTTTTTTTTCTTTCTCTATTAGGTCGACTGTAGAATTTATGTTACCTAAATAAAAAAAATCATTTACTAAATTGTGCCTTTCAATTTTATCATTCTTCAACTTTTTGATACATTCATGCCAACCAACCTTACCAAAAAGAAATAATAATGGATATTGAAGCGGATCATAACATCCGAAATAGTAATGTTGAATTATGGGAAGTATTAAAATGACAATAAATTGATATATAATGAATTCTTATGTCTGCATATGGGTCTTCATCGACCCAAACTACAGCCATCTGAGACACAGAAAGTGCATTATATACTCTTTGATCAAGACCATCATCACATCTAATATGTATGTTGCGTGTTTCGAGGCTATCAATGTCACTTAAGGAACGGAAAAATCTAGAGTACGGATTGATCTTCAATATATCTTTCAATTTGTGCAATATTGATTCCCAAAAGTTAGATATTTTTTAATCTATTTTGTATTTCATTCTCTCTATCGTAAAAGTATAATTGTAAGTATGATGGATTATTATCAATTGGTAGTATCGGGTTTACATAATGGTATACTTGTCCTTCAACTCTAAAAGTGTAAACACATTTGTAGTTATTAGAAAGCTCTTTATCATACTTTACACCAAATGAAGTAAACGCAAATTGGTTATTTTAATTTCGGCTATTATTTTTAAAGTGTAATGCTTTATTTGAACTGGAAGTATATAATTCGTATAACGCAGAAGGTGCACAATTGATCTGTAGTTTTACCTTTCTGTCGCAACAACAAAAACCCTTTCTTTCTTTTTCAAAATTTTTGGCGTTGCAATGGCTACAACTATTTGGAGCATGTAATATGTAAGTTTCAATAGGAATACGTCTTATAGTAATATTTGAATTACATTGAGTATATTGGAATCGTGATTTCTATTGGAAGACATGTTTTGATGTTCTTGATAATAAATTTGTTTTTCTACATCATCTTCTAAACTACCACCTCCGATGCTTAACAGCCCTTGTCCATTCCATCCACCAACTATATGAGAAAAATGAAAATTTCAACTAACAACTACAAATTAAAAATTAAAAATAAATGCTCATAGTTGGCAAATCCCTGATTATTGAGACACTAAAGGTCACCAGCTGTTTGTGAGCTACTACTTGCATTGCCATGATTGACTTCAAGATCCTCAAATAATTGAATCCTTGTTTTATTCACAATCTTTTAGATTTAAATTTTGTACGTTCAACATACATCTGTCTCCATTTTTTGTTTTGTATTTCTCTCTATACTTCAAAACTATTTTCTCTTGTCATCTATTTTGTTTCATGAGAAGACAAGTAGCAATAAGTATGATGCGCATCCTAAACGGAATCTACATATTTACAAAAAGAAAGAAAAAAAATAGAAAGAAAATCATAAACATGAATAAAAATGACAAGACCACATAGAAGCAAGTAACAAAAAAATGAGTTGAACATGTACGTTCCTGACTTAATAATAATAATTACTACATAAAATTACGAAAAAAGGTAGTAACGAAAATAGGGAAAAAAACTGTTGTAAAAAAGACAATAGATTGATGTGAATAGAAACCCTTAAAAGATATCCAAAAGCATCTATGTAAAAAAATAAGTAAAGCATATAATAAAAACAAATTCGTCAGAAAAAAAATGAAAAAATAAAAATATTGCAACTCGTTCGAGTCGCCACTCAATTGAATGCCGAAAACAGTTCATAGCTTATTAAATCGATTAAATAAGCAGATAATACAATTAATATATATGAAAAGGCACAAGTTCATATACATTTATGAGAAGAGCAGAAGAAATAATTTGAGTATGTGTTTGGAGGCTTCAGACTAGACAAGAAACGAAACTTATGAAAATGGTTTGCATTTTGGATAAAAAAGGGTCAATAGAAGGCGAAAACTTATATATATATATATATATATATATATATATATATATATATATATATATATATATATATATATACACACCACGAGAAAGGATACCCAAATAGCAATGTATATTTCTATATTAAACCCCTATATATTTATTTAGATCTCTCAGTCTCATTTATATATGTACACATCTATACGTGATATATATGTATATATGTACAAATGCATAATATGTTTACAATATAACTAAGACACATACCAAAGGTAGTAGAGATATGTTTTCCAAAAAATACCTAGCTGTTACTATAGAATGTCATAAATACTGAACCATTCTAGTAACTACAATTAAGGTTTGATGTGCACATCTTGACCAACACAAGTAGGCATTGGGGATGTGAATTTGGCTGTTTGAAATAACCAGGTTTAGTAGTAACACTGCAGAATCAACCATAGTATACACAAACTAAAGAAAATGATCCACAAAACATTATTCTTCGACAAAGATTGTCTTGAATCCCAAGAACATTTAAGTTGCTTCAAATCAAAGATGTGGGAAACGTGACAACTTTAAGACCACTCACCAGCCAATTTCTAACCCAAAACAATTATCACAGATGAGAGGGAAAAAATGAATTCCATAGAAGTAACACAATTGAGAAAAGAAATGGGCATATAATGAGTTCTTTAACAAATAAAAATCTATAAAAAAATTGACTTAACAATTCAAGAAAACATATAACACGATCATATCTTACATGCATTTGTACTCCATGTTTAAGAACTCAACCACATGTAGCTTTTAATGAAAAATTCATAGCATTCTAGATCTAATCATAACATTCAACAGACCAAGAAATAAAAAACAATCAGCTTGGCAACACAGACAGGGTATAATTTGATGTCAAACAAGGTAATGTTGATACGTGAAGCACCCATTGAATGTTGTGCAGTGGTTAATTCCAACCATCCATGCATAAAAAATATACATCAAATATTTTTTCTAAAGTTAATCAAAACGTGCAATTAAAATAGTTTTTGTTGATGCAACTCATAGCGGGATAATAGTATAATCTTAAGATTTTATAGGTTACATGGAACAATATGAAAAAATACAAAATGTGCTAGTAACAACAGGAATAATGGTGATAATGAAGTCATTTCAAAAAGTAATTGTTTTAACTGCTAATTTTCGATCAATAATGAGAAAGAATGACTTAAACTTGATGCAACGAATAAGATAAAAACAAGTTAGACAAACGAACGAGAGCCAATCGAAAAAAATTAAAAACCTATAAAATAAAAAAGATAAGTTCTATGGACAAAATATACATAAATGAACATTAAATACTCAAAAATTTCATTGCATAAAAAGTCAGTCCAAGATAAGTTCTCAAGTGTTCTATTATAATAACTTAAAAAGGGCAAACCTTGAACTTCTCAAAAACACTATGCACACATTTTTTGTATGTGGTCTTGGTGAATTTAATTCCACTATCTGAGTTAAAATATAACTCTATGTTCATTTTATCAACTTATTAATGTTTTCTACATATACAGTTGCCAGGCAAATCGTAACCAAAATCATGGGTCGAACCAGAAAATGAAATCAAGAATGTTAGTGAGATAAATATGTTTTCTATATATTCAAGTATCTTGAAAAATAAACTCATCATTAATGATGAGAAAATAGTGGTAAAAATTAGTGCAATCTTGCAACTCAAAAATATTTAGAAGATAAAAAAATTCAAACATACTCAAAAAATAAAAATAAAAAGGAATATTTTTCATCGAAGGCACTTTCAGATGCCTCAAGGAAATGAATGGTAAGTATATAAAAAAACCAAAAAAAAATTAGCGTTCAAATACATGTGCAGCTCAATCACGTGTCCAAACATTCTTTATGCAACTTGAGCTAAACTCAAACTCCAAATCACAAAAACATTATTTCAAATATATACCAACATAATAACGTAAACAAAAAAATAAAAAATTCAAACCAATTAACCCAAACAGCACTAAAACAAACATCAAAATTTGCAACACTTACCTTATTTCAAAATAAGCTACTTATAAGGGAACATTTTAAGCCCACTAAAATACCACACAACCTCAACCATTATTTACACAAAACAAGTCCCTTTATCACTAACACCAAACCAAGGGAGTTCAAGGAGATGCGACTACTCAAAGTAACATGTGACGGGGTATATCATTATAGTTCACATTCAAGGAAATTGTCCCACACTGACAAAGTATAGACACGTGGATGGACCTAATACCTACTGACTTAAAATTTTAGATCAAAATTGGACTTTAGTCAATGTAATGTTGGCAAAGTCCTTAGGCTAATCCATGAAACCTATAAAATATGTGACTTTATTGACTGGAGATAAAATGATTCACCATCCAATATATATTAACTTGTTATATTTATGAACATGATTTATAGTGAGTAACAGTAGAGAATTCAATAAATTCGAGAACCGAGATTCGCTAACCGTTACAACTAAATATTAAAGCACTGGCACGGAAATATAGAAAAGGAAAAATAAGAGCTTGATTAGATGTTGATAGTGATTTTTTGAATAGATGAATGTATAGTAGTGACCTTTAAACTTAGCTTCTTCGAAAGATTGGGGGTTAAGTAAGCTTGTCGTGTGCCTACACCATAAAGGTCAGATACCTGCACATAGAAAAAAGTCACGTTAAGGTTCAGATGTTATAAAAAATAATAGTACTATGCACATTAATCTTAAAGCAAATGGAGTACTGGACATATGGTTGTGGACATAGTTAAACATTTTTGGGTGTAGAAGACTACTGCTTCAAATAGATAGCAAATGACCTCTAACATCAATGGTGAAGTAGAGACAATTGGATATAAAGAATAAGTTAAACTACTAATAGCAGATTAAGAGTACCAGTACACCATGAACATAAGGCAACTAGATAAACTCCAGCAAACTGATTTATTCTAGCTATGGTCTGATGGATACCTTGTATGGATACCAGTAATACAAGGTATCCAATGTAAATGATTAGCTAGGACATTCAATGACTTGCTATATCGACATGACTTCCCCAATTTGAGATGATCGAATCCTCACTATTAGTAATGCAATAGAGTCGAATGCATGGCATTATTGCCACTAAATTTCTACATATATTTTCTAATTTTTAACAATATATTATATGGAAGCTTTGATTGCTTCTAAATAAAACATGGAAAAAAATTAATGTAGTAGTTAAATTGAAAAATGTGTTAGTTAAAACTCAAAACAACTTTCTCATAGTAGCAAAGAAACTTTACCAAATATTAGAATTCAAACAGTCTAATATGTATATCACTTCATAGAAGTAATCTAGAAATCAATTCTCTACAAGCAAATTAGTGCACGCGACAACCTTAACAGCAAGGCTTTTTCAGTTTTCGTTACTACTATGCTCCTATAAATAACAAATTGAGAAAAGAATAATGTATTATTTATAGTGTGTGTATACAACAACAAACTAAGCCTTGTATGCTCCCAACAAATTTGGGGTTGGCATTAAAGAAGATTGGAAATATATACAATTACGATAAACATAGAGCTCCTAATAACGCAATACACACCAAAACCAATAGAAAATTATAACCCCAGAAAATCAAGGCAAGACCTTCAAGTCAAAATCATCAGGTGAGGCGAAATCTAACAGTGAATTTGAATTCGAACAACTAAATAAAGAGTTTGTTCATTGATTTGAGAAACGACATCAAATTGTCCACAAACATACCCAAATAATAATCCAACAGACATTAATTAGAATATTGAAAAACAAAGAGAAATGAGCAATTTAAGGTCTGTGTTGTGCAACAACACAAGTATATTACACTGACATACCTATAACTAAAAGACAATGATCCAAACAGTGAATACAATGAACAAAGTACACGAGGACGAACCACAATCTCCACAAATGCCCTGCAATCAACAAAATAACAAAAAAATTAAATAGTTTCAACAAATTTGTGAAAATCTGTCTTATTTCAAACAACCAGAAAAAAAAAATAACAATCTGTTTAACACTTTTTTACACTTGCATACCTGTAAATCGATCGAAATGGTCAACCCATTGGAAAAAAATAGATAAAATATACAAAAAATCAAATAACAACCTCCACGAACACCCCAGAATCAACGATATGACACGAAAAATAAAGAATTTTAATAGATCTGTGAAAATTTTGGCGTTGTTTCAAATAACCAGATCCATCCCAAAATCACGACCCAACCAACAAAAATAGAAATTCTCAAGACATTGTTATGAACAAGCGAGATTAAGAACCAAATACCAACAAAATTCGACAAACAGTGGACAAGGTGTCGAGATAAATCAGAAGAGCTGTGCGTCTAGGGTTTTTGGGAGAAAGAATGATACTCCACATAAACAAAGAGCAAAAAAAGTCCAATAAGAACTGAAAATAAAAGTGAAAATCAAATAAGTGATAATAAAGAACCTGATTTGTTTTTTTTCTTGAACAATTGTATTTAACCTCTTCCCCAACACAATAATAGTCTTCAGGTCCCAAATCTGCATCAATAAAATGGAAAAAGCATCACATAAAATATTTAAACAAACATAAATGCAGAAAAGAAAAAGTCCATATTTTTACTGGTTTTCAAATGGGAAACAAAAGAAAATGAAAAAAAGAACATCAAGCATACAAATAAAGCAGGGCAACTGGAATCGACAAAAGCATAAAGAAACTTAAAAGATCTATACAAACGCACAACATTTTCGATTGATTTCACCAGTTTTTTGCAAGCGAACAATATATTTTGTCTATTTAGAAGGTTTTTAGAAATTATAGCGGACATAGAAAGACAATCTACAGTACAAAAGTTTTTTTTTTTTTGGTGTGAAAGAATGGAAAATATCACGCAACACACTCGCATGCGATATCTTTATATTAACATCCAAAGACATATGCCAACCACCTGAATAATAAAAAAAATATTCAATGGATGTCCAACTATTTTGATACCACATTTGCTAGGATTTATTTGTCCGCTCAATTGTAAAAGCATGGCATGGATAAAGTGACAAAATTATACAAAACAAATCTATATTGGGTTTCGAGGAAGGCGAGGAGTGCGAAGAAGGTCAAGTAGAAAACCGTATTTTGTTGATGTTGAACACCATATTCTGACGTCAAGTATTTGGTTTAAGTAGTATATTCCAACCTAATGTTATGTGAATATGAGATTTCTGGAATTATTTTAGTTGGATGGATTATAGTTTTTTAAATTCGAATAAATTTGGTCTAATTGAAGTATATTTATTCCAGATTGTTGTTTTTGTTGTTGTTTAATATATATTTTGTGGAATTATGAGTAAAATGTTGTAGCCGTAACGATGTATACTTTTCTAAGGATTCCAAAGTTATATTTTGGTTGGTTGCACAAAGGCAGTGAGTAATTTGATCAAATAGCCCACGACACCATCAACCTTAAAAAAACAAAAAATAACAAAAATAACAAATCACAAATTTTGGACAAAGTGAAAACTTATAAAACAAAAAAAAAAAAAACAAAGAACAAAAGGAATAATTACAACCCCAATTTCATCATACGTTACTAACAAGCACTAAAACCCACAAAAAAAATCAAATAAAAAGTCAAATGACAACCACAAATAACAACAAAAATCAATTGGGTTAATAATTTGTTCTAGAACAACTGCGTTGAACCTCTGCTCCAATACAATTACAGTATTCCGGTCCCAAATTTGTAGCAATAAATGGAAAAAACATCAAAACAAATATTTTTCTTCAAAAAAAAAAAGCATAAATGAAGAAAATGAGAAGACTATATTTTCGCTGGTTATCAAATGGAGAACAAAAGAAGTAAAAAAAATGAACATCGAACATACAAATAAAGCAAAGTCATTGGAATCGAATAAATCACCAAGGAATTTGATAGAGCTACACAGATCCACAACATTTTTGTTGGTTTTAACGATTTTTCGTGGGCAAATAATATGATTTTGGTCTATTTTCAAGTTTTTCAGAAATCGTTGCAGATGGAAGTAAACAATCTACTTAGTGTAGACAATTTGTTGTGAAATAACAAATATTAAACTCACAAAAAAAATAAAAAAATCAGATAGAAAATCAAATAACACCTGCAAATACCAAAGAAAATCAACCAAGCGACACTAAAGAACCTGGATTTTTCTTTTGTTCTTGAAAAACCGAGTTCAACCTCTTACTTAACACAATAACAGTCTTCCGGTCCCAACTGTGCATCTATAAATGGAAAAAAAACATCACAAAAATATTTCATAAAAAACAAGAGAAATGGAGAAAACAAAATGCCCATATTTTCACTAGTTTTCAAAGGGAAAATAAAGGAACCCAAAAAAAAAAACATCGAACATACAAATAGAGCAAGGCCACTGGAATCGACGAAATCATAAAGGAATGTGAAAGATCTACACAAATCCACAAACAATCTACATAGCACAAAAGATTTCTTTATGGAAGAAGAGGAAAACTCACTCACCACAATTGCAAGCAAGAAACGGCGCAAATGTAGGATTTCCAAGGTGTGTCTTCCAAATGATGAGAAGTCTAGAAGGCAAATAGTCAGGCTATTGCTTTTAGCCGGCATAAAAAAGACATTGATTAATGTATTCGGTTTTAAAAACGAATGGCAAAAATGGGAAAAGCCAAACCAATTTGTGAATAGTAAATAGGGTATTGACTCTTTTATTTTAGTAAGGATATATATATTGTGACTTTCAGTTGATTCTTTAACTAACCGACCACATCAACCGACTATATGATTCACAAGAGTTCAATTTAAACTGACCATAAGATGCACAACCGACCATAATAACCAACCATATAAACTGATCTTTTAAGCAAATCATATCAACGAGAGTTTTCTTTCAACCGACCATACCAACAACAAAAGGTTTATATTGACTGACCATATGATTCAAAATCGACCATACAACTGACCATACTAACCAAACATGTCAACAACAAATGTTAATTATGACCGACCATAGATCTATTAACAGACCATGTAAACTAACCTTATAAACAAATCATAATTAATGCATAATATTGCTAACAACAAAATATATCTACCAGAGATCATTAAATTATGTATAGTAAGAATATTTACAGAATTCAACATATTTACAAAAGTATACATATCTACAAATCCTAAAAAAGCACTATGGGTCATAGCTAAGTGTATACAAGTCGGCCGCTAGATTCTTCCTCCACATAGACATGTGGTCCTTTTTTACCAGTAACACCGATTGTCCAATGCTTAAGAATTCGATATATTTGACTGTGACAAATAATTAATACAGTATGGGTTCACATCTAAATAATATTGATCAAAACTACATTTCATATTAATCACGAATAACTTACGAGATGTTTTGTTTAATGGTGTCGTTCACCCTACGAACTTCTAAGCTATCCTTGACTACAATATTGACTGACCTAGCAAGTAGGTGAACAAGGAATTGTACAGACTCTAAAAATTTATCGAGCTGACCTTGGGTAAGACAGCTCTTTTTGGGGTCGTACACATATATAGTAGAGTCGGCAAAATCAACCTCTGCCGCAAACTAGTCTGCATTTGCTAGCATTAAAATGTAGAGATGTGTACAATCTTTTCATTTCTGACCGAGCGATGGAGACTTTTCCTCTGCATATTCGAAGAGATATTCTAGAATAACGAAGTTATCTTGCTTCGAGTCTCTACCCATTTGCACGAAGTCTAGAGCATTCTTGAACGCAAAATCTAGAATAACTCTTTGACTACCGAATGATGTCGGGTACATTGATGGCCGACGTCGCAAAAGGTACATCGCAAGGTCAACGTGCTACAATAATGAAAATGGATCGTAAATAATAACTTAAAACATGTGAACATACTTACTTTATACATGTGCTTACATTATCGGCGAGCTATTTCTTGTTGGTCAGTATGTCGTTGAACCATCCCTGGCATGTGTAATTCAAACCCTCTCAATTCATAAGCGACACCAACAAAAAAAGTATATTAGCAAATGCCAATTTTATATATGAATTGATTAATTGTAAATTACACATTAAAATTACTTACCCTTTCATAATCTTTGAGTACCATCTAAGGAACTATGTTTTCTTCAACGAGTCGACCTTTTGGAAGAGATCGACTTTCATACTATTTACAAAAGTTCTCCTCTTTGTCCTAGCAGTGAATAGAAAACTTACGTAGGACCAGGGTATTCTCACTCTCTTACTCGCCACCTCTGGCTGCTCCATCATTCTCTTATCCTTCCATTTCTTACATAAGACCCTGCCACTTTCAACACGGCATCAGGCCTCTCTACCAATCCTTCCATCCCATTATGAGGCTCCGGAACCTCCTCCTGTACAATCTCCATACCCTCCCGATGCTCCGGAACCCCATCCCAAACATCTAGAACCCCCTCTGGCATAACTTCCATCTCTTATTGATCCTTCAAAGCACCCTCCCAAACATCCGGAACTTCCTCTGACACCCTCCGGTACAATCTCTGTACCCTCACGATCCTGCGGAACCCCTTCCACCACCCCCTCATCTACCCCCATAAACTCCCTCCATCACCTTTTCCATCCCCCAGACACCTTCAGCATATCCTCTATCAGGCTTTCGGCCTCCTCCAACACATCCGGCACCTCTTCTCTCACCACTGTTATCACATCCGCTTGACAGAAAGGTCTCTCCCACTCAATTAATTCGTCTCCCTTCCTGTTTAAATATTATGTCTTCATGTTTACCCATCCTACTTCGGCCTTCAGCTAACTCATTATTCGCTGCTCCATTGCTATTAGTTGTCTACTTTAACGTTCAAATAAATCATCAGAGACAATAAAAATTGATGTTGCAGTAGGTAACGGTCGAGGCTTTTCGTAGGTTGAGTCGATGTAGGTGAATGCCGTGTCAAATGGGACATTGGAGGAGAAGGTTGAGACAGTGTTGGACACTGCCTTGGTATAGGAAAAGATCAGAAAAAGTCAAAGCTGTGTAGGTCACCGCCATGCAATGGAAGACTGTCCCTAAATAAATCAGAACACTCAAGATTAGTACAATCTTCTTATAAATATTAATACACAAATATAACTGTAAATCTACATACCTCCCCCCCCCCCCCCCAACAAGCTAGGCATCGAGGATTGGATCTTCCTTCCTAGGTGAAATGTACAGTACTCGAACATATTCAGTCTCTCTCTCTCTCCCTTCTCAATTGTATGAGTCATGACTATATGCACTTCAATCTGACATATCAAAATTTCACGTTACTTGTCAAAGATAGCAATAAAATCTTGTTTCTATTATAAAAAAAAATCTCAAATGCAAAGATATACTAACCATAGGATCGTCGAGGATAGAACTAAAATCCCTTGCAGTCGGGATATCTATGGACTTCCAATTCAGCATCATCGGGAGTCTCGACTACTACTTTCTTATAGCTCATTTGGCTACCAATGCCAAGATAGCCTTATAAGCCCATACCTGTACAAATTTGTTACCATTACATATCAAAATTTAATACAATGTCAAACTAATAAGGTATTAACAATTATATGCACCACTAGTGGAAACCTGTATGCATCATATTTGCGCTCGTCCTCACCATATGTACCTTCTTAAATGAGTGGAGTGTTTCCATAAAACACATCACATGGATATGTGTTGAATACTTCAAGATCGTCCACTACATCCAAACAAAAGATATCAATCAATATCTTATCGTGTTTACACCTCCACATGGTCTCAACGATCGATACCAAGCTAAGCTTGTATTTATCCTCCATCACAATGCATTGTTCAAATGAAGTCTCTACCTGTGGTGGAATGATCGTGGACATGCCTTTAAAATATTTATTCAATAGTCTTTTGGACTAATGAATCATACACTTGATTTCTTCTTCATTACCAGTGTCCAGTCTTGTAATGATGGTAAACTCGGATAGGGAGAATCGAGCCGCTTTTTCATCCCCTAACTTGGACTATGTACAGTAGGGATGACAATGTAATATCGTCACTATAAGTTCCAACTCTATAGTGACATCCATAGTTATTAAACCCAGACCGGCCCGATTGGTCCGACTAGAAAATCGGCGACGTGGTGTCCCAACTGGTCCGATTCTCTTAATTGGACCGCACAGCAATTGAACCGTTTACGACTCAGAAAAAATTCCAATTTTTTTAGTAACCCAGTGACCCCAAAACCCGGTCGAGTCATTACATAATGAAAATTTTCAATTTTTTTATTACTATATTCTACCCAAAAGATTCACCAAGAACTTTTCCACTATTAATGACATATTAATGCAATGAAGTACAATAATTTATGTTATTGTTTACAATAATTAGTTGATGAAACTAGTAACCTTGTACTTATTTTGCTAAATAATTTTTTGATGGTGATGATTTAACAAAAATAGACTTATGGGTTCGACATGAATTGACCTACCGGTTCAACCATCGGATCACCGGTTGAACCAGAAATATGATAACTATGGCAATGACATTAGTCGTCGTTATATATAAATTTTCGTCGCAATTACGGTCGATTTATAGTGATGGACAAATTATATCGTCGCTATATATATTCCAAATTGTGGGAATAATCCGCACCATTTATGTGTACATATAGAGACGACAGACGGCGTTGCAATAGAGCTACATCAGTTGTTTTTAGTCACGTGATGCCTGATTCTCCTCGTAAATTGTATTGAAGTCTATTTAGATGACTATTGTCGTCGCTGTAGAGTTGTCCAAATTGGAGGGAAAATTGGCGCTCATTTCTTATCTATAGCGAAGACTTTTTTAATCTATAGAGACGACTTTGTCGCAACTATAGAATCTTCTTTTTCAGCTCTCCATCTCCGCATTTCTGCATTGTATTTTTGAAATTTCTTTTTCCATTTCCATCTCCATTATTTTCTCTATCTCCATCTTCATCATTTTCTCCATCTCCATCTTCTTTTTCGCCCATTTCACCACTATATTTCTAAAAATTTAATACTTCACTGCCAAAAAATAGTATTGTTTAGGTATGGATATTGATAAAACTTGGACAAAAATTAGAAATTGCACAAAATCGTAAGATTTTCTGAACGGTTTGAAAGTATTTATAAACATGGCTAGGCCATACGTAAACGATAGGGAAAAGATTAAATGTCCGTGCACAAGATTTTTAAATGGTCTCACACATCTAATAGAAACTGTCAAGACTCACATATTTTGTCGTGGTTTTGTAGAGAGTTATGTAACTTAGATATACCATGGCGAGACCGAGGTTCAGACTGCGAATGTGTATATACAGAATGAGAGAGCAAGTCTAGAAGATGAGATGATGGATGTCATGGACGACGTAGTTGGTGATAAGCATGCTGGTACCTAGCATAATAACTAAATAACTAACATGCTAGGAAAACTAGCTGTTCTACTACAGGTATCGATGGTTACTATGACGAATTATTTGAGGCTCTACATTCAGAACTATACCCAGAAGTTTCATCATTTTTGTCCTTAAACTTTTTAGTAAAGTTGATACATATTAATGTTGTAAACAAATGGACAAACAAGTTTTTCAATGATCTTTTGAAGTTGCTGAAGTTAGCTTTCCCAAACATGAACCTAGTGGACTCTCACTATGAAGCTAAAAAGATGGTGACGAAGCTTGTTTTGGGTTACAAATCTATTCACGCCTGCTAGAATGATTGTGAACTATTTTAGGGTTAGCATGCTAATAGACAAACTTGTCCGATCTGTCATGAAAGTTGTTGGGTGCACACTTCTGGGAGAGTGAACGGAAAAATGTTTTGAATAAAGTGTTGCACTATTTTTCCTTAGCCTCCAGACTAAAACGTATGTTGGTATGAAAGATACTTCAAAACTCATGCAGGGGCAGAGTATATGAATGTCTAGGAATGAAGATGATATGCAGCATCCTGTTGACAGAAAGGCATGACAGGATTTTGACAAAAAACATCAACTGTTCGCAAGTGAGAACTGAAATGTCCGGTTAGGTTTGGCCACAGACAGATTCAATCCATATGAAGACATGAGTCTGGCATACAGTATGTGGTCAGTAGTTGTAACCATTTACAACCTGCTACATTGGTTATGCATGAAACTCAAATACCTCATGCTTACTCTCTTGATACCTAGCCCCAAAGCACTGGATAAGAACATTGATGTATTCTTACGACTATTAGTGAACGAGTTAAAGAAGTTGTGGGCTAATAGAATTGACACACGTGATGTTGGAACCAATAATAGGTCGTTATTCAGAATGCGTACAACGTTGTTGTGGATAGTTAATGATTTTTCAGCGCGAAGTAGTTTGTCGGGTTGTAGCAATTAGGAGTATATGGCATGTCCATGCAACGACGAGACTCCTTCAGTTTGTGTGATAGGTAAGAAAGCTTACGTGGGTCACTGAAGGTTCTTGCCATCCAGGCATCATTTTAGGGATAATTTAGACTTTGACAAGAGGATGGAGAGGCGACCACCTCTACGTCAGTTAACGCCTACAAACATTTTAGCATAGTTAAGCCATGTGGGACATAGTATTCCAGGAAAGCACCCTAATTATGAGGGTGCTAGAAAGAGGAGAAGTGATGACGAGATGAATTGAAGAAAAATGAGCATTTTCTATAAGTTTCCGTATTGGTCTTCTACTGAGCTAAAACATAACATATATATCATGCACGTAGAGAATAATGTTTGTAACATCTTGCTCGACAAAATTTTGGACGATCCATTCAAATCAAAGGACACAGTCAATGCTAGGTCTGATCTGATGTAATTAGGGATCAAAAGAGAGTTGCACTTGTATCATATTGGAAACAGGTGTATGAAGCCTGCCGCATGTTACATCATGTCCATTGCAAATTGTCAGAGGTTTTGCAACTTTATCCGATCGGTTAAGTTTCTAGATGGCTTCGTTTCTAATCTTCGAAAGAATATTGCTCCTAATGAAAGTTGCATTATTGGGTTGAAGTTACCCGATTACTACATTATCATGCAAAGGTTATTGCCAATTGGATGTCACGCGTTCTTGAATAAAACTATTTTCACTATAATTATTGAAATGTGCACGTTCTTCAAACAGTTTTGTGCAAGAACACTAAATGTTAGAGACATGATGGCTGCCCATGATCACCTAATACTCATCCTCAAGTTGGAATGAATATTTCTGCCAGCCTTATTCGACATCATGATTCACCTCGTAAAGCATCTACCAGAAGAGGTAATCTTTGGTGGTCTGGTGATCATGAGATGGATGTATCCGTTCAAGTGATACCTGAAGAAACTTAAAGACTACATTAGAAATTGAGCTAGGCCCGAGGGTTCAATAGCTGAATGGTATGTTGTTGACGAGGCCTTGACTTTTTGTTCGAGGTGTTTTGAGGACATAGAAACAATGTTCAACCGACTGGACAGAAACGAGGATGTAAGTGTTCCACGAAGACAACTTTCTATTTTTTCAGTCGCAGTGTCGTCCACTTGGAAAGAAGACACCAACTATGCTTTCTGCAAATGTTTGAAGTCAAGCGATGTTTTACATCTTCAACAACTGTACTAAAATTGAGACATTCTTGCAGTAAGACCTCATTTTTAAATATTATTCAATTATCTTCAATAAGCTTTGTCATTTTAAATGAACTAACTAGTTGATCTTACATGCCTTGTAAAGGGAACATAGGCAGAAGTTATTAAGCAATGGCTGCCCAAACATCGACCAGGTGCATAGAAAAGACTTTTACGGTTGGTTTTATAGGAAGGTAAATGAACAACAATCAAAAAAATTTCAAATATGTCCACATTTTTCTTTTCGGTAACATTACCTGAAACCAACTTCCACTTCATCCATGTATATGCAATGCACCAAAGCCATGCCCCTCAAGTTTTGCATGAGTTATTTTCGTTGGCCAGTGGATATTACCAGTAAGTTATGTCTTATACGGCATGTGTTGTAAAAAGAGTTTGCATCCTAACATAGGATTAAGATATTCGAACGAAAACACAGAACAGTGGTGTGTCTATCCCAGGGATTGGGAATAAAATTTACTATGGGCAGTTGCAAGAGATACTGGAACTTTCAGTTTTTATGTTCTGATGCAAATGGTTTAGGTGTGATTGGAGATAGAGGGTAACTGAGAATAACATCACCAGTATTGACATCAGTGCAGAGGCGTACAAGGATGTAAGTTCATGCTTTGTTCTACATTGAAGATCCTTCTCGTAGTCCGAACTTGCGAGTTGTACAAGAAGTCCATCACATGAGCACATGGGATATTATGGGATCTAACATCACTGAAATAGACTTGCTCCATAATAACAACTCTTCTCGTTTTTCTCTGATCGTTGATCTTGGCAATTTAGAGCACATATCCTTGTACTGGGATGATGGTGAAGCTGATGAGATAGGAGCACCGTTTATCAAGAGAGCATCGTCTAATACTGTAGAAGATACTTTGTTCATTAACGACGATGATATAGAAGACGACACATATAAAGAATATAAGGATGACGAAACATGCAGTGAAAGCAATGAGGACGGCAATGACGATGATGAAGATCAATCGTATCATGATAGTGAATCAGATTGAATGTTGTTTTTCATCACTAAAAATTATGAATTAGATTTATAAAAATTTCGTTGTTATTGTTGTTAGTAAATCAGATTGAATGTTGTTCGTCACTACAATGATTACTTTAGGTCAAAACCCGAGTTCGGATGAAATCCCAACATTTGTTCACAGCAAATAGGCAAATAAGGACTACAATTGTACAAAAACATTGAAATAGAGACCTATATGTAACCTCGTAAAACTTGAAGGACTTACATAGAAAATAAAAAAAGATCAAATTGAAATAAAAGATGAAATATAAGGACCAAAATGAATAATTTTTAAAGTTGAGGGATCTAACTACAAATAACCAATGTTTGGTGTTACAGCGACGACACATATAGCGATGATTTTGGTAAAATTTTTGGCGGCATGTTTTAAACACTTGCACAAAAAAAATGTTGTCGCTATAGAGTTGGCCATTTTAAAACACGCGAAAACCCTTTTCTTTCCCATTTCTTTTTGCTCTTGGCTGAAATCCGCCATCCAGCTATCTAGATAAAACAATCAGGTTCAACTACCCTCTTCTTGTCGTCCAGTTCTTTGGTTGTCGAAATCCTCTATTGCCTTTTTTTTAAAGTTTTTTTGAATCTTGATTTGTGATAGTTGTAGTAATACAATTTATTAAAAAACAATTTACGTTTTTTCATGGGTTTGTGATTTAAGATTTTGAATTTGTTTTCTGGGATAAAATCTGGAACATTAAAATATCAAATGGAACTATTGATGTTAGACATGGACTATAAATTTTTGAAATTGAATATTGAATGTATTATTGTATCAGCTACCATTTGTTGTGATAGAGTAAGATTTCTATTGGTGAACATATATGAAGGATTGCAACATTGTTGACTGTATATAATTATCCATAATTGTTGTTGAATTGGCAATGATATTATTCTATATTATGCGTTTGCGGGTTGAATGTTGCTTGAATACGTTTGAAGATTTTCTGCTTAGCAGCATTCTTATTTTTTTCACACACACAAATTTAATTTAGTTTGATTTTGATAAAATGTAGATAGTACAAACATAAATTGGCCATTATCTTCTTGACTTCCATCATGATCTATATATATTTTCTTTGTTGGCCTACTTAATTTTGTCTTAAAATGATTACTTCTAGCTAGATTTGTGATAGTTGTAAGTTATTGGCATGATTAGATGAAATTTTGTTGTGATGTAGTAGTCTTGTTCTTATAGGCATGATTGAGGGAGTGATGTGCAAAAAAACAATGGTTGGAGATCATTTTCTAATTAAAAACAAGATTAGGGACCAATTGCACAAAAATACATAGGTTACGGACTGATGTGCCAAAAAACAAAGTTGAGAGACCATTTGCAGAAAATCACAGAATTTAGGGACTGATGTCCAAAACAAAGATTAAGGACCATTTTCGAATTAAAAACAATGATTAGGGACCAATTGTACAAAAATACATACGTTAGGGACTGGTGTACCAAAAAACAAAGTTGATGGACTATTTACAAAAAAAATACAGAATTTAGGGGCTGATGTGCAAAACAAAGATTAGGGATCATTTTCGAACTAAAAACAAAGATTAGGAACCATTTGCACAAAAACATACAATTTAGGGACTGATGTGCAAAACAAAGATTAGGGACCATTTCTGAACTAAAAACAAAGATTATGGACGATTTGTACAAAAACACATAATTTAGGGACTGATGTGCAAACAAACAAAGTTTAGGGACCATTTGAGCAATAAAAATAAATATTAGGGACCATTTGCACAAAAAATACATAATTTAGGGACTGATTAGCCAAAAACAAAGGTTAGGGACCATTTTCGAATTAAAAACAAAGATTATTGACCAATTGCACAAAAACACATATATTAGGGACTGATGTGCCAAAAACAAAAGTTGAGGGGCCATTTGCGGAAAAACATAGAGGTTCTAGAGGCTGATGTGCAAAATAAAAATTAGGGACCATTTCCGATCTGAAAAAAGATTAGGGACTATTTGCACAAAAACACATAATTTAGGGACTGATGTGCCAAAAAACAAAAGTTGGGGAACATTTTTGCACTAATTGATGTTTTCTTTTGTTAATTGCTAGTATGACTGACATCATGTCGCACGAAGGTGATGGTGCAGGCGATCCTTAACATCAACCACACTACCGCTCGATTAGTCCTACGAGTCCGGTAAGAATTTTTGTTCCAATATTTTTTTTTACAATTTTTTAGTGTGACTTCATTATCGTTGAATTTCGTATCAATTATATCGTATTTGTTCTTTTTTTGTGCCATTGTCTAAGCGACTGGGTATCTCTCGATACATTAACCTTGAGAAGGTTTGGTAGGCGAACATGAAGAGGCTACTTCCCATCGCGTTCGACAATGTTGAACATACAACACATCTGGTCGGGAATAACACAAATTGTTTTACGCGCTTGGTTAGGAACCAAGTCAGGTTCACCGTGCCCCCTTGCTATCCTTCCTAGACAGAGGTTCCAGAAGAGCAGCGGACACGGTTACGTAGCATCATCGAGGTAATATCTACAATGGTTTTTACATTAGCGTATTCTCTAAACACATTGTTCCAATTAATATACATTAACGAATATTTTTTCAATGTTGCAGAGCTATTTTGATTTCAGGGCGATCGATCACCCGATGAGCACCGAGTGGTCTGTGCCACTGTAGATCGCATGGCGGCCTATCGTCATCGCGATTACAAACTTAAGGTGTATAATCATTTGAAAGAGCACGGGTTGAGCTGTCCATACGGCGCGTTGTCTGCCGAGGAATGACAGAAGTGCATTGAGTTCTTCACAAGTCCTACTTTCGTGGTACATACTATCATTTAAATTTTTAGTCTTATGTTAATACTTTTATAACTATAAAGCGTTACATAATCAATTATTTTTTATGTCTCCAGGAACAGTTGACAAAAAATAAGGCCAATTGGGGTAAGACTAAATACCAGAGCGTGCAAGGGTCAAAGAGCTTCTCTGCCACGCGTTACAATCAGGTACAAGTAAATTTTTCAATATCATTTTACAAATCCTCAATGCATTGCATATGCATGTTTTTTTAACTAAATTTCACACT
Source organism: Forsythia viridissima (assembly GCA_030279155.1). Lineage (NCBI taxonomy): Eukaryota > Viridiplantae > Streptophyta > Magnoliopsida > Lamiales > Oleaceae > Forsythia > Forsythia viridissima. Next base: position 18,664,490 of record CM059044.1, on the reverse strand, counting down.
TAAATTTTTATAGAGGGACCTCGAGATCCAGCAGTGGTCGGGCATTATTGAGTCATTCTGGACTTTCCACACCTTCAGGGATGGCAATTGGGTGAACACGTAGGCGGATGGTGACTACGTGAGGACAAATTTCTATTTTTTAATGTTGTTACTTTTATCAAAATAATATTATTATTTATTTTTTGTTTTTTTTCACTAAACAGGATAAACTTATTGAAGTGAGGGTTATTCAACAGACTCAAATCGCCTCCAGTGGCTCGTCGGTTGACGAACGTGTTATTGTGAATAAGGTTCTAAGAGAACGACGAGGTTCCGAAGGACACCTCTCACTCCCTAGATTCGACTACTGCATCGAACGACCCATGAGGAAGATCCAACCAGTTCTTTGAAGACCCCCAGAATGATGATCCTCGGTTTGCAATGTATGAGGCCCAGTTGCACCGAATAGAGAGGACAATTGCATGTCTTACGGTGAATCTGTAGCAGCAGAGAATACCGGGGGTTGTACTAGAGGATGACGAGGACGAGAACGAGAACAACGGTGGAGGTTTGGAGGATCATTAGATTTATGTACAATAGAATTGTTATATTTATAGCGACAAAATTAAAAAATGACTTGTATTTTTTGCGACGACTGTTGTCGCTGTATATCATATATATATTACTGTGACAATGTCGTCGCTACTAATTAAGATATGTAAAGGTAATAGCGATGATCTCTCCGTCGCTAATGTTCATGCTAATGGCGACGATTTTTACGATGACTATGTTGTCACAATTTCTCTAATTCCAAGAAATTGAGCACAATGTTGTAACGGCGACTTTGTCGTTGGTATAGATTCAAATGTATATAGCGACGACGTTGTCGCCGCTATACATAAAAAACGACGACGAATGATCTTTTAGTGGCGACTTGTTGCTATAAACCTCCTTTCTTGCAGTGCAATGAGTTTATTCTATCCTTGAAATGAGATTAACTTGTTTGAATGAACTTATTTTGAGTTTGTGAAATTTTCTTGCAAAATGGCTATTTTTTTCAAGTTTCTTTTCATCGTTTGTCAACAGTTATATGGAATGAGAATTTGAAAGTATATCATGTGAAATAGTGGTGAGGGTTACAAATAGGGATATATTGGGTAATCTCTTTCTTCTTCTTTTTGTTTTTTTATTTTAAGGGTTATAATCTTACAAAATGAGTCAACGACCATTCAGGTAAATTGGTTGGATTACCCTGCAATTGACCACTATTCCCACAACAAGAATATGCTGTATGTCCATCTCAATAATGGCAACAGTAACAAGTGTTTTTCGTGCATCTTCCGTCCCCTAGTGGATTTTCCTATTTTCCTATTTTTATTTTTTGCATTTTTCTCCGGTGAATGTTTGGTTATACAATATTTGATAAGATTAGATGATACAATTAACTAAATTTTAACTAAATATTTTTTATTATATTGTCCAATACTAATCAATCTTACATACCAACAGAGTCAAACGATACCAAAACAATTTGCACATGTATAGGAGAATGAGGAATAACCGAAAGATACAGTAAGAATGATAAAAAAAAATATGGCTGCAGATGATGTTTTCATTCTTAGTTATTAATTAGTGATGCTTGGCATGTTTTTACTTGACCGGTAGATGTCTTTGTAGTCGTTTGATTTTAGAGATAGCCGGTTTACTTGAGATGTAATGACTCGACTGAGTTAGGTTTGTAATCTTCGTCTATAAATAGGTGGGCATCCCTCAATTAAAAGAGAGATTTTTTTACTTGAAACATTTTTTTTAATAATTGATTTTCTTACACAAATTGACATAGCGATCAATTGCCACCGTCTGTGGGAAGATTTTTCTTTTCCTAACAAAAAGAACTAGAAGTCATGTCCAGTAGAACAAGATGAAGGCCTAGAATAGACCATCCAGATGCTCCATTACAAGAAACTGTAGAAGAACAGCAACCTCCGTTGCAATTCGCCACTATCCAACAAATCACAATTTTGCAAGATCAGATGTCCACCATCATGGAAATTTTGCAGAGAATGACCGCTCTGCTGCAAACAACGAAGATTCCACCCACAACAGGAATTCTCCCGGTAGCAAAAGTTCCACCGACAGCAGAAATTCCACCGGCAGTTGAGATTCCACCATCTAAAACTACACAAACACATGAAATGACGTCTACCAGCTGTTACTCGATACCAGCCAACTCGGAAAGCATTTTGAATGAAAAGTTGATGAAGCGATCACCTGGAGGAAGAACAGAGAGTGACCGATTTCTATAAAAGATGATCCGTTTACTAAAGATGTAATGAATGTACCTTTGCCGCTGAAATTCAAAGAACCGGCCAGAGCTTTTGATGGCACAATAGATCCTATTGATCATATTCGAATTTTCCAAGATCAAGTAAGATTGGATGGTTGGCCAGATGCTATAGCATTTAGGGCGTTCCCTATGACGTTACGAAAAGACTCAAGAGAGTGGTTTAACATGTTGCTCCCACGGTCGATCTCTTCATTTTCAAATTTTGCAAACAAATTCGCGATTTTTTTCTCTAGTAGTGCTCGAAAAAGGAAGACAGCAATGGGGCATATGCAAGTAACACAGGACAAATGAGAGTCTCTACATGAATACATGTCATGGTTCTACCGTGCAACATTAGGCATAAAACATCTACAGATGCCATCAGTCATAACTGCCCTACTTAGTGGATTGAGAACTCTTGAAAAAATTGTCGATTCTATGGCAGATGTCCTTAGATGAGGAGAAGAGTATATCGACCAGGAAGAAGTATTGAAAGCAACACAAAGCGACCGAGACATATATGACGGAGGGAGAGAAAAGACGATGTGAAGAACCTTCGATGAGCAAGCAAAGCACTAGAGGTACAACTAAGTACATATATCGACCGAGGATAGAGGTAATTAACGCAATATCTCATACTTAGTTAACTGATTTGTTGTCCACTATACTCCACGAGATAAGCATGTTAAAAGAGTTACAATGGCCAGCAAGATTGAGATCCGATCCTTCCATTCGAGATCATGGCCATACTACCGATCAGTGTTGGACGCTACGAAGTGGGATCGAGAGGTTGATTTCTAAGGGACTGATAAAACACTTCGTGAAGAAAAATGCTGACAACCCAAAATAAATAGTAGTAGAAGAAGAATGAGGAAAGAGGAGAGCGGGAGTGATACACGTCATTGTTGGAGAATCAGCTGGGAGAGGAGATTCGAAAAACTCTGGAAAAGGCTACGCACGGTCGCTGTAGATAAACTCGATTGGTGTATCAAGTAGGTTTGGCCAGTCAATCACCTTTAACGACGGAGATCTAGATGGTGTGTCTTTTCCACACTATGATGCACTAGTAATTACGAGTAATATAGCAGACTTTGATGTAAAAAGGTGCTAGTAGATACGGAGAGTGCTACAAACATATTGAGTTGGGAAGCTTTCAAAGCTTTAAAAATACCAACCGACCGCCTGAAATCCATAAACACTCCTTTACAAGGATTTGGAAGAGAAACTTTGATACTTAAAGGAGTTGTTGATCTCCAGTTGTCTTGGGAAAACACCCATATTGTGTGACGTTGATAACTCCTTTTTTGATAGTGCGGACACCTATGGCATATAATTCCATCTACAGATTCCCTATTATGAACTTGGTCGGGGCCATCATATCTACTCAGCATTAATCAATGAAATTTTCCACGAGTCAGAGAATCGGGATAGTCAAGGAAGATCAACTAATTTCCAGAAGATACTATGTAGACAGTAAACGAGCTAAAGCTAACCTAATTGTACTAACAATTGAAAGAAATGATCATTAGCAAACACAACGTTTTGAACCAGCTGAAGAGGTAGAGGTGGTGGAATTAGAAGAAAATAAAAAGTTACAATTGGTCGATCACTGAGCAAAGAAGACAGGAAAATGATTCTAAACATGCTTCGAGAAAACATTGACGTGTTCACATGGAGTATTGATGACCTGCTAGGTATTGACCCCTCAATCACCCAACATCGATTGAACAACATAGCTAGTTACAAACCCGTGAATTATCGAAAAAGACAATTGGCACCCGTAAGACAACAAGCCATAAAGTAAGAGTTAGAAAAACTACTCAAAGCAGGTTTTATAAAAGAAGTGGAGTATCTAGAATGGTTGGCCAACGTAGTTCTGGTGAAAAAATCGACCGAGAAGTAGAGAATGTGTATAGATTTTACTGACTTAAACAAAGCCCGCCCCAAAGACTGTTTTCCTCTATCGAGAATCGATGCACTAATAGATGCTACGGTTGGAAAGAAAAGATTCAGTTTTTTTGATGCATTCTCAGGGTATCACCAAATCGTATTAGCGCGAGACGATGTTAAGAAAACATCTTTCATAACAGACTATGAGACTTTTTGTTACACAGCCATGTCCTTCGATCTAAAGAATGCCGGGGCCACATACCAGCACATGGTCAAGAAGGTGCTTGGGAATTTGGTTGGTTGAAAGATAGAGGCCTATATTGATGACATGGTAGTCTATAGTGACTAGGAAGAAGATCATGTAGAAGATTTGAGGAAGATTTTGAATGGCAAGACGAAGTTGTCTGAAATTCAATCCCGAAAAATGCACATTTGACACAACCGGAGGTAAATTCCTAAGCTTCATGGTAACTCAGAGAGGAATTGAAGCCAACCCTGATAAAATTCGAGCAATTAATGATATGACAAGTCCAAAGAATAAAAATGAAGTGCAAAGACTCACTGGTAGAGTGGCTACCTTAAATCGCAGCTGACAGATGTTACCCATTCTTTAAAGCCATTAAAAATAGTAACAATTTTGAATGGACAGACGAATGTGAAGAATCGTGGGCAAAATTGAAGGCATTACTCCAGCACCCGCCCATCCTGAGTAGACCGATTACAGAAAAAACACTGAGGTTGTACTTGGCCATGTCTCCGCATGCAGTCAGCTCCGTCCTCATAAGATTAGAAGAAAAAGTGGAACGACCGGTTTATTACGTAAGTCAAGTTCTGAATGATGATGAATCTTGATACAATCTAGTAGAGCAGCTAATCCTAGCCCTGATCATAACTGCAAGAAAATTAAGACTGTATTTCAAGCACATCCAATTGAACTCTTAACAAATCAACCTTTGAAGCAAATTCTCCATTGCCCCGAGACATCCGGTCGGATGATGAAGTAGGCAGTAGAGTTGGGAGATTATGACTTAGAGTTTAAATTGTGATCTTCCATAAAATGGCAGGCCATAGCTGACTTTATTGCCGAAGTATTGCCCAGGGTCATCTCCAATGAAAATCCTCTTTGGGTATTGTTTGTAGACGGATCTTTCAATAAAGAGGGGTCAGGTGCAGGAATCATATTAATAAAACCAAATGGAGAAAAAATGAGGTATTCATTAAAATTTGAATTTAAGGCTACTAATAATGATGCTGAATACAAAGAAGTCATACTTGGGCTACAATATGCCATGAGAATAGGAGCTCGGTCGATTAAAATACATAGTGACTCCTAGTTAGTAATCGGACAAATTCAAGCGGAATTCATGACAAAGGATGATCGTATGGCTGCATATTTAATGAGAACCAGAGATTTGCAGCAACATTTCCAAGAATTTGAAATTGTGAGGATAGCTCGGATCGACAATACACGAGCTGATGCCTTGTCTCGGCTGGGTTCTACCAGTCCTGAAAAACGGTCGTGTACATCACCTTTACAGATACTATCCCGGCCTAGTTTTATAACCATAATTGAAGTAGGCAAAATTGGAGAGCTTCCCACATGGATAGATCCTTTGAAGTCCTATTTATCCGAGAAAATCCAGCCTAATGACCAATTTGAGGCGAGAAGGTTGAGGATAAGGGCAGCTAGATTTGTAATAATCAACAATCACTTGTTCAAGAAGGGAATCTCGATTCTGTATCAAAAATGTATCGATGCTAATAGAGGATTTGTCATACTAACAGAAATACATTCAGAGATGTGTGGGAACCACCAAGGGGCTAACATGCTAGCCTTTAAAGCCCTCCGACAGGGGTATTATTGGCCAACCATGAAGACAGATGCAAGGAACTAGTCCATAAATGCAACGCATGTCAAAGATATGCTAATTTATCCATGTACCGGCCAAGTATCAAACTGCAGTTTTTGGTATATGCCATTTTTATCAGTGGATGATTGATCTCCTAGGTCCGTTTTTGATGGCTAGCCGACAGAGGAAATTCCTACTAGTAGCAATCGACTATTTCACAAAGTGGGTATAGGCAGAACCACTCGCAACCATAACAACCAAGAAATAAAGAGATTCATATGGAAAAGTATCATTTGCAAGTTCAGCATACCACGAGTAATAATATCTGACAATGGAAAACAATTTCACAATCGGGAGTTTGAAGAGTTTTGTGCGAGTTACAAGATAGATCTAAGAAAGACATCGGTTGCCCACCCTCGAGCAAACAGTCAGGTCAAAGTTACTAATCGAACTATATTATGGGATATACGAACAAGGATAAAAGAATGTAAAGGGCGATGGGATGAAGAAATTCTGAATGTACTATGGGTATATCACACCACACCTAGAAAATCAACTATAGAAACACCATACATATTGTGTTTTGAATTAGAAGCAGTAGTGCCGGCTGAAGTGATCGAGCCAACACTACACATAATGGTTCAGCAAGCCGACATCGACCACATAAATCTGAGCTCGACTTGCTAGATAGAAGGCATTCGCAAAGATGGTTACTTACAAGTGCAGGAGATCTACATATTTTGATTGGAAAGTGAAGCCTGGAAAGTTTAAGAAAGGATAACTAGTTCTTAGGAACACTTCAGCAGCAGGACATCAACTAGGCAAGCTAGACCCTAAGTGGGAAGGACTGTTCGAAGTTATCAGAGAAGTGAAGCAAGGAGCATATAGTCTAAAAAATCAGCATGGTGAGTCCCTTGGCCGGCCATGGAACGTAGAACAATTAAAGAAATATTATCAGTAAACTAAAATTAGTTTCGTAGCTTTGTAGTTTTCTCTTGTATCTTCATTTTTTCAGAATAAATCGATGGAGACGAGGACAGATGATGATGACGCTAAGGATATGGTTCATAATCGGACCAAGCTGGGTGTGGCCCCTAATTCCTCCCAACCACGAATTTCCTTTGTTTAAACAAGTTGGAGCAACACTAAACATCCTACATTGTCAAAACAATGAATATAGAATGGTGTAAAGAAACCCATTTCAGCTACGGCTGATAATTATGGTAAATTTCCCAACGTGAATAAAAAATAGACGCACGTGCACAACTCGATGATGATCGAATGAAAAATATTTGTGACTACGGTCATAGGAACCAAGCGATTACGATTGACTAATAATCGACTACGGTCTTATTTATTTTAAACCAAGACACTCAACCACGGTTGTGGGTATCCTAGCAAATCAAGATCGATCTATCCCAAGCAAAAATAACACTTGTTTGCATGAATATGTCAATACATACATTTCAAGAGAAAGATAATATATTTCTTGGCAAAAGAAGGTTAAGAAAAGGAAATATTCATGGCATAATCGGGCGAGGATAAACCACCTCTCCACCCGAAGAACAGAAAGTGACAAAAAGTAAATAGGAAGTGACATGTTTTTTAATCTTTGGTTCTAACTAAAGCATGTTTAACATTTCTAAGGAAGAGGAATCATCAATCGTCTTCGTCGTCAGCATCTTCATCATTGACCGATGGCATAAGGGGGCGCCCGTAAAGTCAATATTGGAGAATCATTCTAAAATCCATTCTCGGCTTTTCCTATAGGCCATATCTCGACCGTGAACTCCCACCATGCCTACAGTTGCCATATACTCTTCACTTCCTTTGAATTCTTCTACAGTAACTTTTTCCTTCCTGATTATCTCTTGAGAGAGAAAGATGGTTGATAGATTCTTCTAGCATGTGAACTTTGTTGCTCGTCTGTTGTAGAAGGTTTTCTCGCTCTTGTAAGAACCTCTCAAGCTCGGTCACCCTAGCATCACGATCGACGATTAAGTCTATTTTTTTAGTTAAAGTCCTACGACAGTTGTGCAGATCCCTAATTTTCTCCTCAAATGCACGACTAGTCTGTTCGATCTTTTTAGCTTGATCACGAATCTTGCGAATGGCAGTATGGCGAAGAGTTAGAATCTGCCGCAAAAGAAAAAAACAACCATAAGGAAAAGCGTTAATAAAAAGAAAAGAGAAGAAAAACAACCTTGAGGATGGACAAGGAATATACCCGCTGTTCTTCCACCATAATTGACCGCTCCAAGCTTTCAGAAGATTTGTCTTTGCTTGCCTCGATCACCTCCCAATCCAAACAAGAAGAAATGACTTGGCAATCCTCTGTCACTTTCTCAATCGGACGTCGAAGATTCCAAGTAGGCCTATTTTCCATAGACGGTCGTGTATTTTGATGATCAAAGAGCTTCTTGAGTGCTAGTAAGTAAAATCACAAAAGGAACAATTGGCGAGGAATCAACTGGGATATGTTCTTGACGATCGGTCGATGGAGCGACATCAGAAGAGGGAGGATCCGCAGAAGACCGATCTCTACATCTTTTTATTTGACCTTGAGCATTCTTCCTAGCCAATTCTTCTAGAAAATTTTCACTGAACTTATCTGCAGACATATTTGGTAAAACAATATGATTAATCGGATAACATGAATATCAATAATTCAAGATTACTAAAAAATATTCTCTTACCATAAGGACGGATGATGCCAGTAGAAACCAAGGCATCATCTGTCAATACATCGTTCATTGAATGACTGAGTGGTTCAATCGCCCGTAAAATAATTATGGAGTCAATTTCGAGTTCAGTAAGAATAGGTGTGGAAATAAAATCTTCAAGTAGGAAAACACTATTAATGGGAAAGACGAACATACCATCTACTGGTTTAACAAAGAAATACCTATTCTTCCACCCACTATTAGAAGTAGGGAAATTTGGTATCCTAAAGTGCTCATGAGTAGGAAGTCCTCGATCACGATGAGAGAAAACTACATAACATTCATAACGATCTAACAATTTCATTTCAAAAAGCACGCGAAAAATATCGATCGATGGCTCTAGACCGTGGCGTAGACAGACTAGGAGATAATAATTTAACATCCTCAATGCGTTTGGCACTAGTTGACCGGGTGAAAGACTAAAGGTATAGACAAATTCTACTGAAAAAGGGTGAAGCAGAAATCTAAGACCTGTCTTGAGGCTATCCTGATAAATCGCTACTTCATCCTGTTGGCCAACGGGCAAATACTCGGTCGATCTAGGAGCCCTATAAATATATTTTGGACTAAAGAAGAAATGGTTGATTGTGCATTTGAGGGTTGTTTCAGTATATGTGCTTGGGTTTTTAGGGATGTCCTAAAGGGTACAACTTGGACGATCATCTTTTAGAGTTTGATTCGACCGATCAACTCTATGGTTCTTAAGACACCTTACCACTATTATCACCAAAACGAGATGGCGGAAACAACCGCAAGGGCAGAGAACATAATAACTATAAAATTATAAGACAAATGGAGACGGCGGAAACAATGTAGGTAAAGTTAACACTACAAGAAAAAGACCCTTTCGCAACGGGCAGAGTACGTTGCTAAAGGGATTTAGCAACGTTCACATGTACGTTACGGCCTTTGATGTTGTCGAAAAGTCTCTGTCTACCGCAACAGGCATTGCCCGTTGCCAAAGAAAATAAGTACGTTGCCATTGACTTTTTAGCAACGTACATAACACTTTTAACAACGATCAATACACGTTGTTTTTAATAATCTTTTAGCAACGTTCAGTGGTCGTTGTCATTTATATTTAGCAACGTCCACATGCGTGTCGTTATTTATCTTTAGCAACGTTCACCTGCGCGTTGTCATTTATCTTTAGCAACGTTCACATGCGCGTTGTCATATATTTTTAGCAACGTTCTCTTGTGCGTTGTCATTTAGTTTTAGCAACATGTACATGCATGTTGTCTTTACTTTTGACAACATATTTAACAACGTTCGTCTGCAAGTTACCTTTGACTGTTTCTTTTGCATGTTTTGTTTTTTTTTATCTATTATTTTGAAACATATTTTATAGATATTCCTCTACATTTACTCTCATTTAATAAAACTCAATCCATAACTGAAATTTATACAATAAAACTCAATCCACATCAACTCTTAACTGGAATTTATACAATATTAATGAAATTTATCATACAAAATATAGCCTACAAGTTTCTTTAAACATACAAAGTTTGAACCAAACCTAGCAAAACACATGTTCTAAAAGTTTCTTAAATGTTGTACATTTAATCTACCAAAATATAGCAAAACAAACTTGATAACTAACACCCCGAATCAACGAATCCGTAACGTCAAACATTTATTGTCCGGAGATTCAAGTTCACAGCTCCTGACTTATCACAAATGTCCAAACCAGGATTGCTGCAAGGAAAATATATTCAATCAACTCACTAAAATACCTGGAAAAGTAACATGGTGAATAAAATGCATAGTTGAGCAATAATGAATCGGTTGTCATCCATAAGATGATTTCGAGTGAAACACATGGTAAAATGAACATATTTTAAACACTTCAATGTATAATGAAAGTGAACCCCTAGCACATGTTGACATAAGCATGCAAGGAGATTGATAATACATTTTGTCAAGTTTTGCCTATAGGGTCTCGTACTTTTCAGCACGAACCAGCCTGACCCAATCCACTTCAAACCTGTATAGCATATATGCATACATACATCTCCATCAGAGAAACAATCCACTTCAAACCTGTATAGCATATATAGCAACACTTTCACCAATAGCTTTAAGCCCAGCAAAATGAACCACTGCATCAAACCTATATTAAATTTTGCATTACAAAATCAGAATACATGTATATAGGGAATAGATGCAAAATCACATTCAAGAACCAGATTAATCACACATACTTATTTTGAGAAAACAACTTCTCCAAATCATTCTTATTTCTAATATCACTCTGCAACAAAGAAAATAATTAGAAATAAATATCAGAACCAATTTGGATCCCAATTGTTGAAATTAGAATATTTTAATTTCTTTTCATCTTCAATCTACGTCACCAAACATGTCGCTAAAGTACAGATACAGAAACTTACATGAAATCCTCATAATTCTTGTTCTTCAATGTTCAATTAATTACAGATCCCTATCTACACCCATCTTAAAAGAAATAAAATAAAAGAACTTCCAAAAGAGATTCATTTACATTATTTTAGGGGATAGACCCTCCAATTTCACAAATTAAAAAAAAAATTAAAACTCAAGACATAAGTATAATACCAAATGGAAATCCAGATTCTGAGACAATTGGGATCCGATCAGCTTTCTGACTCTATGAACAGCCTCTTCCACTGAATTTCCAAGGTTGTCTATGATCGAAACCTTATACCCTCCTTTCAGAAGCTGCCCAACCGTGTGTGTCCCTATGAATCCTGCACCAATCCTCTCTCGCCTTGTACCAGCCATCGTAAACAAGAAATCCACTTTTTTTACAAGTAAATCTTCAAATTTTATATGGATTTTGGTATTTGTGTGTATGTATGTATGAAAAAAATTTCAAAATATTGGCATTTGATTATTTCCAGAGAAGAACAAGAAAAAACAAATTAACTTACAGTTCTTTCAAGGCCTTTAGTAATAAGTGGGTCACATTGGATAACATCACATCTTCTGCTAAAGGTCCTATACAAAGAGAAGCTTGTAAGCACCATTAAAGGGTTGAAGTAATAGAAAGAAAGCTTGCTTATAAGACAGAATAAAAAAATCTTACTTTGTTTCTTTCCTTACAGTTATACAAGTGTATATAAATGCAGGTCGAATATCAGGTGGACTGTCTGCTAACTGATCGACTGGAGACTGTATATAAGCTGTTTGAAGCAGCAATTCAATGAGTCGGCTGCCAACCTGAGAGTTAAAAATAAGTGCACATTTAGATTGTAGGAAAACTGTACACTAATTGCAATGAGTGCAAGAGTTAGGTCAGACCATTGCTTTAGCACCAGTGCCCCATGATTTTGAGTCATCCTGTCCTTTAACTAGTTGCCTCACTGCTCGAAGCTTTTGCTTTTTCATCAAATTATCAACCGTCTTTCGTAACTTTTCTTGTTCTTGTGTATTGCCATCAAATCCATCTACTTCCTGTTTTCTCTCTTTAACTTTTTGCCTCTCTGTTTTCTTCAAAAAATTGTGTATAACATGATCGGTGATAGAAATTGTTAGGAAAATAATACAAAGAGACATAATTTCAATCAACCAACCATAAAAGTTTCTGAAATGGGTAAAATCATATTACCCACATGTCCCCAAAAAAAGGCACACCACGCCCTTTCTAATTTTAAAAATAGGCAAATTGCACCCTTATTCCTCAAATCATGCTTGTTGCCTACATTTATTGATTGCTGCTATTTTGGGCATGTTCCAAATCCAAACACACTCTTAGCATGCGGCACACACTTATAATCGATAACATGATCTTCTAACTAGCAAGTTGATTCTTCCCTGGTTTAACACTACTAGTTTCCTACCTGATACTTTAATTTAATCCTTTGGTGAATCCTAAATATCCAGACTCAAGTCACTGATAAAATTTTTCCATAAAGCATAGCACGTCTAGTGACCATTCTGCAAAACTTTCCTTTTAACCTTATAGGTATCACACACCCTTGTATAGACACTGACTAGAAAAGCACCAAGTTCTAGAAAAGCTTTAAAGTCATCTAAGATATGTCATATCCTCTTCTAAGTTACATCTCTTGTTTTCAACACTTAAATGAATCTACACTTTGCATGTTTGTCAATAAAGGAATAAACCACCACCCTTACCGTTATAACGTCGAGAAATATTGATTTTTTTTTCATTTTCTAGTTAGAAGCAACATATTGTACAATATCTGAACAACCGGAATGAAGAGAAAACAAGAAATACATAGATGATTTTCTACTAAAATAGATTCCCTGAGAAAACCTTACTACTATACTTCATATGTACCTAAGAACATGCCTTCATTTGTAATTAATTCATTGATATAACTAATCATCTTAAAATCCTGCACAAAAACATTATAACACCCCGTTTACAAACTAATTGCAATAAAAAGGGATACACAGACACATGTACTCAACAATTAATGACAGTGATAAATTAATTCACCACTTCTCATTTTGGCCACTTTCCATTTTACACAATCATTAAAGGCTCATCAAGAAATAGGACTCACTTACATAAGATTTCCATCGAGAAGCGCGGACCTGATAAGTACAGTGGAAAAACAAAAGAGACAAAAAACAAATCAGTAGAGATTTACAAAATGTAATTCCAAATGGCCAACTGCTAGCAAATTAGAATTTAATATGATGGCCACTTTAGTAGATTTCTTCTACATTTACAATAAGAAAGAACTAGAAATAAGGATTTCGACAATTTTATCTTGAATGAAATGTCAAATTCGGTGCCTTACCACCGACAATTTCCAATTCTTTTTTCTCTGATTGATTTCAATGCATCTCTCAACACCGACGCCATTTCGTCCCCTCACACTCTCTTCTTCTCTTTCTGTGGGTTATGTGAAGTTTGTTTGTCTGTGGATTCTGAACTGCTTCATTTCAGCAGAGTGAAAATAAAGTGAAAAGCCCCGAAAAGTATCTTTTTAAGATTTGAATGGACAGTACCTGAAACCCTAACCTTTGGCCACCATTTGTCTGAAACTCCGGTAACTGAAGCCGCCAAAATCTGACAGAAAGTTCCTAGCCGAGATATTAGCCCTAATTATCCTGCCACTTTTCCAGCGAACTTTCGGCTGATGATTTCTTCTCTTTAGTATAAGCATCGTTGTCCTTATCTTCGTCAAGCTTCCATCTGAGTAAAGGGGTCTCTGGACGGCTGTTCCTTTTCCCAGATGGGAATCCGACTTCCTTCCTTAACCGAACTCCAGTGCTAGAAGCTTGTTTCACAGAAGAATTAGGAACACGAACGAAAAATTATCAGCACCAAAGTTCAGATTTCAGAATGCAATGCTCAAAATCCTTCTTCCCAGCCCAAACCGTGAGGAAATCAAAACATAAGGTCTTCAATTGAATTTTGGGTTAGATTTAGGCAAGAGAAAAGTTAGGAGATTGAAGATACCAGACGTATTTTAGGTTGGAGCTTGGAGCCAAATAATTTGTTTTTGCGGGTTGGGAATTTATTAAGTGGGTTAGAATTAGTGGTTAAGGTCTTTTACAACATTCAAGGAACGTTGCCAATTCATTTATTATATAAAATCTTTCGCAACAGACATTGACTATTGCAAAATGTCTTAAAATAGGGTCTTTTGCAACATGCGCGAATGTTGCTAAATACTATACTATTTAACAACGGACATTGCCCGTTGTTGAATAGCGATATGTATAATTATTTAGGCAACAGACAATGACCGTTGCAAAAGGATATATTGGCAACATTCATTTAAATACCGTTGTCAAATGTCAATTGAATTAATCAATTGCAACAGACATTTGATGACTGTTGCCATAAACCCGTTTTAGCAACAAGCTATTAATGAATGTTGTCGTTGAGATGTTGCAAAAGGCTCTTTTTGTTGTAGTGTAAAGACCTACCGGGTGTTATTAGTTCGAAGGTCTGGTCGGCGGTCAAAAGGAAGCTACTCACTTCCGGTGCTGGACAATTTGGTAGTCCAAGGAACTCAATGGATTCCAAAGAATCAAAAGAAAATTCTATTTCATAAAGGGTGATAGATTCTTTTTTGTCTGAAGAACTTTCTAAGTTGATAACATTCATGAAATAACTAGATGATATGTGAAGAAGTTTTGCAAGAAGGAGAAGAGATATAACACGGATTTCAAATGTAATGGCTATAAGTAATGTTTTTTGAAATTTTGAAACTGAAACGGCGGCATAATGAGGGTACGTTTTCCTAGAGCTCCAATACAGCTTTTTTGACAGCTGTCAACCTGGGGAACACGCAAGTTATTAATGGGGCCAGTCGTGAAAGTGTACTGCGAAGTGACAAGCGGCCTACAAAGCCTTAAAAAAACCCAACAGTGCAAGACCAATGCACAGATTGATAAAATCCCTTATATATGATAACTCTCAAGATATACAATTTTTTAAACTTGAGAGTGGAGGTCTACTGGTGCTTGGCGTGTTTTTACTTGACCAGTCAATGTCTTTGTAGTCATTTGATTTTAGAGATAGCCAGTTTACTCGAGATGTAATGACTCGATCGAGTTAGGTCTGTAATCTTCGTCTATAAATAGGTAGGCATCCCTCAATTGAAAGAGAGATTTTTTACTTGAAACCTTTTTTTTCTGAATAATTGATTTTCATACACAAATTTGACATAGCGATCAATTGATATGATTACCTCAACCACCACTGATTGAAGACGAAAGAAATGGGGCAATTGCCCTTTCAATACATGTACAGAAATTGCTTATATTTTACAAAATAAGTAATGTAGTACCACTATTCATTAAGGGAAAATTACATAAAAAATAGTATAATTCGATCTACACTTTGAACACAGCAAAAAATACTTAGTCTCCATGTATAATTCGATCTAGACTTAACACTATTCATTAAGGGAAAATTACATCAGGTTCATTCGTAATGTAGTACTTAAATTCCCAATTTCCAAGTAGATAATTTCTTTTCAGGGCAGATCCAGAAATTGATAAGTGGGGGGGTTTTGAATTTTTTTTTAAAGCGTCCTTCGACAATAAAAGCGTGCCTAGTTAGTAAGACTTAACGAGCCTTATACTTTAAAATGCGTATAGTTAACAAAATATATTAACCTAAAAGATGAAAAAATAAATGAGAAAATTATTATTGGACTTTTAAAGAAAAGTGCCGTCTTAGCTTTTTAACATATATATCAAGCAAAATCTTTAAAAATTATTAGGTAATACGACATAAATGATTGAACCTTGATCAATACTTATTTTATATTTGTCACAACGAGTTTTAAAAAACTTAATATTGATTAACTATAAACAAATTCTCAAATACATTAGTATCATAACAAAATAGATTTATAAAGGTTTGCCATGTCTTGTAAACTAGTTAGTATAAAATATAATTTTATTAGTTTGCAATTAGCCAAAATCAAAATATTGTATATGATTTTTAGTTTTAAAAAATAATTGCAAAATTTATAAAAAAAAAATGACATTTGGGCTTGGGTGGGCTAAACCTACCCAAGCCTGGGCTAGATCCGCCCATGTTTCCTCTATTTGACCACAAAAAGTAACGTGCAGAGCATGCAAAATATCATTTCATAAAAAATAAACAAAAAGAAAATTAGAAAGAAATTGTTGCCTCATATTTTTACATTTATTTTAATTTGACTTACTTAAATTATGTTGTTAATTTTTAATGTTGAAAGTGGAGGCAAACGTGTGCATTCTGATTGGACACGCTGGTACCAGTTCTAATTAGCGGAGATAGTAAGCAGAATTTTTCTAGATCATATGAGCTATAAATTTTATTCAGTTTCCTTATATGTTATGATCTGATTTCGTGGTTTTTACTATTTAATATTTATAAAATTGTTAAAAAAATTTATATTTAATTAATTGGTAAATAATTTAATTTATAATTATTACTACAAATTATTTTAAATTAATAAATGTACTATATTTGAATATTCGATGTAATAAATCACAAGGGTTGGGCAAAAAATCCATCAACCCGAACCGTCTCGGTTCGATTTGGGTCAGTTTTTTGGGCATTCGGGTCGATTTTGGGTTTGGTTTTCTTGAACTCGGAAACAAATTGAATTTTAAAAAAATTTAAATAATCTGTAATCCGGATCGAAACTGAAAAATCGACCCAAATCGAATCAGTTCGGGTCGGGTCGGTTTCAAGCTGATTTTCTGAAATTGGGTTAGTTTTTTGTTTGGCTTTTGCCAAATCGAATTTTTACAGTTCGGGTTAGAGTTGGGCCAAAAATCCATCCAACTCACGCCCACCTCTGTTAATCACTAACTTTTGGTACCATTATTGAAGATAAATGTACAATATAATAAATTATATTATCTAAAACGCTTGGTAATAGAGGCGGACTTGTGGTGTTTCGGTTTGGGTATCTTGAAAAATGGATTGAAGTAATTTTCATTGGAATTTGTCAAAATTAAACAATTGGTTCTATGGGGAAAAAAAGAATCAGATCGAAAAAGAACCCAACGACTTTAGTCTCGTCTGGTGTGATTCTTTCATGCTTCAAAAATAGATTTTAAAATGTAAACCATTGTGTGGATTTACTTATCTAACGTTCACGCTTTATATTTTAAATGATAAATTCTCAATTATCCTAAATACATATGCATTTATATAAAATTACGATTTAATTGAGAGAATATATAAAAAGATGTTTGGATCTATATAAAATACATTAATAGATTGATCGAATTTAATTATTTCCTATTTTTGTTGATATCAAATCAATTGAATGAATTATTATATGTTTGTAGACATCAAATAATGTTTTAAGACAATTGTTATAAAAATCAACCAAGCCGGTTGGACCATGACATCGACAAATAAGAGAGCAAACTTGCCCGATAGAATTAACTGGACCATTTCGCAAATTTCTTATCAAAACAGAAAGCATAAAATTGAAAATTGAATATAACACAATATGTAGTTTAGTTTACAATGTATTAAGTAAATATCAAACTGGACGAACCAAAATCGATCAAATCTATTCGATCTGCTCTCTTTTCTCGCAATGAAACCAATGTGTTCATTTCACAATTTCTAACGGAACCAGTTTTGTCCAGTTCTCAAAAACCTGGACCAAACCATCTAGTGTCCAACTCCTCGCAGATCCTGTGTTGATATAAAATCGCAAGTATCAAACTAAACCTTTCTTCGTCCTCATTCATAAAAAAAACACTAAAATACAAATTTACTAATCTACGAGAAGTACAAGAAAAGGAGTCAATGTTAAATTTCTCACCAAATACCTCAGGTTCGAATATAAAGCAACAATTTTAGAAAGATATTAAACAACACCATAAATAAATTTTTACTTATCCGACGTTCGACCTTTAGTGAGGATGTGATTAGCCAAATATTAAACTTACACCTATATTAAATCACGACCAATATTGTGTTGTTGATGTATTTATAATCCCGAACCTTTTGTAGTCATTCTTTACTTACATCTCTCGTAAAATATCATACTTCTAACTCTTTTAATTTATTTAACTAATACAAACAGTCTTACATCTTATGTGCAATACTTATCTCCTGTAAGCTTTCTATGTGACCCATATAGCGAGCTTTGTGCCGATGACTCCCAAGTCAGAAGACTATAGGGTACCAGATTTTAAAATACCTAACATACTTAATTGCTTGAGTCACACAGGTTATAAGAGAAGTGAAGATGTAATTTTCCTTCTTTATTTTGTTTTTTTTGTTATTTGATTATCAGCAGTGATAAGTTTCCGATTTAGATTACTTGACTAGAACCTATTCAACCCAAGATGAGACCCAGAAAATCTAAACCATCAAAATTCTACGAACACACATACTAACTTTAACACCCCCAAACTGTTTTCTAACAGTTTGGTTACTAGTTTAAAGATTTGGGGACAGAGTTTTTCACAATAATCCTAGGTCAATAATATCAACACATAATCATATACACTCAAGTCATGTCCCTATATAAGTGATAAGTAAATAGTAGATATGTGCTCCGTTAATCTAATCTAACGTGGATGAGTATTCAACTAAAAACACAAGTTAAGATGTTGTCCAATATTCTAACTAAAAATGTATTCAACTTCAAACAAATACTACCATCATTGGTGGCAAGCCTATCAACAATAATTAGACAAACATTTTTGGGTTAAATTTTTATTTTATTTTTTTTATTATTATTTTTTGTACTATGGCAGTTAGACAGACCCGAATAGTAAGCAATTCAAAAGTTAAAAAAAAAGTATCATCATGCTTAACCCACCCCAATCTAAAACATTACATTGTCCCCAATGTAATAGCAAAAATAAGCAAATCAATGAGGGAATAGATCAATTACTCCCCGGAGGTAGATGTGGAGAAGATGAATCTAGCTGGTTGATGGTCCGAATGAAGTGGACTCAGGTATTGTGCTGGGACTCATGGTCGAAAGATGATGTAATAGATATCATCCATGCGGCTCGCAAAGTGGAGCATCCTGCAGTTGACATGGTGAGGACTTACAAGTGTAATCAACAATCTATGGAAAAACTAATGCATTATTTAACCTAACTTTATTAATAAGGATATAAGAATGTGTTGCCTTCCCATTAATCGCTTATTTATAGTCATTGGCTTGACTTATTGTCCAGTTGCTCAAGTGGGAGAAGATGAGATTTTGAGATTATTAAAGGTATTGCTCTATAATAATCTCTTGATTTTATTCTCCATGTTATGTGACTTGCCCTTCCTCTTTCATTTAATAATTGCAATCTGTGTATCAGGGATGTCTTCTTCAAATTCAATCACATGGTCACCAATGTCAGCTTCTTGCATTTGAACCATTTGTTTACTATTGTCTTTCACCTATACTGCTAGCTTCGTCTCTCAAAGCCTTTAAAATAAGCTTTTCTTGAATTTCTTCAAGGTTTTAAAGCGATATCATGTCCAATAAGGGGGGTGGTGCCTCATCTCTATCCAACATATGAAATACCTCCATTTCATCCTGAATTCTCAATGTTAATACACCTCGTGAAACATCAATAAGAGCATCCGAAATAGCTAAGAAAAGACGACCTAAGATAATAGGGATCTATGCATTCTCAGGAATATCAAGAACAACGAAGTCAATGGAAAATAATAACTTTCCCACTCTCATAACCACATCTTTCACCATCCCAAATGGCTTTTTAATAGATCGGTAGGCCAACTAAAGAGTGAACTTTACAGGTTTAACTTCACCAAGTCTTAATCGCCTAAAAATAGAAAGAGACATTCAATTGATACTTGCACCAAGATCACACAGTGCCCTGCCGATCACGAGACTACCGATGGTAATTGGAATTGTGAAGCTACCTGGATCATTTCTTTTGTCTGGTAGTTACTTCTCATGTAAGTTTTACTATAACCACTTCTACCAACTTTTTCTTATTTGCAAGCAGTTGTCTCATATACTTGGCATAGTTGGGCATTTGAGTCAGGACTTTGACAAACGGTATGTTAATATACAGCTTTCTTAGATGATAAAAAATTATACACAATGCTGATTCTGCTTCTTCTTCTGTAAAATTAACATATGTGGAAAAGAGATGGGAGGTTCATATTTTTTTATTAGCTCTGGACTTTTATTTTTCCATGGTCTACTACTTGCTCATGATTAGTTTGTACATCTGGAGTTACTTCTTTGTCCTGCTCTTTATAATCTTTTTTTTTTCTTGATTGGTCTTTTTGCATGTATTTCAGGCAGCTGCACCTCACTTCTACCTGTTATTGCATGTACTTGCTCTCTAGGGTTGACCTCGATGATGCTTGGCAAGGTACCCTGCGGTCTACTTGATATAGTGATTGCTATCTGACCTATCTGTGTCTCTAAATTCTTTATTGAAGCGCTCTGATTTTGGAGAGTGGTATCCGTTCTTCTCATGAATTGATTATTTGCTTCCATGTACTACTCAATTTTCACCACAAATTTACCAAACATATCTTCCAGTGAAACTCTCTTTTCTGGATGCTGAAACTGAGAACTCTGTTATATGTTGTTATACTGATTATCCCTTCAAGAGAAATTTAGATGATTATGCTATCTTGGATTAAATGTATTGGAGAACGGATTATTTTGCTGCTATTGACCACCTTGAACATACTCAGCTTGCTCGGGTAGCTATGATAGAATAGGACATTCTGATGTGCTGTGATTTGCCTCACGCTCTTTACAAGTTGATTTCTTCGTTTGCATCGCATTAACTACATGCGACATGCTCTCCACTTTGTGTGCTAATAGTCTATTTTTGCAGATAGTGCAGTGAAAGTGTCTACTTTATGTACCCATGTAGTTCTCTTGTGTATAGCTCGATCTGATGTCCATATGGAAGTGGTGGTAGCCATTCTCTCAAACAGCTTCAAGGCCTTAGCAATGGTTTTGGTGGATAGTGAACCGTTGGATGAAGAATCTACCATGCTTTTACAAGAATGAAATTGTCCTGCATAAAAATACTGAACTTGTAGGCCCTTACTAATGTCATGATAAAGGCACTTCTTTAGCATATTTTTGAATCTGTTCCACACCTCATCAGAAGATTTGGATTCTGACTGTTGAAATATTGATAAACATTGCTTCAACTTTGCAATCTTGACCGATGGAAAGAATTTTGTGCAAATATTTTGGGCTAAATCATTCCAAGTGGTGATTATGGCAATTGGTTGTGCGTCCAACTACTCAAGAGCTTTGTCACGGAGAGTATGTAGGAACCAACGTACCTAGATGGCGTCGTCTGAGATTCTTTGATATTTGAAATGTTGGCAGATTTCTAAGAATCGTGAAACATGTGTACGTGGATTCTCGTAAGCCCTGCCGTAGAATTGATGTCCATTTTGAAAGAGATGAATAACATTGGTCTTCAACTGGAAGTTTGACTACCCAAAAAGTGGGTAGACAATGCTAGACCAGCTCTGGATGATCTGCGGAGTCATAAAATCTCCTACTAGCATATTTTTTTCATTAATGGCTATCTCTCTATTTTATCATCCTATTGGAGCAATCTCATTGTTATTTATGGTGTCTTGGTGTTTTTTTTTTACTTTTTGGTGTGTTTTTTTTGCTTTTCAATGCTTACGATGGAAAATGCGTTCGATTTTTGGATCAGTTGAAATTAGAGAACTATGTCTCACGCTTCGCATGCAAAGGCTTGAAAAGAAACAATTCAAACAATGAAATAAACTGAAAAATAATAAAACAATAAAGTTCGAATTAGTGCTAAATTTTGAAAAGAACTAAAACAAAATTCTCGGGAACGGCGCCAAAAACGTGTTAGCAATTTATTTTGTACCGCAAGTGTACGGATCGCACAAGTAGTATAATAGATTTTAAAGTCCAAGTATCGTACCCACAGATATTTAGATAGCTCTACACAATTAAATTAACATTAACCGAATCGATTTAACTTTTGAACTTTGAATGCCTAAGAACTAACTAAAAATAATTAACTAATTGTAATTTAAACAAATAAAAGATTGAGTTCACGCCAAATTATTTTAAATATGGGAAAGAAAAGTAATAGCATCCCGAATCCACTTATACCAATTTCCTTTAACCCGAACCGTTGTATTTGATATCACGATTTAATTATGAAGATCAATATTCTTAATTTGTTTAACAATCTCTCTTGAGTAGAATTAAACATATCCCCTATATGTGATCTGACTATATCTCTATGACGGATGCGAACACGCAAGAATGCAGTAGAATCAATCTCGATGGTAAAACAAGCCACAAAAATCATACAATCGTTGTGTACATAATTGTAGATGAAAATAAATCAGTATCAATTGTTCAAAATTAAAAGGGATAATTGTATATTTGATCCCCAACCTTTCAAAAATATTGGAGATATACCCCTAACCTTTAAAAATAGAACCAGACATCCTCAATGTTTGAAAAATTTGTCATGGTAGGTCCTTTATGACGAAATTGTTCTTCCTTTTAAATAATAAAAAAATAATTGAAAACTAACCAAATGTACCAAAAAAAGTAAAAAGTAAGAAATATACCCTAAAAAGATAAAAAGTAACAAAGAGGCTATCTTCTTTATCAAACCTCAAAATTCAAAATTCACCATCATCCCCCAAAACCCAAAATCTCTAAATTTTGACCACTCCACAAAAAAAAAAAAAAAAAAAAAAAAAAAAAAAAAAAAAAACCCCATTACTCAATTATTTCACACTTTTTTCTGTAGTATAATCACTTGTGGAGGAAAAGCGTACTCTTACTCTGCGGAGATTACATGGAAGATTACGAGGTTCCTTCTTTTTTTCTTTCAGGTTTAAGTCCTTTAACTATAATTTCTCTTCAATTTATTTATTGATAATATTAATTGAGGGAGAGTTCGTATTTCTTGTTTATGTTAAATGATTTGATTTCATTTTCAGGTGATGGTTCCATTTCAAGCGTTGCTAGCATATGGAATTTCTGTTGACGCTGTTTGTCCCGGAAAGAAAGTCGGTGAGTTCACGCCAATGCCCGTGTACAAACATGTGGACCCAACTAACAAATGCCACGATGATGTAACTATTTACTCAAGTAACATCATCGTCTCCCATAAGGTGAGACATATTGTCCGTATCTGAAATTGAGCAGTTAGCCGAGCCTGCTCTACATTTTGGAAAATTTTCTCACGTGACCAGATTGTCCACAATTCCAACAAGATACTTTTCTTTTCATAGAGTTATTCTTCTTCCATTTTTCAGCAACGAGTTATAAATTTTCAGATGAAATATTACTTCCACTACTCAACCTTCTTTCTTCAAAAATTAATTTACTTGTAACTTTTTCAAAACTCACAATTTTTTTCCTATACATCAAAATTAATTTGATATGTTCATAGTAGGATGGAAAAGACCAGATAAGTCTTAATTCTTTATCCTCATCACCAAGTTTAACTCTAATAGCCTCCAGTTTAGAAATGATCCCATTGAGAATACTCAGGTGGTCTGAAATATTTGTACCTGCATTCATTCACAGAGAATGAAACTATTCTTTCAAGTACAACCGATTTGAAAGACTATTTGTTTGATACAACTGTTCAAGTTTTTTCCAAAGTTTCTTTGCAGCGGATATTCCATGAATATTTGCAAGAATATTTTTGGCTAAACGTAGATGTATCGTACTTGCAGCTTTCAAATCCTAATCTTCCTAAACCTTATCGCTCATACTAGATTTTTCAGTATCTTTGTCAGAAATAGTGGTTGGTTTCCCTTTCAAAGTCTTGTGCAGTCCACTTTGAATCAAAATATCCATGACTTGTACTTTCGACAAGATAAAATTGATTCTTCCGTCAAATTTTTCCACTTCATATTTGAAAGACATGTATTTTCTGTGCGCCAACACTCTAAACGACCTGATGCTCTTATATTACTGTTGGGAATTGAGACCAATTCATTTATTACCTACAAGATCTTTGTTCAAAGAAAGATAACAAAATAGAAAAAAATATAAAAGATAGAGAAATATTTATGGACTGTTAAAGCTTTCACTATATGAAAAATTGTTACAATCATATAGATTTCACTCACCAAAATCCCCAAGTATCTCAAGAAAAATAATATCCTAAGCTTTACCGCACCCACCAATTTTATTTTCTACTATTTGTACTACCCACAAAGAGAACAAGAAAAACAAATAGTATGCTAAGCTTACAATTTTTCTCTAAAAAAATCCTTAAATTATATCTACAAAAGAGAATAAACCACGTCAATTTATAGTTAACGTATGACCTAATTTTCTTCCAAGTTTCGACTGCCAAGGAGTCCAAGATTTGAAAAGTTGTTCAATTTTAGTCGACTTAGATATCTTCCAACTTTCGACTACCAAGGTGTCCAAGATTTAGAAACTTATTCAATTTTAGTCGACCTAAATATCTTTCAAGTTTTGACTACCAAGTTTAGAGAAAATATCCCAATACAAGAGAGTATCGGCGTCGCAATGATGCGGCACAACGAAGGTTTGAGGTTTAGCTTCAAGAACAGCTACCTGGTAATTTTCAATTCCGATCAGAAGTTTGGACCTCTCGGCGAAATTCTGGAGAATCTAAAATCTACCGTGTTGAGACTGTAATCTTGTAGTGAAGTGTTGATCCTCAAACACATAGGGGTTTTACTCTTGCTCTTGCTCTTGTTCTTGTTATTGTGTCTTTATGTCTACCTTCATACACATTGTCTCTTGCTTTGAGCAATGCTGCTGGCACCGTTTCTGTTAGGAGTAGTATCCTCAATGAGATTCATGTTGGCATTGGGATGGGGTGGGTAATTTTTTTTCTCTTTTTAAAAAAAATTATTTTGAATAATAGAATGTAATAAACTATTTTGTCTTTATTAAATTGGTCAAATTTATATCACTGGTATAACTTTTTTGTCAAATAACGGACCACTAGATGAAATCTATAAAGACTCCAAATATACTTTCAGTGAACATAATTAAAAGTTTTGGGACTTGATGACACATTTTTTATTATTTCAAGTAAAAATCTGTAAAAAAAAAATAAAAAGGATTAGGATTTGTTTGTACTTTTGAAAAGGTTAGAGTCCCAATTACAATTTTTCTATTGTATTTTATTTTTTCTATCATTTTAATTTATTTAGTCAGGGACAAAATTGTCCAAAAAGTCATTCGGAGATCATCTGTAAAAATAAATGAAAGGATAAGGACAATATCTGCGAATAAAATTGAATGAGGATGATATTGTTACAAACTTGAAAGAATTGGGTCGATTAGTGTAATTAACCCTTAAACTTATAACATAAAACTTAAAATAGGTTTTGAACGTTTTAAGTGTTTTAGTGAAAATAATATAAACACTCAAAAAATGGAAATAAGTATTTATATAAAAATTGTAAAAAAATAAAATTCTAAAAAAATGTTTTAGCATAAACTTCTAAAAAATAAAAGTGTAAATCCAAAAATATATAAATTGTAAAAAAAATATAATTCTAAAATTCTAAAAAAAATAAAAGTCTAAAATTCTACAAAATATGAAAATATATTAGCATAAAATTCTAAAAATATAAATTTCTAACATTCTAAAAAAGTGAAAATTCTAAATAAAAGAAGATAAGCCGCATTCACTTAGCCTGTTGGTTTTAGACTTTAGTTACTTTACTTATTTTCAATATGTATGAAACAAAGTTAAAATCAATCAAAATGTAAATTGTAGTCTAGTGGTGGCAACTGCTTCATTCCCATTCTACCACCCAAGTACGGAACTTAGCCCCAGCACCTTGGATGAGACAAAATCATAAAGACTTATTTTTATTTATCTACTCTTTTGAAAAATCCCAAAATTACTTACCTACGAAACCCACTGTAGGTACAATTTTATTTTGAGATTTTTTTTTATGAATATTATCAACAGATAGATCCGTAGGTAAAATTTGATTCTTTTTAAAAAAAAAATTTTAACTTTGCCACCAACGACTAATACATCCAGGGGCGGAGGGGAGGGGGGTCCTGGTACTTTGAAATATATATATATATATATATATATATATATATATATATATATATATCTATACTATAATATAAGTGTCTATGGTATGTTTACTATTCACCCTTCAACCAACGCGACGTCGTTTTCATGTAGTTTTAGTCTTAATTTTGTCCAAATCTCACCTTTTTGTCCTAATCTTTTGACACTTTTTGTATATTAAATTAATATATTTGGCCGCAATTTTTGACTTCTTCATCTTTTCTTTTCTTTTATTTGTTTTAATATACATATATTAGTGTCTTTTAGCAGCAATTATTGACTTCTTATATATTATAGTCAATATATATTCATTTTTCCCTTAATAAGTCATCAAATTTGGTGCTTTTTTATCCCCATTTGCTATGGGGAACAAATGACGAAATACAATCGATTCCTAAAGGTTTTGGTAAATTTCATTTTTTCTAAAATGCAGTTTTTGTTGTCCAACTTAAATATTTGCTGCAACTTATACATAACGTATTTTCATATAATTCCAGTTGGAGACGATATCCCTATGGGTTACCTAACCATTGGCTTTGGTTTCACATAATTTCATGTTATATAACTCAAGTTATAGACAATTTTGTAAATTGCGACAGCATGAATCCGAGAAATTACCTTGGATGTTTCGGTGAGCATTTTAGTGTGTCAAAACATGCCGTCGGATTATCAAATTTTTATATGTGGTAGCTACATGGGTATTCTACGTTTCGTGAAAATTTGATATTGTTCGGTGATCGTTTTCTATGTCAAAGAAATATGTTTTGCTCCATGATTGAGTGAATTGTTTCTCCAAATTGCAATTTCTGTTGACCAACTCAAAAATATGCTGTACCTTATATATTAAGTATTTTTACATAATTCCAGTTGGAGACGATAGCTCTATGGGTTACCTAACCATTGGCTTTGGTTTCACATAATTTCATGGTATATAACTCAAGTTATGGACAATTTTGTAAACTGCGACCGTATGAATCCGAGAAACTGCCTAGGGTGTTTCGGTGAGCATTTTAGTAAGTCGAAACATGCCGTCGGACTATCAAATTTTGATATGTGGTAGTTAAATGAGTATTCTATGTTCCCTGAAAAAGTCATATTTTTCGGTTATCGTTTTCTATGTCAAACAAATTTTTGTTACTCCATGACCGGGTGAAGAAATTTTAGTTACACTTCCCTTATTTTGAAAATTTTATTCACCTGGTCATAGAGTAACAAAAAATTCTTTGACATAGAAAACGATCACCGAACAATACGAAATTTTCAGGGGACATAGAATACTCAGTTAGCTACCACATATCAAAAATTGGTAGTCCGACGGCATGTTTAGGCATACTAAAATACTAATCGCGAAACCTCCTAGACTGTTTTTCGGATTTATGCCGTTGGCATGCCGGAATCGATATTATAAACCAATCAAAAAACTTTAAGTAGTGTACATATCTTCTTAAACTTTTGTGGACCTTGGTTTTGTGGTAGTTTTAGTGGATTCCCATGTTTTGGTTACAAGTTAATGATGTGAACGTGAAAGATTTTGCTAAACTTCATGTTTTTATAAGATGCAGTTTTTGTTGTCCAACTCAAAAATTTATTGCACCTTATATATTAAGTATTTTTATATAATTCCAGTTGGAGACGATAGCCTTATGGGTTACCTAACCATTGACTTTGGTTTTACATAATTTCATGTTATATAACTCAATTTATGGACAATTTTGTAAACTGTGACAGCATGAATCCGAAAAACTAACTAGAATGTTTTGATTAGCATTTTAGTAAGTCGAAACATGCCGTCGGACTATCAAATTTTGATATGTGGTAGCTACATGAGTATTCTATATTCCCTGAAAATTTCATATTTTTCGGTGATCGTTTTCTATGTCAAATGAATTTTTTTTAATCCATAGCTAAGTGAAGTTTTGAAATTTGTTTTTTTTTTTTTCCTTTTTTCCCACTTTGCCTAATAACTCGACAAAGTTAGTATTTAAAAAAAAAAAAAAAAATTTTTTTTTACTTTGTCGAGTAACTAGAAAAAAAAAAACAAAAAAAACGTTTCTCGAGTTACGCGAGAAAAAAAGAGAAAAAAAAAAAAAAACCAAAATTTCATTAATGCTTTCTCGAGTAACTCGAGAAAGCAAAATTTTCATTTTTGCTTTCTCGAGTTACTCGAGAAAGCAATAATGAAAATTTTGTATTTTTTTTTTTTTTTTTTTTTTTTTTTTTCACTTTGCCTGTTTGAATATGTGTTTTTTTTTTTTTTTTTGTAATTTGCACTTTTAGTCCTCGAGAAAGCAAAAATGAAAATTTTGTTTTTTTTTTTTATTCTTTCTTTTTTTCACTTTGCCTGTTTGAATATGTGTATTTTTTTTTTTTTAGTAATTTGCACTTTTAGTCCACAACCTTATCATTTATAACAAATTTACCCCTAACCTTTTTTTTTACATTGGTCATCCCCGACCTTTGAATTTTGTTGTAAATTTTATTTTGTCCTCTTTTTTAAATAAAAAAAAAACTAATAACAACAAAATAAAATAAAAATGTAAATGAAGTCCTACAACTTTTAAAAAATATCCCATTTTGATTTTGACATTTTTTCATTTTTTTAATTTGCACTTTTGGTCCAAACCTTTCAAATTTGTAACTAATCTATCCTAACTTTTGTTTTTGGACATTGGCCATCCAACTATCACCCTTTTGTCGTACATATTTGCATTAAATTTTTATAAAATCAGCTTTTGTTAACTTTGCTATTTTTTTTTTTTTTAAGATTTGGTCTTGGTTTTTTGAGTAAATCTAAAAAAAATACAATAAAGAAAAAAATACAAAAATTTGTCAGATAACTCGACAATGAATTAGTGTCAACACTAACAAAAAAAATAAAATAAAATAAAATAAAATAATTTCAAGCAGCCAAATATTGTCGAGTTGCTAGACAACATTAAAATAAATAAATAAATAAATCAAACAACCAAATATTGTCGAGTTGCTCAACAGCACTATAAAAAAAACATTAATCAAATGTGTAACTCGACAGCATTATTAAAAAAAAAAAAAACTCATTGATTTATATAATCAAAAGTTAATTTATATTTTGTCTTTATTTGTTTTCTTTTTCATAAATTTTTGTGATTACTGCATTTTCTCTAAATTGCAGTTTTTGTTGTCCAACTTAAATATTTGCTGCAACTTATACATTAAGTATTTTTATATAATTCCAGTTGGAGACAATATCCCTATGGTTTACCTAACCATTGGCTTTGGTTTCACATAATTTCATGTTGTATAACTCAAGTTATGGACAATTTTGTAAATTGCGACAGCATGAATCCGAGAAACTGTCTTGGATGTTTCGGTGAGCATTTTAGTGTGTCAAAACATGCCGTCGGATTATCAAATTTTTATATGTGGTAGCGACATGGGTACTCTACGTTCCGTGAAAATTTCATATTGTTCGGTGATCGTTTTCTGTGTCAAAGAAATTTTTTTTGCTCCATGACTGGGTGAATTGTTTCTCCAAACTGCACTTTCTGTTGACCAACTCAAAAATATACTGCACCTTATATATTAAGTATTTTTTTATAATTACAGTTGGAGACGATAGTTCTATGGGTTACCTAACCATTGGCTTTGGTTTCACATAATTTCATGGTATATAACTCAAGTTATGGACAATTTTGTAAACTGCGACCGCATGAATCCGAGAAACTGCCTAGGGTGTTTCGGTGAGTATTTTAGTAAGCCGAAACATGCCGTCGGACTATCAAATTTTGATATGTGGTAGTTAAATGAGTATTCTATGTTTCCTGAAAATTTCATATTTTTCGGTTATCGTTTTCTATGTCAAACAAATTTTTTTACTTCATGACCGGGTGAAGAAATTTTAGTTACACTTCCCTTATTTTGAAAATTTTATTCACCTGGTTATGGAATAACAAAAAATTCTTTGACATAGAAAACGATCACCGAACAATACGAAATTTTCAGGGGACATAGAATACTCGGGTAGCTACCACATATCAAAAATTGGTAGTCCGACGGCATGTTTAGGCATACTAAAATACTCATCGCGAAACCTCATAGGCTGTTTTTCGGATTTATGCCGTCGGCGTGCCGGAATCGATATTTTAAACCAATCAAAAAACTTTAAGTAGTGTAAATATCTTCTTAAACTTTTGTGGACCTTGGTTTTGTGGTAGTTTTAGTGGATTCATATGTTTTGATTGCACGTTAATGATGTGAACGTGAAAGGTTTTGCTAAACTTCATGTTTTTCTAAGATCCAGTTTCTGTTGTCCAACTCAAAAATTTATTGCACCTTATATATTAAGTATTTTTACATAATTCCAGTTGGAGACGATAGCCTTATGGGTTACCTAACCATTGGCTTTAGTTTTACATAATTTCATGTTATATAACTCAATTTATGGATAATTTTGTAAACTGTGACAGCATGAATCTGAAAAACTAACTAGAATGTTTCGATTAGTATTTTAGTAAGCCGAAACATGCCGTTGGACTATCAAATTTTGATATGTGGTAGCTACATGAGTATTCTATGTTCCCTGAAGATTTCATATTTTTCGGTGATCGTTTTCTATGTCAAATGAATTTTTTTTTAATCCATAGCTAATTGAAGTTTTGAAATTTGTTTTTTTTTTTCCCTTTTTCCCACTTTGCCTAATAACTCGGCAAAGCTAGTATTTAAAAAAAAAAAAAAAAAATTTTTTAACTTTCTCGAGTAACTAGAAAAAAAAAAACAAAAACAAAAAAGACCTTTCTCGAGTTACGCGAGAAAAAATGAAAATAAAGAAAAAAGAAAAAAACCAAAATTTCATTATTGCTTTCTCGAGTAACTTGAGAAAGCAAAATTTTCATTTTTGATTTCTCGAGTTACTCGAGAAAGCAATAATGAAAATTTTGTTTTGGTTTTTTTTTTTTTTTTTCCTTTCTTTTTTTCACTTTGCCTGTTTGAATATTTGTATTTATTTTTTTTAGTAATTTGCACTTTTAGTCCTCGAGAAAGCAAAAATGAAAATTTTATTTTTTATTTTTTATTTTTTTCTTTCTTTTTTTCACTTTGCCTCTTTGAATATGTGTATTTTTTTTTTTTTAGTAATTTGTACTTTTAGTCCATAACCTTATTATTTATAACAAATTTACCCCTAACTTTTTTTTTTTTACATTGGCCATCCCCGACCTTTGAATTTTGTTGCAAATTTTATTTTGTCCTCTTTTTTAAATAAAAAAAAAACTAATAACAACAAAATAAAATAAAAATGTAAATGAAGTCGTACAACTTTTAAAAAGTATCCCATTTTGATTTTGACATTTTTTCATTTTTTTAATTTGCACTTTTGGTCCAAACTTTTCAAATTTGTAACTAATCTATCCTAACTTTTTTTTTTTGGACATTGGCCATCCAACTATCACCCTTTTGTCGTACATATTTGCATTAAATTTTTATAAAATCAGCTTTTGTTAACTTTGCTATTTTTTTTTTTAAGATTTGGTCTTGGTTTTTTGAGTAACTCTAAAAAAAATACAAAAATTTGTCAGATAACTCGACAATGGCTTAGTGTCAACACTAACAAAAAAATTAAAATAAAATAAAATAATTTCAAGCAGCCAAATATTGTCGAGTTGCTAGGCAACATTAAAATAAATAAATCAATCAATCAAACAACCAAATATTGTCGAGTTGCTCAACACCACCATAAAAAAAACATTAATCAAATGTGTAACTCGACAACATTATTAAAAAAAAAAAAAAAAAACTCATTGATTTATATAAACAAAAGTTAATTTATATTTTGTCTTTATTTGTTTTCTTTTTCATAAATTTTTATGATTAGTGCATTTTCTCTAAATTGCAGTTTTTGTTGTCCAACTTAAATATTTGCTACAGCTTATACATTAAGTATTTTTATATAATTCCAGTTGGAGACAATATCTCTATGGGTTACCTAACCATTGGCTTTGGTTTCACATAATTTCATGTTGTATAACTCAAGTTATGGACAATTTTGTAAATTGCGACACCATGAATCCGAGAAACTGCATTGGATGTTTCGTTGAGCATTTTAGTGTGTCAAAACATGCCGTCGGATTATAAAATTTTTATATGTAGTAGCTACTTGGGTATTCTATGTTCCGTGAAAATTTCATATTGTTCGGTAATCGTTTTCTATGTCAAAGAAATTTTTTTTGCTCCATTACTGGGTGAATTGTTTCTCCAAACTGCACTTTCTGTTGACCAACTCAAAAATATGCTGCACCTTATATATTAAGTATTTTTATATAATTCCAGTTGGAGACGATAGCTCTAAGGGTTACCTAACCATTGGCTTTGGTTTCACATAATTTCATGGTATATAACTCAAGTTATGGACAATTTTGTAAACTGCGACCGCATGAATCCGAGAAACTGCCTAGGGTGTTTCGGTGAGTATTTTAGTAAGCCGAAACATGCCGTCGGAATATCAAATTTTGATATGTGGTAGTTAAATGAGTATTCTATGTTCCCTGAAAATTTAATATTTTTCGGTTATCGTTTTCTATGTCAAACAAATTTTTTTTACTGCATGACCGGGTGAAGAATTTTTAGTTACACTTCCCTTATTTTGAAAATTTTATTCACCTGGTCATGGAGTGACAAAAAATTCTTTGACATAGAAAACGATCACCGAACAATACGAAATTTTCAGGGGATATAGAATACTCAGGTAGCTACCACATATCCAAAATTGGTAGTCCGACGGCATGTTTAGGCATACTAAAATACTTATCGCGAAACCTCCTAGGCTGTTTTTCGGATTTATGCCGTCGGCGTGCCGGAATCGATATTATAAACCAATCAAAAAACTTTAAGTAGTGTAAATATCTTCTTAAAATTTTGTGGACCTTGGTTTTGTGGTAGTTTTAGTGGATTCCCATGTTTTGGTTACACGTTAATGATGTGAACGTGAAAGGTTTTGCTAAACTTCATGTTTTTATAAGATGCAGTTTTTGTTGTCCAACTCAAAAATTTATTGCACCTTATATATTAAGTATTTTTATATAATTCCAGTTGGAGACGATAGCCTTATGGGTTACCTAACCATTGACTTTGGTTTTACATAATTTCATGTTATATAACTCAATTTATGGACAATTTTGTAAACTGTGACAGCATGAATCCGAAAAACTAACTAGAATGTTTTGATTAGCATTTTAGTAAGCCGAAACATGCCGTCGGACTATCAAATTTTGATATGTGGTAGCTACATGAGTATTCTATATTCCCTGAAAATTTCATATTTTTCGGTGATCGTTTTCTATGTCAAATGAATTTTTTTTAATCCATAGCTAAGTGAAGTTTTGAAATTTGTTTTTTTTTTTTTCCTTTTTTCCCACTTTGCCTAATAACTCGACAAAGTTAGTATTTTAAAAAAAAAAAAAAAAATTTTTTTTACTTTCTCGAGTAACTAGAAAAAAAAAAACAAAAAAAACAAAAAAAAACCTTTCTCGAGTTACGCGAGAAAAAAAGAAAAAAAAAAAAAAAAAAAAAAAACCAAAATTTCATTAATGCTTTCTCGAGTAACTCGAGAAAGCAAAATTTTCATTTTTGCTTTCTCGAGTTACTCGAGAAAGCAATAATGAAAATTTTGTTTTTTTTTTTTTTTTTCTTTTTTTTTTTTCACTTTGCCTGTGTAAATATGTGTTTTTTTTTTTTTTTGTAATTTGCACTTTTAGTCCTCGAGAAAGCAAAAATGAAATTTTTTTTTTTTCTTTCTTTTTTTCACTTTGCCTATTTGAATATGTGTATTTTTTTTTTTTTAGTAATTTGCACTTTTAGTCCACAACCTTATCATTTATAACAAATTTACCCCTAACCTTTTTTTTTTACATTGGTGATCCCCGACCTTTGAATTTTGTTGTAAATTTTATTTTGTCCTCTTTTTTAAATAAAAAAAAAACTAATAACAACAAAATAAAATAAAAATGTAAATGAAGTCCTACAACTTTTAAAAAATATCCCATTTTGATTTTGACATTTTTTCATTTTTTTAATTTGCACTTTTGGTCCAAACCTTTCAAATTTGTAACTAATCTATCCTAACTTTGGTTTTTGGACATTGGCCATCCAACTATCACCCTTTTGTCGTACATATTTGCATTAAATTTTTATAAAATCAGCTTTTGTTAACTTTGCTATTTTTTTTTTTTTTTTAAGATTTGGTCTTGGTTTTTTGAGTAAATCTAAAAAAAATACAATAAAGAAAAAAATACAAAAATTTGTCAGATAACTCGACAATGAATTAGTGTCAACACTAACAAAAAAAAAAAAATAAAATAAAATAAAATAATTTCAAACAGCCAAATATTGTCGAGTTGCTAGACAACATTAAAATAAATAAATAAATAAATCAAACAACCAAATATTGTCGAGTTGCTCAACAGCACTATAAAAAAAACATTAATCAAATGTGTAACTCGACAGCATTATTAAAAAAAAAAAAAAACTCATTGATTTATATAAACAAAAGTTAATTTATATTTTGTCTTTATTTGTTTTCTTTTTCATAAATTTTTTTGATTACTGCATTTTCTCTAAATTGAAGTTTTTGTTGTCCAACTTAAATATTTGCTGCAGCTTATACATTAAGTATTTTTATATAATTCCAGTTGGAGACAATATCCCTATGGTTTACCTAACCATTGGCTTTGGTTTCACATAATTTCATGTTGTATAACTCAAGTTATGGACAATTTTGTAAATTGCGACAGCATGAATCCGAGAAACTGTCTTGGATGTTTCGGTGAGCATTTTAGTGTGTCAAAACATGCCGTCGGATTATCAAATTTTTATATGTGGTAGCGACATGGGTACTCTACGTTCCGTGAAAATTTCATATTGTTCGGTGATCGTTTTCTGTGTCAAAGAAATTTTTTTTGCTCCATGACTGGGTGAATTGTTTCTCCAAACTGCACTTTCTGTTGACCAACTCAAAAATATACTGCACCTTATATATTAAGTATTTTTTTATAATTACAGTTGGAGACGATAGCTCTATGGGTTACCTAACCATTGGCTTTGGTTTCACATAATTTCATGGTATATAACTCAAGTTATGGACAATTTTGTAAACTGCGACCGCATGAATCCGAGAAACTGCCTAGGGTGTTTCGGTGAGTATTTTAGTAAGCCGAAACATGCCGTTGGACTATCAAATTTTGATATGTGGTAGTTAAATGAGTATTCTATGTTTCCTGAAAATTTCATATTTTTCGGTTATCGTTTTCTATGTCAAACAAATTTTTTTTACTTCATGACCGGGTGAAGAAATTTTAGTTACACTTCTCTTATTTTGGAAATTTTATTCACCTCGTTATGGAATAACAAAAAATTCTTTGACATAGAAAACGATCACCGAACAATATGAAATTTTCAGGGGACATAGAATGCTCGGGTAGCTACCACATATCAAAAATTGGTAGTCCGACGGCATGTTTAGGCATACTAAAATACTCATCGCGAAACCTCATAGGCTGTTTTTCGGATTTATGCCGTCGGCGTGCCGGAATCGATATTTTAAACCAATCAAAAAACTTTAAGTAGTGTAAATATCTTCTTAAACTTTTGTGGACCTTGGTTTTGTGGTAGTTTTAGTGGATTCACATGTTTTGATTACACGTTAATGATGTGAACGTGAAAGGTTTTGCTAAACTTCATGTTTTTCTAAGATCCAGTTTCTGTTTTCCAACTCAAAAATTTATTGCACCTTATATATTAAGTATTTTTACATAATTCCAGTTGGAGACGATAGCCTTATGGGTTACCTAACCATTGGCTTTAGTTTTACATAATTTCATGTTATATAACTCAATTTATGGATAATTTTGTAAACTGTGACAGCATGAATCTGAAAAACTAACTAGAATGTTTCGATTAGTATTTTAGTAAGCCGAAACATGCCGTCGGACTATCAAATTTTGATATGTGGTAGCTACATGAGTATTCTATGTTCCCTGAAAATTTCATATTTTTCGGTGATCATTTTCTATGTCGAATGAATTTTTTTTAATCCATAGCTAAGTGAAGTTTTGAAATTTGTTTTTTTTTTCTTTTTTTCCCACTTTGCCTAATAACTCGACAAAGTTAGTATTTAAAAAATAAAAAAATAAAAAATTAACTTTCTCGAGTAACTAGAAAAAAAAAAACAAAAAAAACCTTTCTCGAGTTACGCGAGAAAAAAAGAAAAAAAAAAACCAAAATTTCATTAATGCTTTCTCGAGTAACTCGAGAAAGCAAAATTTTCATTTTTGCTTTCTCGAGTTACTCGAGAAAGCAATAATGAAAATTTTGTTTTGTTTTTGTTTTTTCTTTTTTTTTTTTCACTTTGCCTGTTTGAATATGTGTATTTTTTTTTTAGTAATTTGCACTTTTAGTCCTCGAGAAAGCAAAAATGAAAATTTTGTTTTTTTTTTTTCTTTATTTTTTTCACTTTGCCTGTTTGAATATGTGTATTTTTTTTTTTTTTTTTAGTAATTTGCACTTTTAGTCCACAACCTTATCATTTATAACAAATTTACCCCTAACCTTTTTTTTTACATTGGCCATTCCCAACCTTTGAATTTTGTTGTAAATTTTATTTTGTCCTCTTTTTTAAATAAAAAAAAAACTAATAACAACAAAATAAAATAAAAATGTAAATAAAGTACTACAACTTTTAAAAAGTATCCCATTTTGATTTTGACATTTTTTCATTTTTTTAATTTGCACTTTTTGTCGAAACCATTCAAATTTGTAACTAATCTACCCCAACTTTTTTTTTTGGACATTAGCCATCCAACTATCACCCTTTTGTCCTACATATTTGCATTAAATTTTTATAAAATCAGCTTTTGTTAACTTTGCTATTTTTTTTTTTAAGATTTGGTCTTGGTTTTTTGAGTAACTCTAAAAAAAATACAATAAAGAAAAAAATACAAAAATTTGTCAGATAACTCGACTTTTTTTTTTTTAATTTCGATTTTAATTCAATTTACCATTTGAATTGTAAGGTAAATTTTTTATATTTTTCAAATTTTTTTTTTACATATTATTCTAAATAAATGCAGCATAAAAAAAACAATAAAATAAAATAACATTACAAATGAAGTCCTACAACTTTTAATCTTGACGAATGTGTGTGAATAGTAAAAGGAAAAAATTAATAGCATTTATTTAGAATAATTTGTAGATTTAAAAGTTAATATAAAAAAAAGTAAAAAATTGAATAAAAATTAGGTGTAAAAGAAAAAAAATAAGAAAAAAAATTAAAAAAAAATTTTTTTTTGTCAAAATCGACTAATTTGCACACCCTACAATAAATGAATACAAAATTAAAAATTAAAAAAGTGAAAGGCACCATTAAAAAAAAAAAAAAAAAAACTACCAACAAAAGTGAAATTGGGCCAAAGCCCATTTTCAATGACTTCATTGTTAGTGTTGTCGAGTTGCTCGACAACACTAACAAAAAAAAAAAAAAACATTTCCAATGGCTTAGTGTCAACACTAACAAAAAAAATAAAATAAAATAATTTCAAGCAACCAAATATTGTCGAGTTGCTAGACAACATTAAAAAAAATAAATAAATAAATAAATCAAACAACCAAATATTGTCGAGTTACTTGACAAAGCAAACATATGTAACATATTTGTATTATATTAAGATGTAAATAAAATAAGTTTGTATAGGAAAATATAAAATAAAAGGAAAATTAGATAAAAGTCAAAAGATGTATAATTTGAATAAAAATGAAGAAGAAAAAATTGCATAATTTGCATTTCATGAGTCAGTTGAGTAACTCGAAAAACTCAAATATGAGTTTGTCGAGTTACTTTATGAAAAATGTGATAGACAAGCAAAAATCATAAAATTGGATAATTTTGTGTCAAATACATTGAATAAGTAATTTTAGATTTTATGTTGTACAATTGATTTGCAACAACTATAAATACACGTGTTAATTTATGTTAAAAAAATGTTTTTATGTATTTATTATAAGATATCATGTATAATTTAAACAGAAAAATAAAACTAAAGAAAAGGAAATATGTATGTCATGAGTTATTCGAGGATCTCGATAAACTGAAATGTGAGTTTATCGAGTAACTCGATGAAAATGTGCCATGAAATAAAAAATTATAAAACATGAATTTTTTTTCGAGTTAATGGATGAATGAATTGTAAAATATTGTTTTCTTTAATGATTTGTTTTTTGTTAAATAAAAACCAATGATTTGTTATTATATTTGTTTAGAAATTTTTAATTTTTTGGGTTATTAAATATAATTTTCCATGGTTATTATTATAAGCATGAAATATATTTCCTAATTGTTTATGGGATTGACGTGTTCGAGCAGCTCGACATTGTTATTTTTTAGTTTGTCGAGTTACCTGACAAAGCAAATATATGATGAAAATACATTTTGAAATAAATATATTATAACAATTATATATATTTATTAGAATAATTATGTTAAATTATATGATGAAAATAATTGTGAGTTTTATAATTAATAATTTTTGTATTTGTGTATTTTTTATTTTAAGTGTAAAATAAATGGAACATTTAATATGTGATCTTATTTAGCATGTTATATTTACTAATACATTAAGTAATTCTATTAATATATAAAAAAAATGCTTTAA
Source organism: Forsythia viridissima (assembly GCA_030279155.1). Classification (NCBI taxonomy): domain Eukaryota; kingdom Viridiplantae; phylum Streptophyta; class Magnoliopsida; order Lamiales; family Oleaceae; genus Forsythia; species Forsythia viridissima. The sequence goes on along the minus strand of CM059044.1, from coordinate 18,625,552 downwards.
CGTATTTTATATTAAGATATACATAAAATAAGTTTGTATAGGAAAATATAAAATAAAAGGAAAATTAGATAAAAGTCAAAAGATGTATAATTTGAATAAAAATTGGAAATTTTGCATTTCATGAGTCAGTCGAGTAACTCGAAAAACTCAAATATGAGTTTGTCGAGTTACTCGATGAACAAGGTGACAGACAAGCAAAAATCATGAAATGGGATTTTTTTGTGTCAAATATATTGAATAAGTAATTTTAGATTTTATGTTGTACAATTGATTTACAACAACTATAAATACACGTGTTCATTAATGTAAAAAAATTATTTTTATGTATTTATTATAAGATATGATGTATAATTTAAACAGAAAAATAAAACTAAAGAAAATGAAATATGTATGTTATGAGTTATTCAAGGATCTCAATAAACTGAAATGTGAGTTTATCGAGTAACTCGATGAAAATGTGCCACGAAATCAAAAATTATAAAACGTGATTTTTTGTCGAGTTACTGGATCAATGAATTGTAAAATATTGTTTTCTTTTATGATTTGTTTTTTGTTAAAATAAAAACCAATTATCTGTTAATATACTTGTTTAGAAATATTTAATTTTTTGGGTTATTAAATATAATTTTCCATGGTTATTATTATAAGCATGAAATATATTTCCTAATTGTTTATGGGATTGACGTGTTCTAGCAGCTCGATATTCTCATTTTTTTGTTTGTCGAGTTACTTGACAAAGCAAACATATGTAACACATTTGTATTATATTAAGATGTACATAAAATAAGTTTGTATAGGAAAATATAAAATAAAAGGAAAATTAGATAAAAGTCAAAAGATGTATAATTTGAATAAAAATGAAGAAGAAAAAATTGCATAATTTGTATTTCATGAGTCAGTCGAGTAACTCGAAAAACTCAAATATGAGTTTGTCGAGTTACTTGATGAAAAAGGTGATAGACAAACAAAAATCATAAAATTGGATTATTTTGTGTCAAATACATTGAATAAGTAATTTTAGATTTTATGTTGTACAATTGATTTGTAACAACTATAAATACACGTGTTAATTTATGTTAAAAAAATGTTTTTATGTATTTATTATAAGATATCATGTATAATTTAAACAGAAAAAGAAAACTAAAGAAAGGGAAATATGTATGTAATGAGTTATTCGAGGATCTCGATAAACTGAAATGTGAGTTTATCGAGTAACTCGATGAAAATGTGCCATGAAATCAAAAATTATAAAACGTGAATTTTTTTTCGAGTTAATGGATGAATGAATTGTAAAATATTGTTTTCTTTAATGATTTGTTTTTTGTTAAATAAAAACCAATGATTTGTTATTATATTTGTTTAGAAATATTTAATTTTTTGGGTTATTAAATATAATTTTCCATGGTTATTATTATAAGCATGAAATATATTTCCTAATTGTTTATGGGATTGACGTGTTCGAGCAGCTCGACATTGTTATTTTTTAGTTTGTCGAGTTACCTGACAAAGCAAATATATGATGAAAATACATTGTGAAATAAATATATTATAACAATTATATATATTTATTAGAATAATTATGTTAAATTATATGATGAAAATAATTGTGAGTTTTATAATTAATAATTTTTGTATTTGTGTATTTTTTATTTTAAGTGTAAAATAAATGGAACATTTAATATGTGATCTTATTTAGCATGTTATATTTACTAATACATTAAGTAATTCTATTTTTGTTTTTTTTTGTCGAGTTTAGAGATTTTTTTTTGTTCCTTTTTTTGGACTTTGTCGAAAAACTCGACAAAAGCCCACTTCTAATCACTCGAGTAACTAAAACTGTAATATTATATATACTTGAAAAAAAAAGAAGACAAAAGCCCACGTCTAACCACTCGACAAAATTATTAAAAAAAATATTTGAAAAGTAATGTTGTCGACGGCGTGAACGGTTAATTTCTAATTCACTCTTTTTTTTTTTTTTTTTATTTGATTCTTAAACATATGCCGCATTTATTTAGAATAATCTGTAAAAAAAATATAAAAAATTTACCTTACAATTCAAATGTTTTCTGGATTAAAATAAAAAAAATATAACAAAAAAAAATTTGTAAAGTCAAAATGTGTTACATATTATAGCTTTGATGAAACATTAGAAAAAAATGAACCAAGTATTCACGAAGATTTCCTTAATACATTAACTCCAAATGGTATTGCACCTCATAAACTTGTGTTGAAAGAATATCGAGCATTTAATTAATTAATTTATTTTTTATTTGAGTGTGTGTTTGTCGAGCCAACAATCAAAATGGGACCATTTTGATCTCTCTTAATTTTTATTTATATATATTTGGGTGCAAAATTGTCCAATTTGACTTTTATAAATTTTTTTATTTTTATTTTGGTGACCACCCAACAATGATTTTACCTTTTTAAATTTTTTTATTTTTTTAATATTTGGTTTTGAGTTTGTCGTTCAACCTCCAACAATCAAACAAAATTCAAACCCTCCCAACTCGACAAATATGGTTGTCCAGCTACTCAACCGATTACTGAATAAAAAAACTCATTTTACCAATCCAAATTAAATATCAATTTATGAGATGATTTGATTTTGTTTTATATATACAAAGTTCAACCTGAGAAATTAAAAAAAAGAAAAAAAAAATACAAATCTAAATAGCTATGAAGCCTAAAATGTATTCAATAAGGGGGAAAAAAATACTTCCTTACTCGACAACCGTTGGTTGTCGAGTAACCAAGTATTCTCTACTCTTTTCTGTGCTAATAATTTTATTGTTTTAATATACTTATGTTTGTGTTCTTGAAGATGTAATGATTTCTGGGATGGAGGGGTTTGCGTTTAAAGGGGTGGCTTCAAAATAAATATTATATGAAAAATAATAAGATTTAAAGATCAATTTTCATTCTGGCCAAACACGGCCTTAGGCTTGCTTTAGTGGCATGGATCTTAGTGCATAATTCAGGAAAAATCAATACAAAATTGAAGGGAAGTTTATTTAATTCCCATCTTGATGCCAACAGTCCAAACCCGGTTATCTAATTCCCATCCTCTCTCTCTCTCTCGTTATATATATATATATAATGTATGTATATCTTGTCAAAAGTTGCACTCCAAGGCGGCGTGGAGGTGGTGCTCCGGCGCGAGGCGGTAGTCAGGTGCCGTGCTTGCAGACAACCAACCATCATGGTTGTCGAGCAAGTCGAGCAACTCGACAACCATGGTTGGTTGTCGAGCAAGTTGTCGAGCAACTCGACAACCAACCATCATGGTTGTCGAGTTGCTCGACAACCATCATGGTTGTCGAGCAAGTCGAGCAACTCGACAACCATGGTTGGTTGTCGAGCAATGGTTGTCGAGTTGCTCGACAACCATACCATGGTTGGTTGTCGAGTTGCTCGACAACCATGATGGTTCTCGAGTTAATCCGACAAGGAATTAGTGGGTGCTCTGAAGGTTTTTGAGATTTTGTCGCAAATGAAAGTTCTGATTTGGGTTCTTCAACTTCTCATTCCTTGGCCCAAATATTAGCTTTCCATTCTACATTCCTGGCCTGCAAGAATCATATTGTGGCTTACCAGGATTTGAGGTCAACTGCAGCATCAATGGCTTCCCTGTACTTCATTTACCTGGAAAAGATGTCTTGGTTCGAAAACATGGAGGTGGTTGTTTCTTTTGTATGTGTCTCAAATCTGTTATGCGTTTTTCCACAAAAAAAATGAACTGAAAATCTTTTTCTATGCAAGACTTGTAAAGAATTCTGAGAGTGTATACTCTATTTATATAAAGCTAATAAAAATTTGTTAGTTCTTGGCATCAGTTAAGTGAGTATTATTACTCAAGTGTCTTACGATGTTGTGGACCTGTTCAGCAACGTCTTCTGAATCAGGTCCCAAAAAACGAAAGGCTAAACATTTCAGTGGCTGGCAGGTCTTTGTCAGAGATTTTGTCCCTAGCGCTCCGGCTTTCTTGATGAATGGTGAACCTGAAATCGTCAAGAATTTTCTACTGAAAACCCTGCGGCTCCAATCATGGGAGAAAAAGGTAGACCAATTCACTTAGGAGCAGGGGTGATGCCAGCAAGCTTTAAAGTGCTTCATGACCCCGTTAAGAACTACGAAACTATAATTGCAGATTTTGGGGAATGTGCTATTGGTCGAGTGGCTCCTATTGATTTGGGTTTTTGGTGGAATATTCTGCTGTGTGCATATACTAAGTCTACGGGGGACACTTCTTTGGTTGAATTGCCCAAATGCCAAAGGGGCATTAGACTTATCTTGACTTTATGTCTTTCAGAAGCCTTCGATACATTCCCAACCTTATTGTGTGCTGATGGATGTTGTATGATTGATCGTAGAATGGTAAGTCTCATGCAATCTCTCATCTTTTCCTGATAAGCTTTATTCAATCTTTGAAGTTATTTTTTCGTGCTACTCAATGTAGCAAATCTGAGTTTACTAGGACTTTGGTGGAACAATTTGTTTGACATATTTGAACTTATTCTTTATCTAGGGTGTTTATGAGTATCCAATTGAGATACAAGCACTGTTCTTTATGGCCTTGAGATGTGCTTTATATCTACTTAAGAATGATGATGAGGGCAAGGAGTGTGCGGATAGAATTTCTAAACGCCTACATGCTCTAAGCTATCACATGCGAAGTTTTTTTTGGCTCGACATTAAACAGCTTAATGACATATATCGTTACAAGACAGAGGAGTATTCACATACTGCAGTGAACAAATTCAACGTAATGCCTGATTCCCTCCCTGATTGGGTGTTTGATTTTATGCCAACTCGTGGTGGTTATTTTATCGGTAATGTAAGTCCTGCAAGGATGGATTTCCGTTGGTTTTGCTTGAGTAATTGCATTGCAATTTTATCGTCTTTGGCAACTCCAGAGCAAGCTTCAGCCATAATGGATCTTATTGAATCACGTTGGGAAGAGCTCGTAGGAGAAATGCCACTCAAGATTTGTTATCCAGCCATGGAAAGTCATGAATGAAGAATAGTAATAGGTTGTGATCCGAAGAATACTGGCTGAAGTTACCATAACGGTGGTTCTTGGCCAGGTGAGTAACTGCCTAGCAATTTTTCCTTGTTGTCTCTTTTGTCGAGGGCCAAATTATGGTGTACATTAGTTGCGCGTGAATTCTTTAAATATTTTAATATATTTGTTGGCTCTTAATTGTTCAATAAACTCCAGCTGTTTTGGTTACTCATTTTGACGGTAAATTACTTTTTCTTAAAAGCGAGAAAAAATTAATACTTCCAAACATGTTTGTAGACAAAATGTTAGTTTGAAGTAACTTCATTTATTAAAACTTAGCCAAACGTTATAGCTGTTGCCTCTTGATTGTGTTTTTGTAGTCCTTTTGTGGCTCCTGACTGCAGCCTGCATCAAGTCCGGACGACCCCAATTAGCGAGACGTGCTACTGAACTTGCTGAAGCCCGTTTGTTGAAAGATCATTGGCCAGAATATTACGATGGAAAGCTTGGACGATATATCGGGAAGCAGGCACGTAAGAACCAGACATGGTCTATTTTCATTCGGCATGAACACTTCCAGAATAAATACATTTTATTCAATATTTCATTGTGTTCATTCATACAATTTACAAATCACAAATACAATTTTGAAGAGACATTTGATGCGCTTTTACTCCCGCCATTGTTAAATTCATCCTGTACAGCAACAATAGAACTGTGACTCTCCCAATTTTGGCATTCAAGAGGCCTGGAATTTCACCAATTGTTCCAAAACCTATCACATTCATCTTGTTCTATAACAGTCCAACACTGCGAACCATAAAGCATAACACGTCTAATCGTCTAATCTTTGTTTTATAGAACATTCCCTTTAACCCTATAGGAATCTTCATATTACACAGAATTCTTGTCACGCTTCTCTATTTCATCCAACACTCTAATCCTACGCATCACAACCTTTTCAGTTCTTCCTTGTTAATAATTGAACCTAAATACCAAATTCAATTACTCTTTCGGGCGATCATTTATAGTAACACCATTACTATTTTTATTCCTACTACAACTAAATGAGCATTGCGTGTTTTTTGCCTTAGTTCTATTCAACCTAAAACCTTCAAATTCTTAAGTACTCCTAAGTTCTAACTTATAATCTACCCCTTTGTTTTATCCCTGTTTTGACTCATCAATTAAAGCTATATCATCAACGTATGAGACACACCAAGAAACCTCAACTTGAATTGGGATGCTTATAATATTATTAGTAACAATGTTATAATTAAAAGTTATAAAAAATAAAATATGTTGATTTTTTTCATTGAAAAAAAAATTAGAAATGTAAAAGCTCGCCTTAAAAAAAAAAAAAATTTTTTTTTCGTGAACAGTAACTTTTTCGAGTTACTATTTAACTCGAAAAAGTTTGTCGAGTTACAATTTTGGAGAGACATTTGATGCGTTTTTACTCCCGCCATTGTTAGATTCATCCTGTACAGCAACAATAGAACTGTGACTCTCCCAATTTTGACATTCAAGAGGCCTGGAATTTTATTATTTGTATAAATATTCGTACTAAAATTTAGATAATATCAATTTTTTATAACTTAATGGATATACTTCATTTATCAAATAACTCGACAATCCCAAATATGAAATTGTCAAATTTATCAAATCTCATATGAAAATAGACAAATACCAAAAAATTTAATATACCAACTAATGTAAATAAATAAAAAATACAAATATAACAAAAACTTTGCAACTTAACACATTCTCGAGTAACTCGATAAATTCATATTTCAGTTTGTCGAGTTACTCGATCTATTGAGTTTATCGAGTTACTTGAAAACTTATCATCGACAGAAATATTATTTTTTTTAATTAAACATACATAAGTCATAAAAATGAATTTTTAATATACGTTCTTCACAACAGCAATCAACCACAAAATTTTATTATTCTTTCTTAATTTATCAGGCTAAAATAAGACTTACATTTAACTATTTTAAGTACAATCAAGAGTACCCCATTAACTACAACATAGATAAAAGGTACTACCTTAATTCGAACAATTGTCTATCTTGCATTGTACATATATATTCTTTTTTTCACTTTATTATTTCATATTATATCCTATCAATAAACTATTCTCAATATACAATTTTTTCCTACACATTTCACTGACGTGCAACGCACGGCCTTAAAACTAGTATATATATATATATATATATATATATATATATATATATATACCTTTATTACTTTTCTTTTTTATTTACTAAACAAAGAAGACCCAAAATGAATAACTTATAATTTTACCATACACTACAAAATATAAAATAATTTAAAAATTACTATCTACTTTTTTTATTCTAAAAATATTGTTTTTTTATTTTTGTAACACTTGTTGTTATATTTGTTATGTTTGTTAATAACAAATGTAACACATTTATTGTAACTAAAATAACAAATGTAACAAAAAATGTTATAAAAATTGAAAATAGTATTTTTAAAATAAAAAAGTAAGACAATATTTTAAGAAATATTTTATTTATTATGGTTATTTGTGAAAAGTCCCATAACCTAAACAAAGATAAATAATCTAAACAAAGAAGGCCCAAAAAAGGATTCATATTCATCTTCTTCTGCATCGGACTTCATTTCTTCTGGTATGTGAAATTCAAATCACGATTCACGCACGGCAGGCGACAGCAAAAATCATATCGTTTGAGTTCTTTTTTCGAATCGAATGGTCGAATTGCCATAAAAAACATTATATTCTCAAAAAATTGGGTTCAGTAATTATAGTTTGAGAAAAATATTCAGGGGCCCCTCACTCGAGAGGGTTCCCCCTCACCTTCTCCTGTTATAGGACCCCCCCAACTTAAAATTCCTAGTTCCGCCACTGAATACATCTGAATGTTCATTTGTAGTTTTTTATATTTAACATATGTATATTTTTAAATATTTACCAACAATTAACCGGTGGAATTTCAAAGAAGCTATATCATTGGAAGCTCGTCGCTACATGCTTTAATTTATTTACTATATCATTTTTACAATATTTCATCGAAAAATTGTTAGTAATCCGTTGCTATTGGCGATAGAATGTGTCCATCGGTAAAATCTGCCTCTATAGGAGCAAATTCTAGTAATGCGAGAGATGATAAGGAAAAGCAAAAAGTTGGGCCTCGAGGTAAGGTCTAATCTAACAAGTGGTCGTTCAGGCCGGAATATGAGGGCAGAAGATTTTTCACTCCATTGAACACATCTCAAGCCTGCGTGTTGATAGAAATTCGTGATATGAGAGAGCTTGAGTGGCCACAAATAATGACCGCACCACTGAGTAAGAGAGACGAGAAAGTTTTGCCACTTTCAAAGAGACCACGTACATGATACCGAAAATTGCTTTGAACTGAATGAGGAGCTCGAGCGATTGTTGAAAATGGATTTTCTAGCTAAGTATGTAAAAGATGATTGTGGAAAAGAAAGAGTAGACGAATAGCCAACAAAGCCTCGATCTCGGATGGGAGTTATAAATGTTATTTCAAGAGGGACAAGAGCTGGAGGGTATTCGAATTTAGATAGGAAAAATTGTGATTGCTCGAGCGGTGTACGCTCCAACCAAAAGAAAACAAGATTCAGCAATGATGTAACATTCCTTGAATAAGATATGATAGGGGTGGCATACCCACACGATGATTTCTTACTAATCACAAGTAATAACGCTGATTTTGATGTCGAAAGAGTGTTGATAGACAATGGCAGTACAACAGACGTTCTAAACTGGGGCACCCTATTAGGCTTGAATGTGCATCTTGAAAAGTTGCAACCGGCCAATACTCCACTACAGGGTTTCGGAGAAGCATAAGTGATTCTCGAATGAACTATAGAGCTGCTAGTCACCTTGGGCAATAGTATCAACTTACCACCGGTTGCTAAAGTTTTCAACTAGCTAGAGAGTAGATCAGTATGTATCCAGAAGGTATTATGTAGACAGCATATAAATTTGAAAGGTCCAGCCCTTAATGATGCTCAACATTGAACAAAGGCATACCCAAAAGATTTCAACCTGCTACCGAGGATTGACTACCTGGTAGACGCAAAATCTGATCATGAAAGACTAAGATTTTTAGATGTTTTTCAGGATATCATCAAATCTCCATGGCTGAGTCAGACTAAGAAAAAACATCATTCACCATTGACTTCAGATCATACTGCTATACAACCATGCCTTTTAGATTGAAAAATACTGGACCAACATATAAGAGAATGGTAAATAAGATGTTCTGAGGGCTCATCAGGAAAGTGATTGAAGCCTATATTGACGACATGGTAGTCAAAAGTGCTCGGTCGATGGATCACGTACCGACCTACAAAAAGTGTTTGACGTTTCACAACAAAATAAGCTAAAGTTCAATCTTGAAAAGTGTCTTTGGAGCTGCAGGAGGTAAATTCCCAGGGATCATGATCACACAAAGAGGAATTGAAGCCAACCATGACAAGATCCAAGCGATCCTTGAAATGAAGAGTCCTATTAGTCAAAAAGAGGTGCAAAGGCTGACCGGGCGAGTAACCGCATTGAATCAATTTATGAGCAGAGCAGTTGATAAGTTACCATTTTTTAAAAGTAGTGGAGAGACTCAACCAACTTCCAATGGACCAAAAATGTGAGAGTCACTAGAAATGCTAAAACAGTCATTGCACCGACCTCCAGTTTTAACTTGTCCGAATCAAAGAGACATACTTGGTTTGTACCTAGAAGTCTCAGAATGCGTCTTTAGAACGGTGTTAGTGAAGGACTTTTCAAAAGCTCAGAAGCTGATATATTATGTTAGTCAGGTGCGAAGAGGGGCAAAGACATGATACTAGGGCCAGAGCAATTGGTATTACCAGTCATAAAACTAAGGCTCTACTTTTAGACCCAAAAGTCATGACTGATTATCCTCTAAAATAGATTATCCATCGACCATAAGCTTTAAGGAGACTTTTGAAGTGGGCCATGGAACTCACTAATTTCAACATAGAATTTAAACCAATGACAGCTATAAAAGCCCATGCATTAGTTGATTTCATTATAGATCTCACCACCTCCTCTAGACCAAGGAAAGAATAAGTGGTAGGATGGAGAATATATGTAGATGGGTCATTAAACAAGGGTGGGCATTATTATAATAAGCTTGGACTTGAAGGAGTTGGAATACTCCATCCACTTTGGATTTTCAGGTACCAACAACGACGCGAGTAAGAAGCTGTAATCATAGGGCTAAACCTCACAGAAAGACTGGACTTGTCATTAGTGGAGATGCGGGAGTACGAGGCGAAAGATGATAAGATGGCAACTTACCTAATAAACGTGAGAGATTTGCATAGGCAATTTGGAAACTTTATTTTTTCCAAGGTCCTCCAAAAGAACAATGCAGGAGCTAATACACTGTCCAAATTGGCATATGCAAATCCAAAACATCTATCCTCAACGGCTAATGTGTAAGTACTATGCTAGTCAAGCATTGTGAGCACAATCGAGATCAAAGAAATCAGACATCAACCCAGTTGGATAGCCCCAATAGTAGACTACCTGACGAGTGATAAGCTACCTCAAAATCCTATTGATGCAAAAAAGCCTAACAGTTAGAGTAGCCATGTTCACTGTCATAGATTGAAAGTTGTACAAACTCGATTTTTCAGCGCCCCACATGAAATGCCTTTTCCCGACAGAGGCCCAAGAGGTGTTGTCGAAAATACACAATGGCATATATGGCAACCACTTGGGAGCCTATGCGATGGCTTTTAAAGTATTGAGACAATGATATTACTGGCCGACTATGAAAGATGATGCCATGAATTTGGTTAGAAAGTGTGATGCCTTTCAGCAACATGGTAACTTGATACACGTCCCAGTCGAATCTATAATATTTAGGATTTGCCCTTTCTTCCAGTGGGGAATGGACATCTTAGAACCCTTGCCTACATCCAAAGGAAAGAGAATATTTCTCTTAGTGGCTATAGACTATTTGACAAAATTAGTAGAGACAGAATCACTAGCATCCATCACCAAAGCCAGAATTCAAAGCTTTGTGTGCAAATATATTATTTATAGAATTGGGATACTCCGAGTGATTGTAACTGACAATGGTAGATAATTCGACAATCATGGTTTCTAAGCTTTCTGTAAAATCTATCACGTAGAGCACAAGCTCACCTCGATGGCACACCCCAAGCTAACACACAAGTGGAAGTGACGAACCGAACAATCCTATGGGGCTTGAAATCCATGTTAGAAAAAGAAAAGGGTTTGTAGGTTGAGGAGCTGCCTAATATACTGTGGGCCTATCACACAACCCTAGGGGACCAACAATAGAAACTCTCTTTAACCTATCTTTCAGAACGGATGTTGTTGTACTTGTAGAAATCTTGAGCACAACTGGTACAATAACAAGCCGATAAATCGACCCACTGCTATTTGAGCTGAGCTCGACCTACTAGTGGGGATAAGGGAAAATACAGTCGTGATAACAACTTCATACAATTAAAAGGATGCAAAGTACTTCAATTGACAATTGGTAGAACACCATCCTACCAAGCTAGATGCAAATTGGAAAGGGCTGCATGAGGTCATTAGGAGCGTCAGAAAATGAGCCTATAGCTTGAAGGACCTGAGAGAAAACCATTAGGCAAACTGTAGAATATCGAACATCTCAAAATGTACTATCAGTAGCGTCCATCCCAGAGCAGTCTTTTACCTTTTCTTCTCATTATAATAAAGTCATTGTGATTGTTTCTTTCATCCATTTCATCATTTTGTAAGATCGTTCTACATTTTTAGATAAAAAAAAAAGTAGGGATAGTGGCAAGTGATGAGTGTACTAAGGAAAGGCCAACATAGTTTGGATGTCCCAGTGCATTTACTGAGTCGTGTATCTCAATGATCGTTAGAACATTGCATTGCTTAAAACACTACGTTAGCCAAAATGAATTAAATCGCACGCAATGACGAGTTGTAGGCAAACAAAACCACTATTTGGTTAACGCATTCAATTTCCCACGATGACGAGCAATAGGTGACTAGAATTATCGACTAAATAATCAACCATTATGGACAAAAAGATAGTCGGCCAAAATAGTCGACCCAAGCTATCGACCAAAAAAGATTGACCACAATGGTTGACCAAATCGATCGACTACTTGGTCGACTAAGCAGTCTACCGCTTACTATAGTCAACCAAAATAGTCGATTACTTGGTTGACCAAAGTGGTCGACCACCGCGATCGACCAGGGCAGCGGTGGTTTGCAAGGGTCGACCCTAGATATTCGACCACCTTGGCCGAATAGCATAGTGGACCTACGTGATCAACCTGAAGGATCAACTTGAAAATGAAGTTGGACCTTACAAGACTTTGGGTACGATTACAAATTTTTAAATCAAGCAAGTGGATGCAATCGCAAGTTTTTCAAATCAAGACAATAGATGATAACTAAGAAAGTTCAAAAAATTTTAAACAAACATTGTTTTTATGCCCACATCACGGGCCAAGAAAGTTCTAAAGACTATTATAATAAACATTGTTTTTATACCCACATCCCGGGCCAATGAAGATCACAATTTTTTAGAAAGGAGAAACTAAACAACATGCATCAGGCTCAAGGATCGCTTACATTGCCCCCTGGATGTATCCTTCTGACGACCCTTAGAAGTAGTCTTCTTGAGGACTTGCTCAACTCCTCGCTATCTAGCTAAGAAATGTTCAAGCCCTTGGGAATTGAGTGAATGATGTTCCTCAGACAACCACGTTTTGGTAAGACTTACAGAAGCCTTCATCGAATCTGTGCCATACATTTGCATGGAGTTGGTGCACTCTAAAGAGGCCTTGTAGTGGATGACAAATTCTTCTTGACCATGAGCCTGAGTAGAACAGAGTATGTCGATCTCATCCTTCTACGCCTCGGCATTAATCTCAACAGATATTGCCTGATCACCCTCTTTTTTTTCAAGTCAACTATATGTGTTCTTCTCTATATCCTCAAGATCCATATGAGCCATTTGGCTTTCTAGCTTTTCGTTTGCTCGAGTTAAAAAGTCTTGCATAGTGATCATTTGACAAAAAAGTTCCAAAGTTAAAATCACCTATAAAAATGATAAACAATAAAAGAAGAAAGAGTGACCGTTACTATTAAAACAAATATATTTACTTACCATATTCCATATATTTACCTTATTAGTAGAATTGTATATAGGAAAATATATGTATGCAATATTCCTATTTTAGGTAGGATCCTTTCCTTATTAGTATATATATGCATTGTACTCTTACTCAATTATTCATTCAATTGAATCAATACAGAGAATTATATTTCTCCACACATATTCTCTTTTATATTTCTTCATCTCTTTTATATTTCTACATGGTATCAGAGCGACGATTCTGAGCGACGATGCTTCGCACAAATGATGATAGAAAAATCATAGAAGCGACGATTGCCCAATCGGTTCTCATGGCTATACAGCAATCCGATCATCCGGGCTTAATCCCCGTTTCTAAACTACTTAATGAGAAAATCAAAGCACCAGGACAACATTCAATCAATTGGAGATCGAACCGGAAAAGTGAAGATCGGCCTAACCGGTCGACCGTTTCATCTTATCGGTTGACCGTTTCGACGGAAACTGGACAGCGACAATGCACCTACTGTATGATGACTGGCCACATTGTTGATACCTGCTATTTCGTACATGGCTTCCCTCTATGGCACAAGTTTCATGGGAAGGACGTGAAGCCACGAAACAAACGCTTCACAAACACTGTTGCTGCTTCTGCACTTAACCCAGAGGAAGGAAGAACGCTCACAGCCAAGGAATACGAGCAGATCATGACACTTTTAAACAACAAGACGGGTAATGATAAGTCTTATGTTAACACACCAGGTATCAATTCTTCTACTACTTCTTTGAGAAATTCATGGATTATTGATAGCGGGGCCACTGACCATGTGACGAAGGATGAGATCGTTGAGAATACATCTATGCCAAAGCACAAAACTGTTCAATTACCGGATGGGGGTCATGCTCTTATTAAATCTATTGGTGCAGTTAACTTGGGAAATAATATGACTATTGATAATGTGCTTCATGTTCCCAACTTCAAAGTTAATCTATTATCTATCAGTAAACTTACTAGAGGATTAGGTTGCTATGTGATATTTTACCCTGATTTTTGTGTCATGAAGGATTTGACTACGAAGAAGACGATTGTCTTGGGAAGGCAGAGTAACGGCCTATATTACCTTTCACAAAAACCACAAATACATCATACTACTAGTGAGTCAACCAACCTATGGCATAGACGTCTTGGTCACCTTTCCGCATCACCTCTTCAATTCCTAGCACAAAGTATTTCGGATATTAGTTTTGATTCCCACGATATTTGTGATGTTTGTCATTTGGCTAAACAATCTAGACTACCCTTTAAGGTTAGTCAAATTTCTAGCAATAAACCATTTGATATGATTCATTGTGATATTTGGGGACCCCATAAGATTTATTCTTATTCTGGTGCTAGATATTTTCTTACAATTGTTGATGACTTTTCTCGTTATACTTGGGTACACCTCATGCGTCACAAGTCTGAAACTCAAAGCATAATTAAGAATTTCTTTGCTTGGGTTAAAACACAACACAGTCTGACTATAAAAGCCTTAAGATCTGATAATGGCCAAGAGTTTTTATCCTTACAAGCATTTTTAGATCAAAATGGCACCAATTTTCATAGGTCATGTCCTTATACCCCTCAACAAAATGGAGTGGTAGAGAGAAAACACCGTCACCTCCTTAATGTAGCCCGTGCCATCAGATTTCAAGCTAACCTTCCATTAAAATTTTGGGGGGAACATATCAAAACGGCTTGTTATCTTATCAACCGTATACCTTCTCCATTGCTTTCACACAAATCACCATATGAAAGATTACACAAGAAATTACCACCTTATTCCCATTTGCGTGTCTATGGTTGCCTATGTTTTACCACCAACCTTAAGCCCAGCCATAAATTTGACACACGAGCCAGACGGTGTGTGTTTCTTGGATACTCCTCAGGACAAAAAGGATACACCTTATATGACCTTACCGACAGAAAATTAATAATATCCCGAGACGTCGTATTCCATGAAACCATATTTCCATACGCCTCCCAACAAAATGATGAAACCAATTCCATCCCATTACCACAATCTATGCCTCTGGATGTTGACATACCACATTTACCTTACCCTGATGACCATCATATAGCAGAAACAGATTCCTTGCCTGCAGGTCCCACATACTGTTCAAACGGTCGACCTACCGGTCGACCGGTTCCATCATCCGTTTCAACAGAGAGTTCACCCAGTCGACCGTCTGGTCAGCCGGTTCCCTCATCCGTTTCAACAGAGAGTTCACCCGGTCGACCGTCTGGTCAGCCGGTTCCTTCATCCGTTTCTACAGAGAGCTCAGACGGTCGATCGTCTCCACATTCCGGTCGACCGGTTGAGTACTTTTCCCCACCTTCACCTGGCAGACAGCCAAACCAACCTCCTGTCATACCCAATGACCAACTTCGACGATCCACAAGATCAATTCAAACCCCAATTCACCTGAAAGATTACTATATCAATCATGCTCTGCCTACTCAAACCGGGTCTCTTCCGGTCAAGTCCAGCACTCGACATCCTATATCAAGGTATGTATCATATAGCAATCTTTCTTCTGTTCATCGTGCCCTTACATACAATATTTCTCATATTGTTGAGCCAGCAACATTTGAGGCAGCTTGTCAGGATCCCAAGTGGGTAGCTGCTATGAATGATGAAATCCGTGCCTTGGAAGAAAACAACACTTGGTCCCTTGTCCCACTTCCTCCGGGTTCTCGTCCTATTGGTTGTAAGTGGGTGTTTAAAGTCAAATTTAATTCTGACGGTACTGTTGAACGTTACAAAGCACGGCTGGTGGCAAAGGGGTTTACACAACGAGAAGGGATTGATTATAATGAAACTTTCGCTCCGGTTGCAAAGTTAACAACAGTCAGATGCTTACTCGCTGTCGCCTCTATTCGCAACTGGACGCTTCATCAGATGGATGTCCACAATGCCTTTCTTCACGGTGCCCTTGATGAAGAAGTCTATATGACTCCTCCGCCTGGATTTCGTCGACAGGGGGAGACACCAGTTGTATGTCGACTTCATAAATCTCTATATGGATTGAAACAGGCATCTCGTTCTTGGTTTCAAAAATTTGTATCTGCTATTATTCAGTTTGGGTTCAAACAGTCACATGCAGATTATTCACTCTTTACCAAGACCAGTGGTGATTCATTTACAGCTGTTTTATTATATGTGGATGATATGATTGTCACAGGAAACGATAAAGAAGCGATTTCTTCCACGAAGACGTTTCTTGCATCTCAATTCAAGTTGAAGGACCTTGGCACACTAAAATACTTTCTTGGAGTAGAAATTGCTCGCTCGAGATCAGGGATCTCGATAAACCAAAGAAAGTATACTCTTGACATTCTTCAAGAGGCCGGATTACTTAGAGCAAAACCTGCAGCATTTCCCATGGAGCAGTCATCAAAATTTAATTCGACAGATGGACAATTGTTGAAAGATCCCACATATTATCGACGGTTGGTAGGGAAGCTCATTTATCTCACCATCACTAGACCAGAAATCTCATATTCGGTCAATACACTCAGTCAGTTCATGCAGGCACCTAGACAACCCCACCTTGATGCAGTTCACCGATTGCTCCGATACTTGAAAGGAGCACCGGGCCGAGGATTATATTTCCCATCAAATGGAAAATTGCAGCTAGCGGGATTTTGTGATGCAGATTGGGCTGGAGATATTACTACACGACGGTCAGTTACGGGATATTGTGTATTTTTGGGAAATGCACTTATATCATGGAGAAGTAAGAAGCAAACAACTGTGTCCAAATCTTCAGCAGAAGCAGAATATAGGGCAATGGCTTCCATTACTTGTGAGCTTACATGGTTGAGGCAGTTGCTGACAGATTTATGTGTGGATCACCCACAAGCAGCAACTTTATATTGTGACAATCAAGCAGCAATACATATTGCAGCTAATCCAGTTTATCATGAGAGGACAAAGCACATTGAAATAGATTGTCATATTGTTCGTGAACGAATCATCAAGGGAGAGATCAAGACTGCCTATGTTCCAAGCAGCAATCAGATTGCAGATTTATTTACTAAAGCACTAGGCAAGGAGACATTTCACAGTTTCACTCGCAAGTTGGGCACTTTTGACATACATGCTCCAACTTGAGGGGGAGTATTAAAACAAATATATTTACTTACCATATTCCATATATTTACCTTATTAGTAGAATTGTATATAGGAAAATATATGTATGCAATATTCCTATTTTAGGTAGGAACCTTTCCTTATTAGTATATATATGCATTGTACTCTTACTCAATTATTCATTCAATTGAATCAATACAGAGAATTATATTTCTCCACACATATTCTCTTTTATATTTCTTCATCTCTTTTATATTTCTACAGTTACCCTTCTAGTGTAAACTACCAGAGTCTTATTGACTACTAAAACCTTCATCCTGGAAGAAGAAAGCATCATATTTGTACAAACTATAGTATTTGGGAATGTCAAGAGAAGCTACCTCTCTAGACAGAGACCTATCAATTTGTGTATTCATAGAAGAAGATCTAATGTGATTCAACCGACCTCTAAAGCGTCTAGCACAGTTGACCAAACAACCAACCCAAAGCAGTCGGTCAACTGGCTAGTGACTTTTGAAGACGGTCTATAGCAAAAGAAAATAAATCCATCAAGCACTCCTAAAATACCAGCAAATCCTTACACAAGAAGGAATTCTATAGATGTAGCTTGCTAGTATAATAAGTATAATCAGCTAAAATTCACCGCAAAAACCAATTGACCTGATTAGAAGAAAGATACACAATCACCAACAAAAATTGCAAAAGGATTTCAAGAACAAAAGCAGTTACACAACCTCCTTAGACATTCAATGAAACCTTCAATCCAAACACAGCAAAATACAAAACAGTGAGGAAAAATGAATCAGTTCAGAAGCAAGCAGTCTCTTTAACCCATATAAAAAATGAAAAGTATTAACAGTTAAGCCAAATACATGGAATATTCTGTTCAAAATCCATGGAATACTCTGTTCGAAATACATGGAATATATACATTGGAAAATTGAATTAAAACAAATACATGGAATACTCCGTTCGAAATCCTTCTTTCGTGAACTAAACTTTGTTTGCAATAAATATTAAATGTGTTGAATACTTTTTTTAATTAAGATAATATTCCACAAATTACGAATTTTTAAATGGGTTAATTTCACCAACGGTCCTTGAAGTTACCTTCAAATTACAAAATGGTCACTGAAGTTCAAAAGTTTCAGTGACCAAAGTTAGAAATCCTTTCACTAATGGTCACTTCATTAAATTTCTAATTTAAAATAGTGATGTGGCATGATGATGTGGCATTTGTTTATTGTATAGTAATATATGTAATTTATATAGTATTCACTTTAGTCCCTATATTTTAATTAAGTCCTTCAAAAATTGTATCTTAGGTCCTTAATCTTTTACATCTTTACAATTAGGTCCCCAAACTTTCAATTATCTTTCAATTAAGTCCTTCAAAAATTGCATCTTAGGTCTTTCAATTTTTTATATCTTTACACTTTGGACCCCAAATTTTAATTATCTTTCAATTAAGTCCTCTAAAAAATTGCATCTTAGGTCCTTCAACTTTATACATCTTCAAACTTTGGTCTCCCCAAATCCTTATTTTAGTGGCCAAAATAAGTACAATTTTAGTGCTCAAAATAAGTGTACTTTCAATTAAATCCTCGACTTTATACTCGAATATTCACTTAAGCGAACAAAATAATATAATTAAATAACAAACTATTTAGTGGTCAAAATAAGTATAAAATTTGTACTTATCACTTAGAGTTAACCACTAAAAGTAGATATTTTAGTGGTCAGACCCTATAATATTAATTTGTTCGTTTAGGTAAAATTCCGAGTGTAAAGTTAAGAATTTAATTGAAAGTGCGCTTATTTTGACCACTAAAATTATACTTATTTTGACCACTAAAATCAAAGATTTGGGGGACAAAAGTTTGAAGATGTATAAAGTTGAAGAACCTAAGATGCAATTTTTTAGAGGACTTAACTGAAAGATAATTAAAAATTTGGGGACCAAAGTGTAAAGATGTAAAAAGTTGAAGGACCTAAGATGCAATTTTTGGAGGACTTAGCAATTTTTGGAGGACTTAATTAAAAGATAATTGAAAATTTGGAGACCAAATTGTAAAGATGTAAAAGATTAAGGACCTAAGATGCAATTTTTGAAGGACTTAATTAAAACATAGGGACTAAAGTGAATATTATATAAAGTACATGGACTACTATACAATAAATAAATACCACATCATCATGCCACATCACTATTTTAAATTAGAAATTTAATGAAGTGACCATTAGTGAAAGGATTTCTAACTTCAGTGACCACCACTGAAACTTTTGAACTTCAATGACCATTTTGTAATTTGAAGGCAACTTCAGTGACCGTTGGTGAAATTAACTCATTTTTAAATACACATAATGGTTCAATTCATGTTATTCCTTAATGGTATAATTCAATTTCTTTGTAACTTGTAAGTATCAAACGTGGATAAATGATAAAAACAAGTTAAAAAATCGGGAAAGCCAACCTTAATTGAGTGCTTGGCCTCAGAGTGAGAGTTCTTGCTTCATTCTTTTGGTTCTAGGTCTTCTGGCGAGAACAGAGACAAGAGGAAGGCGAGAGAGAGGCAACAAGGGGGAGGGAAATCTGATTAAGGGCAAATATGTTTGATTTTTATTTTATTTGTTTTACTTTTTTGAGGGGTGTTTTCATAAATAAGCCACTTTTTAAAAATAATTTGAAAAAGCCATTTTTGTTTCATTTATTTTAAAAATACTATTTTTTTTAAAAACTATTACTTTAATTTATTATATTAAATAATATGTGGTAACTGAATATGTAAATTTGCAGCTTGAGTTCTTGATTATTTTCATGGTAAGTCCTTCATCTTTATAATATCTCCACTTTAGTCCATGTATTTCCTCTTTCATTTTAATTTTGTCCTCTTTATTTGCAACCCCTTCCTTCAACTTTTAGATTTTTGCAAGTTGATTCCTATATTTATACTTTTATGTCAATTTAGTTCTTTATAGTATCATTATTTGATACAGATGTTACAAATGAAACTGTGTATCAATGTTTAATACAAAAGTTACAAATAATATTTTGTAACAATTTGTGTTACAAATTGAGATGTAAAATATCAGTGATACACAATATCAACTTATGTAACATGTGATGTGTAAAGTAACATAATATAATCTGTAACATATTCAGCGATACAATATCTCATTTGTAACATCTGTATCAGACAGTGATATACAATATCGTTTGTAATATCTGTATCAGATCGAGATACTAAAAAGAAACTGTTACTACTGTTACAACTGCAAAACCAACTCTAAACTTCAACAAGTTCGTATTAATAAACACATTGGACTCTAAAAACATATTGATATTGTGTAACATCAGTATGATATAGATATGTAACACAATTCCAAATTTAACAAATAAAATTATTGATTTCATCATTTATAACATATGTAGCATCAATGATACAGAATACCAATTCATGTAACATGTGTTATATAAAATAACATAATATAATCTGTAACATATTTAGTAATACAAAATATCATTTGTAACATCTGTATTAAACATTGATACACAATATCATTTGTAACATTTGTATCAAATACTGATATTATAAAGGACTAAAATGACATAAAAGTATAAATATGGGGACTAACTTGCAAAAATTCAATAGTTGAAGGACTTGGACTGTAAATAAAAGAGGACAAAATTGAAATGAAAGAGAAATTACAGAGACTAAAGTGAAGATATTATAAAGATGAATGACTTACCATGAAAATAATCATGGACTCAATAAGTAAATTTGGGTCAAAATTCATCACAATTCACGTGGTCTTTTGAGGTATTGATTTTATTTTAATTTATTATTTTATTAATTAGTATAAATTTAAGAATATAGTATTTATAAAATAAATTAGTTAAGTTGTTAGATTTAGAATTATTTTAAGATTGTAAGTAGTGGGTGTAATATTTAATTTAATCGGTTGGATTGGGTCGAGTTGTTGATATGTTACCCATAACTCGACCCAATTTTGGAAACCGACCCATTTACGTTTCTTTCTTTTTCTTTTTTTTTTTTTTGAAGAGACTTTATTTTATTTTTTCAACTAAAAAATTATAATACTAAAATTATAAAATATGAATTGATTTGTAAAATTAAAAGGGATAAAATTTTAAAATCTTTTTGGAATGTGCCTATTTTCAAATTAGCAAATGGGCTTCAATTTATAAATTTGAATTGATTTATTGAAATATAAATTAATTTAACTTAAAAGTTTGTTTCACGTATTATTCAGAATAAAAATAATTATTTAAAAATAAGATGATGGTAATTAATCTGATTCAAGACTATATAGTTAAATTAGTTAAGATATCAATTTTATAAGTCAATCTCCATAGCTATTCAGATGAATGTTGGGGATAGGAATGGTTCGGTTCCAAAGTGATATGAATTGAATGGAGTAGCAATGAGTATATTTAAAATGGAACTTTTAGTTCTATCTCTAAGTATGGGATCGATACGAAACTAAAGAGCTAGTTCCGGTTCAGTCTAATTTAGTTCTTTTAGTTCGAGTTTTCGAATTCAATAACCCATACAAAAGGAGTGTCCAACTATAAATTCTTAATAAAAGGTTCCTTCAATCCAATTCGATTACACTTGTGAAATTTAGAAAATCTATTTGTCTGATTTTGTAAATACACTATTCATCTGCATGTCATTCGTCAATATTATCACTTAAAGAGAAAATAAGATGCATTTTTCTTCTCCTTTGACCATCCCTTTTTCGTGTAATCCTTCATAATCGAGACATGATAGTTTAATTGATATCTCATGCTAATGATCACCGACCTCATCCCGTTTGAAAACTGTGGCAAGGACGGGGCCAAATAATAATTTTTTTTATTTTATGTTTTTTAATTTAAATTGATTAAAAAATCAAAAATATTAAAAAATAAGTAAACAGTCTGGAATAGTATTGTAATCCTCGTCTTGTCACGAATTTGGAAAATCCCTGGTGGGACGAGAGACGGGGATGGCCACCACGACCGTGACTCGTTGTCATCCCTATCCCAAACTGATAGGGCCAAGTGAATTTGAACAGTGCTCACTAAGACAAACTAATATTTATGACGATTAATGTTCCCATGAATTGAACATGAATCTCGTAAAGGATCATTTATTGATTTCATGTTGATTGTTTCTGAATTGAATAATGCTATTCATAATCACTCACTGCCGGTGTTTGGAGGAATTTTAAAAACTTTGGAGGTGGTTGGTGGAATTTTAGATATTAGGTGCATAATTGAAATATTTATTTATGAACAATAGTAGAATATTTTTGTGACAAATGGTGTTAATTACAAAGACTAATAGGCGACGAATGTGGATGTCACGATTTGTTTTCCACCATCCCTACAAGCTAGAGCAACAAAAAATATAGGTGTCGCAAATTTTTTCCTCCATCCTAGAATTTTTAGCAACAATTATTGCCACCAAAAGTAGATCTATTGCATCACAAGAAACTTTGTTGCAAGAAATTGAAGTTTGTCGCCATAAGTTTTCCACAAAATATTTTGGCACCATGCTTCCCATCATGTTTTTGGCGACAATCTTTATTACTTGTCGCACATTTTGACATTTCACGACAACTTTTTACATCGCCTTATATTTTTTTGGTACTTGTTTTTCCACCACAATTTTTGCGACAAACTATAAAAACGTGTCACGCTAAATCACTTATTGCAACATATTTATGTATGTCGTGAACTAGAGATTTTGTTGTAGTGTTTGTAGTACATTCATGGCACATTTTGAAGAAGACATCTGATGTTATATAAAGAGAGCATTGAAATTCATGATAGTGGGGATAATGTATGGGCAATCCGCACAAATATAAGGCTAAATGGTGATGTACGTTATCTAACAATAAGATGGGGCTGATTATGTAACTGCTAAAAATGTCAATATTGGAGATAAATGCATGTTCGAGCTCATAGATGATGATGTGCCGATCTTCAACATCTACAAATATGCTCTTACAGATGGATCAATGATTCCTACTTAAATAATTTTCATATTATTTGATATCGTGAACTGTGTTGAGATCGATTCAATTTTTGAATGTACTGAATTAGACATATTAGCCATATTTAATTACTTGTCCACATGTTAGCAAGAATGGTATTTTTGTATGCATTTGTAGCAAATGTTTTACTTTCTATTAACTATGTGGAAATCCTTCATTCAATGTATGTTCCATTTGCTAATATCGATTCCCATGTGTACGCCTCATAAGTGTGATTATTGTATAACATGTTAATTTAATTAAAGAACTCATGCCCTATCACCGTGAATAACATTTTATACTCTAATTTTACATTTGATTTTACCAACTAGGTTTCAAAACCAGAAGTAGTATATTTTAAATTTTTTCAACCTGAGAAATTCTAATCATTGCGTTGCTAAATATGGCTATAGAAATTAATGTTAGGCACTCTTTCAATCAATTGTTTTTCTATTTCATTATTTATTGAATTGTCATTCACTTGTCGTGCTTTTAGTGTAAAACCATGCAGTTTTTTTGTTGTTTCATTGATTCTTACTAATTTTATAACTTGATTATGTGACAAAAGGAAGAATTTTTCTAGTTCTCTTGAAAAAAGTAAAGGTAAGTACAAATATTGATTTCATATACTATAAACTTTCTTATTGAATATGATTTGGAATATTTACCAGTAATAATACACTCTTTAATTGTTTACTTTTTGTCACTGGCTTATGCAACATCAATTTCAACAATGTGAAAACATGGACGACGACTTTCTGTCATCCTCTATAGGTATATTTCTTTTCACTCTATTTATGTCTGTATAAACACAAAACAACATGAGTGTTGTTATTTTTTTGGCACATTCCAGTGTATCGTTTGCTAAATTTTACTGTATACTCAACTCAAGCAACCCCTATTACCCCCAACGAAATCCATAATATGCTCTCTATCGGGAATAGATCCAATGCAATCTCTGAGGGCATGTGGGCTCAATAAGAAGTATAGAATATATAATGGTGATCTTGCACACGTATGATCTTATTCCTATGTATACATATTAGTCACAATTCATATTTAGTTTTGTATGTATTTCCACTAGATCATTCAATTGGTTTGATGTTTTTCCTTTTGGCAAGAACATGTTAGTTTATTTTTTGTTACGTTTTTCAAATATACTTCCACTTCTAAGTTATAGTTGTGAATGATACACGTTCAAAAAATAATCTAAAACTAATTCCAAGGATAGCCTTGCGAGCAATGACTGAAAAATATACGATGATTTCCTCCAGATGTGCATTTAAAGTGCAAATATATTTATTAAATCTGTCACAGAAAAATTTACGATTTATATATATCTGTAGTAGGAAATTCCATGAGTCTAAGATAAGCCTTAACATCTAACCATAAGATATAAATAAAAAGATGTGTGATTATATTTTCCAGCATGTCTATGGTAAAATAAGTCTTAACATTTTTTTATGGTTTAAATATGAAATTACTTATTGCAAGCATTATACAATCAAACTTAGTTACAAACATTGATGAGACAAGTGCCATATTATTCCATTACTTTGAAAATAAGAAAAAAATCAGCTACGAGCACATTTTCTCCCATGAATTAAGTTGCTTATAAATATATTCTCTCTACTTATGTAATAATAGCTTTATTTTGTGGAAAGCCTCTGTTATACTATATATCACACTTTGACCCAAGACCTTTATGCTGGTAATTAGTTCTATCCTTCCTATTTTATTTTCCTCAGTGTATGTTGATGTGTATTTTCTCCCTGGAAGGAAGCATTTCCTATTCTAATTTTACTCCATACTACCTTTATCTTTATTTACATACAATCGTTATTTCTACTACGAAAGTTATATCAATCCTCATTTTTAGAAATTAATGGCAGCCTTTCAAGGATTTGACATAGCTATGGATACAGAAACAAGAAGAACAAGGAGTACACAGAATAAGGTAACTGATTCTTGTTTCGTCAGTCTTTATCCTTTCCTCTTCTCTATTAGACACTTCGTTGTATTTTATATGCCCGTTCATAGTGCTTAAAAATTTTATTCAACCACAACTTATTCATCATATTTCATTCCTCAACCAATTACAACAACCTCTTTTCACAGACGAAAAACTGAACACCCAATTCACTAATTCGTTAAATTGCAAAGTTAGAAAGTATAGTTGTCCTACTTTGTACGATTTGGGAGATTATTGAAACCTGCCTACTTTGTGTAAAAAATTAGTAAGGGCGTGTTTGATTTTGATTAAAATCTTATTTTTTGTCAAAGTTGATAAAAGTTGATGAAATGTGTAGTGAAAAGTTGTAAAAAGTTGTGGGGTCACGAAATGAATGGTTAAAATTAATTGTTAACATTGACTTCAGTTTTTTAGCAAAATTTTAAGTGAAATCAAACAAGCTCTAAATATATATCTAGAGCTCATATGGTGGCATAAGTTTCACCACCAAGAAAGATGAACTCCTTTTTTTTTTCTTTTTTCTTTTTTGCTGCTCTTAAAAAGCACCAATTAAATACTTTTATGTAGCACGAGTTGACATTTCATTGAACTTTCATACTTATTTATCCTAATTGGTTAATCAATGTAGTACATTATTGCACATCATAAAGGCTTATTTCTAGTCAATTGACTTTTTTCCAGTAATCTATTTTTATTTGTGAATCACATAATTTCCTTCAGCTTCTTTATAAAAACTCAGCTTTGGTTAGCCTGTTTCAGGAGTTACTCTACAATTTATCATGATGAGGTAGTTGCATAATCAAATAATGATATTTTCATTTAATTGTTTTTTATTTGCTATCAAAGAAATCATACACCCATCCTAAAATCTATTTCTTGTTATTTTTCTCTATTACCAATAAGTTGTCTTCATGTATTCCTATAAATTAGTTAATTTATAAATTCTGGTAGTTGCACCATGTTTACTAGTATTTCAGAAAACATACTAGATACTGAAGACTATAAACTCATGAACATGATATGGAAATTTGATATATATGATTCATTCCAATAATGCAATTTTACAATGTGTATGAGTTAGCTAGCTTTCAATATTTTAGTTTCAAAGATTTCGAAGCTTCTGGTTGTTTCATTGAATAGACTTGGGGATTCACTTATAAATTGATTCAGTTTTTTTTCCACTGTTACCAACATTATCAAATAAGTTAACACTCGTCTCTCTATCTCTCTCCCATGCACACAAGAATAGATGCAAACACACTTATATTCTAGAACCAAGGATTGTGGATGAAATGCATTGATACTTGTTTTCTATTTGTTATCCATATGTATAAGTAGTGATTCTATATTGTAAGTGGTCTGCCATCATTTTACATTACAACTACTACTGACTTTGTTCATCATTATAAGCAAACAACAACAGCTAACATGAAGACTGTTGTAGTACTTAATGGGAAATCAATTGCAAGCAGGATTATATCCTCTGTGCTTCCTAATTGAAAGCACAAGGCAGAATGTTAGAGTTCATAGTTTTAATACAGCTTTGGTCTATTATGGATTGATTTTGTCAAACCCCACATATCCAACTATTTTTTTCTCTCTCTACCGTCATTTGACAGTTTATCTCTCTCTACCTTTGATCGATTTCCCAAACTCACTAGTTTTTCTCTCTACCTTTGATTGCTTTCCAGAATCTGTAGCTTTTTGTTCCCATTGTAGTTGTTGATCCGCGTAGATGAAATAATGTTTCCCCAAACAAACCTGGTTACTAAGCTTCTATTATCGCGTTTGGGTTAATTTTTTTAGCGACATGCATCTATTTATTTTGATTTGATTTTGGTTGTTGGACTTCGTATGTTTCGATTTTTTTTTTCTAACTTAGAGTTTTGGTCTTGCGATATGAAGGTATTTACGTCTGAATCTGATTTGGGTTAGTTTCTCCAATCACCGGCCTTTGTTTATTGTGCCTGAATATGATTTGGGTCAGTTTCTCCAAACATTTATATATATTTTTTAGGCCAATTAGTAAAACACCTTGTTTATTTATGTTTTTCCTTTTGTCCACATTTTTGTAGGTGTTAGTGTACTTGCTTAAATATGAGAGACATGAATTGGGTTTTGAGCAATCTTTGGGGTAGATATTCTGAAAATGTTTGTAATTGTGAGATACTTGATTTTCCTTTCATAGGATATTAGAAAGTTAGTATTTGGGGACTCTTGATAACTGGAACCACTAGACCCATGTATGTCATATGCAATCGATGAATGTTTTATGTGAAAAACTACATTGTAATTGATTAATCTTCCTTAGATATCGTCGTGTAAATTTTTTGAGCTAATAAGCAGTATAAATTATTAAATGTTAATTGTAATTTTCTAGTGAAGATATTGTGGCTAATTTCTATCTTGAGAAACTATATACTGGTTGAAGGTATTTTTAGGTATCTTTTACATGTGATGATTTATTGTCACATCTTTACACCTAAAGAAAGTTATAAAGTCAAAAAGCAATTTGAAGTATTGGTTAGGTTGATCACCTAGACATAGGGATCTTGGGAAAAATATGACCATTTTGTGAACGCTTGATAATTCTTATTAAGTTTAGGCTTTAGAATTGTTGCTTGAAAGTTGAAAACAGCACTAATGTGAAAACTCTACAAGCTCAATAATTCTCTTACCCCTCTTCCTATTTTGCGTAAAATCTGTAATATGAAACTCTACAGGTTCAATAGTTGACACTTTAATTGTAGTGAACTATGGAAAGTCTCCAACCATGTGGCAATTAATTTTTTCTTTCCACAAAATCTTGATCTTCCCAGCCTTATTAAAAAAAAACAAAAATTGAGGGTTTTTATGTATATCGAAGCTGACAGCCAAAACGATATTAAAGAGGTACTTATCTTGCTATTTTGCAGAATCATTATATTGTTTACGTGGTAATTATTTATATTGTATTTCTTGGACGTCTGCTGATAAAGAATCTATTAACCTTTTCATTTATGAATAAAGGCATGCAAAGGACCTTGCATTGTATAGTCAACTCAATCGTCCCCTGTTTTCTTCAACGAAATCTATCATTTGCTCTCTGGTGGAAGCAAGTCCAATGCAATCTCTAAGCACATGTGGGCCCAGTGTGGAGAATGGAAAATGTATGGGTAATTTTGCACAAGTGCGATCGTACTCCTGTGTCGAAATATTATTCATAATTCATTTTTAGTTTTGTGTGTATTTCCACTTGATAAAGTGTTGGATTTCAAGACACGTGTTACTTCATTAGTACTAATTTACAAATCAAGGGGGGCGCACTAACTTTGCTTTTGAATTTAATATTGGGTTAAATAAGAGATAAATGTAATACTTGTTAGTGTGATGTTCAGCCATTATCTAGCCATATGAATTCATAGTTTAAGACTTGCATTTTTTCATCCTACCACTTGTAATGAATAGTGTGGGAGTTCAACTATAAAGCACTTCAGCACTGTAAACTTCTAAGTATCTAAATGCGTGCTATGTTTGTTTTTATTGTCTTCTAAAGAGACTACCTATAGACTAAGAATGGTTTTTAGTCAATCTTTACTTTCTTGAAGTTTCTTTAGTTAATTGATTTGGTGAAGTTAAGGTTATTGGTTTGATTTGTGTGGAATCTTATGATTAGGTTGTACATGCTTTTCTAAACTCGTAATGACACTTTTAACATATATTATGTTCAAGTTGTAATTCTTCGCACATTTTTCTACTACACAATCTGCACAGATGTTGAAGTTGTTATATTAATATTAAGATTTTATAGTGCTTTCAATAGAAATAAGATTGTAATAATGAGTATACTATTGTTTTAACTATTATATAGGAACAATTTTTCTTAGTTCTCAGTTATTTAGTTATTACAACAAATTGATTTAAAAGTCATATTGTAAGATTATCACTGTTGCTCCATTCATCTTGCTTTCCCCATCTTTGTACAATTTTGAGAAGGTTAGAATTTGATATCTTCCCTTTCGGCAGTCTTAAGTGTCTAATTAGGCTTATAGCTCTATTTTTCTTTTGATAGTACTGACAGTTTCTGTTGATAGACCAAATGGTATGCCTCTTACATTTCATACAAAAAGTTATATAAGTAATTTATGAGTACTACTTTGTTGAGATTGGTTTGCATTCCCATCATTACAATTTCAACATGTGTCCCCTGCTCGATAAAGTTTTGATTTTTGGTTTTCTTATAGTTTGAATATAGGTTAATAGTTGACCATTCTTCATTTTTCTCATGCAGGAAGATTCGTACTTGGACATTTACATCAGCACATTTGGTGTCGATTTTGTAAGAGCTTAGACTTTTTGGGTTGTCAAATTTTACATGGGATAATTTAAAGCTTTGACTGTGTTGCTGGTTTTGTAGAAAATACGCACTGTGGAGCAAGATAGAAAGACAATGAGACCTCAGATTGTACGTTTTCTTGTCTCTTTAAGTTATTACCCGATTCTTCATTTTTTGAATTGATTCCATGGAGTAATAGTTAAAATTGATGGCACTTTTTATTGGTTTTCCTGTTTGTTATTGACCGAGGTTTATGAAACACCAACTATGATACACTCAAGTATATTTTATATACTCGTTCACAGTGGTTGGTATTTGATTTAACCACAACTTATTCATCAAATTTCACTCACAAAAAAAAATTGAATGCCTAATTTGCTATTTCGTTATATTACTTTTACTTCTATGCCACAAAATTATATTTTGACGTTCCCACATGCCTAAAAAATACTACATTAAACCTATCTTGTGCACTATTCCACACATGCAACAGTGTTGCACTATATGTAGCAGATCACATGTTATTAATATCATATATGTTAGATAAACGCATATCAACACCTATGAAACCCAAAAAAGGGATTATAGCCATGCTTTATGACTAGATTTTTGGGATTTTAGGAGATAATAGCTGGAATAGAAAACCATGCCTTACTATTTCACCTACCACTGATCTTTGTCCTATTTGCCATGTTGTTTGGATTGTACCTTTTTTTACGAACGACTAAATCAATGACAACACCCCATATATATGTCACATAAACTTCTAATTTAGACTATAGCCATATGCATACAGTTCTCTTTTTCATCTTTCTAAACGTACATGTTGACGTCGAAACCTGCACCATCCATGTATCAACAGATCTCCAGTCACTCCTCTGCCAACTTGTATGTTACCTGCACACTTGGACAATCGTTAGGTACCAAGATCTCTGGGGGAAAAAGGTCCAACAATCGTTGGTACTCCGACGATCAAGTCAACTGTCGGTATATAGAACAATATATGGGAGATAAAAATAATTGGGTGTGGGAGGAATAAGTAGACAGAGTTTATGGGTGAAATTTGAGTGTGAAAGAGCGTACCTTAGAATAATCGGAGACGTTGTATTTATAGCACAAGAGTTCTAATTGATTTAGAAAACAATCAATTAGATATCTACTCGGATCTTTATTCCTTACAGGATGGAGATGATTGGCTGTCAAGGCAATCTCCTAGATTACCGACCTTATTTGAATTTATCACGTTGCCTAATCTTCAGAGGATTGGGATTTGGTTTCTTTGTGAGGATCCGTGTGCCAATCTAACACAATCTGCCTTTAATTACTTCTTTGGTCATCACGAAATATCATGCTGTCTGTTAGTTACAACAAATACGACGCCCAACGAAGCTTTATGGGTCGGCCGCGAATGTTGAGGACGTTCAAGGGCTTCGCCATACTCTAGTCCAGGGATGTTACGATGCCCTATGGGCCTCCAAGGCCTTCTCTGGCTTTATGGGACTCTTATGAATCTGGAAGGTCCTCGCTGGGCCTATAAGGCTTTAGCGAGGCCTGAATTGGGCCTATACGGGACCTTCACTGGGCCTTTGCTGACGTGGAAGTCGTACTACAATTAGGTGGTAATAGTACACAAACAAATATATACTTTTTAAATGCTACCTCATGTAGCTACTATATACCTCTATATATACACATCCCAATACGCATATAAAAACAAAGATAGAAGATAAAAATTCAAAAGTTTCATATACTTTAAACTTTAGAATTCTCAGCCTTCCTTATCTCAGAATTGTGTACATATATCAAGAATTTGCAAGTAAGTACTTAGTCTTTACCTTCAACATACAAAAGCATACCTGAACTATTACCATTCAATATGCAACTAGCCTTAAACTAACTTTTCACCCATTAAAATAGATTTTTGCACTGAAATATTTATCTTCTACTCTTTTATTCTTGTGTTGGCAAGTTCCAGATTAACATAGACATCATGCTTACTAAAACGCCTCAGATTTTCTCAACCCGGAGGGTCACTAAGATAATCTCTAAAATATATTTGACGACTCCAAATAATATTTCCCGTGTCCTTGAATGGTCTTAAAAATATAACTTTTGCGGAAGGTAACAAGCGCACAAGGGAAAAAGTTTTGCCTATACCGTGCTTGGTGTCGCCATAAATTATTTGACCATTCAAAAAAATTCCAAAACTTCCAAAATCTGAACTGTAGATACTAGTGACTACATAATACAATACGGTAAAATTTCAAACCTTAGCTACGTTGTTTGGTAGGTGAAAATGATAGCCGAAGTTGCTTGAAAAACTATCTTAGGTGCCTTAAGGTAGTCCGCTAAAACATTCATAATAAATTCATACAATAGAATTTTTAAGTGATTCCAATTGCTTTTATTAGAGCACATATATGGCTTTCCATAGCCACTAATTTCACTCAAAAACTCTAACCGTAGCATAAGTTGTGATTTTTCAAAGTAGGGACAGTAAGCTGGAAATTTCAGAAAAATGAAACTAGGAACTTCTAACTTGAAACTTTTAACGACAAACGAACCGACATCTCGTTTTCTAGAAATATTACATAATTAAATACTGAATCAAAGACTTAAAAATATTGTATTTACATCATAATTGACTCGATCATCTCGACGTCAAAACATAAACTAGAAAGAAAATTCCATGACAAGCTCACTAGCCTACCGCCATCGAACAACACCAATCAATTCAATCTAAAAATTTGTTCGTTTTGGGGGTGAGTATTTCATAAGAAACACTCAGTAGCAATACATACAACATGTAGAAAAATTATACGTAAACATAAATGTGACATGTCATAATTTTTTAAACATGCATAGGAACACAAAAATTGGTAGTCGGCACCATATAACATCATACGTGATTACCTTCAATCACTAACATGTAAAAGTGATTACATTCAATCACTATCATAAAGTTCCTTCATAATTAAGCTTGCATGGCATTTATACCACATCATAATTTTCTAAACGTCATTTAAAAATTACAGTAAAAGTAGTAAGTAAAACTACCTTAAAAATTGGTTTTCAGTTGAAGTTGTGATGTAGAAATTTGTTACTGCTTCCAAAAAATCAAAACCCACATGCTATATATAGATGTATATATATGGAACTTTTGTGAAGGTTAAAACAAAGTTAAACCCCTTTTCTGCTGGCCAAAATCAGGACAGAAATGAAGGTAATTGCTAGACAATTGGTGACCAAAATAGCATAAAATGGAGACTGTGTGCTGGCTGAAAATCTGAAGGAAAAGATGGATAAATGCTAGAGTATTTTTGGTGATGGAGACTGAGGTTTCAAGGCTTCTCGTTGCATGAAATTGAATGGAAAAATGAATGATTTTTGCTGGAGTTTTACAGCTGAAAAAAAAAACGAAGAAGAAGCAAGACTAATTCCTACTGTTGGGGCCAAATTTTGAGTAGCAAAAGAAAAGAATAAGGACTTTTAGTTGGTTGATAATGGACAACTTTAGGAGATTATGGGGGTGGTTTCTTGTTATTGGAGGGACGTTTTTCTTTAGGAGTTGTGGTGGGCAGTTTGCTAGAACAGAAAGTGAAGAAGAATACCAAGATGAAGGGCTGAAATCTTCAGTAAAATGGCAGAAGAGCTGGACGTTTTTTACGCTTTAAAATAGAGAGAAAGAGAGACTATACTGGCCAAATTTTGGGACCTTAGTGGGGGGAAAATTGGTTAACAAGTGAGGGTAATTGGTGGAGAGAAAAAAACTTGGTGGAGAGAAAAAAACTGGAAGTGAACTGCTAGGTGGGGCGGTTTTTGCTAGATCATTGGGGTGGTTTCAAGTTATGCATGTGACTGTTTGGTTGATGCAAAATGGTAGACGTTAAGGGTTTGTTTGGCTAAGTATTTTGGTGGTTTTTATAGTGTCGTTTGGGTGGGGTTTTCGGCTAAATTTTGGAGTCAAAAAGTAAATCGATTTTGGCTAAGAAATCGAAAGTAAATGACCAAGATTTTTAGATAGAATCGGAGAACAAATTTTAAATATTTAGGCTAGATATAAATTATTTCTCGGTCAACTTTAAATTCAAAACTTACCAAATGAAAATAGAACAAGGTTCGTTTTCAAATTAATTCCATAGTCGTCGACTAAAAAATTTGAAGCGAACACGCGCAAAATTTTAACGTGACCAAATATTTAAAATGAACCATGAGGTACAAAACGACGCCGAAAGTAAGAAATTTTATTTACTTGAAATTAACAAACGAAAAAATTTCCGGTTGTTACACTTACATGTTAAAGATATTCATTTTTATAAAATCAGTATAATATTTCATTTCCCATCACTTGCAGTATACTTACTCCTTTTGATCAATTCAAACTTGACTTTACTCCTTCATTCACTTTACATGAACGAACAATGGAAGGACCATACAAGTTAATACCACATATTTTTTCCAATGACATAAATTGGACAGGGAAAGTTTAGTTGTCGAAAAATCATTTGCACGAACATCGTAGCGAAGCCCAACTAAATATCAGAACTTAATATTAATCGATCCAGAGGTAAAGTCTCCAAATCCTAAACTATGATTTTCTTTGTTAGACTCAACTAATACAATATGTTATTTAACATCAACAACTGATGTAGTCTTTCACTTTCTATATTCTAACCTTAAAATCTTTTTGCCAATGCTACCAAACTATAGCTACCTAAGCATTGCTATTGCATCAACTACCTAACGAATTTCAATATTTTGTTTTTAAAATCTAATGTTAGTACATAATGTTAAAAAAAAAAAATAATGTACATGCAACTATCTATGATGCCAACATCCAAGCATACAAAGATCAGTTGTTACTCGAGAATATCTACTTGATCTCAAAGGCAATTATGAAGCTTACAAAGTCTGAGTATAGAGCCTCTGTGGATGAGGTACAGTGGACGACATGTGGATAAACTAGAGTACGAGAAATAAATGCAGACCACAGTGCTCTGATATCTTCTACATATAATTTTACTCATTTCAAAATATTGGAAGAATACATGGACTCAAAGACTGATATCAGTAATCCATCACATTTTACAGGAAAAAAAATTATTTATTTTTTCCAAGTTTTTACATTATACACATATGTTAGCAATTTTATTTGTACCACAAGTGTACGGATCGCACAAGTAATAAAGTGGATTTAGAGTCCAAGTATAGTACCCACAGAGATTTATATAGTTCAATTGTAATTTAATAACGTTAACCGAATCAAATTACTTTTGAAATTGGGTGTTTTAAACTAACTAAAATATGAACTAAGAATAATTAAATAATTTCAAGATTAAATTTATGAAAGAAAAAAAAATGTACTAGGATCCCGAATCCACTTATACCAATCCCCTTTAACTCAAACCGTTGAATTTAATAACACAAATTAATTATGAAGATCAATATTCCTACTTTGTTTAACAATCTCTCTCGAGTAGAATTAAATATATCCCTATATGTGACTCGACTATATCTCTATGATGGATTCAAACATACAATAATGCATTAAAATTTGTGAATACTTAAAGATCATGTAAAGCATAGTGGTATGTCTATATCTCCTATCAGACTCTACGATAATTGATACTATGTTTAACGTATTTTCAAACTCTCGATGGTAAAATAAGCCACAAAACTCATACAACTGGCATATAGTTATAGATAAGAAGAAAACAATATCACTTATTCAAAATTGAAAACTTGCTTGAATATAAAAAACTCGGTTCAAAGAATTAAATGTTCATGATAAAAGTTTCATCACGATCATAGCACTAAAAGAATTTAGCCTAACATAATAAGATGAAGAAAACAAAAATAAAAATAAAATATAGAAGCCATCACCTAGATATGATGAAAACTTGAAAGAGACAATATTGATCTTCGTTCAATCTTCGTTTCTTGTTTCTCTTTTTATTTTTCTTCCAAATATCGACTCTCTAATTATGAGTTAATAACTCATATTTATAGTTTTATAATAGTGCCCAAAAGGATCTCAAAAAATCTTTAAAATCGCGTCCCAGAAGGTTTACTAATTGGAGTCGAACACAAAAAGGAAACAAAAATCCACCGTGGGACTTTTAGAATGGATGATGACCCAGTGCATTCCCAGGCAATCGCCTGGGCCCAGTTCATTGGTTTGCATTTTGCTGGCGAAAATAGGTGCTAGGCGATCTTCCAGCTTCAAGCTTGGGCGATCTCCCAGCTTAAGCTTTTCAAATATGCGCCTTTAGCCATCAAACTTTGGATTTTATCCTATTTAGTCCTCAAAACTTGTCATAAGGTCCAATGTGGTCCTTCAAACTTCAAATGAGTACAATTTGATCCTCGTACTTCTGAAATATATTTCAATTTATTGCTCTTTTCATTCATTCTTCTCTAATTGCTTATAAACAGGTCCAAAACTAAAATAGAAAGACTATTACACTGAATTAAGAATAAAATCAATAAAATAACAGGACAAAAGCTTAGTTTTAAAGCCCGAATAAGTGCACAAAATGCACTTATCAGCATTTATTCATAGATTATATGTTTCTAACTTTCAAACTAAACATAGTATATTTATAACACATTTCATTTAACCAGTTGTGATTTCTTTGTCTTGTTCAGGTATCATAGGAGTTGTAGTTGATCTAAAGCCTAAAAGAGTTGTTCAAACTCAATTCTAAACACAATCCTATATCCAAGATATAGTTACATATCACAAGAATGGCAAGTGGATTTTTTTATATTCTTGTATGGTGTTTGTTGTCAATCTTCCCCCAATATAGGTGGTGATTTTGTATTGGAACATGGAAGAATATGTGGGGATTAAGGTATTGGGTATTGATGTTATAAGTGTCGGATATCGATTGGATAAGTGTTGACGGAATTGGAAATGCCACAAGCATAATCGGTAATTTTACACGCTTTTAACTAGATTTGATCAATTTGGCTCAAAATCCTAGGTGGATGATCAACATATCTTGAAGATATTTTATTATATATTTATTTTGAGGCTATATGATAATGATAATAGGGATTTTTGATAATCAAAATGTAATTTTGCCGACTGAGCGAGAGTCAAGTATAGTTAGGTACAATCGGGTAAGAAAGTTAAACAAGCAAATCAAAACTATTGTTGGGAATTAAAATAGAATCTAACTACAATTAATATAGGTTTTATTTGAGTCAAAATAGGATGTGAATACCAAATTTGGAGCTTACAAAGGCTTGAGTAAAATCAGATTTCACCAAAAGTTTCCACCTCATGCTTGTTTTCTAGCTTTATCTTTCAGCCTTTTCTTATCCCTTAAGCGAATTGGCACGACTCTTAACCTCTTTCAGACCCTATTTCATCTTCAAAACTCACATATTAACCTTCTCCAATTGTTTCCAAGTGATTCCAAGTGCAAAAAGAAGCAAAGGGAAGTGAAAATCAATAACTTGAAGCTGAATTTTGGACAAGTGCGTATAATTCCGGTTTTGGTCTTTGGGTGTTTTTGAGATTTATGATTTCTTAAACCTTTGAGACTCTTTATAAACATGTTGGGGTGTTTTTTGTGGTGTTATTATAATTAAAACCGAGATATATAGATGTAAGGACTTGAATGAAACACCTAGGGCAGAAATTGGATGATTGCCGAATTTAAGTTGTTCATTCTTTAATTTTGGGTAATATCTTAAATGAAACCTATATTTATCAACATGGATGATTTTATATAATATTTAAAGATTTGTATATGATCTTCCATGGGTAAATACCTAAATTAGATGTGTTAATTCAATAGGAACTCAATAACAGTCATTTAGAGGTATCAAATGTTCTATGTTCTATTTAGGGGCTGATTTTCCTGCTATAATTACCTTATTTTAGACCATTTATGACATGATTATCTTCATATGTATGTTATAAAAGTATGGTGAAAGTTTTGGAGTGATTGTATATGGAAAAGAGTGTGAAAAGCTTCATGACATCCAACTGGACCGCAACCAAATGCCAAAAACCTGAATCTGTCCAAGTAGAAATTTGGCATTTTTCCAACCTTTTCATATTGTTATTGAACTCTAACGCTTGAAGAATTGACTTAGCTATCCTTTGGGGTCCTAGTACATCAATTTTATTGGAAATTGTTAGAGTTGTGGTGCTGTTTTAAGACCTACTTTGTAACTTGAAAAGCTTGATTTCTAGTTAGTGTATCTTGGTACTAATGGTCTTAATATGGGATTGAGTGTATTAAGCCTACCAAGTTGAGGGAAATGTTTGATGTTGGATGGTATTACAGGTTGTGTAACATCTATAGCAGGGAGAGAAGGACTGAACTTACACCTAGAACAAGACACGCACTGAGGTGAAAAGCAAGTAAAAATCCATTTACAACTACAATGCAAGGACATAATATGTCTTGAAGTAATTTCTATTTATCCTTGTCGTGACACTTTCTATATCCTTTTTATGAGTTTATTATGCATTTGACGTTGGTCGCGACGATTGAGAAGTTATTTCTAAAGCACATTGGATATCATTTTGATTGAGCATGCCATTCATGAGAATTTACACATGAATGCACGTCATTTGTGTATAGTTGAGAATATTGCATGCATGATGTAAATTGAGAAATGAATTTATATGATAAAAATATTTTATTGACCACTACACAGAACTAAGGTATGCGAGGCATGCTTATGTGATATTTGTTGGTACCGCAAGTGGAGGCTTCTCGAGTGATCACAAAGAGAGATAGGTAAGTCTTTGGTGATCATGGGAGGATGGTCCACTTAACTGTATCATTGTGATTGATATTGGTGCATCGGGTGGGATACTTATTGGGTGATCACAGGAGAAGATAGGGAGAGCTTCTGGTGGTCCCGAGAAGATGGTCCATACGACTGCGTTGAAATGATATTGGCCATTTAATTATTGATTATTGATTATTGATATTGATATTGCACAGAGCTCTTTTCTGGTACATAGTAGTTGGGTTAATGGCCTAATGAAAAGAAAATAGTTTAAAAGAAATGTTATCGGGATTACGGGATTATTTTATGCATATTTGAATATGTTACATTTCTATTGGATGTTTTAAACAAAACTAACAGTACATGCTACATTTACACTCATTGCATGCATGGTTTTTACTTATTGGCCATTAGCTCATGTAGTTCTTGTATTGTAGGTGATCATGGGAAGCTTAGTGCCTTGTAGACAACTTGGCTGGATGTTGGAGCCCCTGAAGGGTTTCGAGGTTCAATGTACATGGATGATGACATGTTGGATTACTTTTGTGGATTGTGGTCTTGGTTATTAAAGTATTTTTTTTTATTTAAACGGCTATATTATA
This sequence comes from Forsythia viridissima, assembly GCA_030279155.1. NCBI lineage: Eukaryota > Viridiplantae > Streptophyta > Magnoliopsida > Lamiales > Oleaceae > Forsythia > Forsythia viridissima. Next base: position 18,586,561 of record CM059044.1, on the reverse strand, counting down.
ATATATTACTTTTGTGACCTTATTGTAAATAAGTATGATGTGATGTATACTTCATGTAATATATTATGTTTAAGTATAATTTTCAAAATATATTAAGTTATGTGTGTAAAATTAACTATTATCTTTCATAGTGGAAAAAGAAAAGAAAAAATGTACACACACGGGTACACCTGATTATGAAAATGTTTCTTTACAAGTACATATACGTATTAGCATATAAAGATAAAAAGGGGGTGTTACAGAGAGTGGTATCAGAGCATGGTTTGAATGGTTCTGTAGACTATCTATGTACATGAGTTCGAAAAATGAAGGAGCACAACCATGCCAATAAGTTTTATTTGTTAAATTTTTCATTGCATGTCTCATGAAGAATATTGGCCAAAATTTTGTTATAATTTGTGCAATATGTATTGTAGTCATGGTGAGGACACGAGGCAATACTAGTAGTAGATCTAGAATCCTAGGACAGGAGGCACCTATCCCAGATAATAATCACGATATTGTTATTACTAGACTTACAGAGCTTGTTGAGTGTCAATCATAACATGTCCAATAGCTTATGCAGCACAGGGATATGGGAGAACAACATAGGATTGAGTTTGTACATCCACAACAAATAGAAGGGCAGTTCAAAATAGTTGGCGAAAGATTTCAAAAGTTGAATCCACCGATATTCGTGGATGCATTAGACCCTACAGAAATAGATGATTGGTTGAGAACTCTGGAGAACATGTTCACATATGGCAGAATTTTAGAGGAGAAAAAGTAATATGTGCAACTTTTATGCTTAGAGGTAGTGCTAGGCACTGGTGGGATACCATAAAGAGTATAGAAGACACCAATGCTATGGCCTGGGACAGATTTAAGGAGTTGTTCCGCAATAAGTATTTCACAGTCCAAGTCTGTGCCATGAAAATGAATGAATTCATACAATTGCGATAGGGAGGTATGACAGTTGGATAATATATTCGTAAATTTTAACAGCTATATAGGTTTGCTGCACATATGGTTAACACTGATGCATTGAAAGTTGAAAGATTTCTCGAGAGGTTAAGGCCTGAATTATATCGAGACGTGAACATGGCTGGAATCCAAAGTGTATCTTATTCTCAAATAGCTGAAAGGGCACTAGTAGCAGAACAAGATGAATAAAGAATCATTCATGCTCGAGAAAATCTACAACAATTTAGGCAGGATGAGGGACAGCTTTGGGGTAGAAACGAAAAGAAAATGGCATTTCAAGACCAGGTTCAAAAATCAAAGTTTCAGCCAAGACAAGGACAACAACAGTGGGATCAGAACAAATGTCCCAAGACTAACCAAGGCAAAGAACCAATGCAATCTTCTTGCCCTAGATGTGGAGGTCAACATACTGGAGCATGTCCTACTGAGACCATGACACATTATGTATGTGGAAAGGTAGGACATCTGGCCAGGGCATGTCCCAATAATTCCAATATTATAAGACAGAAGACAGTGCCAGCTAGAGTGTTCACTATCACTAGAGCAGATGCTGAGATAAATCCAGTTGTGGTAATAGGTAAATTTTATGTCTCTCGCATCCTAACATTTGTACTATTTGACTCTGGAGCTACGCATTCATTTGCATTTACTGAGTATGTGAAGAGGCTGGGTAGGATGCCTGAAATTGAAGAAATTAGTTATAACGTTACTATTCCATCTGGAGATATGAAGCAAACTAATCAAATTTTGAGAGCTTGTGTTATCAAACTAGAAAATCGAGAAATCAATGTTGATTTAATAGTATTGAAAATGAAGGATTATGACGTGATTTTGGGCATGGATTTATTATCAAAATATTAGGCTACTATAAAATGTAAAGAAAAGTCAGTAACATTTCAAGCTACAGGGAAGGAAGTTTTCACATTTATTGGGATTAGAAAGGACTTTAAGGTTCCTATCATATCAGCACTAAAAGCACAATGTTTATTAGACGGTGGTTGTGATGGATATTTGGTTAGTGTCATGAATAATGAAGTATAGCAAAACCTAAACCTATTCCTTAGTGATGTACCAGTGGCACAAGAATAGAGGTATTCCATGATGATTTACATGGTATACCACCTAACCCTGAGATAGAATTTGTGATTGACTTAGTTCCAGGTACCTCACCAATATCTAAAGCTTTATATAGAATGGCCCCAGCTAAGTTAAAAGAGTTAAAGATACAATTACAAGAATTGTTAGATAAAGGTTTTATTAGACCAAGTTATTCTCCGTGGGGAGCACCAGTACTCTTTGTTTGAAAGAATGATAGTACGATGAGGTTGTGCATTGATTATTGAGATTTGAACAAGGTTACAACAAAAAATAAGTATCCGTTGCCAAGGATTGATGACTTGTTTGATCAACTCCAAGATGCATCTATATTTTCTAAGATTGATTTGCAATCTGGGTACCATCAATTGAAGATAAAAAAAAGTGGACATTCCCAAGACAGCATTTAGTACGAGATATGTACATTATGAATTTTTGGTGATGCCATTTGGATTAACAAATGCCCCAGCAGCTTTTATGGATTTAATGAATTGGGTATTTAAGGATTTCCTTGATAAGTTTGTCATTGTATTTATTGATAATATCCTAATTTATTCTCGTACTAAAGAAGAGCATACCGAACATTTGAGAAGGGTACTTCAAATTTTAAAAGAGAAACAGTTATGTGCTAAATTTAAGAAATGTGAATTTTGGCTCGATCGAGTAGTACTCTTGGGGCATGTGATATCAAGAGAATGAATATTAGTAGATCCAAGTAAAGTAGAAGCTGTTAATAATTGGCCACGACCTACGAACCCTTCAGAAGTTTGAAGTTTTATGGGCTTAGTTGGATATTATTGTAGATTTGTAGAAGGGTTCTCCAAAATAGCTACTCATTAGACACAGTTAACGTGGAAGAATGTGACATTTAGATGGACCGATGCTTGTGAACAAAGTTTTCAAGAATTAAAGAAGAAGTTAACATCATCTCCAATCCTTTCAATACCATCAGGTATAGGAAGTTTTTTGGTCTATAGTGATGCTTCAAAGCATGGTTTGGGATGTGTATTGATGCAAAATGGCAAAGTTATTGCATATGCATCTAGGCAACTTAAGGAGTATGAGAAGAACTACCCTACACATGATCTAGAAATTGCTGCAATGGTGTTTGCACTTAAAATATGGAGACATTATCTAAATGGAGAACGGTGTGAACACTGATCATAAGAGCTTAAAGTACTTCTTTACACAAAGTGTTGAATATGAGACAACGAAGATGGTTAGAGTTAGTAAAATATTATGATTGTGCTATCAACTGTCATCTTGGCAAGGCTAATGACGTAGCTGATGCATTAAGTAGAAAATCAATATTAAGTGTTGCAACTATAACTGTGACTCAAAAATTAGTATTAGTAGATTTACAGAGAATGGGTATAGAAATTGCACTGCCAGGATCGTTGGAGGCCAAATTTACGGCTCTTATACTTCAGCCAACCTTAATTGTTAAAATTCAACAAGATCAACAAGTGGATGAGTATTTTTCAAAGGTGAAGAAAGATATAAATTATAAGAAATCTGCTGATTTTTAGTTATCGAAGAACAATATTTTACAATTTAGAGAGCGGTTGTATGTGTCAAATGGGGAAAACATTCGAGATGATAATCTAGCTGAGGCACACGCGACACCTTATTGAGTATACCCGGGAGCTACCAAGATGTACAAAGATTTGAAAATGCATTATTGGTGGCAGAACATAAAAGGTGACAACTAAATATGTGGAACAATGTTTAACCTGTCAACAGATCAAAATAGAACATCAAAGCCCCGTGGGAACTTTATAACCATTGCTTATCCTAGAATGGAAATGAGAAAGAATTACAATGAATTTTGTGGTAGGGTTACCAAAGACTGTTAAGAGATATGATGCCATATGGGTTATTATTGATAGATTGACTAAATCTACTCATTTCTTTCCAATATGCTCTACTTATTCAATGGATCGATATGCACAACAATATATACAAGAAGTGGTTAGGCTTCATGGGGTGCCATTATCTATTGTATCTGATAGAGATTCCAGATTCCTATCTTCTTTTTGGAAGAGTTTAAATAAGGCTTTGAGAACACAGTTATCTTTTAGCACAGCATACCATCCCCAAACTGATGGGCAATAAGAGCGAACAATACAAACATTGGAAGATATGCTCAGGGCTTGTGTATTGGATTTCCAAGGTCAATGGAGTAAATTTTTACCTTTGGTGGAATTTTCATACAACAACAGCTATCCAGTTACAATTAGAATGGCTCTTTACGAAGCATTATATGGTAGAAAATGTCGATCTCCAGTTCACTGGGATGAGGCTGGAGAAAAGAGATTATTAGGCCCTAATATGGTCCGATAAATGACAGAAGATGTGACTCAAATACGTCAACGTATGCAAACTGGCCAAAGTCAACAAAAGAGCTATGCAGATCGAAGGAAAAGAATGTTGGAATTTTCATTAGAGGATAAAGTATTTCTAAAAGTATCACCAATGAATGATATTATGGAGATGTTGCTTTTCTAAAAGAATTGGAGATGTTGCTTATCAATTGGACCTACCTTCATCATTGTCACAATTACACAATGTATTTCATGTATCTATGTTAAGAAAATACATTGCAAGTCCCTCACATGTACTAAAGAGTGAACCTATGGAGTTAAAGCCAGATTTGAGCTATGAAGAAAAGACTGTTGAAAATCTTCAAAAGGGAGTAAAGAAACTCAGGAACAAGAGAATTCCATTGGTTAAAGTACTATGGTCCAATCAGTCAACATAAGAAGCAACTTGGGAAAGGAAAGATTAAATGCGGAATAAATATCCAGAACTTTTTCGGTAAGCAAATTTAAAGGACGGAATTTTTATTAGTAGTGGAGGATGTAATACTCAAACTTCACATGACTAACTTGGCAATTATAATTCATGCATTACATGCCATTCATATGTTCTTTTCGTTGCATTGTCATGCCATGACTCATTCTTACTTATCACAAGCATGATAAGCGTATTGTTTTATATTCTTGTATGGTGTTTGTTGTCAATCTTCTCCCAATTTAGGTGGTGATTTTGTATTGCAACATGGAAGAATATGTGGTGATTAAAGTATTGGGTATTGATGTTATAAGTGTCAGATACCGATTGGATAAGTGTTGATGGAATTGGAAATGCCACAAGCATAATCGATAATTTTACACGCTTTTAACTAGGTTTGATCAATTTGGCTCGATCCCTAGGTGGATAATCAACTTATCTTGAAGATATTTTATTATATGATTTATTTTGAGGCTATAGGATAAGGATAATAGGGAATTGTTGTAATCAAAATGCAATTTTGCTGACTTAGCAAGAATCAAGTATAGTTGGGTACAATCGAGTAAGAAAGTTAAACAAGCGGATCAAAACTATTGTTGGGAATTAAAATAGGATCTAAATGCAATTAATATAGGTTTATTTGAGTCAAAATAGGATGTGAATACCGAATTTGGAGCTTACAAAGGCTGAGTAAAATCAGATTTCACCAAAAGTTTCCACCGCATGCTTGTTTTCTAGCTTTATCTTTCAGACTTTTCTTATCCCTTAAGCAAATTGGCACGACTCTTAACCTCTTTCAGTCCCTATTTCATCTTCAAAACTCACATATTAACCTCCTCCAAATTTTTCCAAGTGCAAAAGAAAGCAAATGGAAGTGAAAATCAATAACTTGAAGATGAATTCTGGACAGATGCGTATAATTCCGATTTTGGTGCAAAACTTTGGGTGTTTTTGAGAATTTATGATTTTTTAAACCTTTGAGACTCTTTATAAACATGTTGGGGTGTTTTTGGTGGTGTTATCATGATTAAAAACGGGATATATAGTTGTAAGGACTTGAATGAAACACCTAGGGCTAAAATTGGATGATTGCTGAATTTAAGTTGTTCATTCTTTAATTTTGGGTAATATCTTAAACGAAACATATATTTATCAACATGGATGATTTTATATAAGATTTAAAGATTTGGATATGAACTTCCATGGGTAAATACCTAAATTGGATGTGTTAATTCAATAAAAACTCAATAACACATTTAGATGTATCAAATGCTCTATGTTCTGTTTAAGGGCTGATTTTTATTTTAGACCATTTATAACGTCATTATCTTCATATGTATGTTATATAAGTATGGTGAAAGTTTGGGATTGATTGAATATGGAAAATGGTGTGAAACGCTTCATGACATCCAACTGGACAGCAACCAAATGCCAAAATCCTTGAATCTGTCCAAGTAGAAATTTGGCATTTTTCCAACCTTTTTATTTTGTTATTGAACTCTGGTTGTTGAAGAATTGACTTGGCTATCCTTTGGGATCCTAGTACATCAATTTTATGGGAAATTGTTAGAGTTATAGTGCTGTTTTAGGACCTACTTTGTAACTTGAAAAGCTTGATTTCTAGTTAGTGTATTTTTGTACTAAAGGTCTTAATATGGGATCCAGTGTATTGGGCCTACCAAGTTGAGAGAAATGTTTGATGTTGGATGGTATTACAGGTTGTGTAACATTTATAGCAGGGAGAGAATGACTGAACTTACACTTAGAATAAGACACACACTGAGGTGAAATGTAAGTAAAAATCCATTTACAACTACAATGCAAGGACATAATATGTCTTGAAGTAATTTCTAATGATCTTTGTCGTAACACTTTCTATATCCTTTTTATGAGTTTATTATGCATTTGACATTGGTCATGACGATTGAGAGGTTGTTTCTAAAGTACATTGCATACCATTTTGATTGAGCATGCCATTCATGAGAATTTACACATGAATGCATGTCATATGTGCATAGTTGAGAATATTGCATGCATGATGTAAATTGAAAAATAAATTTACATGATAAAATTTTTATATTGACCACTACTAGTGCACTAAGGCATGCGAGTCATGCTTATTTGATATTTCTTGGTACCGTAAGTGGGGGCTTCTCAAGTGATCACAAAGAGAGATAGGGAGAGTCTTTGGTGATCATGAGAGGATGGTCCAGTTGACTGTATCATTGTGATTGATATTGGTGATGCGGATGTGATACTTCTTGGGTGATGATAGAGGAAGATAGAGGGAGATTTTGGCAGTCCTAAGAGGATAGTCCACTTGACTACGTTGATATGATATTGGCCATTTGATTATTGATTATTAATATTTTTATTGCGCAGAGCTCTTTTCTGGTGCATAGTAGTTGGATTAAGGGTCCAATGAAAAGAAAATAGTTTAAAAGAAATGTTCTCAGGATTACGGGATTATTTTATGCATATTTGAATATGTTACATTTCAATTGGATGTTTTAAATAGAAATAACAGTACATGCTAATTCACACTCATTACATGCTAATTCACACTCATTACATGCATGGTTTTTACTTATTGGGCATTAACTCGTGTAGTTCTTGCATTGTAGGTGATCATGGGTAGCCTAGTGCCTTGTAGAAAACTTGGATGGCTGTTGGAGCTCCTGAAGGTTTTCGAGGCTTAATGTACATGGATGATGACTTGTTGGGTTACTTTTGTGGATTGTGGCTTTGGTTATTAAAGTATTTTGTTTTATTTAAACGGCTATATTATAATATATTACTTTTGTAATCTTATTGTAAATAAGTATGATGTGATGTATGCTTCATGCAATATTTAATGTTAAGTATGATTTTCAAAATATATTAAGTTATGTGTGTAAAGTTGACTATTATCTTTCATAGTGGAAAAAGAAAAAAGAAATTCACAGACACGGGTACACCTGATTATGAAAATATTTACATATACATATTAGTGGAGGCCTGACAACCATACTGAGGATGTGATGGTGTGTTGAAAAAAAAATATTTACATATTATTATATAAGGATAAAAGGGGGGTGTTACAATAAGTTAACCTAACTTATAATTTTTTTTGGCACTGAAACCTGGTTTCCATTCTTATCTGAAATGATGGATTTGCTAGACTTGACGTTCCTGCAGTGTCCTTAGGTGGCTGGAAAACATGAGTCGCAGAATAGTCATAGATGTAGATCTTGAAAGAAGAACCTCCAGTGTATTTGAAAACAACAAAATATCTAATCATGAGCAAGTGATGGTTATAAAAATCAGACCACTCAGTTGGAAGCACCCACTTGTCAACCTCTCGTAGGCTCTTAATTGTCCAAACTCGTTTATGGTAATTAGTCAACCGAATACTTGGTCCAATTAGATGTGCATAGCCTCGTACAAATTTGGGAGAACTTTTTGTGCATGTACATCATATTATTATGCTAACAACTAGAAGATAATGAAATTAACTAAAATTGGTAGCATATAGGAAAACGTACCAACTCGATGGCATAGTTTAGACTCATCATAATTACTTTGAAAACCCTTGGTGAGCTGGATGTGTCATTTTCAATTATTAATCGTTAATAACAGTAAATAATTGAACAATGGACAGTCAGGAATAGCTCGCAACCGACCTACTAACTGACCAATAATCAGTTACAAGTCTTATCTGTATTTATATATATATATATATATATATATATATATATATATATATATATATATATATATATATATATATATATATATATATATATATAGTACAAAACCCATAAATATTATGCTATTAATGCACTGAAAATCCATTAAACTACAAAATATACAAATACTTCAAAATGAAGTATTTAAACTACAAACTTGTTCAAATCGTGAGGAATGGAGTCACGGCCGGAATGGAGAAAATGCTAGGGCTCTGCATGTACGTTTATTGCGAAGCAAGATACGTGATTTTTTTGTGACAGAGTTTTGAAATGTTGGAAAATTGCGGTTCGTTTCTTGTAGTATTTGAAATATTCAATTTTTAGTAATTATTAATTTTCAATTTTTTAGTATTTGAAAATTTTTAATTCTTTAGAGTCCTTGTTAACAAAAAATTATTTAATATTTGAAAATTTGCAATTTTTTTAGTATTTGACACTTTTCAATTTTTTAGTATCTGAAATTACAATTTTTAGAGTATTTGAAATTTTCAATTTTTTAGTATTTGACAATAGATCAATATTTCTTGAACGGGGTTATGAAGTATCATGAAGCCGAGTTTAGTCTTTGTAACAAATATTTTGAACGTTTCGGGTATTCCCGAACGAGGTTTATCATGTATGATCGTTAGGATATTGTCTCGTCAATAATAGAACAATGTTTCTCAAATGGGGTTAGAGGTATCGTGAAGCCGAGCCTAGACTTCGTAACAACTGTAACGAACGTTTAAGGTATTCTTGAATGAGGCTTATCATGTATGATCGTTGGTATATTGTCTTGTCAGGAATAGATCAACATTTCTTGAACGGAGTTACGACATATCGTGAACTTGAGTCTAGACTTCGTAACAACTATAACGAATGTTCTGAGAATTCCCGAATGAGGCTTATCATGTATAATCATTGGGATATTGTCTTATCTTGTCTCGTCGACAATAGATCAACGTTTTCTCGAATGGGGTTACGACGTATTGTAAAGCCGAGTCTATACTTTGTACCAACAATAATGAACGTTCTGAGTATTCTCGAACGAGGCTTATCATGTATGATCGTTGGGATATTGTCTCGTCGACAATAGATCAATGTTTTTCGAACAGGGTTACGATGTATCATGAAGCCGAGTCTAGACTTCGTAACAACTATATGAAACATTCTGGGTATTTCTGAAGGAGGCTTATCATGTTTGATAATTGGGATATTGTATTGTCTTTCTCCTTGACAATTGATCAACGTTTCTCGAATGTGGTTACGATGTATCGGGAAGCTGACTCTAGACTTTGTAACAACTATAACGAATGTTCTGGGTATTCCTGAACGAGGCTTATCATGTATGATCATTGGGATGTTGTTTCCTCTTATCTCGTCTACAATAGATCAATGTATCTCGAACGGAGTTATGACGTATTGTGAAGCCAAGTCTAGACTTCTCAATAAATATAACGAACGTTCTGGATATTCCCGAATGAGGCTTATCATGTATGATCGTTGGAATGTTGTCTCATCGACAATAGATCATCATTTCTCGAATGGGGTTACGACGTATTGTGAAGCCGAGAGTCTAGAATTCATAACAACTATATCAAACATTTTGTGTATTTTCAAACGAGGCTTATCATGTATGATCATTGGGATATTTTCTTGTTTTGTCTCGTCGACAATTGATCAACATTTCTCGAATGGGGTTACGATATATCATGAAGCCGAGTCTAGACTTCGTAACAACCATAATGAACGTTCCAAGTATTCCCGAACGAGGCTTATCATGTATGATCGTTGGGATATTGTCTTGTCAATAATAGATCAACGTTTGTCAAACAGGGTTACGACGTATCATAAAGTTGAGTCTAGACTTCGTAACAACTATATCGAATATTCCGGGTATTTTTGAATGAGGCTTATCATGTATAATCATTGAGATATTGTATTGTCTTATCTCATCGACAATTGATCGACGTTTCTTGAATACGGTTACGATGTATCGTGAAACTGACTCTAGACTTCGTAACAACTACAACGAATGTTCCGAGTATTCCCGAACAAGGCTTATCATGTATGATCGTTGGGATGTAGTTTCTTCTTGTCTTGTCGACAATAGATCAATGTTTCTCGAACAGGGTTATGACATATCGTGAAGTCGAGTCTAGAGTTCGTAACAACTATAACGAACGTTCTAGTATTCTCGAACGAGGCTTATCATGTATGATCATTGGAATCATCAACAATAGATTAGCATTTCTCGAATGGGGTTACGACGTATCGTGAAGCTGGGTCTAGATTTCATAATAACTATAACGTACGTTCAGGGTATTCCCGAACGAGGCTTATCATGTATGATCGTTGGGATATTGTCTCTTCGATAATAGATCAATGTTTTTTGAATGGGATTACGACGTATCCTAAAGCTGAGTCTAGACTTTGTAAGAACTATAACGAATGTTCTGGGTATTCTCGAACGAGGCTTTTCATGTATGATCGTTGGGATGTTGTCTCGTCAACAATAGATCAACGTTTCTCGAACGGGGTTACGACGTATCATGAAGCCAAGTCTAGACTTTGTAATAACTATAACGAACGCTCTGGGTACAACCGACCAAAGCTTATCATGTATGATTGTTGATATATTATCTCGTCTTGTCTCGTCGACAATGGATCAATGTTTCTCACACGGGGTTACGATGTATGTTGAAGTTGAGCCATATTTTAACTCCCAAACAACCCCTTAAATCCAAAGAAATATCCGCCCATGATCTCTCCTCTCTCAGCCATTTTGCACCCCATGTTCAACACCATTTCACCACCTTTTAAACCATTTACTTATCAGCTATTTTGTGTCCATGGAATCTACATTAAATCGTCCACAACCTTCCCTTGATCTCCTGAAGAAACCGCTCCCAACTGCCCTAATCAGCCACAAGAACCTTAGTTTTGTCTGTCCAATTTTACTCATTTTTCGGCCACCACTTTTCCATATTTTCTTCCCATTTTCGGCCAGCTCAAAACCTCCAATTCTTCTCACTTCAAGTTACCCTCAAGTCATTTTATTCCTTCTCATTTCAGATACCAAAAATACTCTAGTAACTCCTCTTTTTCGTTCAGCAAATACGGTTCCAGTAGTAGCCTTTCTATACCATTGTTGCTTCAACATTTCCCCTTCTCCATCATTAGTTTCAGCTCCCAAAAGTAGACAACCAACATCTCATTTTCTTCATCTTTTTTTCCTTTCTCTTTCTGAAATCTCGGCCAACAAGACCCTAACATTTTATCCATTTTTTGGACCCCAATTTTCAGCAACTCAATTATATTTTTCTCACAATTTTCAACCAGTAACTCTCCCATTTTTCTCGGCTTTTATACCCCACACTACAACATAATTTGGAAATCAAAAGGGCAAAGGCACGAAGCCAATTTAAATAAAAGAGACAGCCACTTTTCATCCACATCTCAACAAAACCTCTATTTTGCAAGGTAGTTTTTATACTACTTAAACTATGATTTTACAAAATTTACTTCGAGAAAATTAATTCGTAAATTGTATGCCATGTTAATGTCTATAAAGGAACGTTACGATAATGATTGAAGGTAATCACTTAGGAAAGTTGTGATTGAAGGTAATCACTAATGAATTAATGTGGCCGACTATCGACTTATGTTGTTCCTTATGTATATTTAAAAGTTTGGCATGTCACATTTATGATTTTGTATATTTTCCTCATGTGTTACTATTATTTTTAATGAGTGTTCTTTGAAATAATTACGCTCCAAAATTATTTACTCTTCAGATTTATATGCCTGGCGACAGTGCGATGACGTGCGATCATGAAGTATGTTTATTAGTGTTTAATTAAATTTTGACATTGAGATGATCGAGTCAATTATGATGTAAATACTATAATTTAGATGTTGGATTTACAGTATTTAATCATGTAAAGTACAAGGAAAAATTATATGTCGGTTTAGTTGTTATTTCAATTTTTAAAGTAGAAATTGCCTTGTTTTAAATTCTGATATTTCAGCTTTATATCCATATTTTGAAAAATCATAACTCTCCATGTATTTAGAGTTTTTGAGTGAAATCAGTGGTTATGGAAAGTTTTATATGTCCTCTAATAGCAGCAATTAGAATCACTCAAAATTTCTATCGTATGAATTTATTATGAATGTTTTAGCAGGTTGCCTTAAGTCACATGAGAAAATTTTTCAATCAACTTTGGCCAACATTTTCATGTACCAAACGACATATTTAAGGTCTGAAATTTTAAAATGGCCTACTCCAAGATCCCAAGTCTTTACAGTTCAAATCTTGTAATTTTGGAGTACGTTTGGATGGTCAAATAATTTATGGTGATATCTATCGTGATATAGGTAAAAAAAACTTCAAGTTTAGAAGTAAATTCTTTTTCCTTGCACGTTTTTTATTTTTCCGCAACAGTTACATTTTTAAAACTATTCAAGGGCACGAGAAACCTATTTGGGATCGTTAAACATTATTTAAAAATTATTTTTCATTGACTCTCCAGGTTGAGAAAATTCACGGGTTTACACTAGGTGGCACGAATGAATTAAATCTATACTAATCTAAAAGGGGCTCAAATGAAGACATTTTTGGACAAATATGTCCTCATTAATATTTTATATTTTCCTAAATTGTCCCTGAGTTAATGTTATAATTAAAATCTTAGTTTAGCATTTATAACCACGTATAGTATTTAGAAGTTGAAAAGGCTAAATCTCCATTTATTATATTTAATTATTGGATTTTAAAAATATTTTCTTTGAATTGTGTGAACGAATTTGGTCAGTTACAAGGTTAATACTAATTGACATTCCACCAACAATTTATTCAACTTATTTGATGTCTAATTTAAAATTTAAGGTTGTTTTATTTGAAGGTAATTATGTAGTTTGTAATGTCCATAAAGACTTCATTTTAAGATATGTATTTGTGATTTTGCTTTTTGTTAGTTAATGTGAATAATCATCTCTCAATGCTCTTCCTGTTCCAAAAAAATAATAATTTGCGTTGGACTATAAAAGTTACGGTGTATTTTTTAATTATTGCGCATGCTCATGCGTATTTGTATATTGTTTACATATCTAATTATTGCGCATGCTCATGCGTATTTGTATATTGTTTACGTATATCTTATTTTTATTATTCTTTTTTATGCTTTTGAATTGAATTGTTATCTATTTTGCTTAAACTAATTTTTCTTAACTATTTATACTCTAATGTGAATAAGACGCTTAAATCGTTAGAATATTTAGTTTTAGTGATATTACTTTATTTCTCCATTACAATTTAGATAAGTTCACGTGAAGACATTTGGGCACTGAATTGTACAAATGAGAATGTTTAATTTTGCCAATTTCTAATGTAAATGTTATTTTGTTTTCTTTTATATACTGATTGATAAATCTACCTAACTTGAGGTGCTACGAGCCCAAATTATATGTGATATTTTGGGTTAAAACCTCTTTATAGTTGGAGAGCTATATTAAATTACAAAAATTTGTTATAAGTCATTTGCTATCTCATAAAGCAAGAAAATTCAATGGGTTTGAATGCTCAATATATTTAATAACTTATGTACACTATTTTTTATTCTTTTTATTTGAGTTCTTTAATTGACATTATATATCCATATTATAGACCTTAAAAAATAGATGTTCAATACTGGTCATACAATTGTAGAAAGTACTTTGTTTGAATACAACAACAAATATTATATTTCACCGTATTTTCTAATGTCAGATTTTTGTATTTTAATACAGTATTAAATTAAGTTATAATTATTTAAATATTTGAATAAACTTATATTTCACAACACCATTATTAAATCACGTGCAACGTACGTTTTACATACTAGTAAATTGAAAAGTCAGCATGTCTGAGAGCATCTTCATTGTAACCGTGGATTGTTTAAAAAATTGTGTCACATAAGACAATGCAAACTAACAAAGACTTCGTCAAACTGACGTGGTAGAGTAAAAAATAAAAATTGTCTAGAGTTTTATCTAGATCCAAAAGGTCTGTTAGACTTATTTACTCAACAAAATTTAATTTTCTTATGCAAATTTAAATATATTTTGTTTTTAATTTAAGAAAATAAAAGAGTATCTAAGTGACACGAATGTTGAAACACTTCCGATCTTTCATGCATTGTATGGATTGCTATTTATGTATCTTTTATTTTTTTTTTAAATAAAAACAAAACATTTAATTCTACGTAGGAAATTTAAATTTTGTCAAGTCAGTATGTCTTATAGAGATTCTGAATCTAGACAGAACTACATACAATATTTCTTTTTTTCTCTGCCACAACAATTTGACTGAGTTCGTGTAAGCTTCAATTGGAGATGAATTTTTTTAGATATCAATTTTTTACTTATGTTGCAAATAATTTTAGTCAATACGGGTCGCATTGGAGATGCTCTAACATTAAATTCGCTATCTATTTTTCTTGGCAATTTTTTTGAAAACAATCTATGTTAGCATTGGAGATTATGATTTTATAATATTGTGCTACTCAATTTTTGGAATTTAAATTAATCAATACTGAAAGAAAAATTAGTTAAATTTTTTTTATATAAATATTAATATTCTTATCTATATGTTTTTATATAGTAAAATATAAATAAATTATCACTTGTTAATACTATATAAATTTTGAGATAATTGCATATTTGGTTCCCAATCTTTCAAAAATGTTGAAAATATACCTCCAACCTTTAAAAATAACACTAGACATCCCAACGTTTGAAAAACTTGGCATGATAGGTCCTTTATGACGAAATTGTCATTCCCTTTAAATAAACAAAAAAAAAAAAAAAACAAGAAAAAAGAAAAAAAATGATTGAAAAATAACCAAATTTACCCAGAAAAATAAAAAGTAACAAAGTGGCCATCTTTTTTATCAAACTTTGGAAAATTGAGAGAATTTTTTTTTTCAAAGCAAATCAAAATGGCTGCCGGAAAGCATAGAATCGACGGAAACCACTAATTGATGGCTACTGAAAAATAATTTGAAGTTTAAAATAAAAATAACTCTGCTCAACTTCTTCCGTATGATTTTTAAAAAATTAATAATAATATATATATAGAACTGGTTTAATTTGGCGTACCTTCGGGATTGGATTTGAGTTCTGGTGATTACCGAATCTATAAGAAACCAGATGTTTCTCCCTTACTGGCAAGAGGAACGGCGGGGAAATTATCCCATGGGGCAGAGTGTACATCGAATCGGACACGATACACTCATCCACATCTTCAGCTTCAGCTTATGCAACCTCTAAATCGTTCACCAGCAATTGCTTCACCTCGACAACTCTATCTTCACTCTCACACACCAAAGCCTAATCCACCGCCGCCAAATGTTCATCCACAACATTGCTAATCTCAATTGGAGTTGATAATGATGCAAACTCAAATGACAGGGGTGTTTTCATTGAAATTAAATTCTCAGATTCATTGTGGTAGAAGCGAGACACAGCAGCGACGATGATGATAATTCCGTTGATGATGACGTATAAATACGTAATCCATGAGAGCAAAATGGACCACAGCCCCGAAATTTCATGAACAGTAAAACGTATAATTATCAGAACAAAGAATTTTACCCCCACGGCTAAAGATACAACTCTAGCTAAAATCAGAAACAATTTTAGTGAAACAAACCACGTGCTACTTAATTTCATGAATCCTCCCTTTTGATTAGCCGGGAAATTCTTATATCTCCGGTGAACTTTTCGGTGAAACAACGATATTAAATATTAGTGTGCTTGCTTTTTGATAAAAAAAAAGGGAGTCACTTTGTTACTTTTTATTTTTTGGGGTAAATTTGATTATTTTTCAATCATTTTTTTCTTTTTTCTTGCTTTTTGTTTAGTTAAAAGGAAAGGTAATTTCGTCATAAAAGATCTACCATGCCAATTTTTCAAACGTTGGGATGTCTGGTGCTATTTTTTAAGATTAGGAGCATATCTCCAACAATTTTAAAAGATTAAGACCAAATATACAATTATTATCTCATAAATTTTTTATATAATTCTAGGATAGCAATAAACAAACAGGCAGATAACTAAACTTATCCTGTTACCACTCCCATAATTTATGGAAGAAAGTAGGGTTAAAATTTTTTATGGCCACTATAGTTTTAATGTTGTTTATAATCATTAAACATTAAAAGTTTTTCAAATAGTAATTATATTTTTAACGATATTGAGTGATCAATAAGAAACAACGAAAAAAATATAGTGACTATACTTTAAAAGTATAATGATTATACAACAAAAATTTTAAAGTTTAATAACTGTTGAGAAATAATTTTAAAAGTACAATGACCGTTTGAAAATTTTTTAAAATTCAATGACTGTCAAGAGAGAACATTAAAAATATACAGACAATTATGATTTTTTTTTTTTAAAGGGAATTGACGCTAAATTTGCATCAATTCAACTGTTGCTAATTCTACTTTACCTTTTTTTTTCCCCCTTTTAATTTCATGTATTCTAGTATTCACGTCTCATCGTCACCATACAAAATTCATCCATTATATTGTAACATTTGATCCAACTTATTAGTTCTATGCCTACATTTTTTTGTCTTGTAGAATGTTTATGTAATTTAAATTTTGTCAGCTTTATTGTATAAAATTCTATTGTTTGCCCTTGATTTTCACTCTCAAAGGGTCTCTCTCTACTATAAAGCGAGGCAAAGATGAAATGGTAGAAATTACTAAAAATATTGCATGAATCTATAGCTAAATAATAACAAACGAAGAGCTTTACCAATTATTGAGAACGACTAATAAGAAAAATAATTTTTGAATGATAAACTATGTCATCTCTTTAATGTTTTATGTGATTTTGAGTCTTTATCTTTATAACTAGTTGTAAGACGTGCGATGCACGTAAGGTGGTTCGTAGGATAATTACGTTATTGTATTTTAATTTGTAATCTATACAAATATAAAATAGTCCAATTATAATTTGAAGTAAATGGTTTTAAAAAATTAGCATTTAACAAATATAAGATAAATAATCAAAATACACATTTCTTAAATATAAATATAACAAGCAAACAGTTATTTGAACAAACCACAATTTACAATCTACAAGAATTTGTGGTTGATTGCATAACTGTTTTCAAATTGTTTACTAAGCAAAATAGTAGAAGTTGAGAAATACTAAACATATGTTTGGTAGTGCTGAATTTATTTTTTAAATGCTTATATTATTAGTTGTGAGTGAATGTGTGTGGATAAAAAATGAGTTATAAATTGTGGGTCCTAATTTTTTTAATAGAAATCATTATCAAAGAGAAAGATAAAATGTACTAATTAATAGGTTGATGATAAAAAATATGATAACAAATAGTTAGGGATATAAATATAAAAATTAGATATTGTTGAGGACTTTAATGCGTATTAAAATGAGGGACAAATATTTTGTCAAACTTTTGTATTTTGTATTTATTTTGTTTATTTAAAAATATGAAAGACAAAGAATATATTTGTATGCTCCCTTAATTAATTTTTTGAACATAAATCATCATCAAATATAGAGATAAGATGTACTAATTAATAGGTTGATGATAAAAAAAATGTGATAAAAAATAGTTAGGGACATAAATGTAAAAATTAGATATTGCTCAGGACTTTTATTACAATTATAAAATGTGGTGTGGTTAAAAAAATGTGGTTTAAATATAATTACCCAAATAAAAAAAGAAAAAAAATTGGTAAAAAAATAGAAGACAACCACTTCTCAAGCTGACAGGCCTTTTCGGTTCCTCAATGTTTGGTCCCGTCATCATGACTTTTTATCCTTTGTCTCTCAAAGTGGTCATACCCGACTCAGTTTACAGGGGTGGCTGCTCTCTGGGAGAAGTGCTTTAGGATGAAGCAGGGACTTCGTTGGTGGAGTAGAAATGTGTTTGGGGATATATTTCAGAGAATTAGAGATGCTGAGAGCAGGGTGGATGAGGCTGAGATGGAATATGATTTGGATCCATCACCTGCACATAGAGAACACTTACATCAGGTTCAGGCCCTACTGAACCGTGCTTTGTCTATTGAGGAAGGCTTCTGGAAACAGAAGGCTGGGACTCGTTGGATGTGCGAGGGAGAGCACAACACGAGGTATTTTCATTCAGTGGTGCAGGGGCGCCGCATGCGGGCCCGTATACATTCTATTAGATCTCAGACGGGAGAGACTTTGTCTGCACACGAGGAGATTCAGGGTTCAGCTGTTTCCTTTTTCCAGGACCTCCTTTCTGCTCCCGCCCAGGCAACTGACCAAATTTTACCAGATATTATCCCCTCTTTGGTTACTCAGGAGGATAATCAGGAGCTGAACCGACTTCCATCATTGGCTGAGGTTAGAGATGTAGTGTTCAGTATTGATGCAGATAGTGTGGCGGGTCCAGATGGGTTCACCTCTCATTTTTTTCAGCAGTGTTGGGAGATTGTCAAGGATGATGTTTTTCGTGCAGTTTTGGACTTCTTTGATGGTGGGCATCTGCCTAGGGGATTCTCTGCTACTTCTATAATCTTGCTTCCCAAGCGAGACAACGCTTGTCGATGGACAGAGTATCGACCGATTAGTCTTTGCACGGTGTTCAACAAGATTGTCACCAAGCTCCTGAACTCTCGCTTAAGTTTTGTTTTGCCTCGTATCATCTCTCCACAGCAGAGTGGCTTTATTCAGGGGAGGCTGATTGGTGATAACGTCTTGTTGGCACAGGAGATGCTCCATACATTGGATACCCAGGCCCGTGGGGGCAATGTCATCCTTAAGCTAGATATGGCTAAGGCATATGACAGGTTAGACTGGGACTTCTTGATGACTGTGATGGAGAGATTTGGATTCGATTGGATGTGGAGGGATAGGATCAGGCGTTGTATTTCTGAGTGCCATTTTTCTGTCTTGGTGAATGGCAGGCCTTGTGGTTTCTTCCCTTCCTCTCGTGGGCTGAGACAGGGGGATCCCATATCTCCTTCGTTGTTTATCATTGCAGCAGATTACTTCTCTCGGGGTCTCACTCAAGTTTTCCAGCAGTATCCATCGATGGCAAATATTCATAGAGGTGACACTCTTGTCTCACATCTTTGTTTTGCTGATGATATGATCATATTTGCCAATGGCCAAAGACAGTCAGTAAAGAGAGTACTGCATTGTTTGGAGCACTATGAGAGGGTCTCTGGCCAGTTGGTGAATAGAGACAAGAGTGGTCTTATTGTGCCTAAGAGGGCACCTCCTTCTAGGATTCAGATACTTGAGCACATTACTGGCTTTCGACGTCAGCAGCAGCCTATCACATACTTGGGCATACCTTTGTTTAAGGGGGCCCGAAAGACCTTCTTATATGATGATCTATTTCAGAAGGTCAAGAACAAGATCTCTGGATGGGCCTTTAGGCTGCTATCTCCTGGTGGCAGGATTACTTTACTGAAGTCTGTCCTTTCTTCCTTGCCTCTCTATCTTCTTCAGATTATGCAGCCTCCCAAGACAGTGTTGAAGAAGTTAGAGAGTACATTTGCTAGATTCTTGTGGGATTCTAAGGATCAGGCCCACCGTATGCATTGGAAGAGATGGAAGGATATTTGCCTTCCTACTAATGAGGGTGGTTTGGGCTTTAGAAGATTAGAGGACGTGGTCCATACTTTCTCTTTGAAGCTCTGGTGGTTATTCAGATCACAGCAGTCGCTTTGGGCTCAGTTTTTACTGGGCAAGTATTGCAGGGGCACCCACCCCCTTCTGGCACCCATACCACATTCTGCTTCTGCGGTTTGGAGGAGGCTAAAGGGGGTGAGACTCACAGCGGAGCCCCACATCGTGTGGCAGTTGGGTCAGGGGCGTATATTCTTTTGGCACGACTGTTGGATGGGTGACATGACTTTAGCTCAAATGTTTCCTCATAGGGAGCATACCTCCGTCCAGGTAGTTGAGTTTTTTGATGATACTGGATGGGATATCGATAGACTCTTGTTGGTCCTTCCACATGATATAGCAATCCAGGTTGGAAGTCTACCGCTTTGTCCCGATGTTCTTGATAGACCTATGTGGAAAGACACCCCAGATGGTAGGTTTTCTACCAAGTCGGCGTGGCAACTTGTTCGCACTGGGAGTACTCTTCAGGCCTTTTGTCGCATGATTTGGAGCCCGATCATCCCGCAGACTATCTCTTTCTTTTGTTGGCGATTGTGGCAGGGTTTAGTGCCAGTGGATGTGATTATTCAGAGGAGGATCCGGGCCCACATGGCATCAAGGTGTCAGTGCTGTTCAGAGATTGAGACCATCCAGCATGTCTTTATTGATAGCCCTGTGGCTCACCAGGTATGGCAGCACTTCTCAGCTATTTTTGGCATTCCCCTCAGGGTTGGAGAGATGCTACAACATAGATTTCAGACTTGGAGATTCTCAGGCCAGTTTGTCAGGAGTGGCCATATTCGTACTATCATCTCTTTGCTGGTCTTTTGGTACATTTGGACAGCTAGGAATGATGCGAAGCATCGTAGGATTGGCATGGAGCCCAATCGTATCATCTGGCGGGTCTATCACTCTATTTCTTTACTGCATATGGGAAGACTCTTTCGATTTGTGCATTGGCGTGGGGACCTTGATCTTGCCCCACATTTTGGTTTTACTCTTACTTCTCCTACCCCCAGCCCCCCTACTTTGGTTTATTGGCGTGCCCCATTGGCTGGATCTACCAAAATCAATACTGATGGATACGTCAGGGA
This sequence comes from Forsythia viridissima, assembly GCA_030279155.1. Lineage (NCBI taxonomy): Eukaryota > Viridiplantae > Streptophyta > Magnoliopsida > Lamiales > Oleaceae > Forsythia > Forsythia viridissima. Next base: position 18,565,242 of record CM059044.1, on the reverse strand, counting down.
TGGATTTGCGAGTGGCGGGGGTGTTATCAGAGATCACACTGGGCGTTGTATCAGGGCCTTCTCTACTGGCTACAGAGACATACTTATTTTGGAGGCAGAGTTGAGAGCCATTTTACAGGGCATTGAGCTTGCCCGACGGATGGGTCTTGTGGACTTATGGATTGAGACTGACTCTACACTCGCTGTTCATTGCATTTCACGTGGTGGGGGGCCGTGGGTGATTCAGTCAATACTCAGACGCATTCGACATCTTCTATCATTCGATCGAGACACAGTTTCCCATATTTTTCGAGAGGGAAACCAGGTCGCTGACTCTTTAGCTTCTGAGGGCTGGGACCAACGACATTATCAGGAGTATGGATCTTCAGACTTGCCTCGTCGTTCGCGTGGACTACTTCAGACTGACAGATATGGCCTTCCATCAGTTAGAGGTCTTTAGTTTTTTGTTAGTTTAGTTTTCATTTGCTTTTGCTTTTGCTTTTCAGAATTATGCACCGGAAGTAGTATCTCTTTATTTGCTGTAGTTTGAGGAATTTTTTTCATTCGTTGTATGCTTGGAGGTCAGGTTCATATCCCCCTCCTGTGTACTACCATTTTTATATAAATACAGTGGTAGGGGCATCCAAACCTCCACCAACCTGTCCTGGTAGAGGCCTAAAAACCATAATGGGACTGTGCTGGTGTTTCGAATAAAAAAAAAAAAAAAAAAAGCTGACATGTGGCATATAAATAGTAAAAAATTTTAAAAATATGATAGACAAAAAAAATATTTTTATGCCCCCTTAATTAATTTTTTGAACAAAAATCATAATCAAAGACAAAGATAAGATGTATTAATTAATAGGTTGATTATAAAAAAACGTGACAACAAATAGTTAGGGACATAAATGTGAAAATTAGATATTGTTAAGGACTTTTATTACAATTATAAAATGTGGTGTGGTTAAAACAAAATATTTTTACGCCCCCCTTAATTAATTTTTTGAACAGAAATCATTATCAAATACAAAAATAAGTTGTAATAATTAATAGGTTGATAATAAAAATTGTGATAACAAATAGTTAGGGACATAAATGTATAAATTAGATATTGTTGATGACTTTTATTACAATTATAAAGTGTGGTGTGGTTAAAAAAAGTGTGATTTAAATAATTAACCAAAAAAAGGAAGAAAAAAAAAGAACAAAAAAGGAAAAAAAAAAAAAAAAAAGGAAGACAGTCACATGTGAAGCTGATACGTGGTAACATGAATTGTAAGAAAGTTAGCATCTTTTATTATAGGTAGAAATTAATTTTTTGAACAGAAATCATCATCAAATACAAATATAAGATGTATTAATTAATAGGTTAATGATAAAAAATGTGATAACAAATAATTAGGGACATAAATGTGAAAATTATATACTGCTGAGGACTTTTATTACAATTATAAAGTATGATTTGGTTAAAAAAAGTGTGGTATAAATATAATTAACAAACAAAAAAGGAAAAAGAAAAAGGAAGAGCCACATGTGAAGCCGACACATGTCAACATAAATAGTAAGAAAGTTAGCCTATTTTATTATATGTAGGCATCCCCATTCTCCTGTCCACAGTGAGCAAGAATTATCTTGCCCACTGCCTACGTGGAATGCACCGTCAGCAAAAATTGGCCAAATAAAAATATGGTAAGTCAGCAAAAAAAATTACACCCCACCCCACCCATCTCCTTCAATTTTCATTCTTTTCCAATTTTTGCCTGAATAACAACATCACCTCTCCTCCTGCCCTACCCACAACCATGGCCGAAGGTGCTTTCGGTCACCATCACCCGCGTCGCGCCAGCACTACGCCGTCGCCACCACCACCACCGCGGCTACTCCAATTGGTTCTCCCCTCCTCCACTTCTTCCCGCACACCTCGGCCGAAGATGCTTCCAGTCGTCACCACTCGCGTCGCCCAACACCACGCCGTCGCCACCACCACTGCGCCAACACCACGCCGTCACCACCACCAACTGGTTCTCCCCTCATCCACTTCCCCCCGCACACATCTGCCACTCCTCCATTACCGGACTCGAACCAACGTCGAACCTTCCCCTACAATCTGAGAGAGCACAACCCAACACCACGCCGCCGCTCTTTCCCAATTTCTGTCATAAACATAGAGGTCATTCCAAAACTAGACAATGTAGGTAATTTCGGAGGGCGGCAGCTTTAAAATGGGTTTGCTGAAATGGTTGATTTGAAAACGGAAATGGTGGTTGGTGGTTTAGGGTAGGGAGATGGGAGTGGTGAACACACAAGAGAAGTGTTGTTGAGACCGGAGCAAGAAGGTGGTGGTGGTTCCGGTGAGGATTTAGGGCACTTGATTTGGGAGAGAAAACGAGAGAGATGGTAAAGTGAGTAATGGGGTGGGGTGGGGTGGGGTGGGGTGGGGTGGGTGAATTGTAATTTTTTTTGCTGACTTATCATATTTTAATGTGGTCAATTTTTGCTGATGGTGCATTCCACGTAGGCAGTGGACAAGATAATTCTTGCCCACTGTAGGCAGGAGAACGGGGCTGTATATGTAGGTATAGGTAGATAAGGTGAAATTTTGAACATAACTTAAATTTTGGGTGTGTTTGATTGGTAGCATGGAAAAAGGGTGGAAAATGAAAATATTTTCCATGGAAGTGGAAAAATAAATTCTACTATCTAGGTAAGAAAAAATTTTCCAAGAAAGAAGGCAAAGTGATGCTTTAAATACTTGTACCTAGAAAATGTATTTTCTTTTTCATGGCCAATCAAACAACAAAGTGGAAAAATAAAAGTGTTGGATTTGACAACATTTTCCATGGAAGTGACATTTTCCATGGAAAATGTGCCAATCAAACACACTCTTAACGTAAAATGATTTGATAATTTTGCTCTTCCACCTTAAATTATGTGAAAGTCAGGTGCAATCTTAAACTCTACTACGTATTCGGCTAAGTAGGTGATAAACCTCAATAAATATTTTAAGACATTATAATGATCTTTTTTTTTATCATGATTGTAGAGAGTTTTATCTGCTATGGAAAGAAAAAAATACTTAAATATCCGTTTGTCACTACGTATTCAATTTTTTCCTCACAAAATTTTTCAAAATTTGTTGACCGCTTCAATCCATCTTTCTGATTCGATCATCTTCTTCAACCGATCATATCCAAAATCTGCTCATCTTCTCAATTAATCTCCTTCAATCAATTATCTCACTTCACCGTTCATCTTCAAAATCTATTCAACATCTCAATCAATTATCATAACACAGCGTGTGATCAGATTTCATCACAAAGAAGCGATATATGAGAAGCGATATATTAATCACCGACCGTAGAAATGTTTACTCCGCTACAAGCACAAAAAAAAATACTTCTTTGTCTGTCACTACATCTTTATCTTCTCAAACCAAAATTCATATCTCCCCCTCAATTCCTCAATTTCTTCTGGTTCTTCTCTATATTCTTCAAAATCAAACTCTACTCAAACAAAACTTTCCCTCACTCTCAATTTTCAACATTCTTCTCAACTCCTTAATCCATTAAAATTCTATATGGTCGGATTCCAACGCAAAAAAAAAAGCGATATAGTAGTATATTATATTATAGAAATTATAGAAATAATAGATTATTACAAACAAAAAAAAGTCGCACACAGACACATCTACCTCTCTTCTTCTCTCTTATTCTCTCACTCACTCACTCTCTCTCTCTGTAAAACCCTTATTAATCAATCGATCCCCCAGTTCTTTCTCTCTCTAGAAATCAGTGCAAAATTTACATGCAATCACACGCCCATCCATCGATTCTGTCTAAATCACCAATTCTTTGCATTTCGATTCAATTTTCCTCAAATTTTGTAAATCTTCACTAGGCCATATTTTTAAAATTTTTATTTTAAATTATTCAGAATTTAAATATTTAGGGTTTTAATAGAGAGACAGAGCGCAAGTCTGGCGATTGGCGCAGGAGACAGGTGATGGCGGATCCGCCACAAGTCCGCCAGCGGTTGGTGCTCGAAAATTTAATTTTCGGTTTATTTGGGTTAGGGTTTGAACGAACGGTGGCAGGAGAAGAGTTCGCCCCATTGGAATCTAGAGAGCTTTACGGAAAATGCTGAGTGTGCTTCGGTTGCACCTTCCGTCCGACATTCCGATCGTAGGGTGCGAGCTGACGCCGTACGTGCTCTTGAAGCGGCCTGACACGTCTATCATCACCGAGGATGTAAACGAGTCCAACCCCCTTCATGGCCAGTTCTTGAGACACAGATGGTTAGTTTCTCAGAATTTTTTTTTCATCATAAATTTTGTTTCTTAATCGAGTGATTAGAGGTATTTCTTTTTGATTTCGGGATTCTTTAGTTTTATTGTGTAGATGCTTGTTGAGCTTTACAGCACCAGTCTTTGCAGATTCATTTTTTATTGCTAATTTCTTGAAACTCAGTTAACTTTTTTTTATTAGTTTGTGATATTATCAAGACAGCCAAGAACATTTGTAGCATCATTTTCTTTTTGTTACTCTACGTTTCATGTTGGGCAATGAGTGTGAAGATGGTGTGAAAGTCCTATGAAATTAATTTCAATTCGGGAAATTAGAGGGAGAAACAAAGACCAAAAACATGATATCAGACTGGGTAGTCAGTTGGAAAAGCATACCCTTGCAATAATGGTTTTAAGAGCTTTTCAAAATTGCTTTTTCCTGTTCCTTTTTTGTTGTTATCTCTTCTTATTGCAGGTTTGCATGCTTTCAATCAATAGGTGTTTCTTTGTCAGTTTTGCCTGCTGTTGGGAACTAATTTTCGCCTTGTCTCATTGCCTGCAGTTAATATCTTGTGTTGTGTCCTCCGAATGGTTATGCATGTGGTTTTCGTTCTTCCTTAGAGCATCTCCAATGCAACAATGTGGATTGTTGTACATGTGGCAAATAAAATGAAGACGGAGTGAAGGACATCTCCAATAGAGTTGTGGATTCAAAAAATTGTGGTCACATGTACACGAGAAAGTGGTAGATAAATTATAATAAATTAAATAAAGGATGATTAACACATTCCGATAGAGTTAAATTGTAAAAATTAAATAGAGGATGTGGACGGTGTGATAGACATCCTCTACTTTTTTTTCCTTATCATGTAAGCAATTTGGAGTAATGTTGCACATTTTTTAGTGCAATCCACGATTGCATTGGAGATGCTCTTATATCTACTTTTGGACTTCTATCTGTCCCGGTGTTTAAACACAATATAATGATCTGCATAGAAAAGATTGACATACTAATTCATGTTAGCTACAACTCAGTGCGATCGTTCATACTCCACTGGAGTATAATGTGTAATTAGTTCCTAGAATAAAATTTTTAATGGCTTCAATAGTTAATGGGGATTTGTAGATAGTGGCTTTCAATAGACTTGTGATATTTACCGGAAATAGATAATGAGCATTCATTTCTCTTTGTGACTTTGCACTCTGTACACTAAATATTCAGCTACAAATAAAATTATACCGCCAAATGCCTTGAAATGCTGTTCTTCCATTTGTCTCATTAGATATGATGCATCATTTTTACTATCATTGATTCTTTGCCTAATTTTATAGATAAATGGGTGTGTTTTCTGGGATACAGATTGGTGATAGAATCAGTTGTGTCAATCTATATATCTTGACATACAAACAAATTGTTTATTATGCAGGTACCGTGTACAAAGTGATAAAAAGGTTGCAGTCTGTAGTGTACACCCATCGGAGCAAGCTACATTACAGTGTATTGGATGCGTTAAAGCTAAAATACCAGTTGCTAAAAGTTACCATTGCTCATCCAAATGTTTTTCAGATGCATGGCAACATCATCGTCTCCTTCATGAGCGTGCTGCTAGTGCTGCCAATGAAAATGGAAATGAGGAGGAAGAAATTTTTGCACGCTTTAATGGTCAAGGTAATGCAGGAACTAGTGTGGTTAATACGAGCTTGTCTGCATCGCAGTCGAGTTCCAGCCTGGGGAATGGCACAACTTTGTATCCTGCTGCTATTCAGAGGAGTGGTGGTGAAACATTGTTTGAAGTCGGACTCGCGAAGACATATACACCAACAGCTGATGATATTGGCCACGTTCTTAAGTTTGAGTGTGTTGTCGTAGATGCTGAGACAAATTCAACCGTGGGACTTTCAAGTACAATATTAACTTCCCGTGTGATTCCAGCTCCATCTCCCAGTCCCCGTCGCTTGATTCCGGTGAGTGGTGATGTGCCAGGGAATTTAGATATGGATGGTCGTATTTCATCTGTAGGAACATTTACGGTGCTCTCATACAACATTTTATCAGAAGTATACGCCACAAGCGAATTATACAGCTATTGCCCTCCTTGGGCTCTTTCTTGGCCTTACCGTAGGCAAAATCTATTGCGAGAAATAGTTGGCTACCGTGCGGACATTGTTTGTCTTCAAGAGGTACATAATAACATGAGAAATTGCCTTGTGCTTTACTGAAGCTCTAGAAATACACTTTATGAGAGGTTTGAGTACTGTTACTTTGTAGGTGGGATGATGAAAAACGTTTTGATGAAAGAATTGAAATTTAAGAAGAAAATGTGGCGCATGTTTACAGGATAGACATTTAACCTGGTTATAATTTAAATCTTTGATCATCTGTTAGGCATTTGCCAGTTTGATGATATAATTGGTGTGCTTTTTTATTTTTTATTTTGTTTAATTTAGCAAGCATTTTTAATTCAAAAGATTCTCTAAACGTTAAAGCATCCACGTGATTTTGAATGTTAAGTAATAATCTATCCAATTCTTGTTAAGCCATGTGTTGTAGTTGAGTTGTCATTTTCAGATTTGGAATGGAAGTGAAGAATGTATTTCCTATCTTTCTTTATACAAAATGGACTGTAAGGCTGCAAGGCAATACCAAACATTTCTTGACAAGTCTTTGCTTAAGCTTTAATTAGATAATTATTTTCCAGAAAGCTTTTTGCCATCTTTTCTTCCCCAACTTCTCAGGTTGAGCTGATTTTCTTCTATGTAGAAATGGCTTCTCCTCCAAGTTATTTAGCCTACAGGAGCTTTATTTTTGCACTTCTAAGAGACCATTGTTGTTTGTGAATTTTTTCTCGTCATCCATGCTAAAATGATTTATAAGCTGATGCGTGGTTTTGGACCTTTTGCCTGTCAGGTTCAAAGTGATCACTTTGAGGAATTCTTTGCACCTGAGCTGGATAAACATGGCTATCAAGCTCTGTTTAAAAGGAAAACTGCAGAGGTTGGTCAAACCATCTATCGACTTGGCATGTGAAAATCGTTCTGTAACTAACATATGAAGCTATTGCTGTTTGCAGGTTTATAGTGGAGATATCAACACTATTGATGGTTGTGCTACCTTCTTCCGCCGGGATAAATTTTCACATGTCAAAAAATATGAGGTGGGAAGTATTACTTGTGTATTGTTTTAATTAGCTCATTTCTTGTCGTTTTAATAATATGTATGCTAATGCCTTTTCTGTAGGTTGAATTTAACAAAGCCGCACAATCTCTGACTGATGCTGTGGTTCCAAGTGCTCAGAAAAAAACTGCCCTGAATAGATTGGTAAAGGTATTGTACCCCTTGATTTAAAAGTTCATCTGTCTTCCCCTGGACCTTATACTTTTGCCTTTTACTTTTGCTCACTTTTCAATTGGAAATTTCTGACCCCTTTTCTCATTTAGGATAATGTTGCGCTAATTGTCGTTCTAGAGGCCAAATTCAGTAACCAGGGTGTCGATAACCCTGGGAAACGCCAGCTTGTTTGTGTGGTAAGATGTTGGGAATAGATTTGCCATTGTGTCATTGCATTTATTTATTTTTGATATGATATCACTGCCATCTATTGCACAATATGCTGATTCTTTCTTGCATTTTTTTTTTAATTTTGATGTTGGTCTACATTTTATCCTACGTGTTACTGATTTGTGGCCACTCACGGTTCTTTAGTTCTTGCTGGACTTGATTCTTCAGCACGTGTTGTCTAATACTGAATTAGGGAGGGAACACTATCTCCATCTTGAAAGAGATATTACAAGTCAACAAATAAATGAGAAAACATGTGGACTACTTTTGTGGCTCTTTTTGTTTGATCTTGCTTTTCTGCTGTGAGTATCTTGTACATTAGGCATCTCATGGCTAGGGAATGATGGAATAAAGACGTATAGAGCTTTAGAAAGGCATTCTGGTCAGAAGGAAAATGTATAGTTTAGAGGCACGGTGAAATTGATTGCCCATCATTTAAGTGTATTCGACAGCAAATGATGTTATGACATGATTGGGGTTTTTTTTATTTTAGTGCCAAGATTGTATGGTCTGGAAAAGGAATCGCGTTTGAATAGTGTGAGCAGCCTCTCCTTTTCATCCGGCAATGCCAGTGTGGGGGAATGGGGACCCCTTCTGAGGTATAAGGGAGTAATGATGTTCCAGTACTTTCCCTCAGGCTGATGACATGTTAAGTGAGGTTTGGAAGATAATCCTGCATAATACAAGGAGGCAGAAATATCAGCTACAGTGCCATTTAGATTCTCTATCATTCGGCCTAGTATATTTTGCTGAACATGAAAGTCAATTTCTTTTCATCCTTCTACTCATGCTAGCATAATCATAGCTCAGGCTTCAACATTTTATCTGTTTTTTGGTTTTCAGGTTTCAACATTTTGCTAGTATAATCATAGCTGAAGGAGCACATATCTGTATACTACTTTTGTATTAGTTCTCCAAATGCCATCCTCTTTTTCGGTTACATATGCTAAACACTGTTCTTAACGTGATAGTGATAATGATAATGAGTTAGTGAATATATTATATCTTCCAGTGTTTGTTTCTCTCAGATTTGTAGACTTTCTAGGAATTTCTTCCTATAATTCTCTATTGATATGTTGACTTTTACTTCAAGTAACGGGTGATTCATTGGTAACTTCCTCTTCTACATCAGTGTGCAAATTTTGTTTGTATCCTCATTCTTGTTTAGTTTCTTCACTATACGCATATTTTGTATGAGTACTTGAGCAGTTCATGACCAGTACTTTTCTTACTTTTCTGAACTCAGGCAAACACACATGTAAATATGCATCAAGATTTGAAGGATGTGAAGCTTTGGCAGGTCCTTTCAACTAGATACTCTCTCTGAATATGTTTTTAACTCCAATTAAGTTTAGATTTTGAAGTCTCTATTTTTCTCATTCATATCAGGTTCACACACTATTGAAAGGATTGGAAAAAATTGCGGTCAGTGCAGACATCCCAATGTTGGTGTGTGGGGATTTCAACTCTGTTCCTGGAAGGTGCATTGCTGTTCACTTTTTATTACATGGTCGCTTTTGATATTCATATTTGTTCATTATAAATCTAAACTAGCTTTTATTACTATATTTGGTTTAATCCTAAAATGCAGTGCTCCTCATGCCCTCCTTGCCATGGGGAAAGTTGATCCACCACATCCAGATTTAGCACTAGATCCCCTTGGAATTCTTCGCCCTTTTGCGAAACTAACACATCAGCTGCCATTGGTATTGGCTTTTTGAAATTTTCAAATGTATGATATTCGTGGCCCATAGCATGGCATGGAAGTATGCGCGGCTGCTTAATATGTCTAGTTGTTGCATTTTACTCCACAGGTAAGTGCATACTCATCCTTTGCAAGAGTTGCAACTGGTCTTGGTCTAGAGCAGAGGAGGAGAATGGATCCTGCTACGAATGAGCCCCTGTTTACAAACTGCACTAGAGATTTCATTGGTACTCATGATTACATATTCTACTCAGGTATGCGCGAGATTTTTGACATCTTTTTGATGTTCAGTATTGGCATTGATAGTGTATTTTGTAGTGCAGTTTTTAAATTTTTATTATCATTTAATTTCATCTAATTTTATTTTACTTTTTCATGTTCAACCTTGTAGATAACTTATTTCCCATTATGGTGAATAGGAATTTTGGCACAAATGGTCCCTAATGTATACCCTTAGTTTGGTTTTGGTCCCTAACGTTTCAATTTTGGCTAAGAGGTCCGTAACATATGTATTTAGGTGCGACATTAGACCTGTAGACGGAATTCATCCAAAATCTTTGGTAGTTGAACGCGTGGTATACACTTTACTTTAACAACATGAGCAAATTTGTCAATGCAAAAATAAATAATAAATCACGAAATATGAAAAAGAATTAAGTCTCTCTCTCACACACTAGAAAAAGTTGAGTCTCTCTCCTCCACCATAACTCCTTGTTCCAATTCTCTCTCCTCTTTCTCTGCATCTACATATAGATATACATGCCATATGCATATGCCCCCATAAAGGAGTGTCCTAGATAAGATTAGATTATTCTGGCAACATTCGATCAAACCGGCAAAGCTCTGGTGTGGAAATGATCGTCTTCTCTGGTAAGAACAATCAATAATGTTAGAACATTTTACTATAATTAAACTCCAATTCAAAACATGTACCCATAAAAGTTCGATATATGTATATATGTTTAGATGAAGAAGAGTTTGTTTTAACTGGAAAATGAAGGATTTAAACTTGTTGAGATTGTTGACAGTGGCAAAGATGAATTTGGGTACATAGGAAGAATCAACGGTTGACGATGGAGGAATCAGCGAGAAGATAGTTAAGCGTAAGCGAATTAGTTCAAGAAGTTTACTTTCCAATGGAGGGCTCTTATTCCTTGCCTAAAATAATTGAAATAGAGAGTTCATTCAGGATGGCAATAATGGTGAGAAGAAGCGAAAGAAGAGAGTTTTAGCAAATGTCGAAATTAACTTCCTTGTGCATCTCAGTTTAGGAAAATACAGAGCTGTTCGACAGTGAAAATGGGCTGCAAAAATATGAGATCCTTTTAAAGGCAGCAGAAGGGTCTGTTTGGGTATTTACAATACTGCTGAAAAGGGAATGACTTGACAGTTGGTGATGTTGGTGGTGTGTGTTGATGGGTGTGGTGGGGGTGAAGAAGATTTTGTTTTTTATTATTTCTTTTTGAATTGACAAATTTTCCCCTGTTATTAAAGGGAAGTGTATACCGCATGCTCAACTAATAGAGATTTTGGATGGATTCTGTCTACGGGGACCAATTTCGCACATAAATGCATAGGTTAGGGACCTCCTAGCCAAAATTGAAACGTTAGGGACCAACACCAAACTAGGGGTATACGTTAGGGGGCGATTTGCGCCAAAATCCCTGGTAAATATATGATATTTATTAAGAGCTTTATTCCATAATTGCTTTCAGCTGATTCCTTAACTGTGGAGTCTCTATTGGAGCTCTTGGACGAGGATAGCTTGCGAAAGGATACCGCACTTCCTTCTCCGGAGTGGTCTTCAGATCATATAGCACTCCTAGCTGGATTCCGCTGCAAGCCTAGAACTAGACGCTGACAATAGGTAAATAGTTCTCTTTCTTTCAATGGTGGGCCTAAAGTTCTTTTTTTTCATAGCCATTCTTTGTTTGGCAACACCCCCCCCCCCCCCCCCCACCCACCCACCCACCCACCCACCATTAACGTAAATAAATCTGGTGAAAAGTTTGACCTGACAATCTGATTAGACATGTCAATTGGTTTTAAATGAGAACCAAGAGTCAACAACAGGAGTTTCATTCGATTGCTGATAGGCCCAACATGGGAGAAGGCTTCTAAATTGTTTTCAGGAAAAAAGAGAGTATTTTCTCATTTTTGTCAATACATTATCCATTCCCCCCTCCCCCTCCCCTGTGCCCCGCACCCGTGCTGTTTAACAGCGTAGAAGCTCAATTGTTGGTCTTGCATCCTTTTTAATTCCCGTCTACTTAGGCTATGTTAGCAAAGTCTCCTGATATCAGACTGATATGGAAAAATATAATCCTGACACCCTAATCACCAGAAAATAACGCCACTTACGAGTATTATTTGGTTTCCTGCAGGTCTGATGGCCAAAGAAGAAATTAAAAAATGGTAGCTCAGAATGTCAAAGGACAAAGAAAGTGATTGTAAGAGTGATAGATGATTCTCCCCTGTGCACTTTGTAGGTGTATCCCCTTGTGGGATGTTTTGCTATGAGCTCCTTTGTATCATGCGACCGTTGTCTCATAGATAAATTATATGATAATGCAAATAGTGAATTTCGTCCCCTTTTTTCTCGTTCAAATAGAAATATAATTAGTAACATCTGCTGTGCAAATATTATCCAGCATTAAACTTTAGAAACACTTAATTTTCTTTTAATGATATGATTTGTAACATCTTCTGGGTTATATTGGGAGTTGTATGGAATTTCGTTTCAATTCCCGAGTCAATTACTAATTACTTGGAATTTGCCTTCTTATGGGTCCCCTAATTACTTGTTGGATATGTCCTATTGAAAAATCTGCAGATATCAATTAATTTAATCTCAAGAGTTTGGTGTAAATAAAATACAGATTGCTAATCTACCAAGACATCACCCCAATACCAGTGAAGCAATAATTTGGTAAGCAAAGGGTTAGTTTCAAGTCAGTTTCAGATAGCACCAATTGCACAAGAAAACACAAATCGAAACTTTTATTGGCCAATTGGCTCATAACTTATCAAACATGCCATTTGAAAATGTCAACTCTAGGTCTATCTACAAGTTTCTAATGCGTAATCCTTCATTCGGGGTATATATACACACATACATGAACGTCCGAGATAGAATACAAATTTCTATCCATGGCCAGGAAAGGCGCCCCAGTGTTTTGCTTTGTAATTCTAATGATAGTTGGTTGTGTAAGCTCAGATTTTGCCCAAGACAAAAAGGAGTGCGCGAACCAATTACTGTCTTTATCTTCATGTATCCGTTTTGTGAGTGGGGATGTCAAAGCTCCTACTCCAAGTTGCTGCACTGAGCTCAGAAAGGGCACGATGAATAACATCCTTTGTCTTTGCATCCTTGTTAGAGACCGTAATGAGCCTGGCCTAGGCTTTAAACTCAACGCAACGCTTGCACTCCGCCTCCCTTCTGTCTGCCACGTTCAGTCGAATGCCACAGCATGCCCTGGTAACCAAAAATACTTAGCTTTTTCTTCTATTTCCACGTTTACTTTGAGATGTTAAATCAATGATTTGTGGGGTGTGTATAGATCTTCTACACCTAGCTCCAAACTCACCAGAGGCTCAGGTTTTCGAGCAATTTGGCAGCAGCCCAAGTGCTGGAGGTGATGTTTTCTTTATTCCCCTAACCTTTTTTTTATTTTTTTATTTTTTTTTCACTTTTTCATTGTTTACTTTTGTGAATCATAAACAACCCTTGGGATGATGCATGGTTACAGACCTTAATACAAGTTCAAGCTGCAAGTTAAGCGCATTTGGACTAGCGGCTGCCAGAATATTACCGTGGTTTGTGCTATCAGTTTTTTTCAGGAGCATTTAGGAAAAGACTATCAGTCTATGTAATGTAACTCTCATCAATTTATCTACAAATTATCCCATCAGACTTGGTAGTATTTAGCAATGCATATATACTTGGAAAGTTGGCTCCTTCCAACAAATAAAGAACATCCTTATTAGAGTTGGCAAAATTGGTCTAGTCAATGGACCGGCCCATATAGCCCAAATTTTGGATTAGGCTGGTCCTGACCCAAACAAAACTGGGTCTATATTGCCCGGCCCGCAATTTTTCTTTTTTTCTTTATGCTCCTTAACACTATTATTCACAAATTGTGGATATTACACCCACTACTTACAAATATTAAAATAATTCTAAATCTAACAACTTAACTTATTTATTCAAAAAATACTACATAATTAATATTATAAATAATAAAATAATGAATTAAAATTAAATAACTATTTCTACGTGAATTCACTCAAATTTGTTTTTGAGTCCTTGATTATTTGCATAATAAGTCCTTCATCTTTATAAAATTTTCACTTTAGTCCCTATACTTCGTCTTTCATTTCAATTTCGTCCTTTTTTTATTTGCAACCTAAGTCCTTCAACTTTTAAATTTGTATAAGTTGGTCCCCATATTTATACTTTTATATCAATTTAGTCCTTTGTATCACTATTTGATACAGATGTTGCAAATGATATTTTGTATCACTGAATATGTTACATATTATATTATGTTATTTTATACATCACATGTTACATGAATTGGTATTTTGTATCACTGATGTTACGTATGTTACAAATGATGAAATCAATAATTTTATTTGTTAAATTTAACATTGTGTTACATATCTATATCATACTATAATGAACTTATTGAAGTTTAGAGTTGATTTTGCAGTTGTAACAGTTGTTACAATTTCTGTTTAGTATCGCAATCTGTTACAAATGTTACAAATCATATTGTGTATCACTATTTGATACAAATGTTACAAATAATATTTTGTATCACTGAATATGTTACAGATTCTATTATGTTATTTTACACAATACATGTTACATGAATTAATATTTTGTATCACTGATATTTTATATTTCAATTTGTAACACAGATTGTTACAAAATATCATTTGTAACATTTGTATCAAATATTGATACACAATATCATTTGTAACATATGTATCAAATAGTGATACTATAAAAGACTAAATTGATATAAAAGTATAAATATGGGGACCAATTTGTACAAATTTAAAAGTTGAAGGACTTGTGTTGCAAATAAAAAAGGACGAAATTGAAATAAAAGAAGAAATATAGGGACTAAAGTGAAAATTTTATAAAGATGAAGGACTTATTGTGCAAATAATCAAGGACTTAAATGTAAATTTAAGTGAATTCACGTGGAAATATATATATTTTGTGGTATAGATTTTATTTTAATTTATTATTTTATTAATTAATATAATTTTAAGAATGTAGTATTTTTAGAATAAATTTGATAAGTTGATAAAATTAGAATTATTTTAAAAAAGTGGTTTATTTATGAAAAAATCCCTCACAAATTTTATGAATAGCCCAAATATAATTCAAATAATATCAATCTAAAATGGCGTAAGCTCAAGTCTCCAACTTAAATTATCTTTTTTTGAAACATTAGTTTAAAAATCCCAAGCTCCAACATAAAATTGTTTAGATTTAATTAAATTTAGTTTAATTCAAGTTTAAATCCAAATTATGTTTGGTGTGATAAATAAATTATTTATAAGTAAATTTTTTAATTTAAGTCAAACATGCTTATATCTCAAAGCAATAATACTAGCATGCTTTTAGTATTTATATATTTTTAAAATATGTGTCAAGAAATAGTTTACAATTAACCAAAAAAATATTATTATTTTAAAAGAAAATTGATATTTATTACATGAGAGTCCAATTTTATAAATTAATCTCTTTAAAAATCTCAAAATATATATTGTCTAAGTTTATCTAATATTGTAGTTGATGTGATGTATTAGATTGTATAAAAATAAAAAAAAAAAAAAATTAAGACTGGGGTTGTCCAATGGGCTGGACTGGGCTGGGTCAGCATATTTTGGCCCCCACAAAACTGGTCTAGGCTGGCCCAATCCAGTTTCAAGTGTAGCCCTACTCTGGCGGGTCGGGTCGGTCCAACCCAACCCATTTACCAGCTCTAATCCTGATAAACATCAAATCATAATTACACGTATATGTCAATATTTTAAACAGTCATTAAATCTGAAAACCGAGCTCGTTTACAACTTTTTAATGTTGACGATTAGTATATTTAATTACCAAGTTTTCCATTTCTAAATAGAGGAAATTACACCAATTACTATGTATATATGTTCGCTAAAAATGTACCGCAAGTGCACGGGTCGCGTTCAAGTAATAAAGTGATGAGAAAGTGTCGAACCCACGAGGATAGAAAATTTTGCTAACATCCAAATCAATCTAGCCCTATTTTAAACACACAATAAAACATTTTGTTTTGATGATTAAACCTAGAATTCAAAGATGATGAAAAATAAACTAATAAGAAAAATATCAAAAGAGAAATTTGTAGGAAATAAAATCAATAAGAAGAAAATACTAGGAATTCGACTTCACCAACTATTCCACTTTAAAGTTTCATTTTCCATTATCAATTCCAAAATGAGGTTACTATGGCAATCCATGCTCCTAAAATGTCTAGCAATCTCTCCCGAGTAGAGCCAAACCTAATTTTACACAAGACCCCCAAGCATTCCTACCGAGAGAACGTATATGTAAAATTGCATTAAAACTCAAGAACATTCAAAATTAATTGCACAAAGTATGAAAGAGTATTCCTACATTCCATAAGCCTTGTGTTGTTAATTAAATGTGCTAAACCTAATTTCAACCTCCCGGTAGCAACTAAGTCACAAAAGCATTTCAATGGTGATCAATCATCTCAATACACAATAAAGCCCAATAATCAACAACCATAAAAACCAAGCATAAGGAATCAATAATAAGAACAATACACTTTAAAGCTTCATAAATGGATTCATCTCATTCCTAGTAAATAAAATTAGCCCATAATATTCACAAGGACAAAATGTAAAATAGATACAAAATACATCACCGGGTTTGATAAAGTCAAGAGAAATGTAAGATTTAGCTTGAGCCCATGGTTGTCTTCATTTGCTCACTATAAACCTCCATTCATCTTCCTCTATTTACAAAAATACACCCAATGATGACAAAAAATCAAGAAAAACCCATTTCCATGAAGTTTTTCAAAAGCCCTAAGTATCTTCTTGGTGGAAAGCTTTCTATGGGAGAGGGAGTATGAGAGAATAATGAGAGAGTGGTTCAAAATGCAGAAAAAACGGCAGCTTAAACCCTAAAATTCGTCAAAATTGAATTACCCAAAATACCCCTCAAAAACAAGATAAAAAAAAACGCGGACAGCAGAAAATGAACCATGCGATCGCATGGTTCTAATCCATGCGATCGCATGGTAGAGGTCAAAAACATTCTGCTTCAAAAACTGCACCCTCGCGATCGCACATATATAGGCCCATGCGATCGCATGGGCCAAAATCCCAAGTGTCTGGTTTTGATTTTTGATTAATTGCACTTTCAGTCCCTGAACTATCTGAGATGTTGACTTTAGTCCTTGAAGTTTTGGTTGTCTTTCATATAGGTCCTCCATAAATTGCAACATTGGTCCTCCATCTTTAAACATAGTTATCTTTTGGTCCCCAAGATTCTTGATTTGCACAAATTTAGTCCTTTTTGCTCATTTTTCGCGTGGATCTCTTCCAATCACCATCCAAGCTCGGGTTTTTACCTAAATAAACAAAAGAACAAAAATAAGCGGTAAACAACTCTAAAGAACTCACAATTATCCATTTTTAAAAGCTAAAATAAGTGCGAAAACTGCACTTATCACACTCCCAAACTTGCATTTTTGTTTGTCCTCAAGCAAAATGATCTAAAACGTCATGCAAGCACACAAGCACAATCAAACTATAAAAGGACAACAAACACGCGAAATGTTAATGAGCTTGCCACCTTACCATGATCTTTTGAAGCTTGCTTATAATTCATGAAAAATCTACACAAATGCTAAAAATAAAAGAAACTTTTTAACTTAATCCATGTTAGATGTATGTGTGTGCATAGTCACTTTGATCATTGCAAAACAAAAATTGGTGAAAACCCAACCCTCAATGGTCAAAATTTCCTTTCCTTCTCGTTGGATGCACTCCCCCAAACTTGATATTTTCACTCTAACCCGGGGTGTCTACTCAATGGTTTCTCTCAAGTCACTCAATTATTCCCGCTCAAGTTTGGTTAGATTTAGCCAATGATTGTAACCACTTAGGCTTGTGAAGATTCTCCAAAAAAATTGAGTAGTTCAACAAATAAACTTCCACCAAGTAATTCAAACCCACAAGTCATCTAAATCCCGAAAAGTAGTCATAGTGGCTCAAATTTGCAAGAATTGCTATGAAAATCTCATGATGATTTTTTTTTTGGCAACCTTACTCCCTTAAGCTTTCTATTTGACTCATGTAACGAGCTTTAGGTCGGTAACTCCACCGTTTAAAAGAAACCAAAGGGTACCGGGCTTTGAGATGCCCCAACGGACTTAATCACTCAAGTCAAAAAGGCTACAAAGTAAGGTAAAAGAATTAAAAATAGAGCAAAAGTATAGCCATCTTGAGCACAACTAACAAACTTTTTATATAGGGATTAGATTCCAAGGATATGGTCATTACCAAGTTTCTGCTAGTTAGTCAAAACTACTCCACACACATGTTCAACAAGCATGGAATCAACACACTCCCAAGGGGATAAATCACGGCTCAACCATTACCAAACTATCCTTCCATTTGGACAAATTAAAGAGTCGCTTATGAAGAACAAGTGCACTCAACATTTGTATGCAATGAACATCATGACAAGAGTGCTAGAAAGGGTATCTAACATGGGAAAAGTATAATTATCGAAAACCACAAATAGCATTTATGTCTACAATCCATGAATCACAGCAATTTCAACAAAATCACAACATTAGCCGGCAAGGCTCTCTAACAAACAAAAACAAGCAAAATAGCTAAATTAGCCGGCAAGGCTTTCTGACAAGTAAAAACTCAAGCAAATACCCCCAAACTTAAAATGTACATTGTCCTCAATGTAAAACTAAAAATCAAAAGAGAGGAGAAATAGGAACTCCCCTGGGGTGAATTGGTTGGTGATGGCAACCTCAAGTTGGAGAAATCTTTGTTAGGACTAATGGAGATTGCTGGAGACTAAATTTCTTCTTGTTGTGGATTCGTTGCTATGAGGCCTGCCAAACAAGAACACAAAATCAAAATTCATCTAATGTCCAAGGAATTAAATCATGCCAAAAAAATGGACTATTAGCAAAACAAAAAGTAAGGGAAAGAAAATGGGTTGCCTCCCATTCAGCGCTTCTTTATAGTCATTAGCTAGACTTTTAGCACATGATTAAGCGGGATTGGTGAGATGGACAATTGATTTTCCTTTGGAAAAGTCATCACCCCAATAATGCTTCAACCTTTGACCGTTCACTGTAAATGCCCTCTTGCTTTCATCCTCAACTTCCACAGCCCCAGATGGATACACACGCTTAATTGTGAATGGTCCCGACTACCTAGAGCGTAACTCTCCTGGAAAAAGCTTGAGCCGGGAATTAAATAGCAGAACTTGTTGTCCAACCTCAAGCTGTCTTCTTTGGATGTGGTTGTCATGCCATCTTTTAGTGCGCTCCTTGTAGATTTTGGAATTCTCATACGCCTCAAGTCGAAATCCATCCATTTCGTTTAATTGGAGGAGTCTTTTCTCACCGGCTTCTTTCCAATCAAAATTTAGCTTTTTCACTGCCCAATAAGCACGATGCTCCAACTCTACGGGTAGGTGACATGCTTTTCCAAACACTAGACGATATGGAGACATACCAATAGGAGTTTTGAATGCAGTGCGGTACGCCCAAAGTGCATCGTCCAATTTTTTGGACCAATCTTTCCTCGAAGCATTCACCGTTACCTCCAAAATTCTTTTCAACTCCCGATTGGAGATTTCGACTTGCCCACTTGTTTGAGGATGATAAGGAGTGGACACTCGATGACGTACACCATACTTAGCCAACACCGACTCAAATTGGCGATTGCAAAAGTGCTTACCCCCATCACTGATTATTGCTCGTGGAGTGCCAAAACGGGTAAAAATTTGCTTTCTCAAGAAGTTGATCACGACCCGGCCATCATTGGTGGGCAATGCTACGGCCTCCACCCACTTCGAGACATAGTCAACCGCCACCAATATGTATTGATTAGAGAATGATGGTGGAAATGGTCCCATAAAGTCAATACCCCAAACATCAAAGATTTCAACTTCTAGAATACTGTTAAGAGGCATTTCATTCTTTCTTGAAACATTCCCTGTCCTTTGGCACCGATCACATGTTTTCACAATTCTGTATGCATCTTTGAATAGGGTAGGCCAGTAGAAATCGGACTGTAACACCTTTGCAGCAGTTTTAGAGGCCCCAAAATGCCCGGCATATTCTGATGAATGACAATGCTGTAGGATATCCATCATCTCTCCTTCAGGCACACATCTTCTGATTATCTGATCTGGTCCCCTTCTATAAAGAATCGGATCATCCCAAAAGTAGTGCTTGATGTCTGCAAAGAATCTTTTCTTTTGATGGCTAGAGAGATCTGGTGGAGTGATGTTGCTGGCAAGGAAGTTGACAATATCTGCATACCACGGTGCTTCCTCAACTGCAAAGATTTGCTCATCAGGAAATTCCTCATTTATCTCTCCAATTCGTGACTCTTCCCCAATCTCAAGCCTAGATAGATGATCGGCGACCACATTTTCACTCCCCTTTTTATCTCTGATCTCTATGTCAAACTCCTGCAGTAGAAGTATCCATCTGATGAGTCGAGGCTTAGCATCCTTCTTTGCAAATAGATGCCTCAGAGCAGCATGATCTGTATGAACAATCACCTTCGATCCCACAAGATAGGACCGAAATTTATCGAAGGCATAAACCACTGCAAGAAGCTCCTTTTCTGTGGTGGCATAGTTTAGCTGAGCATCATTCAAGGTCCGACTGGCATAGTGAATCACATGAAAATTTTTATCCCTGCATTGCCCCAACACTACCCCAACTGTATAATCACTAGCATCACACATTAGCTCAAAGGGTAGACTCCAATCAGGTGTAACCAAAACTGGTGCTGTCACAAGCTTTTCTTTAAGAGTGTTGAAAGCATGTAGACACTCTTCAGAAAAGTGAAAAGGAGTATCTTTCTCCAAAAGGTTGCAAAGTGGCTTCGTGATTTTTGAGAAATCTTTTATAAAACGCCGATAGAAGCCTGCATGCCCAAGAAAACTCCGAATTCCCTTAACTGATGTCGGAGGCGGCAATTTCTCAATTACTTGAATCTTTGCTTTGTCAACCTCAATGTCCTTTGCTGAAATTAAGTGCCCCAATACAATTCCCTCCTGGACCATGAAATGGCACTTCTCCCAATTTAGAACAAGATTGGTTTCTTCACAACGCTGCAAAACCAAAGATAGATGATGAAGACACTCATCAAAAGATGCTCCAAAGAATGAGAAATCATCCATGAAGACCTCAATGTATTTCTCCACCATATCTGAAAATATGGATATCATACAGCACTGGAAAGTAGCTGGAGCATTGCATAGGCCGAACGGCATCCTTCTATAAGCAAATGTGCCGTAGGGACATGTGAATGTGGTCTTCTCCTGATCTTCTGGAGCTATCGGAATTTGATTATATCCAGAATACCCATCCAAAAAGCAATAATGTGAATGCCCGGCTAACCTTTCCAACATTTGATCGATGAATGGCAAAGGAAAATGATTCTTTCGAGTTGCAGTGTTGAGTTTGCGATAATCAATGCAAACTCGCCATCCCGTAACTGTTCTGGTTGGAATGAGCTCATTGTTGTCATTGGGCACCACTGTGATCCCTCATTTCTTCGGTACTACTTGGATTGGACTGACCCAAGCGCTGTCTGATATAGGATAGATGATCCCCGCATCTAAAAGTTTTATAACCTCAGCCTTGACTACCTCTTGCAGTGTTGGATTCAATCTTCTTTGACGCTGGACTGATGGCTTAAAATCATCTTCCATGAGAATCTTGTGCAAAAAGACTGTAGGACTAATGCTTTTGATATCTGAGATAGACCATCCTATTGCAGTTTTGTGCTCTCGAAGGACTCGTAGCAATTTTTCCTCTTCCAAATTACTAATGGAGTTTGCAATGATAACCGGAAGTGTAGAATCATTACCCAAATAAGCATAACGCAAGTGAGATGGCAATTGCTTGAGTTCTAACTGCGGAGGCTTTTCAATAGATGGTGGTAACTTTGTTGCCTTTTCTCCAAGCTCCTGGAAAGGTGGTTGCCATTTATAAGCTGGATTTGCCTCTAATTGGTTCACCATGGGCTTGGTTTCTTCTGAATTGAAGGCCTCGGTGAAAGAATGAACCAAACACATCTCAAGCGGATCTTGAGATTGATTTAGTGCAAATGATTCTCCCACCATTTCGTCTATCACATCAACTCTGAAACAACTGTCAGAATCCATTGGATATTTGACTGCCTTGAAAACATTGAACACCACCTCTTCATCATTTAACCTCAATATCATCTGGCCTTTGTGCACATCAATCAGAGCTCTTCCAGTAGCCAAAAATGGTCTGCCCAATATTAGAGGAATATCATTGTCTTCTTCCATGTCTAGAATGATGAAGTCGACAGGGAAAATAAATTTGTCAACTTTCACCAAGATATCCTCAATGATTCCCCTAGGATATTTGATTGAGCGATCAGCTAACTGCAAAGAAACTGTTGTTGCTTTTGCCTCCCCCAATCCTAATCTCCTGTAGATAGAAAATGGCATCAAGTTAATACTTGCACCTAAATCACAAAGAGCTTTATTAAAATCAATATCACCAATGGTACAAGGAATAGTAAAACTCCCTGGATCTTTAAGCTTATGTGGCAATTTGTTCTGCAAGATAGCACTACACTCTTCGGTCAACATCACTGTCTCGTGCTCCTCTAGCTTCCTCTTGTTAGATAAGATCTCTTTCATGAATTTTGCATAGCTAGGCATCTGAGCTAAGGCATCGGCAAAACGGATGTTGATTTGCAATTTCTTGAAGACTTCCAAGAATTTCTCAAATTGCTTATCCAACTTGTGCTTTTTCAATCTTTGTGGAAATGGGATTGGAGGCACATATGCTTTCACTTGAGGAGTTGCCTTAGTAGGTAGAGTATCCAAATCTTTTTCTTGACTAGCATCGTGTTGTGCATTAGCTTGATCCCCTTGTTCATCATCAATAGAGGGTGTCTTGTCATGAGTGGCAACATTTCTTTTGACTTCTATCTCAGGCAACTGAACCCCACTTCTTGTAGTAATTGCTTTGAGCTGCTCTCTTGGGTTAGTTTCAGTGTTGCTCGGTAATTGCCCTTGTTGTCTTTCAGAGAGAAGTTTTGCCATTTGACCCATTTGATTCTCCAAGCCCTTCACGGATGCTCTGATACTCTGAATAGATTCCTCAGTTCATTCTTGAAATTTTAATTGTTGGTGTGCCAACTGAGCTATAGCTTCTTCCCAACCTCCTTTTTGTTGAAAATTCGATTGTTGTCTCGGAGCACCTTGTTGGTGTTGGTTGTTGCTCCATGAAAAATTTGGATGATTTTTCCAAGCTGGATTATACGTGTTGGAGTAGATATTACCTTGCTGACTGGGATGATTCTGAGCATAACATGCTTGCTCAGTGGATGTTGAAGAACTGGTCAACAATGGGCAATTTCCGGTTGAATGATTTGCTCCACAACCATCACATTCAAGAGTAGGCGTCTGAATAGCATGAGCTGTCTGATTGCGAGCTATAGTATCCATCATCTTTTTCTCCATGGCGGCCATTTGTGCAGAAAGAGCAGATATAACATCAACCTCATGCATCCCTGCTACCCTTTTAGTTACTCCCCTATCAGCCGGCCAATTTGAACTTGTCTCAGCCATTCTTTCAAATAATACCCATGCCTCTTTGATTGTCTTTGTGTTGATTGACCCATTTGAGGATGAGTCAACAATAGAGCGGCAATGTGGAAGTAATCCGGCATAGAAATATTGAACTTGCAAAGCCTTCTTGATACCATGATTAGGACACTTCCGAAGCATCTCTTTGAACCTCTCCCAAGCTTCATGAAAGTTTTCTGTGTCTAGCTGCCTGAATATGGAGATGTCATGCTTCAACTTTGTAACTTTGGCGGGAGGAAAGTATTTGTTCGTGAATTTTTGAACAAGATCATTCCAAGTAGTAATACTCCCCGCAGAATGTGAATCCAACCACTCTCTTGCTCCATCTCTCAAAGTATGTGGAAATAATCTGAGTTTGATAGCTTCCATGTTGACATCTTGATATTCAAAATTGCTCACTGTCTCCAAGAAGCGTGATAGATGCATATGAGGGTTTTCATTTGAACGCCCATAGAATTGAAGAGTATTCTGGAAGAGGTTGATGACATCCGGTCTCAATTGAAAATTTTCCTTCCCATAAGCCGGATATGCAATACTAGATTGGCTTTGAACCACAACTGGAGTAATAATGTCCCCAACTAGCAAATCATCCTCATCAATCTCAACCATTTGATCTTCTTCGTTTGCCATAGTGTTCACTCTATGATGTGCTTCTCTTTGTTCTCTTCTTCGGTGTCTGAAAGTTCTTTTAATCTCGGGGTCAAACACCAAATTCTCAAGATTTTCAAAATCTTGCATCCACCAAAGAAGATATGCCTGAAAAGAACAAAGGTAGCACTTGAACTTTAAATGGAAAAATAAAATAAAATTAACTAAGTAAAGCTAGAAATAACAAGGATCTAACTAATTAAATCTATCCCCGGCAACGGCGCCAAAAACTTGTTCGCTAAAAATGTACCGCAAGTGCACGGGTCGCGTTCAAGTAATAAAGTGATGAGAAAGTGTCGAACCCACGAGGATAGATAATTTTGCTAACATCCAAATCAATCTAGCCCTATTTTAAACACACAATAAAACATTTTGTTTTGATGATTAAACCTAGAATTCAAAGATGATGAAAAATAAACTAATAAGAAAAATATCAAAAGAGAAATTTGTAGGAAATAAAATCAATAAGAAGAAAATACTAGGAATTCGACTTCACCAACTATTCCACTTTAAAGTTTCATTTTCCATTATCAATTCCAAAATGAGGTTACTATGGCAATCCATGCTCCTAAAATGTCTAGCAATCTCTCCCGAGTAGAGCCAAACCTAATTTTACACAAGACCCCCAAGCATTCCTACCGAGAGAACGTATATGTAAAATTGCATTAAAACTCAAGAACATTCAAAATTAATTGCACAAAGTATGAAAGAGTATTTCTACATTCCATAAGCCTTGTGTTGTTAATTAAATGTGCTAAACCTAATTTCAACCTCCCGGTAGCAACTAAGTCACAAAAGCATTTCAATGGTGATCAATCATCTCAATACACAATAAAGCCCAATAATCAACAACCATAAAAACCAAGCATAAGGAATCAATAACAAGAACAATACACTTTAAAGCTTCATAAATGGATTCATCTCATTCCTAGTAAATAAAATTAGCCCATAATATTCACAAGGACAAAATGTAAAATAGATACAAAATACATCACCGGGTTTGATAAAGTCAAGAGAAATGTAAGATTTAGCTTGAGCCCATGGTTGTCTTCATTTGCCCACTATAAACCTCCATTCATCTTCCTCTATTTACAAAAATACACCCAATGATGACAAAAAATCAAGAAAAACCCATTTCCATGAAGTTTTTCAAAAGCCCTAAGTATCTTCTTGGTGGAAAGCTTTCTATGGGAGAGGGAGTATGAGAGAATAATGAGAGAGTGGTTCAAAATGCAGAAAAAACGGCACCTTAAACCCTAAAATTCGTCAAAATTGAATTACCCAAAATACCCCTCAAAAACAAGATAAAAAAAAACGCAGACAGCAGAAAATGAACCATGCGATCGCATGGTTCTAATCCATGCGATCGCATGGTAGAGGTCAACAACATTCTGCTTCAAAAACTGCACCCTCGCGATCGCACATATATAGGCCCATGCGATCGCATAGGCCAAAATCCCAAGTGTCTGGTTTTGATTTTTGATTAATTGCACTTCCAGTCCCTGAACTATCTGAGATGTTGACTTTAGTCCTTGAAGTTTTGGTTGTCTTTCATATAGGTCCTCCATAAATTGCAACATTGGTCCTCCATCTTTAAACATAGTTATCTTTTGGTCCCCAAGATTCTTGATTTGCACAAATTTAGTCTTTTTTGCTCATTTTTCGCGTGGATCTCTTCCAATCACCATCCAAGCTCGGGTTTTTACTTAAATAAACAAAAGAACAAAAATAAGCGGTAAACAACTCTAAAGAACTAACAATTATCCATTTTTAAAGGCTAAAATAAGTGCGAAAACCGCACTTATCAATATATAATATATTATTAAATTTACTTTTCTATTGTAAATATTCTAAAAATACTGGATATTATTTATATATTAATATTTATTTTTATATATTATAATATGTACAAAAAGGAAATACAATATATTTTGCCCATTAATTCCGCGGAGAGAGAGAAAACACTCAGAGATAGAGATTAACAGTAGTCATCTTCACAAACCCTATTCAGCACACCAAACCCGCCGGAAATCACGATCAGAATTGGAAAAATAGTGAACAGATCTTCATCCCAAACCCACTTCATCCCAATCATCTCTCCCTGAATGCACAATTCCAAAATCAATCAATCCCTTAAATTTCTAGGGTTTTCCGCCACCCATATCACTTAATCCCCTATATCACTAGGGTTCTACATCTAGATGTAACCATAACCCCTCGATTTACAGAGATTTCAGTTGCCAGAAAAAAGAACAGCACATGGATGCACAAATTGAAGGAAGTCGCCGGCGAATAGGTACTTACAAATCTGTTGCAAAAGTTGTTACAAAATCAATTTTTCATTGTCCCTGTTCCTAATATGTTGCAAACATTGTTACAAAATCAGCTTGCATTCTCTGTTACTAATATGTTGCAGACGATGTTACAAAAATCTGTTTTGTTGTCTCTGTTATTAATGTGTTGCAAACGTTGTTACAAAATCAGTTTGCATTGTCTCTGTTACTAATCTGTTGCAGACGATGTTACAAAAATCTATTTCGTTGTCTCTGTTATTAATCTGTTGCAAACAATGTTACAAAAATATCTTTTGTTGTCTCTGTTATTAATATGTTGCAAACAATGTTACAAAAATTTGTTTCGGTTATAAATATGGGGATGTTATCATCGGACATGATTTTGCATGAAGAAGACGCTTTGCAGTTGGCCGAGACGAGTTGCAGTTTATTGTAATGTTGGAGAGATGTTGAAATGATTAGGATTGTAAATGATGAAAGAGAGAGAAACATGAGAGAGATTAGATTGATGAGAGATAATATCTTAATTAGTTATATATAAAATCTTAATCAAAATAGTAAATGAGATAATTAAGGATTCTGTTACAATATTTAATTAATTAAAAATTAGATAAAACCCATTATTTTTGGAATAAAAAACATGTTACAATTTTTTTTTATAAATAATAACATAAGATGGCTTACTTGTGAAAATTTCCTTTCTAAATACCATAACACGTTCAGAGTAAGTCATGCTCTACACAAATCCTTTTGCAGCCGCGTGCGGCTCACGCCATTTGAGGTGGCCCAGCCCAGCATTCCTTTGCAAACGCGATGGTTTAAACAGTTGTAAATTGGGTTGTTATCCTTTCGTTTCTGTCCTAGCCCGGAGTACCTTAGGGCAGGGTGCCCATTTGGGAAACAAAGATCGCATTTTTTGGCGCATATATAGTTGTTTAAACCATCGCGTTTGAAAAAATGCGATGGTTGTAATTAAATAAGCTTGAATTTTCTCAAGCCTTCTTGAATAATAAACATTTTATGTTTTGAATTCTTTTACTCTCCAAAGTTTCTATATGTTCTTTAAGTATATACTGTACGGATCCATACAGGCAAGAATCACCCAGAGTACCTCAGGGCAGTCTGTCCAAATTGAATTCTTGACTGCGTAAGTAAAGGTTTCAAGGAAAGCTCTCACGTTTCCTCTAGTACTGGCAAGAACATAACTCCAAGAGTTTGTCTCACTTCGTATGATTTCTTTGTTCACAATCAGGTCAACCATAATGTAACTATACCAATCATCTATGATTTTTTCTGGGTCTAGCATACAATCTAGATCTAAGAGAAATAGCCTACTGTACGGATGCTAGTCCAACATGGTATCTATTGTCTTGATTTACATACATTTATACTTTGATCTACATATTTTCTGCATATACAGTTGTTTAAACCATTGCGTTTGAAAAAATGGTATCAGAGCCATGTTGCATACAGTATAAATGATAAATTGTCATACATGTAATGAATACATTATAACATTTACTTGTTATTACAACATGTACATATATCATTACAATAGATATACTTATATGTGTGCTGTTGGAGTACATAGAACTGCATATAATCTGCAAAAAGAAAAAATGGAGTTAGAATTGTCTAACTATAAAAATGAAGTACAATGTTTTATTATGCATTATGTTCTTTGTCATCATGCATCATAAATCATGAATCCACAGACCGATTTAAGTGAAAACATTGAAACTGATGAAGTTTTTGAACAAATGGAATCACATGGCAACTTTTCAAAAGAAATTTTGATTTCAGACAAAAAACTTGCAAAGATTTGTAAAACAAAATTAATAATCAATCCGAGTGAAATATTTGTACAACCAAACTTCATTAACAAATTTATACATAGAGACATACATATATATTATGGAGTGTCTCAAAAAGAATTTGCAATTCATGCACAACATACCTATGGTAAGATAGGAATTTCCTTACTCACCAAGCATGACATCAATAAAGCAAAACAGAAAATAGATTTAGATGATAATAAGAATCTCTATTGGATAACAATAGGAGCTGTTAGAATCTTAATCAGAAGTACTTTGTCAGACAAAATAGATCAACCGATATCTATGAGTCTTATAGACGAAAGAATTCAGAATCCTGCTCAAGGATGTTTAGGATCCTTAAATGGAAACTTAGCATGCGGTAAGCTTATATTTACAGTTTTCCCTAGACTCTCTGTTAGTCTACATGACCAAGACTTTGACAGGATTTTATCCTTTGTCCATAAGTATGGAAGAACAGACCTAGTCAAAAACAATAATGTACCTTTTTCTATATCATACCTTGTTAGTTATGCCATTCATAACCAGCATAATATGACTATAGTTCGAGAACCTAAGGGTATCAAGATTGACCACTTATTTACAGACTACCTAAAGCATAAAGAAACTAAGTTTGACTGGCTAGTTCAACCTTCCAGAACATCAGTAGAAATAGATCCTCACCAAGAAAGGACATTAGTAAAAGAACAAAAATCTCTTTTACTTAGAACAAAATCATTAAGAAAACCTCCCAATATCCGTTGGAGAGAAAAACCAGAATCAAGTCAAGCTGAACATCTTAGACAGTTAAGTGAGACGGTCAACCAAATGGCTAAGGAGATATATGGAGATTAGACATGTCAATTCCAGAAATCCTTAGAGAAATCAAAGAGCTCAAAGACAGTATTAAGGAGATACATGATTTCTTTAGAAATTTTGAGACTAAGCCTGAAAAAGCCATGGACCAGCATTCTGTTATTATAATAGCAGGAATTAAAAGCAAAGACCAAACCTCTCAACCAGTGCAAAAAACTTCTCTTGGAATTTTTGAAAGGAGGGAGGAAATACCTGAAAGTGACAAAAACCAATTAAATGGGAAATTTGACATTTCTTTCATAGGATGACAGATTCAAGAAAAGGACTAGAACACATCTACGAAACGAGTCAAGACCTAGGACTTCTTAATGTTCTCTTAGCTTTTGAGGACAATGAGTTGGAAAAAATAGTGAACATTGTCAATAAGGTAAATATTGGAGGAAAAGAAACAATTTTGGTTGCCAATTCTGTAGGAGATAAACCAGACAATACAGAACCTTTAGAACAATACTCTTGTGATGAAAGTAGTTCTGAAGAAAAAATCACAATTCACAAAAGATTCTATACCAACAGGGACAGCCACAAAAGGAATTGAAATTAGAGAACCTAAGATAGAAACTGAAGCTCAGACATCCCAAAACCCAATTGGAGATGGCAAAAGGCCAGAAGGAGATTATGTACCTAGACCTTTACCAAAACCAGACAAAAAAGATTCAGACCCAAATTTTTTTGTTTCAGAATTCATTCCAAAGAGACAAAACCAGAACATTACTATTCTAGATCTAGATTGTACGCTAGACCCAGAAAAAATTATAGATGATTGGTAGTCACGTTATGGTTGCCATGATTATGAACAAAGAAATCATATGAAGTGAGACAAACTCTTGAAGTTATGTTTTTGCCAGTAGTAGAGGAAACGTGAGAGCTTTCCTTGAAACCTTTACTTAAGCAGTCAATAATTCAATTTGGATAGACTCAGAGGGCAATATCCCTCAATTCATTAAGAGAATTGTTGACCAAATTTACAAACAGTTTACAGACTCAGAGGGCAATATCCCTCAATTCATTAAGAGAATTGTTGACCAAATTTACAAACAGTTTACAGGACAAACCTATGAAGCTTTCAAAAGAAAAAGAACAACTATAGAGGTGGCTGATACCTTAAATCACTTAGAGAAAATATCCATTTGTGATATGTGTTATTTTGAAAATTACGCTTGTGAGTATTCGAAATACTTTTACATTTGTCCAATTATTGATTGGAAAAATCTGACAAAAACGTTCATTAGAAAACTCCTAGAACCATTCAATCATGAGGTGATGGATTTATTCAATGAAGCTATAACCAAACAAGAAAATATTATAGACCCTAAGTTGAACATTCAGATAGATTATTCTTTGGGATTAGCAATAACCCTTATAAGAAATCTATTAGCAGACAAGTGTAAAGAAGGCTATTTAGTGAGAAGTAGCAAGTTGGCAGTAGCCAAAAATCCCAAGTTATGTTGCGACATATATATGAACAGAATACCAGGATAGTATGGTTGTATACCAGAAAGAAAACAGAAGAGGAAAAAGTTCACAAAGAAGAGCTATAAGTTCAAAAGGTACAAACAACCATACAAGAAGAAATTCTTCAAGAAAAGGAAATTTTTCAAGAAATTTAAAAAGGATCCCAAAAAAGGAAAATCAAATAAGAAAAATTTTATTGAAGAAGAAAAGAAGAATTTCTGCCATGAAAAGAAGAAAAATTGCAGATGTTGGCTCTGCAATGAATCAGGACATTATGCAAATGAATGTCGTGCAAGAATTGGAAACCAAGAAAGAGTAAAACTCTTAAAGACTTTCGAAAGTGAATGATTCTATCCAGTAGAAGATCCTAGTGACATAGAGTCCCTATACTACTTATCTTCAACTTCAGAAACAGAAGATTCGGAAGAAGAAGAATCTCAGGATGAGTGGTAATATAACAATTTTCAATTCTATTTACATTCCAATTAAACTAAACTTTGAAGGTTACAGGAAGTTTACGATACATGCTTGTGTGGACACTGGAGCCTCAGTTTGTACTACCAGTAAGTGGATCATAACAAAAGAATTTTGGGTTCAATCAGAAAAGACCTTGAGTTTAAAGATTGTAAACACTTCAGAAGTCAAATCTTCAAAGGTAATAAAAAATTTAAATATTGAAGTGTGTGGTTACCACAACTCAGTTTTGAAAAATCATGTTTTCAAAATTCCAACAGTGTATCAATTGGAAACATGAATAGATTTTATAATTGGTAATAATTTTTGTCAATTATACAATTTTTTTATCCAAAAGATTGACATTATAAGTTTTACAGTAAATCATAAACAAAATTGGATTTCAAAGAAGAGAAAAGCTGTAGCTTTCAACACTTTAAAACAAAATTTTTTGGATACTTTAAAAATCTTTAAAAACAAAAAGAATTTTGACTCTCTTGAGGGGAAGAATATTGCAAAGAAAAATCATATTTTCATTACAAATGAAGAAATTGAAAGATTCAAAATAAATTCCAAAAGAGAATACATTGTAGAACTCTTAGAAAAATGTTGTTTAGAAGATCCTTTGGATCCAAAAATCAACAAAGGAAAATTTACTGCAAAGATTGAAATCTTGGAAGAACATAAAAACAAAGTGGTAAGAGCCAAAGCAATGGCTTATAGCCCAAAAGACAGAGAAGAATTTTCCATCCAGATCAAAGAACTTAGAACCAAGTAAGTCACCCTTTTCTTCACCAGCTTTTATGGTTAGAAAAGAAGCTGAAAAAAGACGTGGTAAAGCAATGATGGTTATAGATTATTCTCAGCTTAACAAAATAACAAAAAATGATGGTTACATTCTTCCAAACATGCAAAGTTTGCTTCAATTGATTAAAGGAAAAAAGATTTTTTCATCTTTTGATTGTAAATCAGGATTTCATTAAATAAGATTTGAAAATAATACAAAACCTTTAACGACATTCAGTTGCCCACAAGGACATTTTCAATGAATTGTTGTTCTATTTGGTTTAAAACAAGCATCAGGTATTTTCCAAAAACACATGGATAATACATTCAAAAAATTTACATTTTGCTGTGTATATATTGATGACATTCTTGTTTTCTCCAACAATGAAGAAGAACATGAACAACATGTTTTATAGGTTTTGCAGACTTGTTTAGAGGAAGGAATTGTCCTATCCAAAAAGAAAGCTGAACTCTTTAAAGAAAGAATAGGATATTTAGGGTTAGAAATAGCCTACAGTTTTAAGAAGCTAAAACCTCATATCCTTACTCACATCCAAGAATTCCCAAATAAAATTCAGGATCAGGAACAACTTATCAGATTTCTAGGTTCCTATGCAGAATCATTTATTAAAGACTTAGCAAAAATGAGAAACCCTTTGCAAAATAAGTTAAAGAAAGATTATAGGTGGAATTGGTCTAGTGAAGATTCCATCTATATTCAAAAAATAAAGAATAAACTTAAATCTTTACCATCTTTATATCATCCTAGTGAAAATGATAAGATGATAATAGAAACAGATGCTTCTCAAGATTTTTGGGGTGCAGTCCTAAAAGCCATAGACAGTCAAACACAAGAAGAAAAATTATGTAGTTATGCCTCAAGTACATTTAATCAAGCTGAGAAAAACTACCATATAAATGAAAAAGAAATTTTAGCCATGAAGAAGGCTATTACAAAATTTAGACTTTATATCATTTCTAATAAATTTCTTGTTAGAACTGATTATTCTACTTGCAGATTATTTTTGAAATGCCAGGTATACCCATATTATAAACATGGTAGATTAGTCAGATGACAGATGTGGTTTAGCCATTATGACTTTGAAATTGAAATAATTATAGGTAAATATAATTTTCTTACTGATTCATTGATATGTGAATTTGCTTGTGCAGGTAAAAATGACATACATTAAAGAATATTGAAGATCTTGATCTTCAAATTGAAATTGAAGAAATGGAAGTGTCAACCAGACAGCAAAAAATCCAAATTTTGAAAAAACAGTGTGCCAGACTCATCCAAAAGTTGGAAGATTCAACTTCAAAAGGGGGGAAAGGTAAAGAGAATTGACATCAATATCAGAAAAATTGATATAGAGAAAAATACAAAAGAACTTACAAAAGCTCAATGTTCGCAAGAATATAAGGGTATTCCACGCCCTGAAAGTCAACAGAAAGATGAGCATATTCAAACTCAACAGGATATTCCAAATCCTGAAAAAATACAGACAGATAAAAGTTCTAACGAACTAAAGGACATTCCAAGTCCAAAGGACATTTCAAGTCCAAAAATAGGATAACCTTCACCATTAGTTGGAGTAGGAACTTCAATGCCAGGAAAAAAGTACTATGTCATTTTTGACGGACCAGAAAAAGGGTTTTACACCAATTGGGCCGAAGTCGAACCCATAGTAAAACACAAACCATACAAACACAAGAGTTTCAAAACTTATACCAAAGCCCAACAAGCCTTTTACAACAATTGTGAGTCAAAAGGTATAAGCCCAATACCTTATAAATAACTCTTGGACCAAAGCCATTTAACACTTAGACCAAATTATTAGCAGACTATTTGGTCTAGACCCAGAATGCCTTATTTTCAATCAAGGCCCCAATTTCCAGACCTTAGATTCCGATCTTATAAAGACATTGCTCAATCCAACCCTGAAACTATTCCTGATAGATTCAAAAGGTTAGGAAAATCCACAGTCAGAAAGAAAATTCAATCATCCCTAACATTCATCTTCAAGAATTTCTTCATCTTGAAGAAGAAGCTAGGATTATAGGTGCGTCTATACCAGAAAGAAACTATTTCAGAACTTTAGACAAAAAGTTTGGTCAATTCATTTTTGTTGAAGGAGCCGAGCCAAACATGGTAAAGACAGCCTTCTATCATGGGTTAGTTAAGATGATTATCCCTGGAAAAGATCTTGAAGAGATAAGACTAATTGATGGCAAATTATTTCAATCTTTGAAAGACTTTGTCAAATATGTTATTAAAGACCAAAATCTTCATTTGATGTTAAAAATTAACAGTACTATTCCATTAAGGAATACTGATAATATGTTGTTCAAAGGATATCATCATATCCAAATTAAAACAGTCAAAGAAGCTTTTCTTGATACTCCAGTTGAAAGACAGCCAATTTGTGTTAATACTCAGATAATGGAAGAATGGAGAGGTCTCTCTTTCCAAAGGATTTTGACAGGACTCAGAGCAATCAATGGAGAGTCAAAAATAAAAATCAATCATTCATCTGAATACATCCTAGTCACCAGCAAGACGAGTTCTCTTATTGCTAAAGAAGGGATAAAAACTGTTTGTAGTTTTGAGAAGACTTTTTACAATGAATTTAATTGTCCCAACAGCTATAGTGGACACATGTGTCAATACCTAAAGCAAAGCCTCGGAAGAGACCACATTTGTAGATGGTGTGATAAGTCCAAAGAAGATACAGTTGAGACAGCTGTGAATGATACGATTGAAACAGCTGTAAATGAAGAATTCGCAAGAGTAGAATCTTTCTACAATGAGACCGACAATTTGAGTCAATCAGATTAAAATACTGTTGAAAATGGGAGACAACTTTTACTGTTCAAGTTTGATTAAAGTAAAAGCAGCAGACAGACAAAGACACTCTACCTTCTACTTTTGACAATGGAAGACAAGAATTATGCTTGCTTCTTTCGGTGGAAAATAATTCAAGACAGCTGGAAGATGCTTTCTCTTTTATATAAGAAAGGAAGACTTGAGATGATAGGCAGAGTTTTTTGGATAGCAATTTTTTGCTCTTAAAAATTTTGTTTTTTACAGTTCAAATGTATCGAGGCTAACTGCCTCAAAGACAGTAGATCCATTTGGATCTTTACCTTTGTAATTAAATAAGCTTGAATTTTCTCAAGCCTTCTTGAATAATAAACATTTTATGTTTTGAAATTTTCTACATGTTCTTTAAGTATATACTGTACAGATCCTTACAGGCAAGAATCACCCAGAGTACCTCAGAGCAGGGGGCCCGTTTGGGAAACAAAGATTTGCCATCGTGGTAAGGTAGAATCTACTGCTAGGACAGAAACGAAAGGAGAACAACCCAATCAATTACAGTAAGAAGGTTTTTGATTTAAATTTCAGTTTATTTTTATGATGGTAGTCCAACATAGTATCTATTGTCTTGATTTACATACATTTATACTTTGATCTACATACTTTCTGCCTATACAGTTGTTTAAACCATCGTGTTTGAAAAAATCCTAGCAGTAGATTCTGCCTCACCACGATGGCTAATCTTTGTTTCCCAAACCGACCCTCTGCCCTGAGGTACTCTGGGTGATTCTTGCATGTATGGATCCGTACAGTATATACTTAAATATACTGATTGAATATACTTGACACGTGTCAATTCATGTGACTCTGCCTGTATTAGAGTCCCTCTCAAGCCTTCTTGAATAATAAACATTTTATGTTTTGAATTCTTCTACTCTCCTAAGTTTCTACATGTTCTTTAAGTATATATTGTACGGATTCATACAGGCAAGAATCACCCGAAGTGCCTTAGGGCAGGGGGCCCGTTTGACTGTCGATGGCTTTTAGGACTGCACCCCAAAAATCTTGAGAAGCATCTGTTTGAACTAGCCAGTCAAACTCAATTTCTTTGTGCTCCAGGTAGTCTGTAAATAAGGGGTCAATCTTGATACCCTTAGGTTCGAACTATAGCCTATGGTTTTAAGCAGCTAAAATATTTTGGATATAATCTGCAAAAAGAAGAACTGCATATAATCTGCAAAAACATAAAATGGAGTTAGAATTGTCTAACTATAAAAATGAAGTACAATGTTTTATTATGCATTACAAATCCTGTAGTTTTCATGTTTTATTTGTTTTTGTTTTTTCTAAAAATAATGTAACTGAGATAAAATAATCACATCACGATTTTTGATTTTTCTAATTCTTAAAATGATGTAAAAAAATGACATATCTTTTGTTGGAAATGGTGTTTAAATTAAAAATTGTTAAGTTAGATTTGATCAACTATGACCAAATATTTGAGCAGGTCTCATTAACTAATTGAGGTGGGACATTGATTTAGCAGGATATACTCTGCAAGTAGATGTTCATTGTATATTTGGTTGTGCAAAACCATTTTCGGGTGAATAAGAAATTATAGCTAAAAGTGGGCACCTTAAACTTAGAATATAAAAGGTAAATTGGAGAGAAAGTGGGAAAATTTGTCCCATATCAGAAGATGAATAGTATTTTTATCTATTTATATAACCCAATGTTGGAATTGGGTTTGGGCCCCAATGGATACCACAAGTTTTTGGAAGGGAGCGACCTTGGAATCGGTCCAAAGCCCACGCGAGCGCCGCTCCCGTCTGCCCGCTGGGTCAGGTTCGTGGCGAGGGTCATGGGTATCGGGATTGGGCTTAGCCCAATATAAACTTTTTGGAGAAATAAATTAAATAATTATTTATTTTATTTAATTATTCTTCCAATTGACATATAGATTATGATATCTCCAATCAATTGTTGACACATGGTTCAAATAAATCTATTATCAGAATGCGACATGCGTCTTTTCTTCTAGAAGATTCTAGAATCAGTCTCCTTAAGAGGCACAACAATTTAGACAACAACTTTTCAGAATTGATATTCCAAGTGTTGTGTCTTTTGACATTCTATAAATTAGTCCCTCCAGATTCACAATGAGTACAAAAAACATTCAAACTATCAAACATATCATTCAGCACCTTGCATTCTACATATATCTTGCATATGTCCTTGCATAAAAAAGAGAGTTCAAAACATCTTTCCTATTCACTGTTTTCTCGAGGTTTGGAGTGCTGCTACTGCTAGAAGTGATCGTTATATCTTGGGAGACGTTTGTCATCCAATCGTGAGCACATATGCGAGGCAACTTCGTCTTAAGGAAAAAGAGTTTACCTCTTGACTCGGTCCACCAATTCTATCATTTTCATTTTTAGCACTTTACATTCTCAAGTAAGTTGTTTCTATATTTATAATTTGCATCAGTTAATAAATAGAATATAATTTGCACCAATTTTTCCTATAATCTTAAGATGAAATTTACTGTTACATATATTCTGAAACGGATTTTCATTTGTATATACATGTTTTGATTAATATTTGAAAAAACAGTGTGCATTACAGAAAAATAATAAAGTTCTTTTACGTGTATTTTATATTTTGAAAATTCTTTTACGTGCATTCTGAAAATTCTTACTGTTTGCATTCTGAAAATTCTAGAAAACAGTGTGCATTCTGAGTATTATTGTACGTGCATTAAGATTTAAGTATATAATTGTATAAAGTGTACTTATGCATATCAATCTGCTAGTTTTCTTATTATTAACCATCCTTTTCAATTCTGCTAACCTTGTTATTAAGAATTAATTTATTAAATAATCATATTCTTAAATCAAATTCAATTTAATTGATACATGCTGATTTTAATTAATTAATCATATACTAAAATTTAATTAGTTTTTTTTAGTGTTTGTTATACTAAGTATATTTTAAGTGTTGATTTACTATTTTAAATACATAAATGGATACAAATGGGATTAAAGTTGTTCTCCCTACAAATGTTACACCCAATGCAGTTCCACCAATGACTATTCTCATCCAATCGACTTATGTTCCTCATGAAGAGAAGCCAGAGAAATTTAGTGGGATTGATTTCAAGAAATGGTAACATAAAATATTGTTGTATCTCACTACACTAAATTTAGCAAGGTTTCTGACAGAAGATCCTCCTGTTGTACAAGAAGGAGAAAATAATCGAGAGTCGATCATTGCTTTGGATGCATGAAAGCATTCTGACTTTCTGTGCAAAAACTACATTTTGAACGGGCTGGACAGTACACTATATGAAGTGTATAGTGCCATGAAAACAGTAAAAGAACTTTGAGAGTCTTTGGAAAAAAAGTACAAAACTGAGGATACCGGCATTAAGAAATTTATTGTTGCTAAAATCCTTGACTACAAAATGGTAGACTCCAAGACAGTCATCAGTCAGGTTCAAGAATTGCAGGTTCTTCTTCATGACATACATGTTGAAAACATGACTCTAAGCGAGACATTTCAATTGACTGCAATCATCGAGAAATTACCTCATTTATGAAAGGAATTCAATAATTATCTCAAGCATAAACTTAAGGAGATGAATTTGGAAGAATTGATTGTTTGCCTAAGAATTGAAGAAGATAACAGAAGGTCTGACAATAAGTCTGGTAGATACTCATTGCAAGCAAAGGCCAATGTTGTGGAATCAACTTCGAGAAATAACAAGAAAAGAAAACATTCTGGAAATGCTCCAAAAAGGATGGCAAAAACACAAAAAAGTTCAAGGGCTATTGTTACAATTGTGAAAAATCGAGACATCGCAAAAGTGAATGTCGTAGCAACAACATGCCTAAAAAGAAGAATATCCAAGTCAATGTGACTAAAGTAGATGCAGTATCTGATAGTGTGCAAGAGTTGAACTTGTCGGCAGTTGTATCTGAATGCAACCATGTTGGAAATCCAAGAGAATGGTAGGTAGATACTGAAGCTACTCGACATATTTGTGCTGACAAAACCATGTTCTCCACTTATAATACTGTTAATGGAGAACAACTCTTCATGAGAAATTCTTCAAGCTCAAAGGTTGAAGGACAATGAAAACTGGTCCTAAAATTGACTTCTGGCAAGGAACTCGTCCTCAACAATGTGCTACATGTGCTCGACATTCGCAAGAATCTTATTTTTGGGTCTTTACTTAGCAAACACGAGTTTAAACTTGTATTTGTGGCTGATAAGTTTGTACTTACTAAAAATAATTTTTATGTGGGAAATGGTTATTTGAGTGATGTACTATTCAAGATAAATGTCCTTACTATTGTACCCAAATCAAGTAATAATAATAAAAATATGAATTCTTCTTCTTATATGATTGAATCATCTTATTTATAGCATTATAGATTAGGACATGCAAATTTTAAATCTGTGCACAAATTAATGAATTGTACGTGGGAAAGGGCTATTTGAGTGATGCAGTATTCAAGATAAATGTCCTTACTATTGTACCCAAATCAAGTAATAATAATAAGAAGATGAATTCTTCTACATATATGACTGAATCATCTTATTTATGGTATTATAGATTAGGACATGCAAATTTTAAATCTGTGCACAAATTAATGAATTTAAGTTTGTTGCTTTCTTTAAATTTTGATCCTAATCACAAGTGCAAAACTTGTGTAGAGGTTAAATTAACCAAAACACCGTTTTCACTCGGTTGAAAGGAAAACAATACATTTTGAGTTAATTCATAGTGATATATGTGACTTAAAGTTTGTGCAAACTAGAGGTGGAAAAAGTATTTTATTACTTTTATTGATGATTGCACTGCTATGTATATTTGCTAAGAAGAGAAGACGGAGCCTTGGAAATGTTTAAATACTACAAGAATGAGGTTGAAAATCAACTTAGCAAATGAATAAAAATTATTCATAGTGATAGAGGTGGAGAATATGGAG
Source organism: Forsythia viridissima (assembly GCA_030279155.1). Lineage (NCBI taxonomy): Eukaryota > Viridiplantae > Streptophyta > Magnoliopsida > Lamiales > Oleaceae > Forsythia > Forsythia viridissima. The sequence continues at coordinate 18,525,655 of CM059044.1, read as the reverse complement.
CGTCATTTGAAGAATTTTGTTCAGAATCTGGCATTATTCATCAAACTACGGCTCCCTATTCACTTCAATCAAATGGTAGTACTGAACGCAAGAATCGAACTCTTAAAGAGATGATGAATGCGATGTTAATAAGTTCTGGATTACCCCATAATTTGTGGGAGGAAGCTATTCTTTCAGCAAACCATATTCTTAATAAAATTCCACATAAAAGTAAGAACGAAACTCCTTATGAGTTATAGAAAGGCCACAAGACGTCGTACAAATACTTAAAAAGTGTGGGGGTGCTTGGCTAAGGTAGAAGTAGCTAAGACAAAACAAATCAAAATTGGGCCTAAAACAGTAGATTGCATATTTATTGGATATGCTAATAACATTAATGTATATCGGTTCTTGGTACATAAATCAAACATTCCAGATATACATGAAAGTACAATAATTGAATCAAGGAATGATGCATTTTTCGAATGTGTCTTTCCATGTAAAGACAAGAAAGAAGGAAGTTTGCAAAAATGAACTTATGATGTTGTAAATAATGGTCATCAAAGTGATGATGGACCTAGATGTAGCAAAAGGGCCATAACATCAAAAACCTCTCGTCCTGATTTTCTAACTTGTTTGTTAGAAATGAACCTAGGACATTTATTGAAGCAATGTCCACTCCAAAAGCTCCATTTTGGAAAGAGGCAATAAACAGTGAAATAGACTCTATAACGTAAAATCACACTTGGGAATTGGTTGATCTCCCATCGAGAAATAAACTTTTAGACTGCAAGTGGATTTTCAAGAGAAAATTAAAATCTGATGGATCTATTGATAAGTATGAGGCTAGGTTAGTAGCCAAATGGTTCAAACAAAAGGAGGGCCATGACTTCTTTGATACATACTTACTAGTGACAAGGATCACGTCAATTAGAGTTCTTATTGCAATCGCAGCATTGCATAATTTTGAGATCCATCAAATGGATGTTAAATTTTTGAATGATGAGTTGGAAGAAGAGATATACATGGAACAACCTGAAGGTTTATTGTTCCTGGATAAGAAAAAAAGTGTGTAGACTCGTAAGTCCTTGTATGGACTAAAGAAGCCTCCTAAGTAATGGCACGTGAAATTTGACAAAACAATGTTGTCAAATGGTTATAAAATTAACGAGTGTGATAAATGTGTTTATATCAAAAGCACATCGAATGCATATGTAATGGTATGTCTATATGTTGACGACATGCAAATTATGTAGCAATATTGATGTCATTGTAGCTACCAAGAAAATATTGATAAAACATTTTGATATGAAAGATATGGGTGTAGCTGATGTCATATTAGGGATGAAAAATCTCTAAGACATCAGATAGACTTATGTTGTCACAATCTCATTATGTTGAGATGATATTTAGAAAATTTAACGCATATGATGAAAATCCAGTTAAAGCACCAGTAAATCTAAATCTATATTTGAATAAGTATACAGGAAATCCTCTCAAATGAAATATTCTCAGATCATAGGAAGCTTAATGTACATTACTAACTGCAATTGGTGGTGCATCCGTGTCTTGGAAGTCCTCAAAATAAACATGTATAGTTCGATCCATGATGGAAGCTGAATTTATAGCTTTAGATAAAGCTGGAGAAGAAGAATGGTTTCACAATTTCTTAGAGGACATTCCATGTTGGCCTAAGCCGGTGCCTGCAATAATTATACATTGCGATAGTTAGTCGGCTATTGGAAGGGCATAAAATAGTATGTATAATGGCAAGTATCGACATATTCGTCGAAGACACAAAACCATTAAACAATTGATCTCTAATGGTGTAATCTCTATTGACTATGTAAAGTCAAAAGAGACTCTTGAGGACCAGTTGACGAAAGGTTTAGCTAGAGCTCACATAAATTATTTATCAAAGGGAATGAGCTTGAAGCCTACTACGTAAGGATCTTTATAATAGTAACCCAACCTTGCTGACTGGAGATCCCAATATCTTCGTTTAATGGGACAATTAAGTTATAAAGATTCAAAGAAGCACTTAGGAGTTATCTCGTATCCATTCTCGTGATAGGCAAAGTGCTTTTTACAAAGTGTGTTAGGTTAAGCAATGCTTTAATGATTCCTATAGCTTAGATAAACCAAATTGGGTAGATAAGAGTACTCTTAATAGGAGATCACCTATATAAATGAGAAGTGGGGCTGCTTTTATGAGAATTTTGAGGCTTGAATTCTCTAAAACACTTATGAAGCTCAAGTATTGTTCAAAGTCAAAATGAACACAACCATGAGAACTGAAAGTGTTAGGGAAGATATTGTGTGGTTACTGTTGTCTTGGTTTATACTGTCTTGGATTTGACCAACTTTGACCAAATATTTGAGTGGGTTCCATTAACTATTTGAGGTGGAGACATTAGTTTAGCACGATCTACTCCGCGAGTAGATATTCATTATATATTTGGTTGTGCAAAAATATTTACGGGTGAATGAGAAATTATAGCCAAAAGTGGGCACCTTAAACTTAGAATATAAAAGGTAAATTGGAAAGAAAGTAGGAAACCTTGTCGTACATCGGAAGATGAATATTATTTTTATTTATTTATATAACCCAATGTTGAAATTGGGTTTGGGCCCCAAGGAGTACCACAAGTCTTTGGAAGGGGAGAGACCTAGACCTTATTGGGTTCGGTCCAAGGCCCACACGCACGCGCCGTCACCGCCGCCCGCCCGCCCGCCCGCCCGTCGGCGAGGTTGGGCTCAGGCTTGTGGCGTGGGTCGCAGGTTATGTGTTATGCGTATCAAGATCGGGCTTAGCCCAATATAAATGTTTTGGACAAATAAATTAAATAATTATTTATTTTATTTAATTATCCTTCCAATTGGCATATAGATTATGATATCTCCAATCAATTGTCGACACATGGTTCAAATAAATCTGTAACACCCAAAGTCCAGAAACTCTAGACTTAGAAGTGTTATAATTTAATTACCATTAAACAACAAAATATAAATGCGGAAACGTGGATAAAATTTTCATACTATTTTAGGGAGTGTTTGATTGGCAAATATTTTCCATGGAAAATGTCTTTTTTCCGCCTATTTTCCAACTTGTTTGTTTGATTGCCAAAAATTTTCCATGGAAAAGACATTTTCCCACCTATTTTTCTTGTTTTGTTTGATTGCAACCTTTTTTTTCCATAGGAATTTTTTTTCTCATTTTCCCACTTTTGGCCACATTTTCTTTGTTTTCAAGGAAAATATTTTCTTTGTGTGATAGGAGAATTTATTTTATATGGAAAATTTTTACTTGTTTTCCAACCCATAATTTCTTGGTAATTCATTTCTATGGAAAATATTTTCTTTCCACCCAAATTTTCCACTTGCAATCAAACACACCCTTAGTTTATTTTGAAATACGTAATAAATATCAATGACTTTCAATAACAAAAATACGAAACCATAAGACAATTAAATTAAAGCTTAACTTGGTTTCAAAATAAAAGTAAATATTCATCTTTATTAGTATTATTATATTTTGAGAATATATATATTTTCAATAATATTAATTAAAAACAATAGTTTGCATAATAAATTTTATGCCCAAATTCTTTATTGAATGAACACAATAATTGCGGAAAACTTCATAGTTTGGCTAATTTAAAATGAGTAAAAGAACAATATTCCAATAATACTAAATCAGCCTAAGGCATCTTATTTATGAAATAATAACAAAAATAAAACCTTGATTTAAACAATAATGAGTCAGTCTCGTCCCAAGTAGTTTTCTCGAATCATCTAGTTCTCATCATCTGAAAAGTGGAGAATACGGGATGAGCTAACACCCAGTAAACAAACCTCATGCACGTGTCAATGTATGCTTATGATATGCATTTATTTAAATTAATTTTCCAAAATATGTATCCTGTTGTGCGATTATAATCCCGCAAGTGAACGGATCGTTCACAAGTAATAAAGTAGTGTGTAGAGTGTCGAACCCACGAGGATTAGATACCAATTTAACCGATTAATTTATAATTCAAACTTTAACAATATGAATAAACACAGATTTAAATTGTGATTTTGTGATTCTTAACAATTCTAATTAACTCTAAATTATCAAACAAGTAAAATAACTTTATGAAAACGAATTTGAATTATACCAACACTAGGATTCGCGAATCCACCTACACGTTCTTTAATTAATTATCCGTTTAATCACTTTAGCTCTTAATTACATTGGATTGAAAATCGGTGTTCCTAAAATAATCAAAAGCCTCTCTCAATGGTCAATCAATTCTATACGATATGCGAACCTAATTATCTCTAATTAAGCTTCGAACATAAATATATGCATTAAAATCTCAAGAACACCTAAATGGATTTCATAAAGTATAATAATAATCTCTATCTATTATTGGACCCTATGTTATTCAATACCACGTGCTTAATCTATATTGAATCTCTCGACTTCAATATAAACCACAATATATTCTAATGTTGATCAGGCATTAAAATAATAGAAATAATGAATAAAGAATAATCAACCCAAAAGCAATTAATTACTAAAACGGAAAAAACTTCTAATTAATTAAACGCATGAGGTTTCATCGTTCATCCTAGAAATAAGTAAATTAGTCTGACGTGATTATGTAAAATAATACAAGAATTGTATTAATCATGTTCCGGCGAAAGAAAAAGAAAAAAGTAGATAAAACCCGTGATCTTGGCTGAATAATCTTCAATCCCGTGCCTTGATTTTCGATTCTCCTCTTGTATCTTCTTCCCAAAATTCGTCTCCTTTTTGTTTTGGCTATTATCTGCCTTATATAATGTTCTCCAAACCCTCCAAGACGTGTGTTTAAGTTGTTGTTTTATCTTGGAGTTGTAGAATTCTAATCCCATCAGGAAACTGCCAAAACTGGTGCTCGCTATGCTCTTGCGATCGCATGGTTAACAACCTTGCGATTGCATGGTTTGATCAATTAACGTTCTGCAGAAATTTTGGATGTCTTGCGATCGCGACAAAGTATAACCATGCGACCGCATGGTTATCTTGGACACATTCTTGATTTTCTTCTTTTAATATTTGCATGCCAAGTCCTTCAAGTCTCTTTATCTTTGCAATTAAGTTCTCTTTTCTTCTGTTTTCGCTCTTTTCCGTCTTTTCGTCAGATTGACACTTGAATTTGATTATTTCCTAAAATAATAAGAAAACAAAATGCAATTAAACTGAAAACAACTAAGAGTACTCATAATCTTCCCTTTTTGTGAGCTCGGATAAGTACAAAATTGTACTTATCAAATACCCCCAAACTTGAACTTTTATTTGTCCTCGAATAAACTAGCTAAAAAAATCATGCACATACTAATTAAAATAATCATAATATAAATAGCTTGCCGTTATTTTGTAACAATTTATAATTCATGACGAGTATCCATGTATTACTATTGCAAATGTGATCTTATTTAAACCATATTTGATACGTGTGTGAAAGTAGTTAATCTGATCCACTTAGTTTCTATGGTGATGATAGCCCAACCATTTGTTCGATTTGTTCTTTCCCTCTCGTAAGGTACACTTTCTCCCAAAATAATTTTCTCTTTCAATTCTCGAGATTTTTCTTTGGTTCTAAGGTTATGGTTCACATTCTTTTCTTGCTTGAGACTGGTTGAGAAAACTAGTAATCGTGACAACCTAGGTTTATGAAGATTCTCCAATTTATGAGCACTCTCGACCAGAAAGTTTCTACTAAGTAAGTCACGCCCATTAGTTATCTAATCCCCATGTTTACTTTGCAAAGTATTTTTTTCACTGGCTTTAGCAGAATTTTTTTAATTTTTTTAAAAAAATTAAATCTTATGTGCATAACTAAATCCTTTAAGCTTTCTAGATGACCCATGTAACGAGCTTTAGGTCGATGACTCCCGAGTCTTTTGAACTTTAGGGTATCAGGTTTTGAGAAACCCCTACGGGCCTTTTCACTCAAGTCAAATAGGCTACGAAAAGAGTTATAAGATATTAATAGTGTGCGAAACTCAGTCCATTAAGCTTTCTAAATGACTCATGTAACGAGCTTTAGGTCAATGACTTTATCACTCAAGTCAAAAAGGCTACGAAAGGAGTTATATAATAATAATAGCCTTATTCTTTGCGTGCAATAAGTTCATGCTAGGAAATTAGATTCCTAACATTCAGTTATTACTTAGTTTCCTCTAACTGGTCTAAAGTGCTCCACACTATTTTGCAACATACATGGAATCAATTATAACCCAAATAGCCACTATCACAGCTTAACTACCACACTTACTCACTCTATTGGTTACTTGGTTGAGATACAAATGATTCTTAAGTTCAAACTGGGGTATCCTATTGTTTTCAACTTAAGTGCACCAACATAGCTAAAAATCATCTTAATTGGCCGACATAACACGATATCAGACATGGTTAAGTAGCCTCACATTTGAAAAAAAGTAATAATATGTTCACAAGTCATAGATTAAAGCAAAATTTAAAGAAAAAAATTTCATTATGAGCCGGCAAGGTTATTCATATCGTACAAACATGCAAACAAATAAATTTTTTTTTTAAAAATAAGTTAACAATCAATATCAAGTATCATAATCAGAACATTTTTTCACTACCCCCAAACTTGAAAGATACATTGTCCCCAATGTAAAAATTCAAAAAGAAATAGATATATAAAAGGATCAGAGACTACCCAGAGGTGGATTAGATGGCGCAGGATGAAGAAATTTGGCGGAAAAATTTGTACATGTTGGTCGGCAAATCTTTGCTTGAATGTCATCCAGTTAGATTGCAGGTTGTAATTCTAAAAAAAAAAAATAAGAAATTATTAATAAGAAATTTTTTTTGTCCTTGCGATCGCAAGGACATAAAATCCTGCGATCGCAAGTACATGAAAATCTAGGCAGAATGTTTTCTGCCTAGGCCATGCGATCGCAGAGGGTTATACCATGCGATCGCATGGTACAAAAATGCTGAACCCGAAATTTTTTTTATAATTACTAGCAGAATGACGATGATCACAGTCTAATTACCTAAGAATTGAAAGCCTACTTTAAAAAATTTCTAAAAGCCTAAAACGTGCATAGTGTCAATTGAAATTCTAAAATTGAAATAAAAGGGTAGAAAGATGGGTTGCCTCCTATTAAGCGCTTCTTTAAAGTCATTAGCTTGACTTTGTCGTGGTGATTACTCAAGATACTTTGAATAGATCATTGGAAGACTTGCTTTTCTTGCTCTGATCGACTTCGCTCCAATTTTTTTTACCTTCCAGAGCTTGATTTTTCCTTTATCATATTGATATGATTTTGTTTTGCTGCCCTGCTCGAACTCAACTATGAAGATTTCAGCCTCTTCATCGACTTGATCACAGAGGATGGATGAAACTTCTCTTTCTCCACATACTCTTCTTCTCTAAGTGGTGCATCCTGATGTTGGGTGACATTTTTATCATCTAAACTCCCAGCCTTCTGGTTAATGACATCAATCTCGAAACAGGAATCTGGAGAGCTTGGAAATTTAATTTCTTTGAACACATTGAATGTAATGTGTTCATCATTAACTTTCAGCATAAGTTCTCCTTTTTGAACGTCAATTACTGCCTGACCAGTAGCCAAGAAGGGTCGACCCATAATAAGTGGTACTTATCTGTCTTAGCACATATCCAAAATGATAAAATCTACAGGGAATATGAATTTGTCCACTTTCACTAATATGTCTTCAACGATTCCTCTTAGACGTTTGATTGTTCTATCTGCAAGCTACAATGACACTGTTGTTGGTTTTGCTTTTCCCAAACCGAGCTGCTTAAAAATAAAATAAGGCATTAGATTCACACTAGCACCCAAATCACATAAAACTCTAACAAAAAATAAACTACTAATAGTGCAAGGAATATTAAAACTCCCTGGATCTTTGAGTTTTAGTGGTAGCTTAATATGGCACTGCATTCTTCAGTAAGCGTAACTGTTTCGTGTTCCTCCAACTTTTGCTTATTTGAAAGAATGTCCTTCATGAATTTGGCATAGCTAGGCATTTGAGCTAAGGCATCAACGAATGGTATGTTGATGTGAAGCTTTTTGAATACATACAAGAATTTCTTGAATTGCTGGTCTAGCTTATGTTTTCACAGCCTTTGAGGAAATGAAATTGGAGGGACATAAGCCGGTGGTGGAATATAATATGGTGGAGAGTCCCATCTTTCTTATGCAACTTCTGCATTTGATTTATTTTCTCTCTCTTTGCTGGACATAGTTTCTTTTTCTACACCTGGCCTTTTTATATGAATTTCTGGCAGTTCAACTCCGCTTCTCGTGGTAATTGTATTTACTTGTTCTTTTGGATTGACCTTTTTTATTACTTGACCATGTGCCTGGTTGTCTCTCTGTCAATAGTTTAGCCAACTGGCCAATCTGATTTCCAAATTTTTAACCGCAACATCTTTCCTTTTCTGTACCTCCTTGAGTCCTATTTCCATCCGTTCTGACAATTTAGCAACTGTTTCTTCGAATCCTCATTCTCTTTCTTGAGGTCTTCCCTGATTTGGCGAATTTTGAATATTTTGGGTGTTGCCATATGAGAAATTTGGATGATTTCTCCATCCAAGATTGTAGGTCTGTGAGTACGGATTATTCTGCTGAAAATTTTGAGCATTTGCAACTTGTTCAAGTGATGACATATCAACTTTGGTCAAATGACATTCTGATGATTGATGGTTTGCCCTGCAAGTTACATAAATTGGTGGAGACATCTGACCCATATTAGCTAAATGAGAATATTTCATTGTTTCCATCTGCTTTGCCAATGCATCGATTTTCGCCAATACAAGCGAATTGCTGTCTGCCTCATATATCCTTGTTGCTTTCCTCTGTAATCCTCTTTCTGGCCACATAATGAACTGTTCACTCATGGTTTCATATAGATCGTAAAGGTCACCGGTGGATCTATTTTGGATAGAGCCACCTGCTGCAGAATCTACTGAATAACAACTGGTTGGAGCTAGTCTAGAGTAGAAATAATGATTCTGAGCTGCTAAAGGGAAACCATGACTTGGACACTTTCGGAGCAACTGTTTGAATCTTTTCCATGCCTCGTGAAAATTTTCCAACTCAGATTGTTGGAAATTGGAAATTTCATACTTCAGTCTGTTTACTCTGGCCGAAGGAAAATATTTTAGTGTAAATTTCTGGATCAGATCTGCCCAAGTTGTGATGCTCCCAGGCGATAGTGAATCTAACCATTCTCTAGCTCTTTCAATGTGTGTGGAAAGAGCCTCATCTTCAGTGCTTCTTCGTTAACACCGTGGTATTTGAAATTTCTACAGTATTCATCGAAGCGAGAAATATGGTAATAAGGATTTTCATATGTCATCCCATAAAACGGCAGATTGTTCGAGAACAAATTCATCACATCTGAACTCAACTGGAAGTTGTCGTGTCCATAAGGCGGATAGACTATGCTAGACCGATTCTCAACAATCGGTGGCATCATATACTCAACCATAAGAATATCCCGTTCACTAACTTCAACTGGTCGAGCAATCGGTGCTTGATCATGTATCATATCTGCAGGTAGTTGATCATGTACTTGGTGGTCTTCCATTGTGTCTTTTTACTGTATTTTCTTTTCTCGTTTTTCACGTTGTCGTCGGTGAAAGCTTCGTTCAATTTCTGGGTCTAAATCAAATAGATCAAGATTTTTTGTACGGGGCATGCACACTTAACACCTGAAATTTTAGAAATTATATACAATTCAGCAGTATCACGAAGAATTAAAAAAAAAAATAAAAATAAAACTAAAAATAAATAAATAAATAACAATAAAAAATTGTTAAAACTAAACTATCAATTAATGTAGTAATTAATAAACTAGTCTCTTGCAACGACGCCAAAAACTTGTTGTGCGATTATAATCCCGCAAGTGGACGGATCGTTTACAAGTAATAAAGTAGTGTGTAGAGTGTCGAACCCACGAGGACCAGATACTAATTTAACCGATTAATTTATAATTCAAACTTTAACAATATGAATAAACACAGATTTAAATTGTGGTTTTGTGATTCTTAACTATTCTAATTAACTCTAAATTATCAAACAATTAAAATAACTTTATGATAATGAATTCGAATTATACCAACACTAGGATTCGCGAATCCCTACACGTTCTTTAATTAATTATCCGTTTTATCGCTTTAGCTCTTAATTACATTGGATTGAAAATCAGTGTTCCTAAATAATCAAAAGACTCTCTCGATGGTCAATCAATTCTATACGATATGCGAACCTAATTATCTCTAATTAAGCTTCGAACATAAATATATGCATTAAAATCTCAAGAACACCTAAATGGATTTCATAAAGCATAATAGTAATCTCTATCTATTATTGGACCATATGTTATTCAATACCACGTGCTTAATCTATATTGAATCTCTCGACTTCAATATAAACCACAATATATTCTAATGTTGATCAGGCATTAAAATAATAGAAATAATGAATAAAGAATAATCAACTCAAAAGCAATTAATTACTGAAACGGAAAAAACTTCTAATTAATTAAACGCATGAGGTTTCATCGTTTATCCTAGAAATAAGTAAATTAGCCGGACATGATTATGTAAAATAATACAAGAATTGTATTAATCATGTTCCGGCGAAAGAAAAAGAAAAAAATAGATAAAACCCGTGATCTTGGCTGAAGAATCTTCAATCTCGTGCCTTGATCTTCGATTCTCCTCTTGTATCTTCTTCCCAAAATTTGTCTCCCTTTTATTTTGGCTATTATTTGCCTTATATAATGTTCTCCAAACCCTCCAAGACGTGTGTTTAAGTTGTTGTTTTATCTTGTAGTTGTAGAATTCTAATCCCATCAGAAAACTGCCAAAACTGGTGCCCGCTATGCCCTTGCGATCGCATGGTTTGATCAATTAACGTTCTGCAGAAATTTTGGATGTCTTGCTATCGCGACAAAGTATAACCATGCGATCGCATGGTTATCTTGGACGTATTCTTGATTTTCATCTTTTAATATTTGCATGCCAAGTCCTTCAAGTCTCTTTATCTTTGCAATTAAGTTCTCTTTTCTTCTGTTTGCGCTATTTTCCGTCTTTTCGTCAGATTAACATTTGAATTCGATTATTTCCTAAAATAATAGGAAAATAACATGCAATTAAACTGAAAACAACTAAGAGTACCCATAATCGTCCCTTTTTATGAGCTCGGATAAGTACAAAATTGTATTTATCATATCCCGTCTTCTTTTATTCTTTTTTTAAAACTTTTAATATTGTGAGCTCACTTTTGCATATCATCTATCCAATCAGGATGCAGTGGGCCATTATTATTCGAAACCCATTTCATCTACAGGTAGTACTGCTAAGAGGTTATACAATAAACATTATCATTCGTCGGGTGCGCCGGTCTCCCACGCCCCATTTCTCACTCACACCTTTCATGGCGCAGGCGTAGACCATTTTTTTTATAAAATTGGGATACATACCCTTTTTGAGTAAAATATACTTTTCAACATTATCATTTAAAACTCTAATTCATGCATGCTTGTGGATGCATTAACATGAATATACATGCAAGAATATGTCGCATGAAACATTAATGGCATGTAAAACTATATTCAAGTATATCATGTTCACATAATTGTTATTTATGTAACATATTTATACATTTAACATTGCACCTTACAAATGAATTCTAGGAGAGGTTTACTTACCTGGATCTTTATTTGTGTTTTAAGTAGCAAATGGAGATGACCCGAGCTACCCACGAAGTCAACATGCCAAAAATCCTAAGTAATTACCATTTATTTAAAATTCTAAAATTTCAAACAATATTCGTTTATGAAATATACCATTATTCTATTAAGATAAATTTCTTTATTAATTTATTAGGACCAAAGTATAAATATAAAGTGCCAAGAATCTTATAAAATTTAACAGTCGACTTTCTGTCAAAAGAAAACAACTCTAACTTATATAATCCTACTTTGTTGAATCACTAAATAATAATAATAATCTTTACTATGCTTATTAATGTATGTTTTAATGGGGACAAAAGACAACAAGGAAGGTGCCAAATATGATCTGTGAGTGAAAATCCAGTTACGTCTAGGTAATTAAGCATTCTAATACTTAAATATTGCTAGCTTTCTTGATTCAACAGCCATATTAAAAACCAGGTTCACTAAATACAAACACAATGCTAGTGTAAATGAACAAAATATAAAAGAGATGGTATCTAAATGAAAACTCAGATTTTCAAACAAACTACGTTGATAAAAAGTACATACCATTTTATTGAAATTTCATATTTCACTATATATTAATATAGTGTCTTTATGAGAACAAACCAGGAAACGAAGCATTATGCTTAATTTCAACCTATAACTAATGAGATTTTTAAAATGAATAAAGCAAAATAAATATTAACAACAACAATATATATATGTATATTTATAACTGTGGGTATATATGAATCAATGACATCCAATTAAACCATTCCAAGTTTCAATTAAAAAAAAATAGTCTCATCATGAACCCAACCATCAGCTAAGATAATAAAAAGAAGGGTTAATTACACTAATGGTCCCCATTCTTTCAGGTTTGTAACGATTTCATTCTCATTCTTTTTTTTAGCAGATATCATCCCCATTCTTCTATTTATTCTCACAAAGGGTCCTCAAATCATTATTTTTCACTATTCTGACAATTCTATGACAATTTTACCCCTTGACTTAAATAAATTAAAATAATAGGAAAACAAATACAATGAAAACATTGCAATTAGGCCCTTAATTTTTTCAAAAGTACAAATAAATCCTAAACTATTTTATTTTATACAGATATGTGTTCTTCTCCAACAAAAAAAAAATCTATATTTTCCTCCCACCCCCACCCCCACCCCCACCCCCACCCCCTTCATACTGCAAATTCTCCAAAAATTAACAATACAGAAAATCAAGATTCTTTAACCATTCTTTAACCACTCCCACCACCGTTCCTACTTCAGCACGCATCCCTCCTATGCCATCCGCCCTAGACACTTTCACCTCTGAACCAATTTTCTCTGCTTTCCTCTCCCCAGATTTCAATCCCGCTCAATTTTCCTCCGCTGTTCTATCCTCCGGCTCCGCAGCCTCCCGTATCGAAAAGCTCTAGGAAGGCCTCCGCCTCCTCGACAACCAGCTCCGCCACGAGGTCCTCTCCCGACACCAGGACCTCCTCCACAGCTCTCATCCCTCAAGGCCTCTGAATCATCCCTCTCCTCTCTCCGCTCCTCACTATCTTCTCTCCAGTCCTCGCTCTGCCAAGCACGTTCTGAGCTCTCCGATCCCCACCACGTCATCGCCGCTCAGACCCTCCAGCTCAATAATTTACACTCTACCTCTCTCCTTCTCCAGTCCACACTTCGTACCCTTTGACTAGTTCAGAAGCTCCAGAATCTTGTTAATTCCCAACCCGACCCCGAAAAATGGGATCTTTCTAAGGCAGCGCAGTTGCATTTTGAAATCTTGAAAACTAGAAATGGTTAAAGAATCTTAGTTTTCTGTATTGTTAATTTTTGGAGAATTTGCAGTATGGGGTGGGGTGGGGTGGGGTGGGGTGGGGTGGGGGAGGAAAATATAGATTCTTTTTTTTTGTTTGAGAAGAACACCTATCTGTATAAAATAAAATAGTTTAGAATTTATTTGTACTTTTGAAAAAATTAAGGGCCTAATTGCAATGTTTTCATTGTATTTTTTTCTTATTATTTTAATTTATTTAAGTCAAGGGGTAAAATTGTCATAGAATTGTCAGAATAGTGAAAAATAGTGATTTGGGGACCCTCTGTGAGAATAAATAGAAGAATGAGGATGATATCTGCTAAAAAAAAGAATGAGGATGAAATCGTTACAAACCTGAAAGAATGGAGACCATTAGTGTAATTAACCCTAAAAAGAATGATTCTAATACCTTATGTTCAGTCATAAAATTCGAGAAGATGAAACAGTGGAACTGTGGAAGAAAGCAATGAGTAAAATTTTTTTTGGATTGAATGGTTCTTTGGTTCACGTGAATAAGATAGATATTTTATTTTTCTGTAATTGAAGAAGTAGAATTAGGAAAAAGGTTTTGAGTTCTAATTATATGGCTCCCTTATAAATGGAGAAATTAAGCTATGTAATTTTTCTAATTTTCGTCTAGTTGCTTTTATTAGTTGGTCAAATTCTTAATTCTTTGTCTAATTATAAATCAAGTTAAAATAGTAGAGCTTACTTAATATAAAATATGAATGTTTTTTCATGGACAAGTCTAGGTTCAACTTACATTAAGAAATGGTAAGTTACAAATTTAAAAGCAGACAAGCAAATGAATATGTTATATAATATGTTCCAAATTTAATTGAATTGGATGCATATTTAAATTAAATTCAGTGGCACGTTGATCGTTTAGGCCATCCCTGGTATATTTCACTGCAAAAACATAGTCCGGATAAAATAAATTTATTAATTAAGAATTGAATGTATTGTTATGACGAGCATTTTAATAAATTATATTAATCATATAAATGGACATGCAACATTACAATTTAAGTCGTCCAATTGGTACCAGCATTCCACTTAAATTTCTCTTAAGGGGGAGGTCAAGTGTTGAAATCATTGGGGATCGAAATAAATCCAGTTTGGAGCTTAACCTCCAGTAGATAGTACGTAAGCTAACGGCGTATGGAAGAGCCTCTAGGCGAAAGGTCGTAGGAGAAAATCCGTGGTCGTTAAGGAGACGAAATCCAAAATCTTCTAGAAGACAGGACACGTGTCGCATTCTGATGATATATTTTATAACGACCACAGTCTTTTCCTTACAAGCCTTTTACTTTAAGGGCTATTCCGTGCGCTGATAGCTTACGTACTGTCCATTGGAGGATGAGCTCCAAACTAGATATCTTTAGTGTCCCAAGCAATTCGAACCATTGACGTCCCTCTTAAGAGGAACTTATAGAGAATGTTGGTACCAATTGGGCATTAGGGGAAAGTCTGTGGCCGTTACAAAATCTATCATCAGAATGTGACACGTGTCCTGTCTTCTAGAAGATTTTAGATTCTGTCCCCTTAATAGACACAACAGTTTAGATAACAACTTTTCAAAATTGATATTCCAAGTGTTGTGTCTTTTGGCATTCTATAAATTAGTCCCTACAGATTCCAAATGGGTACAAGAAACATTAGAACTATCAAACATACAATTCTGCACCCGAGAAACATTAGAACTATCAAACATACAATTCTGCACCCAAGAAACATTAGAACTATCAAACATACAATTCTGCACCCTGCATTCTACAGATATCTTGCATCTATCCTTGCATAAAAAAGAGAGTTCAAAACATCTTTTCAGTTCGTTATTTTCTTGAGATTTGGAGTGCTTTTACCGTGAGAAGTGATCGTTGTATCTTGGAAGACGTTTGCCATCCAACTGTGAGCACCTGTACGGGGAGATTTCGTCTTAAGGAAAGAAAGTTTACGTGTTGCCTCGGTCCACCATATCTGTCATTTTTATTTTTTTCACTTTACATTATCAAGTAAGTTGTTTTTGTATTTATAATTTTCACCAGTTAATAAATAGAATATAATTTGTACCAATCATTCCTACATCATTCACATAGAAAATATGTGAACAAATTTATTTGTATCATCAGTTTGTTCATTATTGCTAGTAAAATAAGGCAAACCATCCACGTACAAACAAACAACAACGTATTTAGCATCATAAAAAGTCACACCATAATCATGTAGTTTTAAGCTAATTGATTATACTATTTTATGAATTTAAAATGTTGTTTACTATATTGTACGATATAATATTGTAAACTAAACAATGATCACTTCATGAACTCTTTACAAAAGTATATGCTCACTTTGGTACTTGCAAGTGCACGATATTGCGACAACTATATAATGATGAAGTAAATTATTGTTCCTAAGAAGACTGTTACTAAGTGCCGGATTTCTTAATCTTAACTTTTTTTGAATGGTCGATTTTAAAAGTGATTTTTAAGCTAAATCAAAATTTAAGTAAAATGATCTACAATCTAGACTTAAGATTAGTTCAATGAGATTAAAGTGTTAGGACACGATTTAATCATAGTTAACTTCATCTTTCAAGCATTGACAATATTTTATTTATTTAGAAAAGCCTGCTCTCTCTAATACGAGGGTTTGAAAGATAATCCAATCAAAATTCTCTAACTTATTTGATAATCTTTCTCAAGAAAAATTGAATCTACTTAAAGAATTACGGTATACCAAATTGCATTCAACCACAAAGAAATCCATATAACGACCATACAAACTATAAAAGAGTATCGCTATCTTCTACCAAACTCATGGTCTTCATTATTTAAGTCTAAACATATAAATCACCTATGAGTCATCACTAGTGTTTTAAAATCTGGATTGTCCTGATCGGTTCAACCGAAACCCAGTGGCCTGATCGTTAGGCTGGAGGTCACTCTATTTGGACCGGTCTACAATCGAACTGGTCAAAATCTAGAAAATTCGATGGATTTTTATAAAACTCGGGAAACCCGGCGGATACTGTTGATTAAAAAACTTGAGATTTCAATGCGCACTTTGTTGATTAAGTTATTAGTTGTTGTCTTGTTGAGATTATTTTTGAGAGTTGAGATTATTAAGTAAACAATATTTACTTCACTAAATAAATATTTTGTTGTTGAAGTTATTAGTTGTTCTCTTGTTGAGATTATTTTTACAAATTTTAAATACATTGTTTTCTATAAGTGAAGTAATTTTTTGCTCACAAGTACAAATTAATGTTAATATTGTAATGCATATAAAATATCATAATAATTTGCTGCAGGTACTGATGACAACAAGTGTAAATAATGCATATAATATAATACTTATTATGTTTGACAAGAGCTGAACCACTGACCTAGTAGTCTGTCACTTTGTCCAGGTCAGTATTTGGGCCGGGTTTTAAAACACTACTCATCACATTTCACGATTTGTTCAATTATTGGCCAGATAATGAAAGCATTAAGAGCAATAATAAAACAATAAATAAAATCATATTGGAATTCGAAACTTGATATTAAAAATTAAAACATCCAAATTAGGTTATATCGTTCGTCCTTAAGAAGAATTCAACTATGAATCATCTAATTACATGAATTGGGTACATCACTAGGAAATAAAGATAAAAAGAAAGAAAGAAATGAAAACAACTCGGTGAATCCTGTAGCTAGAACTTTGATCTTCACCTTGTCTTCTATTCTTCTTCTTCAATTTTAGTCTCTAAACCCTAGGAGTGTGTTTGTATATTATGTATAAAGTTAAGAGTGCATAACCTTGTGAAGTCTAAGACACATATGATATACTAGATGAGGGCCCCGGGGTTCTAATTTACGAGCAAAATATGCCCAAAATACCCCTGAATTAATACAAAACAACTCCTGGTCTACATGCCTAGTATTGCTTGCGGCTGCAAGTAGGAGTGAGCATGAGTTGGGTCGATTTTGGGTCCAACCCAACAATTTCAGTTTAAAAAGAAGGAGAAATTACCAATAAGTCATCCATATGTGACTTATTCTAAATTATGTCCAAACACTTTCTAAAATTGTCAATAAGTCATATTAATTCAGCCAATACCTTAATTACCCATGAATCCTTTTAAACCAGATTGCCATCAGCTTCTTCCACCTCCACAGATCTCCTCCACCTCCGGCGAGTGCTTCTTCTCCGGCCGCACTGTGGCACCCTTCTTCCACCTCCACAAATCTCCTCCACCTCCAGTGAGTGATTCTTCTACGGTGAGGTGGCAGCCTTCTTCAACCTCCACAACCTCCTCCGCCGCTGTAAATGCAAAATTAGGAAAGACAAAATGGCATAACGTGAAAAAACAAGAAGAAGAAGCAACAGCCGGAGGTAGAATTTATTTCACTCCTGACTCTAAGCAGCATTGAGATATATTATGATTCCTCTCTTTCTTTTGAGTTATATATTTATTTATTAATTGTTCTTTAGTTACTTGCCTCAATTTGATTAGAATTTTTTGAATATGGGTTTTCTACTGAATTAGAGAGAGCTTAGACGTGGGCATGAATTTTTCTTCTTTTAACTCAAATAATGTACCTGATATGATGAGTAAAATTGTTTGATCATATAGCTGAAAGATTGGTTACCAGTTCATGGTGCATACATGCAAAATGTACCAATAATGTACCTGGTGTTGCTTATGGGATTTCATGGGTTTAAGACTAGTATCAAACTCCCATGCAAGAAGTGCGAGGGATAGATGATTTGGCTCCGGAGGGCGGCAGAGGCGGGATCGGAGTTAGAAGCAAATGTTTAGGAAGTATATTGGTTGTGGCCATGATTTGTTGTTGTAAATAGCAGCTTGATACTGTATTATAGAAAACAGCTTGATACTGTATTAAGTTAGCCATTAGATTATTTCAACATATATACTTATGTTTCAACTTATGGCCACAACCAATATGCTTATGTTTCAACATATGATACTGTTTCAACCATGCTCTTAATATATCATGTAACAAATGGATTCTGTATTTGCAATGTAGATATATATTGTGGTATTATCTTGTGGAATTATGTGTAAAATATTGCATAATTGAGGTATGTATGAGAATTGGAAGGGTTTGACCTTTGTGGTATGAAAAATAGTATCATAAACACATTTGTATCAAGATACTGTATTATAAAAAACATTATAAAAGATTTGTTTAATGAATTTATGTAGAGTTGCCATGATTTGTTGCTGTAAATAGCTTCTGTAGGAATGAAAAGTTTAATGTGGGCATTTCTATGACGAAAGTTGGCAATTAGATTATTTTCTATGTTGTTAATTAATCATATGTGTTGTTTGATATTGTATTATAGAAAACAGTATCACAGAAAATACTATCATAACAAAAATGGCATAGAATTCGTATACGTGCTTAGAAATTTTATTATAATATAATTCCAGAATCGTCTCGATGAGCGGGTCAAGATCAGCCGCTTTTCCACTGAGTACAATATATTTTAGCCATTTGAAGTTGTCTCTTTAACTTAAAATAACAATCTTTAATTTTTCTTGTCTAAACAGTATCAAACATATTAAAATAGTATCGTAGATAAATGTATATTAACATATTAGTATCATACATGAAAGTTTTTAATAAAATAGTAACTGAAACTACAACCAAATAAAATAACATTATCATAGATTAAATAACAGTATCATAGGTTGAAACATTATTGTAATAAAACAATATCAAAGATAAAAGTATGGTATAAGCATACCATATCACTTTATCTAGATAAAACAATATCATAAATATAACTAAGTATATATATTTTAATAGTTGAAGTAATGATATTGTTCTTAAAATGATCCATTAGTAGTACAAGACCATTGATATTGTATGCATTCAATAACAATATCATAGATTGAAATATTATCATAGGTTGAAACATTATCATAATAAAACAGTATCAAAGATAAAAATATAAATAAAACAGTATCATAGAAAACGGTATCATACTAAAATAGTATCACAACTGAATTAGCATTTTTTTCAATTGCAGGGTATGTTGGTCTTTTATCGCTAAAATGTGACTTTAATTGAATTAAGTTTTGACTATATGACTTTAGAACCCATAAGTACAACAACAGTGACCGACCTTAAATTTACCCTAAAAAGAATGGAACCAAATCCAACCCAAATCGAACAATCTTGGATCGGTTTCGACCTGGGCCCAAATAACGTTGGACCTAATTCTGAATTATCGTTAAAATAATCAATTTATTGTGTGAAAACATTTTCACTAATGGAGGAAAAGTTAGGCTATTCTTGTTTAGGTCCCATCCCATCACTTGGCCCAAAATCTGAATCCTTTCTTTTACAGATAACACAAATTCACAGATTTAATTCCAAACATAAAGATTACCAGCAGAAAAAATAGCAGGATCAAATATTCAGAATCTGTTAACTTAGTGTTTTAATTTTTTTTAGATTGGTGGAAATTCATTTAACTCAGCAATTTCACAATAATTTTCTTAATTTAAGCTAAAAATTTTACAAAAAATAAGTTCCTTACGTGTGCATGCATGAATTAATGATTTACATGGATTGACTTCGTATGCATGCAAGCGTGGAGACCGGAGAGAGATTTTAATCTTGTCGTGCGAACGTGTGTGAGCTTGGGTTGGGTGTGTGCGTGTGCATACATCGGTGATGGATTGACGACGTTGGCCGATGTTGGGGAGGCAAGTGTGGAGAGAGATTTAGGACGGGTTTGTCTGCCTCTGCGTGACTACGTGTCGACCAGTTCAATTGTTTTGAGTCGATTTTTGTCCACCCCTAGCTACGAGTAGTAAATGTTTTGGCTAGTTAGTTTTTTTTTCCACAAGAATAGATTAAATGTGTACTTGATTACTATTGATAGTCTCATTAGGATTGAAGCTTCTTTCTAATATGCAACAACTGCTCCAGCATAAGCAGCAGCAGATGGATAAGAAAGGGTCACATCATCTTCTCCAAAATTTAGTTTGGGTCGAAAAATATTGATACCCGATATTTGTCTCACAAAACGTGTAAAACTAACCCAATTGCGAGGTTCAAACAAGTTTTTGTCCATTCTAACAAAGTTAAATGAAAAGGAAGGTGTTTCTAGACCATCCGAATAGAACTTTGATATCTTTAACACCTGTTGATATGACTCGTCATCCAAGTTAGTTGCAGAATTTTCTCCCTCGAATGGAATATCACAGATTCTTGCAGCAACTAGGAGTTGTTTAAGGAAACCTTCAGGACTACTGACTGTATTTATCTGCCTTTCTTCCGCGTCTTGCATTTCAAAACACATACAACACATAGAAAAACCATACTTACCAAACATGCGAGCAATTGGTAGAAATCCATCCCTGATTGAGGTATTGTAATAGCCAGCTGTCAACTCTGATAGATGAGATTGCGTGCCGTAATGCCAGTGGATCCCGGCCACTTTTCCTGACATATTAACTTCATTACCCCGAAAAATTGACTCTGCTTCCTGGCAAATACTGTCTCCATGCAGAAGTAGCAAACCTGAGTACCATTCGAGGAAGAACTCTCCATATGGTGTATTCCAAGAACCATCGGTTTTGAAAAAGTCAGTATTTTCAAGATCTTGCATTAAGTTACTGGCACCAATAGGGCCCCCATTTGCCCACTCACGCATACCTATCTTCCAAGCACAGGCGTTTAGAGATTGCAAGCATAAACTTATCATGCCCACGTCAGCTTTTGACTATGGCATGAAGGATATCTTAATTCACCACATGGTCCCATTCCAACTTGAATCCCATCAATAACAACACCTAGAAACGGTCGTTAATTTTACACTTATCAATATATATCTCCACATAGACCACCACATCATTGATCTTGTTTAGTACTTTCTGACAACTTATAAATAAAATTTTGGACTAGAAAAAGATTGAATGAATCTTTATCTGGGAAGGCATGATTGGGAGCTAGCTAGATATTCGAGAAATCTAGATTTTGGTCTTGTGGCCAAGTACCCGGCCACATCTCCAGGCTTTGGCGGATATAAAGTAACACCAAATGGGACTATTGAACTACCAGTTACATTGGGAATACATCCGACCAGCATAGTTGTCATGACCAACTTCGTAGTAGTCAAGACCCCCGTGGCGTATAATGCAATCTATGGACGGCTGGTGTTAAACGTTGCCAAGGTCGTTGTCTCAACCTACCACCAGAAAATGAAATTTTCCACTAGCCAGGGGATATGGTGTGTGCGAGGTGATCAAAACTCTTCTAGGAGAATGTTATGTGGACAATATACATGTAAAAGCCATTAGATCAGTCATGATTCTCGACTTGGAACAGCCGAAAGCATGCATCGAACTTTTAGAAATGGTAGAAAAACTCTCGTTGTCCGAGGGCAGAGTTTTGAAAATTGGGACATGGTTGAATTCGACAGAAAAATAAGACTTAATGGCCTGCTTGAAAACTAACTTTGATGTCTTCGCTTGGAGCTCTAGAGACATAGATAGGGTTGAATCGCAAATAGCTCAACACAAGTTGGGATTGTCGCTCGGAGTCAAACCCGTAAAATAGAGAAAAAGAAAATTTGTCCTAGAACGGCAACATTCGATAGCAGCTGAACAACATAAATTGTTGGAATCATGTTTTATACGTGAAGTTCAATACGATGACTGGTTAGCGAATGTGGTTTTAGTAAAAGTCCAATGGTAAGTGGAGAATGTGAGTAAACTACTCGGATTAGAACAAGGCATGCCCAAAGGAAGTTCAATACAATGACTGGTTAGCGAATGTGGTTTTGGTAAAAAGGTCAAATGGGAAGTGGTGAATGTGCATAGACTACTTAGATTTGAACAAGGCATGTCCAAAGAACTCTTATCCCCTCCCTTGCATAGACCATATCGTAGAATCTACGTCTAAGAACGAGCGACTGAGTTTTTTGGACGGGTATTCTCCGGGTACCACCAAATATCCATGCATGACTTTGACCAAGAAAGAGCCTCATTCATCACCGATCACCTACTAATACACTGCAATGTCCTTCGGGTTGAAAAATACCGGCGCAACCTACGTGCAAATGGTGAACAAGGTCTTGTTAGGTCTCATAGGTCGTAGTGTTGAAGCCTATGTGAATGATATGGTTGTGAAAATAGTAAAGGCCACTAACCACATAGGAGATCTTCAAGAGGTATTCAAAGTAGCCCGTATGCATATGTTGAAGTTTAACATAGACAAGTACGTATTTGGAACATCAGGAGGAAAGTTCCTCGATTTTATGATCACTCAACAGGGGATAGAAGCGAATCCAGACAAGATTGGGGATATATTTGACATGAGAGTCATACTAGCAAAAACAAGTTGAGAGGTTAACACGGAGGGTAGTTGCTTTGAATGAAAGATGATATAGCACTCATGGTGGGTAATAATTATGGTACCCACTTGACACGTGGCATCACCACATTGGTCACTTTTTAAAAAGTTGTTTATAATTTTTTAAATTTTTTAAAAAGTGACCAATGTGGTAATGTCACGTGTCAAGTGAGTACCATAATTATTACCCACCATGGGTGCTATATCATTACTCTGCTTTGAATTACTTAATGTCACAGGAGGCCGAAAAATGCCACACTTTTTTTCAAGACAATCGGGGGATAAAATTTTTTTAAGTGGATGAATGTCTACGAAGAATCACTATGCCTATTAAATGAGTCGTTATTACACCTCCCAATCTTTACCCAACCTAACCTGGGCAACCAACTCAGTCTTTATATACAGTAGTATCGACTCACACTATGAGTGTAGTTTTGGTTAAAGATTTTGAAAAAATGCAGAAGCCCAGTACAATTTGACCGATCAACTGATTTTAACCCTAGTGATAGCTTCAAAGAAATTGAGACATATTTCCAAGATCATCAAGTTATGTCTCTCCAAGATCATCAAGTCTAGGTCATTAATGACCAAACCATTAAGCATAAACTACACCGCCTAGAGACTTCAGGACTCCTCATGAAATGGGCAGTTGAGTTGAGTTAGTTTGACATAGGGTTCAAGCCTAAAACAGCTATCAAAGTGCAAGCCCTTGCTGACTTCATCGTAGAACTCACTCTCCCGCCAACTACGCTAGACCATGAAACCGTGGATTGTGTAGTCTACGTGGATGGATCTTCTAATAACAAAGGATCTGATTTGGCATTATACTCTTGGGCCCAAATGTAGAAGAGCTTGAATACTTACTCCGTTTTGAATTTCTTCCAACAAACAAAAAAGCAAAGTATGAGGCTGTGATCACGGAGCCGAACCTGAACTTGCAATTAGATATTTCATCAATGGAAATCTGGAGTGACTCCCAGTTGGTGGTAGGGTAGATAACCGGGGAGTATGAGGCAAAAGAGGCCCGTATGGCAACTTACATGTTGAAACTGAAAGACTACATCTAAATTTCACAATTTTTTGGGTTACCAAAGTCCAGAGAGAAAAACGAGCGCACCGACGCTCTCTCCTGCCTAGCATCCACCAGTCCAAAAAACCTACTACAGACATTGAGTGTGCATATTCTGAATCAGCCCATGTGTGTGATTGAAGTGAATGAGGTAAGCATAGAGCTATGTTGGATGGACCTAATTCTAAATTACCGAGTTTTCGACGTGTTTCTAAACGACCCGATTGAATCCAAGAAGTTGAAAGCCTGTTCAACAATGTATACCATAATATATTAAAATCTCTACAAATGAGGGTTTTTAATGCCTTGCCTTAAATGTCTTTGGCCAGGAAAAGCCAGTAAAATCTTAACTGAAATTCACAGCAGAATATGCGGAACCACCAAGGAACTAGTTTTAGCATTTAAAGCCTTGAGGCAGTGTTATTACTCATCTACAATGAAACAAGATGCAATGGACTTAGTCAAGAAGTGTGATGCCTACCAAAGATATGGGAAACTTATCCATCAACCGGTCGAATTGCAAGTGGCTATTTATGGTTTTTGTCCTTTCATAAATGGGAGATGGACATACTAGGCCCCTTCCCTATCGCTTGGGGACAAAGAAAGTTTCTACTCGTAGAAATTGACTACTTCAATAAGTGAGTAGAGGCAGAGGCACTGGAAACCATCATCACAACAAAGATACATGACTTCATGTGGAATACTATCATTTTCCAGTTTGGAATACCGAGAGGGTTAATCACCTATAATGGGAGACAATTTGACAACTATAACATCAAAAGATCTTGCGAGAGTTATCAGATAGAGCATCGGCTAACCTCAGTGGCATACCCTCAAAGTAATGGATAGATAGGAGTCACAAATCGTACCATATTACGGGATTTGAAGACCATGTTGGGAAAGAAAAAAAGAACATGGGCCGATGAACTCCCAAATGTCTTGTGGGCTTATCATACGACTCCAAGATAGTCAACTGACGAAACTCCTTTCATACTTGCGTTTGGAATTGGAAAACTTCTTGAAAAAAATTATATGTTTTTGCATGGAGACACGAAGACATGATGGGGACCGACCTAAAAGTGTTGTGTCATGCCTTAAAAATTGACCCTAACGACCATATCCACAAACAGAAGAAGTTGTCTTTTAACCCAGAGCGGTATGAGGCTTTAAAAGAATAAGTGAATAAGTTAATAACAAATGGCTTCATTCGCGAAGCCCACTATCCTAGTTGAATTGCCAATCCAATCCTCGTCCTGTAGCCCAATAACAAATGGTGGATGTGCATTGATTTCATGGATCTAAATAAGGCTTGCTCCTATGATAGCTTTCATCTACCCCGCATTGATGGGTTGTCGATGCTACAACAGGGCATGCCTTGCTAAGCTTTATGGATGCCTATTTAGGCTATAATCAGATCTTGATGTATGAACCATATGAGGAGCACACTTCATTCATTACCAACCGAGGCTTGTACTGCTGCAAAGTAATGCTGTTGGCTTAAAGAATGCTGGTGCCACATATCAGCAATTGATAAACAGAATGTTTGATAATCAGATTAGGAAGGCCATGTAGGTATATGTGGACGATATGTTGGAAAAAACCAGAAGACTAGCGAGCACGTAGAGCCCACCTTGAGATCATATTAAATATTCTCTGTTTCTATCAGATGGAGCTTAACCCATTCAAGTGTGCAATTGGTGTCGTCTCTAGCAAATTTTTAGGCTATATGGTAAACAAAAAAAAAAAATGTGTCCAATCTTGAAAAAATTAAAGCTCTACTTGAAATGAAGTTGCCTTAAAAGCCAAATGAGGTGCAGAGCCTAACTGGAAGGATTTCAACCCTTAAAGCCTTCAAGGAAAGGAAGAAATTTGAATGGACATTGGATTTTGAAGAGGCATTTGTGGCTCTGAAGGAGTACCTTGGGAGAGCTCATTTGTTATCCAAACCAGTTTCGAGAGAAATGTAGCAAATGTACTTAGTTGCCTCAGTAGGAGCTAATACTACGGTATTGGTATGGTCAGAAGGAGAACAAAAATTTTCAATCTATTATGTTAGTAAATCTCTCTGGGATGCTAAACGTGGTATGCAGATATGGAGAAATTGGCTCTTGTGCTTATTACAACTTCTAGAAAGTTGAGGCCATATTTTCAGGCTCATAGCATTGAAGTATTAACTAATTATCCACTGGGCAGGTTGATGTGAACCCACGAGAGACTGTACGTCAAAGATATTCTGGCATCGTCTGGGGTATTTCTATGAGTCCTCTGAATGGGATAATGCCAGAAAGGATTTTTATCCAAACATTAATGGGTCGTGTATTAGCAGATGATATATATATGGCACATGATGTATTGCCACTCGAAATCAAGACATTGGAATTGGACTTGTAAATCGATTCGTAACCTTTCGAGCACAACCAATACCCTAGAACCTACAATGGAGCTAAATTAGATCAAGAGAACCTTGACCCAATGATTTATTGAATCAAGAACCAAGGCTTAGGGTTGAACGCCACAAAGATGGAGAATCTTTGATAAGTTCTGGTGAACACCACAAAGAATGAAATTCTTTGATAAGTTTTTGTTAGTTCAATTAATAACAAGGAAAAAGCGAATACACACTTTATTATAGTTCTCTCAAAATCAATCTTGTTTATGTTTATAATGAAAAGTGCATTATATAGGCAAAACTAATGAAATCCTAGTCTAATTGGGACAATAACTAGAAACTTGACAAAATAGAGTCCAAAACGGAAAATGAAACAGAATCCAAAAAAATTTCCAGAATAGGCATTGACAATTGTCAAGTACAAACCTGGGCGATCGCCTAGAGAGTAATTTTACCTCAGGTTCTGAAATAAGGGGTGGGGTGATTGTCCAGGGTTAATTTGCAAACCTACTTGTTTGATATCCAAACTTTGAATTACGTACACCTTGGCCCTCCAATCTTCCAATAGCCTGTAATATGGTCTTTCAAGTTATAATTAAGTGCAATTGGGTATTAAAACTTTCTAGATTCCTGGCCTCATTCATCTTTAGCTTGAATCAATTGTACTAAGGTAGGTTCATAATATTTCTTGCTCATTTTGAAGGTTGGTGTCTTGATTGTTGCACTTGCGCTTTGATTTTCATTCTACGTAGTGTGAACAAGTCATTGAATAGATTCCTTGACCTTCTTTCTGTTGACCTTGTTATTGGCCCTTCCGAAACATGAAAGGATCCTTGCTAGCCGGACCTCCGTAATACTTTTATTTTTCTTGTTCTTCAAAAAGATTCGACCTAGAATCATAACCTGCATCAAAAGAAGAAAGATAAACAACATTAAAAGTAGCAGACACATTATACTCACCTGGAAGGTCTAGTTTGTAGGCATTGTCATTAATCTTTTCAAGGATTTGGAATGGTCCATCTCGTCTAGGATGCAACTTGGACCTCATTTGGATTGGAAATTCTTCGTTTCGCATGTGAACCCAAACCCAATCCCCTGGTTCAAAGGTCACATGTCTCATTCATTTATTGGCTTGGGACGCATATTGTTCATCATTCTTCTCAATCTGAAGTCGAACCTTGTCATGGAGTGATTTCACCACTTTAGCCTTCTTCTTCCCATTTAAGCTTCGGGATAATGCATCAACAACTATGTTCTCCTTACATTGTTTATACCTGATGACATAGGAAAAGGTCTCTATGTACTCCATCAATCTAGAATGCCTCTTGTTCAACTTACCTTGACCGTTGAGATTTTTCAACGATTCATGGTCGGTGTAGATTACAAAATCCTTTGGCCATAGATAGTGTGTCATGGCTCCAAAGTACTAACAAGAACATATAGCTCTTTGTTGTATATGGGGTAATTCAAAGCTACCCCGTATAGCTTCTCACTGAAATATGCTATGGGCCACCTATCCTGCATCAAAACGGCTCCAATTCCTATTCTTGAGGCATCACATTCAATTTTAAAAGTTTTGTTAAAGTTAGGTAGTGCTAAAACAGGTGCTGAACACAACCTATCCTTAATAATATTAAATGTATTTTCTTGTTCAATGCCCCAATGAAACCCAACACCTTTTTTCATAATTTTAGTGAGTGGTGTAGCAAGTGTGCTAAAATTCTTAACAAAGCGCCTATCAAAGCTAGCTAAACCATGAAAGCTTCTCAGCTTAGTGAGGCTTTTAGGCACTCACCACTCCTTGATGGCTTTAATCTTTTCCTCATCTACTTCAATACCATTTGTACTAACAACATAACCAAGAAAAAAACTTTTTCCATGCAAAATGTACATTTATTAAGGTTAGCATATAATTTTTGATATCTCAAAACATCAAGCACACATCTTAAATGCTGAACATGGCCATCTAAATTTTTGTTGTAAACTAGGATGACATCAAAATAGACTACTACATATTTGCCTATGAATGCATGTAAGACATGGTCCATTAATCTCATGAAAGGACTAGGTGCATTAGTAAGACCAAACGGCATAACTAACCATTCATATAATCCATATTTAGTCTTAACGACAGTTTTCCATTCATCTCCATCTTTCATCCTAATTTGGTGATATACACTTTTAAGATCTATTTTACTAAAGATACATGACACATGCAATTCATCAAGCACATCATCTATACTTTACCTTTATATTGTTGACTACCCTGCAATCAATGCACATTCTACATATCCCATCTTTCTTAGGTACAAGTAGCACTAGCAACGCACACGGATTCATGATTTTCCTCACATACCCTTTGCCTATCAACTCTTCAACTTCCCTTTGAAGCTCTTATGTCTCATCTGGAATACTTCTATAGGTT
The DNA here is from genome assembly GCA_030279155.1 of Forsythia viridissima. Taxonomy (NCBI): domain Eukaryota; kingdom Viridiplantae; phylum Streptophyta; class Magnoliopsida; order Lamiales; family Oleaceae; genus Forsythia; species Forsythia viridissima. The sequence goes on along the minus strand of CM059044.1, from coordinate 18,496,831 downwards.
GGTCGGTTTGGAATAACAACTCTAGGTACAAAGTCAATTTGATGTTCAATGCCTCTAATGGGTGGTAATGTACTAGGCATCTCTTCAATGAATACGTCCTTAAATTCTTGCAACAACAAAATAGTCAAACTGGAGAGGGATTGGTTAGTTTCACCAAGTACAAGGTAGGATTCCTTGTATGCTAGCAAAATCATTTGCTGATTTCCTATGAGAGCCTTCTTAATCTCACTTTCTTTTGCAAAGAAACTAACTTTTGTCTTTCATTTTCTCTATGTAGACTCTCTATCTATTTTCTTTCGCGATTCTACTGTCTTTTCATTATTTTGAGCTTGACTCTCATTTTCTCCTCTATTTTTTCTTTTCTTATACTTCTGTCTCACTTTTTCTTTTCTGCTCTGCCTCATCTTTTAATTTTATTTGATCATTATAGACTTGTTTTGGTGTTAAAGGAACAAGAGCAATCGATTTTCTATCTTCGCCAAAGCTGTACCTATTCCTAAACCCATCATGCATTACCTTCCTATCATACTGCCATGGCCTCCCCAACGAAAGATGGCCAGCATGCATAAGAACCACATCACACATCACCTCACCACTATACCTCCCAATAGTAAAGCTCACTAGGAATTGCTTGTTAACCTTGACCTCTCCACATTTATTCAACCACTGCAACTTATACGGTCTATGGTGTTTTAGTAAAGATAAGTCCAACTTCTCAACAAGGGTAGTACTAGCTAAATTGGTGCAACTCCCATCCATCTATGATCGTACTACACATTGTTATTAACGTAGCATCTAGTATGAAAGATATTCTATCTCTACTGCTCCATATCATTTACCTTAATTTGTGCATTAAGAGCACGACTTACACCTAGAACTTCACTTTCTAGAAGGTACTCTACACCATCATCATCATTACCAACATCCTCCAACTCAGGCATCTCATCATTATCACTCTCATCCTCAGTCCCAACTTCTTCATTATCAAGCAAAATCATTGCCTTTTTGTTGGGACATTGTGATACAATGTGCCCGAAATCCAAACATTTAAAATATTTGATATCGCTATTCCTAGAAGGTTGGAAATCTGACTTGTGTTTATTTTTGCTAGCTACCTCATCTTTTCTCCTAGGTGGTTCGGTCTTCCTCTTTAAAACAATCCTATCATACTTATCATTACTATCCCACGTCAATTTCTAAGGAGGGTTAGATCCCAAAGAATACCTTGCTGACCCTTTTCTTTTCAATTTCCTCTCAGCCTTCATAGCCATGTGCACCGTAACGCCTCAAAAATTAAGAAATTTATTTTGGACTAAGTAAAATTCTTAACAAGTATTTGTGGCCACATGTCTGTCCAAAGTCCAAACAAGGTCCATTAATAATAAATGACTCAAGTCTAATAAAGAAAATATCCTACAATTTTTGAGATTTATTAATTAATTAATTTAATTATTTAATTAATTACATAATTATTTTATATAAAAGGTAAGATTTGTAGGATGCTTTAAATTATGGTAATTGCACCATATCAAAGACTTACCAAATTTCAAATAGGTAGGTTCCTTGATGTGCATGCAAGAGAATGGAACCGGCCCCTCCCCCTTCTCCTTCCCCTTCTCTATACACAATTAAGCCTATTTTTGCAAAGAAAAAATAGAAGAATGAAAGAAAAGAATAGAAGAAAAGAGAAGAAGAAGAAGAAAGAAGAGAGGTTTTGATTTAAAAATCTTTGAATCCCTTTATCAAGAAAGCAATGTAGGAATATCTATATGCAAAGTTGAATTAATCTTTTTTATGTATTGTAATCTTTTGTATATTCTGTGCTAAAGAATTAAATTTGTGGCCATCCAGATAAGAAAGTAGTTTATTCATTTGCATGGTTTATTTACATGATTTGCTATATATAAAATGAGATTTGCATTATTATTATGTTAATATTCCTATTGAGTTTTTCCAAACTCACCATTTCTCCCCATTTCATAGATTGATTGTAGGGTTGGATGAAAACTCGATGATGAAGGGATCAAGCCATGAAAAAAAGACTTTTGTCAAGAAGATTAATAAATGGCAGTTTGTTCTTATTGATGTTTTAAATTCTGAAATTTTTATATTATGGGATAATTTTTGTTATGATTGTTAATTTTTATTTTTTATAGACTTGCTCATAACTATATGAAATGATATTTCTAATTTTGTTGAGTATTAGAGGATGTTTAAATGATTAAATGATTACCGGAATGAAAATTGTCGAGAATTATTAGCTTTTAAGTCCAGTTTCAAACGAACGTCTAGAATGGTACACTTTAGGTTTTGGGATGAAATTCAGTGGGACTTATGATCTATTAATTTTGGTCCTTTTAAACCTAGAATCACCTTGTTCGGATGTATGTGGAACAAGATATGCAAGTTTTGGTAATCATGGACAGTTCTACTCGAGAATCTGCCTTTCATGTTTTGGAAGTTAATTTGGAGACCATATGAATTTTATTAAACTCTGAATTTTGGATATGAGTTTATACATTATGTAATATTTTATCCCTGAAAATATTATAAATTTTCAAGCTCTTTTGATAGGGAAAATTTGGGATTAAAATTGAGTATTGAAAGATGTCTAGTTTCTATTTTTTGTGTACTTTGTATCCTCTTTATATGACCTTAACCATTTCATAAAATTATACAATTTTAGTATGTGTTAGAAAGATAAGTTATGGTTATTTGGTTAAAGCTTCATAAGGTTTCGTGATCGTTAGGTTGTTCGTTTAATGCATAAGAAATCATGTGACAGTAACTTATCATTTAACCAACTCAACTAGAAGTTTCAACTTTAAGGTAATCCATTAAAGTTTCTTGACCTCAACCTTAAAGTCATAATAGTTGATAAGTCACTTTTGTAAACTTTTAGAATAATATCTAGAATTCTGCATTTTTAGTTCACCTTTGGGCTTTAAAAGATAAGAATAGGAGAGACGCACCAGAGCCTCGTTGAGGAGGTTTTGGGACGTCATAGCTTGGTATCAGAGCCCAGAGTTTTAAATCGGTTCTTTAGATTAAGAAAAATTTAGGAACCAATAAAGAAAGAAAAAAAATTCAAAAAATAAAATTTTATTTTGACCCTCGAGCAGGCCTCTGTCCGCTCGAGCGAACACTATTAAAAAAAATTGTTTTTGTCCCCTAATGTGTATTTAATTAAATGTATGATGATTTCACGATTTACTGAAATATGTTACATGATTACATAAAAGTTTGTATTCTATCGATAATTGAGAAAGTTGAATATGTAAAGGTCTCCCATAGCTATCCTAATTCATCTGACGGCTACCATCCTCAAACCCTCGAGTATGATTTTACTTGTGATATAAAAGAATTATACTTCTAGCATTAAATTTTGTTAACTTGAATTGCATAAAATTATTTTTGCAAACAATAGAATGCTATTTATTTTGATTGAAAGTTTCTTAAATTTTTGGACTTATGTTGGACTGGACTTAGGACAAAATGGCTAGAATGAGGTATACTGCTAGAAACTATTGGTTTAGCACATCACCTAGGTCTAGGAGCTTTAGCGTAACAAGCCTATGAGAACTTCGATTTAGACATTTTCCTACCTTAACACATTGAGAAATTCTTTCTTTTGTGGCGAAAGGCAACGAGTTATGGGAATAGAATTGGTAACGTCGAGTCTATCGATAACCTTTTGCGTATCTTTGTCCCATTGGGAGTACCATATCGACGTCGAAACCTAAACCATATCGACGTCGAAACATTTTGCTTGTACGAGTGGAAATTTGAACAATTATCGAAGTATGCTCTTCACCTTGTTGATACTGAAGATAAAAAGATCAAAAGGTTTGAGCAAGGATTGAGCACATATATAAGCTTAATTATCTTTTCCCATAATTTTACTTCTTACCGGAAAATACTAGCTCGGGCCAGGACAGTTTGGTACCGTAAGGCCAATTTAGATCAGTTTGCTTCTCAAAATAAGGATTTTTCTAAGAAGAGAAAGTAGAGTGGACAGGACAAAAGAAAAGAAAAATGGCAAGAAAAGAAGCCGAATACTAGATCCAACAATGTCAAGCCAGGAGCCTACGCTTCTCGCTGCCCAAAATATAACAAGACTCACCTAGGAGAATGCTTGTTTGGGAGAAATGTATGCTATTGGTGTGGAAAATCGGGCCACATGATCATGAATTGTCCAAAACCACCCAAAAGAAGATATGGAAAGGAGAAAGAGGGAGATAGAAACAAGAAGAAGAATGGATAATGGAGAGTATTTGCCCTTACTCAGCAAGAAGCAGACAAAAATTCCAACGTGATAGCAGATACTTTTCTATTGTCACAGTTTCCTGCTTACGTACTTTTAGATTATGGAGCAACACATTCTTTTATCTCTGCATCTTTTATCACTAAAGCTAGACTAGCGTGTGATAAATCGGCTAGTACACTAGAGGTTAGCATCCCTTCAGGCAAGTCACTTTTTACGAATCAAGTAGCTAAATCAATTAAAATAGAAATTAGAAGAAAATTACTAGAAGCAGATTTGTATATCTTAGAAGTGAGAGACTTTGACGTAATCCTAGACATGGATTGGTTGGGACGCAACCATGCATCTATCCAGTGCTACGAAAATGAGGTAGTTCTTCAGAAACCAGAAGAGAAGAAGTTTCATTTTTCAGGGATGAAAAAGTCAAGTGAAGGAAAATATTTCAGTACCTCAGGTAAATCACAACTAGAGGTAACTGTTGAAGACGTGAAGGTAATACAAGAGTTTTTCAACCTTTTTCCTGAAGATCTACCAGGAATTTTGTCGGACAGGCAACTAAAGTTCACGATTGATTTAGTTCCTGGAGCGGTACCGATGTCTAAAGCATCTTATAGAATGGCACCAAAGGAATTACAAGAACTAAAGTCTCAACTTCAAGAATTGTTGGATATAGGTTTTATCCGATCAAGTGTGTCACCGTGGGGTGCACCAGTTCTTTTTGTGAAGAAGAAGGATGGATAGATAAATCAGTTGACGATAAAGAATAAGTACACTCTTCCAAGGATTGAAGATTTGTTTGATCAACTGAGAAGATCAAAAGTGTTCTCTAAGATTGACTTGAGATCCAGGTACCATCAATTGAAGATTAAGGCTAGCGACAAACAGAAAATAGCTTTTCGAACTCGTTATGGGAATTACGAGTTTGTGGTCATGCCCTTTGGCTTAACCAATGCACCAGCAGTGTTCATGGACCTAATGAACATAGTGTTTTATGAATTCTTGGACAAGTTCATCATAGTTTTCATCGATGACATCTTGGTATATTTTGAGAATCGTGAACAACATGAAGAACACCTCAGAATAGTGTTGGAGATATTAAGAAAGGAGAACTTGTATGCCAAATTCAAGAAGTGAGAATTTTAGCTAGATCGAGTAAATTTTCTTAAGCATGTATTTACAGCTCAAGGAAATTACATCGACCCTGCCAAAGTGGAAGCAGTAACAAATTGGAACTGACCAACCAATACTGGAGAAGTTCGTAGTTTCTTAGGGTTAGTCGGTTATTACCTAAGATTTATAGAAGGTTTCTCTAAAATTGCTAGATCGATAACTCAATTAACCAGGAAAAGGAGTAAAGTTTCAGTAGGATGACAATTGTGAACAAATGTTTCAAGAACTTAAGCAACGTTTAGTCACAGCTTGAGTATTGGTAGTACCAGAAGGATCAGAAGGTTTTGTCATTTACAGTGATGCATTCGAACTAGGTTTGGGATGTGTACTTATGCATCATGCAAGAGTGATCGCCTATGCATTGAGACAATTAAAACCATTTGAACAAAATTATCCAACGCACGACCTAGAATTGGCTGCAGTAATTAACGCCTTGAAGATATGGCGTAACTATTTGAATGGTGGAAAGTGTGATTTATACGGACCGTAAAAGTCTCAAGTATTTATTTACCCAGAATGAGTTAAATATGAGAAAAACGAAGATGTTTGGAGTTAGTAAAGGACTACGACTGTGCAATCCATTATCACCTTGGTAACGCTAACGTCGTGGCTGACGCCTTAAGTAGAAAGACAGCAGGACAATTGACATCGGTAATCACAATACATGAACAACTAGTAAGGGACTTCAAAAGACTAAAGTTAGAAGTTTTAGCACCATTGAGTCAAGTTGCTACAAGAATAACGTCCTTGATTATTCGACCCACTCTTAGAGACCGAATTCGAGAGGCATAAGATAATGACCCTTTTCTGCAATAGATGAAGGCCAAAGTTGGTATAGATAAACTTAAGGATTTTAGTTTGAATACAGACGTTTCACTGATGTTCAAAGGAAGATTATGTGTACCCAAAGATGAGAATTTGAGAAAGGAAATTTTGAAGGAAGCTCACTTAACCCCTTACACAGCATATCGTGGAAGGACCTCCGAGACACCTTTTGGTGGATAAACATGAAGAGAGGTATAGGGTTGTTTGTGGAAAAATGTTTAGTTTGTCAACAAGTCAAGGCAAAACATCAAAGGCCATCAGGGCCATTGAATCCATTAGAAATTCCATAATGGAAGTTGGAACACATAAACATGGACTTCGTAGTAGGTTTTTCGAACTCAGCAATAAGTTACAATGCCATTTGGGAAATAGTAGACCGATTGACCAAGTCGGCCCACTTCTTACCAGTAAAGATGACTTTCAACATGGATCAATTAGCTCAACCATACCTTAGAGAAATTGTTAGGTTGCACGGAACTCCCTTATCAATAGTATCAGATAGGGATCCGAGGTTCACATCAATATTTTGGAAGAGTTTACAGACAGCCTTAGGCACCAAGCTTAACTTCAGTACTGCTTACCATCCTCACAAGAAATGGAAAATATGAGCGAACTATTCAAATTTTAGAAGACATGCTTCGGGAATGTGTTTTGGACTTAGGCGACAGCTAGGAGCCTCACTTGCCGTTAGTGGAGATTGTTTACAACAACAGTTTCCAAGCTACGATAGGGATGGTCCCTTACGAGGTACTTTATGAAAGGAAATATAGTTCTCTAGTTCATTGGGACGAAGTTGGAGAAAAGAGAATGTTAGGCCCTAAAATCGTTGAATGAACAGTTCAGGCTATCGATACAATAAGAGCTAGATTAAAATCTGCTCAGGATTGACATAAAAGTTATGCAGATAAAAGAAGGAAAATTTTGGAATTTGAAGTTGGTGAAAAAGTTTTTCTCAAAGTAGCAATGAAAGGCGTTCTCCATTTCGATAAGAAAGGAAAGTTAAGACCTAGATTCATCGGACCTTTTGAAATACTTGAGAGAATTGGTAATGTCACTTATCGTCTCGCTTTGCCTCCACAACTCTCAATGGTGCATAATATCTTCCATATGTCTATGATCAGAAAATATGGATTATGACCACGAACACGTGGTAGACTAACAGTCTTTGGAAATGCAGAAGGATCTAACCTATGACGAGACCCCAATTCGTAATTCAAACATAAAAGTTCATGTTTTGAGAAACTGAGAAGTGCCGTTAGTCAATGTTCAGTGGATAAATTCATGGAGTGGATGAGGCCACTTGGGAGAAAGAAGAAGAGATCAAAGCTAAGTACCCCTCCCTATTTCCATCATAAGGTAAATTTTGAGGATGAAATTTTTATAAGGAGTAAAGGATGTAACGCCCCGAAAATTTAGAAATTTATTTTGGACTAAGTAAAATTCTTAACAAGTATTTGTGGCCACATGTCCGTATAAAGTCCAAATGAGGTCTATTAATAATACACGACTCAAGTCTAATAGAGAATATATCCTACGATTTTTGAGATTTATTAATTAATTCATGTAATTATTTAATTAATTACATAATTATTTTATATAAAAGGCAAGATTTGTAGGATGCTTTAAATTATGGTAATTGCACCATATTAAAGACTTACCAAATTCCAAATAGGTAGGTTCCTTGATGTGTATGCAAGAGAATGGAAAGAGCCCAAAATCCTCAAATTCATCCTTTTCTTCCCCCCCCCCCCCCAAAAAAAAAAAAACTGGCCCCTTTTCCATCATCATACACACTTAAGCCAATTTTTACAAAGAAACAGTAGAAGAAGGAAAGAAAAGAAGAAAAGAGAAGAAGAAAGAAGAGAGGTTTTGATTTCAAAAGCTTTGCATCCCTTTATCGAGAAATCATGGTAGGAATATCTATATGCAAAGTCGAATTAATCCTTTTTATGTTTTGTAAGTTTGTGTATATTCTATGCTAAAGAATTAAATTTGTAGCCATCCTAATGAGAAAGTAGTTTATTCATTTGGAATGAACTGATGACCTATCAATTTTGGTCCTTTGATACTTGGAATCACCTCGTTCGGATGTCTGTAGAACAAGATACGCAATTTTTGGTAATGATGGATAGTTCTACTCGGAGATCTGTCTTTCATGTTTTGGAGGTTATTTTGGAGAGCTTGCAAATTTTATTAAATTATAAATTTTGGATATGAGTTAATACATTATATAATGTTTTATCCCTAAAAAATATTATAATTTTTCAAGGTCTTTTATTGAGTATTGAAAGCTGTCTAGTTTATGTTTTTCGTGTACTTTGTATCCTCTTTATATGACCTCAACCATTTCATAAAATTATGAAATTTTATTATGTATTAAAAAGATAAGTTATGGTTATTTGATTAAAGCTTCATAAGTTTTCGTGATCGTTAGGTTGTTCGTTTTATGCGTAAGAAATCAAAGGACAATAACTCATCATTTAACCAAGTTAACTAAAAGTTTCAACTTTAAGGTAATCCATTAAAGTTTCTTGACCTCAACCTTAAAGTCCTTATATTAGATAAGTCACTTTTGTAAACTTTTAGAATAATATCTAGAATTTTGCATTGTTAGTCCATCTTCGTGCTTTAAAAGATAAGAATATGAGGGATGCACCGGAGCCTCGTAGAAGAGGTTTTGGGGCGTCACATGCACCATGTCCTCTAACTCCACATAGTGCTATAATTCAACTATGTTGACTATATCCCTATTTAGTCCATTCAAAAACTTGGTAAATGTGGCCTCTCTATCCTCCTCAACATTAGCCCGATCATAGCCACTTCCACATTCTTATGATAATCCTCTAGACTCTTTAAACCTTGAGTAAGGCTTTGTAAGTTTTGATAAAGGTCCATATAGTAATGACTAGGTACAAATCTCATCCTCTTGAGATATTTTAAATCACTCCAGGTTTCTACAAGCGTCTCATGATTTCTCTTCCTATTTGTCACCAATTGATCTTACCAAATTATAGCATAGCCAGTGAATTCAATTATTACTAATTTCACCTTCATCTCCTCTGAGTAATTATGGAAATCAAATATCAACTCCAACATCTTTTCCTATTCTAAATAGGCTTCAGAGTCAATCATACCTTGGAAGGAAGGTATTTTCATTTTAATATTGCCAAGGTTTCTATCTACCCCATCTCAGCCTCTATAGTTTCCTCTAGATCCCTTGTCACGCCTATCTCCTCTATGACTCATCCTATCCACCTTTGCCAAATATGACCATGCTCATCCTCACTTCCCACTTCATTCTCATCCTCAAATTCAGCTCTAGGATTAGGATCACGCCTATCTTGCCTCCTACCATTAGGGACTCTTTGGGATTGTCCCCTCTGCAAGTTTTCAATCACCATATCCTGCTTATCTATTCTATCCCCAATTACTCCAAACACCATATTTATCCGTTCAAATTGTTGTTGCATGGCTTGCAACATAAATGATTGGTTGTTCTCTTCCCTAGTTGTTGATTCTTCCTTGTTGGACATTTTTGGTTCAAGAATTGGAAGTTTTTAATATTTTGAAAGAAAAATCCTCACGTGTTTCACTCTATTTGACTTTTTCCCCATAATAATCTCACAACTCTTGCATTTTTCCCCCTCTTTTCTTTCTATCCAAGTTTTCTAACGAACTAACTAAACTCAATCAAGAATTCAACATTTGTTAAGTTAAACACAGAGTAGATGAAGTAACAAGAAGGAAACCAAGGTAAACAAAAAAGACTCAAGAAGAAGAAAACAAGAAGAACAAGATTTAATGATTAAAGCGCCACCTAACAACAATCAATGTGTTTTCTTGCCAAATACACCACAAGAACTTTAAAGAAAAGGACTTTTGAAAGCGTTTGTGTTTCTTTTTCTTGAATTTTTTTTATGCAAATGCAAAAAACTAGAAAAATATCACAAGGCAAGAAATCGGAAAAGAATTAACTTTGGTGCACTAGGATCAATGGATTGTACCCTAAGAAATTCTTGAATGTTCTTGGTGCATATTTTTTTTTATTTTATATAAATGACACCAAGACGTGATGAATTCCAAACAAAGAGACTCAGCAAAATTAGAAATTCTTTGATAAGTTCTTGTTAGTTCAATTAAGAACAAGGAAAAAGCGAATGCTCACTTTATTGTAGTTCTCTTAAAATCAATCTTGTTTATGTTTACAATGAAAGTGCCTTAAATAGGCAAAACTAATGAAATCTTATTCTAATTTAGAAAATAACTAGAAACTTAACAAAATAAAGTCCAAAACAGAAAAGGAAACAAAATCTCAAAAATTTGCCAAAATTGGCCTAGGCGATCGCTTAGTACAAATCCAGGCAGTCGCCCAGGCATGTAATTTTGCGTCGGGTTCTAAAATAAGAGGTAGAGTGATCGTCCCACATATACCCTGGGCAATTTCCCAGGGTTAATTTGCAACCCTACGTGTTTTGATTTCCCAACTTCGAAAAACGTATACTTTGGCCCTCCAATCTTCCAATAGCCTTCAATATGGTCATTCAAGTTATAATTGAGTGCAATTGTGTATCAATACTTTCCAGATTTTGGGCCTCCTTCGTCTTTAGCTTGAATCAAATGCATGAAGGGTTGTTCATCCTCTTTCACGCTCATTTTGAAAGTTGGTGTCTTGATTGTTGCACTTGCGCTTTGATTTTCGGCCCACGTAGTGTGAACAAGTCCTTGCATGGCTTTCTTGTCCTTCTTTTCTCTTGACCTTGTTATTAGCATTTCCAAAACATGTAAATGATCCTTGATAGCTAGCCATTCATGATACTCATCACATATACTTCAGAAGCTTGACAATTCAGCTAGAATGCTAAAGTGGATGATATAACTCAGCTATTTCGAAATCTAGTTTTGATCGAGGTCATCGATCAAGGGTCATGCTTTCTCAGATTTTGTGGCTGAATTACTGAGAGACATGTAATGCAAATGAATCTTGAGGAATCTGAATCGAAAGAATCAATGCAATGGCAATTGTTTGTTGATGGCTATTTCAAAGAGATATGATCAGAGATAAGAATCATTTTAATATGTCTAGAGGGATATCACCTCAATTGTGCCATAAGATTTGGATTTCAAGTCTCGAATAATGTGGCAGAGTATGAGGCATTAATTGTTGGACTTAAATTGGCTAAAGAAATGAAGCTAAAAGAGATTAGAATTAACAACAACTCTCAACTTGTAGCGAGTTAAATGAATGGCAATTTCACAGCCCGGGATAAAAGCATTGCCATTTATCTGAAGCGTGTCATGGACTTCTTGCCTAGTTTTGACAAGTTTAAAATCCTTCAAATCCCGCGCAACTAGAATAAAAACGTCGATACTCTCTCTAAGTTAGTTAGCATCAAAGATTTTGAGTTATTGAAAATTACTCCAATTGAATACTTGGAGAGACCCTCCACTGAGGCACGGAGAAAGTAATGGCCATCATTCAATAGCCGAAGTGGATGAAATATAGCTCAAATTATTTGGCAAGTCGAGAGCTTTCATGAGAAAAAATTGAGGTAAAGAGGTTGAAGTCGAGATAAGCTCGCTTTGTGTTTATAGATGGAATCCTATACAAAAGAGGTTTTTCTACCCTATTGCTTCGTTGTGTTGAGAGAAATGAAGTCGAGAATCTCATGCTAATGACCACGAAGGGATATGTGGCAACCATGAAGGACTATCGATGGCACAAAAAATCCTAAGGCAGGGATATTGTAACAACCGGATTTTTTTGGCTTTTAATTTCAGGTAAATAAAATTTTTACTTTTGGTGCCACCACGAACCCCCTACTACGTTTAAAAATATTTTTTTTGGTCACGTTAAATGTTGCGCGCGTTTGCTTTAAATATTAATTGACAAAAAGGAAGTATGATTTTATCACCGAGCTTTGTTAAATTTTCTTACATCGAATAAATGTTCTTGGTTTAATTTCTTGATTTAATTTAAGCCAACCATTTAAATTAAATACTAGGAAAAATATTTAACATCGATTTTGACCTATGCTAGTCCAGTTTTCAGCAAAGAAAACCCCTCCCTTTTTATTTCGAAATTAGTAAGCTTTTAGCACAAATTTTTTTTTACCGTAATTAACCCCAAACAAACCATTATTCCTGCCAGAAAACACCTCCAAACAGACCCTTATTCCCTACTAGAAAACATTCCCAAACAGCCCCTAAACCTAGATGAAAAACTGCCTTCCTAACTGCCCCACAACCACAGTTTCGGCCCCATGATCTCCACCACTCAAACCTCTTCAAAACTCATCCAAACCCCTTCCTTTTGACCTAAAGAAAACTGCACCACAGCCCCATTGATCCACCATTTAGCCCACTCAAGTTTCAGCCAACTGCCCCCATGAAAACTACAGAAAAACTGCCCCCAAAGTGCTCATTTATCTCCAGATTTTTGGCTCCTTAAGTCCAAGCTTTTCCCTCATTGTTTCAGCCAACAAATCACAGTTTTTAGCCCCCATAAAGTCTCAAATTTCAGCCCCCCCAAACACATTTAATTCCTTTCATTTCAAACCACAAAAACACTTCAGCAGTAGGTTTTAGCCTTAGTTTTTATCATGCTGTTCAGTCCCGTTCTCTTCGGAGTTTCGGATCCCAGCTGTAAGTCTCGAACCCTTGGGTTTTCTTCATTTCTTCCTCTTTTTAGTCATCAAATCATAGTCCAACAACCCCTCATTTGTCTCTCAATTTTTGCCCAATACATCAAGCAAGAACATCTGTTTTTCCTTCCTAGATTTTGGCTTTTTCCCTCTCTGGTTTCACTTCATTTTTCTTCCCCTAAATCATACACTTTCTTGCAAAATATACGTGATAGAAAAGGAAAAGCATGCATGTTGTTTTCTTTGTGTTGTGCAGTAATTTTTGTTCCTTCCAGCAATTACAAACCGAAATCCATTTTGTGGTAGTTTTTATTACTACATATGTTGTGTTTTACAAATGATGTTTTGGGAAAATTATTATGTGAATTGAATGCCATGCTAAATAATTTTGAAGGGGCTTTAAGTTGTGATTGAAGGTAATCACTTATGAAAGTTTTGATTGAAAGTAACCACTTATGAATCCATGTGGTGTCGACCACCGAATTATGATGTTCCTTGTCTATGCTTAAAGAAATTCCATGTTGTATTTATATTCCATATAATTTTTCCCGCATGTTAGTATATTCTCTACTGAATGTTTCTTACAAAATACTCATTCCAAGATAAATAAATTTTTAGATTAAGATAGTTGGTGTTGACGCGATGGCGTAGGCTAGTGAGCTTGTCATGTAATTTTTTTTTGTTTAAATTTTGACGTCGAGATGATCGAGTCAATTATGATGTAAATACAATATTTTTAAGTCTTTGATTTAGTATTGAATTATTTAATATTTATAGAAAACGAGATGTCGGTTCCTTTACCGTTAAAAGTTTCAAGCTATAAATGCATAGTCATGTTTCTGAAATTTTCAGCTTACTGTCCCTAGTTTGAAAAATCATAACTTTTCTTTCGATTGGAATTTTTGAGTGAAATCAGTGGCTATGGAAAGTCCTATATGTGGTCTAACAACAAAAATTAGAATCAATCAAAAATACTATGGTATGAAATTTTTACGAATTTAATAACTTGCTGCATTAAGGCACCTTGGACACCTTTTCAAGCAACTTCAGCTATCTTTTTCACCTATCAAACAACGCAGCTAAGGTTTAACATTTTAACATGTTGTAGTATAGTCTCAAGTACCTCCAGTTAAATTTTTGGGATTTTTAAAATTCGTTTGAATGGTCAAATAATTTGTGGCGACACCTATCACGATTTAGACAAAACTATAGAAACTTAAAGAAAAATCATTATTTTCTGGAGCGCTCGTATTTTCCACAAATGTTATATTTTTAAAATCATTCAAGGGCACGGAAAATAATTTTTGGAGTCGTCAAATATTTTTAGAGATTATTTTAATGAACCTCCGAGTTGAGAAAATCTGGAGCGTTACAGCTTGGTATCAGACTCGCATCTAAGGTTTTACTTTTCTTTATACTCGCATAAATTTTGAAATTTATTTTATTTTATTTTATATGGTCTTTATTTTTTTATGTCAAGTTAAAAATTTTGAAGTTAAGAATTTTAGAATTTAAGTATTGCTACTAGCCATCGCACGCTACGCCAGTTCTGAGTTAAAATGTGGGGCAAGTTAAAATTTTATTTTTATGTGGTCAAGTATGAAAAATGGAACTCATATTTATGGAAAATTTTGAATGTTTCATTTTATGATGAAATGTTAAGTTAAGATGAAATTTTATGTTAGTCATTTATTTTAAATTAAGAGATGGTAGAAATCCACCTAATCGAACCCTTCATAATTTGTATCTCCGACATGGTTTCACCGAGTGATGATTTCCTAGAATGTGCCGTGGTGGCACAGAACGATTATATACTTTTTGCTTCGGATCCTGAATGGTCAATTGGCCATCACATTGGTAACCATAGGGCAGCTCGTATCAGGGCGATGAACTATGGTTTAGTAACCCCCGATGTCGAGTCTATTGCTCCTATGATTGACTCACTGATTGGCTTGGGGCAACCAGTGGCTGAGGATATTTTAAGAGATTCAGAGGAAATCTACCACCCGGAGGTAGAATATGACGTATATTGTGAGGCGCTCATTATACACTAAGAGGAGTACATTTTATATGGTGCAGGTCTCCATCCTATCCCTGAGCCGGCTCCAGTAGTTGAGCCCATCTCTGAGCCTACTCCATTAGTTGAGCCAGAGTCAGAGCCAATGTTAGTGTTTGAGGCTGATCCAGTTATCCAGGTCGAGGATGACCTGGAGGAGGATCTTGAGATAGAGTCTAAGGCTGAGCCGTGTGTTACCTCGAAGGAAGAGGCCTAAAGTACACTGAGGATGGATCAGTGACAACGATGCTTAGAAGCCTTTTTTAGTAGTCAGATATTTTCCTTTCAGTATTTTAGTTTCCCCATATACAATTACTTTACCGTTGTTTAGCACTAGATGCTTTTACTGTAAAGAATTGGGGTATACATGCACAGTGGAAATTAAATCTACAATTCCTATAAGTCGAATTAACCTTGTATTTAGATAGAATTCGTGATAAAAA
This sequence comes from Forsythia viridissima, assembly GCA_030279155.1. NCBI lineage: Eukaryota > Viridiplantae > Streptophyta > Magnoliopsida > Lamiales > Oleaceae > Forsythia > Forsythia viridissima. The sequence continues at coordinate 18,481,432 of CM059044.1, read as the reverse complement.
AAGTTTACCTTAGATGAATATCTTGAAATCTGATTATCTGATAAGCTAGATGTGCGATCTTCAATACCACAGCTGTCCAATTGTTCAGCCACCAATGTTAATCCACACAGTAAGAATAGATCTGGACTTCTACGATCAAGAACAAATGAAACGAAATTTTTTAGGAGTAATTGTATTGGGTTGTCTTTTGCTTGTGCTAGCAAGTAATGAAGACAACCTTATCACCTTAATCTGTTGTGCCTATTAATTTATAGGCGGCTATAACCCTAGCCCTAGGTCTAGTCCAACTAGAGCTTATCAACAAATGGGCCGAATTAATTAATCTAATTAATTAATTTGGTCCATTAAGTAATTAAGTCTGACCCAACTAATTGAACATTAGACATTAATTCTTACAATCTCCCACTTTGACGATGTCCAACTCCAGATGCTTAATTTTCACATTATGTGTGTAACCCATTAGGTTTCCATTCACGATGGCAAACGTAGTGATATTCTCATCGATTCACGGAGATCTATCAATTCACGTCGCCGTTCAAGATTGACATCTAGCAATGTGTCAAGGAAATCCATGTGAAGAAAAATATCATGTGGTATGACAGAACCAATGTATGTGCGGTTACCGTGGAAATATAATCCCTTCATCAATATAACCCAATTGGTTAAGAGATATGAATCAACATCAATCTCATTTCAACCAATCATATTATTCAACTCAACTCTTCGTTGATCTAATCTAGATATGATTGAAACATTTTCAACTCATAACTCCACCCTGGCCGAGGAAATTTATATCAACTTAAGTGGGAAAAAATCAGGTTATAATCTCATACTTTTCAGGAGTGACGAATCCTCATATTAGACATTCACAACCTTTATATGATTCTCACTATACCCGTACGACGTCTTCCTGGTGACTCAAATCTTCGAGTCCCATCAAACGCTTGCCAAAGTATAGTGGTCCTCACATAAGATTCTATGATGTTCTCAAGTCAAAGGACCAAATCCACAACCGCGCATTAGAGATTTACCATTGACGCTTGGATAGTTATCCATGTAGAATCTCTAGGTGGATCATCCAATGTCATGTTCTTATAACAATGCATTCATGTGTTCATTCAGATGTCCTTCTACGTCTTAGCTCGTGAGATCAGCTACTTTCTTTAAAAGAAATGCAACACATGCTAGTCTATCCGTAATAATGATATCAGTATCTCATTATTACTATGACTAAGGATATTTCAAGAATAAATTACTTATAACTTGTATCTCAGAATCACAGCACCTTGTGATTAACAAGTTATTATGAACTTTTCTTCGGACTCTATTATTTTAAATAATAAAATTTAAATAATAACAGATCTACCATTATAATGTAGACAAAATGTTGAATTAATAAAATTATTCATACACTTCGATGTCTAACAAATAGTATATATAATAAAACGTCCCATACAAACTAGATCCAATCACTCATGTATCTAATACCAATAGATTTAGCATGACTATCATGCTTGTGCTGGGACAACGGCTTTGTCAAAGGATCTGCTACATTGTCGTTAGTTGGGACTCGTTCTATCTTTATGTCATTTCTCAGGATTATCTCCCTGATGAGATGATATCACCTCAATATATGCTTAGATCATTGATGAGACCTGGGTTCCTTCGCTTGTGCGATGGCTCCATTGTTATCGCAATACTGAGATATTGGATCAACAATGCTAGGAACTACTCCAAGTTCTGAAATAAACTTCTTGATCCAGACCGCTTTCTTTGCTGCTTTTGAAGCAGCTATATATTCAGCTTCTATAGTTGAATCAGCAGTCGTTTCTTTTTTGGAACTTTTCCAACTGACCGCACTACCATTTAGAGTAAATATATATCTGGATTGGGATTTGCTATCGTCTTTATTAGACTGAAAGATGGCATCGGCATAACTTTGAACTCTAAGTTCATTTCCTCCATACACCAAAAACATGTCTTTAGTCCTTCTTAAGTACTTAAGAATGTTCTTGACTGCGATCCAATGTTTCTCGCCAGGGTTCGCTTGGAACCTGCTTGTGACACTCAAAGCATATGAAACATCCAATTGAGTACATAGCATTGCATACATGATAGATCCTATTGTTGAGGCATAAAGAATTCTATCCATGCGATATCTTTCAATTTGTGTCTTTGGACACATCTCTTTTGAGAGATAGATCCCATGCTCAATGGGACATAGTCCTCTATTGGACTCTTCTATGCTAAATCTTCTCAAGATTTTATCTATGTACGTAGATTGAGATAGGCCAAGCATTCTATTAGATCTATCTCTATAGATCTTTATACCGAGAATGTACGCTGCCTCTTCCTTATCCTTCATGGAGAAATTTTTGGATAACCACAATTTTACTGATTTTAGCATTGGGACATCGTTTCCTAATAATAGTATGTCATCCACATACTAAATTAAAAATACGACTTTACTCCTACTAACCTTTTTATACACACATGGTTCATTTTCATTCTTGATAAAATTAAACATTTTGACTGTCTAATCAAAATAAAGATTCCAGCTCCGAGAGGCTTGCTTTAATCCGTACATGGATTTTTGTAGTTTGCATATCTTGTTTGGCTCTGTGGATTCAAAACCTTCGAGTTGTGTCATGTACACATCCTCACTAATATCCCCATTAAGGAATGTGGTTTTGACATCCATTTTCCATATCTCATAGTCATAGTATGCTGCTATCGCAAACAGAATCCCAATTGATTTGGACATAGCTACTGGTAAAAAAGTTTCGTCAAAGTCAATTCATTGTCTTTGATTGTAACCCTTCGCAACCAATCTTGTCTTGTAAGTATGAACATTACCATCTATATCGACCTTTTTCTTGTAAAACCATTTACAACCTATTGGTTTTACCCCTTCAGGCGGGTCAATCAAGGTCCAAACCATGTTTTCATACATGGAATTCATTTCGGATTCCATGTCTTCCTGCCATCTCTTTTAGTCAACAATTGACTTCATTTCTGCGTAAGTGGTGGGTTCATCTTCCTCGATTAGCAACGCATCATTAGTAATCATAAGATCATATCTCCTAGGAGGACGAATGACCTTGCTCAACTTACGGAGAGGTGCTGTGTCCTCGGGGACTGAAGGTTTCCCATTTCCAATCTGTGCCTCATCAAATGCAGGCTCGGCCATTGGCTCATCTAATTGGTCAAATTTATTTGTAGTTTGTTGAACCTCTTCAAGATCTACTTTTCTCCCACTGCCCTATCTTAGAATGAACTATTTCTTTAAGAATATGGCATGTTTCGATATGATGACCTTCATCTCAATGAGATTGTAGAAATAGTATCCAACAGTTTCTTTTGGATAATCCACAAATAAATATTTATCAGATTTAGATTCTAGCTTGTCTGATTCTACGTGCTTCACATAAGCGTCGCAACCCCAAATCATTATGTATGAAAGATTGGCCTTTTTCTTTTCTATAACTCGTATGGAGTTTTATCGACCGATTTAAATGGCACACAGTTTAGTGTGTGACATGCAGTGTTAAGTGCATATCCCCAAAATGATTTTGGGAGAACTGCGTTGCTCATCATTGATCGCACCATATCAAGTAAGGTGTAGTTTCTCCTTTCAGATATACCATTTAAGTGTGGTGTATATGGTGGAGTTCACTGCTATAGAATCCCATTCTCTTTTAGATAGTCTAAGAACTCACCCTTTAAATATTCTCTACCCCGATCAAATCTAAGTGTTAGAATATTTTTCTCGGTTTGCATTTCTACTTCTTGGTTGAATTCTTTGAACTTTTCAAAGGCTTCGTGCTTGAATTTCATCAAGTAGATGAAACATATCTGGAATGGTCATCTGTAAATGTGATGAAGTAAGAAAAGCCACCTCTATCATCTGTAGACATTGGTCCACATACATCAGTATGTACTAGTCCCAAAATGTCTGCAGCCCTGACTCATTTTCCAGTAAATGGGGTCTTGGTCATTTTGCCCATCAGGCATGACCCACATCTATCAAATGATTCATAATCATTTGAATCCAAGTATCCATCTTTATGTAACTTGGTGATGCGTTTTTTATTTATATGACCCAGTCTGCAATGCCAAAGATATGAGTTGTTAACTTCATCGCCTTTATGCCTTTTGTTGTCTATACTCATTATAGAACATTCTAAGTCTAGAATATAGATGCCATTAAAAAAATTCCCACATCCATAAAACACATCATCAAGATAAAAAGAACAATGTTTATGCTTAATCTTAATGGAAAACCTATCCATGTCCAAACATGAAATATAAATGATGTTATTAGTAATAGCAGGAATGTAATAGCAGTCTCTTAATTCTAAAACAAGGCCCGAAGGCAACAGTAAAAAGTATGTCCCTACAACCAAGGTAGCAACTCTTGCTCCATTCTCAATGCGTAGGTCTACTTCTTCCTTTTGCAGTAATCTACTATTCTTTAGTCCCTGCATATTTGTGCAAAAATGAGATCCACATTCGGTATCTTATACCCAAGAAGCTGAAGGAGTAGATAAATTTATTTCAATGAAAAAAATATCTGAAGTAGAATTCTCAGTAGACTTCTTTCCCTTCAAGGTGGCGAGGTATGCCTTGCAGTTCCTCTTCCAATGTCCTTTGTTTCCACGGTGAAATCACGAATCATCAAACTTGGATTTTGCTTTGTATGCTTTGACTATTTTTCAACAGTTTTGGCCTTCTTGGATCCTTTCTGAAATGTCTTTTTTGATTTTCTCTTAGTGCCCTTAGAGGTGTCAATAGCCAAAATTGTCCCATTCTCTCGGTTTATATTGTGCTCAACAGTTTTTAGCATATTCAGCAACTCAGATACGGTACATTGAATCTTATTCATGTTGAAGTTCATAATGAACTGCCAAAACCTATTAGGCAGGGGCTGTAGAACCAATTCATTACTTAGCTCGTGGTCCACGACGTAACCCAATTGATTTATTTTCTCAATGTAACCAATCATTTTCAGTACATGAGCACGAACTGAAGATCCTTCTCCATCATATATCTGTATAACATTTTAGATGTCTCATACCGTTCAGTGCATGACTGTTCATCATACAACTCTTTGAGATGAATTATAATGGTATAAACATCCATAACCTTGTGCTCCTTTTGTAACTCAGGTGACATAGCTGTAAGCATCACACATGTTGCAGTATTTTCATCATCACTATGTTTATTATAGTCCTGCACTTCCTCTAACGTAGCTTCCTCAGTAGGAACTTTCGGTATTGGTTGCTCAACGACATATCCAATTTTTTCGTGCTTCAGAACAATTCTCAAATTGCGGTGCCAATCCAGAAAATTTGGCCCGGTAAGTTTGTTGGCATCCAATATGCCTCTCAAATTCATGTGGTTACTCATGATTCAATACTGAAATAACAAGACAAAAAATTAATTAAATATAGAAAATTAATTTATTTATAAACTTATATTAAATTAATTATACTCCCACTGTTTAAATTGAATTAATGACCCTCAAACATTAATCGATAGAACTAGTTAGATTTCCAGTGGGCTAGTATCTCTTTTGTTTTATTAGAACCTTGAGTGACTCAACAAATCTTAATAAAATATCTAGGTAGATACTTCTATCAATCACATCTCTATGTAACTCCTAGATTATCAAGTAGACAACTGATTATCGCAAACATCTTATGTGTTTACTTGATTGTGTTCCTAAAATTTTATACTAGTTGGCACACAGGCCATGATAAATGGACATGTAGGCCCATAATAAATAAATAGCTCAAAAACTTAATTAAATAAATAATAAGCTCGCAGCCCATTTAATTAAATAATAGGCTCGTAGGCCCAACCAACAATCAAAAGAAATAATTAATCATACAACCAATCACATAGGTCGACTCCATAATCATCCACTAAACAACAATTTTAATAGCTAATATTAAAAATATATTAATTTCTGAACTTGCAGCTTTGACACTATAAGTCTAAATCTTTTAGACATTTTGGAATGGATTAGACAGAATTAAATAATTAATCTAATTAATTAATTAATTAATTTTCCAACAATAAAATCAAGTTATTAATCAAATTAATCAATTAATTTTATTAATAAAGGAGATTTTTCAAATTTAAGTTTATCTCCCAATTTAAAGTCATATCCTAAATTGAAGACAAAATTTGTATATGGTCAAAATTGTAATTTTATAAAGTAAAGTCAACATTTAATCTGGTTAAAAATTCAAAATATGGTTTAAAAATAATCTTATTTAATTTTGAATATTTGACCAACATTAAAAATTAATAATTAAAATTTTTTCAAAAAAATTAAAATTGCATTTAAAACCATATTTTTCTTTTTTTTAAAGCTTGAGGACATAATGTGCAATTTCTAAAATTGCAGTCATTCACTTGAAATTTTAAAACAGTAGGACTTCTTATGCAATTTTTTAAATTGGACAAGAGGCTATTTTATTTCTTTTGAAATGAGGGGTCTTCTTATGCAATTTTCAAAATTGCACAAGAGGCTCCCGTCACCATTTGGAAAAATCGAAAAAGAATGCAGAAACCCTTGCGGCGCAGGCGCAGGACGGTGATGGTACCGCTGATGTGCCTAGCAGTGAAGATTTGCAGCGCGGTGGCCACTGATCTTTGGGGCGGTTTCCACTGCCTGGTGCACGACGACAACGGTGCTGCTGATCTTAGCAGCGACACTGTACCATCGGCGCTGATCTTCAGGCTATGTCCGCTGACCATGCTTTGGTCGCCATCTCCAACAGTGACTGACTTCCAAAACACCGCTGCCGGTCACCAACTTCTACGGCCATTTAGTTCCGTTCCCAAATAAACCCAAAACAATTTCATATTTCTTTTTCCAAAAAATTAACAATTTTTATTTTAAACTGTTAAAACTCAAATAAAATTAATACACCAATAACAATTATTGTTTGATTAATCAAAACAGTATAACGAACTCTAAAAAGTAACAAGGCAGGCTCTAATACCACTGTTAGCAATTGAGAGACAAATGCACATTGGAAATAAAATCTACAATTCCTTTAAGCCGGATCAACCTTGTACTTAGATATAATTCGTGATAAAAAGTTTATCTTTGATGAATATCGTGAAATATGATTATCTGATAAGCTGGAGGCGCGATCTTCAATACTACAGCTGTCCAATTGTTAAGCCTCCAATGGTAATCCACACAATAAGAATATATCTGGACTTCCACGATTAAGAACAGATGAAAACGGAATTTTTCGGAAGTAATTGTATTGGGTTGTCTTTTGCTTGTGCTAGCAAGTAATGAAGACCAACTTATCACCTTAATCTGTTGTGCCTATTAATTTATAGGCGGCGCTAACCCTACCCCTAGGTCTAGTCCAACTAGAGTCCATCAACAAATGAGCCAAATTAATTAATCTAATTAATTATTTTGGTCCAATAAGTAATTAAGTCCGACCCAACTAATTGGACATTGGACAATAATTCTTACATTTACTTGTTATACCTCTTGAAGGATGATTTAATCATATAAAACATGTTATTTAAATTTTTCTTTATTGATAGTTTTTCAGATATTCATGGCTTTGTGTATGGTGGTTATTTCGATGAATTACAAACTTTTTTCGTTTTGTTTATTCTAAAGAAAATGGAAACAACTACGCAAGCAAGAGCTATAAGAGACCTAAAACTAGCGATTTAGGAAATGAGAAGAGCATTGGCAGCTCTGAAGAAAACCCAGTGCTGCAGCCGCCAATGGTGCCACAGGCATAGCAAGTGCCCCAAGCACATTAGGCCTGACCAACACATCACACTGCCCCTAATGTACCAGTAATTGAACAATTTCGTCGATACCGACTTCCTACTTTTGACGGTGGAAATGATCTTCTTGCAGTCGAGGAATGGTTGCGGACGATCGAGAAATTTTTTTGGCACATCACTTGTCCCAAAAAATCAGAAAGTCCTTTGTACAGAGTTCATGCTAAGCAGTAGAGCAGGTCATTGGTAGGAGTTGGCATCCCGCACTCGTACTGAGGATGAACATAATAATCTCTCGTGGACCCAGTGCAAAGTCAAGCTAACAGAAAAATATTTTCTGCAGGCTCTGCGAGATTATAAAGAATCAGAGTTTCTGTATTTGGTTCTGATAGCCCAAGAATAACTAACCAAGAGGGGGTAAATTGGTTTTCTCAAAATTTTTCAAAAAATATTCTCAAAAATGATATTTAAGAAATAAAAATTAATCCACAAAAATATAGGCACAATATAAGTAAATAAAAGGGAAGAGAGAGTGCAAACGATATTTTTGTGGAGGTTCGATCCAATCAATGATCTACGTCCCCCGTTACCAAGCTCTCCAACACGAGCATGGCCTTTCCACTATTTTGATTGACTTATGGTGCAATCCAAACCCTTACAATGTATCCGGTGACTTACAAACAAGGAGCATCGATCCTTATACAATATTGAGCTTTCAAGGGACCTCAATATGACCCAAAAATGTAAAGAGATTGATTTGAGTATTTCTCTCTAGATAAATGATAGATACAAGTTTAGTTCTAAGAGAGACTAACACTTTAATGAATAGCAATAGATGAGGAAAGCTCAAGTGTTAGAAGAAAACTTTGTTGAGGATGATGAATCAAAAGTTTGATTTAATCAAACAAAGTTTTTCAATAAGAGATATTGAAGATATAAATGCAATGAAGCTTTGAATGAAGTTTTTCAATATGATTCTCTCTATAAATGCTCTTGTAAGTGTTGTTGAATGATAATAAATGAAGTGGTATTTATAGAGATGAATTTTCGTCACTTTCTGTTGAAATGGATGACCAAACGGTCGACCGGTCTGATTGGTCAAAACTAGCCGTTGAACAGCAAAAAATCAGAACGGACACTTTTTGGAAAATGACATTCAAACGGTTGACCGGTTTAGTTGAAACGGTCGACCGGATCTACCGGTTTACCAAACGGATTGTCCGTTTCCACAGTTTTTTTGAAAAATTGATTTTTGGCTTTGATCAAACCATTTTTATGCAAGTGATAAAAAATATTTTTGAGCTTTCGTTCATTTAATTGCTAAGGATTAAAGAGTTAATACCTTACAATTTTATCTAGAGATCTATTCTTCAATATTGATCTTCGTATCTTGAATTTCAGATCTTGAGATACTTGAACTCTTGTGTTGACTTTGACTTGATCTTGACATTGCATGAGAGTTCGATTTGTAGCACTTTGAATATTACTTGAAAATAGATTGTTAGTAAACATAACCAATTTGTTTGTTATAATCAAAACATTAAGGTTCAAAGTTAACCATAGGTCAACAGGTTCAAGGAGAGATGAAAATTACCGAGTATGAGAAAAAATTTGAGGAACTGTCTCGCTTTGCCCCATATTTGGTTGGCACCGAATTAATGAAGACAAGACGTTATGAAAGAGGATTGCGCTCAGAGGTCAGACAGATTGTTAGTTCTCATGCACTTCCTAATTTCAGGGCAGTGGTCAAGATGGCTCAGACCGTGACCTTCTCAGGTTTAAAGGTCAAAGTTCAGGGACAATAAAATGACTCGGGAAAGAGAAATTGGAAAGATCAAAATAGGAACCAAAATTTAGGCCAGTTCAAGAGATAGAATCAGGGTCCCATTAGGGTTAGTCAAGTAATTCCATTCCTCAGTGTCCTAAGTGTAAGAAAAATCACAGTGGTGATTGCACTTTGGCAAGAACGTCTACTATAGGAGTAGAGAGCCAGGACACTATGTGTCGCAATGTCGAGGAGAGCCACCAAAGGTTAATGATCAAGCGAACAAAGGAAAAGCTAGAGTGTTCACCATAACTAATGAAGAGGCTGCCCAGAATCCAGATGTTATTACGGGTATGTTATTTATTTCTAGCATACCTTTTTACGTTCTTATTGATTCGGTGCGATGCATTCGTTTATATCTAAAGCATGACTAGCTAAAGTTAATATTCTATGTCAGAAAAGAAATAGTATACTTGAGGTTAGTATGCCATCAAGGAGAATTATAGAGACAAATAAATTAGCTAGGGCTGTTCAGATAGATTTTGGTGGGTTAGTTTTGTCAGTAGACCTGTATGCTATAAGTATGAGAGATTTTGACATTATCCTGGGGATGGATTGGTTGGGTAGTAATCGTGCTACCATTGTATATTTTGATAAGGAAGTAATCTTTCGAAGACCGGGAGAAAAGGAGTTCAAATTTTATAGGTCGAAGATTAAAGCATTTCCCCGTCTCATCTGAGCTTTATAGGAAGAAAAGTTGCTTAAGAAGATAGATTGCCAAGGTTTTCTTGTCAATCTCACTGGCACCCTCTAAAGAAGTATTGTTGGATAACGTTCTGGTGGTTCGGGAATACGTCGACGAGTTTCCAGACGATCTAGTAGGCATACCGCCTAATAGACAAGTGGAATTCACGATAGATCTTATACCTGGTGCTGCACCCATATCAAAGGCTCCGTATCGGATGGCACCAAAAGAAATGCAAGAGTTAAAAATACAATTGGAAGAACATTTGAATAAAGGATTTATCCAACCAAGTGTTTCCCCATGGGGAGCTCCTGTACTGTTCGTGAAGAAGAGAGATGGATTGATGAGAGTGTGCATCAACTACCGTGAGTTGAATACATTGACGATCAAGAACAAGTATCCACTTCCAAGAATTGAGGATTTGTTCGATTAATTGAAGGGTGCTTCTGTGTTTTCGAAGATCGACTTGAGGTCAGATTATCATCAACTAAAAATTAGGCCATCAGATATACCAAAGTCAGCTATCCAAACTCGCTATGGGCATTATAAATTCACAGTAATGCCCTTTGGACTGACGAATGCTCCAGCAGTATTTATGGATTTAATTAACTGACTTTTTCATCAACATTTAGATCGGTTTGTCATTGTATTCATTGATGACATCTTGATTTATTCCAAGAATCTCGAGCAACATCAAGAGCACCTGAGAATAGTATTGTAGACCTTGTAGAGAGAAAGGTTGTATGCCAAATTTACGAAGTACCAAATTTTGTTGGACCGAATAGGATTCCTTGGACATGTTGTGACGGCTAAGGGAATTGAAGTAGATCCATCATAGGTTGAAGCTGTGTCAGATTGGTCAGCACCATCAAATGCTGGGAAAATAAGAAATTTTCTAGGTTTAGCCGGTTATTATCGATGTTTCGTATAAGGATTTTCCAAAATAGTTGGCCCTATGACACAATTACTCGAAAGGGGGTTAAGTATGTTTGGTCCGAGAAGTGTGAACAGAGTTTTCAAGAGTTAAAGAACAAGTTAGTATCTGCACCAGTACTAGCTTTACCCGAAGGTTCAAAAGTCTACGTAATTTATAGTGATGCGTTAAAACTTGGTTTGGGTTGTGTGTTGATGTAAATAGAAAGGTGATAGCTTATACTTCAAGACAGTTGAAGCAGTATGAGAAAAATTACCCGACACGTGAACTTGAACTCGCTGCGGTGGTTCACGCCTTAAAAATTTGGCGCCATTCCCTTTATGGAAGCAAGTGTGAAATTTACATTGACCATAAGAGTCTCAAGTACTTTTTCACCCAAAATGAGTTGAATATAAGGCAACAAAGATGGTTGGAATTAGTAAAGGATTACGACTTCTATATTCTTTACCACACGGTTAAGACAAATGTAGTCGCAGATGCTCTAAGTAGAAAGAATACGGGTCAGTTGTCTGCATTGCAATTGACACATAATAATTTGATTAAGGACTTTGAGAGTATGAAAATTGAAGTATTTACTCCACTGGTACGAACATCAGCAGTGATAGCAAGTTTGATAGTAAAGTCGACATTCAAAGATAGAATTACGACAACTCAAAAGGATGATATTTTCTTGAAAAATATCAGGACTGAAGTAAGAACTAAAAGGAGGAAAGAATTCAAAATAGCAGATGACAGCTTTGATGTTCAAAGTTCGAATTTGTGTGCCTAAGGATGAAGGTCTGAGAAACAAGATTTTATCTGAAGCTCATTCCGATCCTTACGAAGCACATCCAGGAGGAACTAAAATGTATAAAGACTTACGTAAAACATTTTGGTGGAGAAACATGAAAGGAGTTGTAGCTCGTTTCGTGTCAAAATGTTTGGTGTGTCGACAAGTGAAGGCGGAACATCAAAGGCCGTCAGGCCATTAAATCCAATGGATATACTAGAGTGGAAATGGGAAAAAATTGTAATGGATTTTTTTATTGGTTTTCCTAGATCGGTGAGAGGTCATGAAGCCATCTGGGTTGTGGTAGACCGTCTGACAAAATCTGCGCATTTTCTTCCCATTCGAATGAATTTCAGTCTGGAACAATTAGCACATTTGTATGTCAAAGAAATTGTTATACTTCACAGGATACTAGCATCCATCGTATCAGATAGAGACCCGAGGTTTACCTCAAATTTTTGGAAAAGTCTTCAAGGAGCTTTGGGTACTAAATTGAAATTTAGCACGGTTTATCACCCTCAGAACGATGGACTATCAGAAAGCACTATTCAAATCCTTGAGGATATGTTGAGAGTATGCGTCTTGGATTTGGGTGGAAAATGGGAAGGTCACCTACTATTGGTTGAATTCGCTTACAATAATAGCTTCTAAACTATTATTGGCATGGCACCATATGAGGCACTGTATGGTCGTCGATGTCGTTCGCCAATTTGTTAGGACGATGTCAGCGAAATAAGAATTTTAGGACTAGAGTTGGTTGAGAGAACAGTAGAGGCAATAGACAACATCAAGTCCAGAATTAAGACAGCGCAAGATCGTCAAAAGAGTTATGTCGATCAAAGAAGAAAGGATTTAGAATTTGGGGTTGGCGAAATTTTTTTTCTAAAGGTGGCTCCTATGAAAGGGATACTACGTTTTGGTAAGAAAGGAAAACTAAGACCGCGTTTCATCGGCTCATTTGAAATCCTTGAAAATATTGGAAATGTGGCGTATCGTTTGACATTGCCACCCATGGTCTCAGCGGTACACAATGTTTTCCATGTTTGGATGTTAAGAAAGTATGTACATGATCCTACATATGTCGTAAAATATGAGTCTTTGGATTTAAGGAATAATATGACTTACAAGAAAGCGCATGCGGTGATCTTAGAAAGAAAGGTCCATGTTTTGAGAAATTGGGAGATCCCATTAGTTAAAATTCAGTGGGGTAGACATGAGGAAGATGGGATCACTTGGTAAAGAGAAGAAGATATTTTAGATAAGTACGTGGACCTAGTAAACCATGTAAGTTAAATTTCGAGGACAAAATTATTTTAAGTGGGGAGGGTTGTAACAAACAGATTTTTTCGGCTCTTAATTTCAATAAATAAAATTTTTACTTTCGGCACCACCATGAACCCCCTAGTACGTTTTAAAATATATTTTTTTAGGTCACGTTAAATGTTGCGCGCGTTTGCTTTAAATTTTAATTGACAAAAAGGAAGTATGATTTTATCACCGAGCTTCATTAAATTTTCTTACATGGAAAACATGTTCTTAGTTTAATTTCTTGATTTAATTTAAGTCAACCGTTTAAATTAAATACTAAGCAAAATATTTAACATCGATTTCAGCCTATGCTAGTCCAGTTTTCAGCAAAGAAAACCGCCCCCTTTTTAAGCCAAAATTAGTAAGCATTTACCACAAAAAACTTTCACTGCAATTAACCCCGAACAGTCCCTTATTCCTGCCAGAAAACACCTCCAAACAAATCCTTATTCCCTGCCAGAAAACATTCCCAAACATCCCATAAACCTTGAAAACAACTGCCTTCCTAACTACCCTACAACCACATTTTCGGCCCCCATGATCTCCAACACTCAAGCCTCTTCAAAACCCAGCCAAACTCCTTCATTTCCACCTAAATTAAACCACACCACAGCTCCATTGATCCACCATTTAACCCACTAATGTTTCAGCCAACTGTACCCATGAAAACTACAGAAAACTGTCCCCTAAGTTCTCATTTATCTCTATTTTCGGCCCCTTAAGTCCCAGCTTTTTCCTCATTGTTTCAGCCACCAAATCACATTGTTTAGCCCCCATAAAGTCTCAAATTTGCCCCCCCCCCCCCTAAACACATTTAATTCTTTTCATTTCAAACTACAAAAACACTCCACTATTAGGTTTTAGCCTTAGTTTTTATCCTGCTGTTCAGCCCCTTTCTCTTCAAAGTATCGGCTCCTAGCTGTAAGTCTCTAACCATTTTGTTTGCTTCATTTCCTCCTATTTTTAGTCACCAAATTATAGTACAACAACCCCTCATTTGTCTATCTATTTTCGCCCAATACAGCAAGCAGGAACACCTGTTTTTCCTTCCCAGATTTTGGCTTTTTCCCTCTCTGGTTTCACTCTATTTTTCTTTCCCTAAATCATACACTTTCTTGCAAAATATATGTGGTAGAAAAGGACAAGCGTGCATGTTGTTTTCTTTGTGTTGTGTAGCAATTTTTCTTCCTTCCAGCAATTACAACCGAAATCCATTTTGAGGTAGTTTTTATTACTACATATGCTATGTTTTACAAATGATGTAGTGGGAAAATTATTACGCGAATTGAATGTCATGATAAATAATTACGAAGGGACTTTAAGTTGTGATTGAAGGTAATCACTTATGAAAGTTGTGATTGAAGGTACTCACTTATGAATCCATGTGGTGTCGACCACCAAATTATGATGTTCCTTGTCTATGTTTAAAGAAATTGCATGTCGTATTTATATTCCGTATAATTTTTTCCACATGTTAGTATATTCTCTACTAAGTGCTTCTTACGAACTCATTCCAAGATAAATAAATTTTTAAATTAAGATGGTTGGCGTTGACACAATGTCGTTGGCTAGCGAGCTTGTCATGGAGTTTCCTTTTTTTTAGTTTAAGTTTTGACATCGAGATGATTGAGTCAATTATGATTTAAATAAAATAATTTTAAGTCTTTGATTTAGTAATTAATTATGTAATATTTAGAGAAAACGAGGTGTCGGTTCCTTTGCTGTTAAAAGTTTCAAGTTAGAAATGCACGGTTTCATATTTCTTAAATTTCCAACTTACTATCCCTATTTTGAAAAATCGTAACTTTTCCCACAGTTGGAATTTTTGAGTGAAATCAGTAGCTATGGAAAGCCCTATATGTGGTCTAATAAAAAAATTTGAACTACTCAAAAATACCATTGGATGAAATTTTTACGAATGTTTTAGCTGGCTGCCTTAATGCCCCCGAGACAGCTTTTCAAGCAACTTTGGCTATCTTTTTCACCTATCAAACAACGCAGCTAAGGTTTGAAATTTTAATATGTTGTAGTATGTAGTCTCAAGAACCTATAGTAAAATTTTTGAGATTTTTAAAATTCGTTTGAATGGTCAAAGAATTTGTGGCGACACCTATCACATTTTAGGTAAAACCATAGAAACTTAAGGAAAAATCATTATTTCCTTGCGCGCTCGTATTTTCTGCAAATGTTATATTTTTAAAATCATTCGAGGCCACGGGAAATAATTTTTGGAGTCAAAAATAATTTTTAGAGATTATTTTAGTAACCCTTCGGGTTGAGAAAATCTGGGGCATTACAGATATTATCGACATGCCATGAAAAAAGACTCTCTAGATTACGCTGAACGATACGATAAGTGGTGGTAGCCATTCTCTCAAACAGCTCCATGGCTTCAATAATGGTTTTGGTAGATAGTGAACAACTGTTGGATAAAAATCTACCATGCTTTTACAAGAAGGAAGTAGTCTTGCATAAAAATACTGAACTTGTAGGCCCTTACTAGTGCAATGACGAGGGCACTTCCTTAGCATATTTTTGAATATGTTCCACGCCTCATCAAAAGATTCGGATTCTGACTGTTAAAATATTGATGTGTCATGCTTCAACTTTGCAATCTTGACTGGTGGAAAGAATTTTGTGCAAAACATTTGGGCTAAATCATTCCAAGTAGTGATAATGGCAATCGGCTGTGAGTCCAACCACTTAAGAGCTTTGTCACGGAGAGTATGTGGGAACAAACGTAGTTGGATGGCGTCGTCTGAGATTCTTTGATATTTGAAATGTTGGCACATTTCTAAGAATTGTGAAACATGTGTATATGGATTTTCATCGACCCTCCCATAGAAATGATGTCCATTCTGAAAGAGATTAATTACATTGGTCTTCAACTTGAAGTTTGGCTGCCCAAAATGTGGGTAGACAATGCTAGATTAGCTTTGAATGATCTGCGGAGTCATAAAATCTCCCACTAACATATTTTCTTTATCAATTGCTATGTCATATTTTCTCGTCCTGTCGGGGCAATCTCGTTGTTATTCATGGTGTCTTCCTGTTTTTGTCTTTTTGGTATGTCTTTCTTGCTTCTCTTTGCATATGATGAAAAGTGCGTTCGATTTCTCGATGAGCTGAAATTAGAGACCCGTGTCTCACTCTTTGCATGCAAAGGCCTGAAAAGAAACAATTCAAACGCTGAAATAAACTGAAAAATAATAAAACAATAAAGTTCAAATTAGTGCTAAAATAAATCATAAAAAAGAACTAAAACAAAAAAATCTCGGGCAACGGCGTCAAAAACTTGTTAGCAATATATTTTATACCACAAGTGTATGGATCGCACAAGTAATATAATGGATTTTAGAGTCCAAGTATCGCACCTTCAGAGATTTAGATAGTTCATCACAATTAAATTAACCTTAACTGAATCGATTTAACTTTTGAAGTTTGGGTGACTAAGAACTAATTAAAATATTAACTAAAAATAATTAACTAATTATAATTTAAACAAATAAAAGATTAAGTTCACGCCAAATTACTTTAAATATGGAAAATAAAAGTATTGGATCTCGAATCCACTTATACCAATTCTCTTTAACCTGAACCATTGAATTTGATAACACGATTTAATTAAGAAGATCAATATTTCTAATTTGTTTAACAATCTCTCTCGAGTAGAGTTAAATATATCCCCATATGTGACCCGATTATATCTCTATGACAGATGCGATCACACAAGGATGCATTAGAATTTATGAATACTTATAGATCACGTAAAGCATAGTGATATATCTCTATCATCTATTGGACTCTACGACAATGGATACTATGTTTAACTTATTTTCAATCTCTCGGTGGTAAAACAAATCACAAAAATCGTACAATCATTACGCACATAATTTTAGATGTTTGTTCAAAATTAAAAACATGCTTGAATATGAAAAACTATGTCCAAAGAATTAAAGGTTCACGATACAAGTTTCATCAAAAGCCTAGCACATAACGGATTTAGCCTAACATACTAAGAAGTAGAAAACAAAAAGAAAATTTAAAAGCCATTACCCGAATAAGAAGAAAACTCGAAAGAAATGATCTTGATCTTCGTTCAATCACAGTTTCTTGTTTCTCTTCTTGAATTCTTCCAATAATTCGACTCAAATTATGAGTTAAGAAATCATTTATACAGTCCCCTCCTTGTGTCCAAAAAGATCCCAAAATATCATTAAAATCATGGGTCAAAAGTTTTCCTATTTGGATTAGAACTTAAAAAGGTAATAAAATCTCGCTGTGCATAAAAGGCATTGGGCGATTGCCCAGGCTAACTTTTAACATTCCGCCGGCAAAATATGGTGATGGGCGGTCGCCTAGCTTATTGGTTCTATTCTGCACCACTTAGTCCTCCGACTTTGGATGTTGGCATCATTAGTCCTCAAAACTTTCTATAACCTCCAATGTGGTCCTTCAAGCTTCAATTAAGTGCAATTTAATCCTTGTAATTCTGAAACATCTTCCAATTTATTGCTCTTTTCATCCATTATTCTTCACTTCCTTATAAACAAGTCCAAAATTGAAATAGAAAGTAAAATACACTAAATTAAGTAGAAAATCTATAAAATAACGGGACACAAACTTAGTATTAAAGTCTTAGTAAGTGTACAAAATGCACTTATCAACAAGCCTCAATCAGTTATGAATGAAGTGTACTCCTCGTCCCTGGTGGACATGGGGATCTAGTTATAACCAGAGTAGGCGTTCATGAAGCTAAGTAGCTTATACCCGGCGGTAGCATCGACTAGTTGGTCTACGCGAGGTAGGGGAAAACTATCTTTTGGGTATGCTTGGTTTAGATCAGAAAAGTCTATGCACACCCTCTATTTATGATTGTTCTTCTTTACTAAGACGGGATTGGACACCCACTGCGGGTACACTGTTTCTCTGATGAACCCGTTCTCCACTTCTTCCTTTAGCGCTTTATATCTTTCTACTCTTAACGGCCTTCTCTTCTGTATTTTAGGACGGACTTTTAGATCTACTTGTAGGAGATGAAACACCACTAATGGATCTTTCCCTGCCATGTCAGAGTACTTTCAAGCGAAGACGTCTAGGTTTTCCATCAAGAATTGTTTCCACTTTTCCTTTAACCTTTCTTCTAGGGCTCGGTCTACCTGCAATACTTTGGAAAGGTCAGATGGTCTCACAGGGAATGTCTCTAGCTCCTCTGCCAGCGAAGCCTATGAATCTGAGCATGTCATCAGAGGGTCGAGGCCCTGGATGATGATCACTTCTTATTTTCCATTTTATTCATCAGCTACCATCATCTCGACCTCCATCGTCATGACTGGTGGGGTCACGTTTTTGTACGGCATCACTTTACAGAGTGCATTCATGTAGCAAGATCTCAATTCTATCTAGTTATTACGTATCACGGTGATTCTATCAGGTGTTGGGAATTTCATTCTAAGTGATGAACAGAGGTAATTGCTTGTAAATCCTTTAGTGCTAGTCTGTTGAGGACTCCATGATAGGCTGAACGTGTGTCGACCATAAAGAAGTCCATGAACACTTTAATATTTCATGGTGGCCCTCCAAAAGCCATCGCGAGGGTGATTCATCCTCGTAGGATGAGGCTATCGCCTGTGAACTCGAATAGTAGTTCTGAGATGGCCGTCATCTCATGGTTTACCTCTATCTGATCGAAAGTGCTACCAAACACTATATTTACAGCACTACCATCATCGACAAACATTCAGCTTAGTCCATTCCTAGTGACAATGGTACATACTACAAGGGAATCGCAATGTGGGTAATGGACACTAACCTCATCATCTTCCGTAAATATGATGAGTAGGGCCTTGGGTCGATGTCCATGAAGATGCCAACTTTCTACTGGCTTCGTTCGTGCTGCTTTTGACATAAGACTCTCCAAAAGTTCATCGTCTGTCTTTGACATAAGGCTCTCCGATTATGGTGATAATTTCTCAAATAGGATGGGCCATTACAGGTTGGTCTTGCCTAGGTGAATCCATTTTTCTATAGTTCTTCCAATAATCACGGTGAGGATGATCGTCATGGCGAGGTCATTGTCTCCCTTGCATTGGCCAATGTTCTTCTTCTTTCCATTGATTTCTCTAATCAATTAGTTAGCATACCTATGAGGATAGTCCTCTGTATTATGATCCCAAGTTCGGTGGATATATCAAAACTTTGGATTCGAAGCTAGTACTAGAGGAATGGCCACGGGTGGCCTAGATAGATGTTGTGGATTGAGTTCGATCTGATTAAACCTCCTGCACTGATTGTTACGAAGCTTAGAAGAGCATCGCCCTTCACAGCGGTAGCGTTATCTTTTCTCTTTTTCAACTTTCTCCCTATTTTTATTGATTTTTTTAGAGCAAATTTCTTGCTGAATGAGGTCTACCAACTGGGTGTAAGTCTTTGTCTCTCTGTTTTGAACATCCCTCCAGAATGGGGTCCTCATGTGAAGTCCAGTTATCAATGCATTAAGTACCTTGTCATCGGTGATGTTCTCAATCTTGTTGATAACCTTGCTGAATCTCCAAAAGTAGCTTTTCACGGACTCACCTTTTTTTTGCCTGGTGTCATAGAGTTGAGCCACATCTCTGTAGTCGTTCGATAGACGATGAAGGCATTTATCTTCTGATACTTCTAGGTTTGAGTTTGTTATACTATCTTTTTGCGTCGAAGATAAGGGTAGTGCAATAGTTCCAGGATTTAAGCACTAGGATATAACCTTGCAACCTTGTTTTGAACATATTGATATGGTCTGTAGGATCGCCTCGTCCATTTTACTTCTCCATGGTATGCAATTCGAACCCCGTGGGCAGTTCCTGGCATTTAATTCTTTGGTGAATAAGAGGTTCTCATCATCTAGATCGTAGGAACATACCGACTTACTTTTCATATTAGGATTTTATATCCACAGCTCTGGAACATTTTTTCCTCTCTAGGCGAGCATCGTTGTGTTCAGTGCATCAAAAACTTTGTGATTAGGGCAACGCTACAGAAGATCTGGCCCCAAGCCTATCAAATACACTGATCGACAAGTGAGGCTTGTTTATTCGCAATTTGGAGATGGGTCTTCTCTAGCTGCTGTTTATGCGAGGGCCTCAGGTTTTGATTCTGAATGTTTTCCCATCTACCACTGGCATATAATCCCGAGATCGATGACTTTCGACAAAGACGGACCTCGAAAGGCTTCTCAAATCGCAGTCATGCTTGCTACCTCATTGGGCGAGTTGATTTCTCAATCGAGACGATCATTGCCCTCATCTAGGCATTCTCATCTTTCAATTTAAGGATGTTCTGCTCAGTTTTTTGCTTCTAGCGTTGTCTCCTCCTTCAGTGTCGGGTCACATTCTGGAAAACCAGAATGCTTCTCTGCCTCTGATATGTTTGGCGGGACTCAACTCCTTTTTGAAAGTTCTCAGTTGCCATGTTCTTCTGGTAGAGAACACATTTTAACATAGGTTTTTTGGTTGTGTAATGTATTTTCATTTCCCACTTATGACACCAATCTATTGACCTCGAAATCTGCACTATCCACATGTCAACAGATCTGCAATCAATCCTCTGCCATTATGTATGTTACATGCACACTTGAACAATCATTAGACACCAAGATCACCAGAGAAAAAATGGACCGGCGACCGTTGTTACTCCAACGATCAAGTCAACTTTTGGTGCAAACGTGTATGGAGAATATAGGTACGAGAGATACAAGCAGTCAGAGATTTTAACAAAGTTTAGGTTTGAGAATAATGCGTACGTTGGAGTGAATGAATATCTTGTATTTATAGAAGAAAGTTCTAATTGATTTAGGAAAGCAATCAATTAGTTAATTGATTGGATCCTTATTTGTTAGGGAGGTAAGGTTGAATTCAATCTTATTGTAATCCTCCAACATTTTGTTGTAATTCTTCTCAATCTCCCAGATTGCCTACCAATTTTTAGGATATTGATATGGAGTTTCCTTTGTGAGTGTGGTTCTCTTAATAAAACAAAATTCTTCCCTCTAATTATCCCTATGGCTATCCCAAATATCATATTACCCGAGGACTCCATGGGCGCGAGAGACTGTCAGAGAACAAAAGGTTCGTTAAAACATCGAGGCCCTTGTTTGGCAAGATCCAATAAGGCGAGGGTCTTTAGTTGCAATATGGGATTCCAAATGTCGTATGTGATACGTACTCATAGCGAAGTGGCCTTCGTTGGGGCCCTCCTGCTGATGTGGATGCTTTGCCACATTTGGTAGTAACAATATCACTTAATATAGTAGCATTTTCTCAAATTTTTATTTTCTAAACTCTTAAGATTTATACTATATTAAGTTTAGAAAATTAAATTGGTATCAAATGTTTAAAAATTATATTTCATAATTAGTTCTTTTTGAAGTAAATATATTAGATCATATATGTTCATTTCTTTTTAAATGAGAAATCCATTTTCATATTAAGATAAGATCATTTTGTACCAAATTATAAAAAAATTAACTTTTTTAAAACTATAATAATTTTTTTTTGACTAAATTAAAATTAAGAAAAATGTAAATAAGAAAACAAAATAAAGTTATATATTTAGCATAGGAGAAAATGGTAAAATAAAAAATATATGCTCATAAGGGAGAGAGTTCTATAATTTTTAAAACAAGAAAGGAATTTCTATATTTGTCATAAACCTTAGGGTCCATTTGGTATATGGTCAATAGTTTAAGATAATGGATAAATTTATTTGGTATATGTCCGAACACAATTTTATCCGAATAACAATTTAAGGATAAGTTTTTCCTCGAAAAGATGAGGACAATTTTTTTTTTATCCAAATAAATATTCACTCTTGTTTTTAAAAGACGAAGGTACCGTTTATAATATAAAACAAATTTATTTTTGAACATCAATACCCTAGGATAATCGCCATAACCACCCGTTCGTCGCCACCACCCTTCGCTACTCCACCCTTTTTTTCTGTTTTTGTTTTTTTATTGACATTTTTCTTTTAATTAAGAATAATGATAAAATTATCTTTTTTTACAAAAAGTTGACTTTTTAACAATAATTTTTTTTCATTCTTATACTTAACTGGACCAAATAAGAGAATAATAAACCTATTATATAGATAAGTGTTATTCATATAACTTTCATCTATATAAACAGTTTTATCCACAAATCAAAAGGGCCTTTAGGGGATGTTTCTATTATTTACAATTTTAATTAGAGTAATTATATTCACACAACAATTTTTATTTTTTGCACCACATTTTAATTATATTTAACATCCTTAATCTATGAACATTATAGCACTCATGTTCCCAACTAATTAATTAGCACATCTTGTGTTTGATAACGGTTTCCGTCTAAAACATTTGTTGAGAATTCGTAAAAAGACTCATTTGTCTGTCATATTTTAAAAAAACAATTGATATAAAAGTACGATAAAATATTTTTCCTCATTTCAAAGTACGTAGACAAAATATCTCGACAAAAACTATCATTAATGATGAAATGTGGTAATTAATGAAAGTTGAAGATAAGAACTCGATGACAACAAGTTAAAAACATAATTGCAACAATGAACAAAACTTGAGGATCTTAAGTACAATTAAGATGTGGTGATCTTATAACAAATTGCAGTGTGAATATAACCACCCTTTTAATTAACTGTATTGAGCCAGATTTTTTTCCCAGTAAGTTGCATAAGGATTTATTGGAGATTCAGTAAATTTGGGTCATCAATCATCAATTTTTAGTTAGTTACTAAATTCTATTTGGGATTTATTATAATCTTGTTTTCTTCAGATGTTTTTCAACAAGTATATGGGACTTATCATTAATTTTGCAAATTTGAGTCATCATATGTTCATTAATTTTTTTATAGGACTTATCGGAATCATATTAAATTTCATCAACTTCAGAAATTGTCCTGAGATTTTTTTAATAAGTTATATATAGTATCACAAAATTGGTAAATTTGAGTTAACAATCAGTAATTTTTTAGTAATTTCTTTATTGGGGTAAATAGCACAAAACGTCCCTACCTATTGAGGGTATTGTGGAAAACGTCCCTACCTTCAAAATTTTGGCATTTTCACCCTTACCTACTGGATTTCCTGCGCAAAACGTCCTTCAGTCCAAAAATCAGCCATTAACTTAGGGGTAAATTAGTCCAACCACTTTTTTCACATATATATTACTTCTTTTAAAATTAGAGGGCTTCCCATGCAATTTCCAAAATTGCATAGCAGGCCCCCATCCCCAAATCTGAAAAGCTGAAACCAGTGGAAAACATGGCACCTTTAATTTTAAAAACCAAGTGATAATCTCATTCGTGTTAGTTTACTCTCAAGAGGGGCCTTGCTACTGCGCAAGAGAAAGTACTTGCGTGATTATTAGTCTGGATCTTGCTGGTCGTGACCTCACAGACTACCTCATGAAAATCCTCACTGAAAGAGGTTACATGTTCACCACTTCTGCTGAACGGGAAATTGTTCGTGACATGAAGGAGAAGCTTGCTTATATGGCTCTTGACTATGAGCAGGAACTTGAGACAGCAAAGAGCAGCTCATCTGTTGAGAAGAACTATGAATTGCCTGATGGACAGGTTATTACAATTGGGGCTGAGAGATTCCGTTGCCCAGAAGTCCTCCAATTTTAAGGATTGTTGTTTCCACAGCTGAGGTCAAAGGTTGAAAGATTGGTACCTCCCTCCCCCATTCCCCTGTCAAAAAAAAAAAAAAAAAAAATTGTTGTTCGTCTTATTTTTCCTGCACTCGGCTTTATTGATTAAGCATCCTCCAATTTTGGAAACCAAATTTTATCAGCATAATAATTCTTGATCGTCTTTAATCCCTATTTTAAGGCAAAAATTGTTGTTCCTATAATGCTTCTACGTGCAAACCAAAATTAGCAAACTTTCAGTAACAAATTTCAGAAGATGACAAATCCTAGCGAAGTGACTTCACGCGGTTTAGTTAAGGAAAAATTTCTCCTCTAGTGTCAAAGGTTTTGAATAATTGCCTCCCAAAATCAAACGTATTTCGTTCTTGTAGTTGTAGCACCAACCGGCAAACTGAATTTCAACAGCTTATCTTTCAGCTTTTCAGATTTGGGGACGGGGGCCTGCTATGCAATTTTGGAAATTGCATGGGAAGCCCTCCAATTTTAAAAGAAGTAATATATATGTGAAAAAAGTGGTTGGACTAATTTACCCCTAAGTTAATGGCTGATTTTTGGACTGAAGGACGTTTTGCGCAGGAAATCCAGTAGGTAAGGGTGAAAATGCCAAAATTTTGAAGGTAAGGACGTTTTGCGCAGGAAATCCAGTAGGTAAGGGTGAAAATGCCAAAATTTTGAAGGTAGGGACGTTTTCCACAATACCCTCAATAGGTAGGGACATTTTGTGCTATTTACCCTTCTTTATTGTATATCCGGATTTATTGGAATCACAATAAGTTTCATGAATTTAAGAAGCAATTTCCAAACTACAAGTAGCACCAGAACATGGCCAATGTACAACATCAATCATCCAACAAAGGAACAGTTGTGGGTTTTGTGAAAGATGGCTAAGTTTTCATGTTCATTTTTGTGGCTTCTTGTCCTCGTCCTCTTAGGTTCGTCTTTCTTTTCCAGTCATCTCCACTATTGTATACCAAACGTGACAAATTAATTATGATTGAAAAGAATTTTAAGTTTTTTCTCCTTTTTTGTGCAGTTGCAATGGTAGCAGTTAAAATGGATGCCCTGAAAAGATATAGAATAATATTGAATTCTAATGGGTGTGTTAAAAAGGTCTCACACACATAACAAGCTGGAGGTTGTTATACGTGTTGCTAACTGATTTCCTTCCATCTCATAATCTGTTGAAGGCTGTTGGGACTTCTCTTTTCATTCACATTTTGTTGAACCACCTATAATGCTAGGTGTACATAGTCTAGAATATTCTTGTATTGTTGCATTAATCTCCTTCTACCATTTCAGCAATTGTATATACATACACCGAAAGGTTGTAAGTTTCATTGAGTTGAAATATACATATCCATTTCATATAATGTCAACTTGGTATCAGAGCTTAAAATGGCCAACGCCAGTAACACACCTCAAGATGCCAATCCAATCTCCTTTCGGTGTTAACCTAACTCAAACACCTTCAGTCAAGTTTGACAAGACCAACTTTCTCTTATGGCAGAACATGATCCTGCCTATTATCCGTGGACATAATTTGGAAGGCTTTATTCTGGGGCACAATGTCCCCCAAAATACATTGTCACTCAAGTAATTGGTAGGCACAGGGACTCCATGTAATCTAACAACTTTTCTAAGGTATAATTGTGCATATTGATCCACGTTGAAAACATCTTTACAGGTAAAACGTGAGCTGACTTTGTCAACCAGTCAACTATTTCCCAAATTGAGTTATGACCTCTTGCTGGGTTTAGAAAACCTATAACTGAGTCCATGATTATGTGTTCCCATTTTTACGATTTTTCTAACGGATTCAATGACCCTGACCCTTGTTGACAAACCATACATGTTTCCACGAACATTCCTATGTCTGTTTTCATGTTCCTCTACAAAACGGTCTCGTAGGTCACGATACATCTTCATCCCTCTAGGATGTGTTGCATAAGGGGTTGAGTGAGGTTCTTCCAAAATTTCTTTTCTCAACTCCTAATCCTTGGATATGTATATTCTCCCTCTGAACATCCATGCCTTGTCGGCACTGAAACTAAAATCCTTTCACTTATCTGTACCAACTTCAGCTTTAATCTTTTGTAGAAATGGATCTTTATCTTGTGCTTTTCTAATTCGATCCCCGAGAGTGGGTCAAATTGACAATGACGTTATTCTTGTAGCCACTTGACATGGTGATGCTATAGCTTCTAACCTTAGACTTCTAAAATCTCTCACCAACTTCTCTTGCACTATGATCAATGACGATAACTAACCCACTATTTTCTGCTCAAGTCGTCGACGAACAACGTTGGCTTTACCCTAGTGGTAATGAATCGTGCATTCGTAGTCCTTCACTAATTCTAACCAATTTCTTTGTCTCATGTTTAACTCCTTCTGGGTGAAGAAGTACTTGAGACTGCTGCAAGTTCTAGGTAGTGCATTAGGTAATTTTGTTTGTACGACTTTAATTTTCTTGAGGTGTAGGCAATCCACTCTTCATGAGTACACATCCCATGTCCAACTTGGATGCATCATTATAAATGACAAAACATTCTGTTCGTTCTGGTATTGTCAGTATTGGGATGTGACCAACCGTTGTTAAGCTCTTGGAAGCTTCGTTCACACTTGTCATCCTAGTAAAACTTTATTCCTTTTCGGGTTAGCTTGGTCATTGCAAAATCCTTCAATAAATCTCTTATACTAACTAGCTAATCCTAAGAAATTTAGTATTTCTCTAGCATTGGTAGGTCAGTTCCAGTCAGTTTTTAACTGACTTCCATTTTCACCTTGTCAACTTTGATTCCTTGAGTATTGACCACATGTCCAAGAAAACTTACTCGGTTGAGTCAAAATTCGCACTTCTTGAATTTTGCATACAACTTCTGATTTCTCAAGATTTTCAAAACTATTCTGAGTTGTTCTTCGCGTTGTTTGCAGTTCTCAGAATATATCAGTATGTCGTCAATGAAGACTATGAAAAATTTGTCCAAGTATTCATGCAACATTGTGTTCATTAAATCCATGAACATTACTAGGGCATTGGTTAAACTAAAAGGCATGACAACAAACTCGTAGTGTCCATAACGAGTCCAAAAGGTTGTTTTCAGTATGTCACTAGCTTGTTTTTCAATTGATGGTATCCAAATCTAAAATCAATATTTGAAAACACCGTTGAACCTCTTATTTTTTACTAAAGAGGACTAGTGCACCCCATGGTGATACACTTGGTCAGATAAAGCCATTTATCCAACAATTATTGCAACTCTTTTGGGGCCATTCAGTATGGTTCTTTAGATATTGGTGCCGCTCCAGGGACTCGTTCAACGTAAAATCCAATTGCACATTCGAGAGAATTCTAAGCAGGATTTTGAGAAATACATCAACAAAGTTCTAACTAGATTAGATCAACGAATAGTTGAAGTGAATAATATAATTGGTTGAAATGAGATTGATGATGATCCATATCTCTTAACCAATTGAGTTATATTGATGAAGGGATTATATTTCAACGGTAACCGCACATATATTGGTTCTGTCATACCACATGATATTTCTCTTCACATGAATTGTCTTGACACATTGCTAGATGTCAATCTTGGACAGCGACGTAAATTGATCGATCTAGGTGAATTGTTGAGAATATCAATGCGTTTGCCATCGTGAATGGAAACCTAATGGGCCACAAAAAAAAAAGCAGAAATTAAGCATCTGGAGTTGGACCTTGTCCAAGTGGGAGATTATAAGAATTAATGTCCAATCACTACAACAAAAAGAGCCTTTTGCAACATCTCAACGACAATATTCGTTAATAGCTTGTTGCTAAAACGGGTTTATGGCAACAATCATCAAATGTCTGTTGTAATTGGTTAATTCAATTGACATTTGGAAACAGTATTTAAATGAATGTTACCAATGTACCCTTTTGCAACGATCATTGTTTGTTGTCAAAATAATTATATATTTCCTTATTCAACAACGGGCAGTGACTGTTGTCAAATAACATAGTAGTTAGCAACGTTCTATGAACGTTGTTAAAACAAATAGCACAACAAATTTGCAACGGGCTTTGCCTGTTGCGAAAAGTTTCTTATAAAAAAGGATTTGGCAACGTTCTTTGCACGTTGTACATCCTAAATTGTTACAATTTTGCAACGGTCTTTGTCTGTTGCGAAAAGTTTTTATCAAAAAGGATTTGGCAACGTTCTTTGCACGTTGTAAAACCAAAATTGTTTGCCTGTTGCTGTTTAGGATCTGAAGCCAAATACGAACCCATTTAACAAATTCCCTACTTGAGAAAACTAAAATTATTTGGCTCCAACTTAAAATACGTTCTGTTTCCATCTTCTCCATTTGCTGTTCCCTAAATCTAACCCAAAATCCAATTGAAAACCCTTATGTTTCGATTTTCTGACAGTTTGGACTGGGAAGAAGGCTTTAGAGTATTCTTAAATCTAAACGTTGTTGCTGATATTTATCTTTTGTGTTTTTGATTCTTCTGGCAGGTGATTTTGAATTTATTTCATCCATTATTCTTCAAAATTCAGAAAAACTCAGGTTCGGTTATGTGATTCATAAAATTAGTGAATATTTCTCTTAGGTGTTGTATGTATGTATGGATGTGGATATATGTGTTTTTCACCTTGCATTGAGGCACATAAACTTCAATTCCATTTTAGATTAGTTTCTGGACACAAATATTTAACTCTAAATTATATATGAAAAAGAAAAAGAAAAATAGTGGCAAAAGGAAGAACATTGTAGTTTTACTGATTTTGTTTCCTTTTTCGTCGAGTCTGTATGTTACAGATGCAACTCAATTCATGTATTTTCAAGCCTAAACTAGTTACTGACAAGTTGATTCTACCAATAACTTCCCATTGGAGTGCGCCATCAGGAGGGTATTTAGAAATTCATGAGGAGACAAATGTATGCTACTCTACCCTGTTGATACGTAAGCGAGGTTGCACATCTGTAGTTAGAATACATGTATTATTCTTCAATAAATGTATAGCTAATAAATACAGTTATGTGTAGGACTGTTCAGATTTTGAAGAGTGTCAATGTTGAAGGATGGTCTGCCGTAAGTCTGATCATTCACCGCACTTTGATTCATTATGTTATCGAATAGTCTGGGTGCTAATCACAAAGTGCTTTTTTTGAAAAGGAAAAAAGTGTTTGTGACTGTATTCTTGAGTCGGGCAATCCCCTCCACAAAATGATTATTGCAAAATATTTAATTTGTTAGAACATACCTATGATATGTTTGTGATGACATGCTTGAGAGAAGCTATTACCCTTTCCTATTTGCATTTTCATTTGAATATATGCTTTAAATGTCCTTGGCAAGTAGAATTCAAAAACTTCACCCAAGAGGCGCCCTTGCGCATGATGTTTGGGGGTTACTTGCTGAATCTTTATTCTGGTATTTCAACCTCTTCACTTGCCTCTAAGCATCATTACAGGTTCATTTAGTTTGTTTATATTAGACTTTATGCAAGGTTTTCAGTGAAGATGCTTATATTTCTGTAACATTGAGAATGTGTTGTTAATTTCTAATTTGGGCCAAAACAAGACTAACAAAGATGGAGTATCTATTTTTAGTTTCATGTAATTGGCCAATCATTTGAAGATGATCATTGTTTGAGTAAAAAGAGGATCCATGTAGTTGACTCTAGATAGGTGAAGGTTTTGTTGAGTTGAGGTGATGCAATAGATTTATCAGTTGCAAGAAAAATAATGTATGATGGACACTTGACAAAGTTCAGAATTTTAATGCATATTCTTCTCTAATCGAATTCTCAAGCATTTTTGGCATAATCAAGTCATGGGTTGGAATGTGTGGATATATTGCTAGTGATGGTGAGGTGTGTGTCTTTAAGAGATGCGGTGGCTTTGAGCTTGCTCACTCTTTTATGCAAAAGCAAGATTATTAACTCTGCCGATCATGGTCTAGATTTTTTTTTTTTTTGCTTTTTCGTGGCTGCTCTCTTTATAGGGAGTAGTTTTGGAGAAATTGATAGGCTGAAGTGTGGCACTGTGTATTGGTGGAGTTAAATATTTTTGTGAATCAAAGAACTATGATTTGTGGTTATTTATGCTGGGCTACCTAG
The DNA here is from genome assembly GCA_030279155.1 of Forsythia viridissima. Classification (NCBI taxonomy): domain Eukaryota; kingdom Viridiplantae; phylum Streptophyta; class Magnoliopsida; order Lamiales; family Oleaceae; genus Forsythia; species Forsythia viridissima. The sequence goes on along the minus strand of CM059044.1, from coordinate 18,451,346 downwards.
AGATCTTGAAAATCAAGAAACATAAAAGGGAGATGCCAAGTCTTCTTTCATGCTTCTTCTTTCCAGAAATATATGTGTGCTCATTTGTGCTGTCAGACTCGTAGACCGATTTCTGATCTTTATAGTGCTAAATATCTCATCCCTATTTTCATCTGCACTTACTTTTTTTGGGGTATTATGACTTGTGTTTTTCAAAGCTTATCTACATTGTAGGTCAGCGATGAAGAAGTTGAGGCTATCCTTTCTACTGCAGCTTATGCCCTTGCCAAAATACATATGCATCTGGTATCCAGTGGGTATGACAAGTATCACTTAATGTTTTTAGGGTTGTCACTGTCAATTTTTCTTTTGCTGTGACTCTTGATATATTGCTTTCCAGAATGATGTGGAACTTCTTTTTTCTTTGTCATCAAATTTTATTATACAGCACGAGGTGGTTTTTGCTATACCGAGGACAACTTTGATTTTCACACATGTATTGTCTTGTTTCAACTTTTTAAAGCTTGTCTCCAATTGAAAGTCATTTTATCCACTTGTGTTTGTCCCCATGAAATCAGTGTTGTAACTGTTGTCTAGTCCACATAAAGATGCCAATCAATTAAGTAGCTGTGCATTCATTTGATTTCAAAACCTTGATTATAATGCTAACTACTAGCTACGTGAAATGATTAGTCTATTCATATTAGATAGTTTTGATTGTTATCTAGCGTGAATAAAATGATTAAACTTTCAATGCATATTATGCTTACTCAGCTTGAATAGCTCATGAATTTGACACGAACAACTGCAGAAATTGGCAATGGTTCTCTTGAAAATAAAATATCTTTTCGTGATTTTGAATAATGGTTCGCACCCCAGAGTAGCGAAATATGTGTAAGTTTCCATAATTTGTCAAATTCTAAAAGAAGCTAATTTTGACATGATTGGGCACCAATAATATTGCCTTTTAGTCCACGCAAACACGACGCCACACTTATCATCACATGGTGTCGTGATGTCTTACAATCACTCACAATTTACACGGGCTTACTCTTGCATTTACTAGAATCAAGCCTTAAACTTCCACCAGCGAGTTCCATGCATAAATTTCATGAAGAATTAGCAAAGCCACTACTAACATAGGCAAGAATTAGTATTGTTTCTACGACTACTATTTCCAACGTGTGTTTAGGTGAGTACTTTTTTTCTTCTCATGTGCTTGTACTTATGTCTATACGTTCTTGAATATATTCAGGTACATCAAGAAGTAACCTAACCTATTCCTGATAGGTTAGGCAACTTTCTGTTAGTGTTAGCCATAACTGTCAAAGCAGGTTAGAAACATTTGACAGTATTCCCCAGTAGTGTGTTTGGTAGGCTGGAACAAAAAGATTGAATATGACAACTGTCAAATTTTGTTACATGTTTGGTGTTTTTTTTATCAACTCTAGTGCTATAAAACATTAATAACGAGACCTATGATTTCTGTGTGACTGTGTCTACTGTTAGTGTAACTTTGTGGGATTAAACCGATCTATTGTTAGTTTGTGCTCTGGTAGGCCTAGTTTTTTTTTTCATTCGTTTCAAATTTTTATAGTACATAACTTTTTGATTAAAACCATTAGCTTATGGTTAAGTTTGGTTATTGTCACTTTGTACCACGAGTTGGCAATAGGCTTGCAACTTGGCTTTTAGTGCAACTTCGTTCCTCAGTGATTTGTACTGGATTGATGTTGCTACTTGGTTTATATCTTTAGTTGTATGTTAAACTTCACACAACTTGCAGGACTGCCAACCTCTTTCAATACTTTCAAATCAGGTAATGTTTCCACCTTTTCTGTTTAAAAGCTTACCTCAAAAAGTTGTACCAAAATTACATGAAATAAGTATCCTATTCTACTCAGGTTTAATCGTCCTTATTTTTTTGAATTGCAGGGTTGGAACTGATAGCGTAGGTGCTTGTGGAGTAGCGGTATTGCTTGAGAGGTGGTAGAAGAGTTTTTGTTGATATTTTTGTGAAATGCATGTAGGATTACCGTTTTCAAGATTTTTGTAGATTAAATATTTGTCATGCCAAGAAACTTCTAGTACATGTGTATTTTGTTGGATTTTGGTTTGAACTTTCATGTTACAAGAAACTTCTAGGCTATAAATGTATGAAAACAAATTCTTCTATTTTATAATATATTTAATTTGTTTCAAGGGTTCATATTTCATTGATTTAGTATAAATTTCATTTCAGCATTGATGTGGTATAGATTGATGTAGGTGAATGTTATCAAAAATATAAAAAAAAAAAAGAAAGAAAGAAAAGACAACGTGCACATGACTGTTGCTAAAAAAGAATAACAACAACGAGCTAATGAATGTTGTTAAAATGAAACGACAACGAGCAGGGGCAACAGTGTTAAAATGAAACGACAACGGTCTACTGAACGTTGTTAGAACTAAATGACAACGCGCAGATGCGGGTTGTTAAAAATATTTTTCACAACTCATAACGAAAGTTGTTAAAGAGAGACTGTATGTCGTTAAAAATACAATGACAACGAACAGTAAACATTGTTAAAAAACATTTACCGCAACGGAACGTTGTTAAACCTCAAAGGACGTTGCTAAAAAGTTAAATGACAACGCGTTTTTTGTATTCTACAACGAACGTTGCCTGTTGTCATAGAGATGTAGTTTTTGGCAACATCGAAGGACGCAATGTGCGCATGAACGTTTCTAAAGCTCTATGGCAACGTTTTTCGCTCGTTGCAATAGACTTTTTTTCTTGTAGTAAATGTCGAATTAGTTGGGTCGGAATTAATTACTTATTGGACCAAAATTAATTAATTAGATTAATTAATTGGGCCCATTTGTTGATGGGTTCTAGTTGGACTAGAACTAGGGTTAAGATTAGCGCCAGCTATAAATACAAAGGCCACAACAGATTAATGATAAAAGTTGTTCTTTATTACTTGCTAGCACAAGTAAAAGACAACCCAATACAATTGCTCCCAAAATATATCGCTTTTATCTGTTCTTGATCGTGGAAGTCCAGATCTGTTCTTGCTGTGTGAATTACCATTGGAGGCTGGAAATTAGACAATTGTGGTATTGAAGATCGCACCTCCAGCTATTCAGACAATCAGATTTCACGATATTTATCAAAGGTAAACTTCTATCACAAATTCTATCTAAGTACAAGGTTGATCCGGCTTATAGAAAATTCAGATTTAATTTTCACTGTGTATGTTGATAAGTACAATTTTGTACTTATCCGAGCTCACAAAAAGGCACGAATATGAGTACTCTTAGTTGTTTCAGTTTAATTACATGTTGTTTTCTTATTATTTTAGTAAATAATCAAATTCAAGTGTCAATCTAACGAAAAGACAGAAAAGAGCGCAAACAGAAGAAAAGAGGACTTAATTGTAAAGATAAAGAGACTTGAAAGATTTGGCATGCAAATATTAAAAGAAGAAAATCAAGAATGTGTCCAAGATAACCATGCGATCGCATGGTTATACTTTGTCGCGATCGCAAGGCATCCAAAATTTCTGCAGAACCTAAATCAACTGAACCATGCGATCGCATGGTTTTGAACCATGCAATCGCAATGGCATAACGGGCAGCAGTTTTGGCAGTTTTCTGATGGGATTATAACTCTACAACTCCAAAATAAAACATCAACTTAAACACACGTCTTAGAGGGTTGGAGAACATTATAAATAAGGCAGTTAATAGCCAGAAGAAGGGAGACGAATTTTGGGAAGAAGATACAAGAGGAGAATCGAAGATCAAGGCACGGGATTGAAGATTCTTAAGATTCTTCAGCCAAGATCACGGGTTTTATCTACTTTTTTCTTTTTCTTTCGCCGGAACAAGATTAATACAATTCTTGTATTATTTTACATAATCATGTCCGGCTAATTTCCTTATTTCTAGGATGAACAATGAAACCTCGCGTTTTTAATTAATTAGAAGTTTTTTCTTTTTAGTAATTAATTGCTTTTGGGTTGATTATTCTTTATTCATTAATTCCATTATTTTAATGCTTGACCACCATTAGAAAATATTGTGATCTATATTGAAGTCGAGAGATTGAATATAGATTAAGCACGTGGTATTGAATAACATAGGGTCCAATAATAGATAGAGATTACTATTATGCTTTATGAAATCTATTTTGCTGTTCTTGAGATTTTAATACATGTGTTTATGTTCGAAGCTTAATTAGAGATAATTAGGTTCGCATAACATATAGAATTGATTGACCATCGAGAGAGGCTTTTGATTATTTTAGGAACGCCGATTTTCAAGCCAAGGTAATTAAAAGATAAAAAGTGATTAACGGATAATTGATTATAAAGCGTGTAGGTGGATTTGTGAATCCTAGTGTTAGTAAATCTTGAATTCGTTCTCTCTATTTTAAAGTTAATTGTTTGATAATTTAGGTTTAAATTAAAACAGTATTAGAATCACAAAACCACAATTTAAATCTGTGTTTATTCATATTGTTAAAGTTTGAATTATAAATTAATAGGTTAAATTGGTATTCGACACTCTACATACAACTTTATTACTTGTAAACGATCCGTCCACTTGTGGGATTTAAATCGCACAACAAGTTTTTGGCACCGTTGCCGGGGACTAGTTTATTAATTACTACATTAATTGATACTTTAGTTTTAACAATATTTATTTATTTTAGTTTTATTTTTATTTTTAGTTATTCGTGATACTGCTGAATTGTATATATTTTCTAAAATTTCATGTGTTAAGTGTGCATGCCCCCTACAAAAGATCTTGATCTATTTGATTTAGACCCAGAAATTGAACGGAGCTTTCACCGACGACAATGTGAAAAACGAGAAAATAAAAGACAGCAAAAAAATACAATGGCAGACAATCAAGTACATGATCAATTACCTGCAGGTGTAATAAATAATCAAGCACCGATAGCTCGACCAGTTGAAGTTAGTGAACGAGATATTCTTATAGGTGAGTATATGATGTCACTGATTGTTGAGAATCGGTCCAGCATAGTCTATCCGCCTTATGGACACGATAACTTTCAGTTGAGGCCAGATGTTATGAATTTGTTCTCGAAAAATCTGTCGTTCTATAGGATGACAGATGAAAATCCTCATTACCATATTTCTCGCTTCGACGAATACTGCAGAAATTTCAAATACCACGGTGTTAATGAAGAAGCACTGAAGATGAGACTTTTTCTACATACATTGAAGGATAAAGCTAGAGAATGGCTAGATTTTTTACCACCTGGGAGCATTACTACTTGGACAGAACTGATCCAGAAATTCACATTGAAATATTTTCCTCCAGCTAGAGTAAACAGACTGAAGTATGAAATTTCCAATTTCCAACAATCTGAGTTGGAAAATTTTCACGAGGCATGGGAAAGATTCAAACAATTGCTCCGAAAGTGTCCAAGTCATGGTTTCCCTTTAGCAGCTCATAATCATTATTTCTACTCTAGACTAGCTCCAACCGGTCGTTCTTTAGTAGATACTGCAGCAGTTGGCTCTATCCAAAAATAGATCCACCGGTGACCTTTATGATCTATATAAAACCATGAGTGAATAGTTTATTATGTGGCCAGAAAAAGGATTGCAGAAGAAAGCAACAGGATTACATGAAGTGAACAATAATTCACTTATACTGGCAAAAATCGATGCATTGGCAAAGCAGATGGAAGCAATGAAATATTCTCACTCAGCTAATATGGTTCAGATGTCCCCACCAATCTGGGTAACTTGCGGGACAAACCATCAGTCATTAGAATGCTCTTTAACCAAAGTTGATATGTCATCACCTGAACAAGCTGTATATGCTCAGAACTTTCAGCGACAACAGAACAATCCTTACTCACAGACTTACAATCCTGGATGGAGAAATCATCCAAACTTTTCATATGGCAACACCCAAAATATTCAAAATCTGCCAAATCAGAGAAGACCCCAAGAAAGAGAATGAGGATTTGAAGAAAAAGTTGCTAAATTGTCAGAACGGATGGAGATGGGACTCAAAGAGGTGCAGAAAAGGCAAGATGTTGCGATTAAAAATTTAGAAAATCAGATTGGGCAGTTGGCTAAACTATTGACAGAGAGACAACTAGGTACATGTCCAAGCAATACCGAAGTCAATCCAAAAGAACAAGTCAATGCAATCACCACGAGAAGCAGAGCTGAGTTGCCAGAGATTCATGTGACTAGGCCAGGTGTAGAAAAGGAAACTGTGTCTAGCAAAGAGAGAGAAAATAAATCAGATGCAGAAGTTGCACAAGAAAAATGGGACTCTCCACCAGATTATATTCCACCACCTGCTTACGTCCCTCCAATTCCATTTCCTCAAAGGCTGCGAAAACATAAGCTAGACCAGCAATTCAAGAAATTCTTGGATGTATTCAAAAAGCTTCACAACAACATACCTTTTGCCGATGCCTTAGCTCAAATGCCTAGCTATGCCAAATTCATGAAGGACATTCTTTCAAATAAGCGAAAGTTGGAGGAACACGAAACAGTTACGCTTACTGAAGAATGCAGTGCCATATTGCAAAACAAGCTACCACCAAAACTAAAAGATCTAGGGAGTTTTAATATTCCTTGCACTATTGGTAGTTTATTTTTTGACAGAGCTTTATGTGATTTGGGTGCTAGTGTAAATCTAATGCCTTATTCTATTTTTAAGCAGCTCGGTTTGGGAGAAGCAAAACCAACAACACTATTGTTGCAGCTTGCAGATAGAACAATCAAACGCTCAAGAGGAATCATTGAAGACATATTAGTGAAAGTGGACAAATTCATATTTCCTGCATATTTTATTATTTTGGATATGTGCGAAGACATGGATGTACCACTTATTATGGGTCGACCTTTCTTGGCTACTGGTCGGGCAGTAATTGACGTTCAAAAAGGAGAACTTAAGCTGAAAGTGAATGATGAACACATTACATTCAATGTGTTCAAAGAAATTAATTTTCCAAGCTCTCCAGAGTCCTGTTTCGAGATTGATGTCATTAACCAGAAGACTGGGAGTTTAGATGATGAAGTTGTCACCCAACATCAGGATGAACCAATTAGAGAAGAAGAGTATGTGGAGAAAGAGAAGTTTCATCTATCTTCTGCTATCAAACTAATGAGGAAGTTGAAATCTTCATAGTTGGTTCAAGCAGGGTGGCAAAATAGAGTCCTATCAATATGATAAGGGAAAAATCAAACTCTGGAAGGTGAACAAAAATTAGTGCAAAGAAAATCGAGCCAGGCAAATTAAGTCTTCCAAAGATCTGTTCAAAGTGTCTTGAGCAATCACCACGACAAAGTCAAGCTAATGACTTTAAAAAAGTGCTTAATGGGAGGCAACCCATCTTTCTACCCTTTTATTTAAATTTTCGTAGATTTCAATTTTAGGATTTAAATTGACATTTTGCACGTTTTAGGTTTTTAGGATTTTTGAAGTAGGCTTTCAATTCTTAGGTAAGGAGGCTATGATCATTGTCATTCTGCTATTTAAAAAAAATTTAATTAATTTCGGGTTCAGCAATTTTGTACCATACGATCGCATGGTAGAACCCTCTGCGATCGCATGGCCTGTGCAGAATACTTTCTGCCTAGATTTTCACGTACTTGCGATCGCAAGGACAAAAAAAAAATCAAAATTAAAAAAATAAAAAATTTATTAATAATTTCTTTTTTTTAGGGTTACAACCTACAGGGTGGCTGGATGACATTGAAGCAAAGATTTGCCGATCAACCTGTACATAATTCTTCACCAGTTGATCATACCATACTTCTTCTTTCAGCACCATCGGATCCACATCTGGGTAGTCTCTGATCTTTTTATACTCTTTTTGAAATTTTTTACATTGGGGACAATGTATCTTTCAAGTTTGGGGGTAGTGGAAAAATGTTTGATCTGATGATAATACTTGATATTGATTGTTAATTTATTTTTAAAAAAAATTAATTGTTTGCATGTTTGTGTGATATGAATAGCCTTGCCGGCTAATAATGAAATTTTTTAAATTTTGCTGTAATCCATGACTTGTGAACATATTATTACTTTTGTTTAAATGTGCGACTATTTGACCATGTCTGATGTCGTGTTATGTCGGCCAGTTAAGATGAATTTTAGCTATGTTGGTGCACTTATGTTGAAAATAATAGGATACCCCTTTTTAAATCTAATAATCATTTGTATCTCAACCAAGTAACCAATAGAGGGAGTAAGTGTGGTAGTTAAGTTGTGATAGTGGCTATTTGGGTTATGATTGATTCCATGTATGTTGCAAAATAGTGTGGAGCACTTTAGACCAGTTAGAGAAAACTAAGTAATGACCGAATGTTAGGAATCTAATTCCCTAACATGAACTTATTGCACGCAAAGAACAAGGCTATTATTATTATATAACTCATTTCGTAGCCTTTTTGACTCGAGTGATAAAGCCATTGACCTAAAGCTCGTTACATGGGTCATTTAGAAAGATTAATGAACTGAGTTTCGCACACTAATAATATCTTATAACTCGTTTCGTAGCCTATTTGACTTGAGTGAAAAGGCCCGTAGGGGTTTCTCAAAATCCGATGCCCTAAAGTTCAAAAGACTTGGGAGTCATCGACCTAAAGCTCGTTACATGAGTCATCTAGAAAGCTTAAATGATTGAGTTCTGCACATAAGATTTAATTTAAAAAAAATAAAAAAAAATTATGCTAAAGCCAGTGAAAAAAAATCATTTGCAAAGTAAACATGGGGATTTGATAACTAATGGGTTTGACTTACTTAGTAGAAACTTTCTGGTCGAGAGTGCTCATAAATTGGAGAATTTTCATAAACCTAGGTTGTCACGATTACTATTTTTCTCAACCATTCTCAAGCAAGAAAAGAATGTGAACCATAACCTTAGAACGAAAGAAAAATTTCGGGAATTGAAAGAAAAAATTATTTTGGGAGAAAGTGTACCTTACAAGAGGGAAAGAACAAATTGACCAAATGGTTGGGCTATCATCACCATAGAAATTAAGTGAATCAGATTAACTGCTTTCACACACGTATCAAATATGGTTTAAATAGGATCACATTTGCAATAGTAATACATGGATACTCGTCATGAATTATAAATTGTTACAAAAGAATGGCAGGCTATCTATATTATGATTATTTTTATTATTATGTGCATGATTGTTTTTAGCTAGTTTATTCGAGGATGAATAAAAGTTCAAGTTTGGGGGTATTTTATAAGTACAATTTTGTACTTATCCGAGCTCACAAAAAGGTACGATTATGAGTACTCTTAGTTGTTTCAGTTTAATTGCATGATGTTTTCTTATTATTTTAGGAAATAATCAAATTCAAGTGTCAATCTGACGAAAAGACGGAAAAGAGCACAAACAGAAGAAAAGAGGACTTAATTGCAAAGATAAAGAGGCTTGAAGGACTTGGCATACAAATATTAAAGGAAGAAAATCAAGAATGCGTCCAAGATAACCATGCGATCGCATGGTTATAATTTTTTGCGATCGCAAGGCATCCAAAATTTCTACAGAACCTAAATCAACTGAACTATGAGATCGCAAGGTTTTGAACCATACGATCGCAAGGGCATAACAGACAGCAGTTTTGGCAGTTTTCTAATGGGATTAGAACTCTACAACTTCAAAATAAAACAACAACTTAAACACACGTCTTAGAGGGTTGGAGAACATTATAAATAAGGCAGATAATAGCCAGAAGAAGAGAAACGAATTTTGGAAAGACGATACAAGAGGAGAATCGAAGATCAAGGTACGGGATTGAAAATTCTTCAGCCAAGATCACGGGTTTTATCTACTTTTTTCTTTTTCTTTCGCCGGAACATGATTAATACAATTCTTGTATTATTTTACATAATCATGTCTGGCTAATTTACTTATTTCTAGGATGAACGATGAAACCTCACGTTTTTAATTAATTAGAAGTTTTTCCTTTCTAGTAATTAAATTTTTTTTGGTTGAATTATTCTTTATTCATTAATTCCATTATTTTAATGCTTGATTATCATTAGAATACATTGTGATCTATATTGAAGTCGAGAGATTCAATATAGATTAAGCATGTGGTATTGAATAACATAGGGTCCAATAATAGATAGAGATTACTATTATTCATTAATTCCATTATTTTAATGCTTGATCACCATTAGAATTGTTGGAGTATTACAGCTCATATTGAACAGATGGAATTGAAACAGAAAGAGGGAAAGCTTAAACAAGAATTAGTTAGAAATAACAGTTAGAAGAGTTAGTTAAAGTTAGTTATTTTTCTGTTGATTCAGTTGATCATTTGTGTTATTTTCTTTTCCTTTAGTTAGCACATTGTATTATATATATACAGCTACAATCCAATGTAAATTGATCAATATAATTCTTCAATTAATTCATCCTTGCTGTGCATACTTTGCTGTGTCTATTTTCTTTGCTCTTTGTCATTTTACATGGTATCAGAGCGTTAAGAAAGCTTCCACAATCTATCTTCATGCCTTGCAAAATTCTGCATCGAATCCTTCCTGCCTTGCAAGATTCTGCATTCTTCAGTTTTCTGCATTTTTTCTTGAACAAAAATCCTGAAATGAGTTCTGATAACTCTTCTCCCATTGATCTTCCTCCTCCTATTATTCCCACAACATTCAGCGCCATCAATCAATATGTCAATCCTTTAGATGATTCATCCAGCCCTTACTACTTGCATCCGAGTGACAACCCTGGTGCCTTATTAGTATCAGAGATATTCAACGAAGAAAATTATGTTGCATGGAGCCGTTCGATAGTTATCGCACTGACAGTCAAAAACAAGGTGAAATTCATAGATGGTACTATTACTGCTCCTCCAACCGATCAAACCATTAATTACACAGCATGGTTTAGAGCTAATAATCTAGTTCTCTCTTGGTTGATGAATTCTATTTCTAAAGAAATACGAAACAGTTTGTTATTTGTAATATCTGCAATGGAGTTTTGGAATGAGATCAAGGCCAGATACTTGAGAAGTGATGGACCAAGAGTCTTCCATCTTGAGAAATCTTTAAGCTACATCAGTCAGGGATCCCTATCTGTAACTGAATATTTCAGTACTTTCAAGACTCTTTGGGATGAATATGTCAGCTATAGACCGTTCCCAACATGCACCTGTAGTAAAATGGTGACATGTACTTGTGAGCTTTTTAATTTTCTGCAAGCTAGACAGCAGTCTGATTATGTTCTCAAATTCTTGGTTGGGCTAAATGATTCATATGCATCTATCAGAAGCCAATTATTGCTGATGATCCCTTTACCAGACATGTCCAAAGTATTCTCATTGTTGCTTCAAGAGGAAAGTCAGAGGCAACTCACTAACTCTGTTGTATACACTGAGACTCATGCTTTGATGGCAAAACAATCTAATCAACAGAGCTCTCAGCCAAGATCTTTTAGGGAAAAACCAAAGAAGTCTACCTCACAGTGCACTCATTGTGGCTACAATGGTCACACAGCTGAAAAGTGTTTCCAACTTCATGGTAATCCTCCCGGCTGGAATGGACCAAAAGGGAAAAGAAACATGACTGCTGCTAATGCTGTGATTACAACTTCAGAGGCTTTCAATCAGAACAGGAATGAGCAACAAAGGCTTTGCTTTACTCCAGAGGAATTTAACAAGATAATGTCACTTGCTAACTCATCACAACCAGGTTCTTCCAACCAAAGCACTGTCCAACCATCTGTTAATCTAGTTACTCAATTTTCTGGTAAGATGCAACCTAAACTATCTTTGTTTTCTTGTAACTCTGCTGCTTCTAAGCCAAAATTTAGTCCATCTTGGATACTTGACACGGGTGCAACAGATCACATAATTTGTTCACCACACTTATATCACACTAAACCGAAACTAACTAATGCATTCATCAATCTTCCTAATGGAACCACAGTTCCAGCCACTCACACTGGTACAGTATGTCTCTCAGACTTTCTATTTCTACACAATGTCTTATGTGTTCCCCAATTTTCATTTAATCTACTGTCTGTTTCAAAGCTTACCAGACAGTCTAACATTTCTCTTATTTTTTCTGCTTCTCATTGCCTTTTACACGACCAGTCAATAAATAAGATGATTGGGATTGCTCTTGAAAAGGAAGGACTTTACCACTTCACTCAAGCTTCATCAAAAACCAGTGAATCTCCCCAACCTTGTTCTGCTCTTTCAGTTCCTTCAGTTTTTCTTTCTAGTCACAGACCATTAGACATATGGCATTATAGGTTAGGACATGTATCCAATTCTAGACTGCACTCCCTCAAACAGATAAATTCTGATATATTTTTCAACTGTAATGATGTTTGTGACATATGTCCCCTAGCTAAACAAAGGAAACTTCCTTTTCCTGTATCAAAAAGCAATTCTAATAAAAGCTTTGATTTGATCCATTGTGATATATGGGGACCTTTCAGCACAATTTCTTATTCTGGTTTTAGATATTTCTTAACCATTGTTGATGACTTCATGAGATGTACTTGGGTATACATGACTAAAGCCAAGTCAAAAGTACAATCCTTAATCAAAAACTTCTGTAAAATGGTAGCAAATCACTTCTCTTCTTCTGTCAAAACCACACGGTCTGATAATGGACCAGAATTTTCACTTCCCATGTTCTATCATAAATATGGTATTATACATCAAAAAAGTTGTGTAGAAACTCCACAACAAAATGGCATTGTGGAAAGAAAGCACCAACATCTATTAAATACTGCTAGAGCATTAATATTCCAAGCAAACCTACCATTAATTTTCTGGAGTGATTGTGTTCTTGCTGCAACCCACATAATCAACAGACTTCCTACCCCTCTACTCAAAAACAAAACCCCTTTTGAACAGCTCTTCAACAAGCCACCAAATCTTTCTCACCTAAAGGTCTTTGGTTGCCTCTGTTTTGCATCTACTTTATCCAACCACAGACAAAAGTTCAACCCAAGAGCCACAAAGTGCATATTTCTGAGATACCCCTATGATGTTAAATGATATAAACTCATGGATCTAAACACCAACAAAATCATTGTCTCTAGAAATGTCATATTTCATGAAACAATTTTTCCTTTTCACATATTACCACAAAATACTAAAGCTCATTCTTTTATATTTCCTACCTCTCAAGATTTTTTAGATTCAAGTCATATCAAAACATTTTCCAATCACAATGAGGATTCTGAGTCATCTCTCTTTAACCTTGCTCCCTCCTTTGAAATGCATACACATAATGAATCAGATTTACCAATACCATCTCCCTCAACCAATATTAATCCAATTTCTGATCCAGCATATGATCAAATTGATCCAACTTCTGATCCCACTTCTGATTCAACTTCTGATCCAGCATCTGTTTCCTTTAACTCAAAAAATCTACAGCTTAGAAAATCGACCAGGCTCAAACAACCACCTTCATATTTGAAGAATTTCTATTGTGGTAATGTTTCTTCATCTCAAGATGCAGCTCAAACATCTACTTTAGCTGACTGCTCTCCTACTAAAGGTAATTTCTATCCTATTCATCATTTTCTTTCTACAAATAGGTTGTCCACACCACATAAAGCTTTTGTATCCTCCATCACACACTCAGTTGAGCCTAAAACATACACACAAGCCTCGCAATTCCCTGAATGGCAGGCTGCCATGAAAAGTGAAATTCTTGCTCTGGAGAAAAATAAAACTTGGGAGTTTGTTCATCTTCCTGAAAATAAGAAGACCATTGGTTGTAAATGGGTATTCAAAGTGAAATATAGAGATGATGGGACTGTTGAAAGACATAAAGCTCGGCTGGTAGCGAAAGGATATACTCAACAAGAAGGACTTGATTCATCCTCGTAGGATGAGGCTATCGCCTGTGAACTCGAATAGTAGTTCTGAGATGGCCGTCATCTCATGGTTTACCTCTATCTGATTGAAAGTGCTACCAAACACTATATTTACAGCACTACCATCATCGACAAACATTCAGCTTAGTCCATTCCTAGTGACAATGGTACATACTACAAGGGAATCGCAATGTGGGTAATGGACACTAACCTCATCATCTTCCGTAAATATGATGAGTAGGGCCTTGGGTCGATGTCCATGAAGATGCCAACTTTCTACTGGCTTCGTTCGTGCTGCTTTTGACATAAGACTCTCCAAAAGTTCATCGTCTGTCTTTGACATAAGGCTCTCCGATTATGGTGATAATTTCTCAAATAGGATGGGCCATTACAGGTTGGTCTTGCCTAGGTGAATCCATTTTTCTATAGTTCTTCCAATAATCACGGTGAGGATGATCGTCATGGCGAGGTCATTGTCTCCCTTGCATTGGCCAATGTTCTTCTTCTTTCCATTGATTTCTCTAATCAATTAGTTAGCATACCTATGAGGATAGTCCTCTGTATTATGATCCCAAGTTCGGTGGATATATCAAAACTTTGGATTCGAAGCTAGTACTAGAGGAATGGCCACGGGTGGCCTAGATAGATGTTGTGGATTGAGTTCGATCTGATTAAACCTCCTGCACTGATTGTTACGAAGCTTAGAAGAGCATCGCCCTTCACAGCGGTAGCGTTATCTTTTCTCTTTTTCAACTTTCTCCCTATTTTTATTGATTTTTTTAGAGCAAATTTCTTGCTGAATGAGGTCTACCAACTGGGTGTAAGTCTTTGTCTCTCTGTTTTGAACATCCCTCCAGAATGGGGTCCTCATGTGAAGTCCAGTTATCAATGCATTAAGTACCTTGTCATCGGTGATGTTCTCAATCTTGTTGATAACCTTGCTGAATCTCCAAAAGTAGCTTTTCACGGACTCACCTTTTTTTTGCCTGGTGTCATAGAGTTGAGCCACATCTCTGTAGTCGTTCGATAGACGATGAAGGCATTTATCTTCTGATACTTCTAGGTTTGAGTTTGTTATACTATCTTTTTGCGTCGAAGATAAGGGTAGTGCAATAGTTCCAGGATTTAAGCACTAGGATATAACCTTGCAACCTTGTTTTGAACATATTGATATGGTCTGTAGGATCGCCTCGTCCATTTTACTTCTCCATGGTATGCAATTCGAACCCCGTGGGCAGTTCCTGGCATTTAATTCTTTGGTGAATGAGAGGTTCTCATCATCTAGATCGTAGGAACATACCGACTTACTTTTCATATTAGGATTTTATATCCACAGCTCTGGAACATTTTTTCCTCTCTAGGCGAGCATCGTTGTGTTCAGTGCATCAAAAACTTTGTGATTAGGGCAACGCTACAGAAGATCTGGCCCCAAGCCTATCAAATACACTGATCGACAAGTGAGGCTTGTTTATTCGCAATTTGGAGGTGGGTCTTCTCTAGCTGCTGTTTATGCGAGACCGTTTTGTAGAGGAACATGAAAACAGACATAGGAATGTTCGTGGAAACATGTATGGTTTGTCAACAAGGGTCAGGGTCATTGAATCCGTTAGAAAAATCGTAAAAATGGGAACACATAATCATGGACTCAGTTATAGGTTTTCTAAACCCAGCAAGAGGTCATAACTCAATTTGGGAAATAGTTGACTGGTTGACAAAGTCAGCTCACGTTTTACCTGTAAAGATGTTTTCAACGTGGATCAATATGCACAATTATACCTTAGAAAAGTTGTTAGATTACATGGAGTCCCTGTGCCTACCAATTACTTGAGTGACAATGTATTTTGGGGGACATTGTGCCCCAGAATAAAGCCTTCCAAATTATGTCCACGGATAATAGGCAGGATCATGTTCTGCCATAAGAGAAAGTTGGTCTTGTCAAACTTGACTGAAGGTGTTTGAGTTAGGTTAACACCGAAAGGAGCTATGGGTACGAAGCTCATCTTTAGATAAGCAGTACTAAGTTCTGGAAAAGCCTACAAGTAGCTATGGGTACGAAGCTCATCTTTAGTACTGCTTACCATCCTCAAACAAATATATAGTCTAAGTGGACTATTCAAATTTTAGAAGACACGCTACAGGCACGTGTTTTGCATTTAGGCGGCAGTTGGGAGTCTCAATTTCTTTTGGTAAAGTTTGCTTACAACAACAACTTCTAGACCACCTTAGGTATGGACCCTTATAAAGCCCTCTATGGCAAGAAGTGTAGATCTCTAGTTCATTGGGATGAAGTCAGAGAGAAGAGAGTGCTAGGATTAGAAATTGTATAAAGGACAATTCATGGTATCGATAAAATAAAACCAGAATAAAGACAGTCCAGATAGACAGAAAAGCGATGCTGACAAAAGAAGGAAATATTTAGAATTCAAAATTGGCGAAAACGTTTTCTTGAAAGTAGCACCAATGAAAGGCTTTCTTTGTTTTGGTAAGAAGGGAAAGCTAAGACCTCATTTTATCGGACGTTTGAAATACTTGAAAGAATTGGGAATGCGGCGTACTATCTAGCATTACTCCAAAGATCTTAGTGGTGCATAATGTCTTTAATGTGTCCAGAAAGAATGTCCACGACCCCAGAAACGTGGTAGATTATTAGTTTTGGTATATAGAAGGACCAATCTTACGAAGAAACTTCGATCGGTACTGTAGACTTCTGGTTCATATTTTGAGAAATCGAGTAGTAAAATATCCCACAATATATTTAAGCTCCAAAATACATGTAATTATTTTAAAAGCCTAAATTAGGGGATATTTTAAATTGAATTTTTTTTTTTAAATTCCACCATTTGAATACTTATCAATGCATGCACATGGTAAATTTTTCCCTTCCAAATGTCACCATCCAAGAAAAAGGAAAAACAACCAAATTTTCCCCAAGACCCCACTCCACTCACAACCCCCGCCCCCCCTCCATATGCACACACAACATACACACAAAACAATTCAAAAGAAAATGAAGAAGAAAAGAGAAAAATGAAGAAAATGAAGGAAGAAAAGAAAAAGGAAGAAAGCTTCAACCTTTTTAAAGACTTTCTTCAAAAACAAAGTAAGAATATCATGTGCTTATAGATTTAATCCCTTTTACTTAATTGTTTTTATGTGTAAATTTCTATGCTAAATAATGCTTTATGGCCATTTCATATATTTAGAAGTATAATCATATTTGTTATATAAGAAAGAAATAAGTTTTGTTTAATCATTTAATCATTCATGATTAAACACAAGAAAAAAATAAATTGGGGTTTCGGCCTTGAGCTCACTGGAAACTAGAAGATTGTGTGTTATTTATACATGTATTTCAATATTTAATCGGGATTAGAACATGTATTATTGATCTTCCTATTGAGATGCCAAAACTCAGCCCTTCCCCCTCTTCCACAGATTAATTTTGGGTTGCATGGAGGCTCAATGATGAATGAAGTATGTCATGGGGAGATTAATGCAAAGAAAAAGATAAATTTTCAAAAATGTGTTAATTTATAGTTTTTTAGACCTTGCTGAAATTTTTATGTTTATGAAAGTAATTGTTGAAATTTCTAATTGATTATTGTAATAGACCTAATTGGAGTATTAAGTTTGATTTTTGATCAATTGTTCTAATTGGTGATGAATGATTGAGTTAAAATGGATAACATTAAATCTGTCCTGAATTCCAGAAAGCGGGTCTGACATCAATTGGATGCCCTGAGTTGTGTATTTAGAATGTAAGAGTGAACTAGTTGGGCTTGATAGCTTGACAAGTTCCCTGCCACTGAGATTTGGAATCTCCCCAATGCATGTTTAAGAAACAATGTACAGTTCTGATAGGGAATCTACCCTACTTGTTTTAGGAGTTAATTTGGAGGACTAATTGGATTAGTTAAATTCTGAATGTTTAATATATTTTAGTATGATATGTTATGAGAATTTCCTTAAAGTTTTAGAATTTATTGAGGTCTTATAGTATTTCAAATACGCTTGGTATAACAGTACTGTGTTGCTGTCTTGAATTTTGCTTACTAGCTACCTACTTTGCTTATATATATGAAATCCTTATTGTACTTGAATTTTTTTGAGATTTTAATATGTTGTTGAGGGAAGACTTTGGAGCATTTGGTATAGAATTTGGAGGTTTTCATGACCATTTGAATGTCGTTTACTTATGGCATTTTCGGGGTAGGTTGCCTTTAACAAGCTAAGTTATAAATTTAGACTAAGAGGTTTGTAAATAGCATGGTAAGTTACTCAAGTTTTTATTTTAAAGAAAAAAAAGACAACGTTTAGCAGGTTAATTTTTACTTGTTAAAAAATGGTTTTCAACCTGTGCATTGAGTTATAAGGATTTTACCAAAACTACGCAAAATCGTATAGCATGTTTTGATTATTAATCACATATACCATATGAAAGCTCTATCAGTTTACTTTAATATGAGAAAAATAGTTTTCCAATTCAGGATATGTATTTTAAGTTCTAAGAATTTTACAAAAACAACTCAAAGGTCATATCGTAAAACTTTCGAAAATCAACGATTTACTGAAATATTCAGGTTTTGATGAATCATGTACCATGAAAAGTTATATCAGTTTACTTTCAAAAGAAAAAAAATAATAATTTCCATTCCATAACCCAAGCATTGGAAAGCTATATCAGTTTATTTTCATATGGAAAAATCAATTTTCTAATCCATTACCAGTGTTTTGTGTTGTAAGAATTTAACAAAAATAAAGCAAAAGTGGATTTTTTGAATTTTTTATATTTGATGAATCATCTAATGTCCTACATCTTTATCTATTTTTTTTTTCATATGAAAAAAATGATTTTTGAATCCAAAACCCGTGTTTTTAGTTATAAGTATTTTACAAAAAAAAAAAAAAAAAAAACCACAAATTGTATAGTAAAGCTTTCAAAAGTCAGTGATTTTTTGAAATTTCAGATTTTGATTAATCATATACCATTGGAAAGCTGTATTAGTTTACTTTTATATGAGAAAAACAACTTTCGAATCCAAGACCCGAGGTTTGAGTTATAAGGATTTTACAAAAACAACAAAAAGTCATATATTATAACTTTCGAAAATCACTGATTTTTTGACATTTTTATATTTTGATGAATCATACACCATTGAAAAACTATCATTTTACTTGGATATGGAAAAAATAAAAATCGAATCGAGGACCCATGTTTTGAGCTATAAGTATATTACGAAAATAACACACAAGTCGTATATATAATAAAACTTTCGAAAAGTACTTAATTTTTGAAATTTTAAGATTTTGAATAATCATATAGCTTTGGAAAGCTCTATTAGTTTTGCTTTCATATGAAAATAATGGTTTTCCGATCCTAGACCCGTGCTTTGAATTATAGGTATTTTACAAAAAAACAATGCAAAAGTGGTCACTTTTTTTTTTTTTTTTAATTTTTGGATTTTCATGAATCGTATACTGTTGGAAAGCTTACTTTCAAACTAAAAAATTTATTTTCCATTCTAGGACCTGTGTTTTTAGTTATAGGTATTTTACAAATACAATGCAAAAAGTAGTATAATAAACTTTCGTAAATCACTTATTTGAAACTTTTAATTTTGTTGAATCATGTACCATTGGGAATCTCTATAAGTTCATTTTCATAAGTAATAAATAGTTTGCCATCCCATGACAAGTGCTTTGAGTTATAAGAAATTTATCAAAACAATGCAATTTTATATTTTAAAATCTTCAAAAATCATTGATTTTTTTTTTTTTTTTATGAATCATATACCAATGGAAAATTCTATCAGTTTACTTTTATATGAAAAAAAAATGATTATCCAATCCTGAACATGTGCTTTGAGTTATAAGTATTTGAAAAAAACAACGCAAAAGTCGTATTGTAAAACTTTTGAAAATCACTAATTTTTTTGAAATTTCTAGAATTTGATGAATCATATATCGTTGGAAAGTCATATCAATTTCACTTACATGCCAAAAAAAAAAAAATAGTTTTCCATTCCATGACCCGTATGTTGAGTTATAAAAGAATAACGCAAAAGTCGTATAGCTGATTCTTTGAAAATTTCTGATTTTGATGAATAATGTATATCAGTTTACCGTCACACACAAAAATATGGGTTTCCATTGCAGGCCATGTGCTTTGAGTTTGGAATTATAAGGATTTTACCAAAATATTACAAAATTCGTATTGTAAAATATTCGAAAATCACTGATTTTTTGAAATTTTTAGGTTTGATAAATAATATATAGTAGGAAAGCTGTATCAGTTTAATATGGAAAAAACAGTTCTCCATTCCAACACCTGTGCTTTGAGTTATATAGATTTTGCAAAAACAACACAAAAGTAGTATATTACTTTCGAAGAGCACCGAGTTTTTGAAATTTTCATATTTTGATGAATCCTACATTGTTGGAAAGCTCCATCAGTTTATTTTCATACGAAAAAAATTGTTTTCAAATCTAGGACCCGTGTTTTATTTATAATAATTTTACAAAGACAAAGCAATAGGTGAATAGCAAAACATTCAAAAGTAACTGATTTTTTTAAATTTTTTTAATTTATGAGGAATAATATACTGTTAGAATTCTCTAACACTTTACTTTCACATGATAAAATAGTTTTCGAATTCAGGACCCGCATTATGAGTTGTAATGATTTCGTAAAAATAAGGAAAAAGTCGTATAGCAAAACTTTCAAAAATCACTCAGAAGTGTTGGAAAACTATATTCGTTTACTTTCATACCAAAAAAAAAAAAACAGTTTTGAATCCAAGACCCGTATTTTGAGTTGTAAGTATTTTTCAAAAACAAAGGAAAGTCTATTAAATTTTTTGAAAATCATTGATTTTTTGACATTTTTAAATATTTATGAATCATATACCGTTTGAAAACTTTATCAATTCACTCTCATATGAAAAAAAAAAAGTTTTTGAATCCATGACCTGTGTTGTGAGTTATAAAGATTTTACAAAAACAAGGTAAAATTCGTATAGTAAAACTTTCAAAAATTACTGATTTTTTAAAATTATCAGGGTTTGATGAATCATATTCCATTCGAAAGCTCAATCAGTTTTCTTTCGTATGAAAAGAACGATTTTCCAATCCACGAGCCCTGTTTGAGTTATAAGTATTTTATAAAAAAGATGCAAAAACCATATAATTAAACTTTATAAAATCAAGGATTTTTTTTTTTTTGAAATTTTCATAATTT
Organism: Forsythia viridissima; assembly: GCA_030279155.1. Taxonomy (NCBI): domain Eukaryota; kingdom Viridiplantae; phylum Streptophyta; class Magnoliopsida; order Lamiales; family Oleaceae; genus Forsythia; species Forsythia viridissima. The sequence goes on along the minus strand of CM059044.1, from coordinate 18,430,271 downwards.
GATTAGTCATACCGTTTGAAAGCTCTAATCGTTTGCTTTTATTCGAATAAAACAGTTTTCCATTGAGGACTCGTATTTTTAGTAAAACTTCCTAAAATCACTGATTTGTTTGAATTTTTTAGATTTTGATGAATCATATAACATTGGAAATCTTTATCTATTTACTTTTGTATGAAAAAAAATGGCTTTCCAATCCAAGACACATGTTTTGAGTTGTATGTATTTTACTAAAACAACGCAAAAGACAAAAATTGCTGATTTTTTTAATTTTTAAGATTTTGATTAATTATATACCATTGAAAATCTCTATTAGTTCACTTTAATTCATATGAAAAAAATATTTTCCAATCGAAGACCAGCGTTTCTAGTTATGGTAAAACTTTCAAAAATAACTAATTTTTTGAAATTCTCATATTTTGATAAATCATGTACTTTTGGAAAGCTCAATTAGTTTACTTTCATATGAAATAAACGGTTTTTTAATCGAGGTCCCGTGCTTTAAGTTATAGGTATTTCACAAAAACATTGCAAAAGTTGTGTTGTAAAACTTTCTAAATTCATTGATTTTTTGAAATTTTTAGATTTTGATTAATCATATACAATTGGAAAGCTCTTTTAGTTCACTTTCTTTTGAAAAATTGGTTTTCCAATCCAGGACCTTTGTTTTGAGTTATAAGGATTTTACAAATACAATGCGAGTTATAAGGATTTTACTAATACAACGCAAAAGTCGTAGAGAACATTCGAAAATTACTGATTTTTTGGAATTTTAAGAATTGTATGAATTCTATGATGTTAGAAAGCTCTATTAGTTTACTATTATATGAAAAAATAAAACATTTTTCGAATCTAGGACTCATGTTTTAAGTTACAAAGATTTTCTATAAACAACGCAAAAGTGGTATAGTAAAACTTTTGAAAACCACTGATTGAATTTTGAAATTTTGATGAATCATATACCATTGGAAATCTCTAGAAATTTACTTTCATATAAAAACAAATATTTTTCAATGGAGAACATGTGTTTTTGAGTTATAAGGATTCTACACACACACAAAAAAGAAGCGCAAAAATCGTATAGTAAACTTTCCAAAATCACTTATTTTTTGAAATTCTCAAATTTTGATGAATCATAGGTACCTTTGGAAAGCCCAGTCAGTTTACTTTCATATGAAGTAAATGGTTTTCCAATCCAAGACCCGTGCTTTAAATTATAGGTATTTTACAAAAACAACGCAAAAGTTGTAAAGTAAAATTTTTGAAATTCATTGATTTTTTGAAATTTTTACATTTTGATTAATCATATACCGTTGGAAATCTCTAGTAGTTTACTTTCATACAAAAAATTGGTTTTCAAATCCAGGACCTTTGTTTTAAGTTGTAAGGATTTTACAAATACAACGCAAAAGTTGTAGAACTTTCAAAAATTACTAATTACTTTATCAATTATATGACGTTAAAAAGATCTATCAGTTTACTATTATATGAAAACAAAAAATATTTTTCGAGTCTAAGACCCCGTGTTTTGAGTTAAAATATTTTACAAATACAACGCAAAAATCGTAGAACTTTCGAAAATTATTGATTTTTTGGAATTTTATGAATTATATGACGTTAGAAAGCTCTATCAGTTTACTATTATATGAAAAAATAAAAATAAAATAGTTTTCGAATCTAGGACCTGTGTTTTGAGTTAAAAGATTTTACAAATACAACGCAAAAGTCATATCGTAAAACTTTCGAAAATTACCACCTTTTTAAAATTTTCAGGGTTTGATGAATATGTACCTTTGAAAGTTCTATCAATTTGCTTTCATATGAAAACAAAAAATGATTCCCCATTCCATGACTCGTGCTTTAAGTTTTAAAGATTTAACAACAACGACCCAAAAGTCGAAAACTAATTTTGAAAATTACTGATTTTTTTTTAAGTTTTAGAGTTTTATGAATTATATGATGTTGAAAATCTCTATCAGTTCACTTTCATATGAAAAAAATCAGTTACGAATCCCGAACCGGTGTTTTAAGTTATAAAGATTTTACAAAAACAACGCAAAAGTGGTAATGTAAAACAATCGAAAACCACTTCTTTTTTGAATTTTTAGATTTTGATGAATCATATACCGTTGGAAAGCTCTACCAATTTACTTTCATATGAAAATTTGGTTTTCTAATCAAGGACCTTTGTTTTGAGTTATAAGGATTTTAGAAATACAACACAAAAGTCATATTGTAAAACTTTCAAAAATCACCTATTTTTTTTAAATTTTCAAGTTTTAAAGAATCATGTACCATGGAAAGTTTAATCAATTTACTTCCATATGAAAAAATGTTTTTCCATTACATGACCCATGCTTTGAGTTCTAAGGATTTCACTAAAACGATGCAACAGTTGTATAGTACTATTGAAAATCATTGATTTTTTTGAAATTTTCATGTTTTGAAGAATCAAGTAACCTGGAATGTTCTATGAGTTTACTTTCATATGGAAAAACATTTTCAAATTCTGGGCCCGTGTTTTGAGTTATAAGGAATTTATAAAAAAAAACGTCAAAGTTGTATAGTAAAACTTTCAAAAATCACTTGTTTTTTAAATTTTTAAATTTTTGATAAATCATATACAATTTACTTTCATATGGAAAAAAAATAGTTTTCCAATCCAGGACTAGTGTTTTGAGTTAAAAGTATTTTATAAACACAACGCAAAAGTCGTAAAGTGAAAATTTCGAATATCACTCACTTACTGAAATTTTATATTTTGATGAATCATATACGTACCGTTAGAAAACTCTATCAGTTTTCATTCATATAAAAAAAAAGGTTTTCCAATCTAGTACCCGTGCTTTAAGTTATGTCGTATAATAAAAAAATAGTTTTTGACGAATCATATACCCTTGGAAACCTCTAACAATTTACTTTCATGTGAAAAACATAGTTTTCAAATCCAAGACCCTGATTTGAGTTATATTTAATTTACAAAAACAACGCAAAAGTCAAAAATCACTTATTTTTTGAAATTCAAATTTAGATGAGACATATGCCGTTGAAAAGCTCTACGATATTTACTTGAGTGTTAAAAAAATGGTTTTCCATTCCTGGACATGTGGTTTGAGTTATAAAGATACTACCAAAACAATGCAAAAGTTGTATACTACTTTTGAAAATCATTGAATGTTTGAAATTTTCAGATTTGATGAATCGTATGACAATGGAAAGCTCTATCAATTTACTTTCATATGTAAAAAATTAGTTTTCTAATCCTGGACCGACGAAATGAGTTACAAGGATTTTACATAAATCAAAGAAAAAGACATATAGTGAAAACATTCAAAAATCACTGATTTTTTGAGAATCACAAACCATTGCAAATCTCTATCAGTTTACTTTCATATGAAAAAAATGCCTTTCCAATCGAGGATTCGTGTTTTGAGTTATAAGAATGTTACAGAAACAACGTGGTAGTTGCATAGCATAACTTTAGAAAATCACTCATTTTTTGAAATTTTTAGGTTTCGATTAATCATATGTAGTTGGAAAGCTCTTTCAGTTTTCTTTTATATAAAAAAACCGGTTTCCAATCCACCCGTGTTTTAAGTTATAAGGAATTTTGTAAAAGCAATGCAAAAGTCGTATAGTAAAACTGACTTTTTGAAATGTTCATATTTTAATAAATCACATGTAACTTTGGAAAGCTCTATTAGTTTACTTTCATATGGAAAAAGGATCTTCCAATCTAAGGCCCGTGCTTTGGGTTATAGGTATTTTACAAAACCAATGCAAAATTCGTATAGTAAAACTTTTGAAAATCATTATTTTTTTTTGAAATTTTTAGGTTTTGATGAATCATATTCCGTTAGAAAGCAATATTAGCTTAATTGCATAAAAAAAAATTTCCATTCCATGACCCGTGCTTTGAGTTTTAAGAATTTTACTAAATTAACACAAATTTCGTATCGTTATTTTTTTAGAAATCATTGATTTTGTTGAATCATGTACTGTTGGAAATCTCTATCAGTTTACTTTCATACAAAAAAAAATAGTTTTCCATTCTAGGACACGTGCTTTGAGTTACACAGATTTTACAAAAACAGCGCAAAAGTCGTATTGTGAACTTTTCAGGTTTCGATGAATCATTTACCGTGGAAAGTTATATCAGATAACTAATATATGATAAAAAATGGTTTCCCAATACAATACCAGTGTTTTTTAGTTATAAGGAATTTACCAAATTAACACAAAAGTTGTCTAACTAAACATTCGAAATTCACTGATTTTTTATATTTTCTGATTTTCATTCATCGTCTACCATTAAAAATCTCTATCAGTTCAATTTCATATGAAAAAAAAAATCGATTCTAGGACATGTACTTTGAGTTATATGGATTATACTAAAACAACGCAAAAGCCATATTGTAAAGTTCTCAAAAATCATAAAATTTTTAAAATTTTTGGATTTTGATCAATCATTTACTGTTGAAAAGCTCTATCAATTTACTTTCATATGAAAAAATATTTTTTTCCATCCAGGACCCGAGTTTTTATGTTATAAGGGTTTTACAAAAACAACACAAAAGTCATATTGTCAAACTTCGAAAATCACCGATTTTTGAAAATTTCAGTTTGATGAATCATGTACCCTAGAAAGTATTATAAGTTTACTTTCATATAAAGAAAACGATTTTCCATTCCACGACCAGTGGTTTTTTTTACCAAAACATTGCAAAAGTTAATATAGTTTTCCATTCAAGGACCCGTAGGTTAAGTTATAAAGATTTCACCAAAATAACGCATCGTATAGTAAAATTTTCAGTAATCACTAATTTTTTTGAAAATTTTCAAATTTTGATGAATCATGTACCATTCGAAAGATCATTGCTTTGAGTTTTATGGATTTTTACCAAAACAATGCAAAAGTCGTATTGTACTTACAAAAATCAATGATTTTTCAAATTTTTAAACTATGATTAATCAATACCATTGGAAAGCTCTACCAATTTCGTATAAGAAATGGTTTACCAACTAGGATCCATTTTTAAGTTACAAGGATTTTACAAATGCAACGCAAAAGTCGTATTGCAAGTCGTTCAAAAATAAGCGATTTTTTATTTTTTATTTTTTATTTTTTTAGCTTTTGATGAATCATATACCTTTGGAAATCTCTATTAGTTTACTTTCAAATAAAAAAAAATTCCAATCGAGAACCCATGTTTTGAGTTATAAGGATGTTACAAAAAACAACACGAAAGTTGTATACTAGTACTTTTGAAAATAATTGATTTTATCACATTTTGAGATTGTGATGAATCATATAACTTAGGAAAGCTCTATCACATTTCTTTCATATGAAAAAAAAAAAAAAAACTTGTTTTCCAATTCAGCATCCGACTTTTGAGTTACAAGGAATTTTACAAAAGCAACGCAAAAGTCGTATATTAAATCTTTCGAAAATCAATGATTTTTTGAAATTTTTAGATTTTAATGAATCATATATACCTTTGGAAAGCTCAATCAATTTACTTTCCAATCATGGGCACGTACTGCATTAGAAGTATTTTACAAAAACAAAGGATATCACTGATGCTTTTGCTATTTTCAGATTTGTGATGCATCTTATACAGCTGGAAATATGTATATCAGTTTACTTTCACAACAAAAAAGAAAAAAGAAAATCAGTTTTCCATTTCAAGACTTGTGCATTGAGTTATAAGGATTTTACTAAAATAACGTATAATTCGTATTGTAAAATCTTCAAAATAACCAATTTTTTAAAATTTTCTGGTTTTGAAGAATCATGTACCGTTGAAAGTTCTATTAGGATACTATCATATGAAAAAAAAAAAATGGTTTTCCAATCCAGAACTTGTGTTTTTTAGTTATAAGGAATTTACCAAATTTACACAAAAGTCGTACACTAAAACTTTTGAAAATCACTTATTTTTGAAAATTTCATATTTTTATGAATCATATACCATTGGAAAGCTCTATCAATTTACGTTTATATAAAGAAGCAGAATTCCCATCGAGGAACCATGTTTTTGAATTATAACGATTTTACAAAAAAAAAAAAAATGCAAAAGTCATGTTGTAAAATTATCGAGAATCACCGTTTTATGAAATTTTCAATTTTTACAAATCATGTACCTAGGAATGGTCTGTAAGTTTATTTTCATATAAATAAAAATAATTTTCCAATTCAAACCCGTGGTTTGAGTTTTGAGGATTTTATCTAAGCATCTTAAAAGTCATATAGTACTCTTGAAAATTACCGATTTTTTTTTTTAAATATTAGAATTGGATGTATCCTATAATGTTAGAAAGCTCTATCAATTTACGTTCATATGAAAAAAAAATAGTTTTCGAATTCACGACCGGTGTTTTGAATTATAATTAAGGATTTTACAAAAACAAAGCAAAAGTCGTGTAGTGATTTTTTGAAATTTTCCTATTCTGATGAATCATATGCCATCGTAAATCTTTATCAGTTCACTTTCATATGAAAACACAGTTGTCCAATCCAAGACCTGTGTTTTGAGTTATAAGGATTTTACAAAGATAATGCAAATATCATATTGTAAAACTTTCGAAAATTACCAACTTTTTGAAACTTTCAGGTTTTGATGAATCATTTAATGTGGAAAATCTCTATCAGTTTAAGTTTGTGCAAAAAAAATAGTTTTCCATCCTAGGAGATGTACTTTAAGTTATAATGATTTTACTAAAACAATGCAAAAGTCATATAGTAATACTTTTGAAAGTCACTGATTTTTGAAATTTCGGATTTGATGAATCATATACCAATTGAAAGTTCTATTAGTTTACTTTCATATGGAAAAAAAATGATCTTCCAATGTAGGACCTGTGTTTTTGAGTTATAAGGATTTTACTAAAACAACACAAAATTCATATAGTAATACTTTCGAAAGTCACTGATTTTTTTAAATTTTAGAACTTTGTTGAATAATATATAGATGGAAAGCGCTATCAGTTTACTTTCATATGACCCGTGTTTTTGAGTTATAAGGATTTTAGAGAAATAGTGCAAATGTCATATTGTGAACAATTTTCCATTGCCAGACCACTGGTTGAGGTTTAAAGATTTTACCAAAACGTTGCAAAAGTAATATAGTTTTCCATTCAAGGACCCATGCTCTAGGTTATAAAGATTTCACCAAAATAACGCAAAATTCGTATAGTAACACTTAAGCTAATCACTAAGTTTTTGAAATTTTCAGATTTTGATGAATCATATACCTTTGGAAGGACTAGTGCTTTGAGTTATATGGATTTTTATCAAAACAATGCAAAAGTCGTATTGTACTTACAAAAATCACTGACTTCTAGAATTTTCATAATCTGATTAATCAATACCATTGGAAAGCTCTACCAATTTCATTTTAAAAAAATGGTTTACCAACCTAGGATCCGTGTTTTAAGTTATAAGGATTTTACAAAAGCAACGCAAAATTCGTATTTTAAGGCGTTTGAATATAACTGATTTTTTGAGTTTTTTATCTTTGGATAAAATCATATACTGTTGAAAATCTCTACTAGTTTACTTTCATATGAAAAATAAAATTCCAATCGATGACATGTGTTTTGAATTATAAGGATGTTACAAAAACAACGCGAAAGTCGTATATTAAATTTTTTGAAAACCATAGATTTCATCACATTTTCATATTGTGATGAGTCATATAAATTAGGAAAGCTCTATCACATTTCTTTCATGTGAAAAAATAAATAGTTTTCCAATCCAACACCCGACTTTTGAGTTGTAAGGAAGTTTACAAAAGCAACGCAAAAGTATAAATCTTTCGAAAATCAATGATTTTTTTTAAATTTTTAGATTTTGTTGAATCATATATACCTTTGGAAAGCTCAATCAATTTACTTTCGTACGAAAAAAAGGGTTTCCCATTCATGGACACGTTCTTTCAGTTATATATATTTTACAGAAACGATGCACAAATCGTATAGCAATACTTTCAAACATCATTGATGTTTTTTATATTTTAAGATTTTGAAAAATCATATACCATTGGAAATCTCTATCAGTTAAATTTCATTAAAAAAAAAAAAACAAAAAACAGTTTTCCATTCCATAACCTGTGCATTGAGTTATACGGATTTTACAAATATAATGCAAAATTCGTATTGTAAAATTTTCAAAATCACCGATTTTTTAAAAGTTTCTGGTTTTGAAGAATCATGTACCAATGAAATTTCTATTAGTCTGCTTTCATATGAAAAAAAAATGGTTTTCCATTATAAGCGTGTTTTTTATTATAAGGAATTTACAAAAATAACACAAAAGTCGTGCATTAAAACTTTTGGAGAACAATGATTTTTTAAAATTTTAATATTTTTATGAATCATATATTGTTGAAAATATTTATCAGTTTACTTTCTTATGAAAAAAAATGGTTTCGCATCCAGGACCCATGTTTTTTAGTTATAAGGGTATTACAAAAACAATGCAAAAGTCGTATAGCGATTTTTTTAAATTTTTGAATTTTGATGAATCATATACATTGCAAAGCTCTATCAGTTTACATTTATATAAAGAAACAGGTTTTCCATCTAAGACCTATGTTTTTGAATTTTAAGGATTTTACAAAAACAACACAAATGTCATATTGTAAAACTATTGAAATTCGCCGGGGTTTTTTTTTCAATTTTTAATTAGTCGTGTACCTTGGAAATTTCTATAAGTTTATTTTCATTTAAAGAAAACGATTTTCCAATCCAAAACCCATGGTTTGAGTTTTGAGGATTTTACCAAAACATCGCAAAAGTCATATAGTACTTTCGAAAATTAAAAATTTTTTTGAATTTTTTAGAATTGGATGTATCACATAATGTTGGAAAGCTCTATCATTTTTCCTTCATATGAAAAAAAAAAAAGTTTTTGAACCCAAGACCTGTGTTTTCAGTAATAAGGATTTTATAATAACAACGCAAAAGTCGTGTAGAAAAATTTTGAAAATCACTGCTTTATTAAAAAATTTCATATTCTGATGAATTATATTCCGTCGTAAATCTCTATCAGATTACTTTCATATGGAAAAAATAAAGTTTTCCAATCCAAGATCCTTGTTTGGATTTATAAGAATTTTACAAAAACAACTGAAAATTCGTGTAGTAAAACTTTCAAAAATTATTAATTTTTTGAAATATTCCTATTTTGAAGAATCATGTACAGTTGGAAAATCTCTATCAGTGAAAAAAAAGATTTTCCAATCTAGTACCCTTGTTTTGAGTTATAAGGATTTTACTAAAACAACACAAAATTCGTATAGTAATACTTTCGAAAGTCACTGATTTTTTTAAATTTTAAAACTTTGTTGAATAATATATAGGTGGAAAGCGCTATCAGTTTACTTTCATTTGACCCGTGTTTTTGAGTTATAAGGATTTTAGAGAAATAGTGCAAATGTCATATTGTGAACAATTTTCCATTGCCAGACCACTAGTTGAGGTTTAAAGATTTTACCAAAACGTTGCAAAAGTAATATAGTTTTCCATTCAAGGACCCATGCTCTAGGTTATAAAGATTTCACCAAAATAACGCAAAATTCGTATAGTAACACTTAAGCTAATTACTAAGTTTTTGAAATTTTCATATTTTGATGAATCATATACCTTTGGAAGGACTGGTGCTTTGAGTTATATGGATTTTTACCAAAACAATGCAAAAGTCGTATTGTACTTACAAAAATCACTGACTTCTAGAATTTTCAAAAGCTGATTAATCAATACCATTGGAAAGCTCTACCAATTTCATTTAAAAAAAATGGTTTACCAACCTAGGATCCGTGTTTTAAGTTATAAGGATTTTACAAAAGCAACGCAAAATTCGTATTTCAAGGCGTTTGAATATAACTGATTTTTTGAATTTTTTATCTTTGGATAAAATCATATACTGTTGAAAATCTCTACTAGTTTACTTTCATATGAAAAATAAAATTCCAATCGATGACATGTGTTTTGAATTATAAGGATGTTACAAAAACAACGCGAAAGTCGTATATTAAATTTTTTGAAAACCATAGATTTCATCACATTTTCATATTGTGATGAGTCATATAAATTAGGAAAGCTCTATCACATTTCTTTCATGTGAAAAAATAAATAGTTTTCCAATCCAACACCCGACTTTTGAGTTGTAAGGAAGTTTACAAAAGCAACGCAAAAGTATAAATCTTTCGAAAATCAATGATTTTTTTTAAATTTTTAGATTTTGTTGAATCATATATACCTTTGGAAAGCTCAATCAATTTACTTTCATACGAAAAAAAGGGTTTCCCATTCATGGACACGTTCTTTCAGTTATATATATTTTACAGAAACGATGCACAAATCGTATAGCAATACTTTCAAGCATCATTGATGTTTTTTATATTTTCAGATTTTGAAAAATCATATACCATTGGAAATCTCTATCAGTTAAATTTCATTAAAAAAAAAAAAAACAAAAAACAGTTTTCCATTCCATAACCTGTGCATTGAGTTATACGGATTTTACAAATATAATGCAAAATTCGTATTGTAAAATTTTCAAAATCACCGATTTTTTAAAGTTTCTGGTTTTGAAGAATCATGTACCAATGAAATTTCTATTAGTCTGCTTTCATATGAAAAAAAAATGGTTTTCCATTATAAGCGTGTTTTTTATTATAAGGAATTTACAAAAATAACACAAAAGTCGTGCATTAAAACTTTTGGAGAACAATGATTTTTTAAAATTTTAATATTTTTATGAATCATATATTGTTGAAAATATTTATCAGTTTACTTTCTTATGAAAAAAAATGGTTTCGCATCCAGGACCCATGTTTTTTAGTTATAAGGGTATTACAAAAACAATGCAAAAGTCGTATAGCGATTTTTTTAAATTTTTGAATTTTGATGAATCATATACATTGCAAAGCTCTATCAGTTTACATTTATATAAAGAAACAGGTTTTCCATCTAAGACCTATGTTTTTGAATTTTAAGGATTTTACAAAAACAACACAAATGTCATATTGTAAAACTATTGAAATTCGCCGGGGTTTTTTTTTCAATTTTTAATTAGTCGTGTACCTTGGAAATTTCTATAAGTTTATTTTCATTTAAAGAAAACGATTTTCCAATCCAAAACCCATGGTTTGAGTTTTGAGGATTTTACCAAAACATCGCAAAAGTCATATAGTACTTTCGAAAATTAAAAATTTTTTTGAATTTTTTAGAATTGGATGTATCACATAATGTTGGAAAGCTCTATCATTTTTCCTTCATATGAAAAAAAAAAAGTTTTTGAACCCAAGACCTGTGTTTTCAGTAATAAGGATTTTATAATAACAACGCAAAAGTCGTGTAGAAAAATTTTGAAAATCACTGCTTTATTAAAAAATTTCATATTCTGATGAATTATATTCCGTCGTAAATCTCTATCAGATTACTTTCATATGGAAAAAATAAAGTTTTCCAATCCAAGATCCTTGTTTGGATTTATAAGAATTTTACAAAAACAACTGAAAATTCGTGTAGTAAAACTTTCAAAAATTATTAATTTTTTGAAATATTCCTATTTTGAAGAATCATGTACAGTTGGAAAATCTCTATCAGTGAAAAAAAAGATTTTCCAATCTAGTACCCTTGTTTTGAGTTATAAGGATTTTACTAAAACAACACAAAATTCGTATAGTAATACTTTCGAAAGTCACTGATTTTTTTAAATTTTAAAACTTTGTTGAATAATATATAGGTGGAAAGCGCTATCAGTTTACTTTCATTTGACCCGTGTTTTTGAGTTATAAGGATTTTAGAGAAATAGTGCAAATGTCATATTGTGAACAATTTTCCATTGCCAGACCACTAGTTGAGGTTTAAAGATTTTACCAAAACGTTGCAAAAGTAATATAGTTTTCCATTCAAGGACCCATGCTCTAGGTTATAAAGATTTCACCAAAATAACGCAAAATTCGTATAGTAACACTTAAGCTAATTACTAAGTTTTTGAAATTTTCATATTTTGATGAATCATATACCTTTGGAAGGACTGGTGCTTTGAGTTATATGGATTTTTACCAAAACAATGCAAAAGTCGTATTGTACTTACAAAAATCACTGACTTCTAGAATTTTCAAAAGCTGATTAATCAATACCATTGGAAAGCTCTACCAATTTCATTTTAAAAAAATGGTTTACCAACCTAGGATCCGTGTTTTAAGTTATAAGGATTTTACAAAAGCAACGCAAAATTCGTATTTCAAGGCGTTTGAATATAACTGATTTTTTGAATTTTTTATCTTTGGATAAAATCATATACTGTTGAAAATCTCTACTAGTTTACTTTCATATGAAAAATAAAATTCCAATCGATGACATGTGTTTTGAATTATAAGGATGTTACAAAAACAACGCGAAAGTCGTATATTAAATTTTTTGAAAACCATAGATTTCATCACATTTTCATATTGTGATGAGTCATATAAATTAGGAAAGCTCTATCACATTTCTTTCATGTGAAAAAATAAATAGTTTTCCAATCCAACACCCGACTTTTGAGTTGTAAGGAAGTTTACAAAAGCAACGCAAAAGTATAAATCTTTCGAAAATCAATGATTTTTTTTAAATTTTTAGATTTTGTTGAATCATATATACCTTTGGAAAGCTCAATCAATTTACTTTCATACGAAAAAAAGGGTTTCCCATTCATGGACACGTTCTTTCAGTTATATAGATTTTACAGAAACGATGCACAAATCGTACAGCAATACTTTCAAACATCATTGATGTTTTTTATATTTTCAGATTTTGAAAAATCATATACCATTGGAAATCTCTATCAGTTAAATTTCATTAAAAACAAAAAAACAAAAAACAGTTTTCCATTCCATAACCTGTGCATTGAGTTATACGGATTTTACAAATATAATGCAAAATTCGTATTGTAAAATTTTCAAAATCACCGATTTTTTAAAAGTTTCTGGTTTTGAAGAATCATGTACCAATGAAATTTCTATTAGTCTGCTTTCATATGACAAAAAAATGGTTTTCCATTATAAGCGTGTTTTTTATTATAAGGAATTTACAAAAATAACACAAAAGTCGTGCATTAAAACTTTTGGAGATCAATGATTTTTTAAAATTTTAATATTTTTATGAATCATATACTGTTGAAAATTTTTATCAGTTTACTTTCTTATGAAAAAAAATGGTTTAGCATCCAGGACCCATGTTTTTTAGTTATAAGGGTATTACAAAAACAATGCAAAAGTCGTATAGCGATTTTTTTAAATTTTTGAATTTTGATGAATCATATACATTGCAAAGCTCTATCAGTTTACATTTATATAAAGAAACAGGTTTTCCATCTAAGACCTATGTTTTTGAATTTTAAGGATTTTACAAAAACAACACAAATGTCATATTGTAAAACTATTGAAATTCGCCGGGGTTTTTTTTTCAATTTTTAATTAGTCGTGTACCTTGGAAATTTCTATAAGTTTATTTTCATTTAAAGAAAACGATTTTCCAATCCAAAACCCATGGTTTGAGTTTTGAGGATTTTACCAAAACATCGCAAAAGTCATATAGTACTTTCGAAAATTACAAATTTTTTTGAATTTTTTAGAATTGGATGTATCACATAATGTTGGAAAGCTCTATCATTTTTCCTTCATATGAAAAAAAAAAAGTTTTTGAACCCAAGACCTGTGTTTTCAGTAACAAGGATTTTATAATAACAACGCAAAAGTCGTGTAGAAAAATTTTGAAAATCACTGATTTATTAAAAAATTTCATATTCTGATGAATTATATTCCGTCGTAAATCTCTATCAGATTACTTTCATATGGAAAAAATAAAGTTTTCCAATCCAAGATCCTTGTTTGGATTTATAAGAATTTTACAAAAACAACTAAAAATTCGTGTAGTAAAACTTTCAAAAATTATTAATTTTTTGAAATATTCCTATTTTGAAGAATCATGTACAGTTGGAAATCTCTATCAGTGAAAAAAAAGATTTTCCAATCTAGTACCCTTGTTTTGAGTTATAAAGATTTTACAAAAGTAATGCAAAAGTTGAATAGTATTTTGAAATTTTCAGGTTATCATTACTTATGTACCGTTTAAAATCTCTATCAGTTTACTTTCATACGGAAAAAAATAGTTTTCCATTCCAAGACTCGTGCTTTGAGTTATAAAGATTTTACCAAAATAATGCAAAAGATGTATTGTAAAGTTTTCAAAAATCACTGATTTTTTGAAATTTTCATATTTTTATAAATAATATACCAATGGAAAGTTCTAACTATTTAGTTTCATATGAAAAAACGGTTCCCAACCCGTGTTTTTTAGTTATAAGAATTTTACCAAAAAGCTGCAAAAATCGTTAAGTAAAACTTTCGAAAGTCATTGATTTTTTTAATTTTTCAGACTTTGATGAATCATATATCGTTGGAAATCTCTATCAATTTACTTTCATATGAAAAAACATCTTTCCAATCGAGGACCCGTGTTGAGTTATAAGGATGGTACAAAAACAACGCAAAAGTAGTAAAAGTTTTGAAAATAACTGATTTTATTAAATTTTCAGATTTCGATGAATCATTGTAAAACTTTTGAAAATCACTGATTTTTTGAATTTTTCAGATTTTGACAAATCTTATACTTTGGAAAGTTCTATCACTTTACTTTCATATGGGGGAAAATGATCTTACAATCTAGGACCCTGCTTTTGAGTCATAAGGATTTTCCTAAAACAATGCAAAAGTCGCATAGTAAAACTTTCACTGATTTTTTTTTAAAATTTCCAAATTTCAATGAATTATATACCATTGGAAAAATCTATTTGTTTACTTTCATACAAAAGAAATAGTTTTCATTCTAGAACCCGTGCTGTGTTATAAGGATTTCACCAAAATAACGCGCAAGTCGTATTGTAAAAGTTTCGAAAATCACTGATTTTTTAAAATTTTCATATCTTGATGAATCATGTACCGTTGGGGAACTCCATCAGTATACTTTCATACTCAAAAAATGATTTTCCATCCAAGGATATGTGCTTTTAGTTATAAGGATTTATTTTATGAAAACAACGCAAAAGTCGAAAAGTACTTTTGAAAATAACTGATTCTTTGAAATTTTCGGGATTTGATTAATCAATACCGTTGGAAAGCTCTATCAATTTCATATGAAAAATGGTTTTCCAACCCAGGATCGGTGTTTTGAGTTATAAAGATTTTTCGAAAGCAATACAAAAGTTGTAGAGTAACACTTTTGAATATCACTGATTTTTTTTTAAAAAAAAAATTTCAGATTTTGATGAATCATAAACCCTTGCATAGGTCTATCAGTTTACTTTCATATGAAAAAAAATTATTTTTCAATCTAGGACCCATACTTTTAGTTATAAGTATTTTACAAAAACAACGCAAAGGTAGTATAATAAAACTTTCAAAAAGCACTGATATTTTTTTTTAAATTTCAGATTTTGATGAATCATATACCCTCCAAGCTCTATCAATTTACTTTAATAATAAATTTTTTTTTCCAATTCAAGACCCTTGCTTCGAGTCGTAGGTATCGACATTGTCTGCTTAGTCATATTTGGCCAAATCCTGAAGAATGCTAAAATGCACTATTTGTTGAGCCTGCGTAGTATTAAATAGTTGGTCAGTGGTATTTCCAGTGGCGGACGGGTGAGTAACACGTAAGAACCTGCCATTGGGAAGGGAAAATAGTTGGAAATGGCTACTAATAACTCGTAGGCTAAGGGGCAAAAGGAGGAAGCTGCTGAGGAGGGGCGCGCTTCTTCTTCTAAAAAATTGGTTTGAAATGGATTGGATTGGTATTAATCTAGATACGACAAATCATTCTATTAGATTGAATAAGTACATTTGATCTAATAAGTACCTTGTGTTAAAATTGAGAAATTCTATGGCTCGGGAGTGAACTAGGACGACCACTTCTTGCTTGTTCGTTGGCAATAAAACAGGAGTCTCGAGTTGGAAAAAGATAAACAAGAGTATTCTCGTGGGCTCTAACTTTAACTCAAGCTCCTAAAAGAATCGTTGGTACCCTTCAAAAGAAATGGGGTAATTTGCCTATCCATATTCATAGCATGACGAACTTGGGGATTAAAGATTCACGAAGGATGATCTTGAAATCTTACTAGAAAAAGAAAGACGAAAGAAAGTGCTTTAATAATAGGGGTCCGGTGGTTCTTATGCCGCCGCGTTTCTCGGTCCTTTTTTTATTACTTCGATCTAAGCGATAGCTTCTAGCTAGTTCAATGGATGAGATGGCTGTGCTCCAGCTCACTCAAGAATGGGACAGGAGTGGTTTATTTTTAAACGACAAAAACAATTTTGCATTCCAAGACCCATGGTTTGAGTTTTAAGGATTTTTTCAAAACGACACAAAAGTCAATAATACTTTCGAAAATCACGTATTTTTTGAAATTTCCAAAACTGGATAAATCATATACCGTTGGAAATCTCTATCATATACTTTCATATGAAACAAATAGGTTTCCGATGTAGGACCCATGTATTGAGTTATAAGGATTTTACAAAAAAAGCTCAAAAGTCATGTAGTAAACTTTAGAAAATCAATGATTTTTTTTTAAAATTTTCATATTTTTATGAATCGTATACATTGAAAATCTCTATCAGTTTTTTTAGATGAAACAATAGTATCCAATACAGTACTCTTGTTTTAAGTTATAAGAATTTTACAAAAGCAACGCAAAACTTGGATAGTAAATTTCAAATTTTGATGAATCATTTACCCTTGGAAAGCTCTATCAGTTTAATTTAATATGAAATTTTTGTTTTTAAATCCAGGACCCCTGCTTTGGGTTATAGGTATTTTTCAAAAACAACGCAAAAGTCGAAAGTCACTGGTTTTTTCATATTTTCAGATTTTGATGAATCATACAATGTGGCAAACTCTATCATTTTACTTTCATACGAAAAAAAAAACAATTTTTCCATATAAGACCTGTGTTTTTGAGTTATAAGGATTTTATTCAGAACAAATCAAAAGTTTTATAGTAAAACCTTCAAAAGCTACCAAATGTTTTTCCAATCAGGTTTTGATGAATCATATATCGTGGAAAGTTCTAGAAGTTTATTTTCGTAAGAAGAAAATGACTAGAAAGCTCTATCAATTTCAAAACATTACAATAGTCGTATGGTACTTTTAAAAATCACCAATAATTTGATTAATTAATACCGTTAGAAAGCTCTATCAATTTCATACAAAAAATAGTTTCCAATCTAGAATTCGTGTTTTGAGTTATAAGAATATTATAAAAGCAACGCAAAGTCTGATAGTAAGACTTTCGATTATCACATATATTTTTAAAATTTTATATTTTGATGAATCATATACCCTTAGATCTCGAACGAGTAGACCTCTAGTGTTGAATTCTTTTTCTTGTGTTGTATGTCACGACTTAGTCCACCACATTGCGGTGAGCTTTAAATTCTTGGCTAACAGGTAGACGGTCTTAGAATTTACTTTATTTACTTCATCACCTTAGGTTTTCCTTCTATTTCTTAAACTTCCTTTACAGCATTTTAAACTTAAACACTAACATTTACACAACCATGACTCTTATTTTAATTTCTTTAAATGTTTTAACATAGTTAGTGTAAGGAATTGACGTATACATGCACAACGGAAATTAAATCTGCAATTCCTATAAGTCGGATCAACCTTGTACTTTGATAGAATTTGTGATAGAAGTTTACCTTTGATAAATATTGTTAAATCTAATTATTTAATTAACTGGAGGTGCGATCTTCAATACCACAGTTGTCCAATTGTCCATCCTCCAATAGTAATCCACACAACAAGAACATATCTGGACTTCCACGATTAAGAACAAATGAAAGCGAAACTTTTGAGAATAATTGTATTGTGTTGTCTTTTGCTTGTACTAGAATGTAATGAAGACCAACTTCTAAACTTAATTTGTTGTACCTTTGTATTTATAGGCGGAGCTAACCATAGCCCTAGTTCTAGTCAAACTAAAAGACATCAACAAACGGGCCCAATTAATTAATTTCGTCCAATAAGTAATTAAGTCCGACCCAACTAATTAGACATTAGACATTAATTCTTACAATCTCCCACTTGGACAAGGTTCAACTCCATATGCTCAATTCTCGTTTTATGTGTGTAACCTATTAGGTTCCCATTCACGATGGCAAACACAGTGATATTCTCATTGATTCACCTAGATCGATTAATTCACGTCGCCGTCCAAGATTGACATCTAGCAATGTGTCAAGGCAATCTATGTGAAGAGAAATGTCATGTGGTATGACAGAACTAATATATGTGCGGTTACCGTAGAAATATAATCTCTTCATCAATATATCCCAATTGGTTAAGAGATATGGATCAGCGTCAATCTTATTTCAACCAATTATATTATTCACCTCAACTCTTTGTTGATCTAATCTAGTGATGATTGAAACATTTTCAACTCATAACTCCACCCCGGCCGAGGAAATTTGTATCAACTTAAGTGGGAAAAAATCAGGTTACAATCTCCTACTATCCAAGAATGACGAATCCTCATATTTGACATTCACAACCTTCATATGATTCTCACTATACCCGTACGATGTCTTCCTGGTGACTCATAATCTTCGAGCCCCATCAAACGCTAGTCAAAGTATAGAAGTACTCACATAAGATTTTATGATGTCCTCAAGTCAAAGGACCAAATCGACTACCGCGCATTAGAGATTTACCACTGATGGATGGATGGTTATCCATGTGGAATCTCTAGGCGGATCATCCAATGTCATGTTCTCATAACAATGCATTCATGTGTTCATTCAGATGAACCTCTACATCTTAACTTGTGAGATCAACTACTTTCTTCAAAAGAAATGCAACACATGCTAGTCTATTCGCAATAATGATATATGTATCTCATTATTACTATGACTAGGGATATTTCAATAATAAGTTACATATAACTTGTATCTCACAATCACAACATCTTGTGATTAACAAGTTACTATGAACTTTTCTTCGTAGTCTATTATTTTAAATAATAAAATTTAAATAATAATATATCTGCCATTATGATGTAGACAAAATATTTAATTAATAAATTGTTCATACACTTTGATGTCTAACAAAGAGTATATCATAAAACGTCTCATACAAACTAGATCAAATTACTCATGTATCTGATACCAATAGATTTAGCATGAGTGTCATGCTTGTGCTGGGACAACGGCTTTGTCAAAAGATCTGCTACATTGTCGTCATTCGGGACTCGTTCTATCTTTATGTCATTTCTCAGGATTATCTCTCTAATGAGATGATATTGCCTCAATATATGCTTGGATCGTTGATGACACCTGGGTTCCTTGGCTTGTGCGATGGCTCCATTGTTATCGCAATACAGAGATATTGGATCAACAATGTTCATTCGCTTGATCCAGACCGCTTCCTTTGCTACTACTAAAACAACTATATATTCGGCTTCTGTAGTTGAACCAGTGCTCGTTTCTTGTTTGGAACTTTTCCAACTGACTGCACCACCATTTAGAGTAAATACATATCTGGACTGGGATTTTATATCGTCTTTATCAGACTGAAAGCTGGCATCGGCATAACCTTGAACTCTAAGTTCATTTCCTCCATACACCAAGAACATGTCTTTAGTCCTTCTTAAGTACTTAGGAATATTCTTGATTGTGATCTAATGTTTCTCTCCAGGGTTCGGTTGGAACCTGCTTGTAACACTCAAAGTATATGAAACATCCGGTCGAGTACATAGCATGGCATACATGATAGATCCTATTGCTGATGCATAAGGTATTCTATTTATGCAATCTCTTTCAGTTTGTGTCGTTGGACACATATCTTTTGAGAGATATATCCCATGCCCGATGGGACAGAGTCTTCTCTTGGACTCTTCCATGCTAAATCTTCTCAAGATTTTATCTATGTACGTAGATTAAGATAGTCCAAGCATTCTCTTAGATCTATCTATATAGATCTTTATATTGAGAATGTACAATGCCTCTCCCATGTCCTTCATGGAGAAATTTTTGGATAACCAAAATTTTACTGATTTTAGCATCGAGACATCGTTTCCTAATAATAGTATGTCATCTACATACAAAATTAAAAATACGACTTTACTCTTTCCAACCGTTTTATACACACATGTTTAATTTTCATTTTTTATAAAATCAAATATTTTGATTGTCTTATCAAAACGAAGATTCCAGATCTGAGATGCTTGCTTTAATCCATATATGGATTTCTGTAGTTTGTATATGTTGTTTGGCTCTGTGGATTCAAAACCTTCGAGTTGTGTCATGTACACATCCCCACCAACATTTCCATTAAGGAATGCAGTTTTGACACCCATTTTCTAGATCTCATATAAATGGTATGCTGCTATCGCAAGCAGGATAGACATGGCTACTGGTGAGAAAGTTTCATCAAAGTCAATTCTTTATCTTTGGTTGTAACCTTTCACAACCAATCTTGCCTTGTAAGTATGAATATTAACATCCATGTCATCATTTTTCTTGTAAATCCATTTACAGCCTATTTGTTTTATCCCTTCAGGTGGGTTAATTAAGGTCCAAACCTTTTTTTCATACATGGAGTTCATTTCAGATTCCATGGCTTCCTACCATCTCTTTTAGTCAACATTTGACTTCGATTTTGCGTAAGTAGTGGGTTCATCTTTCTCGATTAACAATGCATCATTGGTAATTAGGAGATCATATCTCCGAGGAGGATGAATGATCTTACTCGACTTACGGAGAGCTACTGTGTCCTCGGGGATTGACAATTTCTCATTTTCCATTATGTGCCTCATCAAATTCAAGCTCAGCCATTAGCTCATCTAATTGGTCATTTTTATTTGTGGTTTGTTGAACTTCTTCAAGATCTACTTTGCTCCCACTGGCCTCTTATAATGAACTCTTTCTCTAAGAATATGGCATGTTACGATATGATGACCTTTATCTCGATGGGATTGTTGAAATAGTATCCAATAGTTTCTTTTGGATATCCCACAAATAAATATTTATCAGATTTAGCTCCTAGCTTGTCTGATTCTACTCCCTTCACATAAGCGTTGTAGTCCCAAACCTTTATGTATGAAAGATTGGGCCTTTTTCCTTTCCATAACTCGTATGCAGTTTTATCGGCCGATTTAGATGAGACAAGGTTTAGTGTGTGACATGCAGTGTTAAGTGCATATCTCTAAAACAATTTTAGGAGAATTGCGCGGCTCATCATTGATCGCACCATATCAAGTAAGGTACGGTTTCTCCTTTCAGATACACCATTTAGTTGTGGTGTATACAGTGGAGTCCAGTGCGAGAGAATCCCATTCTCTTTTAGGTAGTCTAAAAACTCAGCCTTCAAATATTCTCCACCTCTATTAGATCTAAGTGTTAAAATATTTTTCCCGATTTACCTTTCTACTTCTTACTTGAATTCTTTGAACTTTTCAAAGGCTTCGTGCTTGAATTTTATCAAGTAGATTAGACCATATTTAGAATGGTCATCTATAAACGTGATAAAGTAAGAAAATCCACATCTAGCATCTGTAGACATTGTCCACATACACCAGTATGTACAAGTCCCAAAATATTTGCTGCCCTGACTCCTTCTCCAGAAAATGGGGTCTTGGTCATTTTTCTCATCAGGCATGACTCACATTTATCAAATGATTCACAATCATTTGAATCCAAGTATCCATCTTTATGTAACTTGGTGATGTGATTTTCATTTATATGACCAAGTCTGCAATGCAAAAGATATGAGTTGTTAACCTTATCGCCTTTATGATTTGCGTTGTCTATACTCATTATAGGACATTCGAAGTCTAGAATATAGATGCCATTAAAAAAATTCCCACATCCATAAAGCACATCATCTAGATAAAAAGAACAATGTTTATCCTTAATCTTAATGAAAAATCCATCCATGTCCAAACATGAAATAGAAATGATGTTCTTAGTAATAGCAGGAATATAATAGAAATCTTTTAATTCTAAAACAAGGCTTGAAGGCAACGGTAAACAGTATGTCCCTACAGCTAAGGCAGCAACTCTTGCTCCATTCCCAACGCATAGGTCTACTTATCCCTTTTGCAGTAATCTACTGTTCTTTAGCCCCTGTATATTTGTGCAAATATAAGATGCACATCCGGTATATAATACCCAAGAAGCTGAAGGAGCAGATAAATTTATTTCGATGAAAAAGATATCTGAAGTAGAAACCTCAATAGACTTCTTTCCCTTCAAGGTGGCGATGTATGCCTTACAGTTCCTCTTCCAATGTCCTTTGTTTCCACAGTGAAAACACGGATCATCAAACTTGGATTTTGCCTTGTCTGCTTTGACTGTTTTTCCAGAAAATTTAGCCTTCTTGGATCATTTCTGAAAGGTCCTTTTTTATTTTCTTTTAGTGCCCTTAGAGGTGTCAATGGCCAAAATTTGCCCATTCTCTTTGTTTATATTGGACTCAGCAGTTTTTAGCATATTCAGCAACTCAGACAGAGTACATTGAATCTTATTCATGTTGAAGTTCATAATGAACTGCGAAAATCTATCAGGCAAGGACTGTAGAACCAAGTCAATACTCAGCTCGTGGTCAATGGCATAACCTAATTGGTTTATTTTTTCAATATAACCAATCATCTTCAGTACATGAGCACTAACTGAATATCATTCTACCATCATACATCTGTATAACTTCTTGGATGTCTCATACCATTCAGTATGTGACTATTCATCATACAACTCCTTGAGATGAATTATAATGGTATAAGCATCCATACCATCGTGTTTCTTTTGTAACTCAGGTGACATAGTTGCAAACATCACACATGTCGCAGTATTTTCATCATCGCTGTGTCTATTATAAACCCGCACTTTCTCCGGCGTAGCTTTCTCTGTAGGAGCTTCCAGTATTGGCTGATCAATGACATATCCAATTTTTCCTTTTTCATGCTTGAGAACAATTCTTATATTGCGGTGCCAGTCTAGAAAATTTGGTCTGTTGTGTTTGTTGGCATCCAATATGCCTCTCAAACTCATATGGTTATTCATGATTCAACAATTAAGTAACAAGATAGAATAATAAATTAAATGCATGGACTTATATTAAATTAATTATACTCCAATTGTTTAAATTGAATTTATGACCATCAAACATTATTCAATACAACCAGTTCAATTCTCAGTGGGC
The DNA here is from genome assembly GCA_030279155.1 of Forsythia viridissima. Taxonomy (NCBI): domain Eukaryota; kingdom Viridiplantae; phylum Streptophyta; class Magnoliopsida; order Lamiales; family Oleaceae; genus Forsythia; species Forsythia viridissima. The sequence continues at coordinate 18,407,027 of CM059044.1, read as the reverse complement.
TAGGACCCCTTTTAATTTATTAAAACTTTGAGCGACTCAACAAGCTCTAATAAAACATCCAGATAGATACTCTATCAATCACATCTCTGTGTGACTCCTAGATCATCAAGTAGACAACTTATTTCCATACACATCTTATGTGTTTTATTTGATTGTGCCCCTAAATTTTTTTCCCTTGAGCGACTCAACAAAAAAAAATTCTAGTTAAATTCGACCCATTGTTCAAAAACATCGAATGTTTCATATTGATAACATATCTATGAGCGAGTAGTCTTGAGCGACTCAACAAATTGACATCGATAATAGACTCTGATTTTTCACGATAAAAATAGAAGGCACGTTGTATTAACCATTTAATACAAATTTAATATTTTGATAAAGAGGGATTTTTCTTATCACATTTATGTATATTAACTAACATTTAACATACAATCAATCATACATAATAATAATTGTGGATGATTATGAACTTTATCTATCTAATCTTTTTGGGCCAAAAAGAAGATTAATTGGTCAATTCATAAGGGATGTTGCATTCGTTCATCGAATGCTAAATGCAGTCATCTCCATCTCCTGCTGCAACTTGTATCCTATACTAGTTGCTTCCTTGTAGCCCATCTGCAACATGTATCATTTACTAGTTGGCACACAGGCCCTGATAAAATGGACATGCATGTCCATAATAAGTAAATAGCTCGAGGCTCACATGCTCATTTAATTAAATAATAGGCTTGCATACCCAACTAATAATCAACAGGAATAATTAACCATACAACCAATCACATGGATCGAGTTCATAATCTTCCACTAAACATTTATTTTAATATTTAATATTAAAAATATATTAATTTCTAAATTTGCAGCTTTGACAGTATAAGTCTAAACCTTTTAGACATTTTACAACGGACTAGATGGAATTAAATAATTAATCTAATTAATTAATTAATTTTTCAACAATAAAATTAATCAATTAATCTAATTAATAAATTAATTTTATTCATAAAGGGGATTTTTTAAAAAAATTGTATCTCCCAATTTAAAGTCATACCCAAAATTGAAGATAAAATAAGTATATAGTCCAAATTATAATTTTATAAAGTAATAAGTTAAAGTTTAATCTGGTCAGAAATTCAAAATATGGTTTAAAAACGATTTTATTTAATTTTGAATATTTGACTAACATTAAAAAAATTAATAATTACAATTTTTCTAAAAAATTATAATTGTATTTAAGACAACATTTTTCTTTTTAAAGTTTCAGGACTTAATGTGCACTTTCTGAAATTGCACAGTCAGTCTTCACAATTTTAAAATAAGTGGGTCTTTTATGCAATTTTTGAAATTGCACAAGAGATTCTTTTTGGATTTTAAAACATCGGGCCTTCTTATGCAATTTCAGAAATAGCATAAGAGGCTCCTTTTATTTTTTTTTGTAAATTAGGGAGATTCTTATGCAATTTCCAAAATTGCACAAGACGCCACCGTCTCCATTGGATCCAAAACACAGAGAATTGCAGAAATCCTTCTGCAAGCAGCGCACGAACAGCACGCTGCTGTTCGTGAGCGTAGACGGTGCTGCTACATTTGGCAGTGGCTACGGCTTCGGTGTCCACTGCTTTTAGTTGCTCTTAGCAACGACGACGGCTCCTGTGTTTAAGGCAGCAGACCAGCCGTTGGTCGCCATCTCCGATAGTGGCCGACTTCCAAAATTACCGTCGTCGGTCGCCAACTTCTCATTTTTTTAACGACCCGTTTCAATTAAATCCAAAACTAATTTCAGATTTTTCTTTTCAAAAACTCATAACTTTATTTTAGTGTCAAAGCTCAAATCAAATTAATATATCAATAACAATTATTGTTCAATTCATCAAAGCAGTCTAACACACTCTAACAAGTAACAATATAGGCTCTGATATCACTGTAAGGAATTGACGTATACATGCACAGAGAAAATTAAATCTGCAATTCCTATAAGTCGGATCAACCTTGTACTTAGATAGAATTCATGGTAAAAGTTTATCTTTGATAAATATCATGAAATCTGATTATCTGATTAACTAGAGGTGCGATCTTCAATACCACAGCTGTCCAATTTTCCACCCTCCAATGGTAATCCACACAGCAAGAATAGATATTGACTTCCTCAATCAAGAACGGATGAAAGCAGAACTTTTGAGAGTAATTATATTGTGTTGTCTTTTCCTTGTGCTAGCAAGTAATAAGACGACCTTCTAAACGTAATCTTTTTGTGCCATTGTATTTATAGGCGGGACTAACTCTAGCCCTAGTTCTTGTCCAACTAGAAGCCATCAACAAATGGGTCCAATTAATTAATTTAATTAATTAATTTAGTCCAATAAGTAATTAAGTCCGACACTACAACAAAAAGAGCTTTTTGCAACATCTCAATGACAACAGTCATTAAAAGCTTGTTGCTAAAACAGGTCTACGGCAACAGTCATGAAATGTCTGTTGCAATTGGTGAATTCAAATGACATTTGGCAACAGTAGTTCAATGAATGTTGCCAATGTAACCTTTTGCAACGGTCAGTGACCGTTGCGAAAATAATAATATATTTTCGTATTCAACAACAGGCAGTGACCGTTGCCAAATATCATTGTATTTAGCAACGTTCCCTGAACGTTGTTAAAACATATACCACAACAATTTTGCAACGGTCTTCGTCTGTTGCTGAAAGTTTTATAAAAAAAAGATTTGGCAACGTTCACTGAACGTTGTTAAAAAATATACCACAATAATTTTGCAACAGTCTTCGTTTGTTGCGGAAAGTTTTATAAAAAAGGATTTGGCAACGTTCAAAGAACGTTGCCAAATCTGGAGCCCAAATACGCCCTTTTAACAAATTCACTGCCCGCGAAAACTAAAATTATTTGGTTCTAACCTAAAATTCTAACCTAAAATACGTTCTGTATCCATCTCCTCCCTTTGCTCCTCCCTAAATCTAACCCAAAATCCAATTGAAAAGCCGCAAATGGTTTATTCCTTGGTATTTACACTCAAATTTGGGAACAATTTACTGTGAAGGAGAGGGAAAAAGGGTGAGTGATCATATTCCTCGTGTTACAGACGCAGTGTTTTATATAGGAGAACATCACCGTAAGCAGCCGTAGCGCCAAATCTCTTCAGTACCTTCAGCTCCGCCTCCGTGCTCCGACTCTATCAACCGTCGGTAAAGTATTCTGCCGCCCTATCTTCATATTACTGTTTTTTTTTGCGGGTATTTTTCGAATTTGCGTAGATATATATATATATATATATTTTTTTCACAAACGTGAAATGATTTTATGTGTTTTTGAAAATAAAGCAGAGGAAAAAGAATGGCGTACGCAGCGATGAAGCCAACTAAGCCTGGGTTGGAGGAGCCTCAGGAGCAAATTCACAAGATCCGTATCACTCTCTCCTCGAAGAATGTGAAGAACCTCGAGAAAGGTATAGTATCAGGGTGTTAATATTGTTGTGCAATTTGATCGTGCTGTATAATTTTTCTGTTACTTGACAGATTACTCTTTTTGAATGTGCTCTGTTTATTGATACAGGCCATATAGTATATATTATAAGTCATAAAACTGAACGATTTATAAAGTATCATTCAGTTTTGTGAGTTACTTATTGGTTCTTATTGGTTTACTACGTAATCCTGGGTTTTTTATTCCAATTATAAGACTAGCAATTGTAATACAGATTGGATAGGATCCAGTACTTGTTGAAATCAATTTCGACCCTTAGTATCTTGTTTATTAAATAGTTTGTGGTGGTGGTGATGATTGTAATAATTGTCAAATTTGATGCTTTGTTGACTTGATTTTCAGTGTGTGCTGATTTGGTTCGTGGTGCTAAAGACAAGAGGCTCAGGGTGAAGGGACCGGTGAGAATGCCCACTAAGGTTCTTCTTATCACTACTAGGAAGTCACCTTGTGGTGAAGGTATAACTTCCAGCACGAGCATACGAATATGTTCCTCTTGACATGCAACTGTCTTTAATACGTTATACTTCTTGGCAAAAAAACGCTGCAGTGTCTAGATTTTGAAGCTGCCGTTTATTTTATTTTTTCTAGATGTAAAATTTGGCTAGGTTTATTAGTTCTTCAGTGTAGTTTATTTCTATTCAAGTTTGGTTATGCATAGTAACTGCATAATCCCTCCGAGGCCCTCTGTGTTCTATTTTTACTCTTAGTCAAATGGCCACACAAAAAAATTATCGACGTAAAATGTGAATTCTTTTGACTTTTGTTGTCATCCCAGCTTAACCTTTGCCTTCATTATGAGTGTATAATTCTGGTAGCTCCAAAATAACCGATTTCATACCAATACCATCTCTATGCAATTTAAGTTCATGGCTTGCAGCCAACAAATACACCAATTCTGACCACTCACTTCCCACCATCTCTAATAAGTCAGTGAACTCTCTGAAGAGATAAAAACAGTAGAAAGATCACTGAAAACATAAAATCAGAGATAGAGAAATTCTGGAAAATGTGGAAGTTATTTTGTTGGTGTTGCTGCTGTTGTCTGGACATCCAAGTAACCACTAACCATTATTAACAGCAGCTCAAATTAAGTGGCAACTCTCGAGAAGGTAATTGGACTGGGTTGTTTGTGGACACTGGTTGTGCAAGCAGTTCTTGATTTGTAGAGAGGACTAACTGGTGGTAATGGAAGGTAGTATGGTGGATTGGTTGTCTGGGTTCCACTGCTTGGAATAGGAAATTAGTGTTTTGATGCATAGTGGTGTACTTCTTAAGTAGGGACAATTTTGGATAAGAGAGCCTTTTTTCTTTTAAAGTGATCATTTTATTGAGAAACCCAAAGTTGGAAGAGTCCATTCTTTACAAAACAGAGCTTTTTAGCCCTTCTGATGTTATAGATGCAAGAATCAATGGCAATTTTCTGTTTTAGAGAGAAATGCTCAATGTCCTTTCAAATGCCTTAATGTAGACCATGCTAGATATTGTAGACCACGCAATTTTAGGTGCTTGGTAATTTGCATTTTTGAAATTTGTGGTGCTGTTTGAATTCTTTGATCAGGGTAACCACCTTTTTGGTTCCTTTTCATTTTGAAACTTGATTGCTTCTTTGCTTGTTGGCGTGACTTAATTTGATGATTATCCAAATATTATCTGTTGGTTAAGGGTCAGCCCATGCACCGTGCAAATTCTATGCATCCGGTATGAAAGAAAGACTTTGCTGAGATATAATGCCATCCTTATGTTTTGCTTATCAAGAAACATTCAGATTATGGGATTCTTTATATGAAACATTAATTTAAATGATGTCAACCTTTGGCTTGTGTTTCATTAGTTCCAGGATATCTGTGAAAATAGTTGAAAGTCTATCTTACTGCCATTTTGATTTCAGTTTGTTGGAGAAAAAGTTGCATATGCTCTTTCTAAAGGTCTGAAGGTCAAAGTAGCTTAACATTTGAACTTAATTAATTGTCCAGAATGGGAAGTCAAAGTTGGCGATATTAGGAATTCTAAGTCGTTTTGCTTTCTCCGAAAAAATTAACTATGTTACGTTCAATTGCTCTTTTTACATTTAAAAATAAATGAATTAAAAAAAATTGATTTTTCATTAATGTACAGATTTGAGGAACAGGAGGCACCTGGTTCAAGATCATTTTTCACTGAGATAATAGCTTCAATTTCAGATATCAAGTTTGCAAAGGATGGAAGACACCTACTTAGTCGTGATTACATGACCCTTAAGGTGTTCATCTTCTATAGTTTATTTCTTCACTTTGATCTATATTTTGTTTTTTAATGCTATAATCTTTGTTAATGTTTGTGTTTTGTCATTTGGACATGCTTGGTTTTGCTTTTTGCTGGGTTTATGCGAAAAATAACAGTGATGGAAACTAGTTGTTTGCAGTTAAGCATTCATTAAGTTTCATTTATAATTTCAAATGTATGGGGATCTCAAGCATGTCTAAATATAAAGAGTCTAGCACAATTACTTGTTATGGAATATCACTAATTGGCCATATTCCACAGCTTCTCGAGGCAGAAAGAAGATTTGTAGTTCAGTTTCTTTGAAGCACACACCTATTCTTTGTATTCATTTTTCTATATTGTTTCAATTTTGGTCTGTCACTTACCAGTCTGTCTTGGTTTCAGTTATGGGATGTTAATATGGATTCTGGTCCAGTGGCAACCTTCCAGGTTCATGAGCATCTGAGACCCAAGGTGAATAGCTTTGTTTCTTGGAAAGTACTGAGTTTTTGCTGCATATATGGTGTGATTTAGCTGACTTGTTTGTAATTTGATAATGTCCAGCTTTGTGATTTGTATGAAAATGATTCCATTTTTGACAAATTCGAATGTTGCCTGAGTGGCAATGGTCAGCGAGTAGCAACTGGTTCTTACAGGTATGCTCGAGTCTCTTTTGTCTGCTCCTTTATATTTTTCCTCATTTTTATCCATCTCACAAAAGGCTGGACGTGATTCAGCAATTTATTTCGCGTGTTTGGATGTGCTGCGGGGAGTACTGAAGCAACTACTCTCGAAGCAAGCAAAAATCCAATGAGGTATCCTTTTAAAGATTAATTTGGCATATTGGTCTCTTGTTGATATATGTTGTATTTTATTTATTACAATTTACAACATAATCCCTTTTATTGCCCTTTCAGAAGACAAGTCCAGACCCCTTCAAGGACTTCGAGAGGCCTAAGCAGCACTATAACTCGCGCTGTCAGGCGAGGTATTCTTCTTGTCCCCTTCACCCCTTCTCTTTACCAACCACTTGCCTTCTTTCATTCAGTCCAACATTCAAAACAATTCCAGTTTTAGGTTTTGTGTTTTCTCTTCTCCACTCAATGAATGTTGGATTCTCTACTGCAGGTGCAGAAAGTCCGGGAGTTGATGCAAATGGAAATTCATTTGATTTCACTACGAAACTGCTCCACCTGGCATGGCACCCTACTGAAAACTCTATTGCTTGTGCTGCTGCAAATAGCTTGTATATGTATTGGAACGGTTTGATTTCAGTTTGGCTTACGAGCCTGTCTGGGCTATTGGAACGGGGAAGGTTGCTACTCCTGCTCAGGCTTAGGAAGTAAAAGATATTACTCAAATAAATCACTGAAAAGCACTACATAGATTTATGTAGTGCTTTCTTTTTTGACATAACCGAGGTGGTCATGTTGGGGTGGTCCCTGTTCATAGTCATCATGTTTGACGTTACGGATTCGTTGATTCGGGGTATTAGTTATCAAGTTTGTTTTGCTATATTTTGGTAGATTAAATGTACAACAATGTAAAACTTTCAGGACACGTGTTTTTCTAGGTTTGGTTCAAACTTTGTATGTTTAAAGAAACTTGTAGGCTATATTTTGTATGACAAATTTCATTAATATTGTATAAATTCCAGTTAAGAGTTCATGTGGTGTATGGATTGAGTTTTATTATATCTATAATGTAATTTTGTATTTAAATGATTGAGAAAGTACAAGAATATATATAAAATATATTTCGAAATAATAGATAAAAAACCCAAGGTAACGACAACGTGCACAAGAACGTTGTTGAAAATGAATACATAGGCAAAGGCAACGTGCAAATGTACGTTGCTAAAACTAAATGGCAACGGACATTGAACGTTGTTAAAGATAAATGGCAACAGACACATGAACGTTGCTAAAAAATAAATGACAACGCACAGTGACCGTTGCTAAAAACTAAATGGCAACGGACATTGAACGTTGCTAAAAACTATAAATGACAACGCACAGTGAACGTTGCTAAAAACTAAATGGCAACGTGCAATGCCCGTTGCCGTAAATGAATACTTTTCGGCAACATCGAAGGACGCAACGTGCGCATGCACGTTGCGAAAGGTCTTTCGCAACGTTTTTCGCCCGTTGCAATAGACTGTTTTTCTTGTAGTGATTGATGATTTTCCTCTTGACTCTTCCCCAAAACACACTCATTTCCCTTCTCTCATAGGTTAAATGTTGGTGTCTTGGATGGAGGCTCAAAGATGTAAGGGGATGTGTGTAAATAATAAAAAGAGAATTGGAAGATGAATAAGCGATTTGATAGGTTTTGTGTTATTTTGATTATTGTTTATTTTTCTTTTAGAGATTTTTTTATGTATAAATTACCTATTTATGTTGAACCCTTCTTTTATAGATATCGAAGATAAAAATTAAATCTCAAGTTTCCAAGAATTGTTTGAAATAAATTTAGATTGCTCGAGTAGTGCATGTCCAGAATTTCTAGTGAGAAAGTCCAGTTTCAAACGGATGCTCATAGTTGTGAATATATGTGCAAATCCCAAATCAATAATTGAAGTTCATGCATAAATACCATGCAAGCTTCTAGTTTCCGGTGAGCTCAAGGTCTGAGACCCCAATTTCATTCTTTCTTGATGTTTAATCATTGGAGATCAAACTAAACTTCTTTTTTTCTTGTATAACCACGTGGATTACACTTCTTTGTTTCCGGAATGGCCATAAAATATTCTTTAGCATGGAAATTTCACATAAAATGAACAATTAAAAGAGCCTTTTAACAAACATGCACATGATTTTTCCTACCTCTTGTCTTTAATGAATTTGGATGAAAACATTGAGATTTTAACTTGAATCTTCAATCACTTACTTTATCTTTTCTTCTTTTTTTTTTCTTGTTCTTTCTTGAGAGGATTTGTATATGTGTGTGTGTGTGTGTGTGTGTTGTGGGGGGGGGGGGGGGAGGGTGAGGAAGAGTGGGAAATGAATGAGGAGGAGGGGTGGGTGTACAGTGGGTGGCCGAAATTTAGGATTTTTGGGAAATGATTTTCATTTGTTTTCCTTCTTTTTGTGTTGTCACCTATGGAAAGGAAAAGTTTACCCTGTGCAAGACTTGATAAGTTATTGAATGGTGACAATTACAAGAAAATTCTATTTTAAAAATATTCCATAATTTAAGCTTTTCAAATTAATTAAAAAAATAATAAATTGTGAGACATTTTCTGTAGTTGGATCGAGCTATTATTATCGTTACTAGGCCGTGGTTGGACTTTGACTTGACTTTTTCTCTGAATGGGCTTTAGGTGGGCTTTTCTCATAATGAGCTTTAATTGCACTTGGATTGGACTTCCTAGAGACGTGTAAAAAATACTAATGGGCCTAGAATTAATGGCACAATTAAATTAGAACAAATAAAAAATCGAGGTGTTACATCCTACCCCTTGAAATATTTTTGTCCACGAATTTTACTTCTTAGGAGAAGAGCGAGGGGTACTTGACTTTAATTTCTTCTTCTTTTTCCCAAGACCCAAGTTACCTCGTCTATTACACAATTTCGCTACTGAACTTTTACCAAAGGTACTTCTCGATTTCTCAAAACATCAACCTTTCTGGCTACAATATTGATCAGAATTTCTTCATGAAATAAGTCTTTATGTACTTCCTTATCATAGACACATAAATGATGTTATGCACTGCTGAGATCTGTGGAGCTTACGCTAGGCAATATGCCACATGCTCAATTCTTTCCTATATTTCAAATGGTCTGATAAACTTAGGGCTTAGCTTTCCCTAAGTACCGAAATGAAGGACACCTTTAATTGGTTCTACTTTTAGGAAGACTTTGTCGCCAACTTTGAATTCCAAATCTTTTCTTCCTTTGTTGGCATAACTCTTATGTCAATCCTGTGTAGATTTTAATCTGGCTCTTATTTTATCGATAGCCTAAACTGTCTGTTCAATAATTTTTGGCCCCAACACTCGCATTTTTCCAACTTCATCCCAATGAACCGGAGCTCTACACTTCATGCCATAGAGGGCTTTACAAGGGGCCATTTAAGTAGTTATAAACTCTAATAATAACTTTGAAAATTATAAGTAATAAAAATTAAGAAATCCCTTATAATTGATATAAGTAAAGCAGGTGTAAAGCATAGAGAAATTGAAAAATGCTAGTATGACTGTAGTTCTCGAACAAACTATCATCTGATTAGACCATAAGCTAAAATTTGAAGTCTGAAAGTGCATAATCTAAAATGTGTAATCTATATACTAATTATTCTGAAATATACTACACCTAAAAGGTACCTAATGAATAACCTTACACCTGTATAGAGTACTCTCGACGTACAAGCAAAGCTATTCTAATCTGATAATGTGCTTCTGATAATTTGGTCATACACACGCAGAGTTGACCCCAAAGGGCTAAGTACCCCGGCACACAGCCCAAAGCCTCTGTGTGTATAAGAGTCGGTACCAATACCTCTAATAATTTGGTCATACACTGGTAAAACACATTCACACTAGTGCAGAACTGGTAAAATTACTTAGGAACTTCTTGGTGGTTTTAAAATTAACTTTAAAATTATTGAAATATTTAATAATGATATAATATATTAATTAAGTCATACTTTTCTGCAATATTTTAAACTAATCCCAAAATTACCCATCTATATTTGCCATACCCATTGCCCTCGGCACTATTCCCACTATTTCTTCAAGCATCACCACCACCATTACCTTCTATGCCCCACCTCCAACTGCCAATTCACTGCTAGGGGCCACAAATTGGCAGTGATGTGCCTCACCACAGCGGGGAGGAATCAGATGGACTAGATGAAGAGAGGAACCTACTTGTGTAAATTACCTCTTTCTCCATTCGAGATTCTTTTTTCTATGCATCTTTGTGGTGATATTAATATCTGGGATTTTATTTTTGTCTCTGTTTTTGATTTGGCTGAAAGCTTCAGTGTCAGTACATCATTTATTGTCTATTATTTCATTTTATAAAAGTGAATAAATATATATTATCTGGTGAACTCTGGTTCTTGTTTGAAAAAATATTGTGTTTTTTAAAATTTTGCCACCGGAAGGGGCAAAAAAAGAAAGGAAACTTTATTCTTTAGTTTTTAAAATGTGAATGTTTTGGTAACATTCTTCTTTAATTCAATGCTACACTTATGCTTATTAAGGTCATTAAATGACAATGCACGTGGCGATTAGGATCGCAAAGTGATTTTAGAAAATGGTGTTTTGTGTTATGAATCTGGAGAATTTTAGGGAAAAGTTGACACTATTGTTGGAGGATTTTTGTTGGGTTTGTATACTTGTAGATATTGGAGTTGAGAGATTTGTTTAGTGCTTTTCGTCTTCTTCTTGGTTGTTGAATATCTAACAATATGCATGTGGTGTGTTAACATTTGATGAGGTTTGTGTGAGTTTTGGGGTTTTCACATACCATTTTTACTGTTCTTTGGGGGCGTATGTAGTTCGTGGATCATACATTCATTTGTGTTGGACTAGAAGAGTACTTTATGTATTAAGATGACGTATGATTTGCGTTTAGTTTCTTGGAAATATGGAGAATATATTACAGTCGATTATTTTTACCATGAATGTTAAAGATTTGGAGTTGCAGAATTACCAAATTCAACTGCTTTGATTTGTCATTCACCATCTTTAAATTCGGAGAGATGGGTTGTGTTGCATCAAGAATAGATAAAGAAGAGAGGGTGAGAATTTTGCAAGTAGAGGAAGATGCTGATGAAACAATTGTTATGGTATCAAGACGAATTTTCTAATGCTCAGTTGGCATACCTGAGATCATTGAAAAATAATGGAGTTACCCTTAGGTAGTTTACTAAATCCGAGTCACTGGAACTTGATGACACTTCTTGTGTTTCAGCATTGCTCTTTCTCCTTTGCCACCTTCTCCTCCACCTCAACCTCCACCTTTTTGTAAGGAATTGTGGTATGCATGCACAACAGAAATTAAATGTTCAATTCATTTGAGTCGGATCAATCTTGTACTTAGAGAGAATTCATGATAGAAGTTTACCTTTGATGAATATCGTGAAATCTGATTTCTGACTAGCTGGAGTACGATTTTCAATATCACAGCTGTCCAATTGTCCAGCCTCCAATGGTAATCCACACAGCAAGAACAGATCTGGACTTCCACGATCAAGAACAAATGAAAGCGGAATCTTTTGGGAGTAATTGTATTTGGTTGTCTTTTGCTTGTGCTAGCAAGTAATAAAGATCAACTCTTAACCATAACCAGCTGTGCCTTTGTATTTACAGGCGAGGCTAACCATAGCCCTAGTTCTAGTCCAACTAGAACCCATCAACTAACGGGCTCAATTAATTAATCTAATTAATTAATTTAGTTCAATAATTAATTAAGTCTGACCCAACTAATTGAACATTAATTCTTACAATCTCCCACTTGGACAACGTCCAACTCCAAATTTTCAATTCTCGCTTTATGTGTGTGACCCATTAGGTTCCCATTCACGATGGCAAATGCAGTGATATTCTCATTGATTCACCTAGATCGATCGATTCACGTCGTCGTCCAAGATTGACATCTAGCAATGTGTCAAGGCAATCCATGTGAAGGAAAATGTCATGTGGTATGACAGAACCAATATATGTTCGGTAACCGTGGAAATATAATCCTTTCATCAATATAATACAATTAGTTAAGAGATGTGGATCATCGTCAATCTCATTTCAACCAATTATGTTATTCACCTCAACTCTTCATTGATCTAATCTAGTTATGATTGAAACATTTTCAACTCATAACTCCACACCGGCCAAAGAAATTTATATCAACTTAAGTGGGCAAAAGTCAGGTTATAATCTCCTATTTTCCAAGAGTGACGAATCCTCATATTAGACATTCACAACCTTCATATGATTCTCACTATACCCGTACGACGTCTTCCTGGTGACTCAAATCTTTGAATCCCATCAAACGATCTCCAAAGTATAGTGGTCCTCACATAAGATTATACGATGTCCTCAAGTCAAAGGACCAAATCCACAACCGCGCATTAGAGATTTACTACTGACGCTTGGATAGTTATCCATGTGGAATCTCTAGGCGGATCATCGAATGTCATGTTCTCATAACAATGCATTCATGTATTCATTCAGATGTCCCTCTACATCTTAGCTCATGAGATCAACTATTTTATTTAAAAGAAATGCAACACATACTAGTCTATCCGCAATAATGATATCCGTATCTCATTAATACTATGACTAAGGATATTTCAAGATTAAGTTATTTATAACTAGTATCTCACAATCACAACACCTTGTGATTAACAAGTTACTCTGAACTTTTCTTCAGACTCCATTATTTTAAATAATAAAATTTAAAAAATAACAGACCTGCCATTTAAAATGTAGACTAGCATTAAATTAATCAATTTGTTCACATAATTCAATGTCTAACAAAGAGTATATCACAAAATGTCACATACAAACTGGATCCAATCACTCAGGTATCAATACCATCAGATTTAGCATGACCATCATGCTTGTGCTAGGACAACAACTTTGTCAAAGGATCTGCTACATTATCGTATGTTAGGACCCGTTCTATCTTTATATAATTTCTTAAGATTATCTCCCTGATGAGATGATACTGCCTCAATATATATCTGGATCATTGATGAGACCTGGGTTCCTTCGCTTGTGCGATGACTCTATTGTTATCACAATACAAGTTATTGGATCAACAATGCTAGGAACTATTCCAAGTTCAGTAATGAACTTCTTGATCCAGACCGTTTTCTTTGCTACTTCTGAAGCAGCTATATATTCGGTTTCTGTAGTTGAATTAGCAGTTGTTTCTTGTTTGGAACTTTTCCAATTGATTATACCACCAATTTGAATAAATACATATCCAGAACATGTCTTTAGTCCATACACCAAGAACATGTCTTTATCAGAATGAAAGCTGTCATCGGCATAACCTTGAACTCCAAGTTCATTTCTCCCATACACCAAGAACATGTCTTTAGTCCTTCTTAAGAATTTAAGGATGTTCTTGACTGTGATCTAATTTTTCTCGCCAGGGTTCATTTGGAACTTTCCTGTGACACTCAAAACATATGAAACATCCGGTCGAGTACATAGCATGGCATACATGATAGATCCTATTGCTGATGCATAAAGAATTCTATCCATGCAATCTCTTTCAATTTGTGTCTTTGGACACATCTCTTTTGAGATATATATCCCATGCTCGATGGAACAGAGTCCTCTCTTAGACTCTTCCATGCTAAATGTTCTCAAGATTTTATCTATTCACGTAGATTGAGATAGGCCAAGTATTCTTTTAGATCTATCTCTATAGATTTTTATTCTGAGAATGTACGCTGCCTCTCTCAAATATTTTATGAAGAAATTTTGGATAACCATAATTTTACTGATTTTTGGCGTCGAGACATCATTTCCTAATAATAGTATATCATTCACATACAAAATTAGAAACACGACTTTACTCTCACTAACCTTTTATACACATCTAGTTCATCTTCATTCTTAATAAAATCAAACATTTTGATTGTCTTATCAAAATGAAGATTCCAGCTCCGAAAGGCTTGCTTTAATCCATGTATAGATTCCTATAGTTTGCATACCGTGTTTGGCTCTGTAGATTCAAAACCCTCAGATTGTGTCATGTACACATCTTCGCTAAGATTTCCGTTAAGGAATGCGATCTTGGCATCCATTTGCTAGATATCATAGTTATGGTATGCTACTAACGCAAGCAGAATCCGAATTAACTTAGACATGGCTATTGGTGAGAAGGTTTCGTCAAAATCAATTCATTGTCTTTACTTGTAACCCTTCGCAACCAATCTTGCCTTGTAAGTATGAACATTACCATCCATGTCGACCTTTTTCTTGTAAACCAATTTACAGTCTATAGGTTTTACCTCTTCAAGCGGGTCAACCAAGGTCGAAACCTTGTTTTCATACATGGAGTTCATCTCGGATTCTACGGCTTTCTGCCATATCTTTGAGTCAACACTTAACTTCAATTCTAAATAAGTAGTAGGTTCATCTTCCTCGATTAGTAATACATTACTAGTAATCAGGAGATCATATCTCAGAGAAAAATGAATGACTCTGCTAAACTTACGTAGAGCTCATGTGTCATTGGGAACTGTTGGTTCCCACTTTTCCAATATGTGCTTCATCATATGCAAGTTCAGTCATTGGAACATCTAATTGGTCAATTTTATTTGTGGTTTCTTGAACTTCTTCAAGTTCTACTTTGCTCCCACTGTCTTCTCTAAGAATATAACAAGTCTCGATATGATGACCTTCGTCTCGATGAGATTGTAGAAATAATATCCTGCAATTTACTTTGGATACTTCATAAATAAACATTTATCAGATTTAGCTACTAGCTTATCCGACTCAACGCGCTTCACATAAGCGTCGCATCCCCAAAACTTCAGTATGAAAGATCGGGTCTTTTTCCCCTTTCCATAAATCGTATGGAGTTTTGTTGACCGATTTAGATAGGACACAGTTTAGTGTATAACATGCAGTGTTAAGTGCATATTTCCAAAACAATTTTGGAAGAACTGCACGACTTACCATTGATCGCACCATATCAAATAAGGTGCGGTTTTTCCTTTCAAACACACCAATTTGTCATGGTGTATACAGTGAAGTCCACTGCAAGAGAATCTCATTCTCTTTTAGATAGTCTAAAAACTCACTGTTCAAATATTCTCTACTTCGATCAGATCTAAATGTTAGAATATTTTTATCAGTTTGCATTTCTACTTCTTACTTGAATTCTTTGAAATTTTTAAAGACTTCACTCTTGAATTCTATCAAGTAGATGAAACCATATCTAGAATGGTCATCTGTAAATGTGATGAAGTAAGAAAAGCCACCTCTAGCATCTTTAGATATTTGTCCACGTACATCAGTATGTACAAGACCCAAAATATCTGCAACTCCGATTCCCTTTCTAGAAAATGGTGTATTGGTCGTTTTGCCCAATGGAATGATTTACACTTATCAAATGATTCATAATCATATCCATCTTTATGTAACTTAATAATACATTTTCATTTATATGACCGAGTCTGCAATGCCAAAGATTTGAGTTATTAGTTTTATCTCTTTTATGCCTTCCAATTCCTCTTCTAATGCCCTTTTATTTTCACAATGAAAAAACGGATAATCAGACATTGGATTTGTTTTTGCTTAACTATTTTCCAACAGATTTGGCCTTCTTGGATCTTTTCTAGAAGGTCCCTTTAGATTTTCTCTTAGTACTCTTAGAAGTATCAATGGCCAAAGTTTACCCATTCCCTTGGGCTTAACATTTTTCAGCATCTTTAGCAGCTCGAATAGGGTATACTAAATCTTATTCACGTTGAAGTTCATAATGAACAGGGAAAAGTTATTAGGTGGGGACTGCATAACTAAGTCAACACTTAGCTCGTGGTCCATGGTAAAACTTAATTGATTTAATTTTTCAATATAATCAATCATCTTCAATACATTAGCACTGATTGAAGATCTTTTTACCATCATACCTCTTCATAACCTTTTGGATGTCTTATACTATTTAGTCCGTGACTGTACATCATTCAACTCCTTGAAATGATATATTTTGGTATAGACATCCATACCCTCGTGCTACTTTTCTAACTCAAGTGACATACTGCAAGCATCACATGTTGTAGTGTTACTATTATCAATGTGTTTTTGTAAGCATGCATGTTTTCCGGCGTAGCCTCCTTTGTAGGAGCTTCCGACATTGGCTGCTTATTGACATATCCAATTTTTCTTTTTCATGCTTGAGAACAATTCTCTAATTGCGGTGTCATGAAACTTGTCGTTTAAATTCCTTTATCTTGAGACTTGGTTTTTGACACTTTACTTCAATATAGTTTTGAATAATTAATTTTGATTTGTTTGCATCTACAATTATATACGTAGTAATTGTATGATTGTTGTGATGTGTTTTACCATCGAAAGGTCGAAAGCATGCTAGACGCTATTTTAATTATCTTAAAGTCCGATGGGGGATAGAAATATACCGCTATGCTTTAGGTGATCTTTAATTATCCATAGAAATTTAATGCTTTCATTTGTATTCGCATTCGTCATAGAAATATAGTCGAGTCATGCATATGAATAGGTTTAACTTTATTCGAGAGAAACTGTTGAACAATCTAGGGATATTGATCTTCATAACTGAATTAATTTGTCAAGACCAAGAATCAAGATAGAAAAAATAACAACTACAAGTGGATTCGGAATTCTAGTACTTTTCCTTTTTAAAAGTTAAATTAATCTTTAGTCAATCTTAATCCTTCATTAATTTGAGAAATAGTTGTTTAACTGTTTTTATTTTACTCTTTCAATTAGTTATAAAACACAAAATCTTTCAAAGTTCTTTAGATTCGGTTAAGGTTAGCGTGATTAAATTGAATTATCTAAATCCTCGTGGGATCGATACTTGGATTCAAAATCCATTTTACTACTTGAGCGATCCGTGCACTTGCGGAATTATTAAAGACATAAAATCGCTAACAATACTGTTTTTTATTTTCATAACACTTGTTGTTACATTTGTTATGTTTGTTAATAACAAATGTAACACATTTATTATAACTAAAATAACAAATGTAACAACAAGTATTACAAAAATAAAAAAACAGTATTTTTAGAATAAAAAAAACATGATAATATTTTAAGAAATAGTTTATTTATTGTGGTTATTTTTGAAAAAACCCCATGATAAAATGAAATTAGAACAGAGAAAAAAAATCGGGGTGTTACAATTTAAATCTCCTGTCGTTATTGGGTTTCCATTAGGGGTTCCATCCGATCAAAAAGTTTCTTCATAGTGAAACTTTTTATTGCTTAGTGTATTTATTAAGGATTTTTCTATAATATCTTTATGTTCTGTTAGATTATAAATTTGATCAACCATCTCAAGAAGAAACTTCTGATCTCTAGATATGACGTTAATTTATAATCCATTCAGTTTCATAATTGCCTCAATTGAGGCTTTTTTACAAGAACAATCTCGTTGACTTTCTTGATCTCTTTTACAAGAGCTAAATGGATAATACTATCTTATTAAGTTTCTTTATTATTGCAATACAAACTCGGTCTTTAAGATCATCAGAGATATCTAGGGCCTCAATTTGAGATATTGAAGTTTAAGATCGTCATCAATTTGTAATTCTTGGATTTTCCAAATCGACATTTCCTAATTTATGACACTTCCAACACTTAATCTTTCAGAGGTCTCGATTCTTTGGGAATGATTTTCTTTTTGGAAACCTTCTTTCAAAAGGGGTAGCTTTCTTTGGAAGTTGGTTTGTTATTACTTCTCTTCTTCTTGTATCTTTCACTTTTAATTTTTCTTCAGGAACTTCTCTATGTTTTTGGACTTGGCATGCAAACTGTTCACAAAATTGGCCACGTTCTTGTCTAGTAATTACTCCTTGCCTTTTTAATTGTTGTTTTAAATTTAAGTCGTTGCATAATGAAAGCCCTTCTGCCGTACATTCTGCAAATAACTCTCCATAAATGTAGTTATTAAATATAATTGAATTCGTCCCATCTTTGGAGAGAATTTTATTTCTGACCCTCTCACTAAATAATTTAGGTAGTCCAGCAAGAAAAGTTTCTTTCCAAAAATTACCTGTGGCATTTTCTCTTTGGTAAACTAAAGTAATGAAGGTGTCTTTTTACCATCTAAAGTGGGTTAGAGACCTACATTTTAGGTTCATAAGTTGCCCTGTACTTACTTCATTCCCTAGAGGTATAATATCTCCTACAAAATATTTTGAAATGGTTAGATGTAGAGTCATAATAGCATCAGGTTTAGTGGTAGTGTACTGGACATTATTTTCAACTTTACTTCAGTCTTTGTTGCACAAAATATTTCATTTTGTTGGTTAGGTGTTAGGGCATTTTTTCATCATCCTTTAAGTTAGCTTGTAACCCTTGGTGCCAACGGATTTTTTGTCGTTATTACTGCTATATGTGTTCGCACAAAGAGTAATTCTTTGCAATGTATCGTTTATTTGATACTCTGTTTGACCATTTACATTCCTATATGGTCCCATTTGAATAAGATACTTGGATATATTGATCATTTTCTTCATACCCTATGTTAACAGGGGTTATTGGACAATAATTTCTAAGCTTGGTATATAAAGAATTCTGGCTGTTCGAATTTGTAGTGATTTATAATCGTAAGGAAAATTATTTTTCAGTTTTTTCTACAACGATTGGATTTTATCATAATGTTCTGAATCAAAGGATTCTGAACTATCTCTAGTTATAGCATTAACTTCTTTTATTTGTTTACCTTTCCCTTTCTGGTCAAGTGATTTCAATCGAGCACTTAAGGCTTCAATTAAATCATCCTCCGGGGTTTTTAATTTTATCTCTAAATGTTCTATAGTAGGTTTGAACACTGGTTGCTCAATTTTTAAATCTTTTGGTGAAGTAGGACTTTCTATTTTATCTGCCTTCAATTTTGTGTAATTGCTTAGCCAGTGATTGAAGACATATATTTGTATATGTTTTAGGTTGTCAACTTTAAAATGTTTAGCAAACCCAATCATTTCTAAGGTTGTTTAGCCTTTCTTGATACTCATAGGAGCAGGGCCGGTCCTGTAATTTTCAGAGCCTGAGGCGAACTTCGTAAATTGGGCCCCCTTATGAGTCGCAAATTATATTATACATATAGCGCATGTTCGGTAGCCATTATTTCTCCAAAAAACCCATTTTTTTGCCTACAATTTTTGACTTTTCAACCTTTTTACACTACAAAAAAGTTCGATAAGATTGAAGTACTCTTATCTTATTTTGTTGCGATTGAAGTACTTATCAATATTTCCTGCTTGACTTTGAACTAATGCCAATTCCTTTCTTTTTCTTTTTCTTTTTTGAGCTCCAGACTCATGCATCGTATAAGACTATCGTTCAATGATTAACCTAACAAAATAGAGAAATAGCAAATTATATTAGAATTATGAAGGTTCCCAGATATTTCAAAGTCTATAGAAATAACAAATTTAGAAAGGAAATCATTAAAAAATGGCCACCCAAAACAAGAGATAACAAGAAAAAGAATGACATTGCACTGTCATTGTCGATTTATCATTTATCCATACAGTGATATCACAGAAATTGGCGCAGGACATCACAACAGTAACCATGCGATCGCATGGTAATCCAAATCTGCGATCGTAAGTTTGACATTTCTAAGGCAGAATGTAATTTCTACGAACCATGCGATCGCATGGTAATCCAAATCTGCGATCGCAAGTCTGACTTTTCTGAGGCAGAATGTAATGGCTATAAACCATGCGATCCAAGGTATTCTCCTGGAGGACCTGGAGAAGTTTGGCAAATTTCCACTTATTTTTCTGACTTCTGATTCTGATTTCTAAGTTAACCAAAAATCCAAAATGTCCAATAATCGTTTCATTCGCCCAAATCCTGGGCGTTCACTAGGCCTGGACGACATCTATCCTAGGCATATATGCTTGGGTGACATATTGGGCATGTAGTTTCAACTAGGTACTTTCTTTGGGCTCGCCCAAATCTAGGGCATTTAATAAACTTGAGCAACGTCTTGGGCCCATAGATAAATTCACCTGAGCCTCTTTTTAGGCTCCTTAAATAAACTTTTATTTATGCACGCCAACACTGCCCCAGGTCCTCTATTCAAATACTCACCATAATAGAATGTTTCCAAAGCAAAAGTCCCTTCCATTTCCAACCATCCAGCCGGGTCAATAAGATTTCCAATATTTGATTCCATAACAACAATTCTAGAATACTGTTTCCACGGGCGACCCAAATATGATTTTACCAAACCCTTTACGGGTTCAAGATCCGAACCTACTCTAATATCACAGTTCTGGATTGAAGTCCCAGTGTTTTGGTTTGGATCAGTCCTTCCTTGGGCTGTGATCACGTTCTGATGTCCATTCATGGGCTTTCTCAGCACCAGTCTGCAGTTTTGAAGTATTACTGCTGCATCGCCAAATATGAAATCTACGGTGCCGGTTATATAGCAATCTCTATAAAATTGACAGAGGCAGTGAACGTAGAGCGTGTCTTGGTATCCCTCTTTGCGGCAGCGGTTAATGACGGACTTATGGGCTCTCACGCGGAGCGCCACTGCTTGTCTTTTCACCGGGCCGACCGTGTTTTGGAACCATATGTCTTGGGCAATGAATCCATCCCCAAGAACAGCTGCACACACAAATTGGATAACATGTCTAAAAAATTTTCATACACAAGACTTGAACATTGATCTTTTGTGCGCAAATGTAGTGTAAAGGGTAATAATTTTACCAACAGTTGCAGATTGTAAGATTGTTTGGCTGTCTACAAAATTCAGGCTGCCTGTTATGATTGTTGAACTCATGCCATCCCCAACAAGCATTATGTTTTTCATTTTGGGCTGAATGGCTGATCAATATTTTTTTTCATTTTGGGCCCCCTCTACATTTGGGCCTGAGGCGTGTGCCTCTTCTGCCTCAAGGTAGGACCGGCCATGCATAGGATTTTTTGGGTGTATAATTATATCTCCCTCTTCCCATGTTTTAGATGTATTTTCTATGTTTCCAACTAGGGGTCTTACTAAATTGGGATATTTGCACTTTTCGTCCCCAACTTTTGCAACATATTACTAGTCTATCCTTAACTCTTTTTTTAGCACCAGACATCCTCAACCATTCACTTAATTTCGAATCACCTCCCTATTGACATATAATGATGAAATTTTCCTCTTCTTTTAATAAACAAAAATAGAAGAAAGCAATAAAACAACAAAAAATAATGAAAGAATGCAAAGGAAGTCCCATAACTTTTCAAAAAGTACAAAGTATCACCATGCCTCCAGCCACCCCTCACCTCATCCTAAAACATCCACCACCTCCTCCACGCCACCACTATCACACATTGCTGCCACATCCACCACTGTCAAATGGTAGAAACAAAGAGGCCATTAGAGGAAGCCCCAAAATCTACCATTAATGTTAGATTTATCGAAGGAATTTCATCCCCTTAAATCTACCATTAAATGGCAAATTAAGGAAGGTAGAAGCCCCCCCTCTCCGTTTCATTTCCAATTTGCATAACTGTGAGCTCCTATCAACAATAATTATGCACTTCAATACTTGAATTAGGTATAAGGAGATTCTCCTCAAATAACACGAATCTTTTAGTTCCAAAAATCTAAAACCCAGATCCAAAATTGAAAAACCTTAAAAACCCTGTTTAGATATTGCTTTCACTCAATTGATGAACTCGAACCAACAATCACTAGAAATATTCGATCTTGAATTTCCAACACCAACATTCACCTCCAAAAGGCTCCCATAATCTTTTCCTCACACAACTCAATAGCTTGTGCCAACAAATCAAGCATATTTTCGCCTCATTGAAGCTCGACTACACCAATGGCCTTCAACACAAATATTCAAAGAGAAAACATAGATGCATAGCTTTGCATATCAAGTAGATTTGGTGGCTCTTATTATCTTCTTGTGTTGTTACCATATTTACTACTCTATATCTATATATGTATATATACACACGAAGTATAATTTTCTCTTACCACTGTGCATATCAATCAATTCAACCTTTTCTTTATAATTTCAAGAAACTTTTATTGTAAGACTGTGTTTGTTTCCCTTGTTTTTCCATGGAAAATGAAAAATTTCCATCCATTTTCCAGCTTTGGGTATGTTTGATTGACAAAATTTTCCAGGTAAAATTTTTCCCATTTTTCCGGCACGTGATGGTTTTTCCTTGCAAAGCTTGAAAACATTTTCTTACCTATCCAGGAGAATCAAATTTCTAGGGAAAATTGGCGAAGCGGCTGTGTCATTTGAGAAGCCCGCCCATTTCACTTCCCAAATTGGAAATCGCAACCCTTTCATTTTATAGCTCGAAAGTCTCAGCTACCATTGTCTTCCTCCTTCCCTTAGCTCAACTCAGCCCCCATTTTGAAATCGCAGCAGCAGGAGCTCGATTATTGCAGCAGCCATTTTTTTGTTCGTGCCCTAATCTTGGCCAATCTCAGCTGCTCGGCTCAAATCATCACTTCTTCATCATTCCAGTAAGTTGAATTTGGAGACAAATGATTAACATATACATGCTCCACACCACTTTGTATTTCTATTTGTCATTCTTCAAATTGAATATACTGTGTTATTGCATTTCATGAAGAAACCGATCCTGTTCATGTAGCCATTTTCTTTAATCCATTTGAGCTCTTTAATTTGCTCAACAAATAATAAAATTCGAGCAAGAGGGACATCAACTATGTTGTTTTTATTCCAACGACAAAGTATATAAGTAGATTGAGATGTAATTAAAAAATTTCAATCTCATTAACCATGTTTATTAGGCTCGACTCGATATTAGACATACAATAAATATTGATAATCGAACCGGCCACTTTCCAGCTTAACCATATAATATGAAAAAATTATTGATTAATTCCAATAGACTGGTCATATATCCCTTTTCTAGTATGAATTATTCAAATTTGTGAGTCCATGAGCATGTGGTAGCTGAGCTCGAAAACCCTATTACTGATTTGCAGTCCAATTAGGGAGCCAAAATAAGAAAAGTTGATTTTCTTGTGGATGTATTATATTGTTAATAGAGTCAAGTGATTTGCTTGCACAATGTGCACGCAGAATATGGGTTCTATAGTGTGTTTCTGTCTTGGTTATTAGTTGGGGTGGGGCCTTAGCAAAATGAAATTGAAATGGTATTTTGTCATAACATATGGGGTTTGGTTTGAATGACTCTTGTCCGTTTAACTTGTTATGTTTAGTAGACTTTTCCTTAAAATAGAAAGAACCGCTGAGAAAACTGAATTCCTTTCACTTTGTATTTTGTTATTGACGAACCTGATTTTCATTCACTTAAATTTCTCTATTAATTTCCTCAGGCTTACATAAAGTGAAGATGAATATTGTACTTGAGTTTAATGGAAGAAAAACAAATAATGAAATCTATTCCTAACTAGAAATCATATAATGAGTGAGTGGAGATGTGTAGTGTAATAAATGTAAAA
Organism: Forsythia viridissima; assembly: GCA_030279155.1. NCBI lineage: Eukaryota > Viridiplantae > Streptophyta > Magnoliopsida > Lamiales > Oleaceae > Forsythia > Forsythia viridissima. The sequence continues at coordinate 18,383,153 of CM059044.1, read as the reverse complement.
GTGAAAATGTAATATCATGTACTTATACTTGGAAGTTATGCCATGTCAACTTCACACACTCTAGCGTTCTCCAATTGTTGTACTTGAAGACAAAATACCATATGAGGTGAATGCCAAAGCAATAGAACCAATTTCGAACTGAACATGGAAAAAAGCAAGTTCGGAGACCGTATTCTGAAACCTTTTACATTTTGTAAATCAAGTCCCATTTTGTTTAGGCAAATTCTCAATACAAAACTCACCGAGATTATGACCGTCCACACATAATTTGTAATGGATTGCATATTCCACATATATGTTACTTAATTATCTCGTCTAAACTCAATGTGGGCCGGTATTGATCGTATGAGTTAGATACCACAACTACTGAGTTATTGATTTCTCAAACTGTATTCGTGGTTTCTTTCATGTATGTAATTAAATTATGTACCTTGCGTGTTTTTTTGTTATGAGCTCCATACCATTGCTACTGAGGTTGTAAATCACTGCCGAGGTGTAGGGTTTGTGAATAACTTTCTAATATTATATAATGTATACGCTATTTTGTCTATGTTTGCTATACGTATGACTCTACTTCGTGGTAGTAGAGTCCCATGGATACACAAAGGAGGCAACATCGGCGCCAAATACAACGCGTGGGCTTGTTTTGGACCATGGTCATCCAAGCAATTGTGATATATGACGGTATTAGACGTCGTGCCCGACATATTCCTAGGGCTCCTCATAGAAATTGGGTAGTTGAGAGAGAAATGACCTTGACATGAATGTTTGGTACGAGTGACAGAATATGTCGTGACCTTCTTAGGATGAAAATAGGTCCGTTCCAAAGCTTATGTGCTCGTCTACGAACCTTCGGATTGGTTGATAGTAAATCAGTTCGAGTTGAGGAACAAGTTGCTATTTTCCTCAACACCGTCGGGCACGACCAATGTACTCGAGCTGGAAGTTTTACTTTCTATAGATCTGGACAAACAGTGAGCAATTATTTCCATATGGTTTTGCATGCTTGTCTAGGGCTGTATAGAGAAGTTGTGACCAATGCCACTATTAATAACTCACCATACGAGAAGGATAATGTGAAGCAGTGGTACTCATTTTTCCAGGTGAGGTCTTCATAGATACTTCATTTTATAAATTACAAATCACATAATGTACAAACTTTCACATACTTTCCCTTTTTTTATTGTAGGAAGCTGTAGGGGCGATAGACGGTACACACATTGCTGCAAATGTCCCTGTAGAGGATCAAGCTAGATACCGCAATAGGAAGCAAGTCATTTCTCAAAATGTCTTAGTGGCTTGCACATTTGATATGAAATTTACATATGTGCTCGCCGGTTGGGAGGGATCGGCACATGATTGTAGGTTGTTAAGAAGTGCAATACTACGCCAATGACATAAGCTAACAATTCCTGTGGGTTAGTAGTTTCGTAGCTTTTTCATTATGGAATTTAATTTTTAGCACAAGTGCTAAATATAAACATTTCATAGGTAAGTACTACCTTGCTGACGCTGGATTCCCATTGGTTCCGGGTTTTCTTTCACCTTATCGTCGAACTCGTTATTATCGTAGAGATATCGAGGGTCAGCATCCTCAAAATAGTAAGGAGCTATTCAATTTTCGACATTCATCTCTACAAAATGCGGTCGAGAGGACAATAGGTCTACTTAAGAAAAGATTTGCTTATTTGAGGCATCAACCCTTTCATGACATTAGCACACAAGCGTTGATAGTCCTCGCTTGTTGTGCTATTCACAACTTCCTACGGATTGATGATGCAGAGGATGTGTGTGAGGAGGACATCGATAGCAGCGATGATGAGGTTAACCCTACTCATGCTGATGTGCCAGATGAAGTGACAATAAATGCTCATATATCTTTTTTTGCTGACGCATCGTGGTCTAATAATAGGGATGCAATGGCTCAATCAATGTGGGTTCATCATACTTCCAATGCTGACGCTGAAATTGAATTTGATTAAGCCGTTGTATTACTTTTTCTACACTTTCATCTTATGTAATGGTACAAACATTCTAGCTTGTACTTCAATTCAGAATACGTTCCATCTCTGTACTAAGCAACTATTGGCACTTTATTTGATGCTATTATTCCACTGTGTAACTGATCGAACATCATTAACGCGTAACCATTTGGAACAATTAATGAAACTTGTACATATGTCGAATTGTATATTTTTGCACATTGATGCCTTTGCACTTTGGAAACCACATAACTTGTCATTGCAAGTTTGATATCCATTTCTGTTATTGCTTTTTTTTTTAGCTAGATTTGATGGCGCATCAGCGACATAACACTGCAGCCCCATTCCAAGTTCCAAGACCAACAACCGCAACAACCATGGATGACAATGATACAAACAGTACCCAGGTTGATCCTAGTACTAAGATTCGTCAGGTACGTTGGAATGACGACATGGATGGGTTCATGATTATTGCCCTAGTTAATCAAGTGTTGGTAGGTCACAAAAGAAGTGACAATGGCTTCACATCCTTTCAAATATCGAAAACAATTGAAAGTGTGAAACACGAGTGTAGAATAGTAGTGACAGAAAAGAATGTTAGGGCGCGTTTGAAGACTCTAAAGAGAGAATATGATAAAGTAAACCAGCTATTAAGTATTAGCGGCTTTGGGTGGGATGCCGAAACAGGATGAATAACTGCCGATTCACTTGCGTGGGATGATCTTGTGAAGGCATTATTTGTCCTCATTGCATTTTATCTATTACTCCCATTGTCTTCCGAAACTGTAGTGGTCAAAACTATGATCATTTTCTATATTTTGGTAGGAAAAACCTGATTTTTGAAAATGGAGGACCAAACTGTATCGTCGATATGATGATATGGAGTGTATCTTTGGAAACGATACAGCTACTGGAGATCGGGCAGTATCGGGCTTTGACAATTTCTTGCCTATGCAAAGTAGTTCGATTATGTAACACATAAATATATATGGTATTCGTACTGTAGTATACTTGCAGCCGATTATTTTGTATTTTTTCTATTTCAGTTGATGACAGTGTTAACGAGCTTGACACTCCAACTGAGGACACTGATCCAAGCCCAACTCCCTCGCGTAAGAGAGGTTCCGAAGAAGGAACCAGCACAGGTCGGCGTAAATGCACAAAACCCCATGATGATGACAGTCATCAGGCCTTAGCATTAATAGCGGAGTCATCAAAAAAAATTATCGACGCTATACACATGCAAGCAACATTGGATACACTGAATCATGTGAATTGGCAGTTGATTATCGAAAAGCTAGAAGCAATGGACCTAGACTTGGTTGACATCATGAAAGTGATGAAAGCATTTTGATTGGATGGTGATTTGGCGAAAGTGTTTATGAGCTTGACAAATACAACAATCATGCGTGCTTTGGTGTTTGAGCAGCTTGGTCATGATCCGCCTCCATTGCCGTAGATTACACTGTCTGCATGTCGTACATATGTAATCACTTGTATGTTGTAGGTGTCCTCCGACTTGTGGGAGACTTGTCTTTTGTAAATGAGGTTGGGGCTGGTTTTGTAACAGGGATGTATAATTTTTGTCATATACGTCACTGAAGTTGTGTTGTATGTTTGTAACGATGAATGTAGGGAAGATGACTGCTATGTGAACGTTATGATTTGGTACTTTATTTATAATGCAAGTTTTTGGAAAGTTAATCTTATGTATAGGACTTGCATGGAAATAATTTGAAGTTGATTCATTATGTCCATTATCGTGGTTGAAAAGTGAAAACATGTCAACGTTGCGAATATGTCAACTCGACCAGACAGGAAAGCCCCATGGGGGGAATTTCTGTCCGATTCAGCGGACATGTTGAAATGTCCCAAAGGGGCATTCTGTCCGCTTGCGCGGACATAAAAGATCAGCGGATAGTGGAAGCCCCATTTGGGGCTTTCTGTCCGCTCGACCGGACAGAAAAAGCCCCAAAGGGGCATTCTGTCAGCTCGAGCGGACAGTGAAATGCCCCAAAGGGCCTACTGTCCGCTTGAGCGGACAGTGGAAGCCTCATTTGGGGCTTTCTGTCCGCTCAAGCGGACATTGACTCCGCTCGAGCGGAGTGAACCGCTGGGGTTTAAAACCACAGCGGTTGTTCATGATAAATTTCAATTCCCTCATTTCATTTCCCACTCCTCATTTTCCACATTCTTCACTTCTACTCCCACATCAAAAAGAACTTTTAGTTGGACTTCAATACGTAATCAATTGAAGGAATCCTTTCATTCCCATCTGTTGTTCTACGTGACATTTATCCTCCCTTGTTACAAATCAAGGTAACATGGCTAACTTTTATTTAACATTTCTCCAATTCAAACGTTTCATTGGTTTTTTCTTTGATTGAGGAGGTTGGGCAATTAATTGTTCTTGGTTTTAATGGATGCTGTGTTGGTGGTTTGTTGTTTGATTCAAAAAAATTTGGGGTTTAATGCATTATCCAATTTATTTTCCTTCCCTTGTAATAGTATATGCCAACCAAGTGTTTGATAAATTGATTCACCCAGTGTGTTTAACTTTTCATGTGTCCTTACCACAATAACTCAAATGCTTACTTGGTAGACATGATTTTTCATGGCAATGCCACTCTTAACAAAGCACTGCATGATACACACACAGTATCCACCCAAGTCCACATTGATGAACACACACAGCATCCACCCAAGTCCACATTGATGAACCACTTAGCACGCCTAATTTGATGAGTGAATTCATCTAGATTGTAACCATAATTTTATTTCTCTTCTAAAATGTATAGATACAATGCCGAGATCAAAGAAACCAATGCAAGTTGCGGGACCGAGCTCGGGAAAGAGAAAGGCTTCATCAAAGAAGACTTCCAAACAACCGGTCACTTATGATGATTCGAAATTTGAGACGGAGGCAGCTTGGATGGTCTACAAGATCGGCACAAGCCAACGCAATATTATACCGGAGCGAAGGGTGTTAACATCGGATTTTGCAAATGAATTGCTCGGTCAAGTTATTGCGAGGAATTAGTGGGAAACATTTGTAGCCACTCCGCGGGTAGCCTATGTAGAAATCGTGAAAGAATTCTATGCCAATATGCATGATAACATCGACAACCCCGATCATCCTAAGTATCAGCAAGTACACATGCGAGGGCAATATATTCCATTCTCCCCCTTAGCCATTCTCCGCTACTACAAACTTGACAACACGGAGAACGACATTTTTCAAGCCGCCACTAGTACTCTTCATGAAGTAGTCGTGTCCATTTCTGAGGCAATTGATCATTGGCCTGATGGAAACAGCACCTTACACTATAAATGTCTTAGTCCTCAAGTACGCACATTAGACAAAATGGTGAGCTCCAATCTTCTCCCTACGACACATACTTCTACGGTCACTATGGAGCGAGCACGCCTACTTTACTGGCTCCAGACTAAGACCCTTAATATCGGTAACTATATATTCTGCAATGTCTTGCATATTCGAAACAACCGGAGATGTTTGGCATTCCCATCGCTAATTACAGGACTTTGTGAAATGTACGGCATTGAACTCTCCCATGAAATCACCCAAGTGAAGCGTACAATGCAGATAGACAGAATTGGGATACTTAGTTCTGAACTACACATGAATCACAACCTGGAGCGAAGCACACAGGGTCCCATTAGCGGCCAGGGTAATGTACCGCTTGAAACCGAGCCTGCTCAGGATGATCCAATGGCCGAGGACCTCCATGAAATGGTCACTGAACCAACATTGGCATCTATTTCTCATGAGCTTCTTCAATGGCGTACCTCGCAGGCGGAACTCGAAGCACAGATTCAGGAAATTCGGGAAGCCCAAGTCCAAGAGGCCGAATCCCGCCGACGAGAGCACGATGCATTATCCACACAGCTGACACAGCTGCTTAACTATTTCAGTCTCTACCCACCGCCCCCTCCCCAATGATTGGGACTTTTTCATTTTGTTTTTTGGGGTGGGTGGATCTTGGGTATCTAATAAGTACATGTAAATTGGGTAGTGATGTTCGAATTGTAATCAGTTCAATGCTTTATGTTAACAAATAATAAAAACACAAATTTTCAAATCATCCTTTGTGTAAGAAAGTCTACAATTTGTCAACTCAAGATGATTTATGATTGCTCCGTAGCCGGTTTGTGCATTATATGTGCTCTTTGGAAAGAGTCAATAATGTGTATGTTTACCTTTGTGAGACTCTCATCCTCGTGGGAATTTAGATAGGTATATAAAGTAACGCGAAAGAGATTATTTTACATAAGTTTGGATAGTCGATTGTCAATATAAAGTCTAATAGGGATTGGAAAGTGTGAATTTGGAGATTAAAATGAATATAAACGGTAGAGTCGGATTCCTACCATATTTCAAATCTAATTCTGTTTTTGCATGAAATCATGACGCAAATTTAATGTAGTTAGCTAAGTTAGTCCATTGTGTTTAATAAAATTAGTCAGAATTTATTTCATGTTACATGATTATTACAAATCATAGGCCTCGTGGGGATGCTAGTATGTGACTCACTTGTACGTACTTTTTAACGAACTCATGTGCTTTTGGGATTTCAACGTACAATAGAATATCCTCTAAATCTGTAAAAGTGGTGGATTATATAAAATGTATGGTTGAAAAGTGGATAAAAAATGGTAAATTATTATTTCAAAATTGCAAATAGTAAACTATCAATTTTTTCTACCCAATAATTGTCATGGAAAATGATACAATTTCCCTAGAAAATAGTGGCTATCAAACAACAAAATTTGGAAAAAAATAGATTTTCCATGGAAAATAAAGACAATCAAATACCAAAAGAAAGAAAAAGACAACATTTTCTAGGACGAATTTTAATCCAATCAAACACACTACATTTACAATTGCCAGAAAAATATTTTCTTGGCAAATCATTTCCCTAGAAAATGTTTTCTTTCCACCCATTTTCCTTGCTTGCAATCAAACACAACCTAAGTGTTTGGTAGCATAGAGGTGGTGGCTTTGGTGGGATGAGGTAGAGTAGGTGGAGGAAAAAGATAATTTGTACTTTTCAAAAAGTTATGGGACTTTCTTTGCAATTTTTTTTTATATTTTTTTGTTATTTTATTGCTTTCTTTTATTTTTTTTTTCTTCAAAGAGGAAGAAAAATCCATCATTTAATGGTCAAAATTGGAGAGAATGACGAGTTTTGCTATGTAATTGAAAGGTTGGAGATAGATTATGCTAAAAAAGAAGGTTGAGGGTAGATTTTTTACATTTTGCAAAGGTTGGGGATGAAAATTGCAAAATTTTCAATTAAATTAAACCTTTCTACAAAAGGGATAATAATTGATTTCTTCTCTAGTAAAATTGTTCTTGAATAAATTTCTTTTATGAAGAATGACTTTTAGAGAACCATTCTATAAAGACTTTATTTCCTCTTTCATGAACTCCTTTTGAATTTCTTCCCGATTAATAATTTTCCTTTGAGGACTTGAATTGCATTAATCAAAATGTTCATTTCCGAGGGGGTGGGAAAGTCGATGCTTTTCTTCTTCATATACACTATGTGGGGTATATTAGAAAAAAAAATGTATTACTACAAAAAATTCGGGTAAAGAGGATGCAGATGGTTGTCTAGTCCCTAGAAATTCGGGTATGAACGAGTTAGACCTACGAAGAAAGTGAAGTTTACTCATTAAGGGAGCCTTAGAGGTAGTTTCTGTATCAAATTCAGAACTATTTAAATATGTTCTTCGTCCACTTATATTAAAGTAGATTTCGACTCTTCTGTTAGGAGTTTAAACAATTGTTCAACTTCTTTGTTTTCAACCTGTTCGGGTTCTGTGGCTACCTTTATAAAATACCCTATAAATTACACCAACATGTTCACTTAATGCTTTCATTTCATAACCATTGGATTCATTTAAAGTTAAAAAATCTAATATATATATTTGGACAGAGACACAGAAAAATCAGTAAAGTAGTTAAAATAAACTGGGCCATTATATAAACTAGTTTCAATTAAACCAGGTGTAAATTGTCATTAAATTTTAAGTGCCTACAATATCTTAAGGCTACAAGTAAACATGCATTTAATCCCTCTTTGGTTTGGAGTTTAAGAGCTACTTGTACTAATACTATGTGAAAGAATTTATATTGTTTTCTCCATTTTACAATACTTGGGTCTAATAACCTTATGGTTTCAAATCCCTATTTGCTAGGAATAGTTTGTTCAACAACATTTATGATTTTTCGTGTCTCTACGTCTAACATTCCTATATTATAAATGTCTTAAAGAGCGATTCAAATGTCAAACATTCCTAAATTGTTTGAAAGGAATATTTTGTTCAATAACTTCTAGCTCATTTTTTAACAAGTACAGACTGGATGATGACCTAGTTGTTGAGATTGTCAATTGATGTTATTACCTTATTTAGAAGATTGTATAGATGATAAGCAGATTTCTAGGAATCAATTGGGGATTCTAATCCTATAAATACTCTGTATTTCATCAAGCTAATTGCAATGAGAAATGAACCATTCTTCATGGTATCAGAGACGAACAAGGTTCTGAAAACCTTTACAATCTAAGCCCAGAAATTCACCCAAAACCTCCAACAAAACTAAAAAAAAAAATGCATATCCAATCTATCACCCTCCTCACGAAACTACAAATACCCACAATCAGAAATCAAAACCAGCCAAAATCATTTAAAAAAAAATAGGATATAAGGAAAATTCCAACCCCATACATCAAATTAAATCAAAACAGCAAAACAAACCCCAAACCTCAAATTTGCCGCTCAAAGTCGCCACCTGTAGTCCACCGAAAACTGCTGTTAGAAGTCGCTGCCCGTAGTCTACAGAAAACTGCCGCTAGAAGTCGCTGCCTATAGTCCACCGGAAACTGCTGCAAACCAAAGACCATAAGAGGCCAACACCCGCAAACGCCGCCATCAATTTGCACCAGTACCCGGACTTGTGCCTACTTCCACCGCCGTCGACATCGTTCGCCTTTGCCTGCTTCAGCCTTAACCGTCGCCTGCTTCCGCCTTCGCCGTCACCCTATTTTGTTTTGTTTCTTATTTTTTGGTTTCTGTATAATAGTTATCTTATTCAACTTTTGTAATCTATTCATTTAAAAAAACAATGGGTGAAGAAGCCATTGAATCCTCTAGAACCAAATCTGTTCCAATTCTTGTCCAGTCTGAGGGTGCCTTTAATGCTGGCTTCCAACTTACCGAAACAAATTACGATGTGTGGTCCGAGCGATAAAACCTCTCCTGCATCATGGGTAAATCAGATCCACCTCAATGGTATGCTGGAAAGTAGAAGGTGAAACACTGGCTTCGAATGTCGATGACTCCTGACATCATGAAGTGCTATCTTCATTTACCCACTGCTCGTGATATCTGGAATGCTCTATCTAAAGCATTTTATGATGGTAATGATGAGATGCATGTCTAGTCTTTGCATCAGGAAGCCTTCTCAGCCAAGCAAGGTGTCAAATCCCTCTCAGTTTACTATGGAGAAATAACAAAAATATTTCAGGAACTTGATCATCTTGATAAAGTGGTCATGAAGGATCTTGATGATGTTACAGCATACCGGAAGTCTATTGAGTGCACTCGAGTCCACATATTTCTTGTTGGATTGGATAAATGTTTTGATCAACTTTGGCGAGAAATCTTACGTCGTGAGCCACTCCAAAGTCTGGAAGAGTGTTATTCTTTAGTCCACCGTGAGGCCAGTCGATCCACTACTTTGAATGAGGAAATTGAGAAACCTGAAGCTTCTGCTATGGTTTCCTGCCATCAACCTAGTTAGATGACTCAAGACTGACCAAAAACCACGAATCCAAAGAGTTCCAACAGTTTAGAGAAACCTACACACAAATGCACTCACTGCAATCAAACTGGTCATTCCAAAAGTCAGTGCTTTGAACTTATTGGATATCTAGATTGGTGGGACCCAAAATGGCATCGAAATTCCAAACGGCCGTCCACTGCTGCAGTTGTTCAAACAAAGGAAGACGATGCCTCTCGTACGTCATCGGCATTACTAACTACTACAAACACTGGGATAAGGCCTTTACCACTTCTATACCTGTTTTGAATAGTACATGGATAATTGATTCTGGTGCTACTCATCATATGACATTTGATGTTAGACAAGTCACAAATCTTTACTCATCCTCCCAAACTTGTGTCACCACGGCCAACGGTAATACCACCCCGGTTGTTGGGGAAGGGTCATCTCACCTTACTGAAACTTTATATCTTGATTCTGTGTTAGTTGTTCTCTCCTTAGATTATAGTCTTTTATCAGTTTCTCATATCACTATTTCTTTATCTTGTGTTGTTATTTTTTGGCTTGATCATTGTGTGTTTAAGGACATTCAGACTTAGCAAACGATTAGTTATGGTGTTAAGAGAGGGAAATTATATTACTTGGACTTGGAGACTGACACTTCAGTAGATTACAACAAGCTTTGGCAGTTGAGAGCACTGGTTCATCAAAAATGATAGCTGAGATCTTGCTCTAGCATCGATGTTTTGGGACATGCCTCATTTGGTTATTTAAAGAAGTTGTTTCCAAGTTTGTTTACGAATTTAGACATTTCTATTTTCAAATGTGATGTGTGTGAACTTGCAAAAAGTCATCGTACCTCATTTCCTTTGATATTAAATAAAAGTCCTATTCCTTTTATAGTTATTCACTCTGATGTTTGGTGACCATCCAAAGTTCCCACATTGGGAGGGTCACATTGGTTTGTTACCTTCATAGATGATTGTACTCGGATGACTTGGTTGTATTTGATAAAATCCAAATCAGAAGTTAGCTTGCTGTTTCAAAAAATTTATAATACCATTCGTACACAGTACAATGCCCGAATACAAGTGTTGCATAGTGATAATGGCAGAGAATACCATAGTTTTGAACTTCATCAATTTTTGGATTCTCATGGCTCGATCCATCAAACAAGTTGTCCAGATACACCTCAACAGAATGGTGTGGCCAAATGCAAAAATAGACACTTATTGGAGATTGTTCGCGCTTCCCTCATTGGGGCTCACAAGCCCTTATGTTTCTGGGGTGAAACTCTTCTCTCTGCAGCATATCTCATCAATCGTGTTCCATCTCGTTCTATCGACTTCAAGACACCCTTCCAGGCACTTGCATAAGCTGTTGTTGCCCTAACAGTCCCAAACCTCCCCTCATATCTTCGGGTGTGTTGTCTATGTTCATCTTCCCAAACACCAACGAAGTAAGTTAATGCCTCGAGCCCTGAAATGTGTTTTTGTTGGCTATGCTGCTCATCAAAAAGGATACAAGTGCTATCACTCCCTACTAAACGCGTGTTTATCACTATGGATGTTGTCTTTCATGAAAATACTATGTATTTCTCCAAGTCTGATTTTCAAGGGGAGTGTTTTGATAAAATTCAGACTCTTATATACATCCTTAAGGAAAATGTTGTGGATTTATCTAATCAAAATATAGGTGATTTGGATCCTAGTGGTCAAAACTTGGATACAAGTAGTGATACACTACACAACGACACAATAAGCATAGAAGTGGATGAGTTGGAGCCTAGTGGTCAAACTTTGGATCAAAGTGAAAATGGGCACCCAGAAAGGCGAGAAATGTCTAAATCTGAGTCTGAGTCTCTTCCAATAGATACACCAAACCAATCATTGTCTGAGGATATTCCTTATATAGTGCCTGAGTCATCCAGGAAACAGTTACCACAATGTCTCACCAGAGGTATTCCAAAACCTACATATGAACCTCAGTTATCTAGTAATGTAAAATGTCCCATGAATAATTTTATGTCTACACATCGCTTGTCACAAACAAATTAGTCATTTGTCAATCAATTATCTACTGTGTCTATACCTAATAGTGTGCAAGAAGCCCTAACTAATCCAAGATGGAAAGCGGCGATGAATGAAGAGATGGCCTCCTTGCAGAAGAACCAAACTTGGGAGTTCGTTGACTCTCCTATAGAAAAAAAACCGGTTGGGTGTTGATGGATCTTTACTGTGAAATACAAAGCTTATGGTACAATCGAATGTTTTAAGGAAAGATTGCTGGCAAAAGGATACACTCAAACTTATGGAATTGACTACAATGAAACGTTTGCACCTGTAGCCAAAATCAACACTGTCCGGGTCTTGTTATCCTTAGCTATAAATTTCAATTGGATGTTACAAAAGTTTGATGTGAAGAACGCATTCCTACATGGTGAACTCTCTGAATAAGTCTATATGGATCTTCCCCCAGGGTGCATGGTAACAGAAAGACAAAACAGAATGTGTGTAAGTTGAAGAAATCATTATATGGATTAAAACAGTCCAATAGACCATGGTTTGGACGATTTACCAAATCCATGATAATCTTTGGTTACAAACAAAGCAATTCAGATCACACATCATTTTTTAAAGAAGCGACATGAAAAAATTACTGCACTCATTGTCTATGTGGATAATATGATTGCCACTAGAAACGACTCAGAAAAAATGGAAGCTATAAAAGAGTACTAGTCCAAAGAATTTAAAATGAAAGACTTAGGTCCCTTAAAATACTTTCTGGGAATTGAAGTATCTCGATCGAGTAAAAGAATCTTCCTATCTCAAAGAAAGTATGCATTAGATCTACTTCATGAAACTGGTATGTCAGTCAGTTAGCCATCTAACACTCCAATGGAAGAAGGACTGAAGTTATGTATTGAGACAAACCAGGTACCAGTGGACAGGGGGAGATACCAGAGACTCGTTGGAAGACTAATGTACTTAGCTCACACAAGACCAGGTCTTGCCTATGCTCCTAGTATCGTTAGTCAGTTCATGCATAATCCTGGTGAACAACATATGAATGCAGTCATGCGCATTTTCAAGTATCTAAAATCTGCTCTAGGAAATGGAATTCTATTCTCAAAAAATACAAACAAGCAAAATATCGAGGTATATACAGACGCTGACTGGACCGGAGCCGTTGACGATGGGCGATCAACTTTAGGACACTTTACCTTTGTAGGTAAAAACTTAGTCACATGGAGGAGCAAGAAATAGAATGTTGTTGCACGATCTAGTGCAGAAGCCGAGTACAGAGGAATGGCCTTAGGAATTTGTGAAGCACTATGGTTGAAATTTCTCTTACAAGACCTAGGCTATTCTCTAAAGCAACCAATTCAGCTATACTGTGACAACAAATCAGCATGTGATATAGCCCATAATCTAGTTCAACATGACCTTACAAAGCATGTTGAAATAGATAGGTTCTTCATTAAGGAGAAACTGGATAAAAAAAGTTGTAGAATTACCAAAGATTTGGTCAAAAGATTAGTTTGCTGATATCCTTACCAAAGGGGTATCCAATCGGGTGTTATCAAAGTTCTTAGAAAAGTTGAGCATGTGTAATATCTATGCACCAACTTGAGTGAGAGTGTTGAGATTGTCAATTGATGTTATTACCTTATTCAATTGATGTTATTATCTTATTTAGAAGATTGTACAGATGATAGGTAGATTTCTAGGAATCAATTGGGGGTTCTAATTCTATATATACTCTGTATTTCATCAAGCTAATTGCAATGAGAAATAAACCATTCTTCACTAGTATCCCAATACAAATGTCTTTTTCGGCATCAATATTGGTTGTTGTAAACTTACACAAATCTCATCAAGGTTTATCCAAGTCCTAAAAGACAATATTTGGCCACAAAAGGATCTCTAAACACCCTACTAAGAGATTATTATCATTTTACTAGTTTCGGTACTCCATAAAAGTGGCTTTGATTCCAGTAATATGATAGATAAAATTATCAATAAAATTTGCTTACTTGGTGTACCTAAAAAGCATGAACTGATATTGGTGTAAATTTCTCTACTGAGTAGGTAGATGTAAATCTCTTTAATTTGTAGGTGAACATAAAAACAAGAATTTATAGAAGCGTAAATCTCTCGACTGAGTAGATGGACATAAATCTCTCATATAAGTAGGTGGACCACAAAACCATAAATTGATACAAGCCAAATCTCTAAATTGAGTAGGTCGACCTCAAAACGATGAATTAATAAAAGAGTAAATATCTCAATTGAGTTGGTAGATGTAGATATCTCAAAAGAGTAGCTGGACCACAAAACCATGATTGATATAAGCGTAAATTTCTCGACAAGGTAGGTAAATGTTTACATCTCAGATGAGAAGGTGGAGCTCAAACCCATGAATTGACAGAGAAGTAATTTTTTAAATGAGTTGGTGAAGCTCAAAAACATAAATTGATAGAGGCATAAATCACTCGACTAAGTAGGTGGATCACTAAACCATGGATTAAGATAGGCCAAATCTCTCAAAAGAGACATAAAAAACATGGATTGATAGAGGCGTAAATCTATCCACTGTCTAGGTGGGCTAAAAAAGAATGTATTGATAGAGGAGTACTGAGTATGTGGATGTAAATCTTTCAAATGAGCAGGTGAACCTCAAAACCATGAATTCATAGAGGTATAAATCTCTTGACTAAATAGGTAGATGGTAAATATCTCAAATAAGCAGGCAAATCTCTAAAACATGAACTGTTAGTAGCGAAATTATATTGAGTAGGTCAACCTCTAAACTACGAACTGATAGATGCGTAAATCACTCGACTATGTAGGTGGATGTAAATCTTTCAAATAAGTATGTGGATCATAAAACCATGAATTCATATAGGCCAAATCTCCCGAATGAGTAGGTAGACATCAAAACCACAAATAGATAGAGGCATAAATTTCTTGACTAAGTCGATCCAACTACAATATATTGATAGAGACGTATTTTTCTCGACTAAGTAGGTGGATGTAAATCTTCGAAATGAGTGGGTAGAGGTCATAACCTTAAATTGACTGAGGCGCATATCTTTCAACTAAGTAGGTAAATGTAAATAATTATCAAATGTCTTTTTCGATATACAAATCTAAAGGTTTAAGCCAAGTCCAAAAAGCAAATCTCTGGCCATGAAAGGATCTCCAAGAACCATACTAAGATATTATTATAGTTATACTAGTTACCCTACCCTTGCCATAAAAGTGGTTCTGATTCTAGTAATATGATAGATAAAATTATCAATAAAATTTGCTTAGTAGGTGTACCTTATAACCATGAATTGATAGAGGCGTAAATTTCTTGACTGAGTAGGTAGATGTAAATCTCTCTAATTAGTAGGTGAATCTCAAAACCATAAGCTAATAGATGTAAAAGTTACTAGACTGAGTAGGTAGATGTAAACTTTCACATGAGTAGGTGAAGCTCAAAACCATGACTTGATAGAAGCGCAAATTTCTCGACTGAGTAGGTAGATGCAAATATTTCCAATGACTAGGTGAAACAAAGAAATATGAATTGATTGAGGCGTAAATCTATCGACTAAGTAGGTAGACGTAAATTACTCAAATAAGTAGGTAGACCACAAAACCATATATTAATGCAAGCCAAATCTCTAAATTAAATAGGTCGACCTCAAAACTAGAGGCGAAAATCTCTCAATTGAGTGGGTGGATATAGATATCTCAAAAGAGTAGGCGGACCACAAAAATATGAATTGATAGAGGTGTAAATCCCTTGTTAGAAGGTAGACCTCAAAACCATAAATTGATAGAAGTAAAGATCTCTAGAGTGAGTAGGGGTATGTAAATGTTTCAAATGCGCATGTTGATGTGAAAACCATGAATTAATAGAGGTGTAAATCCCTCGATTGAGTAGGTAGATGTAAGTAAGTGAACTAAAAAACATGAATTAATAGAGACGTAAATCTCTCGAATAAGTAGGTAGATGTAAATCGTTGAAATGAGTAAGTGAACGTAAAAACATTAATAATAGAGGCATAAATCACTTAAATGAGTAGGTGAAGCTAAAAACAATTAATTGATAGAGGAGTAAATCACTCGAGTGAGTAAGTGGATGTCAATCTCTCAAATAAGTAGGTGGACCACAAAATCATGAATTGAGATAAGCCATATCTCTCAAATTAGTAGGTAGACATCAATTCATGAATTGATAGAGGCGTAAATTTCTTCACTAAGTAGGTTGATGTAAATCTTTCAAATGAGTAGGTGGTACCCTGTTGTGATAAATTATTAGATTGCAAGTGCACAATATCCTAAACAAGTAATAAAGTGGACCTATTGAGTCCAGATTATCGTTTCCACGAACACTATCCTATTTAGATACTAGTTCAATTAATCTTAATCTTAATTAATTGAAAACTCATTGAATTAACTTGATTTGAAGATTTAAACTATAATTATTAATTCTAGAACAATAGTATGAATGCAAAAGTCAAGATTTTATCAAGTATAATTATTAAACGATTTGTATTCACAAGTTCACCATAATTGTCATCTCTAATTTCTTCTCTCAAAATTTATTCCTAATGTTGTATTCGGTCGAATTCACAAATTTAAGCTAATTTACCTCTCTCAAGTTCAAATCAGTCCTATCTTATTAAGTCAACTTGTGAAGTCAGAATAGTCCTTAATTAGATACATTAAATCTCTTAAGAATTCAATTGAAGAATGCAACAATAATGAAATCGTTTTTCTACCTTCTATCCAATTGCTGGATTTTACTACGTGGTTTAAATTAATAACTTACATCTCGGTATGTTACAATCCAAAATTCAATGACAAATAATGGCTAATTATTTTAAGCATTAAGAGAAGAATTAAAATCAATACGTAATTAAATTATAAGCAAAACTTGAGAGTTGAAATTAAAGACTATAAACTAGGTCACACCGTTTATCCAAAATAAATATTTATCTACTTATAATTCGAGAGAAAGAAAAGATGAAGAGTTTGGAATACATAATCGGATTTAAATAAGGGATGAGAAAAAGTTGAATATCTTGCACCAAGAATTCGTCGTCTTCATGTCCCAATCTTTAAGATCTTGGTTGTTCTTCCTCTTTTTCTCCTTTTTGCTATCTCTTTTCTCCTTTAATTCATGTATATGGTTTAAATCATCCTCTTCCCCTTATTTATATGTCCCAAAACCCTAATATTGTGTGGAAGACTTGTCCCAAAAGAATTACTAAATTGAAGTTTGACTATATTAAGGAAACCAGAATTCTGCTCACAAATTGTGCTTAAGCCCTTGATTATTTGCACGATAAGAGTACTTACAATAGACCACTTTTGATGGTCAGATAAGTGTAAAATCACACTTATCAAATACCTCCAAACTTGAACATTTGTTCGTCCTCGAACATGACTATTTACTTAAAAAATCAAGCAAATAATATTAAAATTTACTATAATAGATAGTTTGCTGTATTTGTCTTAGGTTTTTGAAACACATTAAACAATTCATAAGAAACATCTAAATCACACTACCAAAATCAATATTTTTACTCATCCGATGCTCGACCGACGTGTGTGTATGCACACAACCAATCCAATCATTATAAACCTTTAGGTTGGTAATATTCCGTCCCTCAAAGGTCAAATATTTCCTTTCTCTTTCGTAAGAATACACTCTCATATTGATATTCAATCTCTCACCTTGGGTGTTAATTCTAAAGTTCTCCTCAAAACACTTATTTTTCTACTGCTCAAAATTTAGTTAGGTCTAGCCAATACATTAACTATCGATATCTATGATATCTATGAAGATTCTCCCTTTATTGAGTGCTTCGACCATCAAGCCTCCACTAGGTAAGTCAAACACACTAGTTATCTAAATCTCCAAGCTATACTTACAAAGGCTCAATCTTGCTTTTGCTTATCTTTTATTTTTATTTATTTATTTTTATTATTAATAACTTATGTGTAAGACCTCACTTCCTTAAGCTTTCTAGATGACCCTTGTAGTGAGCTTTAGGCCGATGGCTCCAAGGTCTGATAGACCTTAGGGCACCGAGTTTTGAGAACGCCTATGAGCGTTATCACTCGAGTCAACTACACTACGAAGATAGGTATAAGATAATGCAAGTGCAATGTCTTTCATATTTTTGTGCAAGATAAATAAGCGATGATTAGATTCCTAGCATCTAGTCAATACCTAGATTCCACCTAGTAGCCAAATACACTTCACACAAATATTACTTATCCACGGAATCAATACCTATCTAAATATCTTCCGCATTGGTTTAACCACCCCCAAACTATCCTTTCAACTGGTTATGTAATTGAGTTGTCAATTGGTGGTCTTAGTTTTCACAACCTCGGTTCAATATTCTTTTATTGTATTCTATTCAATAAATCAACCAAAGGTAGTGATATTCATGACTATTGTGCTCACACTTAATCATATCTCACATAGATAAGTATATTATATAAAAAAACATAAGTAGCATCACCTAATCATAATTCATGAATCGATAACAGTTTCAAATAGATATCATCATTAGCCGGCAAGAATATTCAACATACAAACACACAAATAAAAAGAATTTTTTTTTACTCACATAATATTATCAACAACACACTCAAACATAACAAAAATAATAAAGTTTTCAACCCCAAGCTTAAAGTACACATTGTCCTAAATGTGAGCAAAAGAAAGTGTGTACTCGATTGCGAAGGTGTGGAGAAACCATCGAAATGGTATTTGATCAGTAAGCATTGGGAGTTGAGTTTTCATGACACCTTTATCTTTGTCCAATCCTAATGGAGAAGATGAAAATGTAAGAAGTGGAGGCCTAAATTGCTATGAATTGTTACGTTCTATGAAGAAACTAACAATTTTGGATGAGTGTGAAAGGGTGGGATGAAAAATTTTGTTTGTTGGAGAGAGAAAATGAAGTGTAGAAAATGAAGCTAATTTTTTTTTTTAAATTACTGTTTGCCGCGGTTGACCATATAATAATTTTTTTAATAGTAGGTTACTGTTTTCCGCGGTTCAACTGCAGTCAACTGTAATTTTTTTTGAACAACGATACCTAGCCTAAGTTTAGAAAATTTAAATTTGCTTAATTACTAAAATTTGGGAAACGTGCGCTAATTCCTAATGCAATCCTAAAATTCTACGTGTAATTCATTAAACAGATAAGGGATAAAAATACGGGTTGCTTCCCATTAAGTGCTCGATTTATAGTCTAGAGCTCGACTATTTGTCTGGTTGCTTTACGGCACTTTAAGTAGTGCTTTGGAAGATTTTCTTTGGTTGCATCTATTGACTTTGCACCATTTTTCGTTTATCCTCAAAAATTTGAATTTGCGCTCCTCATAAAAATATGATTGTAGTTTAACACATTTCTCGAACATAACTACAAAAACTTCAACTTCCTCATCGACCTTGATTACAAAATCAATTTTAGAAGAAAGACGGGAGTCGGAGAATTACTTGATAGGTGTAACACAATTAAATGTCACTATTTCATTTTGCCCATTTAGGATATCTTCTCTTTTACCACATAATCTTCTTCTTTAATTGGTGATACCTCGGGTTGGATGACATGTCTATTATCCAAAATCTTGGACAGTTTCTCTCCACTACTTGTTGTAATGCTTGGCATGTGTTCCACTAGGTTGGCTTCAATGTCGATTGGAAAGGTGTAGGAGAAGGGACAAAAACTTTATGAGACCGATAGTTTCTATATATTTTCCAAGATCAAGTCATCCTCATGAATTTTAGAAGTTTCATCATATCTCGTTGTATTAGCCTGATGCATTGCGATAAAATATCCAAAAAGCATGTTGTCCTCATCAATTTTAGAAGTTTCATCATGTTTCGCTATATTAGCCCGGTGCATTGCGATGAAATCTCCAAAAAGCATGTTGTACTCATCAATTTCAATGCCTTCTATCTTGTGTTGTGGTATGAAAAGAGACAAATCAAACACTGAAATAAAATAAAAAAATATAATAATAAAAATTAAATAAAAAATAAAACTAATACTAACGATTAATCTAAAATAATATCAAATAAGAATAGTCCTTGATAATTGCATCAAAAACTTGTTGTGAGAAATTATTAGATTGCAAGTGCACAATATCATAAACAAGTAATAAATTGGACCTACTGAATCTGAATTATCGTTCCCATGCAGACTATCCTATTTAGATACTAGTTCAATTAATCTTAATCCTAATTTATTTAAAACTCGTTGAATTAACTTGATTTGAAGATTTAAACAACAATTATTAATTCTAGAACAATAGTATGAATGTAAAAGTCAAGATTTTATCAAGAATAAATATTAAACAATTTGGATTCATGAGTTCACCATAGTTGTCATCTCTAATTTCTCTTCTCAAGATTTATTGATAATGTTGTATTCGGTTGAATTCACGAATTTAACTTAATTTACCTCTCTGAGTTCAAATTAGTCATATCTAATTAAGTCAACTTATGAAGTTAGAATGGTCATTAATTAGATGCATTAAATATCCTAAAAATTTAATTCAAGACCGCAACAATAATAAAAGCATATCTCTACCTTTCATCAAATTGCCGGATTTTACTACGTAATCTAAATTAATAACTTACCTCTCGTTTTGTTACAATCCTAATTTCAATAACAAATAATGGCCAATTATTTCAAGCATTAAGAGAAAAAGTAAAATCAATACGTAATTAAAAACTTCAAACTAGGTTACATTGTTCATCCAAAATAAAGATTTAGCTACTCATAATTCGATAGAAAGAAAAGATAAAGAGTTTGGAATACATAACCAGATTTAAATAAGGGATGAGAAAAAGTTGAATATCATGTACCAAGAATTTGTCATCTTCATGTCCCAATTTTTAAGATCTTGGTCGTTATTCATCATTTTCTCCTTTTTGCTCTCTCTTTTCTTCTTTAATTCTCGTATATGGTATATGGTTTAAATAATCATCTTCCCCTTACTTATATGTCCCAAAACCCTAATATAGTGTAGAAGACTTGTCCCAAAAGAATTACCAAATTAGAGTTTGATTAAATTAAGAACACTAGAATTCTGGTCACAAATTGTGCTTAAGTCCCTGATTATTTCTCTGATAAGTCCTTCATCTTTTGGATATTTTCAAGTTGGTACTCATTCAAAGTCTTCGTACACTTTTCATCTTTCTTCGCCTATTTTGCTTTGTTTCTCTCCAATTCCATCCAAACTCGGGTTTTTACTTAAAGTTATCAAATCAACACACAATTAAGTAAAAATTCACTTACGAGTACTTACAATCGTCCACTTTTGATGGTCCAGATAAGTGTAAAATCACACTTATCAAATACCCCCAAACTTGAACATTTGTTCGTCATCGAACATGACTATTTACTTAAACAATCAAGCAAATAATAATAAAATTTACTATAATAGATAGCTTCCGTATTTGCCTCATGTTTTTGAAACACATTAAACAATTCATAAGAAACATCTAAATTATGCTACCAAAATCATTTTTTTTACTCATCCGATGCTCGACCGATGCGTGTGTGTGCACATAGCCAATCCAATCACTATAAACCTTTAGGTTGGTAATATTCCACCCCTCAATGGTCAAATACTTCCTTTTTATCTCGTAAGAATACACACTCCCATATTGATAATGCAAGTTCAATGCCTTTCATTTTTTTGTGCAAGATAAATAAGCTGGGATTAGATTCCTAGCATCCAGTCAATACAGGTGGAATCCAAATACACTCCACACAAATATTACTCATGCACGGAATTAACACCTATCTAAATACAAAACTGGTTAGGTAATAGAGTTGTCAATTGGTGGTCTTGGTTTTCACAACCTGGGTTCAATATTCTTTCATTGTATTCTTTTTAATAAATCAACCAAAGGTAGTGATATTCATGACTATTGTTCTCACACTTATCATATCTCACATGGACAAGTAGAGTATATAAAAAGGCATAGGTAGCATCACCTAGTCATAATTCATGAATCGATAATAGTTTCAAATAGATATCATCATTACCCGGCAATGATATCCAACATACAAGCACACAAATAAAAATAATTTTTTTACTAGCATAATATTATCAACAACACACACAAACATAACAAAAATAATAAAGTCAAACTTGTGAGAAATTATTAGATTGCAAATGCACAATATCGCAAACAAATAATAAAGTGGACCTATTGAATCTGGATTATCGTTTCCACGAAGACTATCCTATTTAGATACTAGTTCTATTAATCTTAATCCTAATTTATTTAAAACTCGTTGAATTAACTTGATTTGAAGATTTAAACTATAATTATTAATTCTAGAACAATAGTATGAATGCAAAAGTCAAGATTTTACCAAGTATAATTATTAAACGATTTGGATTCACGAGTTCACCATAGTTGTCATCTGTAATTTCTTCTCTCAAGATTTATTCCTAATGTTGTATTCGATCGAATTCACGAATTTAACCTAATTTACCTCTTTCGAGTTCAAATTAGTTCTATCTAATTAAGTCAACTTATGAAGTCAGAATGATCCTTAATTAGATGTATTAAATCTCCTAAGAATTCAATTCAAGACCGCAACAATAATAAAAGTGTATCTCTACATTTTATTCAATTGCAGTATTTTACTGCGTGGTCTAAATTAATAACTTACATCTCGATTTGTTACAATCCACAATTCAATGACAAATAATGGCCAATTATTTCAAGCATTAAGAGAAGAAGTAAAATCAATATGTAATTAAATTATAAACAAAACTTGAGAGTTGAAATTAAAGACTCTAAACTAGGTTACATCGTTCATCCAAAATAAAGATTTAGCTACTCATAATTCAAGAGAAAGAAAAGATGAAGAGTTTGGAATACATAATCGGATTTAAAAAAGGTATGAGAAAAAGTTGAATATAATGCACCAAGAATTTGTCGTGTTCATGTCCCAATCTTTAAGATCTTGGTTGTACTTCCTCTTTTTCTCCTTTTTGCTCTCTCTTTTTCTCCTTTAATTCTTGTATATGACATATGGTATGTGGTTTAAATCATCCTCTTCTCCTTATTTATATGTCCCAAAACCCTAATGTAGTGTAGAAGACTTGTCCCAAAAGAATTACCAAATTAGAGTTTGACTAAATTAAGGAAACTAGAATGCTGGTAACAAATTGCGCTTATGTCCATGATTATTTGCATGATAAGTCCTTCATCTTTTGGATGTTTGCAAGTTGGTCCCCATTCCAAGTCTTCGTACACTTTCAGTCATTCTTCACCTATTTTGCTTTGTTTTTCTCCAATTCCATCTGATCTTGGATTTTTATCTAAAGTAATCAAATCAACATACAATTAAGTAGAAATTCACTTAAGAGTACTTACAATCGTCCACTTTTGATGGTCCAGATAAGTGTAAAATCACACTTATCATACCCAAACCATGAATTTGTAGAGCCATGAATCTCTTGATTTAGTAGGTAAATGTAAATCTCTCCAATGGGTTGGTGAAAACTGGGAAACATGAATTGATAGAGGTGTAACTCTCTCAAATGAGTAGGTGAAGCTCAAAACTATGAACAAAGAAAGGTGTAAATCACTCGACTGAGTAGGTGGATGTAACCTCTTGGATAAGTAGGTAGACCACAAAACCATGAATTAATAAATGACAAATCTCTTAAATGAGTAGGTAGACATTAAAATCATGAATTGATAGAGGCATAAATCTATCGATTGACTAGGTGGACTTCAAAACAATATATTGATAAAGTCGTAAATCTCTCGGTTGAGTAGGTGTAATCTTTGAAATGAATAGGTAAACTAAAAAACATGAATTAATAGAGGCTTAAATCTCTCAACTTGGTTTGTTGTTGTAAATCCTCCAAATGAGTTGGTGGACTTTAGAAAATGAATTGATAGTTGCATAAATCACTCAAGTTAGATGTAAATCTCTCAAATAAGTAGGTGGATCACCAAACAGTAATTGAGAAAGTTCATATCTCTCAAATGACTAGGTAGTAAATCATGAATTGATAAAGATGTAAATCTATCGACTGGCTATGTGGATGTCATGACATCCCAAAGAGGCTAATTTATTTATTTATGAATAGGTATTAATACCAAAAACAATTTAGTGACTATGACTATGCCATTGTAATAACATTTAAAATACAAAATCGAACTCTTGTAAAGGGAATAAAATCAATTTATCATCCTTCCCATCTTTCATCACAGAATAGATTTGTCGTTCGAGTTCTGAATAAGAATAAATCGTTTGCAGCGGAATTGAAATCCTAAATGACATGTAATAGTACCTCAAAAGGAGAAAATATTAACTGATAAAAATAGAGGTAATAGTACCAAAAATAATAACTTAAAATATGGTAATAACACCTTAGAAAAAGAAAGGTAAGATTGCTTGAAAATCAAGTTTTTGGAAATCTTTATATCATTCGGTAGGGAAACGGTACTACTGACGCGACCCGTCTCGAATCACCCTAGTGGACCAGGAACATGACGTGTGATAATCGTCTAAAAATGCATCATAGACATATCATTTACAAGGCATTATATCTTTCAATTTTGTTAATTCTCTAACTTTAGTATAGAATATCCATTCTCTTGCCGTAAAATTAATATGCATAAATTCTTAGTCAAAAGTTCAAGAAATAGAAGTATGCATGCCTAGGTAAATTGGCAAGATATTATGCACAAGTTGGCATTTATCTTTTGTATTTTGAATGGATAGGAAGGAAGAGAACATGAAGAACTTTGGTAAAAAATGATGGCTATCGGATAAGATTCACATGCCTTGGTAAAATGACAATATCTGGCGCTATACAACTTCGATTGTGCTAATTAAAGTTGGGATAAACAGATAAGCTATGGACCTAAAACTCTAATGTCTACCACAAATTACAAATCGTGACTTAGGGCGGCCGAAATTACCTTTAAAAGTGCAAGTTGATGTCCTAACTGGACAGTTTTTCCACTAGTGAGGAGCACTCAATGGTTTGGAAATATCTGGAGCTACAAATATCCAATTAACCTCATATTTGTACCTTTGGAAATATAATTCATGTTTGAACAACTCTTATTTTGATAACTTGTCCGAAATTGGTTATCATCATAGCATACAAGTTCCATTTAGTTGACAATGCTAGCTGGCTCCAAGCTGAAAAATTGTGCAAGTTGTCCACTTGACCACAAGCAAGTTGGACGTTTTTGTTGTCTATAAAAGGGAAGCTTAGCCAAGCATTTAGGAATCATACAATCCATTATCCTTCATTTTCTCTTTGTTATATTTTCATTATGTCTCTCTAAACTTCTAGCTAGAGCTAGGGTGAAACTTTGATGAATTTGTAGTATTGTTTTTTTATCTTTCTTTTGCTCTTTCTTGTTCATCTTCTTAGTTGTTAAAATTACTTGTTTTATAAATAGTTTTGGTTTGTTAAAGACTTGGATTTTTTGTTGAAAAATATTGGCACAATGAATGCTTAGATAATCTTTACAAACCAACAAGTGTTTTGGCATGTTTTCTCAAACAACTATCAATAATTATCTTACAAAGTATTTGCAATACACGCTTTATCTTCCGTGAGATCACTCCCTAGTTGATTCTCATGAGTTATAGAAAAAATCAAGAATAAATTATGTTAATTTGTCAAAAGTGAATCCCCATCGCTTTATTCATCTAAATTATATATTCACCAACTGTTTTTGCTACCCGTCAATTAGTATTCTTTTTCCTTTCCTTCCAATTCCCTGTGGATCGACCTCGGACTTCCGAGTTTACTACTTGAGACAACCTGCAGTTGGGTTTGCAACCTTAAAGGTGTATCAAGTTTTTGGTGCCGTTGCCGGGGAGTTACGTCAAGGATCATTTTATGCTATTTCTATAGGTTATCTTCTCTCTCATAATATTCACAAATCAGGTAAACTCGTTCCTTTTTCCTATCTTATCATTTTTATTATTTAAATTTTAAAAGGAAGGCCAAGCCACCTTCGTCATTTTCTTATTTTTATGGAAGGTTGAGCCTCCTGAATTGTTTTCTTATTATATGGTTGGCCATGCCACCTAATTTTCTTTCTTTACATCTACTTTGGGTTATTTTATGTATTGTGAATTTAATTCTTATCGTGTAATTAGAGATAATTTTGAAACTTTCTTGGGCAATTTGTTTGACTCACCCAACACTCACACACATCTACCACCATGGCCGAAAATGAAAGTGTGCATGATGAAAATGAAACCCAACAAGTGCGAACCATGTGTGATTACTTGCAACCTCCTCGAAATTATGCTCCTTCATGTTTTATTTTCCCTCTTAATGCTAATAGTTTTCGATTCAAACCAGGTATGATTCCATTACTTCCTACGTTCCATGGTTTAGAATCTGGAAGTCCATATTTACATCTTAAAGAATTTGAGGAACTGTGTGCCACATTTAATGACCAAACATGCACCAACGAAATTGTTAAGTTGAAGTTGTTTCCTTTTTCTCTAAAAGATAAAGCAAAAACTTGGCTTAACTTTAAAACCTAGGTAAATTGGCACATGGGAAGAAATGCAAACTGAATTTTTGAAAAAATTATTCCCAGCTCACAAAACCAATGCTTTAAAAAGTCAAATCCAATTTTTTTCTCAAAGAACCAATGAAGCATATTTTCAGTGTTTAGAAAGATTTAAAAATTCGTTAAATACTTGTCCACATCATGGTTTTGAAAATTAGCGCACTATAAGTTTCTTCTATGAGGGTTTAACTCCTGAAATGAAGCAATTTGTGGAAACAATGTGCAATGGTGAATTTTTCGATAAAGATCTTGATGAAGCTTTGGAATTTTGAGATAATTTAGCTAAAAATTCTCAATCTTGGCAAACTGTAAGCCTGTTTGAAAATTCAATCAGATCTAATCCTGCTAATTCTAGTGGAGGAAAATACCAATTGAGTCAAGAGGATGATTTAAATGCTAGGATTGCGAGTTTGTCTAGAAAGGTTGAAGCCATGGAAGTAAAGAAAGTAAATGAAGTTAAACTTGTGAAAAATGATGAAATTTGTAGCATTTGCGAAACCTTTGGGCACCAAACACATGAATGTCCTAACATTCTGGTTTTGAAAGAAGTCTTACATGACCAAGCCAATGCTATGAATACTTTCAAAAAGCCTTTTCCTTTTCCATACTCTGAAACGTATAATCCACAATGGAGAAATCATCCTAATTTTAGCTGGAGGGATGATAACCGTGTTCATGGTTCACAACCTCAAGGGCCTTCAAATTTGCTTCTTACCCAACTCCACAATCAAAATCCTTTGAGGAAACACTGGAGGCATTCATGCAAGGACAAGCTAACATCAATAGCCAAACTTCTCATGCCCTCAATGAGATAAAAAAATACACTTACCACATTGATTTCTTCATGGCGTCCTCATGAAAAAGGTAAGTTTCCTGCTCAACCTCAGGAAAATCCTTCGAGTCAATTCAATATAAGCACTTCTAGCTCTTGTGAAACTCAACAAGAAAATGCCAACTCCATCACGACTCTTCGTACTGGAAAAATTATTGACAAAATGATTCATTCAAAATATCCAGAACATAGTGAGCCTTCAAAACCAGAAAGTGATGATTGCAAAATAGAGAAAAAACTCGTTTCTGAACCCATTGTTGAAAAATGTCCTATTCCTGCCCCATTTCCACAAAGATTGTAACCAATTCAAAAGTGTAACCAAAATTCTGAAATTTATGAACTTTTCAAACAAGTCAAAATTAACATTCCATTGTTGGATGCAATCAAACAAGTTCCTTCATATGCTAAATTTTTAAAATACTTGTGCACTGTTAAGAGAAAGCTTAATGTTCAACAAAAACATTTTCGAAAGAAAATGTTAGCTCAATCATTCAACAAAACACTCTACCCAAATTCAAAGATCCTGGTTGTCCAACAATTTCATGTGTGATTGGAAATAATACGATAGAGCGTGCTTTGCTTGATCTTGGTGCTAGTGTTAATCTTTTACCTTTTTATGTGTATGAACAACTAAGTTTGGGAGAGTTAAAGCCAACAACAAGAACTCGTTCTGTAAAAGTTTCAAGAGGGGTTGTAGAGGATGTTCTTGTTCAAATTGATAAGTTTTATTACCCTGTTGATTTTATAGTTTTGGACACATATCCTGCTTTGAATTCAATCAATCAAATTCTAGTCATTTTATGCCGTCCATTTCTTGCAACATCAAATGCTTTGATTAACTGTAGAAATGGTGTTCTAAAACTTTCTTTTGGAAATATGACAGTGGAAATGAATGTGTTTAACATTTGTAAGAAACATGGAGATAACGATGACTTACATGTACTCCATTTTATTGAACAACTTCTTGATGATCATTTTATTACTACTCCTTCATCTGATGTGTTAGAAACTTGTTTAACTACTACTACTAAAGAATTTGAATTCAATGATACTTCTGAAATTTCACATATGATTTCTCTGTTGAATTCTTTTTAGGAAACAAATGTTAGTAGCTGGAGACAAAAATTTGAAGAATTACCGCCACATTCCAATATGTCCATGCCTTCGAGACCAAAGCTTGATTTGAAGCCAATGCCATCTAATCTCAAATATGTATTCTTGGGTGAATGAAAAACTTTTCCAGTAATAATTTCTTCCAAACTTGATGCGCTTCAAGAAGGTAAGTTGCTTAAAACATTGAAAATGCACAAAAATTCATTAGGATGGACCATATCTGACATTAAGGGTATTAGTCCTTTGATTTGCACTCACAAGATTTATTTAGAGGAAAATATAAACCCACTAGAGAAATGCAGCGAAGGCTTAATCCTAATTTATAAGAGGTAGTGAGAAATGAAGTCAATAAGCTATTAGATAATGGAATCATTTATCCTATTTCTGATAGTAGATGGGTAAGTCATACCCAAGTTGTACCCAAGAAATCTGGTGTTACTGTAATAACAAATGAAAAAAATGTGTTAATTCCTATTAGGACTGGTTGGCGTATGTGCGTTGACTATAGGAAACTCAACTCAATGACTAGGAAAGACCATTTTCCTTTACCTTTCATGGATCAAATTTTTGAAAGGGTAGCGGGACATAAATTCTATTGTTTCCTAGATGGGTATTCTGGGTATAACCAAATTGAAATTGCACCCGAGGATCAAGAAAAGACGACATTCACATGGCGATTTGGTACTTTTGCTTAACGTACAATGCCCTTTGGATTATGTAATGCACTAGCTATATTTCAAATATTCATGCTTAGTATTTTTAGTGACATGGTAGAAAGATCTTTGGATGTTTTCATGGATGATTTTACTGTTTATGGGGAATCATTTCATGAATGTTTAGTTAACTGTCAAAAAGCTTTGATCATGTGTGAAGAAATGAATCTTGTGCTCAGTTGGGAAAAATATCATTTTATGATTACAAGTGGTATTGTACTTGGTCACATTGTATAATCTAATGGAATTGAGGTAGGTAAGTCTAAAACTGAATTGATTTCTAATTTGCCTACTCCAAATGGTGTTAAAGAGGTAAGATCGTTTTTAGGACATGTTGATTTTTATAGGAGGTTTCTCAAAGACTTTAGTGCTATATCTAGACCATTATGTAACCTCCTATCTAAAGACACACCTTTCGAATGGACTAACACTACAAGAAAAGAGAGTTATAGGGACAACTTTTGTCGTCCCTATAGATAGAATTGTCATCGCTAAAGGGCTACAGGGACGACATAGTCGTCCCAATATATTCACGATTTATAGGTACGACTTTTATCGTCCCTATGACCCTTATTTTCGTCTTTTACTTTTGTCCAAATATTCGTTTGAACTTATTTATTGAGACGACAAATTGTCGTCCCAATATATGTTGAATCTATAGGGACGACATTTGTCGTCTCTGTATGTCCCACTTCCAAATTGAATAGTGGGTCTCGAAAAAACTATTGGGACGACTATTATCGTCCCAATATCTTTAGAAAAATATCTACAGGGACTATTAAACTATTTGTCATCTTAATTAATTTTTTTTCAAATTTATTGATTCTAGTAATTATTACACTTTCGATACTAATTATAATTATTTAATAACAATGACTTAATAGAAACATTAAATAAAATGTTTAAAAACAACTTAAATAATATTAATTATATTATCATATTTGTGCACAAAAACAAATTGTACCAAAAAATCCTAAAAAACCATGCACAAAAACAAAAACTTCCAACATAAAATAACCATAATGTACAAAACAAAAGTAAGTGCAGCTCAAAATAGATAGACAGAGGAAGACTAAAGATTAGATAAATAATCTTCGTCGTTCGAAGAATCTAACTCTTCTTCATGAATAGGCGACAGGGGAGGTGGTGGTGGTGGTGGTGGTGGTGGTGTCGGCAGCTGAATTCCCAGCATGACAGATTGCAGATTACTCATTAACAGTGTGATAAATTCATTCATTTGATGCATGTATGTCTCCATTTTGGACTTCAATGCATTGGTTGCCTGAGTAGATTGACTGGTTCTGTGTTGGTCCCGCAATGTCGTAGTGGACGAGTGAGAGCGAGAAGTGCCCCTCAAAACCCGTCCAACTGCGCGTCGGTGTCCCCTCCTCTCTCCCAGGACCTTAAGAACAACGTTGTGCTCATTAACTGCCACACCGCTGGAGCTAGCTTGCTGCGTTTGCTCTTCCTGTTCCTCCACTATTTTTTCTTTAAATAATCAAATTTAAAATATTTGTCAATTAAATGTGAAACTAAAAAAATTAACAGTAATACATCACTCTATATTAACTTTTACGTACATAATCTTGCCCAGCCCTTTCGTTCACCCACTCATCATTTCTTTGATGGTTGACTTTGAAAGTTTCAATGACATTCGGCCACTCCTGAGTCTGGCGGTCCCGCTGTATAAGTATGCAGTATTAAATGAATAACTCAAGCGTATTCCATAACTTGAAAATAAAATTATGGATGAAAAATAATATATGTTACCATATCGAAATGCGTAGCAACGATAGTTTTTGACTCCTGCAGGCTAGTGTCATTTATTTTTTCCCTGTTCACTTTGTTCGTCGTTGAAATATCCTATAAAAAATTAATTAAAATGAATACAATGTTAATATTAATATTTAATGGAAATTCATTTAATTAAATTAAATGAATTGTGCTTACCTTAAATATTTTATTCGATGAGCGCTCTATGCACTTTTCCCATACGTCCGCCGTCAGGCCACGGTAAGGTACGACAGTACCTTTATCTCTTATGTATGCATTCACATTGGCCTTGTACTGACGATATCGTCGGGCCGTTGTATCTTCGAACCGTCAACAACGAGCTTGTATTCAGCCTTGGAGTAACGCCTTGGATTGACGTCGAAGAATTCCCATAGCAAATCAATCTTGTTTAAGTCATTGAAGTTAGACTTTATTAAAAGTACTTAAGGTATAAAATGATAGCTAATTCACTTATGTATACGCAGCACGTGGCACGGGCTTTTTGTTCCTCTGGAACATTCGCCCATCTATCAAAGTAGGGGTGCACAAATTGTCCCACACGTGTCCCTACAACCCTTGATAAGTATTTTTGGTTCTCTCCTATAGGAAAATATGTCCCCTCTTTTGTATCAAAATCTATGGGGAGGGGTTTTTTCCCGTTAGACTAGAATAGTTTAACAAGATGTAACGATCTGGAAGGGCCCTGATTTTTGGCCATAGGTGCTACAATTCACAAAAAAAATGGTTTAGTATGTAAATCACTTTGAATACACACTATGTTTTGCCAAAACAATTATCTTACTTGTCTGGCAGTCCACTTGTAGCCTATTTACATGCTTATATGGAGTCTCATCTCCCCCATCCCCTCCATGGTTTAATACAACGGCCATTGTATTACGTCCTTAGCTTAAATTAGTCCTAATTAACCAAGCATTAATTAGTACCAATAAGATTAAGACAGACATAAAATAATCAGTCCAAATACAATGCATAAATGGGCAAAAACAGTTCCAAGTATCAAAACCAAAATAGCTGCATATTGCCCAAGACTTTTATAGACCAATTTATTGAACCACTGCTATTGCTTCCTTTCACTGTTTATGCCAATCCATTTGCAGAACCTAGAGCAATTTTCATCCGAGTCTCCCAGTTTATAGGAGGCTTCTCCTTCCCTGCATTATTTCTCTCTAATAAGATCACATTTAAAGAAGAATAGACCTTGACACTTGGAGTACCAAAATGTACCTATCAAAATGAGGGGAGCCTAAGTTGGGAAAACAGGATTCGAACTTGAGATTGCAACACTTTTCTTTTTAGAAATCTTGTTACAGGTAGAAAACAAAATGAAACTGAAATTAAGTCGGACCAATTACACAGAATTAGAAGTGAATAAATTTTGTTAGTTATTTCCCAACCATCAGATTTACAACAGGGAAGGAAAAACTTCAACATATATTATCCTCAACTAAACAAAACTTATATGAGTGGAGGTAGGCATGGATTCTGTTATGCTGCTCCACACTATCAAGGTGATCCCTAAATTTAAACCAAACAGACTCAGACATCATGATTACCTCATTCCAAGTGAGTTTAGATCGTTCTCATCCTCTAGGTTACCATTAATACTAGGTTCCATCTCAACTGAAGCAAAAATCACGCAGAAATATAATAATATGGTCATCAATTTAGTCATGTATTACTAGCTTACTTCCCTAGTGAAAAGACTTTGAAACAAAACAGAGATCGAAAACTACATTCTACATGTATCTATCCCCAAAGAAGCAAACTGCGGGAAACATCTAAATAATATGCTGCAGAATAATTGAAAAACTCCAGGTTCATTACATCCACAACTCTCATAATAGAACTAAGGTTTTTTCCACAGGAAGACAAGGCCTTAAGATTACAAATTTTAATCTAAGGGTCGGATAAAAACTATTTTCTTTTGCTTTTTCCCTTTCTTTTTTGAGAATTAATTTGAAACAGCTAAACTACCATTGGATTCTTTATAAAAGTTTAGCCTTACATGTTGGCATCCTCCATATTCCACATTCTTCTTATGTATATTAAAGTTCCATGACTCCGTGTGTCACGTATAAAAGATACCAAATGAACAAAATTCTCGAGATTATTCTCCAACTGGTTCTTCCATATATTCATTACAATATTACAATTTACTTATAGGTTAAAATGTTCACAAGAAATTAAACACGTGACCTCCAAATCAATGATTGGCTCCAGTTTTCTGAACTATCTAAATTCCCATTATTCAAACAAAAAATAATTCCACCTATTTATCTATTTTTTTGTAGTTCTGGATTGGTGCCAATGAGAGTTTCAGTAAAGAATATTACAAAAATACATATTTGAATTGCCAGAAAGGGAACATAACATGAAAACATAGTTACACAATTAATCAATAATCATTGAAAATTCCCCTGGAAGTGTTACTACTTGGTAGCTCTTTTTTCCCCATGATTTAATCATGTTAATTTCATGGTTAGCCAAATGAAAACCTCAGATAATATCTAATTAACAAAATGAAACCTTAATAAATCCCCATTAATACACTACGCTATTCCAAATCTTAATTGCAATTTCAGTGCCCTTGTCAGCTGATTGATATATAAAAATTCCCATCTGAACATTGAGACAACTAGCTAAAGAGGGGGACATACTTGCATATCGACATCAGACATAGTTGCATCATCCTCCCTCTGCTGTTTTTCCCTTTGTGGAGATAAAGAATTTGTATATGGATTTTTCACAGCTTCAGGAGAAAACTCAACCAATGAATTTTGTCCCGGGACCTATAACAAAAGGAAATCAATCACATTGCGTAAGAATTTAATAACCATCAAGCTTAAAAACATCAACCATGGAGATAGAACAACATTGGTGAAATCAAGTGAAAATGGTGAATCAGGAGAGATATAATTACGTGCTGGCGCAGTTCAAGAGGATGTCGAGAATGGAACAAAGCAAGAAAATGGTGAATGAGGAGAGTCTCATCCGGCAGAGAATTGCCAAGGCTAGTGAGCAATGGGGGTTTGCAATTATGATTTAGGTTCAGCCAAAGGTTTGAAATATTGGGGGTTTGGAGCCAAATCAAAATTGTAATTTGGGAAATTGGGGGTTTTGGAGCCAGGGAAGAGGACCTGGTGGAAAATAGTGAGAGTGGGAGGAAGATAAATGATTTGTGAGGATTGTGTATTATGTGTACTTTTTGTAAATTTGTGGGCTCTAAAGGGACGACTAAAGTCATCCCTATACATTTAACACACGAAAAAAAAGCGCTGAATTGTAAATGCGCAAATTTCAATTTTTTCAATCTACGGGGACGAATTTTTTAAGCTATAAGGACGATATTAGTCGACTTTATTTCTTTAGAGATGATATTCCGTGTTGTCCCTATAGGTATGTACTCTATAGGGATGACAAAATAAGTCGTCTCTATGGATGCTGGACATATAGGGACGACTAATGTGTGTTGAGACGACTTTTGTCCTTACTATATCTATTACAATCTTTAGAGACGACATTTTATTGTCGTCCCTATAAATGCTATATATAGAGACGAATTTGGTGTCGTCCCTATAGTTCATTTTTCTTGTAGTGTAAGTCTTGTCAAGAAGCCTTTGATAAACTAAAAAACTTGCTTACTTCTGCTCCTATCATGCAACCTCCAGATTGGAATTTACCTTTTGAAATCATGTGTGATGCTAGTGATTATGCTGTTGGAATTGTCTTAGGCTAAAGAGAAGATAAAAAATCTCATGTCATTTACTATGCAATTAAAACCCTAAATAATGCTCAAATGAATTATTCGACTACTGAAAAGGAATTGCTTGCTGTAGTGTTTGCTTTGGACAAATTTCGTTCTTATCTAGTTGGTTCACCAATTTTTATTTTTAGTGATCATGCATCTTTAAAATATCTTCTTTCTAAGAAAGATGCAAAACCTAGGCTTATTAGGTGGATTCTCTTACTCCAAGAATTTGACATCACCATTTGAGACAAAAAAAGAGTAGAGAATGTCGTGGCTGATCACTTGTCTAGACTTTTTTTTTGACAAATCCTTTGAAACTTCTCCAATTAATGATATTTTCCCTGATGACAAACTTTTCATTGTTTCAGATTTGCCTTGGTTTGCTGATATTGCTAATTTTCTCGTGACAAGTCAAATCCCATCTCATTGGAATGCTCAAGACAAAAAGAAATTCTTTGGGGAGGTACGAAATTTCTTTTGGGATGATCTTCATCTTTTCAAATATTGCCCAGACCAAATAATAATAAGATGTGTGCCAAATAATGAAATTCAAAAGATCATTTCCTTTTGTCATTCTGAAGCATGTGGTGGTCACTTTTCCTCAAACAAAACTGCTGCAAAAATCTTGCAATGTGGATTTTATTGGCCAACCCTTTTCAAAGACATACGAATTTTGTAAAGCTTTTGATCGTTGTCAAAAATTAGGAGGGATAACACGTAAAAATATGATGTCACTTACTCCCATTTTGGTTATTGAAATTTTTGATTGATGGGGTATTGATTTCATGGGTCCATTTCCACCCTCTTTTTGTTATTTGTACATTTTGGTGGGAGTTGATTATGTGTCCAAATGGGTAGAGGCAATTTCTTATAAAGTAATGATCACAAAATTGTTTTGAAATTTTTGAAAGAAAATATTTTGTCAAGATTTGGAATACCTCACGCCATTATAAGTGATGGAGGGTTACACTTTTGTAATACACCTTTTGACACCCTAATGAAAAAATATGGAATTACTCATAAAGTGTCTACTCCTTATCACCCAAACACAAGTGGACAAGCTGAACTTGCAAATAGGGAGATTAAGCACATCTTTAAAAAAAGGTGAATCCAAATAGAAAAGATTGTCCTTTACGATTAACTGATGCACTTTGGGCTTACCGTAGAGCTTTCAAAACACCTCTTGGTATGTCTCCATATAGACTTGTTTTTGGGCAACCTTGTCATTTGCCTGTCGAGTTGGAACATAAAGTGTTTTGGGCTATTAAAATGTTTAATTTTACTTTAGACAAGGCAGGTTCACTAAGCAAACTTCAATTGAACGAGCTGGAAGAAATCAGGAATGAAGCTTATGAGAACTCTTGAATTTACAAGGAAAGAATGAAGGTATTTCATGACAAAAACATTGTTAGAAAAACTTTTGAGCCTTCCCAAAAGGTTCTTTTGTACAACTGGAGGTTACATTTATTTCCTGGAAAACTACGCTTAAAATGGACGGGTCTTTTTATTGTTAAAACTGTTTACCCATATGGAGCTGTAGAAATTGAAAATCCAAATAATGGCAACATTTTTAAGGTTAATGGACATCTTTTGAAACCATTTTTTGAAAACATTTCTAATATGGAAGAGTCCATAGCTTTTAAAGATTGATTTCATTTTCTCGTATTTTGTATGTGTGTTTCTTTTCAGTTTTTTTTATTGTGTGCTTGTTTTAGGCGTGTCTCTTTTATTGTTATTTTTTCTTTTTGTTTGCTCTAATGAAATTGAAGGTTCTCCTAGTCCAAGTGTATTCAGACTCTCGAGGGGAAACTCAAATACCCTCTTTATGTTCAAATTTTGTTCATTAATGTCCTTCACACATTTAACATGTTTCAAATTGAGGACTATGTTTCATTTATGTTGGGGGTGAGGAATCATAAAGTAAAAAGGATTCAAGTTCTGGCATTAAAAAAAATAAGCATCCAATGTTTAAGGAAAATTATCTATGGTTTATATAAACTTCTCATCATGTCTTCTATTGTTTTATTTTTTGGCTAAAGATAAATGTGGAAACATAAGTTCTTAAAAGTAAAGAAAATCTTGTTTTCGGGGAATTACATAAAAACCCAAGTGAGTTTTTGAGCCTATAATTTTTTGGAGAGAACCACTTTGCCCATCATTCTTCTGCAACTTTTGGTCTAGATAGTTGACAATATCTCTAGTTCTTTTCAAAGTCAACCAATGTTATAAAAAATTTTAAAAAAAAATAAAGAAAGGAAAAAAAAGGGAAAAAAGAAAAAGAAAAAGTGTTGCCATATTGATGACCATTGAGTTAATATATATAGATGATCATTTGTTTTCTAAAAAATGATAGTGAGGCCATCTTTGATATCCGTTTGAGTCTTTCTAGCTTACCAAATGAACATCCATCATTAGTAGCCCCTTTGAAGCCTTAAAAAAAATAGCCTTAAACTTTCTTTGTTAACCAATTATCCCCACTTAAATCCATTTTATTTTCATAATATTATCCATATTTTACATCCCTTCTATGATTGAGAAAGTAGGGAGAAATAAATAGTAAAGGGTGGTGCAACCATAAACCAAAAACAAAAAAAAACAAAAAAAGAAGAGATGCATACAAAAGAAGTAGAGATGAATAATTGAAAGTGTGCACTCGCTACATATTGTGCATCTTTATTTTTTTTTTAAAAAAGGGATAAAAATATGTATCACACCCCAATTTCTGAATCTCCATTTTTCTTTTTCATACTTTGTTTATCAACTTATTCCATTATTTGATTAGCCTTGTCCTATGCCTACATTACAACCAAATGAAAACTCCTTCTCGATTTTATAAACAATGGTTTGAAATATATGTTTGTTACAGTGAGATACTTAATATGGCGACACGAAAAAAAAAAGAAGGAAAATAAATTTGTTTGACTATTGTTGTTGCAAATAGCAATTGAGATCATTCTTGCTCTTTTATAAGATTTGGGTAAATATTTTCCTTGTGTGTGGTGAGGGTGCAAGAAATACAAATGTTTTGTATGCTATACCATGGGTATATCTTTCTTTCGAGTGTTATCTTGCCAAATTTTTTGAGATTTGGGGGTTACACATACAAAATACGTGTTTTCTTAACTTGGATAACAAGTGTTTCCTCAAATGTTAACATCTTAAGAATGATATAATACTTGACATAGTGAGACATTTTTGTAAACTGTGGATAATACTCGTTACTTTTCCTTGGATGATTGCTAAGTAAATGTGCCTGAATTGTTTTGAATTCTAAACATGGATTGCTAGAGACTAGCAATATCTTGATTGGAGTGTGATAAGCGTCTAAAAATGCATCATAGACATATCATTTACTAGGCATTATATCTTTCAATTTTGTTAATTCTCTAACTTTAGTATAGAATATCCATTCTCTTGCAATAAAATCAATATGCATAAATTCTTAGTCAAAAGTTCAATAAATAGAAGTATGCATGCCTAGGTAAATTGGCAAGATATTATGCAGAAGTTGGCATTTATGTGTTGTATTTTGAATGGATAGGAAGGAAGAGAACATGAAGAACTTTGGTATAAAATGATGGCTATCGGATAAGATTCACATGCCTGGTAAAATGACAACATCTGGCGCTATACAACTTCGATTGTGCTGATTAAAGTTGGTATAAACATGTAAGCTATGGACCTAAAACTCTAATGTCTACCACAAATTACAAATCGTGACTTAGGGCGGCCGAAATTACCTTTAAAAGTGCAAGTTGATGTCCTAACTGGACAGTTTTTCCACCAGTGAGGAGCACTCAATGGTTTGGAAATATCTGGATTTACAAATATCCAATTAACCTCATATTTGTACCTTTGGAAATATAATTCAAGTGTGAACAACTCTTATGTTGATAACTTGTCCGAAATTGGTTATCATCATAGCATACAAGTTCCATGTAGTTGAAAATGCTAGCTGGCTCCAAGCTGAAAAATTGTGCAAGTTGTCCACTTGACCACAAGCAAGTTGGACGTTTTTGTTGTCTATAAAAGGGAAGCTTAGCCAAGCATTTAGGAATCATACAATCCATTATCCTTCATTTTCTCTTTGTTATATTTTCATTATGTCTCTTTAAACTTCTAGCTAGAGCTAGGGTTAAACTTTGATGAATTTGTACTATTGTTCTTTGATCTTTCTTTTGCTCTTTCTTGATCATCTTCTTAGTTGTTAAAATTACATGTTTTATGAATAGTTTTGGTTTGTTAAAGACTTCAATTTTTTGTTGACAATATTGGCACATGAATGCTTAGACAATCTTTACAAACCACCAAGTGTTTTGGCATGTTTTCTCAAACAACTATCAATAATTATCTTACAAAGTATTTGCAATACACGCTTTATCTTCCGTGAGATCACTCCCTAGTTGATTCTCATGAGTTACAGAAAAGATCAAGAATAAATTCTATTAATTTGTCAAAAGTGAATCCCCAACGCTTTAGTATTCATCTAAATTATATATTCACCAACTGTTTTTGCTACCCATCAATTAGTATTCTTTTTCATTTCCTTCCAATTCCCTGTGGATCGACCTCGGACTTCCGAGTTTACTACTTGAGACAATATGCACTTGGGTTTGCAACCTTAATGGTGTATCAATGTGCGCTGATAATGGATATCAGCGAGGTGCCGGACCTACCACAAAGACAAACTGTGACATATCTTTGACTCTATATATTTAATAAAAATTCGACAAAATTTTACCTACAAATTGGACTAAACCAACTTGAAAAGCAACAAAATTCCCAAACAAAATATAAACAATATCAATGGGGGACCACATATCCCTCAAATATGTAACAATCAAAAATAAAGTGTAGCCAACTCGACTATTTTAATATCTTTTTCAAAACAGCCCAAATGTACATGATCTACATCACAAGGAGGCAAGTCAATCTAACTTCGACATGCCACAAGTGATACAAAAGACATATGCAAAAAATTGTAGACATGTGACAAAAAGCTGCAACTGTAGTTTCTCCCAAAAATGGTAATGTCTTGATCAATGAAATGGAAACATACAATCTAAGTGGTTCTGACTTTTGCAACTATAGTTTCTCCCAAAAAGCTACTCAAAACTCAATTGTATCGTAATAAGAAAAAGCGTGACAAAATTTTTAGTTTCTAACCCGGTGACTCAGTGAGTGGAGAGTTCGCTAATAAGTATACTTTTTCAATTTATACATATTTACTGAAATTATTAATTTTTTTCATACGTTTAATCATTTATAAACTCTAATAATAACTTTGAAAATTATATGTCGTAAAGATTAGGAAATGCCTTATAGTTGATATAAATAAGGCATTTGTAAAGTACAGAGAAACTAAGAAATGCTGGTATCACTATACTTCTAAAATAAACTGTCATCTACTATAAGCTGAAATTTAAAGTCTGAAATTGTATGATCTAATATTTGTAATCTATTTACTGGTTGTTCTAAAATATATTGTACCAAAAAAGGTACCTAATGAATAACTTCACACCTATATCGAGTACTCTCGATGTACAAGGCAAAGCTATTCAATTATGATAATCTAATAATCTGGTCATACACGAGTAGAGTTGCCTCTAAAGGGCTAAGCACCCTGGTTCACACCCCAAAGCATGTGAGTGTACGAGAGTGGGTTCCAAATACCTCTAATAATCTAGTCATACACTATAGAAACGCATTGACGCCAATGCAGAGTTGGGTAAAATCACATGGGCACTTCTTGGTGGTTAAAAAATTAACTTTATATTTACTAAACACTTAATAATGATATAACATACTACTAAAAGATTTATGAACTATAGTATAACATAATTAAATGCTTATTTTCTAAAAAATAAGTTTTCTCCACTCACAAAGCTTTTTCCACTGTATATTTTTCAAATAAGTAGGTGGACCACAAAATCATGAATT
The DNA here is from genome assembly GCA_030279155.1 of Forsythia viridissima. NCBI lineage: Eukaryota > Viridiplantae > Streptophyta > Magnoliopsida > Lamiales > Oleaceae > Forsythia > Forsythia viridissima. The sequence goes on along the minus strand of CM059044.1, from coordinate 18,342,604 downwards.
GAGATCGGCCAAATCTCTCAAATTAGTAGGTAGACATCAAAATCATGATTTGATAGAGGCAAAAATCTATCGACTAACTAGGTTGACTTCAAAATAATGTATCAATAGAGGAGTAATCCTTTGACTAAGTGGTAAGATGTAAATCTTTGAAATCAATAGGTGAACTAAAATATATGAATTTAATGTGGAATAAATCTCTCGACTTAGTATGTAGTTGTAAATTCTTCAAATGTGTTGGTAAACCTTAAAAACATGAGTTGATGGAGGCGTTAATATATCAAAAGATTAGGGAAAGCTCAAAACCATGAATTGAAAATGGCGTAAATCACTCGACTGGGTATGTGGATGTAAATCTCTCAAATAATTAGGTAGACCACAAAACCATGAATTGAGACAGGTCAAATCTCTCAAATGAGTAGGTAGACATCAAAATCATAAATTGATAGAGGTGTAAATATATTGACTATCTAGGTGGACTTCAAAACAATGTATTGATAGATGCATAAATCTCTCGACTAAGTAGGTGGGTCCTCAAAACGAGGTGAAGCTTGACCATAAATTAACTGATGTAAAAATCACTAGACTTAGTATGTGGATGTAAACTTTCAAATGACGAGGTGAAGCTCAAAACCAAGAATTGATAGAGGCATAAATTTCTTGACTATGTAGGAAGCTAAAAATATCTCTAATTAGTAGGTGAACATAAAAAAACATGAATTAATCTTTTGGCTCGGGTGGCAAACTTAAACATCTCAGATAGAGATGGTGGACTTCAAAACTATGTAGTTATAGAAGTAAAGATCACTAGACTGAGTAGGTGTATGTAAATGTTTCCAATGTGTATGTAGATCTCAAAACATGAATAATAGAGGCCTAAATCTCTCGACTGAATAGGTAGACATATATCTTTGAAATGTGTAGGTGAACTCAAAAATAAGAATTAATAAAGATGTAAATCTCCCGATTGAGTTGATAGATGTAAATCTTAGTAATAAGTGGGTAAACCCAAAAACTTGAAATAATAAAGACGTAAATATCTAAAATGAGTAGTTGAAGCTCAAAATGATGTATTGATAGAGGCGTAAATCACTTGACTGAGTAAGTGGATATAAATTTCTCAAATAAGTAGGAGACCACAAAATCATGAATTGAGTGGCCAAATCTTTCAAATGAATAGGTAGACATCAAAACCATGAATTCATTAGAGGCATAAATCTATCAACGGGATATGTGGACTTCAAAATATTGTATTGATAGAGGCATAAATCTTTCGACTGAATTGGTCAATGTAAATTTTTTAAATGAGTAGGTGAACTCAAAAACATGAATTAAATGAGGTGTATATAGTTGTAAAATCCTTAAAATGAGTTGGTCAATCTCAGAAAAATAAATTGAGAAAGGCGTAAATATCTCAAATGAGTAGGTGAAGCTCAAAACCATGAATTAATAGAGGCATAAATTACTTGACTTAGTAGGTGGATGTAAATCTTTCAAATAAGTGGGTAGACCACAAAACCATGAAATCTTACAAGCCAAATATCTCAAATGAGTATATACATTAAAATTATGAATAGATAGAGGCGATAGTCTATCGACTAACTGGGTAGACTTCAAAACAATGTATTGACTGGCGTAGTAGGTACATGTAAATCTTGCAAATAAGTTGGTGTTCCTCAAAACCATGAATTGATGAAGGCATAAATCTCTCGACTAAGTAGGTAAATGTAAATGTCTCAAATGAGAAGGTGGACCTCAAAATCACAAATTAATAGATGTAAAAATCACTAGATTGAAGGTGGATGTGAACTTTCAAATGTGTATGTGTAGGTGAAGCTCAAACCCTATGAGTTCATAGAGGCATAAATATCTCGACTGAGTAGGTATATGTAAATCACTCTAATAAATAGGTGAACCTGAAAAACAAGAATTAATCAAGGCGTAAATCTCTCGTCTGAGTAAGTGGATGTAAACACTTAAATAAGTAGGTGCACCACAAATTCAAAAATTGATCCAAGCTAAATCTCTAAATTGAGTAGGTCAACCTCCAAACCATGAACTAATCGAGGCATAAATTTCTCAACTGAGTCAGTGGATGTAGATATCTCAAAAGAGTAGGTGGACCACAAAACCACAACTCACATAAGCGGAAATCTCTCGGTTGGTTTGGTAAATGTAAGCATCTCGCATGAGAAGGTAGACCTCAAAACCCTATATTGATAGATGCATTTATCACTAGATTGAGTTGGCTTATGTAAATGTTTCTAATGTATAGGTAGATCGCAAAACCATGAATTAATAGAGGCATAGATCTCTCAATTGGGTATGTATATATAAATCTTTGAAAGAGCATGTGAACTCAAAAGTAGAAATTAATATAGGGGTAAATCTCTCGACTGAGTCGATAGATGTAAATCTTTGTAATGAGTAGTGAACTTAAAAACATGAATCAATAGAGGCGTAAATCTCTCGAATAAGTAGGTGAAGCTCACAACCATGAATTGATGGAGGTGTAAATCGCTCGATTGAGTATACGAACGTAAATCTCTCTAATAAGTAAGTTGACCACAAAATCTTGAGTTGAAACAATGAGGACTTCAAAACAATGTATTGGTAGAGGCGTAAATTTCTAGACTAGTAGGTGGATGTAAATCTTTCAAATGAATAGGTGGTCCTCAAAACCATGAATTCATACAAGCATAAATCTCTCGACTGAGTTGATAAATATAAATCTCTAAAATGAGAAGGTGGACTTCTAAAACATAATTTAATAGTTGTAATCACTAGACTGAGTAAGTCGGTGTAAACTTTCAAATTAGTAGGTGAAGCTCAAAAATTTGAACTGATAGAGGCATAAATTTCTCGATTGAGTAGGTAGATGTAAATCTCTCTAATGATTAGGTGAACCTAAAAAACATAAATTAATAGAGACGTAAATATCTCAATATAATAGGTGCATGTAAGTCTCTCAAATAAGTGAGTGGGCCACAAAATAATAAATCTATAAAAGCCAAATATCTAAATTGAATAGGTCGACCTCAAAACCACCATGAATTAATAGAAGCATAAATCTCTCAACTGACTCGGTAGATGTAGAAATCTCAAAATAGTAGGTGGACTACAAAACCCTGATTGACATAAGCGTAAATCTCTCGACTGAGTTGGTAAATGGAAACATCTCAGATGAGAATGTGGACCTCAAAACCATATATTGATAGAGGTAAAGATCACTGGACTGAGTAGGTATACATAAATGTTCAAATGTGTAAGTAGATCTCAAAACCATGAACTAATAGAGGCGTAAATATCTCGACTAAGTAGGTAGATATAAATCTTTGAAATGAGTACATAAGCTCAAAATTAGAAATTAATAGAGGCATAAATCTCTCGAGTGAGTCGGTAGATGTAGATCTTTGAAATGAGTAGGTGAACTCAATATCATGAATTAATGGAGGCTTAAATCGCTCAAATAAGTAGGTGAATCTCAAAACTATAAACTGATATATGCATAAGTCGTTGACTGAGTAGGTGGATGTCAATCTCTCAAATAAGTAGGTGGACCACAGAACCACGAATTGAGACTGGCCAAATCTCTCAAATGCGTAGGTAGACATTGAAATCATAGGGGTGTAAACCTATTGAGTGACTAGGTGGACTACAAAAAAATGTGTTGATAGAGTAGTAAATTTCCCAACCGAGTAGGTGGATATAAATCTTTGAAATGAGTAGGTGAACCAAAAAACATGAATTAATAGTGGCATACATAAATGGACTTAGTATGCAGTTTTAAATGCTTCAAATGAGTTGGTGAACCTCATAAATATGAATTGATAGAGAGGTAAATCACTCGATCCAGTAGGAATAAGTAAGTGGACCACAAAACCATGAATTAAGACTGGTGAAATGATGTAAACCCGCGAAGAATTGAATTTCGGAACCCACAAAAAGATTGATCTGAACCCCAAGAAAGCTAAAATCTAGTCGCAAGAACTTGACCCGATAATTACTTGAATCAAAGAACCGAAGTTATGAACGCCAAAAAGGTTTGCGAAATATTTGATGAGTTTTAGGTTAGTTCAATTAAGAACTTGGAAGAAAAATGAATCCTTACTTTTAATTAATCTCTCAAAAATCAAAACTTGTAATTGTTTACAATGAAAAGTACTTAAATAGTAAAATTAATTAAAACCTATTCTAATTTGAAAATATAACTAAAAACTAATCTAAAATAGAGTTCTAAACGAAAAATGAAACAAAATACGAAAAATCCAATTTTTCCCGAAATAAGCCAGGGCGATCGCCTAGTTCAACAAGAGTCTCTATATTTGTTTTAGGTGGTTGGGCGATCTTGCCTAGGCAAATTCTGACAGATCTTCGTTTTGATCTCCAAACTTTTTTTCTTTCGTATTTTGGTCCCCCAATCTTCCATTAGCCTCCATATGCTTTCAATATGGTCCTTAGTTTGAGTCAAATGTACCAATGGTCCCTGGATCGCATCATCTCCTCATTCTTTAAAAGGATTCGACCTCGAATCATCACCGATATCAAAGGGATAAAGATCACCTTCCGCCTTCATATGCACCCAAACCCAATGACCAGGCTCAAAGATGAATCTACGAACTTTATTGGCTTTAAATTGTTGCCTTTGAAGCTCATTTGTCTCATTTGAATTGCTTCTATAGGTTGGTCGTTTTAGAATAACAGCTCCAAGTACAAAGGGAAGTTGATGTGCAATGTTTCGAATTTGTGAGAACCTACTAGACATCTCCTCTGAATACATGTCTTCCAATTCCTGCACTAAAGAAATAGCCAAAGTGGAGAGGGATTGGTTAATTTGTTGTAGTACAAGTGTGATTCTTTGTGTACTAGCAAAAGCATTTGTTGATTTTTTTTCTCCATCATTGTCGTTTCTTATATATCTAAATCCTCTACTTTAATTTGGGCATGAAGAGCATGCCTCGTAAATAGGACTTCACCATCTAAAGGGTACTCTAGACCATCATCCTCAAACTCAGGCATCTCATCACTATCACTATCATCCCCAGTCTCCACTTTTCCATTATCACTCAAAATCATTACCCTTTTGTTTGGGCATTGTGATGCAATGTGACCGGATCCCAAACATTTAAAACATTTGATATCCATATTCTTTGAAGGTTGGAAATTTGACTTGAATTTATTTTTGCTAGTGACATCCTCATTTTCCTTAGGTGGTTCAGTCTCACCCTTTGAAACTGCCCTATTACTCACATCATTACTATCCCACTTCGGTTTCCAATGAGGGTTAGATCCTGAAGAAAACCTAGCTGCCTCTTTTCTTTTCAATTGTCTCTCTACCTTCATAGCCATGTGCAATATGTCCTCCAACTCCACATAATACTGCAATTCAACTATATTGGCCATATCCCTATTTAACCCATTCAAAAATCTGGCTAAAGTAGCCTCACTATCCTCCTCAACGTTTGCCCTAATCATAACCATCTCCATCTCTTTATGGTAATCCTCTACACTATGTAAACCTTGAGTAAGGCTCTACAATTTTTGATAAAGGTCCTATAATAATGACTAGGTACAAATCTCCTCCTCATGAGAGCCATTAAATCACCCCAAGTTTCTACAGGCCTCTCATGATTTCTCCTCCTATTTGTCACCAATTGATTCCACCACATTATAGCATAGTCAGTGAACTCATTTACTACTAATTTCACCTTCTTTTCTTCTGAATAGATATGAAAATCAAATATTAATTCTAACCTCATTTTCCACTCTAAATAGGCTTCAGGGTTATTCCTACCTCGGAAGGAAGGTATTTTCATTTTTATATTCCAAATGTTTCTATCTATCCCATCGTGGCCTAGAAAGTCTCCTCCTCTAGGTGCCCTTTCACGCCTATGTCCTCTATGCCTCATCCTACCCATCTCAGCTACATAATTATAATCATCGTCTTCCTCAAATTCAGCCATAGGGTTATGATCACGCCTATCATGTCTTCTAATATTAGGGATCCTGTGTTGTTACTCCCTTAGTAAGTTTGTAATTACCGTATCATGCCTATCCATCCTACCCATCCTACCCATCATCTCTTCATTACTATCCCTCATCTCATCAAACAACATGTTCATCTGCTCAAATTAGTGTTTCATGGCTTTTAACAAAAAGAATTGGTTGTTCTCTCCCCTAGGTGTTGTTTCTTCATTATTAGATATTTTTGGATAAAAAAATAAGAAAATAGGATTGAAAGAAAAATTAACCTCACGTGTTTATACTTGTGTTTCACTCTATTTGAATTTTTTCCCGATAATAATCTCACCACACTTGCCTTTTACCTCTCTTTGTATTTCTTACCAAGTTCTCTAAGGAATTTACCAAACTCAATCAGGAATTCGACCTCCGTAACGTCCAAGAACAAGAGTGAGGAAATAAAAGACAATAAGAACAATCAAGAAGAAAACATAAAAAAAAAATAAGATTTAAGCACCGGATGGCAATATGACACAAGAAACAAAGAATATGTCTTTTGACTTTTCTTGAATTATCTTTTAATTTTCATTTTTTTTCAATCCAACGCAAGAAATAAAAAAAAAAGAATCACAAAGCAAGAACTAGAAATAATTAACTTTGGTGCTTGAATGGATCGTGCACAAACAATTCTTGAAAAAGATGAATAACAAAAGAGAAATATTTTTTTATATGATTCAAGATGAATCTGATGGAAACAAAAAAAAATAAAATATAGAATCTGATTTTAGAGCTAAAGCTCTGATACCAACTGATGCTAACCTGCGAAAAATTGAATCCTGGAACCCACAAAATGATTGATCTAGACCCCAAGAAAGCTAAAATTGGGTTGCAAGAACTTGACCCGATGATTACTTGAATCAACGAACCAAAGTTATGAACGCCACAAAGGTTTACGAAATCTTTGATGAGTTTTAGGCTAGTTCAATTAAGAACTTGGAAGAAAAAAGTGAATTCTCACTTTTAATTAATCTCTCAAAAATCAAAACTTGTAATTGTTTACAATGAAAAGTACTTAAATAGTAAAATTAATTAAAACGTATTCTAATTCAAAAATATAACTAAAACTAATCTAAAATAGAGTTCTAAACGAAAAAAAAAAAATTATTAAAATTCCGATTTTTCCCCGAAATAAGCCTAGGCGATCGCCCAGTTTAACTAAAAAGTCTCTATTTTTGTTTTAGGTAGTTGGGGGATCGTCCACCTATTTTGCCTGGGGCAATCACCCAGGAAAATTATGACAGGTCTTCGTTTTGACCTCCAAACTTTGTTTCTTGCTTATTTTGGTCCTCCAATCTTCCATTAGCCTTCGATATGCCATCAATATAGTCTTTAGTTTGAGTCAAATGTACCAAAGGTCCATGGATCGCATCATGAAATCTCTTAAATAAGTAGGTAGATATCGAAATCATGAATTGATAGAGGCATAAATCTCTCGACTAACTAGATGGATAACAAAACAATGTATGAATATAAGTGTAAATCTTTTGATGAGTAGATGGATGTGAATCTTAGAAATAATTAGGTAAACTCAAAACCATGAATTAATAAAGGCGTTAATCGCTCGACGTAGTATGTAATTGTAAATTTTTCAAATGAGTTGGTGTATCTCAAAAACATAAATTGATAGAGCCGTAAATCTCAAATTAGTAGGTGAAACTTAAAACCATGTATTGATAGTAATGTAAATTACCTAACTTAATAGGTGGATTTAAATCTATCAAAAAATTAGATGGACCACAAAACCATGAATGGTGACAGGCCAAATTTCACAAATGAGTGAGTACGCATCAAAATCATGAATTGATAGAGTTGTAAATCTATCAATAGACTATGTGGACTTCAAAACAATGTATTGATAGAGGCATAAATCTCTCGACTTAGTAGATGGATGTAAATCTTTGAAATGAGTAGGTCAACAAAAAAATTATGTATTAGTAGAGGCGTAAATCTCTCGACTTAGTATCACTACAAGACAGAAGACCTTTACTGACTAAACTATTAGTCGGCAATATTGTAAACTCCGTCGACAAATATTATCGCCGACTAAAATATGCCGGTCGGCATGGTAGTTGGTGAAAGCCTATCGGCGAATCCAATACCGACTACAATATTTTCTAGTCGGTAAATATTATATATTCGCCGACTAAAAAATTCTTTGGTCTGTAAAATTTATCGCCGACTAAAAAATTATTTGGTCTCTAAAATTCATCGCCGACCAATATATTCTAATCGGTAAATATTATATATTCGCCGACTAAACAATTCTTTAGTCTGTAAAATTCATTACCGACTAAAAAAATCTTTGGTCTGTGAAATTCATCGTCGACTACACAATTCTTTAGTCTGTAAAATTCATTACTGACTAAAAAAATCTTTGGTCTGTGAAATTCATCGCCGACCAAAATTTATTTGGTCGGTGTTATGTTCGCCGACTAAGATTTAATATAGTAGGCAAAAATCTTCTCGGACCAAAAGAATTTTGGTCGGGCTTAATTTCGCCGACTAATAATAATGTTAGTCGGCGAAATGTATCTCAGACCAAAATTTGCTAGTCGGCAATTTATTTACTGAGTTTTTTTAAATAATTAATTTTATTATAATTATGCAAAGCTGTTACAATTTATATCTACAATAAATGTTAAAAAATTTCAAAATATAAATTAACAATTTTTGTATTGCCACATAAAAAAGAACCTGCACCTACACAAAAAGTGTTTTAACATCAAAACAAAAAGAAAAAACAACGGTGCATGTTTCCCTTTCAAAATAGCTACGGACCTGTGCATGTATTTACAAGATAAAAGCTAAACAAAAGTTTATCAAAAAAAGATATTCATTTAATCTATTAACTACTGCTCTTGTGATGATAATCATGGATCAGCCATGTTAGGGGTGGGGCTAGCTGAGTGAGTGAGTGTGGTAAGCTTTTCAGAAACACTAGGCATGAGCTGATCGAAAAGAGCAATAATGGCATTGTTTTGCCTCTCTAAAATTCCAATCTTCTCTCTAGCAAAGGTGAGCTAACTTTGTTGTGTTTGGACCATCTGACGAAGTTCAACATTCTCGTGTTGGGTGGAAGAAGCTCTATATGTCTTCTTTGGAGGCTTTGGGCCCCTGCCTAATCCAATATAATAGCTAGAGCGGGTGCCAAGAATCTCATTAGCTACGTCATTAGCAGTAAGAACTTATGGTCGATCACCCCCGTCATCACTTTGACCTTCATTGTCGGTATGTTGCTGTGAAGATAAAAGCATGACCATATCATCCTACAAGAAAAAGTATAAATGAATTAATGACATATAATTTGAAACAATTCATTAAGTTTAAATTGAAAGTAAAGTTACATATTTCTTTTTAGCAATTGGAGCTATCCATCCTTTGCCGACTTTGTAGTGGGTGGTCTTCCATAAATCTATCATGTCTGGTCTACCATTGCATGTGTCCTAAACAAATGGATAATAAGATCCACTCAATAGGCAATTTTTAAGGAAATATGTTATTAGTAATATCTGAAACAATACATAAATGGGTATACATTTCATTCCCAAAAATGTCAACTAGATAGTTTAAATTATATTGGATGTTTTTTTGATCGACTTCGAAACATAAATACCTCCAAATGGACTGTAGTAAGTTGGATAACAATTGTTGCTAACGTGTTGTATATATCAAAAACAAGAACATAATAGGATACAGACAATAGTTAAGTAAACATATTCTCAAGATGTTCCACCATTTTAAGGAGTTTGTACAAGCAAGCCTCTACAAAAGGTAAGCACACATATCTTCCTTGACACTTGTTTTACGCACAGATAAGCAAGCCCCAAAGAAATCTTACGGGAAGATTCTCTTCTAATTTTAATTCAAAAGCCTGACAGATTTTTGTTTTAGTACATCTCTCCACACTTCATCAACAGTTTTCTAACTTAAGGTACGTGGCAATGTGAAAGAACCAAGTCCAGCCAAGGAGTTTGGAACTCATCAAAGGTTAAAGAATAAATGGACAATTTTTGAGCCAATGGATAAAATATTTTGATGAACAATAATCCTCCATTGTAGAACCTCAATTATCATAATCCCTGGATGAAAATATTTTGATGAACAATAATCCTCCATTGCAAATATTTTGATGAAAACCAATCTAAAAATAACATGCACCCGCATAGAAGAAAAAAAATGTACAAAGCATAACTTGTTGTAATATTGTTCAAATTATATAATGAGAAGTGATTTGGAATCAGGAAGATAACAATTAGGTGGAAAAACAAAACCCGGAAAACAGAAGAAAAAAAAATTTCATCTTGAATTTGTAAAGCTGGGCGAACGCTCAGCTTTCATACTGGGCGTTCGCCCAGACACTTTATCTGGCGACAGAGGCCAAATGCATGGCCTGGGCGTTCGCTTAGTACAAATTTACCTACCATTGGTTTTTGAAATTCTGACAGCATTTGAAGAATTTTTGGCATGAACTGTAAGCCACGCACTGCAACATATAATTCCTATTCAATCACTCTTATGATTAGTATATAAACTCAATTCACAAATACAGGATACAGCAAGCATAATTACATAAAGAGCCCACATTCAAATTCTCAATTGAATTACTCATAAATATTGTTTAACAATACTTAATGATTCTTAATCGGACGCAAAAAGATATGTTTTTTTCTTGCTTTTTAATTTACCCCCAATCTTTAAAGTGTTTCAAAGGGTCCAAGTCTTCACCTTAGGCTGCATAATCAAATAAAGAACTGCAATAACTATAACAAAAATGAATGATACCCCAAATCAATCTCAGTTATATAACTCAAAAACTATTTCAACAAGTTTTATATCACTCAGTTATTTCTTGACTCAATGTTTAATTACTTTTTATACCAAGATTTCAGGCTGCAGAATCGCATAAAAACCCCACATTCAATTTAAAATTATCTAACTCAAAATATGGTCTATCAAGAATTTACCTTTAGTCTTCTTCTCAATTTGATGCCATAAACTGGTCTTCCTTCTTCTTTGTATAAATTATGAGATAACAAAGTGCATTCTTTTATGAACTAATTACAGGGAGAACCAGCAAGAAAGACTTCAATAGCTAGAACAGGACACACTTGACAAAGGTTGAAAGATCTCATTCTCAGTTGGGTACATCAAATACACTAAGTTGCAGGGAATTGATTAGCCTACGATTAACTAGTCAAAGGGGAGTGCCTCTCCTAGCATATGCCATCCTGGTTTGAACTCCTCAGCGGCTACTGATTAAGACTCATTAGCTGATATTATATTTGTTTTCACAAGTTTAGTTGGTGCAATAATAGTAGGACTCCATATTTTCAAGGAGATCTGTTATTTTATAAGTTTCCAAGGAATAATATCCTCAGCATGAAGTCCAGATTCTCATTAGGTATCTTAGTGAATCAGCCTTTGAAGGGGATCTACTATCTAATAGTTTGGCCAAACTAATTATATGAAATGCTAAATATAAGTACATCAACTAGCTTGATTAGATATGCATAACATGTATAACTTACCCCCATAGCCTGTGTGTTAAGGAAGGATCTCGAACCAGAACAATGTCCATGTGTAAGCTTGGTCCTATTTGTTCATTCCTCTTCGACTTAAAAAAAATAGCCAGTATATAAAATTGTCATTATACATAATCATGGAAAATTAGCCTTTTGTCTTCCACATTTAATCATCAAAATATCCAAAATCAACATATAGAAAATTAATAAGCTTACAACTTAAAAGATTCAAACCCAATATTGATGTAAAACTTATCATGCCAGCAAGCAGCGATCAGTAAAACTCAATAATAAATACCAGCAATCAGCAAGCACAATAATAAAACCAGCAAATGGCAATACCAGTTAAATTCAAAATGATAAGTTTTTGTACTACCATCAACCAATACCAACAAGCTTTTTGAACTATCAGAGTGGAAAAATAATCAAGCAAATATTATTTAGTCTACCTTCCTTCCTTCTTGAGTCTCATCATGAACTTCTTTAGTGGTCTTTAATCACTTTTTGAAATACACAATATGGTGCCATTTCCTTTGTTTTCAGTTCAAAGCATTGCAGCCCAATTTGGAAGAAATTCAAATATTATAATTAAATTAGTTAAAAGTCTTACTTAAAGAGAAGAAAAAGAGTGAATCTGTGAATGAAGAGTAGAAAAGTAGAAAAGTTTGGTCTTTAATCACTTTTTAATCTAAAAACTAGGACATTTTTCTCTCAAAAAGTAGAAAAGTAATGCTCCCATAAACTTCTTGAAGAAAGTTTTCAGTGAAAACTCAAGACAGAATACTTAATATATGCTTCATTAAAATTGGCAATCAAAACAGAACAGCTTGAAAATGATGAATCAAACTTATATAAAATCAATTATTTGTCTAATTCATTGAAAGACTGAGAGACAAAAGTGATTAGATGTAACCGCTAAAATTACCGAGTCAGTGGTGATGTCAAAGAGACTAGAACGGCAGCGGCGGCGATTGAGATTGTTCTGGCGAAGGAAGTATTTCTGGGCATAGCTAGCAACTTGAGTTGGTGTACGAGTCTTAACATAATTTCTAGAGATTCCTCTCCAGTCTCCTTTTCCTACCTTCTGCAATCCAATGAGAAATAGCCTGTGCTCTTCCTCTGTCCATGGAACTCCTAAAAGAAATACACAAAACCAATACGACATGGATCAAAATCAATGCAGCAAAATTGATAAAAATCCATAAATGAGGATACAATTTTGACTTATTAAGTCAAACAAAGATTTTTCCCAAGTATCACATATATAATAGCATCAAACTAATTTTGAAATTACATAGTACAGTTTCAATAAAGATTTTAAATCAGATTAATACTTTCTACAAAATATATTGAAATCAACAACCTCCACAACAGATCAATCATTCAGAGATCAAAATTTTTGTACAAAAGCAGCCAAATCAACTACTAAGACATTTATTCACCAAAAAAATCAACATATAAATAAATTCTATTCAAGCAAACAAGATTACACAAAAGACAAATTCATAAAATTTATTTTTCAAAGAGCATCAATTATCATCACTGAGAAATAGCATATAAATCAAGCATTCCATGATGAAAAAAAAATGCAGAACACGAATCACAGAATCAATAGAATAAATTATTCAATTAATGATAATTGAATAGAAAAATGATCAGAGATCTGACCTCGCTTACGCTCCCGACTCTCGTTGCCTGGCTGCGGCACAGCGTCATCGGCCGATGCATAACCGTTCGCCACCGCCATCTTCAACAACTCACTATAAGGATTAAAATGTAAACCTTGTTTCCCTGGACTCCTATACCACAGATACATGGGATATGCAAACAGGGGAAAAGGGATTTTGTATCTCATGAATTTGGATGACAAATCCATCTTCATGTAGATCTTCTCAGGCAATAGTACCCATGATTCATCATTTTCAACATGTCCATGATTTTCATGGTGAGTCATATGGCTGATTCTCCATCCATGGTATAGTACAAAAATGGAAGAATGCAAGATATGTCCCACAATATTATTGAGATTGGGGTTGTTGGAGAAGCTCCCATGGCCACAATCATGGCCAAGAACAAAAATTGCCCAGTAAGAAAATAACTAAATTAAAGTATAACTAATACCCAATCAAATGTTATGCAGCAAAACCCAATCAAACACAAAACAAGAAATCAAAACATAAACTTAGAGAATTGAAACAGCAAGGAAGAACCCGTACAGTAAAAAAAAATTAAAAATCCCCAAATTGAGAGAGAAATTACCTTGAACAAAGGAGTGAAACAACAATGGAGAGTCCGACCAGCAACGATGACAGGAGATTGAGACCGGTGATAGCTGTGGACAAAGTACAATACCACTTATGGGTTTCAACAAATATAAGCAAAAATTGAAATGGGGAATGAAATTGTAGAGACAAAGTAAAAGATTGACTTATTGTAATTAAAGCAAATTGGTTGGAGATAGAAGACGACAATGGAGAGACAATGAAATGTGAGATAGATTGAGCAGAAATTGGTTGGAGACAGAAGATGGCAATGGAGAGAGAATGAACGTGAAATAGGTTGAACAGGTAATTGCATTACAGAGACTAAATGGGCACTGCCAAAAAATTTATTCAGCCCGCCAACAATTCCCACCAAAACATGGGCCGACTAAATTTTATATGGTCGGCCCATTAATTACCCACCAAAGCAGTTTAGTCGGCCAAAATACCTTTACCGACCCAAACTTAGTCGGACATTGTGCCCCGCCAATTTGTCAAACGCGGGAAAACCTCCCGCGTAAGTTTTGCTGGACTAAAAAATTGTAGTCGGCATGAACACCTTCGCCGACCAGATATTTGGTCGATGAATCCTTCCTTGGGTTGGCCAACCGAGCCACTAATGTTTAGGCGACCATAAAATAATTGTAGTCGGTAAACAAAACACCTTCGCCGACTAAATAATTGTAGTCAGTAAAAACAACACCTTCGCCGACTAGATAATTGTAGTTGGTAAAAACAACACCTTCGCCGACTAGATATTTGGTCGATGAATCCTTCCATGGGTTGGCCAACCGAGCCACTAACGTTTAGGCGACCATAAAATAATTGTAGTCAGTAAAAAGATTTTTTACTGACAATAAAATAATTGTAGTCGGTAAAAACAATTTTTACCGACCACAAATTTTTAGTTAGTAAAAATTAGTCGGTGAAAACCTTATTCCTTGTAGTGTATGATGTTGTAAATCCTTCAAATGAGTTAGTTAATCGTGGAAATATAAATAAATAAAGGCACAAATTTCTCAAATGAGTAGGTGAAGCTCAAAATCGTGAATTTATAGAGATGTAATTTACTTGAATGAGTTGGTGGATGTAAATCTCTCAAACAAGTGAGTGGACCACAAAACTATGAATTGAGACAGGTTAGATCTCTTAAAAAAGTAGGTATACAGCAAATTCGTGAATCGATCGGCTGAATAGGTAGACTTTAAAACAATGTTTTGATAGAGGCATAAATCTCTCGACAGAATAGGTGGATGTAAATCTTTGAAATCATCAGTTGAACTCAAAAACATGAATTAGTAGAGGCGTTAATCTCTTGAATTAGTATGTAGATGTAAATCCTTTGAATGAGTTTGTAAACCTCATAAACATGAATTGATGGAGGCCTAAATCTCTCAATTGAGTAGAGGAAGCTCAAAACCTTGAATTGAAAGATGTGTATATTACTAGACATTGTAGGTGGCTGAAAATCTCTCAAATAAATAGGCAGACCACAAAACCATGAATTGAGATAAGCCAAATCTCTCAAATGAGTAGGTAGACATCAAAATCGAGAATTGATAGAGGCATAAAACTATCGACTGACTAGGTGGACTTTAAAACAATGTATAGATAGAGGCGTAAATATCTCGACTATGTAGGTGGATATAAATCTCTCAAATGAGTACATGATCCTTACAACCATGAATTGGTAGCAACATAAATCTCTCGACTGAGTAGGTATTTGTAAATCTCTCAAGTGAGAAGGTAGACCTCAAAACCATAAATAAATATATGTAAAAATCACTAGACTTAGTAGGTGGATGTAATCTGTCAAATGAGTAGGAGAAGATCAAAACCATGAATTAATCGAGGCGTAAATTTCTCGATTGAGTAATTAGATGTAAATCTCTCTTCTGAGTAGGTTAACCTAAAAAACTTGAATTAATAGAGGCTTAAATCTCTCAAATGAGTAGTTAGACATGAATCTCCAAATAAGTAGGTGGACAACAAAACTATAAATTCATACAAGCCAACTCTCTCAATTGAGTAAGTTGACCTCAAAACCATGAATTATAGATGTGTAATTCTCTTAACTGAGTTAGTGGATGTAGATATCTCAAAAGAGTAGGTGGGCCACAAAGCCATGATTGATAGAAGCGTACATCTCTAAGCTAGGTTGGTAAATCTAAACAACTTAGATGTGAATGTGGACCTCAAAACCACGAATTGATAGAAGTAAAGATCAATAGAATTAGCCGGTGTATATAAATGTTTCTAATGCATAGGTAAATCTCAAAACCATGAATTAATAGAGGCATAAATCTCCCAACTGATTAGTTAGATGTAAATATTTAAAGTAATTAGGTAAACTAAAAAACAGGAATTAATAGAGTCGTAAATCTTTGAAATAAGCAGATGAACTCAAAAACATGAATTAATAGAGGCGTAAATCTCTCGACTTAGTTTGTTTGTGAACCTTAGAAATGTGAATTGATAGAGCCATAAATCATTTAAATGAGTAGGTGAAGCTCAAAACCATGAATTGATGGAATATGTGGATGTAAATCTCTCAAATAAGGAGATGGACTATAAAACCATGAATTGAGACACGCATCAAAACCATGAAGTGATAGTTATTGGAAAAAAAAAACCAATATACTTCCAATAATACATTGGGACGAACTCTTCTTTGGTGTCAAGGTGGCGTAAATCTATCAGCTGACTAGTGGACTTCAAATCAATTTATTAATAGAGGCATAAATCTCTCGACTAGGTAGGTGGATATAAATCTTTGAAATGAGTTCGTCAACTCGAAAACATGAAATAATAGAGGCTTAATTCTCTCGATTTAGTATGTAGTTGTAAACGCTTCAAATGAGTTGATGAACCTCGGAAAATGAATTGATAGAGATATAAATCTCTCAAATGAGTAGAGAAATCTCAAAACCATGAATTGATAGAAGCGTAAATCTCTCAGCTGAGTAAGTAGATTTAAATCTCTCAAATAAGTAGGTGAACCACAAAAGCATGAATTTAGTTTGGCTTAATCTCTCAAATGAGTAGGTAGACATCAAAATCATGAATTGATAGCATTATAAATCTCTTAACTAAGTAGATGGATGTAAATATTTGAAATCATTAGGTGAACTCAAAAACATAAATTAATAGGCGCAAATATCTCAACTTAGTATGTAGTTGTAAATCCATCAATTGAGTCGGTGAACCTCAGAAACATAAAATGATAGAGGCTCAAATATATCAATCGAGTAGGTTAAGCTCAAAATCACAAATTGATAGAGGCGTAAATCTCTCAATTGAGTAAGTGGATGTAAAGCTCTCAAATAAATAGGTAGACAACAAAACCATGAATTGAGACAGACAAAATCTCTCAAATGCGTACATAGACATAAAAATCATGAATTGATAGAGGTGTAAATTTATCGACTTACTAGGTAGTCTTAAAAATAACATATTATAGAGGCGTAAATCTCTTGACTGAGTAGGTGGATCTAAATTTTTAAACTTAGTAGGTGAACTCAAAAACATGAATTAATAGAGGCATGCATCTATAAATCCTTCAAAGGAGTTGGTGAACCTCAGAAACATGAATTGATGGATGCTTACTCTCAAATGAGTAGATGAAGCTCAAAACAACAAATTTATAAAGACGTAAATCACTCGACTAAGTGGGTGGATGTAAACCACTCAAATAAGTAGGTGAACCACAAAACCATGAATTGAGACGAGAAATCTCTCAAATGCGTAAATAGACATGAAAATCAAGAATTGATAGAGGCGTAACTCTCTAGACTGAGCGGGTGGATATAAATCTTTGAAATGACTAGGTAAACCCAAAAACATGAATTAATATAGCCGTAAATTTCTCGACTTAATAAGTATTTGTAAATCCTACAATGAGTTGGTGAAACTCAGAAACGTGAATTGATTGAAGCATAAGTCTCTCAATTGAGTAGGTGAAGCTCAAAACATGAATTGATATAGGGGGGTAAATTACTCAATTTTGTAGGTAGATATAAATCTTTCAAATAAGTAAGTGGACCA
Organism: Forsythia viridissima; assembly: GCA_030279155.1. Lineage (NCBI taxonomy): Eukaryota > Viridiplantae > Streptophyta > Magnoliopsida > Lamiales > Oleaceae > Forsythia > Forsythia viridissima. The sequence goes on along the minus strand of CM059044.1, from coordinate 18,324,759 downwards.
CAAACCATGAATTTGGACAGGCCAAATATCTCAAATGAGTTGATAGACATCAAAATCATGAATTGATAGAGGTGTAAATCTATCGATTGATCTGTATTATTAGAGGTGTAAATCTCTCGACTTAGTAGGTGGATGTAAATATTTCGAATGAGTAGGTGGTCATCAAAACCATGAATTGATAGTGACTTAAATCTCTTGACTAAGTAGGTATTTGTAAATCTTTCAAATGAGAAGGTGGACCTCAAAACCATAATTAATAGATGTAAAAATCACTAGACTGAATAGGTGGATGTTGTAACACCCCGAAGTTTTGAAGTTCAAGTGAGAATGTTATTAAAAGACTATGTATATTTCTACTTGTCACTAGAAGGTCCAAGTCCAATTCAAGTCCAATTGAGGCCCATTAATGAGAAATGAAGCCCAATTCAATTTAAATGGATTGATTATTTGATTATCGTAAAAAAGTTCCAAATTTAATTTTAGAAGAATAAATTGGAAAAGAATTATGAAAATAGCTTATTTTAAATAAGTAATTATAAATCTATGATTTGTAGAGATTCCAAAAATTTAAGAATTAATCCCATAATTAAGTTCAAGTTTGTGTCCATCAAATTGAAATTTACCAAGTGCAAGAAAGATAGTTTCCATATTCCAAGAAGGAAAATTTTCCCAGAGATACAAGCAAGAAAAATACTTCAATTGCTCCCATTCCATTTATGAATGCATAAAAGAAAGGAAAACTTTCCAAGCTCCCTCCCATAATTATCCAAAATCAGCCCCTCTCTCTCCCTATAAACACCACACACGTCCCCCGCCCCCCTTTTCCCTTACTCTCACCCTCTCGGCCTAATCACATTCACATACAACATCCTCTCAAAGAAGAGAAAAATAGAAGTGTTGAATTCAAAATTCAAGGTTTCATCCTAGGTTTATCAAGATAAGAGGTAGGAATACATGTGCAAGTTGATTTTATCTATTTTCATATTATATGTTTTTGGTAGAATTATTATGCTAAAGAATTATATTATTGAGATTTTATGGCCATCCGGACAAGAAATAAGTGTATTCCATTGGAATAAACAAGAAAGAAGTTTATCCTATTTTGGATGTCCACGTAAGAAATAACATGGTTTAAATCTTTTGATATTAAACCTAAGAAAGAATTTTGGGTTTTGAGACCGTTGAGTAGGAGTGGCAATGGGCCAAGCCGGCATTGCAACCGAGCTCGGCTTGTCCCAAAAAAGTGGGCTCAGTTTTTAAATTTTTTTGGATAATTTTAAAATAAAAAAGGAAGAAAGTAACAAAAAATTTTTATGTCAAAAATTCAAAGTTGAAAACTCTCCTCCTTTTTTGGGGCTTGGGACCGGCTGCTTTGAATGTAGGCGGAGTTAAAATTCTACATAAACAAGTTTTTAAATGTACATTTTTTGTTAAAATAAGACAGAAAATATAAAATACATAAGTAAATAATAATTACTACAAATTCAAGTATTCCTTATTCAAATCTTCAAGTTCTTCGGACATCATTCATCTTGGATTTGAAGTTCGGCGTCATCCCAATCCTTCAAACACAATAAGCTTTCTAATATGTTGGCTTTGAGTCTTGACATGAAATAAGACAGAACCCGACCACCTGTACTAAAAGCAGACTCCGACGCTATAGTTGATGCTGAAGGTGTTAATAGATGACGTGCCATTTTTGAAAGAAATGGGTATTGACGTTGATGTTATCTCCACCATCATAGTATATCAAAAAAAATTATCTTCATCATCTAAAATACTAAGCACGTCGTACGCGAAATGCCTAACTAACTCTACAGGTGTATCTGTAGAACGGGAAAGAGAACAAGCAGCAGAAGATCCACTAACATATTGACCACCCCTTTGTGAACTAACATAACTCCATAAGTCAATGTCATTAGTTGATCACGAAGTATATGTTGTAATAGGAGGTCGTATGACGTTCTTACCGACCTTTTCAGTATAGACCTCATACATTTGACATCTAAATTACCACACTTTAGTGGATTACCGTACATTAATTTTTGTGAAATTTCCATTATTGTTGCTTTTGTACCCTCTAAGTTAAGTCAAGGTCCATAATACATGCTAATGGAAATAACATAGGCAATTGTTTCCAATATTTTCTAAATTTAGCTTCCATAACATGAATAATATTAGAAAAAAGAGCAAAATCTTGATACCTATTAAAATTGTTAGCAATATAATAGAAATGATTTAAAACCAGTGGAGTAGTTGGACAATATACACCTGAACATGCATTTGTTGCGTCGAAAAAACTTTCGAAAATTTTCTAATATGAGCACATATTTCCTAGTCATATGTTTGCAAATCATATTCTAGGCTGTGTGAGTGTCGGCCATTATAATATGTAATAATGCAATCTTCATAACCCTCACAAGATTCAAGTATGAGATATGTTGAATTTCACATATGGCCAACATCAGTGCAATAACATTTTTATTGCAGCCAATTTTCAATACATAGAGTAGCAAAAGCTTGTTTTCTTACTGCTGAGACCATAATATAATTAATAGCATTTCTAATTTTTTTCTAATTGTTCTTTTATAAATTTTAATCCATCTCTCACAATTATATTAAACACGTGACATATATTTAACGAATGTGAAATAAAATACCATCAAATTCTGGATTAAAATGTTGAATTAATTTTTCAATTACTATATTATTGGACATGCATTGTCAAATGTAAGACTATGAATCTTTGTTTCACAATTAAATTGACGTAACACACCTAATAAAACATGAATAATATTAACTTCATTATGAGGATAGTCCATTTGTCTAAACGCTATTACTTTTTGTGCATTATCCAATTACTATCATTTTTTATTATTACATGTTCATAAGTGTGAAGTAAAAGATAAAAAACCGTTAAATTTATTATTATCATTTATAATAGCTTTTTTCTTTTTATTATACAAAATAATAATGTCTTTACGAAGAGTATTTTTAGAAACAGAAACGTACCTTGGTTAGAGATATTTTTGGATGAAGTTCGTGAAATGAGGATTTTCCACCAAGCTCAGTGGAAACATGACATTTTCCACCAATTCCGGCAGTTCTTCGCGATGTATGCTATCTTGTAAATATACCCAATTGTTTAGATTGGGATTACTACTAGAGCCGAATCCGAGAGATCCAAATCGGAGTTGTGCCTCATTTGATTCTAAACCTCTGTATTTGAGTTGACACTTTTTGAAGTGTCTATTTAGATGGGTCGTGCATATCCCCTTTTGTCAAGCTAGCTTCTCTTTATAGTGTTTACCATGTGCTTTGTGCCTAGGGAATCTGTCTATTAGTTTACCAGTCGGCACCAACTCAAAAATCTCTCAGCACCTAGCCTTTTGTTTGGTGGCTTTTCGTTTAGTGCTAGAACTGGTGGTTGTATATGTGTCGACGTCTTCTTGAATGTCATCCAAATCAATTGGATCAGTACTACCTCTAAACTCATCAACAATATTGTTTGGAATTGGAATGTCCTTAAGACCACTAAAATCATCATCACTTCGATTGTATGCCATTTGGAACAAAATAATAAAGAGAAGAGTAGAAGATGAAGATATAGTAGAAATGTATAGAATTAGTAGAAGAAGTAACAAATTAAAACTTAAAAGTATAGACTAATATCTGGATAATGAGATTTGAGATAATAATTATAAACTAATATTGAGAGAATGATATATGAGAATTGTTGTGAATTGAGTATATAATAGATTTAGAGATTGAAGAGTGAAAAAATGAGTTTTGAATGGGTTATTTATAGGGAAAAAACATGTATTTAAAAGAAAAAAAAAGACGTGCTCAACGGTCACAAAAATGTAACCGTTGGACACGAGCCAAAAAGAGCCCAGGCCGTGGACATTGCCCAGGAGCCAAGACGAGCCGACTCATTGGGCAGGCCCATGAGCTAGATCGTATTTTTGCTGAGCCAAACGGGCTCGTACCTTTATGGGCCGAGTTGGTGAGCTCACGAGCCACTCGGCCAATTTTCCACCCCTACCCTTGAGCTCCAAGATTATGAATGCGTGGTATGATATATGTATTACTATTGAGTTTTCCAACTCATTCCTACCCTTCTCTTATAGGTTATGTAACGCCCCGAATTCTCTCAACAGAATGATCACTAAAATAATCTTTAAATAGTGTTTGGCGACTACAAATAACTTTCTCGTTCCCTTTAATGATTTTTTAAACTATAACTATTGCGGAAGATAACAAGCACGCAAGGGAAGAGAAATTTACTTCTAAATTTTAAGGTTTTTACCTATATCGTGATAGGTGACGCCACAATTTATTTGACCATCTAAAAAAATTCAAAAAATTATAAATTTTGAATTTTAGATACTTGGGACCTTGGACTAGGCTATGTTAAAATTTCAGACCTTAGCTACTTCGTTTTGTAGGTGAAAATGTTATCAAAAGTTGCTTGCAAAATAGTCCCGAGTGCCTTAAAGCTGTCAACTAAAATGTTCATAATAAATTCAAATGATGAAATTTTTGAGTGATTCTAGTTGTTTCCATTAGACCACATATGAAGCTTTCCAAAGCCATTGATTGGACTCAAAAATTCCAAACGTACAGAGGGTTATGAATTTTCAAAGTAGGGGCAAAAAGGTTAAATTTCAGATTGTAAAATGAGGGAATTTCTATCTTAAAAATTGAAATGACAATTAAACCAACATTTCGGTTTTCTTGTACTTTACATGATTAAATACTAAAAAACCTACATATAAATCATAATATTTACATCATGACTGACTCGATCAACTCGACGCCAAAAATTAATTTAAATAAAATAAGCTCACTTCAAGTTCGCTAGCCTACGCCATCGTGCCAGTGCCAACCATTTCAATCTGAAAATTTGTTCATTTTGGGGTGAATATTTCATAAGAAACACTTAGTACAAACATATACTAATGTGTGAGAAAAATATATGAAATTAAATTGCGTCATGGCAAACATTTAAAACGTACATAGGAACACATTCGGTAACCGGCACCGCATGAAACTTAGAAGTGATCACCTTCAATCACTAACATACATATGTCATTACCTTCAAACACAATCATAACGTTTTGAATTTGACCATAAACGTGACAATAAATTTACATTATATTTTATCCATTTAAAATCATAGAACTAAATTTTGCTAGTACAAATAACCACCTAAGAAGAAATTTCGGTTGAAGTTGATGGTGGAAACAGTTGATGCACTTCTCAAAGAAAACAACCTGCACGCTTGCCCTTTACTTTATTTACATATTATTGTTCACAATCGTGATTGATTTATGGGAAATATTCGAGGGGAACAAGAGGGGAAAAAATAGAAATCTGGGGAAGGAAAAATGAGGCTTCTTCTTGCTGTTTTGGGGCAAAAAATTGTGGGCTTTTGTGCTGGAAAATTTTGACTTATGGCTGAAGAAGAAATGGACCTTGTTGCTGGAATTTTGGGGGATTGAAAAAAGGGGAAATGAAGCAAAAAAAAGGGTTAAATGCTTGCTTCTGAGGCCGAAATTGGTAAGGGAATGAAGGGAAATACTGGAGCAAGAAAAGAGGGAGTTCAGTGGCTGCCACTAGTGGATGAATTCTCTGAGGAAAAAGAAGAAATGTTGGGATCTTTTTGATGATGGAAATGAGAAGAGCGTATGAGTTTTATCTTAACAGAAACGATGGGGACCTCTTGTTGGCTGAGAATTACAGGGAGAAGAAGGGAAGAGTTGAAGGCCGAAAAAGAGGGGGAAAGATGCTGGAAATAAATGGCAGTTTTAGGAAAGATCATGGGGCATTTTTGGCAGATTAGGGGGGGAAGTTTGGGACGTTTTTTGAAAAGTAAATGGCAGGTAATTAGCTGAAAATAAATGGTAGGAGATGTGGGGGAAGTGGGTAGGTAACAGGCTGAATGATGAAGATCGTAGGTGGTGAAAACTTTGGGTTTTAGTGGCTGTTTGAGGGATTATTTATGGCATGGATAAGGGACAGTTTGGTGGTGCTTCTCTAGTGCTTAGGTGGGCCAATTATGGTTTAAAATACTAGAAAAATAAATGGACTTAAATTTGACCGAAGCTAAGGTAAATAAATAGACCGAAACTTAGGCCGAGGAAATATTTAAATCTTTGCTCGGTTTCAAATTGAACGATTGGCCTAAAAATCCAAGAATTGAACTTGACAAAAATTTATCCTTTGCAAGAAAATTTGAGGCTCGGTGATATTTAATATTTCACAACCATCAAATCAATTATATGGCAAGCACGTGAAAAAAATCTAATGCGACTAAAATGTTTAAAATGTACTAGGAAGTTCGTAACGACGCCAAAAGTTGAAATTTATTTTTTGTGAAATTTTAAATGCCAAAAAAGTTTCATTCGTTACAACCCTCCCCACTTACAAATAATTTCGTCCTCAAAATTTAACTTACTTGGTTTACGAGATCCGCGTAAAAACATCTTATTCTCTCTCCCAAGTGACCCCATCCTCCCCGTGTCTACCCAACTGAACTTTGACTAAAATGATCTCTCGGTTTATTAGAACAGGGACTTTTCTCTTTAGGATCACCGCAGGTGCTTCCTCATAAGTCATATCATTCTTTAAATCCAACGACTCATATTTTACCACATATGTATCCATGCACGTACTTCCTTAACATTGAAACGTGGAATACATCGTGCACTATCGAGAGCTCAGTTGGGAATGCCAAACGATACGCCACATTTCCAATTTTTTTAAAAATCTCAAATGGGCCGATGAAAAGTGGTATCAGTTTTCCTTTCTTACCGAAACGTAGTATTCCATAGGGGCCACCTTTAGAAAAACTTTTTCGCTGACCCCGGACTCTAATTTTTTCTTCTTTGATCAGCATAACTTTTCGGACGGTCTTGCGCTGTCTTAATTCTAGACCTGATCTTGTCTATTGCTTCCACTGTTTTCTCAACCAACTCTGGTTCTACAATTCTTCTTTAGCCAACTTTATCCTAACAAGTTGGTGAATGACATCAAAGACCATGCAGTACCTCATATGGTGCCATGCCAATGGTTGCTTGAAAACTATTATTGTAAGCAAACTCCACCAACGGTAGATGACTTTCCCAATTACCACCCCAATCCAAGACGCATGCTCTCAACGTAACCTCAAGGGTTTAATAGTTCATTCTAATTGCCCGTCAATATGAGATGATAAGATACGCTAAATTTTAATTTAGTACCTGAATCTCCTTGAAGATTTTTCTAGAAATTTGAGGTAAACCTCGGGTCTCGATCCGATGCAATGGACACTGGTACTCCATATAGTCAGATAATTTCGTTGACATACAAATGTGCTAACTACTCCAAACTAAAATTCATTCGAATAGGGTAGAAAATGTACAGATTTTGTCAAACGGTCTACTACAACCCAGATGGCATCATGACCTATTGCCGATGAAAGGAAAACCCACAACAAAATCCATTGAGATTTTCTCCCATTTCCACTCTAGTATATGCATTGGATTTAATGGCCCTGACGGCCTCTGATGCTCTGCCTTCACTTGTAGACCCACCAAACATTTTGACACAAAATGTGATACAGCTCTTTTTATGTTTCTCTACCAAAATGTATTACATAAATCTTTATACATTTTGGTTCATCATGGATGTGCGGCGTAAGGAGCAGAATGAGCTTCAGATAAAATCTCATTTCTCTAACCTTCATCCTTACGTACATATATCTGACCTTTGAACATCAAAGCTTTGTCCTCAACTATTTCAAACTCTTTCCTCTTTTGAGTTCCTACTTCAAATTTTTTCCAACGAATGATCATCTGTTTTAGCTACCACAATTTTATCTTTGAGTGTCAACTTTACTATCAGACTTGCTATCAATGCCGAGGTCCACACCAGTGGTACTAACACTTCAATTCTCATACTCTTAAAGTTTTTGATCAGATTATCTTGTGTTGATTGTAGTGCAGACAACTGACTTATATTCTTTCTACTTAGAGCATCTACGACTACATTTGCCTTATCCGAATGGTACAGGATAGAGCAGTCGTACTCCTTTCTAATTCTAACCACTGTAGTTGTCTCATATTCAACTCTTTTTGGATTAAAAAGTACTTGATGCTCTTTTGGTTAGTATAAATCTTACATTTTCTTCCATAAAGGTAATGGCAACAAATTTTTAAGTCGTGAACTACCGCCGCAAGTTCAAGATCATGTCTCGGGTAATTCTAATCATAAAGCTTCAACTGTCTTGAAGATAAGCTATCACCTTTCAATTTTGCATCAACACACAGCCCAAATCGAGTTTTGATGCATCACCGTGAATTACATATCCGTCTAAACCTTTGAATAAAGATAGTAATGGTGTAGACACTAGCTTGTCATTTAACTCCTAAAAACTCCATTCACATTTCTCGGATCAAACATACTTAACAATCTTTCGAGTCAACTGTGTCATAGGACCAGCTATTTTGGAAAATCCTTCTAGCCAGCTAAACTTATAAAGTTTTTCACTTCTCCAAAATTCAACAGTATCGGCCAGTTATACAACCTCAAGTTTTGATGGATCTACTTTAATTCTATTAGGTGTCACAGCATGACCAAAATATCCTACTTGGTCAAGTAAAAAATTTACATTTCTTGAATTTAGCTTACAACCTTTCCCTCTGTGAAGTATCCAATAATGTCCTTAGGTGCTCTTGATGTTGCTCAGGATTTTTGGAATGAATCAAGATGTCATCAATGAATACAATGATAAATTGTTCTAAATATTGATGAAAGACCCAGTTCATTAAATCTATAAATAACACATGAGCATTTGTCAGTCCAAAAGGGCATTACTATAAATTTATAATGTCGATAGCGAGTTCAAAATGCTGATTTTGGTATATCCGATGGCCTGATCTTCAGTTGATGATATCCCAACCTCAAGTTGATCTTTCAAAAGACCAAAACTCCCTTCAATTGATCAAACAAATCCTCAATTCTCGAGTTTGGATACTTATTTTTGATCGTCTACTTATTCAACTCATGGTAGTTGATACACATCCTTATCGACCCATCTTTCTTCACAAAGTGAACTAGAGCGCTCCCAAAGAAACACTCGGTCTAAGAAATCTTTTATCTAGTAGCTCTTCCAATTGTATTTCTAACTCTTTCAATTCTTTCAGTGCCATCCGATATGGAGCATTTCACATGGTACAGCTCAAGGTATCAGATCTATCGTGAATTTCACTTCTCTATCAGGCAGGATGCCTAATAGGTCTTCTGGAAACATGTCGGCATATTTTCGAACTACTGACTCATTATCCACTGATAATTCCTTTGATGAGGTACCATTAAGATTGACAAGAAACCCTTGACAATCTCACTTCTTTAGTAATTTCTCCGCATGCAAAGCTGAGACAAGGTGGAAAAGTGCTTTGATCTTCGACCCATTAAATTTTAACTCTTTTTTTTATTCCTAGTCTTCAAAATATTAGTTCTTTCTCAAAACATAAATTGGTAGTGCGATTACTATCCAATCAATCCATACCCAAGATAATATTAAAATCCATTATAATTATATCATGTAGATCTACTGTCTGTACAAACCCGTCAAAATCTATCTACACTGCCCGAGCTAATTTATATGTATCTATGGTTCCTTCCAATGGCATACTAACATCTAGTATACTATCAGTTTTCTAACATGTAACATTAATCTTAGCTAGGCATACATCAAATATCAAATATATTTCTAGCCATTTGAGGTGCCCGAGGTTTGATCCTGTAACCTCCACTTTCAAAAAATGGTAAGCACACAATTAAAGCCAACATCTTGTTTTCACTAACCCATAGTTCATCGTCTTAATATGTACTGCCCTATAGGTACCATCATGATGACCAATCGACCACTCAAGATCCAAAGAAAACTAAATATAATCATTTCTTGTCGCCTCGACACATTCTAGATAGTACTCACTTGGTGGAACCATGTCTGAAATACCAAATATGAAGAGTTCGATTAAGTGAGTTTCTATTATCGTTTAAGTTAATTCCGAGGAAAAATTTAGTCGCCTTTTCTAAACATTTATAACCACATTAAAATTTGAACTCAACTTAATATTTTATCATAAATGAAACAATTAAATTATCCATAAAATTTAAGTTTCATTTATCATACTTAACAATATAAAAAAAATTTAATTAACCTTTCTTTACCTCATAACTGGCTAGCACGGCGAAGGCGAGTAAGGACACTTAAATTCTCAAATTCTTAACTGCTAAATTTTTTACTTGAAATAATAAAATAAAGACCATATAAAATAAATTAAAGCTTTAAATTTACGCAAGTCTACATTAAAGTAAAATCGTGCTCTAATACTAAGTTATAACGCCCTAGATTTTTTCAACCCGGGGGATCACTAAAATAATCTTTAAATAGTGTTTGATGACTTAAAATAGGTTTCCCATGCCCTTGAATGGTTTTTAAAAATATAACTATTGTTGAAGATAACAAGTGCGCAAGGGAAGATAAATTTACTTCTAAATTTTAAGGTTTTTACCGATATCATGATAACCACAATTTATTTGACCATCGAAACAAACTCAAAAAATTATAAAATTTGAACCGTAGATACTTGGACCTTGGAGTAGGCCATGTTAAAATTTCAAAACTTAACTACGTCGTTTGGTAGGTGAAAATGTTATCCAAAGTTGCTTGAAAAAATATCCGCTAAAACGTTCATAATAAATTCATACGATGGAATTTTTTAGTGATTCTAGTTGGTTCCATTAGACCACATATAAGCTTCAACAAAAACTCCAAACATGCAGAGAGTTAATATTTTTCAAATTAGGGGTGGAAAGGTGAAATTTCAAATTGTAAAACGAGGCAATTTCGATCTTAAAAATTGAAATGACAATTAAACCAACATTTCATTTTCCTTGTACATTACAAGATTAAATACTGAAAAAATAACATCTAAATTATAGTATTTACATCATGATTTACTCGATCATCTCTATGTCAAAACTTAATTTAAATAAAATAAGCCCACTTCATGTTCGCTAGCATGTGCCATCGCACCAATATATGCCAACAATTTCAATCTGAAAATTTGTTCGTTTTAGGGTAAGTATTTCATAAGAAACACCAAGTAGAAACCTATACTAATGTGTGAGAAAATATATATGAAATTAAATTGCGACATGCCAAACATTCAAAACGTACATAAGAACACATTTGGTAACCGGCACCACATGAAACTTAATCACTAGAATACATATGTGATTACCTTCAATCACAATCATATCGTTCCGACTTTGACCTTAAGCATGGCAATCAATTTACATTATATTTTCTCCATTTAAAACCATGTAACTAAATTATGGTAGTACAAGAAACTACCTAAAAAGGAATTTTTGTTGAAGTTGATGGTGGAAAAGGTTGTTGCACTTCTCAAAGAAGACAACCCGCACACTTTTTCTTTTCGTTATGTACGTATTATTGTGCACAATAGTGATTGATTTCTGGGAAAGATTGGAGGGGAACAAGAGGGGAAAAAATCAAAATATGTAGAAGGAAAAAGGAGGCTTCTTCTTGCTTTTTGGGGCTGAAATTGTGGACTTTTGTGCTAGAAAATTCTTTCTTGTGGCTAAAGGAGAAAGGGACCTTGTTGTTGGAATTTTGGGGACTGGAAAATGGGGAATGATGAAGCAAAACAAAGGGTTAAGTGCTTGCTGCTAGGGTAGAAATTGGTGAGGGAATGAGGAGAAATGCTGGAGTAAAGAAAGAGAGAGTTTAGTGGTTGCCACTAGGGGACGAATTTGCTGAGGAAAAAGTGGAAACGTTGGGACCTTTTTGATGAGGCTGTTTTTGTAAGAACTAATGTCCAAGGTCCAATTATTTGGGTCAGACTTTAGTACTTACCGAACCAAATTAATTTGGTCCGTTAGATGTGGGTTAACAAAGTTAGGGTTAGCGCCACCTATAAATACAAATGCCACAACATATTAAGTAAATTTGTCTTCAGTACTTGCTTGCACAAGCAACAGACAGAACCCAATACAATTACTCGTAGAAGTTCCACTTTTATCTATTCTTGATTGTGGAAGTCCAGATCTGTTCGTGCTGTGAGGATTAACATTGGAGGGTGGACTATTGGACAGCTGTAGTCTTGAAGATCGTACCTCTAGCTAATCATATAATCAGATTTCACGGTGTTTATCAAGATAAACTTCTATCACTAATTCTATCTAAGTACAAGGTTGATCTGGCTTATAGGAATTACATATTTAATTTCTGTTGCGCATGTATACGTCAATTCCTTACAATGGTATCAGACCCTACCTTGTTACTTGTTAGAGTTTGCTCGACTATTTTGATGAACTGAACAATAATTGTTGTTGGTATATTAATTTGATTTGAGTTTTGACAATAAAAAATAAAGTTTGAGTTTTGACGAAAATTCTGAAATTGGTTTTGGATTTAATCGGGCGGTGAGTGGCGGAGTTACGAAATGAATCCGTCTAAAGTGGCAAGTCCACTACTTTCAGACACCGCTGCTCAGCAATCGATGCGACCAATTCTCGTGGCGGCGACCTTAGTGGCGCTGCCTTCAAAAGAGTGCATAGCAGCAGTGGTGCCAGTGTTAGACACTAAGGTACCACTATAGAGAGATTGGGTACAGTGCCGGGACCTTGAAGAAATGTTTTACCGTTCCTTTAGAATTGGGGACGGGAACCTCCCATGCAATTTTATAAAGTGCATGGGAAGCCCCATCTATTTCTAAAGATTAAAATGGGCCTCTTATGAAATTTTAGACATTACATAAGAAGCCCACTTTTTGAAGTTTAAAATAGGGCCTTCTATGAAATTTTAGAAATTGCATAGAAAGGCCACTGATTTTAAAATTAAACGGGCTGTGTGCAATTTTAGAAATTTTAATTTTTTGGAAAAATTGTAATAATTAATTTTTTTAATGTTGGTCAAATATTCAAAATTAACAAAAATCATTTTTAAACCATATTTTTGAATTTATGCTCCGATTAAACTTTAACTTATTCCTTTATAAAATTGTAATTTTGACCCTATACTAGTTTTATCCTCAATTTAGGGTATGACTTTAATTGGTAGATAAAATAATTGTTTGAAAAATCCAATTATTAATAAAATTAATTGATTGATTAATTGGATTAATTGTTTGATTTTATTTTTGAAAATTAATTAATTAATTAGATAATTTTATTTAACTCTATAGTCCGTTCAGATATGTCTAAAATGTTTAGACTTACGCTATCAAAGATGCAAATTTAGAAATTAATTTATTTTAATAATAGATATTAAAATGGAGGTTTAGTGGATGATTATGGACTCAATCTATTTGATTGGTTGTATGGTTAATTATTCTTGTTGATTGTTGGTTGGGCCTGTGAGCCTATTATTTATTTAACTGGATTTTCGAGCTATTTATTTATTATGGGCTTGCGTACCCATTTATGTGGGCATGCGTGCCAACTAGTATAGGATATGTGTTGCAGTTGGGCCACGAGGAAACAACTAGCATAGGATACAGTTTGCACTAGGCGAGCACTATGCGATGGAGATAATTGTATTTAGCATTCGATGAACGAATGCAACGTCTCTCAGGAATTGACTGGCTAATCTTCCTTTTGGCTCAGGAAGATTAGATAGATAAAGTCTTTAATCATGCACAATTATTATTATGTATAATTGATTGCACGTTAGATGTTTGTTAATATACATAAATATAATGAGACAAAACTCATCTTTATCAAAATATTAAATTTGTATTAAATGGTTAATACAACGTGCCTTCTATTGTTATAGTGAAAAATCAAAGTATATTATCGATGTGCGTTTGTTGAGTCGCTTAAGGCTGCTCACTCATAGATATGTTTATCACTATGAAACCTTCGATGTTTCTGAAAAATTGGTTGAATTTAACTAGAATTTTATTTTTTTGTTGAGTCGCTCAAGGAAATAAAATTTTAGGAGCACAATCAAGTAAAACACATAAGATGTGTACAACAATAAGTTGTATACTTCATGATCTATGAGTTACATAGAGATGTGATTGATAGAGTATCTACCTTGATGTTTTATTAGGGCTTGTTGAGTCGCTCAAAGTTCTAATAAAATAAAAGGGATCCTAGCCGAATGGGAATCCAACTGGTTCTATTGATTAATGTTTTAGGGTCATTAATTCAATTTAAACATTGAGAGTATAATTAATGTAATATAAGTCCACAATTAAATTTCGTTTCTATATTTAATTAATTTTGTCTTATTATTTCATTGTTGAATCATGAGTAACCTTATGAGGTTGAGAGGCATATTAGATGTCAACAAACATACCAGACCAAATTTCTAAACTAGCACTGCAATCTGAGAATTGTTCTCAAGCATGAAAAAGAAAAATTGGATATGTCATTGAGCAGCCAATGCCGGAAGCTCCTATTGAGAAGGCTACACCAGAGAACATGGAGACTTATAATAAACACAATGATGATAGTAACACTGCAACATGTGATGCTTACATTATGTCACCTGAGTTAGAAAAGATGCACGAGGGTATGGATGCATATACTAATATATATCATTTCAAGTAGTTGAATGATAAACATTCACGGACTAAACGGTATGAGACATCCAAAAAAGTTATACAAAGGTATGTTGGTACAAGGATCTTCAGTCAATGATTATGTACTGAAGATAAATGTTTATATTGAAAAATTAAACTAGTTGAGTTTTACCATGGACCACAAGTTGAGTGTTGACTTAGTTATGCAGTCTCTACCTAATAGCTTTTCATAGTTCATTATGAACTTCAACATGAATAACATTCAGTGTACCCTACCCCGGGCTACAAAACATGCTGAAAACTGTTGAACCCAAGGAAATGGATACATTTTGGCCATTGACACCTCGAAGGGCAATAAGGAAAAATCTAAAAGGACCTTTTAGAAATGATCCAAGATGACCAAATATACTGAAAAACAGTTAAAGCAAACAAAGACAAATCTAAGTCTGATGATCCATATTTTCAATGTGGAAACAAATGGCATTATAATACGAACTGCAAGGCATAAAAGAGATATAACTAACAACTCGTATCATTGGCATTGCATACTCGGTCATATAAATAAAAAAACGCATCACCAAGTTACATAAAGATGAATACTTTGGTTCAAATGATTATGAATCATTTGATAAATGTGAATCATGCCCGTTTGGCAAAATGACCTAGACCTCCTTTTTTGAAAATGAAGTCAGAGTTGCAGATATTTTGGATCTTGTACATACTGATGTAGATGGACAAATGTCTACAGATGCTAGAGGCAGCTTTTCTTACTTCATCATATTTACGAATGACCATTCTAAATATGGTTTTATATGCTTGATGGAATTCAAGAGTGAAGCTCTTGAAAAGTTCAAGAAATTCAAGTAAGAAGTAGAAATGTAAACTAAGAAAAATATTCTAACACTTACATCTGATCAAGGTGATGAATATTTAAGGGGTGAGTTTTTAGACTATCTAAAAGAGCATGAGATTCTCTCGTAGTAGACTCCACCGTATACACCACAACAAAATGGTGTATCTGGAAAGAGAAACCACACCATACTTGATATGGTGCGATCAATGGTGAGCCGCGCAATTTTTTCAAAATCTTTTTAGGGATATGCACTTAACACTGCATGTCACACACTAAATCGTGTCCCATCTAAATCGGTCGATAAAACTCCTAACGAGTTATGGAAAAGAAAAAAACCCTATCTTTCACACATGAAGGTTTGGGGCTGCGACGCTTATGTGAACCGCGTAGAATCGGACAAGTGCTGATAAATGCTTATTTGTTAGGTATCCAAAAGAAACTGCTAGAAACTATTTCTACAATCCTATCAAGATGAAAGTCAGCATGTCGAAACTTGCTGTATTATTAGAGAATGAATTCATTATTAGAGAGGCCAATGAGAACAAAGTAAATCTTGAAGAGGTTCAAGAAAACCACAAATGAAATTGACCAATTAGAGAGCCAATAGTTGAGCCTGCATTTGATGAGGCACATATTGGAAATGGAGAACCGTCAGTCCCCGAGGACATAGCAACTCTCCATAAGCCGAGCAGGGTTATTTTTCCTCCTCAGAGATACGATCTCCTGATTACCAATGATGTATTGCTAATCGAGGAAGATAAACCTGCTACTTACGCAGAATCAAAGTCAAATGTTGACTCAAAGAGATGGCAGGAAGCCATGGAATCTGAAATGAACTCCATGTATGAAAACAAGGTTTGTACCTTGGTTGACCCGCTTGAATGAGTAAAACCTATAGGTTGTAAATTGGTTTAAAAGAAAAAGGTCGACATGGATGGTAATGTTTATACTTACAAGATAATATTGGTTGTGAATGGTTACAAGCAAAGACAAGTAATTGACTTTGACGAAACTTTCTCACCAGTAGTCATGTCTAAATCAATTTGGATTCTGCTTGCGATAGCAGCATACCATGACTATGAGATCTGGCAAATAGATGTCAAAACTGCATTCCTTAACGAGAATCTTAGTGAGGATGTATACATGGTACAATACAAAGGTTTTGAATCCACGGAGCCAAACAAGTATGCAAACTAATGTAATCCATATATGGATTAAAGCAAGCCTCTTGGAGATGGAATCTTTGTTTTGATAAGACAATCAAAATGTTTAATTTTATCAATAATGAAGATGAACCTTGTGTGTATAAAAGGTTAGTGGGAGTAAGGTCGTGTTTCTAATTTTTTATGTGGATGACATACTATAATTAGGAAACGATGTTCTGATGCTAAAATCACTAAATTGTGGTTATCCAAAAATTTCTCCATGAATAACATGGGAGAGGCAACATACATTTTCGGTATAAAGATCTTTAGAGACAGATATAAAAGAATGCTTGGCCTATTCTAATCCATGTACATAGACAAAATCTTGAGAATATTTAGCATGGAAAAGTCTAAGAGAAGACTCTATCCTATTGGGCATGGGTCTATCTCTCAAAAGAGTGTCCAAAAATATAGATTGTGAGAGATCACATGGATAGGATTCCTTATGCATAGGATCTATCATGTATGACATGTTATGTACTCGACTGGATGTTTCGTATGCTTTGAATGTCACAAGTAGGTTTCGACCGAACCCCGGCAAGAAATATTGGATCATGGTCAATAACATTCTTAAGTACTTAATATGGACTAAAGACATGTTCTTAGTGTATAGAGGAAATGAACTTAGAGTTCAAGGTTATGTTGATGCCAGCTTTTATTCTGATAAAGACAATAGCAAATCTCAATCCGGATATGTATTTACTCTAAATGGTGGTGCGGTCAGTTGGAAAAGTTCCAAAAAAGAAATAACAGCTAATTCATCTACAGAAGCCAAATATATAGCTACTTTAGAAGTAGCAAAGAAAGCGTTCTAGATCAAGAAGTTCATTTCAAAACTTGGAGTAGTTCCTAACATTGTTGATCTAATATCTCTGTATTGCGATAACAATGTAGCCATCATACAAGCGAAGGAACCCATGTCTCATCCATGATCCAGATATATATTGAGGCAGTATCATCTCATCAGGGAGATAATCTTAAAAATGACATAAAGAGAAAATGGGTCCTAACATACGATAATGTAGCAGATCCTTTGACAAAGTTGTTGTCCCAGTACAAGTATGATGGTCATGCTAAATCTGATGGTATTAAGATACATATAAGTGATTGGATCTAGTTTGTATGGGACATTTTTTAATATACTCTTTGTTAGACATTTATGCGTATGAACAAATTGATTAACTAAATACTTGTCTACATTTTAATAGCAGATATGTAATTTCAAATTTTATTATTTAAAATAATGGAGTCCAAAGAAAAGTTCATAATAACTTGTTAATTACAAGATGTTGTGATTGTGAGATACAAGATATTCTTGTTAATAACTTGTTTTTGAAATATCCATAGTCATAGTAATAATGAGATACGGATATCATTATTGCAAATAGACTAGCAGGTGCTGCATTTCTTTTGAAGAAAGTAGCTTATCTTATGAGCTAAGATATAGAGGAACATCTGAATGAACACATGAATGTATTGTTATAAGAACATGACATTGGATGATCCGCTTAGAAATTCCACATAGATAACTATCAAAGCGTCAGTGGTAAATCTCTAATTCGTGGTAGTGGATTTGGTCCTTTGACTAGAGGACATCATAGAATCTTATGTGAGGACCACTATACTTTGGCGAGCGTTTGATGGGACTCGAAGATTATGAGTCACCCGGAATACGTCGTATAGGTATAGTGAGAATCATATGAAGTTAGTGAATATCCAATATGAGGATTCGTCACTCCTGAAAAGTATGAGAATATAACTTGACTTTTGCCCACTTAAGTTGATATAAATTTCCTCGGCTAGGATGGAGTTATGAGTTAAAAATGTTTCAATTATAACTAGATTAGATCAACAAAGAATTGAGGTGAATAATATAATTGGTTGAAATGAGATTGATGATGATCGATATCTCTTAACCAATTAGGTTATATTGATGAATTGATTATATTTTCATGGTAACCGTACATATATTGGTTAACATATCACATGACATTTCCCTTGACATGGATTGCCTTGACACATTGCTAGATGTCAATCTTGGACGGCGACGTGAATTGATCAATTTAGGTGAATCGATGAGAATATTACTGTGTTTGTCATCGTGAATGGAAACCTAATGGGTCACATAAAAAAGGAAAGAATTGTGCATCTGGGGTTGGACCATTTCCAAGTGGGAGATTGTAAGAATTAATGTCCAAGGTCTAATTAGTTGGGTCGGACTTTATTACTTATTGGACCAAATTAATTAATTAGATTAATAATTGGGTTCGTTAGATGTGGGCTAACAAATGTAGGGTTAGCGCCGCCTATAAATAAAAATACGACAACAGATTAAGTAAATTTGTCTTCATTACTTGCTGGCACAAGTAAGAGACATAATCCAATACAATTACTCCCAAAAGTTTTACTTTCATCTGTTCTTGATTATGAAAGTCCAGATCTGTTCTTGCAATGTAGATTACCATTGGAGGCTAGACAATTTGATAGATGTGGTCTTGAAGATCGTACCTTCAGCTAATCAGATAATCAAATTTCACAGTGTTCATCAAGGTAAACTTCTATCACGAACTCTATCTAAGTACAGGGATGATCCGGCTTATAGGAATTGCATATTTCATTTTCGCTGTACATGCATACGTTAATTTCTTATAGTTTTATCTTAACAAAAATGAGGAGGTAAGTTGTTTTAATTAAAACTGATCAAGGTGGGCAGTTTTCTGATGTAGCTGGGCCGTTTTGCTAATAATGGAGAGGGGGTTGTTTGGCTGAAGAAAAAACAAAAGACCTTGTTGCTGGAAATTTACGTGGCCGATTTATGGAGTAACGTAGTGGCTGAAAATAGGGAATGATGGGACCTCTTGCTGACTAAGAATTACAGGTTGAAGTGAGGGGATGAGAGATCATGAGTGGTTAATACTTTGGGTTTTAGGGGCTGTTTGTGGGCTGATTTCTTGCAGGGATAAGGGACCATTTGGTGGTACTTTTCTAGGGCTTAGGTGGATCGGGTATGGATTAAAATACTTGGAAATATATGGACTGAAATTGGACTGAAGCTAAGGTAAATAAATGGACCAAAACTTAGGTCAAGGAAATGTTTAAATCTTAGCTCGGTTTAAAATTGAACGATTGGCCTAAAAATCCAAGAATTTAACTCGACAAAAATTTATCTGGTGCATGAAAATTTAAAGAGGCTCGCTAATATTTAATTTTTCATAACCGTCAAATCAATTATATGGCAAGAACATGATAAAAATCTAATGCAACTAAAATGTTGAAAATGTACTAGGAAGTTCGTAACGACATTGAAAGTTGAAATTTATTTTTTGTGAAATTTCAAACGCCAAAAAATTTCCGTTCGTTACATGTTAAATTTTGGAATCATGCATGGAGGCATTGATGATGTAGTGGAGAGAAGCCTTGGGAATTATGCAGATTTACTAGACATTAATAGATATTTTGATAAGTTTTCACATTTTAATTGTTGCTGAATTTTTAAGAGATTGATGGATGTTATGAATTTCTACTCTTCTTTAATGTTTAATAAACCCCTTTTAGAGGTTCATCATGCTAGAAATCAATTTATTGGTTGATAGATGAGGATTTAATGAATTTAAATTTAAAAGTGAATGTGCAACAAGCAAATATGACTTCGAATGAACGCCCCGGGTTGTGTATTTAGAATTTTGAGGTGAAACCAATTGAGCTTGATAGCTTGACTAGTTTCTTACCACTGAGATTTTGAATCACATCAATAAGGCAACCATGGAGCGAGCAAGATATACATGTTTTGGCAATGGTGGACAGTTGGAGGCTCAATCGGAATAGTTATGTTATGAAATTTTAATATGATTTAGTATGATATGTTATAAGTACATAAAAGTTTCATAATTTTATGAGGTCATTTAGTGTGTCAAATATGATTGGAATTATAGTGCTGAGTTGCAGTTTTGGATTTTGTTTGCTACGCACTTTGCTCATCTATATGAAATCCTTATTGTATCTGAAAATTGTAAGATTTTTGTATGTCATAGATGGATGAATTGGGAGCATGTGGTATAAATGTTATGCCCCGAAATCTCCTTTATGAGACCCTGGTGCGTCTCTCTTACTTTCTCTATTTTAGCCCTAAAGAGTAGACTACTAATGCGGAACTTTAACTTCGTCTTTTTCTTTAAAATAAAAACTTGAATAAATTTACCATACTATTTACAAACCTCTTAGTCTAAACTCTAAATCTTGAAGTCTTTGCATGGCTTTAAAAGTTCTAACTTAGCTTGCTAAAGGCAACCTACCCCTAAACACCCTGAGTAAACGACATTCAAATGGACGTGAAAACTTGTTAATTATATACCTAATGCTCCCTAATTTTTCCCTCTATAACATATTAAATGTAGCGACCATAAAAATTTTTATTTTGACATTTTTAAAAAATAAAATTTATTAATTATTTGTGTCACTACGAACTTCCTATTACAAATTTAATTATTTTTTGTCACAACAAAAGTTCCACAAATTTGCTTTCATTCTTTTTGAGGTTGACGAATATGGAATATTAATTTTAAAACGAACATTGTTATCTTTTGAGTCCTGGTTTTGAGTCTTGGTAGGTTTTTAAATTTCAAGTTGTATGAAAAGAAATTTCGGCTAACATGAATTCTTCTTTGGATTCCATTAACTTGAGTTTGATATCAAAGGGTGTCTTATACATCAAAACCCAGCTTTTATTTTCATTTTCTCCAGCCCAAAACTCGGCTATTAATCCTCAATGTCTTAGCCCAAAATACAGCCCAAAACCCAACCTCAAAACAGCCCCAAAAACTCGACCCCAAAAATTGGCCCAATTTGCCATAGAAAATCGACCACTACTTCAGCCAAACTTTCCACTTTACCACCCCAGAAAACCGTGGACCTTGCTGACCAAAGATCGTTCCCCAGCAAACTACCCGTGTTTCCACCACTTATGCTATCTTCCATGAATCCATTTCCTCCCCACTTTTACACACATTTTAGGCCTCAAGTTCAACTTGTTTTCTCCCCCAATTTCTTGTCCCAGAATATGGCCCTATGGTCCGAACTCCCCTTACTTTTCATTCACAAATTCCAGCATTTCTCTCTATTTGCACTCTAGAAATTCGGCCCAAGTAGTAGGTATTTTAGCCTTGTTTTTTCTTCAAATCTTACAGCCAAACTGCCTACTCTCCATTCCCTAAAACCCAACCTCCATGCACACTAAAACTGCCCATTTTCTATAGGTAATCCCCACACTTTCTTTCCCCATTTTTTCCTCTTAATTTCAACCCAAATTTCAGATTATAATCTCCATCTTCTTCCCTCTGAAAATTGGCCCCTATACCTTAATTATATCATATTCCTGTCCAATAAATAAATCCCAGAATTTCCATCTATAACCCCCTTTCTTTCAACCCTTGAAGTCCCAACCTTCTTGTTCTTTATTCTTCTCATTTCCAAAAAAAATTCCTCGTTTGTTTTTCCCAAAAATCAGCACCCAAACTCCAGCAAAACATCCTTCTTTTCCCCTTCAATTTCAGTCAGCAAGAAGTTTAGAAACCTTTCTCCATCCTTTGGTCCATTTATCACACCATAATCAGCCCCAAAATATTTCTTCCCCTTTTCCCTCTAGAAACTGGCCCTTCTCTCTCTCATTTCCACCATTTGTTTGGCTTTCAATTTCTCTCAAAGCCAGCCTCAAATTCATCTATATTTTCCTACAACACACAATATCTTACAAACAAAAAGGCAAGCGTGCAGGATTATTTTTAGAGAAGCGAAACAACGTTATTTCCACCACATCAACTCGAAGAGGAATTCAATTTTTGAGGTACCCTTATACTATAATTTATGGTCATGAAATTATGATTTTAAACGAGAAAGTTATGTGCTACATACGTGACATATTTTTGCATAGACGTTGCCATGCTTAGACGGGTATGATGATTTGGTCTATCATGTTTTGGCATCTTTATGATGGAAACAATATGTTGTTGATTGAAGGTAATCACGTAGTTGTAAGGAATGACGTACAAATGCACAATGGAAATTAATTTGCAATTCCTATAAGCTGGATCATTCTCGTACTTAGATAGAATTCATGATAGAAGTTTACCTTGATGAATATCATCGAATCTGATTATCTGATTAGCTGGAGGCACGATCTTCAAGACCAAAGCTGTCCAATTGTTCAGCCTCTAATGGTAATCCACACAGCAATAACAATAACAGATCTGGACTTCTATGATCAAGAACAGATGAAAGCGAAACTTTTGGGAATAATTGTATTAGGTTGTCTTTTGCTTGTGCTAGAAAGTAATGAAGACCAACTTCTCAACATTAATATGTTGTGCCTTTGTATTTAACTATTTATAGGCGGGGCTAACCCTAGCCATAGTTCCAGTCCAACTAGAACCCATCAACAAATGGGGCCCAATTAATTAATCTAATTAATTAACTTGGTCCAATAAGTAATTAAGTTTGATCCAACTAATTTGACCTTGGACATTAATTCTTACATTCTCCCACTTGGACAAGGTCCAACTCCAGATGCTCAATTCTCGCCTTATGTGTGTAACCCATTAGGTTCTCATTCACGGTGGCAAATGTAGTGATATTCTCATCGATTCACCAAGATCGATCAATTCATGTCGCTGTCCGAGATTGACATCTAGCAATGTGTCAAGGCAATTCATGTGAAGGAAAATGTCATGTGGTGTGACAGAACCAATATATGTGCGGTTACCGTGGAAATATAATCCCTTCATCAATATAACCAATTAGTTAAGAGATATGGATTAGCATCAATATCTTTTCAACCAATTATATTATTCACATTAACTCTTCGTTGATCTAATCTAGTTATGATTGAAACATTTTCAACTCATAACTCTACCCCGGCCGAGGAAATTTATATCAACTTAAGTGGGAAAAAATTAGGTTATAATATCCTACTTTTCAGGAGTGACGAATCTTCATATTGGACATTCACAACATTCATATGATTCTCACTTACCCGTACGACGTCTTTCTCTACGAGTCCCATCAAATGCTCGCCAAAGTATAGCGGTCCTCACATAAGTTTCTATGACGTCCTCAAGTCAAAGGACAATCCACTATCGCGTATTAGAGATTTACCACTGACGCTTGGATAGTTATCCATCTGGAATCTCTAGGCGGATCATCCAATGTCATATTCTCATAACAATGCACTCATGTGTTCATTCAGATGTCCCTCTACATCTTAGCTTATGAGGTCAGCTACTTTCTTCAAAAAAAAATGCAACACATGCTAGTCTATTTGCAGTAATGAAATATGTATCTCACTATTACTATGACTAGAGATATTTCAAGAATAAGTTATTTATAACTTTTATCTCACAATCAAAACGTCTTGTGATTAACAAGTTATTATGAACTTTTCTTACTACTCTATTATTTTAAATAAAAATTTAAAAAATAACAGATCTGCCATTAAAATGTAGACAAATATTTAATTAATCAATTTGTTCATACACTTCATTGTCTAACAAAGAGTATATTACAAAATGTCTCATACTAACTAGATCAAATCACTCAGATATATTAATACCATCAGATTTAGCATGACCATCATGCTTGTGCAGGGACAACAACTTTGTCAAATGATCTGCTACATTATCGTATGTTAGGACCCATTCTATATTTATGTCATTTCTTAAGATTATATCCCTGATGAGATGATATTGCCTCAATATATATCTGGATCATTGATGAGACTTGGGTTTCTTCGCTTGTACGATGGCTCCATTGTTATCACAATACAAGTTGTTGGATCAACAATGCTTAGAACTATTCCAAGTTCAGTAATGAACTTTTTGATCCAGACCGCTTCATTTACTGCTTCTGAAGCAGCTATATATTCGGCTTCTATAGTTGAATCAGCTATCATTTTTTGTTTAGAACTTTTTCCAACTGATCGTACCATTATTTAAAGTAAATACATATCCGGATAGGATTTGCTATCGTCTTTATCAGACTGAAAGCTGGCATCGACATAACCTTGAACTCTAAGTTCATTTCCTTCATACACCAAGAACATGTCTTTAGTCCTTCTTAAGTACTTAAGGATGTTCTTGACTGCGATCCAATGTTTCTCGCTAGGGTTTGCTTGGAACCTGCTTGTGACACTCAAAGCATATAAAACATCCGGTCAATTACATAGCATGGCATACATGATAGATCCTATTGCTGATGCATAAGGAATTCTATCTATGCGATCTCTTTCAATTTGTGTCTTTGGACACATATCTTTTGAGAGATGGATCCCATGCCCGATATATGGGACATAGTCCTCTCTTGGACTCTTTCATGCTGAATCTTCTCAAGATTTTATCTATGTACGTAGATTGAGATAGGTCAAGTATTCTCTTATATCTATCTTTATAGATATTTATACCGAGAATGTACGCTACCTCTCCCATGTCCTTCATGGATAAATTTTGGATAACCACAATTTTACTGATTTTAGCATCGGGATATCGTTTCCTAATAATAGTATGTCATCCACATACAAAATTAGAAACACAAATTTACTTCCACTAACCTTTTTATACACACATGGTTCATCTTCATTTTTGATAAAATCAAACATTTTGATTGTCTCATCAAAATGAAGATTCCAGCTCCAAAAGGCTTGCTTTAATCCATATATGGATTTCTATAGTTTGCATACCTTGTTTGGCTTTGTAGATTCAAAATATTCGGGTTGTGTCATATACACATCCTCGCTAAGATTCCCGTTAAGGAATATGATCTTGACATCCATTTGTCAGATCTCAAAGTCATGGTATGCTACTTTCGCAAGCAGAATTCAAATTGAATTAAACATGGCTACTGGTGAGAAGGTTTCGTCAAAGTCAATCTATTGTCTTTACTTGTAACCCTTCGCTACCAATATTGCCTTGTAAATATGAACATTACCATCCATGTTGACCTTTTTCTTGTTAACCAATTTACTGCCTGTAGGTTTTACCCCATTCAGGTGGGTCAACCAAGGTCCAAACCTTATTTTCGTACATGGAATTCATATCGGATTCCATGGCTTTCTGCCATCTCTTTGAGTCAACACTTGACTTTGATTCTGCATAAGTAGTAGGTTCATCTTTCTCGATTAGTAATGCATTACTAGTAATGAGGAGATCGTATCTCAGAGAAAAATGAATGACTCTGCTGGACTTATGCAGAGCTGGTGTATCCTTGGGAATTGGTGGTTCCAACTTTTCCAATCTGTGCTTCATGAGATGCAAGCTCAGCCATTGGAACATATAATTAGTCAATTTTATTTGTGGTTTCTTGAACTTTTTCAAGATCTACTTGGCTCCCACTGTCTTCTCTAAGAATACAGTAAGTCTCGATATGTTGACCTTCATCTCAATGGGCGTGCTTCACATAAGCGTCGCATCCCCAAACCTTCATTTATGAAAGATCGGGTCTTTTTCTCTTTTTATAACTCGTATGGAGTTTTATTGACCGATTTAGATAGGACACGGCTTAGTGTATAACATGCAGTGTTAAGTGCATATCTCCAAAATTATTTTGGAAGAATTGCGTGACTCACCATTGATCACACATATCAAATAAGGTGCGGTTTCTCCTTTCAGATACACCATTTTGTTGTGGTGTATACGGTGGAATCCACTACGAGAGAACCCCATTCTCTTTTAGATAGTCTAAAAACTCACCCTTTAAATATTCTCCAACTCGATCAGATCAAGTGTTAGAATATTTTTCTCGATTTTCCTTTCAACTTCTTGTTTGAATTCTTTGAACTTTTCAAAGGCTTCATGCTTGAATTTCATCATGTAGATGAAACCATATCTATAATGGTCATCTGTAAATGTGATGAAGTAAGAAAAGTCACCTCTAGCATATGTAGACATTTGTCCATATACATTAGTATGTACAAGACCCAAAATGTCTGCAACTCTGACTCCCTTTCCAGAAAAGAGGTCTAGGTCATTTTGCCTAACAAGCATGATCCACACTTATCCAATGATTCATAATCTTTTGAATCCAAGTATCCATCTTTATGTAACTTGGTGATGCGTTTTCATTTATATGACCACTATACAATACCAAATATACGAGTTTTTGGTTTTATCTTTTTTATGTCTTGTAGTTCCTCTTCTAATGCCATTTGTTTTCAATCATCAGACTTGGATTTTTCTTTGTTTGCTTTAACTTTTTCCAGTATATTTGGCCCTTCTTGGATCCTTTCAGAAAGATCCTTTTAGATTTCCTCTTAGTGCCCTTAGAGGTGTTAATGGCCAAAATTTACCCCTTCTCTTTGGCTTAACATTTTTCAGCATGTTTAGCAGCTCGAGTAAGGTAATTTTGAATCTTATTTATGTTGAATTTCATAATAAACTCCAAAAATTTAGTAGGTGGGGACTGCATAACTAAGTCAACACTTAGCTCGTGGTCCATGGTAAAATTCAACTAGTTTACTTGAAATGATATGTATATTAGTATAGGCATCCATACCCTCGTGTAACTTTTCTAATTCATGTGACATACTGCAAGCATCTCATGTTGCAGTGTTACTGTTATCACTATGTTATTTTTTTTTTGTAAGCTTGCACGTTGTCTGGCGTAGCTCCTTAGTAAGAGCTTCTAGCATTGGCTGTTCAATGAAATATCCAATGTTTCATTTTTTATACTTTGAGAACAATTCTCAGATTGTGGTGCCAGTCCAAAAAATTTGGTCTGGTATGTTTGTTGGCATCCAATATGCCTCTCAAACTCATATGGTTACTCATGATGCAACAATTAAATGACAAGATAGAATAATTAATTAAATGCAGACAAATAATTTAACATGGACTTATATTAAATTAATTATACTCTCACTTGTTAAATTGAATTAATGACCCTCAAACGTTAATCAATAGAACCGATTACATTCCCAGTGGGCTAGGATCCCTTTTGTTTTATTAGAATCTTGAGTGATTCAACAAATTCTGATAAAACATTCAGGTAGATACTTTTATCAATCACATCTCTATGTGACTCTTAGATTATCAAGTAGGCAACTAATTTTTGCACACATCTTATGTGTTTACTTGATTGTGCCCCTAAAATTTTATTTCTTTGAGTTACTCAACAAAAAATAAAATTTTAGTTAAATTCAAACAATTATTCAGAAACATCAAATGTTTCATAGTGATAAACATATCCATGAGCGAGCATCCTTGAGTGACTCAACAAGATGACATCGATAATGGAATCTAGTTTTTCACTATAACAATAGAAGACACATTGTATTAACCATTTAATACGAATTTAATATTTTGATAAAGAGGTGTTTGTCTCATCACATTTATGTATATTAACTAACATCCAACATGCAATCAATCATGCATAATAATAACTGTGGATGATTATGGACTTTATCTATCTAATCTTCCTGAGTTAAAAGGAAGATTAGTCGGTCAATTCCTAAGGGACGTTGCATTCATTCATCGAATGCTAAATGCAATCATCTCCATCTCGTGCTGCAACCTATATCATATACTAGTTACCTCTTTGTGGTCCAACTGCATCATGTATCCTATACTAGTTGGCATGTAGGCACAGATAAATGGACACGCATGCCCATAATACATAAATAGCTCCAAAATCCAATTAAATAAATAATAGACTCGCATGCCTATTAATTTAAATAATAAGCTCACAAGCTCAACCAACAATTAACAGGAGTAAATTAACCATACAACCAATCACATGGGTCGAGTCCATAATCATCCACTAAACATCTATTTTAATATATAATATTAAAATATACTAATTTCTAAATTTGCAATTTGACAGTGTAAGTCTAAATATTTTAGACGTTTCAGAACGGACAAGACGAAATTAAATAATTAATCTAATTAATTAATTTTATTAATAATGGGGATTTTTAAAAATTTGTTTTATCTACCAATTTAAAGTCATACCCTAAATTGATGATAAATTTTGTATATGGTCAAAATTGTAATTTTATAAAGTAAAGTCAATTTAATCTGGTCAAAAATTTAAAATATGGTTTAAATATGATTTTAATCAATTTTGAATATTTGACTAGCATTAAAATATTTAATAATTACAATTTTCCAAAAAATTCAAAATTGCATTTAAGACCTTAATTTCTTTTTAAAACTTGAGGACTTATTGTGCAATTTCTGAAATTGCAAAGTCATTTCCTTAAAATTTTAAAACAATAGGTCCTTCAATGCAATTTCTAAAATTGTACAGTAGACCCCTCTCTTATTTTAAACTACTTATTTTAAACTAGCTATTATTGACGTTTCATACAAGGATTTTCTAAAATAGCTAGTCCTATGATGCATTTGACTCGAAAGGAAGCTAAGTATGCTTGGTTCGAGAAGTGTCTGCACTAGTACTAGCTTTAACTGAAGGTTCAGAAGGCTACGTAATTTACAATGATGTATTAAATCTCAATTTGGGCTGAGTGTTGATGAAAAATGGAAAAGAGATAGCTTATGCTTCAAGGCAATTGAAGCAGTACGAGCAGAATTACCCGACACATGATCTTAAACTTGCAGCGGTAGTTCACACCTTGAAAATTTGGCGCCATTACCTTTATATAAGCAAGTGTGAGATTTATACCGACTATAAGAGTCTCAAGTACTTTTTCACCCAAAAGGAGTTGAACATGAGACAACGACAATGGTTGGAATTAGTAAAGGACTATGACTGCTCTATCATATACCATCTGAGTAAGGCAAATATAGTCATGGATGCTCTAAGCAGAAAGAATATGGGTCAGTTGTCTACATTGCAATCGACACAAGATAATTTGATCAAGGACTTTGAGAGTATGAGAATTGAAGTGTTAGCACCGCCGGTGCAGACATCGGCATTGATAGCAATGTTGATAGTAAAGTCGGCACTTAGAGATAGAACTGTGGTAGCTCAAAAAGATGATCTTTTCTTGGAAAAGATCATGACTGAAATAGAAACCGAAAAGAGGAAAGAGTTTGAAATAGCTGAGGACAAAGCTTTGATTTTCAAAAGTCAGATATGTGTGCCTGAGGATGAAGGTCTGAGAATGAGATTTTATCTAAAGCTCATTCCGCTCCTTAAGCCACTAAATGAGGAACCAAAATGTACAAAGATTTACGAAATACATTTTGGTGGAGAAACATGAAAGGAGTTGTAGCTCGTTTTGTATTTGGTATGTCAACAAGTGAAAGCAAAGCGTTAGAGACCATTAGGGCCATTAAATCCAATGGATATACCATAGTAGAAATAGGAAAAAATCGCAATGGATTTTGTTATGGGTTTTCCTAGATCGTCAAAAGGTCATGATGCCATATAGGATGTAGCAAACTGTTTAACAAAATCTGCGCATTTTCTGCCTATTCGAATAAATTTCAGTTTGGAGCAGTTAGCACATTTGTATGTCAAATGAAATTTTTAGACTTCATGGAGTACCGCGTCCATTATATCGGATCGAGACCAAGAGTTTACCTCAAATTTCTAGAAAAGTCTTTAAGGAGCTTTGGGTACTAAATTGAAATTTAGCACAGCTTATCATCCTCAGACCGACGGAAAA
Source organism: Forsythia viridissima (assembly GCA_030279155.1). Taxonomy (NCBI): domain Eukaryota; kingdom Viridiplantae; phylum Streptophyta; class Magnoliopsida; order Lamiales; family Oleaceae; genus Forsythia; species Forsythia viridissima. The sequence continues at coordinate 18,294,486 of CM059044.1, read as the reverse complement.
TCAGAATGAACTATTCAAATCCTTAAGGATATGGTGAGAGCATACATCTTGGATTTGGGTGGTAAATGGGAAAGTCACCTACCGTCAGTGGAGTTCTCTTACAATAATAGTTTCTAAGCTTCCATCGGCATGGCACCATATGAGGCATTGTATGGTCATCAATATTGTTTGCTAATTTGTTGGGATGAAGTTGGCAAAAGAAGAATTTTAGGCCTAGAGTTGGTTGAGAAAACAGTGGAAGGAGTAGACAAGATCAGGTCCAGCAGCATAAGACCGTTACAAAAGTTACGTCGATCAAAGAAGAAAAGAATTAGAGTTTGGAGACAGCGAAAACGTTTTCTAAATGTGGCCCCTATGAAAGGAATACTACGTTTCAGTAAGAAATAAAAATTGTGACCGCATTTCATTGGCCCATTTGAGGTTCTTGAGAAAACTGGAAATGTGGTTAGCACTGCCACCCGAGCTCTCAGCAGTGTAGGACGTATTCCACGTTTTGATGTTAAGAAAGTATGTACATGATCCTACACATGTGGTAAAATATGAATTGTTGGATTTAAGGAATGATATGACTTATGAGGAAGCGTCTGCGGTGATCCTAGAAAGAAAACTCTATGTTCTGAGAAACTTGGACATCCCTTTAGTCAAAGTCCATTGGGGTAAACACGAGAAGGATGAGGTCACTTGGGAAAGAGAAAGAAGATGTTTTAGCTAGGTACCAGGACCTTGTAAACCAAGTAAGTTAAATTTCAATGACGAAATTATTTTAAGTAAGGAAAGTTGAACGACCGGGAAAAAGAATTTTGGTGTTTAAAATTTCACAAAAAATAAATTTCAATTTTTCGACGTCATTGCGAACTTCCTAGTGCATTTTAAAGATTTTAGTTGCGTTAGATTTTTTTTACGTGTTTGCATTTTCTTTTGTGTCAAACGAAAAGGATTTTTATCAATCACCAAAAATCAAGTTTTTTTATACTAATTAAATACCCAAACAGCCCCTAATCTTATGCCAAAATAAGCTCCCAAACAGCTCCCAATCTCATGCCAAATTCATCCACCAAACAGCCCATAAAAACCAAAAACTTAACCACTCATGATCTCTCTCAATTCATCCCATTACCTACCCATTTCTCCCACATCTTCCACCCTCTAATTTCAGCTATACCACCTTCCATTACCCTCCATAAAAACGTTCAACTCAACTGCCAATAACCGTGCCTAAAAGTCCACTCCTAAACAGGCTGATTTGTCCCATAAAATAGATGGGAACCGCCCCCTCCATGACCACTAAAACTATCCATTTCTTATAGGTAAACCCTACTTTCATTTCCTCATTTTTCTCCCCTAATATCATCCCCAGTTATTTCACTCCCAAAATTCAGAGAAAGTCTCCACATTCCTCCTTCAATTTTCATCGAGCAGGAGACTAGAAAAATTGCTCCAATTTCAGTCCTCAATTTTGGCCACACAAGCACCCTTTTTCCTCACTTCAAGGCACCCAAAAGTTTCCTTAATTTTCCTTATTTTAAAATTATGTGTTCATCAAGCAAAAATAAGTCCACTTTCTCCTCAAGTTTCGGCCTCAGCAGTAAGTTTGTACCACTTTTATTTTGCTTCACTATTTCCCCTATTTTCATTCCCAAAAGTTACAACAACAAACTCCAATTGTTGTCATATGTTCCCTCTCTTTTCTGTCAGGAATCCAGCTTCAACGTCGAGTAAAGAAACAGTCATTTAATCCACCAACCAACGAAAATTCTTTTGAAAATGTAGTTTCTTGTAATACCAATTAAATTGTATAATTTTTAAATTGAGAAAATATTATGAAAATTGAATGCCATGCTAAATGTCAAAGTCGAAATTTTAAGATTGTGATTGAAGGTAATCACATATGTATGTTAGTGATTGAAAGTAATCAATCACTTTTATGTTACACGTAGTGCCGGTTACCGAATGTGTTCCTATGTATGTTTAAATGTTTGGCATGTCGTAATTTAATTCCGTATATTTTCTCACATGTTAGTATATGTTACTACTGAGTGTTTATTATGAAATACTCACTCCAAAACAAACAAATTTTCAGATTGATATGGTTGGCGTTGACGCGATGGCATAGGCTAACGAATACGAAGTGGACTTTTTTTATTTAAATTAAGTTTTGGCGTCGAGATGATGGAGTCAATCATGATATAAATACTATAATTTAAGTGTTAGATTTTCTGTAATTAATTATGTAATGTATGCAGAAAAAAAGATGTTGGTTTAATTGTGATTTAAATTTTTAAGATAGAAATTTGCATTGTTTCATATTCAAAATTTTCAGCTTTTGATCCCTACATTAAAAATTCATCACTCTATGTACATTTGTAGTTTTTGACTAAATTGAGTAGCTATGGAAAGTCTTATTTGTCGTCTAATGGTAGCAATTAGAATTACTTAAAAATTTTATCGCACGAATTTATTATGAATGTTTTAGCACGATGCCTTAGGAAACCTGGGACATTTTTCAAGCAACTTTGGCTAATGTTTTCACTCCCAAATGAGGTAGCTAAGGTCTGGAATTTAACATAGCATAGTCCAAAGTCCCAAGTATCTTCTCTTAAAATTTTGGAATTTTCGGAGTTCATTTGTATGGTCAAATAAATTGTGGCAACACCTATCATAGTATAGGCAAAAACCTTAGAAATTAGAATTAATTTTTTTTTTCTTTTTCGCGCTTGTTATTTTCTGCAATAGTTACATCTTTAAAATCCCTTAGGGATACGAGAAATATTATTTTAAGTCGTCAATCATTATTTAGAAATTATTTTAGCGACCCTCCAGGTTGAGAAAATTTGGAGTGTTAAAGATAGAACCACAAATCTATCGACTAACTAGGCGGACTTCAAAACAATGTATTGATAAGAGGCATGGATCTCTCTATTGAGTAGGTGAATGTAAATCTTTGAAATGTGTAGGTTAAGCGTAAAACATGGGTTAATAGAGGCATAAATCTCTTGACTTAGTGTACAGTTGTAAATCGTTCAAATAAGTTGGTGAACCTCATAAATGTGAATTAATAGAGGCGTACATCTCTAAAATAAGTGGGTGAAACTCAAAACCATGAATCGATAGAGGCTTAAATCACTCGACTTTGCACGTAATCTCTCAAATAAGTAGATAGATCCTAAAACCATGAATTGAGATAGGCTAAATATCTCAAATAAATATGTAGATATCAAAATCGAGTATTGATAAAGGCGTAAATATATTGACTTACTAGGTGAACTTCAAAATAATGTATTGATAGAGACGTTAATCTCTTTACTAAGTAGGTGAATGTAAATCTTTGAAATGAGTAGGTGAACTAAAAAACATGAATTAACAAAAGCGTAAATCTCTCGACTGTATCTAGTTATAAATCCTTCAATTGAGTAGGTTAACCTCAAAAGCATGAATTGATATATACATAAGTCTCTCAAATGAGTAGGTAAAGCTCAAAACCATGAGTTGATTGGAATGTAAATCACTCGACTGAGTAGGTGGATGTAAATCTCTCAAATTAGTAGGTGGACTACAAAATCATGAATTAAGAATGGCCAAATCTCTCAAATTAATAGGTCACTTCAAAAATGTATTGATAGATGCGTAAATCTTTCAACTGAAAAGGTGAATGTAAATCTTTGAAATGAGTAGGTGAACTCAAAAACATGAATTACTAGAGTCATAAATCTCTCAACTTAGTATATAGATGGAAGTCATTCAAGTGAGTTGGTAAACTTCAAAAAATGTAAAGTGATTGAGGCGTACATCTCTAAAATGAGTAGGTAAAATCTCAAAATCATGAATTGATAGAGGCGTAAATCACTTGGCCGTGTGTATGGATATAAATCTCTCAAATAAGTAGATAGACCCTAAAACCATGCGTTAAGACAAGCTAAATCTCTCAAATGAGTAGGTAGATATCAAAATCGAGTATTGATAGAGGCGTAAATCTATCAACTTACTAGGTGAACTTCAAAATAAAATGTTGATAATGCGTAGATCTCTTTATTGAGTAGGTGCTTGCAAATCTTTGAAATGAATAGGTAAACACAAAAACATGAATTAATAGAGACATAAATTCCTCAACTTAGTGTGTAGTTGTAAATTCTTCAATTAAGTTGGTGAACCTCAAAAACATGAATAGATAGAGGCGTAAATCTCTCAAAAGAGTAGTTAGACATCAAAATCATAAATTGATAGAGGTATAAATCTATCGAGTCACTAGGTGGACTTCACACTAGTGTATTTGTAAAGGCATAAATCTCTCGACTGAGCACATGGATGTAAATCATTGAAATTAGTAGGTTGACCTAAAAACACGAATTAGTTGAAGTATAAATATCTCTACTTCGTGTGTATCTGTAAATTCTTCAAATAAGTTGATGAACCTCAGAAAATTGAATTGATATAGACGTAAATCTTTCAAATAAGTAGGTAAAACTCAAAACCATGAATTGATAGAGGCGTACATCACTCAATTGTGTAGGTAGAAGTAAATCACACAAATAAGTAGGTGGACCACAAAACTGTGAATTGAGACAAGCAAAATTTCTAAAATGAGTAGGACATCAGAATCAAGAATTGATAGAAGCGTAAATCTATCGACTTACTAGGTAGACTTCAAAATAATGTATTGATAGAGGCGTAAATATCTCGACTGAGATGAATTCAAAAATATGAATTAATAGAAGTGCAAATCTCTCGACTTAGTATATAGTTATAAGTCATTCAATTGAGTTGGTGAACATCATAAACATGAATTGATAGAGGCATACATATTTGAGTAGATAAAGCTCAAAACTATGAATTGATAGAGGCGTAAATCAGTCGACTAAGTAGGTGAATGTAAATCTTTCAAATTAGTAGGTAGACCATAAAATCATGAATTCGGATCGGCCAAATCTCTCAAATGAGTAGGTAGACATCAAAATCATGAATTGATATAGGCATAAATCTATCAACTGACTAGGTAGACTTCAAAACAATGTATTGATAAAAGCGTGAATCTCTCTATTAAGTAGGCGGATGTAAATATTTCAAATGAGTATGTAAACTTAAAAACATGAGTTAATAGAGGCATAAATCTCCCGACTTAGTCTATATTTGTAAATCTTTCAAATGAGTTGGTCAACATCATAAACATGAATTGATAAGAGCGTAAATCTCTAAAATGAGTAGGTGAAGCTCAGAACCATGAATTGATTGATGTGTAAAACACTCGACTGCGTATAAGGATTTGAATCTCTCAAATAAGTAGGTAGACCCTAAAACCATGAATTGAGATAGGCTAAATCTCTCAAATTAGTAGGTAGATATCAAAATCGAGAATTGATAGAGGTTTTAATCTATCGACTTACTAGGTAAACTTCAAAATAATGTATTGATAGAGGCGTAAATCTGTTTAATCTTTGAAATGAGTAGGTGAACTCAAAAACATGAATTGATAGAGGTTTAAATCTTTCGATTCACTGGGTGGACTTCAAACTAATGTATTAATAAAGGCATAAATCTTTCAACTCAGTAGATGGATGTGGATATTTGATAATAGTAGGTTAACTCAAAAACATGAATTAATTGAAACGTAAATCTCTCAACTTAGTGTATAGCTGTAAATCCTTCAAATGAGTTGGTGAACCTCAGAAACTTGAATTGATAGATGAGTAAATCTCTTAATTGAGTAGGTGAAACTCGAAATCATGAATTCATAGAGGCATATATCACTTGACTGTGTAGGTGGATAAAAATCTCTCAAATAAGTAGGTGGACACTAGAACCATGAATTGAGACATGATAAATCTCTCATATGAGTAGGTAGACATCAAAATCAAGAATTGATAAAATCATAAATCTATTGATTTACTAGGTGGACTTCAAAATAGTGTATTGATAGAGGCGGATACCTCTCCACTGAGTAGGTGAATGTAAATCTATAAAATGGGTAAGTGAACTGAAAAATATTAATTAGTAGAGATGTAAATATCTCGACTTATTATGTAGGTGTAAATCTTACAATTGAGTTGGTGAACCTCATAAACATGACTCGATAGAGTTGTACATCTCTCAAATGAGTAGGTGAAGCTCAAATTCCTGAATTGATAGAGGCGTAAATCACTCGACTGAGTAGGTGGATGTAAATCTCTCGAAAAAGCATGTTTTTATGCTAAAATTGTGAAAGTTCGAGTTCTTTAGTTATGGGTTGTTAGTGTTTTCGGCTGTGTATTTTCATTTTCAACCGCTTTTGTTTAAAACATTTTTCAGATTCTTTCCCTTTATTAAAAATGTCATAATCTTTACTCTGAAAATTTTAGCAAGAATAGTGGGGTTAGCAAGGTTTATGAGCTTGTTGTTTGGAGATTTGGAATAATTTTAAAAGAACATCGTGTGAGAAAGTTATGACCGTTATAATTTTTAAGTGACTTTGCACTCTTATTTCACTTTGATTTTGAAATTTTAGTATGTTGTTCCATAACATGTTATGTAGTTTCAAGTCAAAAATCATAATCTTTCAAGTACATTAAATTGGTCAAATAATATATGGCAACATCTCATAGGTTGACTCAAAAATCACTAGACTGAGTAGGTGGATGTAAATCATTCAAATGAGTTGATGAACCTCAAAACCATGAATTGATAGAGGTGTAAATCTCTTGATTGAATCAGTAGATGTAAATCTCGCATATGAGTAGGCGAATCTCTAAAACATGAATTGATAGTAGTGTAAATCACTCTAATGAGTAGGTTACTCAAAACTATGAATTGATAGATGTATAAATCACTCAACTAAGCAGGTGGATATAAATCTCTCAAATAAATACGTGGACCACAAAACCATGAATTGATACTAGCTAAATCCTCAAAATTCTTAAAACCATGAATTAATTGAGGCATAAATGTCTCAACTGAATTGGTGGGTACATATATCTCAAAAGAGTAGGCAGACCACAAAACCATGATTGATAGAAGTGTAAATCTCTTAATTGAGTTGGTAAATATAAACATCTAAGATGAAATGTGGACCTCAAAACCATGAATTGATAGAAATAAAGATCACTAGACTATGTAAATCTTTCTAATGAGCAAGTAGACCTCAAAACCATGCATTAATAGAGGTGTATATCTCTCGTCCAAAAAGGTAGATGTAAATCTTTGAAATGAGTAATTGAACCTCAAAAACATAAATTGCTAGAGTTGTAAATCTCTCGACTTAGTATGTAGTTCTTAATCTTTCAAATGAATTAGTCAACCTCAAAAACATTAATTGATAGAGATTTACATCTTTCAAATGAGTAAGTGAAGCTCAAAACTATAAATTAATAGTGACGTAAATCACTCGGACTGAGTAAGTGGATGTAAATCTCTCGCATAAGTCCATGAATATTAGTCGGGCAGCCATAACCAACATGCCACGCACAACAACTCTTGAGATACCAAAAACCATCCATGATCAGCCCCCAAAACCGCTCCTCAACTACTATCAAAATGGCCCATGATCAGCCTCCTAACTGCACCAAAATTTGCCCCATTTCTCTCTCTCTCTCTCGGCCTCCCTCTATCTACCTTTCTACTCTCTTTCTCTCTCATCTCTCGAATTTCCTCTCTCTCTTTTTCTCATACACGAAATTCATACAATACACACATTCTCTGTACACAAAATTTCAAGGAAGGTAAAAGCCAAACGTACGGGATTTTTAGTGCAGTAGAATCACACTCGCCGACTCAACTCTAGAAAATTTAGAAAAACTTGAGAGGTAGTATCGTTCCTTATCCACATGTGGTTTACATTTTGAAAAGTATATATGCTAGCATGCACGTATATGTTAATTGCTTGTGACGTAGTTTAATTATTTTTCTAGCATGTTATGGCTCGTATACGCTAGGAACAGAACTTTGGTGATTGAAGGTGATTAAATCACCTAGAATTAATTATGATTCAAGGTAATCACTAGAAAAACCATTGAGCCCGCTACTTGTTTTTGAAGTTCCCTAGAATTTACCATGTCGTGTGATTGTGGGTATATAATTTTCTCAATGGCATGTGCACGTACTACTGAAAATATCTTTGAAATGCTCACGTCCCAAATTATTTTATTTTCCAGATTCAAGGGTTTGGCAGCGGCATGATGACACGTGGTAGTGACTTAAATTTCATGTAAATTATGTCGTTAGGTGTTGAGATGATCAAACATATTGTATGTAAGTTTAGTTGTCCATGATTTCATGTTAAAATTGTGAATTTTCGAGTTCATTGGTCGTAGGAGGTTAGTTTTCGGTCGTGCATTTTTAATTTCAATAGTTGCTGTTTGAAACTATTTTCTAGATTTTGCCCCTTTATTAAAAATATTTATAAGTTGGCTGATTCGGGAATTTGAAATCACCTTAAAAGCACGTCGGGTGAGAAAGTTATGACTATTTTCCCGTATTGTGTCAATTTTTACCCACGTTATAGTTTTTAAGTGACTTTGCCCTCTTATTTCACATAGCAAATGAGTTGATCAAATTCTGAATTTTAGTATGCTTTTCCATAACTTTTTAGGAAGTTTTTGATAAAAAATTATAATTTTTCAAGTACGTTAGGTTGGTCAAATAATTTATGGTGACATCTCATCCTATTCGTAAATTTCGCGGATGCTAGGTTGTACTTGTAGAAATTTCTTACTCTCATTGTCAGTTTTCACTGTAAATAAATTCAAAACTTTTAAAAGGCCCAAATAGAAATTTAAACTTGGAATTGGTATATATTTTGCGTATTTTTAGTGATTCTCCGGGTTGAAAAAATCTGGGGCTTTAGAGCTTGTATAAGAGCGCGGTTTACTTTTTTGTGGACCTGCGTTAGAAAATTTTAATTACTTTTTAGTTGTGTTGAGAAAGGTTTAAGTGAGTCACATTTTAAAAATTCAGTTTTGCTATCGTCGCGCTACACCAAATTTTAGGTAAAGAAAAGCATGAGATGCTTTTATGTTCAAATACAAAATTAGAGATATATAATTTTCTATACTCGTTTCAATTATGAGAAATTTATGTTTAGAAAAAGTTGAGTTTGAGCACGTGATGTGGAGTTATTCTTTTGCACCAAGTATTTTGAGAACATGGCCAAATTTCGTAACTTATTTTTAGACTTCGTAATTTAACTAAAAGAAATTAGAAACCCACTCAATTTAACTTTGCACAATTGGCATTACAGACATGGAATTATCTAGTGAGTACCATCTAAGACGAGCTAAGGCAGCGAGAAAAGACTATGTGTTGTTTGTTCCCAACCCTAAGTGGAGTATTGGCCATCATGTGGGGAGACATAGGGCATTGAAGATCGATATAGGTATAAATCTCTTGACTAAAAATCACTAGATTGAGTAGGTGGATGTAAATCTTTTAAATGAGTAGGTGACCTCAAACAAATTGATAGATGTGTAAATCTCTTGACTGAATGAGTAGATATAAATCACTCAAATGAGTAGGTAAATCTCTAAAACATGAATTGATGCCAAATATCTCAAATGAGTAGGTAGACATCAAACTACGAATAGATAGAGGCGTAAATTTCTTGTATGGGTTGGTGGAATTCAAAAAATGTATTAATAGAAGCGTAATTCTCTCAACTAAGTAGGTGGATGTAAGTAAATATTTTGAAATGAGTAGGTGGACCTCATAACCATGTATTGACAGAGGCACAAATATGTCAACTGTGTAGGTGAATGTAAACTTCTCTAAAGAGTAAGTTGACCTCAAAATCATTAATTGATCGATGTAAAAATCACTAAACTAAGTATGTTGATGTAAACTTTCAAATGACTTGGTGAACATTATAACCATGAATTGATAGAGGCGTAACTCTCTCAAAAGATAGGTGCAACTCAAACCAATGAATAGATAGAGGCATAAATCACTCGACTCAATAAGTAGATGTAAATCTTTAAATAATTAGATGCACCACAAAACCATAAATTGATACAAGAAAAATCTCAATTTTGAGTAGGTCGACCTCAAAACCATGAATTAATAGAGGCATAAATATTGAAAATAAGTAAGTGGATGTAGATATCTCAAAAGAGTAGGTGGACCACAAAACAATGATTGATAGAAGCGTAAATCTCTGAACTGGGTAAATGTAAATATCTCAGATAAGAATGTGGACCTCAAAATCATGAATTGATAAAAGTGTAGATCACTAGACGTAGTAGGTGGATGTAAATCTTTCTAATGAGTAGATAAACCTCAAAACCATGTATTAATAGAGACGTAAATATCTCAACCAAGAAGGCAAGTGTAAATCGTAGAAATGTGTAATTGTACCTCAAAAACATATATTGACAGAGTTATAAATCTCTTGACTTAGTACGTAGTTGTAAATCTCTCAAATAAATTGGGGAACCTCAAAAAGTGTAAATATTTCAAATGAGTAGGTGAAGCTCAAAACCATGAATTCAAAGAGGCGTATATTACTCAACTGAGTAGGTGGACTACAAAACAATGACTTGATAAAGGTGTAAATCTATCGACTGACTAAGTGGACTTCAAAAAAATGTATTTATATAGGTGGTTTTGTTCTAATGCTCATGGTGGCCATTGTTATAATGCCCACCGGGACACTTGTCCTACACTCATTGGATGAGTGTAAAGGGACATTTACACTCATCCAATGAGTATAGGACAAGTGTCCCGGTGGGCATTATAACAATGCTCACTGTGGGTATTAGAACGGTGTTGTTGATAGAGGATGTAAAAGTTCTCATGTCATCATTTTTTTGCCTAGTCGTGTAACCTTGGCTATGGCTCTTATTGTGGTGATAAAGTTTCTATTTTTCCTTATTATATTTTGATTTCTCCTTGTCATGAGACTTTCATTTATGGGATTCTGGTCTCTACGTTTTTTAAAATTTTAGTGACAATGTCTACTTTCTCCACATCTACATATTTATCACATTTCCTTAGCAACTTATGCATAGTATATGAGAGTTCTTAAATAAAGACATCTTGAATGAGTGATTTCGTGTACCGTTCATGATGGTGGTGAGAACAACTGACATTTGAAGATATCATACTGAGTGTGGCTCTACTGAATGCCAAGTAATCTTGTAGCGGTTGACCATTTTTCCTAAATAACTTGCATTAGCCAAATAACTGTCTTTCTCTTCCCTTTTACTACTCAATAAGTAAGCCACAAAACTTCACGAAAGATCGTTGAATGACTTTATAGACTTGGGAACCAAAGTGGCTATCCAGTCCATTGACTCTCTTCTAAAAGTAAGGTGGAAAGAGCGACATAACTACGTAGCTGCATACAACCTCATCATGTTAATGAAGGTGTACATGTGGTCGAGAGGATCCGTGATTCCATCATACTCTTCTATCATTGGTTGCTTAAACTCCTTTGGTAGAGGCATTGTCATAATTTTCAGAGCAAAGAGGTCATCTTTAAGGACCATCTGTTTACGTTTATCCCTTCTCTTAACCAACGCATCTTCTATTTTCTAAGCTATTATCTCGTCCAACCTTCATTCTAGGTCCACCATTGGGATCGCCAAAGGTTGCATAGGTTGAACTTCCAAGACCCCAATGGGAGGCTAAGGCTCTACATGAGGTACCACAACTAGTTGTGTGATAAGCGGAGTTTCTTGTGGAACACCCAGTGGTGGTACTTGGGGAGCATTTGGTAGTGGTTCTTGTAGAGCACCTGGTGGTGGTAGTGCTAGCCCTTGTGCTGTTTAGGCATAATTCTAAGAGAAAACCATCATTGCAGCCATTTGAGTTTGCAAAGTGTTGAATTGATTCACGGTAGCAGATGTTGATGGTGGTGGTTCTACGTTATGATTATGCCACAGGGCTATGCAGGCGGATGTCATCTAGTTGTGGGTTTCGTCATAGCTTTCGTGTAACGATTCCCATAGACGGCGCCAATGAAACAAGTCAGACACTACTCTTCAGTGTAAATGGAAAGACAATACAGCGAAAGATTGATCCAGCGGCTTAACAACCAACAAAAGAGGCGTTGGGACTTCCTTTCTGTTTTAAGTCCGACTTGATAATTAGGAAGAAAATGTACATGAACAATGCATATATATTTATTTATTTATTTATTTCATAAAATATCCAAAAGATACCTGGCAACAATGAAATCCTATTTATAGGCATGTTGTCCCAATCCATGTGTAATCCATCCCTAAAAGTTAGGAAAACGCGTGTCTCAATCCCTACAATCATGGCACATATTGGGTGAAATATCTTTCTTGTCACAACGACCTACAATCTACATAACTAACTCGCATCCTTACCGAAATTTGTAAGACACCACCTATCAAACAAATGTTTCCCCTACTAGATGATTGATTGAGTGAATTTTGTTCGAGTGCAAGCGACTGATTATGGGGCATTTAACTTCAGGTGTGTTTCCATCTTTAATTTGTTGCATGGTAGCATAGGTCAATTTATGTCTTCATTATTATAGGTGGTAGATCGATGTTCAATCCGACTCAAGTAGATTGGTCGACCTTTTTGGGTAATAGCGGAACTAAATTCTTATTGAACATCAATGAAATCTAGGGGGAAAACATTCTTCATGGTTTTGTCATCCTATTTTTAACATGAAAGACTTGCATATCTATGGGATTAATGTCATCTTACTACACATTGGCTTTAACGGCGTCCACATTGGATATGAGTTCCATGTTAATCTTACGAACAGTGTGACTTATTTGGGATCGATATAAAATTTTGTTGACTTATTTGGAACAAAATAAAAATTTAGGATCAACTTGAAAATTTTCTGCTACTTAAAGGACCAATGTTTATTTAATCCAAACTAAAAGAATATTCAACGATTCTCAATAGTCCAGTCAACCGTACCAAAGCTTTCTAAATACATCAATTTCATCTTTTCTTCACCATTTGCCATTTGTCACATGATTTCTGCAACATGATGGTGCAGATCCTCTTATTCAACTCTAAACCGGAATCGATTTTGGGTTTTCTCGTATGGGTAATCGGAATAACCTCTTTTTTTTCACCCGCTTATTCAAGGTGCAGTAGCACCTGCGACTTGGCGTTAGGCTCCTACTACGTTTGGCGAGGTTCAAACCTCAGTTTTATTTCCCAAATCACACAAAATACAATCCAGAATATCCTCAATTACAACCCACAGATCCAAAATCAAGACACTGTTATAGCCGATACACGAATAAATATACCATTTCCTTGTGACTGCATACGGAACGAGTTTCTGGGTCATGTCTTCCCTTACGATGTAATTTCGGGGGACACTTACGGAAAAGTTGCGGGAATTTACTATGCGAATTTGACTACCACTCAATCACTACAGCAGTCTAATAGTTACCCGGAAAATAATATTCCAGATAGCGCAAGTTTGAGTGTGGAGGTGAATTGTTCTTGTGGGAATAAGGAAGTGTCCAAGGATTATGGGTTGTTTGTTACGTACCCTTTGAGGCCTGAGGACAACTTGGAATCAGTGGCGGCAACAAATAATCTGACTTCGGATTTGTTGATGAGATATAATCCTAGAGTGAATTTCAGTGCTGGGAGTGGACTAGTGTATATCCCTGGCAAAGGTGAGTTCTGGCTCTTATCTGGCATTTTTATATATATATTGGGTTGTTAATTTCGAATTAGGATACTTCAAAGTAATGGATTTTTTTAAGATTGGCTTCTTTTGTTGTTCTTTTAGAAAGCGTCTTTGGAAATTTCAGGCGCAATACATTTTCCACTCATAGAAACAGTTTATTTTTATACTAATTTGTGCACCTAATAGATTGACGTTTTATTATTTAGTGATGCAAGCGTTCTTCCACCGAGATGTTCTTGAATTTGAATTTGGATACAATGAAAGTCGAGAATAGTACAAGTGCCAATTTAACTGATGCAGTGGCCCTCTACCGATCTGATATTTGTGCCTGTATCTTGATCGCGTGAGGGAGTAAAATTATAGCTCCTCACAATTTTCGTGTAACAAATAGAGTTTGCCGGAGGCACGCCTTGGGGAAACCAATTAGATCTCATATATTGGGGAAATTAGGATTCGTGGAGAGGTTTTTTCATCTTTATCTATTTTTTCTTTTTGGGCAGGCGAGGGATGGACATGCTTCCATGAAAACCCTTTCAAGATAGAACTGCATTTTCGCGTTTTGCCCTTAATTAGGAGCGTGTTGGTGTATGCTAACATTATGACGACTGATTTTCTAGTTTAGGCTAGTGAATTTAAGATGAAGCTGGGGCTATTGGATGTGCTTGGGGCTTGTTGGTGGAAAACATGACCAAGGTTTCTATTTCGGTCATGCACAAGGAGTGGAAATATTGGTCCTCAAGAGAAGCAAGATATGGAGCATATCCGATTTTATTGGGATAAGTCTGGTATGCCTTGCTCTAGGCGTTCTTTTGAACATGGCTGCCATTAGTCTGCACCATCTCACTTGAATACGCCTTACTCTCTGCATTATTTTCATATGGCAGCACAAGTCCTCCATTCTTCCAAGTATGACTTCCGTTCTTCCAAGTAAGGCTGCCAGGAAATCAGAGGTCTAGCCTTGCTCCTGGGGTGGTGGGATGCTTCCCTTGGGCGGTTGGGTGCTTTCATTGGGCCAGGTTCTGTATGAATTCCCCCACGGCCATGCTCCCCATGGGTTTCCCTGGGATCCTATTGTCCATTAGCATCCCGAGACCTCATCTTTTGACTGTAGTGCTTTTTGGCTTTTATTGATGATTATGGGATTATTAATCTTTTCTCACATACAATAGAAAATTATAGATGTTTTGCAATCTACTTTATCTAGAAGCTCTTGACACTGGTGTGGTAACTTTGGTATTACACTCCGATGCTCAACTTAGTCAAGCATTTAAGAAGGAAAGACTATTGTGTGTGCAAGCAATGTAATAGCTAAAATGAATGTAATTAACGTTGCTTGCTGAAAGAGTATATTTTACTCTCTTGTTGGAAGTCGTATATGTCCCCTTAAATGAACATTACCTGTTTAAATAGGTAGGGGTGGCTTATGTGAAAATGCATCCTCAGTTAGAATACGCACTATACAACTAATTGGTTGTCTTTGGAAGTCAACTTCGTCACCTCTATGGAGATGGTGGCCAACTGCACAACTAATCTGTTGTTTTTTATGGAAATCCGTTGGGAACCTGCACAACTGCATATATCTAATAATTGCATTTAGGTCCTCAACTATGAGCAAACCTGTAATTTGATCCCAAGACTTTCGTGTTTGTGCAATTAAGTGTTAAATTCCAATTTAACTACTACTAATGAAATTTTAGGGTGTTACAAACTACCCCTCTTAAAAAAAAAGATTCGTCCTCTATCTTGGAACTCTTCTTACTTGTATTTTTTCTGGCTGTTCATGATGTTGCTGTTTTTCCTCACTAAAGAAAATTCTTTTCTGAAATAGAGGTTTCTAAAAAAATAGAAGTTTCGTAGAATATAGATTTCTTGAAACACAAGTTTCTTAAACATTTCCGAAATTAGAATTTTCTTAAAAGTTTTTGGAAATAGAATTTCTAAATATGGGAATTTTTCTTAAATTTGGAGTGAGTTTGTAATATTTTTTTTGGTCTTGTTGATTTGAATAACACGCAACCAAAAGGCTTCCAGGTTAGGAGAGGGTTATAAGTGGATCACTTAAATCTCAAGTTCTCCTTAAACAGTTTAGGTCCTTTTGTCAAAGCATTTCAGTCTTGCGAATACGCAAATCAAGAAACTCAAACAATAAGTGAATGAAAGTGTTTAAAAGTACAAATTCTTTTAATTAGACCTTATCATCTAACCTAGAGGTTCTCTAAGGTCGACTATTTTTATAAGCGATATGATCTCTAATGTAGTCATTCCTACCAAAATTGAAGACACTCTATAACACTCAATCCATCTTAACCGAATACTAATAGTTTCAAACCAAAGCCCAACGTATAGGGCCTTTGTACTTATTATTCACGTGAATAGTACTTTGGTAATGTTCAATATGTACAACAAAATTCCTTTTTTTTTTTTTTTTTGAAAACTAAAAATAATATTAAATAATGTAAAGTCTATGGAACTGATTTAAATTCGTGCTCTGATACCATTTGTGACGATCCAAATCATTAACGATCCAAGTGCCACTAAATCGTAAATTAAAACTACTTTGAAAGAACTTAAAGTATAAATAGAATTATTAACACAATAAACTAATAATAAAAGAATTTATCATAACAAACCAATCTTTCAAATAGTATAATGAATTCAATAAATTTAACTTAAATATCTTTAATACTTAAATCTAAAAGAAATAACATTGACTCCATAAATATCATTTATTATTAAGAACTCCTGTAACCATAAGCCATTTTCATTTTGACCACCTCGAACTCTAATTTTCTGAAAAATGTGAACAAACATAACGTGAGATAAAATCTCAATAAGTGTTCATGAGTAATATTCTTTTCATGTATATGTATTTCAACAGAAAAATCATACTTGTATAGGAAGACACGAAAATTGGACCGAACTTAGATAGTACCAAATTTTCGTACGTAGCGCTACTAATCTCCGGTCCGTTCTTAACATATCTTGCATAATGTAGACCGTGACATAACCATAGCCGTGAAATTATATATAAAAAGAATTACTTCTAGTCAACATAACACCACACTTACTTTATGCTTGAAACTTGAAATAAAGTAAGATCACTTCAAGAATTTGAAATTCTTTTCTCTTTTCTCTCTTATTCCAAGGAAAAGAAGAAGATTGTGTGTTTGTCTATTTTTTGTTTACACAAGGGGTGAGTATTTATTGGGAAGGTTGATGTTTGACATGCATGGAAATTTTAAATTTCATTGATTACTTTCCTATATTACATGTGTGCTTTATTAGGAAAATTAGATTCTTACCTTAAATTATATGCATGATTAAATGCTAATTTAAGCTAATCACATAATCATATGCAATTATATACATATTAGTATTTAATTATGTGCATGATTAAAAACTAATCATATAATCATATACAATCATATACATATTAGTATCTAATCACTATTTTATCTACCATATATATTCATACCTTAAACTACATGCATAATTTAAGATAATAACATAATCATATGTGTACAATCATATACACATTAACATCTAATCAACTATTTTATCTACCATATATATGTAATATGACATTAAATATATCTATTTTTAGCAAATTATTAGCGGGCAAGATTACCGTTCACGACACTATTCATGGGACAAAAATCTACATATATCTAATAATTGAATTTAGGTCCTCAACTAAGAGCAAACCTGTAATTTGATCCCCAGACTTTCATGTTTGTGCAATTAAGTGTTAAATTCCAATTTAACTACTATTAATGAAATTTTAGGGAACAACATTTAATTTCATTAATTACCTTCCTATATTACCTATATGTATTATTAGAAAAATATCATATATATATTAGCATCTAATCAACTATTTTATCTACTATATATATATATATATATATGTAAGAAAATACTAAGTATATATATTCTTACCTTAAATTACATGCATAATTATAGACTAATTTAAGCTAATCACATAATTATATATACATTAGTATCTAATCAACTATTTTATTAGTGTACATAGGCAAGAGAGTATTAAATATATATGTTTTTTGCAAATTATTGGCAGACGAGATTACTGGGACAAAAATCTGCAAAGGTCCCTCAAATATGGGCAAACCTATAATTTGGTCCTTAAACTTTTAAAGAACTGCAAAAAGTTCCTAAATTTGAAAATAACGGCCAGGATCATGAATTTGGGGTGTTATAGAATGTGCATTATGCGTATCTTTTCATATCTTTTTACTAAGAATAGTTTTGCTTTTGTCATTTTTTTTTTTTTTTAAAATTTGAGTAGCATATTGAACTTAGGAAACAATAAGATACCGATAAATAAAAGTTCACCACTCAAGGTATTAAATTAAGTAAAAGGAATGAATGAAATTCATAGTATCACTAATGATATTGATGTAGACTGCTTTCAACTGATAGTTTCATTCAAGTATGCAACATGAAATACTAACATAAGCGTATTAACTTTTCTTTAGAGAAGACTCAAATATTTCTTATGTACTTTAGATATGGATAATTTAAAGGTTGGAGAAGGATGCGACACGATTCTAGAGCTAAAGGATTATCTTTTGCTTTTATCAAAGACTAATCTTGTGGTAGTACATATCTTTGTGGTGGTAACAATGTTGTATATACAGAGTCTTAAGAATGTGCATGTATATGAATACGATGTCATAATTATATGTCTTATCAAAATTATTTAGGTTTTAATATGATTCTGACGACCCTATTATCTCTAGGTCATAGCTCTCTCTCTCCATATGTGCAGGTCTGTTTCACACTTTTTCCGTGGGGGTTGGTGGTGTAACGCTCCAAATTTTAACTTCAAAAGAAATTCGAGATGTTACCAAAATCACTTCTTATCAACTTTCATCGGAAAAATAACATGGACATAAATTTTTTATTAAAAATAACTTAAAACTTAAAATTAACAATTCACAACATTTATTGAAATTGAAAATTTTAAGTTCCTTCTAAAGGACTCAAACTACTCTTTTTTTAATTCTGAACCTTTACTTGGCCACCTACAATACAGATATAATTGTTCTCTTCCTACAATACATAAATATTTAGTCCAAACAAACACATTTTCGAGATAATAAATTTGACTTTCTTCTAAATTTACTAGGCCCAAAAGAACACAATGATAAATTTAGGAAAATAAATGGGCTGGGCTATCACTCTACCTTGTGGACTTTAATGTGACTGAAAAGGCTAAGACATGGACCGAATCTTATTTTCTAAATGGGCCAAAATTAAATTAATAAAATTTGGCCTTTCGAAAACAAAATGGGTAAAAAGTTCGGGGTGTTACAATATGTATCTATGCTTGTGTGGTTGGGGGCACATTCACATTGAAAGATAGAAGTATAATGTTGTTCGGTTAAATGTACTTTGCTCACTTAAAATGGGCAGTTTCTTGAATCTAGTATTGATGCTAGTGGATGTCCAAGAAGTAGCAGGGAAATTACCTATTGTAATATCATTTCTTATTGTTGTATGAAGCAACCTTGGAGAGTGTTGACAATTTCGAGGGTAACCATCATGTGCCTTACTGCTTTGTGTTCGCCTAACTATTTTCTCTAATTTATATGCAGATCAAAATCAGAACTACCCCCCTCTACGAACCAGGTATCTTTTTTAACATTTGATTTGATAACTTAATTGAGTATATTTATATTTCATTGTTGCATCACTCAGATTTATCAGTTTTAAAACCTAAGCTTTTGTTTTCTTCTTTTTTCAGCAAAGGTGACCTGGCCTTCTCCTCATATTGGTTTCAAGATCATCCTCGATTTCCACTTATGAACATGAACCAAATATGACAATGGAAGTCTTCATTCTTATGCTTACTTTATCTTCATTGTAATTAGGATTATCGGGTGGAGCCATAGCTGGGATATCTGTTGCAGGAATAGTTGGGTTACTGTTTTTTGCTGGTTGTTTTTATGTTGGATTTTACAGGAAAAAGGTAGAAAAGGTTGGATTGCTCTCTACAATATCTGCTGATCACTCTCAGCAAGTTGGTCATGGTACTTTGTCGATCCCTCTTCTTTTCTCCTCTATCTTTGTGCTCTAGATATCACGCTTACATTGATGTTCAACATTTCCTTCCCACCTCGGTAAGGTTATCGGAGTAGTATATACTTTTAGATAATATGGAACACTCTACTTGTCCAATCAAGGTGATGGATCCCATGTTAAGCTCTGATCTACTATGATTACTAGAGACTTTGTCAAACCCCCTGGTTAGTACAAGATCATTATCCAATGATCTTCCATAATAAAACATCATAATCCATACAGAAGATTAACCTTGTTGGACACTTCACCACACATGATAGCACCAAAAGCTAAAGTGAAAAGGCTGATCATTGCTTGATCAGATAGACCTGGAACTAGTAAAACAGTTTGCCCTTAGATTAAATATCAGGTTAAAAATGGTATGTAAATGAATGCTATAGTTGTTTTTGAATAATCATGGATATTTCCATCCATTATACTTTGTGGAAGATCTTTCAAAAGGAAATCATTTTTGAGATTTGTGGGAACCACTTAGGACACGTTTTGTTTATTACACAGTCTCTCTCTAAATCGACCCTTTCTACTTTGCTGTACTATATTTCCTATTCATTTCAAGTAATACCAGGCAGGCCACAGAGTTGGGCAGACCTTACGGACTGAAGTGATGTAATTGGCTTCATCTGCGATCTGCCTAACTGCCCTGGTATAAGCTTACATTTCGAAGGGAGAGTTACAGTAATTGAGTCTATCTGCTGCAATAGTGTTATGTCCTACACAACTAGTTTCATGAGATCTAATGTTTTGGGCAATTCCCTTTGGAGACTTTGCTTGTTCTGGTTGGCTTGTCTTAAAATCAACAATCGTTGGCCATGATCTATAATAGCATATCATGGCTACTGGAGAAGGCTCCCCTGTAACAAAAATAATTAGAAACGGAGCCCTTTAGAAACAATTGATTTAGTATTCTCTTTATTAGGATTTTGTGGTTGTCTCCTTGTCATACAAGGAAAACTTGAAACTTTCTGTCTGCATTGGAAGTCGGTAGAAAGCATTCACTAGTTTTTAACTTATTTTCTGTTTTTTACTTGAAACAACTAATGATTTGGTGTATATACATGACTTAAACCGGTTATTTATGTCTCTCTTCATGAAAGCTATGGATTCTGCTGGTGCTCGTGATGTCACTTCTCCAGGCCTTACGGGCATTACTGTTGACAAGTCTGTTGAGTTCTCATATGAAGAGCTTGCAAAGGAGACTGATGACTTCAGCATTGCTAATAAGATTGGCGAAGGTGGTTTTGGCGCTGTTTACTATGCTGAGCTCAGAGGTGAGGTAAGTGTATGTTAATTCGTTATATTGCATATCAAAAAATATGACAATACTAGCTAAAATTTCAAATGTCGAAAATTTGGTATTCTACTTTCTGTTTTTACTGGAATAAAACAAATTATCTGTTTATTTTGTTCCTTATTCCATGTCCATACATAGGCTTGTCAAAGGATTTATTGTGTTGCTGAGTGGTGCTGGTTATCCAATTGAATTGAAAATATAGAAGTGCTTGTGTGGCTTTTATAGTCTACTCGCGATTGGAACTAATTATGAGAACTTGAATGCATTTTGGTCCATTTTGCATAGGGAAGTACTGCCAATCTTATTTTATCTTCCTTCACCAGTTATTTTTTAGTATCTCCTATAAGTTTTATACTTTAGAGGGAATTTCAAACAGTTCTTGCTCATTCACGATTGACGTTATTAAGGAAGTATGATGGTTTATAGTCTAACAAAGATAATAGCGAATCTACTTTATTTACTGTGCTTGGGAAATCCGATCCTAAAGTTAGATGGTATTCCAATATAATCTAGTGGGAAAATGAAATAGTTCTAATGAATCCACGAGGAATTAAATGTTCAAATGCTGGGGTTCTTTATGTGCTTAATGATGCAAACTTCCACGTCTCCGAAGGTGTTTGGCTGGTTGATTGCTTTTCTCTATCAATTCATTTCACACACACAAAAACACATTGACCGGTATTGGAAGGCCCATTCTAATTGCTTTTATCAACACGTCACAGTCAAGCATAACTAGACAAAACTATCTAGAACTCAAATAAAGTGCAACTCGGCAGAATGTCATACTTTGTGTGCTTTAAAGATGTATCTAAGCATGTAGATCAAGCATAACTAGACAAAACTAACTATCTAGAACTCAAAATAAAGTGCAACTTGGCAGAATGTCATTCTTTGCATGCTTTAAAGATGTATCTAAGCATGTAGATCAAAGAAATTTTCTAAACAATGCCATAATAAAAAAAATGTATACTTATTTTATTCCATATCGACCCTTTCTCGTGCATGTGTGCATAGCCTTAGACATAAACTCAATTGAATTCAAGCATACCAGTGACCAATTAGTTTTCTCAATCATCAAACCCAATCCCCGTTGGTCCAACTTTTGCTTGCCTCGCTTATGTAGCTTGATCACTCCTAAATGTTTACTATCCAAACCCGTGGGATTCCTACAACATTTGAGGTTCACTCTCACAGCCGATAGTCATTTCACTCTTATAGAACGGGATGAACTAAACTTAGTAAGGCGACTTCTGAGATAGCTAATAGTTCGTCACTTCTATATTGATTTCTTCAATTTCCAAAGTTTTAGCTCCAAAAATCTCACTGTACAAGTCAAACCACCAATTATCTAAGTCCCTGGTTATAATGTCCAAGACATAGTCAGACTTCACACTACTTCTTAGTTTGTTGCTACGGCGTTTTGTTATCCAATTCCTCACCTCCGCCTCCCCATTTTTTTTAATAGCTCATTTGGTAGTTTTGACTCTTATCACTAATACAACCCTCTCCCATCCTACATGTTGATAATACATAGAGCCAGATTACTCAAGATTAATGCCTTTTATGTGGACTAGTGCAATGCAACTTTTTTCACATTAGTGTAGGCAACTTTTTCCCTTGGTTGACTGTCTCGCACATTAGTATAGGCAACTTTTTCTTCCTGAGCTAGTATGGCTAGTGCAGTGCCCTTTATGTGGACTTGTAAATGGGATTAGGAAATTAGTCTAAGGTTAAATCTCAGGTCAAACTTCTTTACTATGACTAATTCCATCTTACAATTCACATACAAGCCCCGAATCATCAAATTTCTAAACCTTCACGCTCACTAGTTTACTCACCCCCAAACTAGTCTTAGTGTCATGGACCACAACTATACTTATCTTCTTAACCACTCATAGCCGCAGTTTGCCCAGTTTCGGCAGCACTTAGTAAATATTAGTTTAAGTTGTGATTTCATTTCAGTTGTAAAAAAAAAAAAAAACCTGCCGTTTGTAAATGCTTATTATGATTCTTCACCTTTTAAATGAATATTCCTGTCACTTAGGTTTTTTCTTACTTAAGCTATTATAGAAGGTAATTGGTATTGGAAGTCTTGTCAAACTCACTGGTATTCGGCCCCTACACTAGCAATTGTAATTTACTACTTTCGTTAATCAATGAACAAGTTATTTTGAATGCATTCAAATATTTTGTTGTAAAGTTTTTTTTTTTTTTTTTTTAATGTTTTTTGTTCCCGAATCGACCAAGAATAGGCATAAGGTAGTCTAGCAAAGCAAACTAGTGCCGTACGGTACCCTCTTTTCTGTGCTTGAAGGAAAGGCGTCCCATGATAGTTGGTACCAGAGCCCTGGCTCACGACATTCGATAAGAAAACAATGGTTCCAAATGGCATCATACAACGCATAGATGCGCTTGATAGGCAAAATGCCAGGTTATGTTATGCCGTCGAGACCCTTGAGAAAAAGGTTGAGATTGCCGAAACAGAAATTAGTGAATTACACATCCAACTGGATAAAAGCCAAGCAATTTTTGCAGCGATATCTGTTGCTGTTGCAATCATTTCCAATCAACACAGAGAAATAGAAATATTGGGACTTCAGTTACGGATACTTCAATGTGCAGTTGGCAATGGGCAAATCCCTACACAAGAGTTAGCACCTAGGCTTGGAATCTCGGAACCTTGCACCTACGGAGGGGTGCGGGATGAGAAGTAGAAAACTTCATATTTGACATGGAACAATACTTTTCTTTGGCTACTATTGAAGACAAGGCAAGAAAGGTGTCAACAACTACCATGTATCATGGTGGAGATGTGGAAACCAAATATGCACATATTTAGGCCAAAAGGGCTAGATATACTTGGGATCTCCTCAAGGAGGCAATCATATTCCATTTTTTCTCGAAAAATGTGAAATATCATACCCACGGGCACTACGAGAAACGAAGCATATTGGCTCCATTCGAGACTAAGTGAAAACCTTTTTAGGGCATATACTGGATATTTGAGACATGTCGAAAAAGGACAAGCTCTTCACGTGCATGCGTGGAAGGGCTAATACTGTGGGCAAGAATGGAATTCCAAAGACAGAAGGTGGCTAATTTAAACACGATAATGGGAGTTGTCGAATGGTTGATCAATGTGAAATCAAAAAGGACAAGGAAATATCCAATCCAAAGTGGAGGAAATAGGTCCTTCAAGCCCCCACCTCGAGCTCAAATGGGAGAGAACGCTACTTCCACTATAAGGAAAGCCACGAAGGCATCTATTAAGGCAGCCATCAGGGCGGCCATCAAAACAACTGGAACAAAGGAAAGGCACCAGAGAGCAAATCAGGTACTACTCATAGAAAGGATAGGTGATTTTAATGCAACGAGCCTCATCAGGTGAAGGATTGTCCACAGAAATAGTCTGTAAATGTGTTGAGCCAACTTGCGGGTAAAAATGTCCCGCAGGCTAGTAGTAATTGCGAGGCCGATTTTGAGGGGAATGAGGATGTTGTTGGGGCATTCTCACATCAGTGCAACACAATAACGCACCGGATAACTAAAAAGGGCGATGTTTCTTAGAAGAAAGTAAAAGAAAAATAGCTGGAACTCTGTTTTTGTAGGGCTAAAGGCTTGATGTGCATTGATGTGAAGATGAATGCCAAGCCCATCAAGGCCATGATAAATACTGGTTGCCGGAGTAACCAAATTTATGCTCACTAAGACTGATCATTTTGAAGGGAGGATTAATTTGTCGGGCATTTCAGATGGACAACTTCAAGCTAATATTGGGATTGAAGTTCTTTTAGGATACAAAGACAGCAGTGTTGCCGTATTCTAATTCGGTTGATGATGACGAGGAGTAAGCAATATGTCATCCCCACACTAGTCAGGAAGACGGGTGATAAGAGCATCTCAGCCATGCAGTTTAGTAAGAGCTTCAAGCGGAATGAGCCCTGGAGCATGAAACTGATCCATTGTCCTCTTATGAAACTTTCTTCCATGTTCAAGTTATTGCATGTTTTTATACGAAGGTTGAATTTAAAATAGAATTCTTGCACAAGTTGGGGAAATCAATGTCAAATCTCTCTCTTTTGTTTCTTAAAAAGTTTTGAGTTCTACCCCAGATCGCTTTCTCAGAGGTTCCTCATGCACCTTCTCTTTTGCCCTTTGCAGTTTTGAAGTATTTCCTTTCTTGCTCATTTTGTCGAACAGGTGGTGTGTATGCGAAATTACAAGATACACAAGTTCTAGCCAATAGATAAACCTAAAATTTGCAACACAATAAAGCCCATATCGTATTCCAACTATACTTTCAATCAGCCTCTATTACTTACACAATCAGGAATTCAAAATCAAACACATGAATAAGAAAATAAGCCTTAGAAATGAAGTGCAAGCCATTTTACCTCGATTTTGCGATGCAAAGTTGCTTTAATGTTGATGCAAATACGATTCTTAAAGAGATCAAGGGTTTAATGGAAGTAAATTAGATTGGAATTAGAGGTGAAATTCGCCAAAGGGATGAAAGCTTTAGGAGCGTTCGTTTATGTTTAAGGGACGGCTGCGAGGCCAAGCTCACTTGTGCGCATGAAGTGAGGTAGGGAGTTGTCTCCTGTCTTTCACTCCCGCAAAGCCTAGCTTGCGCGCATGAATGACAGTGCCAGATAGCTGATGCTGCTCCTATTGCTCATTCCGTTGGGTCGTTCTATATACATTTTCAAACAAAGGTCAACTACATCCTAACTTAGTAAATGAATTGTGTCGAATGATGTTAGGATTGCCAAGATTTTTATCTATGCTTGGTTAATTTTTATGTGCAAGAACACACAATGTAGGCCTAAATAATTAGTGACCCTGTAATATCAAATTCTTAGTGCTTATGTGCAATGCAATTTCTCCTAGTTTTGTGATGTCTAACTCGACTTGAGTCGAGTGTGTTGGGGTGAAGTTTATGCAACCTACATTTTAACTTTAAAAATGGTCCAAAACTAACTTAAACTAAAAATCACGAAAAGCTATGAAACCAAACTAAAAATGCAATTTATGACCTACAAGCTATGAAAATAAGTCAAAAAGAGAATTAAGGAAGAGAAAAATGGTCTCGAGCTCGACTTTCACTCCAGGTCGGCTAGAATGATGAATTCTTTTCTTTCAAAAAGTCCTCCATGTACGGCTTCAACCTCTACCCATACACCTTGAAATTTCCCTTATCTGCTTGATGTAACTCCACCGTGCCATAAGGAAATATTTGAACAACTGTGAACGGCCCAGACCACTTGGAACACAAATTTCTCAGAAAAAATGTGTGGAATTATTTAAGAAAACTTGTTCTCCAACTTGAAACTAGTGCCTTTGAATATTTTTGTTGTGCCATTTGTTTATACGTTCCTTATACAACTTAGCATTTTCATATGAATCCAACCGGAACTCGTCCATTTCATTCAGTTGTAAGAGCCTCTTTATCCCCACTGATTTCTTATTAAAATCCAAGGATTTAACAGCCTAATGTGCTTTGTTTTCCAACTTTACCAATAAATGACAATCATATCCAAATGCCAACCATCATGAACACATGCCGATAGGTGTTTTAAAGGCTGTACAGTAGGCAATAGTGCATCCTCTAATTTCTTGGGACTCACTATAGTTTCGAGAATTCTATATCTCAACTTGGCCACTTGTTTGTTGGTGATAAGTAGTTGTGACTTAATGCTTTACAATGTATTTAGCTAGAAGAGCTCGAAACATCCGATTGCAAAAGTGCTTACCACCACTCATATCTGGTGAAGATGTATCTTGGGGAAAACTCACCAT
This sequence comes from Forsythia viridissima, assembly GCA_030279155.1. Lineage (NCBI taxonomy): Eukaryota > Viridiplantae > Streptophyta > Magnoliopsida > Lamiales > Oleaceae > Forsythia > Forsythia viridissima. The sequence goes on along the minus strand of CM059044.1, from coordinate 18,267,697 downwards.
CAATTGAGCATCATTAGTAGGTAGGGTTATTGCTGCAACCCACTTTGACGCATAATCCTTAGGAAGCCTTTGAAGATCATAGGTGGAAGTCTGCTATGGTGGAAGAGATGAAAGCTTTTCTGAAGAACTTTACTTGGGACGTAAGGTATGGAACATATCTAATCAGTCACCAAAGACTTTGTGTGGTAAGTTGGGTTGTTCAATGAAGAAGTATGAGTTTAAGCAGACTTTGGCAAATCATATTGAGTTTTATAAAAGAAACGGTAATGATGTTACGATGCTTAGTGTATGTTGATGACATGGTTATTACGTGTAGCAACTCCACTGATATAGAGAAGCTTTAGACCTATCTAGCCAAAGAATTTGAAATGAAGGATTTAGGGATCTAAAATACTTCTTGTGTAACGCTCCGGATTTTTTCAACTCGGAAGGTTACTAAAATAATCTCTAAAATATATTTGACGATTCCAAATAACATTTTCCGCTCCTTTAAAGGGTTTTAAAAATATAAATTTTGCAAAAGATAACAAGCACGCATGGGAAAAAGGATTTTACTTCAAATTTTCATAGTTACCGTGATAGGTATCGCCAAAATTTATTTGACCATTCAAACAAACTCCAAAAATTTCAAAATTTTTACTACAGATACTTGGGATTACAGACTACAACATGTTAAAATTTCAAACACTAGCTACGTCGTTTGGTAGGTAAAAATGTTAGCCGAAGTTGTTTGAAAAACTGTCCCAAGTGTCTTAAGGCAGCCTGCTAAAACGTTCATAATAAATTCTTACGATGAAATTTTGAGTTATTCTAATTACTATTATTAGACCACATATACGGCTTTTCATAGCCACATATTTCACTCAAAAAATCTAAACGTACATAGAGATATGAATTTTCAAAATAGGGGCAGTATGCTAAAATTTCAAAAAAAAAATATGGAACTAGGCAATTTCTAACTTAAAATTTTTAATGGCAATGAAACCAACATCTCGTATTCATAAATATTACGTAATTAAATACTGAAAATCAAATATTTAAAATATCGTATTTATATCATAATTGACTCGATCATCTCGACGTCTAAACTTAAATTAAATAAGAAAATTTCACATCATGCTCACTAGCCTACACCATCTCATTAGCGCTAACCAATTCAATCTAAAAATTTATTCGTTTTGGGGTGAGTATTTAATAAGAAACACTCAGTAGCAATATATACTAAAATGTGGGAAAAATTATACGGAAACATAAATGCTCATGCCATCATTTTAAACGTACATAGGAACAACATAAATTGGTAAATGGCACCATTAACTTAAATGTGATTTCTTCCCTTCACCATCATGCATATGTGATTACCTTCAATCACAATTATAATGTTCTTTCATAAATCATTTACATGACATTTACATAACATAATAATTTCTCAAAAATCATTAGCAAAAGTAGTAAGTAAAACTACCTCGAAATGGAATTTTTTGTTGAAGTCGTGATAGAGAATGAATTGTTCCTACACTTTTTCAAAATCAAACTTGCACGCTTGTTCTTTCTTTGTTGCAAGTGATAGTGGAACATGTAGGTTTCTGAAGATGAAAAGAAGAAGAAGAAGCAAGTTTGCTGGATCGTTTTCTGCTAGTCGAGAAAGGAGATGAAAGGAGGAAAGAACAAGTGATAGTTTGACTGAGGTTGAGGGGAAGAATGAGGAGAGAATTGGTGTATATATTGCTGAAAAGTGTAAAGAAAAAGTAAGGTAAGAGTACTCACTGTGTTGGTTGAAAATCTGGAGAAAAAGGGAACCAAAGCTGTATTTTCTTGGGACTGAAAAACGAAGAAAAACTTGGAACCTAAAGGGCCGAAAATGGACAGTGAAATGAGTAGGGGTGGGCGTGGGTCGGGTCGGGTCGGGTCGGTTTTCGACCCAACCCGACCCAAACCGAGTAAAATTCGGTTTGGCAAAAAGCCAAACCGAAACCAAACCAAAAAAAAATATTTTCGGCCCGAAACCGACCCGAACCGACTCGGGTCGGTTCGGGTTTTCGGTTTTGGGCCAAGTATGGCCTAAAAAAAAAAAAAAAAAAAAATTTTTTTTTTTTTTTTTTTTTTTTTTTTTAAACCGAGTCGGTTTCGGGTTGGGTTTTCCCGACCCGAAAACCACCAAAACCGACCCGAGTCGGTCCGGGTCCGGTCGGTTTGGCGGTTTGGCGGTTATTTTGCCCAGCCCTAGAAATGAGGAGAAGATGTTATTTTTGAGCTTGAATTAGTGACGGAACATGAGGTATTAGAGGGGCCGAATTCTTTGGAAAATCTGGAGGTAAAAACACTTATGTTGTATACTTTTTAGAGGGGAAACAAGAGGGCTTATGGAGACCAAAACGAGGACAAAAATGATGAACCAAATGGGTGTTAGTTTGCTGAAAACAAAAGGAGGAAAAGGAACTTTGAAATGGCCAAAAACTGGGAGAGAAAATGGACAATTTGCTGGTTGACAAATGCAGACCTCAGGCACGGTTTTTCTTCAGTGAAAATGTGTTGATCAAGGCGGTTTTTTTGCAGCAATGGAAGTGGGTTTAATGGTGTATAAGTGGAAGGAAAAATGGTTTGATTAGTGGGGCTAAATGGGGCGTTTTCTGCTGGGTTTTTAAGGCAGCAGTGGGGCGGTTTTTCGGGGAGATCTTTTGGAACGGTTTTTTGCAGTTAGGGGTGGGTCTTAGGACGGTTTTTCTTCAGCACAAAGGGGGAGAGAATGGCTGGTTTTTGGAGTGGAAGAGAGGGCTAGAAGTGGGGTTGAATAACTGTAAATTGGTGGCTGAACAATGAGGAGGAGAAAGGGACTAAGTGGCTGATTTCATCACTCATCATGGAGCAGTTTTGGGGAGCTCTTTGGCACCTTTTTTGGCAGTTAAAGGAGGGAACTTGGGACTTTCTCTGCAGGTAAAATGGTTTAAAATAGAGGGTGGAAGATGTGGAGAAAATGGGTAGGAAATTGGCTGAAATGAGGGAGATCATAGGTGGTTAAAAATTTGGATTTTTGGGGCTGGTTGGGTGTTTAATTAGCATAAAAAATTGGTTTGGTAATTGACAAAAATTCCTTTATGCTTGACACAAAAGATATAGCAAATACGTGAAAAAAAATCTAACGCGACTTAAGTGTTTGAAAGGAACTAGGAAGTTAATAACGTCGTCGAAAATTGAAATTTATTTTTCGTGAAATTTTAAATGTCCACAAAAATTTTCCGGTTGTTACATCTTGGGCATTGAAGTATCTCGATCCAAGCAAGTGCATCTTCTCTCCCAGCGAAAATATATATTAGATTTTTTAGCAGAAATTGGTTACTCAGCCTATGAGCCAATAGACACTTCTATTAAGGTAAATAATAGCCTGTCTATCTATCCTGCTCAAACTCTAACAAACAAAGAGGGATATCAAAAACTAGTAGAAAAGTTGATCTACCTGACTCACACGAGACCTGACTTATCATATGCAGTCTGTGTTGTGAGTCAATTCATGCATAATCTGAGTGACCTGCACATGAATGCAATAAGTCGTATCTTGGTGTATCTAAAATCGTCTCAAAGCAAGGGTATTATATTCTCTAAACTTGGGCATCTAGTATTATTGGTTACCTAGATTTTGATTGCAATTTCCTTGCCCCTTCCAAGTAGAACAGACTCCCTTTCTTTACTAGTGTCGATAGTCATCTTCGTTAGATTGTCCTGAAACACACAATAGGTAGAATAAAGGTTACATTACAATTAAAATGCGTGGTAATTTTGCTCATAGAGAGAGAGTTATTAGATATAGTAGCTGCAAATAAAACAAAATTCATAGAGAGTGGGAGATAGTGAGACATTATGAAATTGGCACAGGAGTCCCATTAGCAACCTGGACAGACTTAACAAGTAAGGACATGAGTGAATCAAGCAATGAAAAATTACTAGTCGCTTAAATCAATAACCCAAGTGTTAGCTGTAGTAGAGATAAAAATCGAATTAAAATTACCTCCATGAGGGGATATTCGAGATACATGAGAAGTAGAAGAGGTGTCAGTGGTGGCAACCTAAGTAGATTTATTTTTCTTTTCAGCTTGCTTAAGTTTGAACCACTCTGGATATCCCAGCAAACATCAACAATTTTATGTCTAGTACTAGAGCCGTAAGTGCATGATCTAGTAGAGGTGGAAGAGGTAGCTGTCTGAGAACAGAAAAATAGAAGTTACTAACTAGATATCCAATTCTAAAATATCAAAATCAATAATCAATAAAGTAGGAATAAATCAAGGCCATAGTAAATAATAAGACAGTGATTTCTAAACTATATTTCAAATTGAAATACGGTATTTCAGTTAAAGATCTTGTTCTTGTATTCTTGCCCTAGATCTGCATTTTCTACTCTACCCCCATTCCTCTATTATTAGTATTCATTTAATTCGAACTTTGGTCCCCATAGTAACTTGCATCTGTACAATCTGGTAAGCTTTAGATAGAGAGAAGGTGATAGCGGAATTTTAACTTGCTCTGATACCAAATTAATAATTGGGCTGAATTGTTTTATTCCATACATTCAACTATATATATACAAGTATAATCCTATCTAGAATAGGAAAACTATATAATCCTACTATCATAATAATTCCTAGCTCAATAAGGAATACAAATCATCTATACAATCTAACTTTATGGTTTTGGTTAGTCTTTCTGGTGGGTATCCTTGATTCTCTCATCTCTTGAAATCTATTCTTCCCACATCGGAAACTGAAATAACCATTACCTACTCTTAACTGTCAAAGCGAATCCCTTTGTTTTGAATTCTTAAATCAAAGTGAATCAAATATCTCCAAGTAGGATTCATGCTCTTGTGTTATACTACTATCAGTCTGTACGGAAAATTGATTTGATAGCTCAAACATCGTTATTCATAATATTGATGTTTTGATTCTCTTTCCTATTACTTAGAAAAAGTAAGCCACTAGTTTAGTACAAGATTCTATTTGAATGATTCGAGTTCCTTATTAAGAAATTTCTTAGGGGAGTTAAATCACGAGGCCCTTGGGATAAGCTTTATCCAAAAGACGGTCTTAATTTTGGGTTTATTTCATAGCGTAAATATCAAAACCACCTAGTAATAGTTGTACCTTTGGAAAGAAGAACAAGATCCCAAGTATCATATTCTCATAGAGCAAGCATATCCTCTGCCTTTGAAACTTTTCACCTAGGATGATGGGAAGCTTCAGAAACATATAGACTTCAGGAGATGAACATTATTCAATGATATAACAAAAGAATACTAGGTAGGTGAGAGATTACATATTGCATATTAACAAGAAATGGGATGAGAAGCACAAATTCCTTTACCTTTAGACGACCAATCAAACCATCCAACTTAGAGGGCGTAGATAAAATGTCACAAGGAATAGAATATGAGAAGGAGCAAATGGTTTCTCCCTTCAGAAGGATTCACCACTAGTTGGCATGTATATAACTGTAAATTAGTAAGATTAAAATTTCAGAAGTGATTCCATGGAGGTGATGCTTCAGGTTTAAAGTGACAACAGGAATAGGGTGTGGAAGAGACTCAACATAATCGCCAGAAGAATAAGGTTCGTGGTAATATGGGACGCATAAATGGATACATCGTCACATACAAATAACTTTAGAAAAGGATTTCCATTGAATCAAACCATTATGTTACAGCTGCTGAACCATGGTCCATGGATGGAGGGCCAGAGGAAGGTGGCTGTCACAGTAGACGCCTCTGCGGTGGTTACCTTAGTTTCTCGGGTTGTGGCTAAGGACACGAAGACGATGAAGCATACATATGTGTTTGTTAAAGGGGTGAGAAAAGCATTTCTTTACTTCATTACTACAGAATAAACAAAATGGTAAGTTATATTCAGTTCTAATTTACTGAAAAATGCACAAAAGATAGTAAATAACTTCAAGTGATCCTTTATTACATGAAGCCTGATCATTCTTCAATACTCATCAAGAGGAGTAACAAAATCAAAATTCTGATTCCAAAGTATCGTGACTCAGATTAAAAATATGATCATTCTTCACTACTCATAAAGAGGATTTACAAAATCAAAATTCTGATTCCAAAGTAACGTGACTCGGATTAAAATATCAAATAAAGTAACTCAAAGGATCTTAACATCTACTAGATATAATTTTTCAAATGATTCATACAATCAATGATCAGTGGCTATTTGACGGTACCTCCAACTTTTACAATCTTTGATGATCTAGGTCCCAGTTCTTGTGTTGTCGATACCATGTTGAAGCAAAAGAAGAAATCATACTCAATACTCAGACATTTATATTTACAATGTTAACCTGGAATTGGTGAATAACTGATGTCAAGTGTCTGTAATATTTTTATAAATTTTTTTGTACCAAATTTATATGCAGAAAGCTGCAATTAAGAAAATGGATATGCAAGCGACAAGGGAATTTCTTGCTGAGCTGAAGGTTTTGACACATGTTCACCACCTCAACCTGGTACTAATTATCTCCTCTTTCAACTGCAGACTTTTCCATGCTGTTTCCATGATATTTAATGTTCTCTTGCATGCGAGATGGCATTGAAGTTTATGATATTAATTATTTTCATGATGCACTTTAGAGTTTTCTTCTTTACCTATTTTTTTTTTTTTAATGTTTTTTTCCTTCCCTCATATGCTGGCAGCCCTCTCTCTTGCATGCATGTTCTTTCCTTTTCGGTTTCTTTTGCGTTTCTAAACTTCACATAATAGGTAGGCCTCTTTGCATACATATGGCCCAATTTCTGGTTATTTCATCCACCTAAACTAATGGTCCAACTCAATGATGAGAGTCTGCTCCTTCTTTCTCATTTTTTCTTTTCTTTTTGCAACGTATTCCCTTGCCTTTATTATTCAACCTGGTTCTTTTGCCTCCATTTTGAACTTTCTCTTCTTTTTTTTGTTAATTAAAACACAATAGAAGCTTAGGTGGGGTTTTTTGGCCTACACCTATACCCAATTGAGGGGGCCCGACCCTGTCTTATTTATATGAAATGACAATACATATGGGAGGAGGATGTTCTGGACTTAATAATTAATCTGTCTTATTACTTGCATGCACACTATATTCATCAAAACTTACACACATTGCATGATAGTAAAATCATATTATTCCCTGTGATATGGAAAATACGAAGTGTATGGACTTGTATTAGAACTTGAGATTGGCGTGAGCGTGAGTCCTGGGCTTCATTCCATTCATCTCGGAAATCTTTACTTGTAAACTTTATACAATTGCAGATTCTCCGTATCCAGTCAAAACAATGCTTTACTTGTTAATGGAATCCATGATACTCTTGTTTGGGCAGTCCTACCCTTTATGTCTTGGGTTTCAGATGCCAAATGATGATTATGCAATGGTCACTAGTTCATATGCGTTATTATGCTAAGTTAAGTGATTTATGAAAAAAAATAAGTGTCCATAACTTGCAATTTTTGTGTCATAATATTGTAGGTTTTATCCATTTCACCTAACTTGAAATCTCAAAATTTTATTTGTTTCCCAGTGAACAGTTTGAATTCAAAAAGGCCATTTCACTGCTGTGTGGCACTAGGAGATAGATAATTTGGATTCATAGTTTTAATCTTGCTATGTTGGTTTGCCGCTAAATTCAAATTTTAAGTAACAGCTATTTTCGTGTATGAGTTTTTCTGTTATAATACAACTTGCATCATTTTTAACCTGGATGTACACTGCAAACGATGGTTGTGATTGATTTTGTTGGCATTTCTGAATTTTCGTCGATTTTGGTTGCAGGTGCGCTTGATAGGATATTGTGTTGAGGGCTCTCTCTTCCTTGTATATGAATACATTGAGAATGGGAACTTAAGCCAACATCTGCGTGGCTCAGGTGCGCTGAGTTCTAAAATATATAGCTGTGATGCAATAATTGTGCATTCATAGATTTTTTGTTACATCATCTCTCTTTCCAGGCAGGGATCCACTGTCATGGTCAACTAGGGTGCAAATCGCACTTGATTCAGCAAGAGGCCTAGAATATATTCATGAACACACCGTTCCGGTTTACATCCATCGTGACATCAAACCAGCAAATATTTTGATAGACAAGAACTTCCATGCGAAGGTTGTACAATCGCCTCAGATTTGACAATTGAACATGTAAAGTATTTTTCATGACCAGAGTACATCATTTGGACTGCAGGTTGCGGACTTTGGTTTAACAAAACTAACCGAAGTTGGAAGTAATTCTTTGCCAACGGGACGTCTTGTAGGTACATTTGGGTACATGCCGCCAGAGTAAGTCCTCTAGTACATGTTAAGTGTTATTTATTTATTTTAAGTTCTCGTAGCTGATATGGAAATCTCATCCCCGTCTCGATAGATTGAATGAAGTTAAACAATTTTTATTTAATTTTATCTGTCAATAGGTTTATCATTTATAGCTTGAATTCCTAAATGCTTTTGAGATATTAAACGTGCTTGCTTTTTAATTTTTTCTTTAACAAAACACAAAATCTTGTCCTATGTTTTCCAAACTATTTGGTTACTCCCCTCTTTTTTCGGAAAGCAAAAGACTCTCCTGTGGTGCCAAAAACTCATCGAATTACCTCCACATGAAAGGTTAATCATAAGGGACTTAAGAAATTACAGGGGGGTAGTTGCTGATTTTCTTAAATTAGCAAAGATCAATTGATTATATGAAAACAAAGTGGGATAATTTTACTACTTTGAAAAAGCAATTTTTGTGCTTTTTACACTTTTATTTACCGTTTCTTTTCCTTTAATCTTTGGCTTGATGATATGGCCCCTTGCTGCAAGTGTTCACTTTCCTATTAGGAAGTTTCAGTGAAATCTATGCAATGATGATGGATGCCTACACTCTAGTTGGTAATCTGAGAAATATCAGAGAGGACAGTTGTTTCCCTGCTGAACTTCTTCTTCAGTTTGTCCAATTTAGCCCTGTAGATTCTATTAGAGTAAAACAATTGATAGTCACAGATGTATTTTTCCGGATCAGAAAGTGTACACTTGCTGATTGATCTGCTCAAGGTGATTAGCATGATTCTGCATGCATGCAGGTATGCTCAATATGGTGACGTTTCTCCTAAAGTAGACGTCTATGCTTTTGGTGTCGTCATGTATGAACTAATCTCAGCCAAGGAGGCTATAGTTAAGGAAAATGGTTCTATTGCCGATTCAAAGGGCCTTGTTGCCTTGGTAAGTTGTACAATTTCTTGTGTTGAATACAAAAATGTGTTTCAAGATTTCTGCTAGTTTGGTTTTTTAGATACCAAAGATATAATTATGTCATGTTTTCTTTTCATGGACTAATCCTTGGTGATTATAGTTTGAAGAAGTTCTTAGTCAGCCAGATCCAAATGATGATCTCCGCAAACTCATTGACCCTAGACTTGGAGATAATTACCCACTCGACTCAGCCCGTAAGGTGCAATTATATGTAACCGCTGTTATTTTGTCTTTCTTTTTTTTCTGATGGGGGCAGGTGAGGGGAGGGGAGGTATCAATCCTTGAGCCCTTGACCTTGGTTGTGGAAATAACATTCCTTTAACCAACCAGGACACAGAATTGGTCCACTGTTATTTCATCTTTTTTATTCTTTTATTGAGAACCAACCAATTGTCTATTTGCTTTCAGATGGCCCAACTTGCCAGAGCTTGTACGCACGAAAATCCTCAACTACGACCCAGCATGAGATCTATCGTAGTTGCGTTGATGACTCTCTCATCTTCAACAGAAGACTGGGATGTTGGATCTTTCTACGGAAACCAAGGTCTCATTAATCTCATGTCTGGAAGGTAGAGATCAAGCTTGCACTCTCATATATGGTTCATTACATTTTTTAGTCACCACTTGAAATTGGAGAGCACGAGATTTAAGTATTGTATATTTTCTGTATATTACTGAGTCGACGTTAGTTCAATAAACCTTTTTTAGTTATTGTGCTTTACTTAAAAATTAGCTGCTAAAGTCGTTATCTTGGAAATGTAAATTGACAACCTTTAATGTTGAAATAAGAGGGGGGTTAAATAGGAATAGAAATTTATATACAGCTGTATATACAAACTTTTTCATATTTCTTTGCTCTGTAAAGTAGTTTGTTGCAAAATTGCAAATTTGTGCATCTTTTGCAGGGTTACAACATATGACTTCAGATTTGCTCTTCTGAACTTTATGTCTTCCAATACATTTTTAACATCCAGGCACGTCTCTTTTTAGCAAATGGAAAGATGTCAACATATATTCTGAAACTTCATCATATTACACTTTGGTGTCTTCTCATTTACTAAGAATATGTGATGTGCTGAGGTGCTAAAAATGTATTGGGAGATTGCATGGATGGAGCCTCATATTCATATGACAACTTTACTCTTAGTCTTACCTAGCATCCAAGTAAGATGTATACATTTTTAGATATAACATTACTTCCCAAGTCTGAGCTTCATATTAATATTAGGCGGAGAATTTCTAGATGTTGATTTAAGGCCAATATTTCTACCACTTACTACATCCTCTTATCATAAAGTCATAGGCTACACAAAGATCCAAACTTACAAAGTTTGTCTCTTCCTAGTTCCGTGACAATATGACTATAGAATGGTGATATAGCACCCATAGTGGGCACTAATTATAGCCTACTGTACACGTAGCATCACCACATTTGTCATTTTAAAAAAGTTGTTGACAAATTTTTTGAACTTTTTAAATAGTGACTAATGTGGTGATTTCATATGGACAGAGGGCATCATAGTTAGTGCCCACTGGGTGTCCAGTGTCGGTGCTAGATCACCACTCTATGACTATAAATAGTAATTTGAAAATATTTAAAGTTCCTTTTATATTGGAATTTTGTGTTGAACAAAAGTTGAATTTTGGAACTTTTTGTTAAAAACTTTTCCTTGTTTCGAGCCACCAATACGAAGCAAAAAATTGAAGTTTGAAGATTTTAAGTTTAGCTTCTTTTTGTACCAAAGTACTATGCTATGCTATGCGATGCGAAGCCGAAGCCGAAGCCGAACTATGTCTAAGAAATTTACCATATCTTTTACTCAAAAACTTCTCTTTGTTTCGATGTACTATGTCGAGGGGAAACTGAAGTTTGAAAATTTTAAGTTTAGTTTTACTTTTACTCCAAGGTACCATGTCGAGCAGAGCTGAAGTTGAAGCATGTTTGAGGAATTTAGCTTCTTTTTTACTTTGAGGCACCATGTCGAGTGGATGTTGAAGCTAAAATTGGATTTAGCTTCTCTTTGTTCCTAGGCACTAAGCCAAGCCGAAATCGAAACTGAAAATTGGATTATTGTTAGTTCTCACAAGTTCGAGCATCATATTTGTATAAGGTGGAGGACTTCGCAAATATATAAAGATAAACTTTAATTGACACGTGTTGGATGAATTGCTGGAAGCTAAAAAGTCTGACTGATGCTGCTTGCAGCTATTATAATTGTATGATGTGCGACGGTTGACATCTTGAGAAATGATTATTACAGCCGTACCATTAGGGCATGGAACAAAGCACAATGGATATTGATGTGTGCGCATGGCATGTGAAAAATCTGGGTTGCTCATTTGAAATAGATTTTGGTGCCCTTATGGATTATAAGGCTCAGATGTAATTTTGAATCAATGGTTGAGATTTGAGACAAATTAATCCAACGTATAGATCATAGGGTGTGATATTTACAAAAGGGTAAAAGGTTTGCAGTTATGTTTCTTTACTTTGCCTTCGACAGCATCGTTCTAATGCCCAATGTTATAATGCCCACTTGGACACTTGTCCAGTTGACATTGGATGAGTGTAAGATGTCGCAATGGATGAGTGTACGGTGACACTTTACACTCATCCAATACCCACTGAACAAGTGTCCAAGTAGACATTATAATATTGCCCATTGTGGGGCATTAGAACATTGCTCTTTCTTTTGATATCATCGAAGTTTTACATTTTCAGTCATCGCAGTTTGAAAGAGAGATTCAACGGTGAGGAAGCAATTTAAATACGAACTTTTTCCCACCTTTTATGAGTTATTTGCTTATATTCACCTTTTTCTTCCCAAAAAACAATAAAGAAAAAATGTCTTCCCACGAAACTTGCGTCCGTCAAGTTGAGGAATGCAGAGTGGTGCCACCATCTAGTGATGGTCCTCTAATAATTCGACCTAGGAGATCCATCCACTTCAGTAGTGCCATTCTTGAGAGCAACAATATAGTGGATGTGCTCATTGGGAAATTGGTGTTTAGGGCCTAGACCATTGACTAGGATGGTACCGGCATAACCAGGAGTCTGGAGTATATGAATGAAGTTGCTTCGGCAAGAGAAGATATGGGTAAACCGGCGAGAAAGGAAGATCGAAGCTGAAATAGCGGTCAAGGTTGAAGCATGGGAGTTTGAGAACAGCCATCACAGTGGGCTATGTCGGATGTAGCATCGATTATCTCCAAGGCAGATTAACAAAGTTGCGTGAAACCTTTCACATCCCAAACAAAATTGAGCTGATTGTGCTTGGGCCAAATGATATAGCAGACAACCTTCTCTGGATTGTATGAATTTCAATGCATTACAACTGGGTCGGTTTTGAGGTTTTCCCAACACCCATTTGTACTCGAGGCTCTGAGCAATTAGCGGTCGAGGTTGAAGCGTGGGAGTTTGAGAACGGCCATCACAGTGGGCTATGTCTTATAGCAGATTTAATAGAGTTACATGAAACCTTTCACATCCCAAACACAATTGAGATGATTGTGCCTAGGCCAAATGATAAAGTAGACAATCCTTTTTCGGATTGTATGAATTTCAATGCGTTACAACTAGGGTCGGAATTGAGGTTTCCCTAACACCCATTTGTGCGCGAGGCTCTAAGTAGTTACAGAATTATCCACACCTAACTCCTTCATAATGGTTAGGCGTGTCTTCTTGAGGCCTTTTTATTATAGAAGATAGTCGAGAATGAGGAAAACACACCTCTTAGTTTTCAAATCCATTTACAACCTTCGGAAACCACCTGGACAGGCCTTTCGCTGTTGTTACTACGTCTCACCATGCATCGTCGAGGCTCCCCTGTTGGGTGGACTATGGTCCTAGTTAAGGGCTAGAAGACGTCATTCTTCTTTGTTTGAGGTGGATGGGAGCTTTGTTCCAGCTTGGAAGGGGGGTGGCACAGCTGGCTGAGTGGAAGGGAAAGGTGGTGTAGTGGAACTGTAGGTGGTTGGACAGCTCAAGAATTGACGGTGGAGAGGAGTGGAGGAGTTGTACAAAACTTCGAGTGGGCCACATATGTTCGGGGGAGTTGGGTGATGGTGTGAGATGAGTAGAGGAGAGAGATGGTGTATTCGAGGAAGGACTGGGGACGGGGATGTTAGTATGTAGGACGATGGGAGCTGTGGTGGAGGAGTGTAGCATGGAGTCGGTCAGGGAATTAGGGTGGATAGCTGTGGTCGGTGAAGAAGGAGACGTGGCAGGGTTGCTCGGGGGCTGGGGTTCAAATAAAGGGGACGACGAAGGAGAAGCGGCAGTGACGGAGTACATGCCAGCGGGTGCAGTGACGGAGGGCTCAGTACGCATACCATTATGGAAGCCATCGGAACCAGTGACCATGGGTGAAGATAAAGAGAGTAGAGAGCCGGATTCTGTGGTTGTAAGGGGAGATGGTAAGTTAGTAAATGAGAAAACATGTTCAACGAATTTTACGTGACGGCTCGTATACACACGACCATTGGGAATATCGAGGCAGTAGTAGGCACTTTGTGAGAGACTATAACCAATAAAAACACATAGCTTGGAGCGGGACTCAAGTTTGTGAGAGTTATACTGGCGTAGCCAGGGATAGCAGAGGCACCCAAACACATTTAGTTTGGAAAAATTGGAGAGAGTGGTAGAGTTTTTCAAATGAGGTAAGGTAGTTGAGGTTGATTTTAGGAAGTTGGTTAATCGGATATGTAGCTGTGGTGAACACATAAGGCCAAAAATGCATGGAAATTGAGGCGTGTTGAAGGAGTGCCAAACCAGTTTCGACAATATGGCGATGTCGCCGTTCAGCATAGCCATTGTGTTCTGGAGTATGAGGAGGAGTGGTGAGATGAGTGATACCATTAGCCGAAAGGTAGGAGGTGAGAGCAATATATTCACCCCCATTGTCTGTAAATAACGTAGTGATGGAGGTATTAAAATTTTTTTCGACAAGTCCACGAAATCGAATAAAGGTGTCACGAACGTTCAATTTTTTCTTTAAAAGGTATAGCCAAACATATTTAGTGAAATGGTCAATAAACACAACATAGTATTATTATCCATCGGTAGAGATGATAGGAGATGTCCACAAATCAGAGAAAATAACTTGTAACGCAGCAGAACTAGACACAGTAGAGTTGGAGAATGGCAATTTGTGACTTTTATTGCAATCGCATGAATTACAATTAGATAACGAATGTTTGAATGAAGATAAAGATAAAAATTTGCTAAACACTAAATGACGTAAAATTTTGGAGTTGGGATGTCCTAAACAGAGATGCCAAGTGTCAAAGTTGGTGGAGATAGAGGAAAAGGCAGTCACTGGTGCAGACAGAGAGAATGGGAGTGCATACACGCCATCTTTAACGGGTCTGCGCAGGATTGGAGTTCTGGTCTGTAAGTTTTTCACAATAAAAGAGGTGGTAAGAATTCAATGCTAGCGTTATTTTGCGAGCAGAATTGAGAAACAGAGATTAAATTACGAGCTATTTGGGGAACACAGAATATTAGAGAGAAGAAATTTAGAATTATGAGAGTGAAAATGAGTGTGACCAGTGTGCGTGATGTTTAATCCATTACCGTCACCAATTTGAACATCGTCGGGCCCATAATAGTTGGAGTGGAGTGAGAGATTGCCAAGATCATTGGTTATGTGATGGGACGTGCCAGAGTAGAGAAGCCAGTCATGAGTTGGTGGGGTAGTGGAGTGGGCGGCCAGATTTGCTTGGTATTGTCGCGGCTGCTGAGTAGGAATTGGGTTTGAGGTGACTGGTGAAAACCGATAAGCAGTGCAGCGTTTAGCGAAATGACCATGTTGGCCATATAATTGGCACTTGCCAAGGTACGATCGAGGCGTATAATTTATGTTATTGTGGCTACGTGGTCGGGAATTGTGTGAGAATGGACATTGCTGGTGATTGTAGTTGGACAGAGATCTACTGGAATGAGGGTGGTTTGGTCGTGTGGCGGAGGGATTTCGAAATCGAGATTGGCCGTGATTAGTTAGAAGGGAGAGGTGGATGCGGATGAGTGTGGTTGGAGTTGGAATTCTCTGGTAACAAGTTTTTCGTGCAACTCATCAAATGTGATTGATGTATCACGAGCACAAACGGCTTCTGCCAAGCCATTGTATTCGGAGCCAAGACCGCGAAGGATGTGAAGAACCAATTCATCCGGATCGGGTGAAGAATTCATGAGGGTTAGATTGTCGACAATACTTTTAACCTCATGCATATATTCAGTTATAGTGGCATCCCTCTTTTGAAGATTACCAAGAGCATTTTTTAGGAGCATAATGCGTCCACGTGAGGGTCTAGCGTACGTCTGGTTTATTGTAACCCACGCTTCTCGTGACGTTCGTGCTGCGGCAATAAAGGAAACCAAATTTGGAGAGAGAGAGCTGACGATGGCATTGAGAAGGAGTTTATCCTGTCGGATCCAACGTGCATGTTCGGGGTTGAGAATGGTGTTTGTGTTTTCTGTGGTAATGGAACGTGCTGGACAGGGAAAGGTGCCGTCGACGAAGCCCAGTAGGTCAAAGCCAATGAGCAGACTATGGAATTGGATATGCCATGCGGGAAAATTTGTTGGAGTAAGTTTAATCGGTAGTTGAGCTTGAGCATTCATGACAATGGGAGGATTTGGGATAGTGTGAGAGGGTGGAGGCAGTGGGTTGGTGTTGATGGGCGTCTAGTCGTTAGGATTTGTGTTGGATGATTCTATCGAGGCCATGGTCGAAGCTTGTTAAGCGTATAGCTCTGATACCATAAAGGAACTGGAGAATAGTTGGCTAAAATTTTTCATACATTGATGAAGAAGAATGTTGCTTATATATATACATACATACACGGCCCCTGGTTGTGGGTTTTCTAATGGCTTATTTGTACAAATGGTCTCTGACTTTTGCACTTATTACGGGTTGAAGACCTATCGTTGGCAGTTTAACCTCTATTTCAAATGTTTTTGGCGGCAATGGTCCTTTTCATCAATTTTCGTCCAAATGTCCGTAAAATTTGACGATGGAAATTTTCTTATTTAAAAGGGCCTTATTTGCACAAATGGTCCCTGACTTTTGTAAAAGAAAATTTGCAGTAAAAGTCCATAATCTTTCAGAAAGTGTTGAAAAGTCCCATAACCTTCTAATCCTAACACATATGACCCCAAACGTTTTTGACAATTTTACCCCTAACTTAAATAAATTAAAAATAACTCATAAACCTTTTCAAAAATACAAATAAGTCTTAAATCTTTTTATTTTTTATAGATTTACACTTAAAATAATAAAAAGTGTGTCATCAAATCCCAAAATTTTTAATTCTGTTCACCAAAATGACATTTAAAACGTGTTTGATTAAAATAATATTTTTTTATTAAAAGTTGTTGAAATGTGTGGTTGAAAAGTTGTGGGACCATAAAATATATGGTTAAAATTAATTGTTGATTTTGACTTTAGCTTTTTAGCAAAATCAAAATTGAAAACAAACGGTTTCTTAGAATCTCTACAGATTTTGTCTAGTGGTCCATTAATTAACAAAAAAATTATACCAATGATAAAAATTTGACCAATTTAAAATTTTAATTTATTTTTCATACCAATTAAAAAAAATGTGGTGGTGGGTTGGAGAAATCCCCCCATTTGCTGCGGGGGCCCGGGGGGGAGGATTTCTCCCCTCTTGTTTTCGACCGGTGGCGGCCATCGGTCGGAAACCAGGGGGAAGAAATCCTCCCTCCATTTGCAACTACATTTCACGGGGCGGGGAGGTGTGGGGGTGGGGTGTTTGAAGTGTGGGGTAGGGACTTGGGCAAAAAAGAAATTATCGGGGCTTCAGTTCGGTTGGCTAGTTGTACCGGGCTAAATTGACCTAATTTTTATTTGATCAATTTTTTATTCCAGCCCAGAGACTGGGCTATCTGGGCTGGCCCATTTTATCACCTCTAGTAATTGATATGAAAATAAATTAAAATTTTAAATTGGTCAAATTTTGATCATGGGTATAATTTTTTTGTTAATTAATGGACCACTGGACAAAATCTGTAGAAACTCTAAGAGCGCGTTAGTTTTCAATTTTGATTTTGCTAAAATGCTAAAGTCAAAGTCAACAATTAATTTTAACCACACATTTTATGGTCCCACAACTTTTCAACCACACATTTCAACAACTTTTACTAAAAATCTGATTTTAATCAAAAAACATTTTAAATGTCATTTTGGTGAACAAAATTAAAAGTTTTGGGACTTGATGACACACTTTTTATTATTTTAAGTGTAAATCTGTAAAAAATAAAATAAAAAGATTTAGGACTTATTTGTATTTTTGAAAACGTTTATGAGTTATTTTTAATTTATTTAAGTTGGGGGTAAAATTGTCAAAAAGGTTTGGGGTCATATGTGTTATGATTAGAAGGTTATGGGACTTTTCAACACTTTCTGAAAGATTAGGGACTTTTACTGCAAATTTTCTTTTACAAAAGTCAGGGACCATTTGTGCAAATAAGTCCTTTTTAAATAAAAAAATTTCCACCGTCAAATTTCACGGATATTTGGACAGAAATTGTTGAAAATGATCATTGCCGCCAAAAACATTTGAAATAGGGGCTAAACTGTCAAAAATGAAACGATTAGTCCTCAAACCGCAGTAAATGCAAAGGTCATGGACCATTTGTGCAAATAAGCCGTTATCTAATGATAGTAAATTCCTAATGACTAGAATCTTTACCATAATGAATGACAACAATTATGGTACAACAATATTCTACAAATCACATAATATACATATACTAAAATAAGTGAATTAAAATAGGTGAAAGGATTATCGTCGAATACGGAGGACCTGGTCAAAACATTTGAAATAGGGGCTAAACTGTCAAAAATGAAACGATTAGTCCTCAAACCGCAGTAAATGCAAAGGTCATGGACCATTTGTGCAAATAAGCCGTTATCTAATGATAGTAAATTCCTAATGACTAGAATCTTTACCATAATGAATGACAACAATTATGGTACAACAATATTCTACAAATCACATAATATACATATACTAAAATAAGTGAATTAAAATAGGTGAAAGGATTATCGTCGAATACGGAGGACCCTTGACCAGATGTGAAGAGTCCTAAGAAATATTGCATCATCACTTAGTTATTTATTTTCGTAGATTCTCCAATTGTAATTAAAAATATTTTACGTTGTTTCTAATAATTAATTCATTCTTATGCAAAAAGCAACAAAAGGCCAAGTCTTTTAGACTCGGAGAAGGAAGACATCAATAGGCTATTCAAAATTCCCCGATTAAGGAGAGATCATTTTTCAGCCTGATTGACATAAATAAGTTTTTGGTTAAATACAGACTGATGAAGAACCAAGTAGCTCACACCTAGGCAAGGCCCAACATCCTAATTTAAACACGCTATTTACCAGCTAGCAACAGCGCTAGGTTGGCTCCCAACGGGCACGATAACAAACTTCTTCTGGCTCGATGCCAGCACGCCGAGCCAATCTCCTGCTACTACAAACCGTAAAGAGAAGGCCAAAGTTGGACCGTGAGCTCATCAATCTCCGTATGATATTGAGACCGCCAGGGAGTTTCTTGTTGAGGGATTCGGAGTCCAATGCTTGGCAACAGGTGGCCGAGGAGGCAAAGAAGAAATCGATCATGGAAGCAAAGATAAAAGGTGTTGATGACCGGCCTAATCTAGTATCCAAGAGGCAGTGCACTAAGGCTACTCCAAGTAATAAGATTAATGGTTTCTTGAAGCCGAGAGGAGCTGGCCTCTGAATGGAGATGTTGCCAGCAGCTCTCTCCATCGCTGCTGCTGCTGCCAGTCAGCGCTACTGGACAGAGGAGTACAGAGGTAGACAAACAACTGCAATGAGATCGACCCACATTACTTTTGAATTAGGTAATGCACTGATGGAGTAGTCCAAGCACATACAAGTTTCAGAAGCTAATGTTGTCACGGCCGAAGCTCTAAAACAGGATAATGAGGCTTTGAAAGCAGAAGTTTCCAAGCTTAAGGGCCAGGTTGCAACTGCCGTGACCTATGTCAAGTTTCACGCATGCATGAGATAGTCAACTTTATTTATCTCAACACAATGAAGAAGTAGATTGGAAAAACATCTTTTATGTAAGATTAAATATCTCAAGACAAAGCGGGCTGCTCTTAGCTTCAGCCTATGTTTGTCCAATGGAAGCTACTAGGTTGTCAAATAAATTGAGATGTCTTTCATCCACTTCGTAGTTGACTTATGGCCATTACTTTTTCCTTTGCCTCGGTGGAAGGCCTCTCCAAGTTTTCAATTGGTATGATTTCAATAACTGAGAATCTTGTTGCTGGCTAGCTTAGATAGAGTATCGGCATTGTTATACTTGTTGCATGGGATTTGAAGGATCTCAAACTTGTGAAAACTGGGTAAGAAATCAATAACGCATTTCAGATAAACGGCAATACTTTTATCACGAGTCGTAAAGTTTCCATTCACTTGACTCACCACAAGTTGAAAATCACTTTTACCTTAAAAGTTCTTTAGCCAACTTAAGTCCATCTATGAATACCTCATATTCTGCAACATTGTTCAACGCTTGAAATCTGAATCTTAGGGGGCAATTGAGGTGATGTCCCTCTGGACTTATTAAAATGATTCTTGTCCATGTTCTTGTCTCTCCATAAGAGCCATCAACAAATAGTTTGCATGTTGTGATTCTTTCGATTCATGTTCTTCGACATCCATTGGAATTACATTCATATGGCAAATTCTGCCATGAAATATATGAGGGTCTGACCTTTGATGGAGGTCCTCGGCTAAAACTGGATGTCGAACTAGCTGAGTCCTATTGTCCACTCAAGTAATCTACCCAAAGTGTCAAGTTTTTGAAGTATCTACCTCAATGGATAATAGGCTAGCACTTCAATGGTATGAGCCTAAAAATATGGCCTTAACTTTCTAGAAGCTGTTATAAGTACAAGAGCCAATTTATCCATATCTATATATTGTGTTTCAGCATTGAAGGGCCTTATTGATATAATATATTGGAATCTACTGTACTTTCATCATATTTATTTCCCTCTAATAGTTTAAAGAAAGAAAGACACCTATAAGTGGACTTCGAAACTAATCAGCTAAGGGACCTATAAGTGGACTTGTAAAGCTTTGATATTTTTTAGATTGGCCTCAATTCATCTTTTGATTACCATGTAGTCTAAGAATTTTCCAGATGCGACCCTAGATACACATTTCAATAGGTTGAGCTTCATCCAATAGTTCTGAAGAATATAGAATGTGCTCTTGAGGTGGGCTACATGCTCTCTAGCCCTCTGACTTCTAACGACCATATCATCTACATATGCTTCAACGGTCTGCTCAATCTGATCAGCAAATATTTGATTTACCGATCATTGATATGTGGTTCATGCATAACCTTGTAGTAGTAGAAGCCTCGGTCGGTAATGAACGGGGTATGCTCTTCATCTGGCTCATACAACGAGATTTGATTGTAGCGTAAATTGGCATCCTTAAAGCTTATAGCAATTTTGGCAGTGTTAGAATTATTTTTAAGTGCTTATAAGTTGTGGATCATATGGAATGTGTGGATAATAAGTTATGAGTCCTACGAAATGTGTGGATAAAAAATATTGACCAACTTAAATTATAATTTAAGCTCAGCCAAACATAGGCTTAAGGCATGCCCTGGTGTAGCATCGACAAGTTGATCAATACATTGGAATATGAAAACAATCCTTAGGAAAATCCTTATTGAGATCCGAACAATTAACGCACGTCTGCCATTTATTGTTGGGCTTCAAAACTAGAACGGGATGGGTAAACCCAACTGGTATAGTGTGCCTCGCGAATAAAGCGTCGTTTGATATTAACATGTTTGATATTAACATATCCACCACTTCTTCCAAAGTCACATATCGTTCTGGGTTAAGAGGTCTCATGTTCTATTTGTTGGGATGGACCTTATGGTTGATTTTTAAGGCATGGCACGACATTTTTGGGTCGATCCCTACCATGTCTTCTGGTCTCCATGCAAAAACATCTAAATTTCTCTTCAAAGTTACTCATTTTCTCAGATAAGACATTTCCAACTTGGAGTACTTTAGTGCCATCTAAGCTGACACGAAAGCTTTTTAGCTTTTCTATTGAAAATGCTTGAGACTCAAACTCGGTGATCTTGGAATCGATATCATCCTTGATCACTATTGCATCTTCCAAGTTTGTCATTTCAGCATTAACAAGTGCGGGTACTTTGCTCATCACCACATATGCCATTGATTTACCCATTTATATCCACCATCATAATGTAATTGGATTTTGGGCAGGGGATAGCCTTTCATACATAATTCAAATAACATTCTTGGGATCCCACTTTAACCGTTGTTACTCCTGCTTTGATGGAAAATTTTATGGCAAGATGATAAATAGAGGTGATAGTCTTCAGCTCCTTCAATGATGGCCTACCAAGTACTGTATCTACTATCAACTACAAGAAAATCTAGGACTACTTTAGCCAACATTAGCTTCTCCTGTAATGACTGACAAGGTGATTTTTTTCCTTTGGTATGATGCTTTCATTGTGAACCCATACAATAGGTCAGAAGTAGAGGTCAATAGAAGGTCCACCTCCATTTGATTGACAACCGAGCCAAAGATGATATTGAACAAGCTTCCATTGTCGACCAATATCCTCTTCATTATGTTCCTTGCTACCTCGGTCTTGATTATAAAGACATCACAATGGGGTAATATATTCCTTCATCATCCTTGTCTATAAAGTAGATGGGCTTAGATATTAATTTTCCTGTTTTCTTGGGTCTTCCACCTTCACCAAAAACCTGGTCATTGGCGGGTCTCTCGCTTCCCGGGCATAGTTCCGCTGGGCATTCATCGATTGTTTCCAATATAAGGGCCTCTAGAAAATGTTTTGATCTCTCGGATTAGCCCTTGACCACCTTGATATATTTTGAAGGTTTCTCTTTGGCTAGTCTCCTCTCTGAGGGACATGATTCCTCTGCGGTTGCTAATGTGTCGGCTGCATAGGTCGTCTTCATGGAACAATACCTTCCGACAATAAGGTTTTCCATTGGAACCTCATTTCGATTCACTCACTGGTGTCATGATCACGCATGTGGTGATATCAAAAATACTTTGCTAGGGATGGGGTTCTTATATCCCCTAGGTACTGATCTGAGCCTCCTAAATTATATGAAATTCTAGAATTTGGAGCATTTACCTTGGATGGGGTGGTCTCGATGCCCTTTGACTGGGCATCGGAGCTTTTCATTTATCATAAGACGGCTCTACATCTGTAGCACATCATTCGGTTGAACCATATCTTGATCATAGATATGTTCTTCGATTAAGTCTACCAACTCATCACATCAAAAAAGAGTTGACTTCTAGAAGAGATCTTAGTGTTGTCATTGACGATCATAGGATACGTATATCTTTTCAGTTTATCTTTTTTTCTTATGAAAACAAGATGTTATTGTTTTCTTTGACAATTAACATGAAATTACGATATGTTAGCTTGAAGTGCATACAATCCTGATTGTTACAGTCGATGAGAGATAGTCTGAGTATGTTTGAGGATTGTACATTTTGCTTAGATAAGAAGATCTAATTCTTGATGCCTATCTTTTTGGTGAGTAGATATGCAAATTTATAGTTAGATTTTATAGAGCACCGTTCTCCTGCCCACTGTGGACGTGGCATACTGAATCATAAATTTTAATCCATCCTGGCAAATGTCCACATCATACCAACATACCCATCCCACCCACATGTAACAATCAGCCTATCACACACACACATACACACACACACACACACACACACACACTCTCTCTCTCTCTCTCTCTCTCTCTCTCTATTCGGCGATTTGGTGCCCCAGAATCGCCTCCTTTCGCCAGTGCATTCACTTGGAGTCAACTGCCAGAGGAACTCGTATACGCAGGAACCACCATTGCTATTGATCGTTAATCAGTCTCTCACGCCCTCTCTCCTTGATTTCACCACAGTTGGTGCCCTAAATCAAAAACCACCATTTACGTAAAAACCACATCTTCCTTCTGTCGGCCTACCACTGCACAGTAGCTGGACCACCATGAGCATATTCAGAACAAATCTTGTTCCATTAACAGCATCAGAAAAGCAGAAAAATATTTGGCATTAAAATGATTATTTTTGTTCAAAATGATTTCACCCTCTTCTTATTCTTATTCTTCTTCTTCTTCTTCTTCTTCTTCTTCTTCTTGAGCTTCTCCCCATTTTTTTTCTTCTTTACAGTAAGTAAAGAGCATGAAACAAAGAAGAATATGAATCCAGATTTTGTTCTATAACCATCTTCTTATTTTATATTTTCATTCTACAAAAGAGAAAACAAAAAGAAACTCAAACCCCATTTTCAACCTTTATCTATATATATGTGTGTGTATCTTTATCTCTCTCTGAATTTGAATGGGAACTGAAGAACTGAGTTCTCAAAATAGAGAGATAAAGGAAGAGATTTTATTAGAGTGGGTTTCATGCTTGTCCTTTCTTTATGCTTTGAGAGAATGAATGCGCCGACGAAACAAGGCGACTTTGGGGCACCCAATCGTCGAAGAGAGAGAGAGAGAGAGAGAGTGAGTGAGTGATGGGCTGGTTGTTATGAGGTGGTGGATGGGATTGGGTTGTGGGGTTGGGATGGGTACGTTGATATGACGTAGACATTTGCCAGGATGGATTAAAACTATGACCCAGCACGCCACGACCAAAGTGGGCAAGATAATTCTTGCCCATTGTGGTCATGAGAACGGTGCTGATCTTTTATATTAGTATTTGTAAGAAGAGTGTACCAATCTTTATTTTTTTTGATTTATTTAGGGGCACTATCCCATTGTACGGCGGTCACGTAGACCGTCTCGACTTTTCTCGACATCGTTCCCTACTCCAAGGTAGTTATCGATGCCACCTTGACATTCTCCAGTGTCTCTTATTGCACGACACTCACCTACGTCGCCTCGACATGCGACACCACATCGACATTTTCTTCCATTGTCTCCTAATGTATTGTAACGCCCCAAATTTTCTCAACTCGGAGGGTCACTAAAATAATCTCTAAAATATATATGACGAATCTAAATAATATTTCCTATGCCCTTGAAGGGTTTCAAAAATAAAATTGATGCGGAAAAATAACAAGCGTGCAAGAGAAAAGGAATTTTCTTCAAAACTTCATAATTTTGTCTATACCGTGATAGGAGTCGCCACCATTTATTAGACCATTCAAACGAACTCAAAAATTTCGAAATTTGAACTGTAGATACTTGGGACTATAAACTACAACATGATAAAATTTCAAACTTTATCTACGTCATTTGGTAGGTGAAAAAGATAGCCGAAGATGATTGAAAAACTGTCCCAGGTGCCTTAAGACAGCAC
Source organism: Forsythia viridissima (assembly GCA_030279155.1). NCBI lineage: Eukaryota > Viridiplantae > Streptophyta > Magnoliopsida > Lamiales > Oleaceae > Forsythia > Forsythia viridissima. Next base: position 18,243,023 of record CM059044.1, on the reverse strand, counting down.
GTTCAAACGTCCATAATAAATTCATCTGATGCAATTTTTGAGTGATTCAAATTTCTGGTATTAGAAAACATATAGGGATTTCGATAGCCACTTATTTCACTCATAAACTCCAACCGTACCAAAAGTTATGATCTTTCAAAAAGAGGACGGTAAACTAAAAATTCTAAAAAATGAAAATAGGCAAGTTCCTAAAACTTTGAACGACAATTAAAACAATAAATGGTTTCCGTACATTACATAATTAATTACTAAATAAAATACTTAAAATATAATAATTACATTATAATTGACTCGATCATTTCGATGTCAAAACAAAAACTAAATAAGACTTTCCATGACAAGCTCGTTAGCCTACCGTCATCGCATCAACGCCGATCAGTTCAATCTGAAAATTTATTCGTTTGGGGGTGAGTATTGCATAAGAAACACTCAATAGAAATACTTATGACATGTGGAAAATTTAACTTAAACATGAATTCGAAATTCCATGATTTTTGAAACGTACATCATATCATAAACATTGGTAGCCGGCACCACATAACATCATCATCATCATCATCATCATCATCATCATCATACGTGATTTCTTTCAATCACAAACATGTTAAAGTGATTACTTTCAATCACTATCATAAGTTCCTTCATAAATAAGTTTGCATGACATTCAAATAACATCATAATTTTTCCGAAACTTCATTTCAAAATCGCAGTAAAAACATTAAGTAAAACTACCTTGAGAATGAGTTTTCGGTTGAAGTTTTTGATGGACGAAAATTCGTTTCTGCAACTTCCAAAATCAAGACCCGTACACTATATATATAGATGTACATATATAAGGAACTTTAGTGTATTAAGAGCAAGGTTAAGTCCATTTTCTGCTGGCCATAAGTCCCTTTTTCTGCTGGCCAAAAACTGGAACGAAGTGGTGAAGATTGCTGGAAATGCTCACTGCTAGACCGAAAATGATGAAGGGGAAAAGGAGTTTTTGATTAACTTAGGGACTTGTTTCTGGGCTGCTTTATGGACGAAATTGGGGTGAGAAAGTGGAAGTGTTAAAGGAAATAAAAGTTAGAACTTATGGCTAAATCTGGAGACCGAAACTTGAGTGCAAAGGAGGGCCGAAATTGGGATATATGTGGGCTGAAAACTCTCTGTAAAAATGGCAGCAAAACTGGACGTTTTCTTATGATTTTTGCTGGAGAAAATGGCCTAATTTTGGGACATTATTGGGGGAAAAAATTGGTTAACCAATGAGGGTAAGTGGGAGGGAATAAATTGGGAAGTTGTGAAGCAGTTAGATGATCATGGAGGCTGCTGGTTTTGGCTGAAAACTGGAGGAAATATCCACACTACAGGGATGTTTTCTTTTCTGATTTGCGGTGAAAAACCTTGACCTTAGGGTAGGTTAATGAGGTGGAGAAATGTAGTAAATTAGTGATGGGATAGTGGGTGAAGAATGGAATGAACATGGCTGCAAAAAGAAAGGCTGCTGGACAGTTTTTTTTTCTGTAATGGGAGGCAGTTTTATTGCTTCTGTAGGGGCTGTTTGTTTGCTGGAAATGGCATAATTTAAATGGTTGTTTGGCTAAGTATTTTTTTTTTTTGTCGAAAAGTGAATCGACTTTGGCTAAGAAAGCGAAAATAAATGACCGGGATTTATTTTTTTTAGATAGAACCGGAGAATAAGTTTTAAAATTTAGGCTATAAATTATTTCATTCAACTTGAAATTAAAACTTACCAAATAAAATAGAATAAGGTTCGTTTTCAAATAATTTCAATAGACGTCGACTAAAATTTTGAAGCGAACATGCACAAAATTTAAACATAACCAAAATTTTTAAAATAAATCATGGGGTACGAAGCGACGCTGAAAGTAAGAAATTTTTATTTACTTGAAATTGAAATGCGAAAAAATTGGGTTGTTACAACCCTCCCCACTTAAAATAATTTCATCCTCGAAATTTAACATACTTGGTTTACGAGGTCTAGGTACTTAGTCTTTCCCATGTAACCCCATCTTTCTCGTGTTTACGCCACTAAACTTTAACTAAAGGGACCTTCCGGTTTCTCAGAACATGGATTTTTCTCTCTAGAACCACCGTATGTGCTTTTTCATGACTCACATAATTCTTTAATTCCGACGACTCACAGTTTATCACTTGCGTAGGTTCATGCACGTACTTCTTCAACATCAAACGTAGAATACGTCGTGTACCGCCGAGAGTTTGGGGGGGGGGGGGGGGGCAATGCCAAATGAAACACCACATTTCCAATTTTCTAAATAATCTCAAATGGGCCGAAGTTTGTCTTCACTTTCCTTTCTTTCCAAAATGTAAAATTCCTTTAATTGGAACAACTTTAAGAAATACTTTCATGCCAACTTCAAACTCTAACTCGTTCTTTCTTTGGTCGGCTAAACTTTTCTGGTGATCTTGCGCTGTCTAAATTCTAGATCTGATCTTGTCTATAACTTCTACCATTTTCTCAAGTAAATAAGGATCCAAAATTCTTCTTTCGCCAACATCGTGCCAAAAAATTTGCAAAGGACATCAATGACCATAAAGTGCCTCATATGGTGCCATGTCAAAAATAGCTTGGAAACTATTATTATATGCAAACTCTACTAACGGTAAGTGACTTTTCCATTTACTAGCCAGATCCAGAATACATGACCTCAACATGTCTTCAAGAATTTGAATGGTATTTTGATTGCCGGTAGGTTTGACGATGATACCCTGTACTAAAATCCAATTAATTTCTCATAGCTCCCTGAAGGCTCTTCTAGAAATTTGAGGTAAACTTCGGGTCTCGGCCGATACAATGAACACTGGCACTCTATGGAGTCGGAAAACTTCTCTGACATACAATTATGCTAGCTGTTCCAAACTAAAATTCATCCGAATTTGAAGAAAACTGAGCAGATTTCGTCAAATGTTCTACTACAACCCTGATGGCATCATGACCTCTTGCCGATCAAAGAAAACCCATAATGAAATTCATTGCGATTTTCTTCCATTTCCATTGTGGTATATCCACTGGATTTAATGGTCCTAACGACCTTTGGTGTTTCATCCTTTACTTGTTGACACACCAAACACTTAGACACAAATCAAACTATAATCCCTTTTTAGTTTCTCCACTAAAAAGTGTTACAAAAATCCTTTTGCATTTTGGTTCCTTCTGGATATGCGACGTAAGGAGGGAAATGAGCATCAAATAAAATCTCATTCATCAACCTCTCATCCTTGGGCATGCACAACCAACCTTTAATCATCAAAGTTTTGTCCTTGTCTATTTCAAATCCTTTCTTCTTTTAATTCCCACGTTATCCCTGATTTTATTTTCAAAAGGAATCCTCTTTCTTAGCTGCCACGACTCTATCTTTTAGTGTCGGTTTTAATATCAGACTTGTTATCATTGTTGATGCCCGCACTGGTTGCGCCAACACTTCAATTCTTAAATTCTCAAATCCTTGATCAATTTTTCTTGCTTTGTTCACAATGCTAACCAATGACCTATGATCTTCCTGCTTAGAGTAGCCGCGACTACATTTGTTTTATCGGGATGGTACATGATAATGTAGCAATAGTTCTTCACCAACTCTAACCATCATCGTTGTCTTATTTTTAACTCCTTTTGAAATAAGAAGTACTTGAGACTCTTGTGGTTGGTGTAACTCTCACCCTTGTTTCTACTGGCACATTATCTAGTATCGTCTCTTCCGATGAGGTGCCAGTGAGACAGACAAGATATCCTTAATAGAATGCCTTTACTCTCAACTGTAATACATAAACTCTTCACCTCCTGGTTGCCAAAACACAACATCTTTCTCCAAAACACACAATTGCTGCAAGGTTATTTCTTAGCCAAAATATACCCAAAATTATATCGAAACATTTCATTCTACCACAATCAAGTTTGTTTCTAAGATCAAACCATCAAAATCTATCTGCATTGCACTTGATAATTTATCTGTATCTATGGCATACTAACCTTTAGTATACTATCATTTCTCAGACATGTAACATTAATAGCTAGGCATGCATCTGAGGTGCCTGAGGTTTGATCATTTAACCTCCACTTTAAAAAATGGTAAGTATACAATTAATGCCAACATCTTGTTGTCACAAACTCGTAGTTCATCGCCCGAATATGTGCTTCCCTATGGCTACCGACATGATAGCCAAACGACCACTTAGAATCCATAACAAACTAAATGTAATCATTTCTTTTTGTCTCGGCACGTTCTAGATAGTACTTACTTGGTGGAACCACGTCTGAAATACCAATTATGAAAAGTCTGTTTATGTCAGTTTCTAACATCTTTTAAGTTAATTCCGAGGACTAAAATAAATTTCCATAAAGAAAAAAAAAATATAGAATTTCATAAATGTAAATTTCATTAACGTCATACTTTAACATAGAAAGAAAATTATCAAACTTTCTTTACTTCAGAGTTGGCGTAGCGCGGTGATGGCGAGTAGCGACGCTTAAATTCTAAAATCGTAACTCATAAATTTTTAACTTGACATAATAAAATAAAGACCATACAAAATAAAACAGAATTTTAAAATTTACGCGAGTCTACAGAAAAGTAAAACCGCGCTCTGATACCAAGCTGTAACGCCCCGAATTTTCTCAACCCGGAGGGTCACTAAAATAATCTCTAAAATATATATGTCGAATCTAAACAATATTTCCTATGCCCTTTAAGGGTTTTAAAAATGAAATTGATGTGGAAAAATAACAAGCGTGCAAGGGAAAAGGAATTTTCTTCAAAACTTCATAGTTTTGTCTATACCGTGATAGGTGTCGCCACTATTTATTAGACCATTCAAACGAACTCTAAAAATTTCAAAATTTGAACTTTAGATACTTGGGACTATGGACTACAACATGTTAAAATTTCAAACTTTATCTACATCATTTGGTAGGTGAAAAAGATAGCCGAAGATGATTGAAAAACTGTCCCAAGTGCCTTAAGGCAGCCCGTTCAAACGTCCATAATAAATTCATCCGATGCAATTTTTGAGTGATTCAAATTTTTGGTATTAGAAAACATATAGGGCTTTCCATAGCCACTGATTTCACTCAAAAACTCCAACCGTACCAAAAGTTATGATTTTTCTAAAAGAGGACGGTAAACTAAAAATTCTGAAAAATGAAACTAGGCAAGTTCCTAAAACTTTGAACGACAATTAAAACAATAACTGGTTTCCGTACATTTTACATAATTAATTACTAAATAAAATACTTAAAATATAATAATTACATTATAATTGACTCGATCATTTCGACGTCAAAACATAAACTAAATAAAACTTTCCATGACAAGCTTGTTAGCCTACCGCAATCGCATCAACGCCGATCAGTTCAATCTGAAAATTTATTCGTTTGGGGGTGAGTATTTCATAAGAAACACTCAGTAGCAATACTTATGACATGTGGAAAATTTTACTTAAAAATGAATTCGAAATGCCATGATTTTTGAAACGTACATCATATCATAAACATTGGTAGCCGGCACCACATAACATCATCATCATCATCATACGTGATTTCTTTCAATCACAAACATGTTAAAGTGATTACTTTCAATCACTATCATAAGTTCGTTCATAAATAAGTTTGCATGACGTTCAAATAACATCATAATTTTTCAGAAACTCCATTTCAAAATCGCAGTAAAAACATTAAGTAAAACTACCTCGAGAATGAGTTTTCGGTTGAAGTTTTTGATGGACGAAAATTCGTTTCTGCAACTTCCAAAATCAAGACCCGTACACTATATATATAGATGTATATATATAAGGAACTTTAGTGTATTAAGAGAAAGGTTAAGTCCCTTTTTCTGCTGGCCAAAAACTGGAACGAAGTGGTGAAGATTGCTGGAAATGCTCACTGCTGGACCGAAAATGATGAAGGAGAAAAGGAGTTTTTGCTTAACTTAGGGACTTGTTTCTGGGCTGTTTTATGGACGAAATTGGGGTGAGAAAGTGGAAGTGTTAAAGGAGGCTAAATCTGGGGACCGAAACTTGAGTGCAAAGGAGGGCGGAAGTTGGGATATATGTGGATTGAAAACTCTCTGTAAAAACGGCAGCAAAACTGGACATTTTCTTATGATTTTTGTTGGATAAAATGGCCTAATTTTGGGACATTATTGGGGGAAAAAATTGGTTAACCAATGAGGGTAAGTGGGAGGGAATAAAGTGGGAAGTTGTGGAGCAGTTAGATGATAATGGAGGCTGCTGGTTTTGGCTGAAAACTGGAGAAAATATCCACACTGCAGGGACGTTTTTCTTTTCTGATTTGGGGGGAAAACCTTGACCTTAGGGTAGGTTAATGAGGTGGAGAAATGTAGTTAATTGGTGATGGGAGAGTGGGTGAAGAATGGAATGAACATGGCTGCAAAAAGAAAGGCTGATGGACAGTTTTTTTTCTGTAATGGGAGGCAGTTTTATTGCTTCTGTAGGGGCTGTTTGTTTGCTGGAAATGGCATAATTTAAAAGGTTATTTGGCTAAGTATTTTTTTTGTCGAAAAGTGAATCGACTTTGGCTAAGAAAGCGAAAGTAAATGGCCGGGGTTATTTTTTTTATATATAACCGGAGAATAAGTTTTAAAATTTAGGCTATAAATTATTTCATTTAACTTGAAATTAAAACTTACCAAATAAAATAGAATAAGGTTCGTTTTCAAATAATTTCAATAGACGTCGACTAAAATTTTGAAGCGAACATGCACAAAATTTAAACATAACCAAAAAATTTAAAATAAATCATGGGGTACGAAGCAACGCCGAAAGTAAGAAATTTTTATTTACTTGAACTTGAAATGCCAAAAAATTGGGTTGTTACATGTATGATGTTTACCTATGCCACCTCGACCTACGACGCTGCCTCGACTATCACCTAGTGAACATCGAGTTCTACTATCTACGAAGATTTATTTAAGTATTTAAGTAGACAAATGATAGCGATGGAATATCGAATTACGAGTCAGTTGAAGGCCGGGGTAGGACGTTTAAACATGAAGGTATACGAAGTAATTGAGTCGGTGAGACCCTTCCGTCAAACAGAAGTGGTGACCGGGGTGAGAGAAGGGGTGCCAGAGGTGTCGGATGGGGTAGAAGGAGTGATGGAGGGGGTGCCGGGGTGATGAAAGGAGTGGAGGGTGTTTCGGAGGTGTCGAAGGGGATGGAGGATGTGACGCATGGCATACCGATGATAGAGGTGTTAATAGAATGGGTGCTAGAGAGGATGGAGGGGGTGGCAGAAGGGACGGAGGGTTGGCAGAGAAGCCGGAAGGGGTGCAGAATGGGACGGTGGTCCCATGTAGGAAACGGAAAGACGAAGAGATGATGGAGGTACCGGAGGTGGTGAGTAAGGGAGTGAGAATACTCTCGTCCCTACATGAGTTCTATATTCACTGTCGGGACAAAAGAGGAGAACTTTCGTGGACGATGCTAAAGTCGATCTCTTCCAAAAAGTCGAGACAAAGTTCCTTAAATGATACTCGAAGCTTGGAAATGGGTAAGTACTGTTGACCTTTTTAATGTGCAATGAATCAATTTATAGTTAATATTGGTATTTGCTAACACTATTTTTTTTGAACGTCACTCATCAACTGTAGCGTTCGATTCACAGACGACAAGGAGTGGTTCAACGACTTACTGGCCGACTAAAAGTGGCTCGCCGAAGATGTAAGCAAAATTAAAGCTTAAGTACGTTAATGTGCTAAAAGTTGTTATTTACGTTCCAATTTCATTATTGTAGGACGCTGACCTAGCGATGTACCTATTGCAACATTCAGCATCAACATACCCCCACGTCATTAGGCAGTCGGAGATTTATTCTGGATTTCGCGTTCAAGAATTCTCTAGAGTTCGCAGAGATGGGCAGAGACTCGGAGAATGATAACTTTATTATGCTAGACTAGCTCTTTAATTATGTACAGGGAAAGTCGTCATTGTTCGGTCATAAATAGAAGGGTTGTACGCAAGTACATTTCAGTGGTAGCTAATGGACATTGGATTGCAACAGAGGTCAATTTCACCAAATATACTATATAAGTATACGATCCCGACAAGAGTTGTTTTACCCAATGTCAGCTCGATAATTTTTTTAGAGTATGTGTGATTCTTTGTCCCCTTTCTTGCTACGTCAGCCATTATTCTAGTCAATGATAGCCTAGACGTTCGTAGGGTAGACGACACCGTTAAACAAAACATCTCGTAAGTTATTCGTGATTAATATGAAATGTACGTTTGGTCAATTTTATTTAGATGTGAACTGATATTGTACTATTTCTTTACATGGGTGATTGTACACAATCAAATATATCGAATTCCTAAGCATTGGACAATCGGCATTACTCGTAAACAACGACTACATGTCCATGTGGAGGAATAAATTAGCGATCATCTTGTATACACTGAACTATGACCTGTTTTGTTATTTGCTTCTGTAAATATGTGAAGTTTGTAAATATGTTAACTTTTGTAAATATGTTAACTATACATAGTTTGATACGGTCTGTTGATATGGTCTATTGACAGGCATGTAGAAATATGGTCGGTTAGACAAAATATGGTTGGTTGGTAGAAATATGGTCGGTTAATAGACAAATGATCAAATGAAAAAAATGATTAGTGTCATAATTGAATACTTAGTAATCTTGAATGGATAGTAATATCATCAATTGCGATTGAAAAACAAGATAACAAAAAAAAAAAAAAAAAACATAACCAATCAATGTATTCATCCCAGAACAAAACATAATTTCAACTAATTGAAATATTCATTAAAAACAAACAAAATTACACCCAGTCAATGTATTCGTTCAAAAGGAGACTAGTTGAAAACATGATTACTGAAAACAATTGTTTCTTCCTTCAAAGCCACTTTGTAAACCTTGAAAGTTGATAACTTCGAAAACACACATGTTCCCGAAATTGATATATTTGGCGCCCATCCTACTGTCAAACGACGCAGAATACCATTTGGCCTTATGTTAGCGAGGATGGGCCATAGTTGGTCTGGTGAATCATGAATTTGAATACTCTACAACGCTCTCGGCATGTGTGTTCTCGCAAAAGTGTCTGGTCAAAATGATACAAACAAGATGTTATGAACGAGATCTAGACTGTTAACTGTCTTTAAAGGACAGACTGTTGCATGACTATTGATAGGCATGTTAACCGACCTTCAACCGACAAGAATTCAAGAGCTATAAATTTAAATATAAGAAAATCCGAGAATATTGTACAAAGTATAACTTACAATTTTCGTATTTGGATTGAAGTCTGGCTTCTATTGTAATTTAGAATGAAGGATGAGTTGGAGCGTAAGTTCTGGCATTGCCATCAGGTGGCTGTATTACGTCACATGATGAATGATCAACTAACATGATCATGAAAGATGAATCTTCCGTGTATTCAAAGAGGACAATATATCCATCTTTGAGCAAGTGATGGTCAAAATATTCAGGCCATCCAGTAGCAAGCAACACTCTGTCATTCATCCATTCGTTGTAGTTCAATATCTTAGACTCGGCTCGGCCACCGTAGTCAGTTACACAAACAATGGTACCAAGGAGATGGTCATATTGTCGTACAAATTTGATGAGGATGTTTTGTACAATTTCTCATCATATTATTCTGTTGGGTTGTATGTCCAAATAGTATAATTTTGCTGTGATGAAATTACAATTTTATATTGAATAAAACTTTGGTTTGTATTCATTTATCATTATTTCATTTGTTTAATATTGAACATGTAAATAAAGTGTCAATTATCACTTGTGATAATATAAGTTGGATGTTTAGGTTGAGAAGCATAGTGTGACACAACTTATATTTTGATTATGAATAAAATTGTTCACAACTAATGTATGAAGGTTGGCGCGTTGTACTGAAAAGTTGTAGTGTTGACTATTTAATCATTCAGGTATGCGATTTGTCTTTATCGTAGAAATAGATTAATAGTGACACTAGTACACTTGGAGTGTATTGAACGGATCACGTGTCGAATTTGATTATATAGCATGACCGTACGAATAATTAAATTCCACTTGATAACCGGATATTTCATCTAAATCCCTTGACAGGATTGTGTATATATTTTCGTTAGTTTGATGGTTCTTTGATTCACCAATGGGTGAGATCAATTTAGTTGATCAAATATATCGTTGAGTTGGGAACTTGAAAATGAGCGAAGTAGAGAACACGAATTCGTGTCGGGACTGTCGCCCTGAAAAATGGGTCGAGTGACAACTTAAGTATTTTCTATTGAATTGTTATAAATCTGAGCACAGTGTTTAACGACAGTTAAATTTCAACATCTGTGAATTAGTTCACAGGACCGTTGAAGAAAATGTAACTTAAAGTTAGTGAGAATAATTAGAAGGGTAAAACGGTCATTTATGCTCATACCTAATTATTGGATCTCAGACAGGGATAAAATATATAGGGGTGGCAAAAAAGCTCGTCGGCTCGCCGGCTCGGCTCGTAAAAGCTTGGCCCAGCTCGGACTCGGGCTTGTCGAGAAACGAGCACGAGCTAGAGCCGAGTTTTAAAAAAAAAAAAGAGTCAAGCTAGCTCGACTCGGCCAAAAAACGAGCCGACTCGTTGGGCTCGTGGGAACAAGCCCATGAGCTGAAGCCCACGAGCTCAGCTCATTTGGGCTCGAGCCCAAAAGCACAAGCCACGAGCCGTCTTGGCTCGTGGCTCGTGCATTATCCAACGGTCACACCATTTTTTTTATTTTTTATTTTTTAATTTCATTATTTTTCTATAAATACTCTTATTCTAAGGAGGGGGATTTTCAATCTTTAATTTTCAACATAAAAGATACCCGATATTGTATTTCTTTCTCATTTTCAAAATTTTAAGAAAACAAAAAAAAAATTGAGGGCCAAGCCGAGCTCGTGAGCAGCTCGACCCGGCCCGTTCGGCCCACGAGCTCGTGGTCTAACCGAGCTAGTATTTTGGAGACGAGCTCGGCTCGGCTCGGCTCGTCCCTTTGGGCGAGCCGAGCTCTTATTTATGGGCCGAGCTGGCTCGGCTCAACCCATTGCCATGCCTAGAAATATATATACGGTAGGTCAGATGAAAGAATTACAGTTTATGTAATTTTATATATTTCGAGAGTGCAGTCTATTGCCTTTAGTGAAAAAAGTAAAAGACTAATAATTAGATTGAGGGGTCTAGGGTCGACTAGACAGAGTATAATTATTGGAGCTTGGAAAATATATGTCCAAACAGGTCCTGTGTTAGCTCTGTAAAGTTTTGGACTTGAATGTAATTGTGATATAAGTTCGGGGATTACATGTGTAATTAAATCAATCCTAAACTAATTGGACTTTGGATGCAATCAGGACTCTTGTCGTTGTTTACAATCAGAACCCTTACCGTATTTATATCACATTGCTTGTGACATAAATTAATTCATTCAATTAAGAAAAGAGAAGAAATTTAGCTTATTGGTTTTCTAGATCTGACTAGTTCAGAAATTAGGTTTTGATTTAATTAAAAGGTGTCCACACGCCGGTGTAATACAGACTTGGGAGAATACCATAGAAGGCTTGAACATTGGGAGCACCAAGTTCGTAAATCAAAAAGCAGCAAGTTCGTGAATCAGATCCAGACTAATATCGTTTATCGATTCAGGTATAATACTAATCCATTAGTATTTTAATTATAATAAATACGTGAACGCCTAGCAAAGATCTTGGTTTTATTGAATTAAAGAAAATTTTATTTTCTGGCTAATTCTCGTGTCAGTTTCCAACATGTTCAATAAGTTTCAAAAGAGATTGAAATTGATATACTCAACGAAAACATACCAAGTGGATATGATGGTTTAGTGAGCGAATAATGGGTTTGAAAAAGCATCGTGTATGTCTCCCATTGTTTTTTATGGCTACGTCATTTACGAATACCCACATTAGTCGTTAGTAAACACACCAATAACTAATTGAACACTGGTCTGTTAGGAAATGTAGTTAACCGACCTCATAACGGATTATATAGATTGCTAGGGATTCCCTTATTTCACTGGCCTATGGTAAGTTAAGAATTGCAACTAACCGACCTCATTAAGGACCTATCAGTTAAGAATTGTAATTAACCGACCATATATTAGTGAAACAACTTCAACCCTAAAAAATTGACACGAAGCTAAAAACTCAAATTTATACAAACGTATACATGTATCATGACATAATACTACAAAATCCATAAATACACTAAAAATCAATAATACTACAAAATGGACGATGGCATAGCAATCTTACGTGTTCCAATATTCCAAGACGGTCGGAATGGGTGACGATCTCGCAGGCACAATGGATGAACAGAGAACTGCTAGGGCTCTAGACACGGGAATTCAAAACGTTTGCGTCAGTTTTAGGTGAAAGTGAAAGAGTTTGAAACACTTAGAGCATCTCCAATGCAACAATTTCTAATATGTATATGTGGCAAAAGACATTGACATTATATCAAAAAACTTATCCAATGCAACAATGTTCATTGTGCAAATGTGGCAAATTATTATTATTTTTTTAGAAAAAAGAAAGAGAGAGAAATGTATTGATTGGATATAGATTTTTAAATTAATGGTGGACATTGTCAAGGACAATGTCTAGAATTAGACATTGTGCTAGACACTTTCTAGCATTAATTGTGCCACATAAGCACTTTTTGACCATTTGTCAAAAAAAAATACTAAACATTGTGCTTGACATTGTTGCATTGGAGATGCTCTTATTGTTAAACTGAAAGCTTTTGTGGCCGTTCATTTTTTCAGAATTTTAGAGTTTTCATCTTTTCGGAATTTTAGAATTTTCGTTTGTTAAGAATTTTAGAATTTTCATTTTTTTAGAATTTTAGATTTTTCATTTTTTCAGAATTTTATAATTTCACGTGTCCGAACGAGTTTTTTCAATCATAATTTCATGAACTTTGTTGAGATATTGTCTCGTCGACAATAGATCCACGTGTCCGAACGAGTTTTCCCAATCGAGACTCCATGAACTTCGTTGAAATATTGTCTCGTCGACAATAGATCCATGTGTCTGAACGAGTTTTCCCTATCAAGACTCCATGAACTTCGTTGAGATATTGTCTCGTCGACAATAGATCCATGAGTTCGAACGAGTTTTCCTGATGGAGACACCATGAACTTTATTGGGATATTGTCTCGTCGACAATAGATCCATGGGTCTAAACAAGTTGGACTCCATAATGGAACTTATGAAGAATGTTAGTACCATAAGTTTCTCTTAAGGAAGAGGTCAATGATTCAAACCGCTGTAGATGCGAATGCAGTCCAACCTCTAATGGGTTGGCGAAAGAAAGAAGACGAAGGAAGTGACGAGGGAGTTCCGGTATTTGTCCACTGTTGTATTCATTGACAATATGTAAGCTAACGGTGCACGGAATAACCCATGGACGAGAGGCTTGTAGGGGAAAGTCCATGGTCTTACAAAAAAACTACGTGACGGAATAGCCCCTGACGTAGTTTTTTTGTAATGACCATGAACTTTCCCCTACAAACCTCTCGCTTAGCGGCTATTCCGTGCACCGTTAACTTACGTACTGTCTACTGGAGGTTGGACTCCAAACTCAATTTCTTTCGCGTCTTCAGTGATTCGAACTCTTGACCTCCCCCTTAAGTACTTATTTTCAATGCTACTATCAATTGAGCAAGAGGTTAAGAGAATCACTGAGGACGCAAAAAGAAATCCAGTTTAGGGTCCAACCTCCAGTGAACAATACGTAAGCTAACGGTGCACGGAATAGCCCCTAAGTAAGAGACTTGTAGGGAAAATTCTGTTACAGACTCTATGAACTTCATTGAGATATTGTCTCTTCTACAGTAGGTCCACGTGTCTGAACAAGTTATGACGTATCGTGAAGCACTGGTTTGTTGAAATAATTATAATGACGAATTTGTAATTTTTTTTACTAAACTATGGTTTTTGTTACATAGTGTGTAAAATGTAAATTAGCAAAATAGGATATATAAAATGCAAATATATCTTAAATGCATGGAGTATTAATTAAATTTCTTTAGTTATAACTTTATTTTGGGGTCAATATTGTAATTTAGAAGTCTGACAATTTGTCCAATTTCGACCATTTTCTGCCAATTTATATTTTATATTTTATTTCTTTATTTAATTTTTTTTAATTCTTGTAACATTCCATTTGGTTTTAAGCAGAATATAAAATATTGAAACATAAATTAAATTGTTTATAGGGAAAATTGTCAATAAGTCATCTCCACGTGACTTGTTTCAAATTAGGTCAAAACTTTTTTTAAAATTGTGATTAAGTCATACTTCACATCAATATTTTATATTAATTCCAAAACCACCCCTTTTAACCATATTTTTCATTGACACAATCTTCCAACTCCACAAACCTCCTACACCTCCGGCGACAACCGTCTCCACCTCCGGCGACCTCCGGCCACCACCTCCGGCGACCATCGCCTCCACCTCCGACGACCTCCGACGACCACCGCCTCCACCTCCGGCGACCTCCGACGACCACCGCCTTGACCTCCGGTGACCACCGTTTCCACCTCCGGCAACCTCCAGCGATAACCGCTTCCACCTCCGGCAACCTCCGGCGAGTGTTTCTACGGCGCAGTGTCACTTTTTAGGCAATTTTTTGGTGAAGATTTTGGATCAATTTCCAGTTGGGAATATTGTTATTAATTTTTTGGTGAAGATTTAGGCATTGATATATCCGTGCTGCAAGAGAGGCTGACCAATATGATTAACCTGGGTTGATTTTAGCAGTTATGTAAACAATGAGCATTTTCCAAGTTATGTAAACAATGAGATAACATCTATTGTTGATACTGTATTATAGAATAGCAACTTGATATTGTATTAAGTTGGTCATTAGATTATTTCTTTGTGTTGTTAATTAGTTGTGAAAGTTGTTTGATATTGTATTATACAAAACAGTATCACAACAGAAATGGGCATAGAATGCTGTAAATATGAGTTTGAATGCTGTAAATATGAACTTGAATACTCCACTATCTTATGTAAATAGAAGCTTGAATGCTCCACCATCTAATTGCTGTAAATAGGAGCTTGAATGTTCCATCATCTAATGTTTAGTCATGGTATGTTATTTGATACTGTATTATACAAAACAATATCACAATATAAATGGACATAGAATTGTTGTAAATAGGAGCTTGAATGTTCCATAATCTAATGTTTCAATGTCTTAGTTTTAATCCATGATACTGTTTTAATGTCTTAGTTTAATCTATGATACTGTTTAATTATGGCAAGGTTTAATAGATTGAAACTTTGTCATAATAATTCTCTATCATTTGAAACATGTTTTAATCCTGTGATACTGTTTAAATATATGTGATATTTGATACTGTTTAATTATGGCAAGGTTTGATACTGTTTGAATCTATGTGATCTTTGATATTGTTTAATTATGGCAATGTTTGAATAAGTGATACTGTTTGAATGTCTTAGTTTTAATCTATGATAATGTTTTGTTTAGATAATGTGCATTAATATAAATTGATATTATTTCAATCCATGTTTTAATCTATGATACTGTTTTGTATAATACAGTATCAAACAAAACATATGACTAATTAAACAGTATCAAAGATTAAACCATGATATCATAGTCATGTGTGTTGTTTGATACTGTATTATGCAAAACAGTATCACAAAAAACAGTATCACAATAAAAATGATCATAGAATTTGCACACGTGCTCAGAATTTTTATTATAATATGTTTTCGGAATGGTCTCGACAAGACGGTCAAGACCAGCCGCTTCGCCGCTGCCTATGATGGATTTTACCCGTTTGAAGTCGTCTCTTTAGCTTAAAATGGCAATCTTTAATTTTTTTTTCAAAACAGTATCACAAATTCTTTAAAACAGTATCAGGGATAAATGTGCATCCTTTTGTTGCAAATTAAAGCTCTTCCAAGGTATCTGAGTCTCTTAAAAGTAAACACATACTTCAGAGCAATGCTAAAATGAAGAAAGAAGAACTCACAATCATTCTCAAGTTAATGGGAAGTCATGCAAAGGGTTCTCATCTAAAACTATAAACAATGTTTCTAATTTTTCCCTTGAATTTGAATAAGTTTGAGATTCAATTAGGACATAGATTCTCATTGGATAGATAAGTATAAATTTATAAGGTGTTTAATGGTAGGTAGAAGAATTAATCAGTAGAGAATAAACAAGAGAATACTATTGTTCTTAAAATGTCTCATTAGTAGTACAAAATCACAGGTTTAACAGTATCACAACAAAACAGTATCACCGCAAAACAGTATCACCACTCAAAATCCGCGTTTTTTACAATTAAGGGTATGTTGGTCTTTTAGCTCTAAAATATGACTTTAATTGAATTAAGTTTTGAGCATATGACTTTAGAGCCCATAAGTGCCCAAACAGTGACCGGGCCTGAATTTACCCTTGTTTATAATAGTTTGATGTGGTTCAAAACCGTTTCGTAGACGGGTTCTAATGACACTAAACCGACTATTTTCAAAAGGTAGTTTCAATTTGACCATCCAGTTTCACAGTTTTACTTTTTTCTTACTACCATAATTTCACACATACGCAAATTTTTTTTAAAAAAAAAAATTATAGATACTTCCCCTAAAATTTAGTTTTTACCTCTCGCTCATGTGAGTCAAAAATAACTTAAGGTGTGTTTGATTGGCAAGTTTTCTATAGAAAATGTCACATTCAAAGAAAATGTTTTATACTTTGGCTGTTTTATACGAAGGTAGAAAATGAAAATGAATTCTAAGGTACAATCACTTTAAGCTTGTTTTTGGTCAATTCCATAGAAAATATTTTCTTATAGGTCATGTGATTTTTATTTTCCAACTTGCATGGAAATTCATCCTTATCTACCATTGTCAATCAAACACACCCTTATACTCCTAAGTGCATAACATCTCACTGTATCATTCAAAGTCCTTTAAGTAAGAAAATGACTTTCGGCACATGAAGTAACAATTAGGCTATGTTTGATTGCACAAGATTTTCCATGGAAAATGCATTTTTTCCACCTATTTTTCAATTGATATGTTTGATTGCACAAGATTTTTCATGGAAAAAATATTTTCTCACTTATTTTCCATGTTGTGTTTGATTGTAACCTTTTCTTTCCATGTAAAACATTTTCTCATTTTCCTTGTTTTGGCCACATTTTTCTTGTTTTCAAGGAAAATATTTTCTTGGGTTCCATGGAAAATTTGTCTTATTTTCCAATCAATAATTATCTGACAATTCAATTCCATATAATTCATTTTCTTTCCACTTAAATTTCTTGCTTGCAATCAAACACAGCCTTAGAGTGTGTTTGATTGGCAAGTTTTCCATGGAAAATGTCACATCAGAAGAAAATATTTTCTACTTTGACTGTTTGATACAAATGTGAAAAATGAAAATGAATTCTAAGGTACAACTACTTTAATCTTTTTTTTGGCCAATTCCATGAAAAATATTTTATTATATGTTTGGTGGTTTTTATTTTCCAATTTACATAGAAACTTTTTTCTTTTCCAACTTAAAGTCAAAAGTTTTTTAAAACGTGAACAATATTGAAAATCATAAATTCAAGAGTAATACTCCCTCTATCCCACAAAAATTGGCTCTCTCTCTCTTCTTCTTCTTCCCCCCCCCCCCCCCCCCCCCCCCCCCCCTCTCAATGGACATAGGCGAGTTGGTAAGGCCTGAGGTGACATGGGGAGAAATCTTCTAGCAACTCAGGTTCGATTTCCGTGTGGGGCAGATTTTCACTGAAATATTGTGGGAGTTGGCTTGTTGGCTCTCTCCCTCAGGTCCCTGCCACTCGTTCACATCCCTCGATTTACAATCCGCCTGGTCAATGAACCTCTGACACAGGTGGGAGGCTTCGCCTTCGAGACTTTCTCCTTATCAGAAGATAGACTCGTTTTCTTTATTTATTTGTCCTAAATTATAAGTTACTTACTTTATAGAGGGTGTATTAAATTTTTCATTTTTCTAATATTCTCTTATTTAATTTATATTGTTATTAACCCAAATAAACTTAACATATTCCAATTATAATAAAAAATTACATAAATTTATTCACACACTTACTCAATAGGTATTCAATGAATTTCACATTGCCTAGAAAATACTCATCTCCCAATAACAAAGTCAACAATTGATTTTGTTATTGTTTCAATGTAATGCAATTAAATTTCATTTGCATTCCAATTGTAACTTAATAAGCATTTAAATTTATTAGATTTATGAATGACTAATATTAAATGGGGGTATAATAGGAATAGTGTGTGAAAATTTTATAATTTCAATTACATTAAATGAAATTTCTTAATCTGTGTAAAAAAATAAACAAATTTATCTTTGTGGGACGGATGAAATATTATTTATCACAACTTGTGATAATCATCCGTCTATGTGACAATAAATGATAGGTTTAATAAAATAAATTTCGTATCTTCACATTTAACTAGAACTATTATTTAATGTCAACACAATAACTAACTATAATTACAAGTAATAAATAAAGAAAAATGCTAGATGAACAATAATTTGGACATAAAGTTAGACTACCATGTGTAAAATGTCAAATTTGTCTTTTAAAAAAATATAAATAGGAATTTGAATTATGTTTTAGCAAATGACAAATTTAACATTTTACACATGATGGTCTAACTTTTTGTCCAACTTGATATTCATGAAGCATTACTCTAAATAAATAAATAACATTATTCTCAATTCAAATTGATATCTCCATATGCTATAAGTACACACTAGCATTAAAAGTTAGAATGGTAAAAGGAAATTCATAATTAAAAAAAAAAAAAAAAAAAAGTAAAAACAAAAAACAAAAATAGATGCACGTCCGTTTGCAAATGGGATGTTACTTAATAGCAACTGCAGTTTAAAGTAGACATTTTTTATGACCCACTTTGAGAGAGACAAGCAATTCTTCTATTCTCTTCCCCCCCATTATTAGATAGTTGGGCTGTCTTTAGATTGCTTGCTGAAATATGCCTCCACTTTGTCGTCCAATTCTTCGATCTGAAAATTTAATCAGTACAGAATAAGTGTCTAAAATTTCTTGTCAATTTTGACTATTTTATCGAAATTTTTTAGATAATTTAAAATTTGCACAAACAAAAGAGAGAATTTTTGTAACACTTTTGATAAAAAATAATAATAATATCTTTATAAAAAAAAATATTTTCAAAAGAATCGAAAAATTAGATATAATTAAAAATAACACATTTCACCACAATCTCTAAAAGTGACATTTCTATAAATTGTGTTTCCGTGTAATTTCCTCAAAAAATAATGACCACTTATGTTTAAACTAATGAAAATATTATTAAATTCAATTCTACTTATCGCTTGTTTCGTAAATTTTTTTTGTAAATTATAAGTAGTTAGTCCTACTGAATATGTAGATAAAAAATAAATAAAAATTTTAGATCGTAAATGGTGTGAATAAAAATAGAGTAATATTATTCATATTCGCTTACTATTAGTAGTCATTATACGTAGCATTACTCAATTAGATAGATTATTGATAACTATCGATAGTAAACAACTATTAATAATATTATTTATAAAAATAATATTTAATTAACTTATAAGTAAATAAAATACTGATAAATGCTACTCCCTCCGTCGCACAAAGATAGACTCATTTTTTTTCCACACAAATTAAGAAATTCCATTTAATGTAATTGAACTATAAATTTTTCACACACTTTTTCTATTATACCCCTATTTAATATTAGTCATTTATGAATCTAATAAATTTAAATATTTTTTGAGTTGATAACAATGTAAATTAAATAAAAGTATATTAGGAAAATGAAAAATTTAATACACCCTCAATAAAGTAAGTGACATATAATTTAGGACACATAAATAAAGAAAACAAGTCTATTTTTGTGGAATGGAGGGAGTATAAATTAGCCAAGGCGATCATGGGTGACCAAGGACGACAGGTAGGATTATTAATTAAAGAAAGATGAGATCAAAGTGGAAATAGGGCCCATGCATGGCAATTATTTATTAAATTGAATGCCGGCCCATTCTTCGCTGATCTCTCCAGCTCTCCACTAATGAAGGGACTTTTTCAAGAATGAGCCACTTTTTTAAAATAATTCCAAAAAACCATTTATGTTATTTAAATTTCAAAAATACTGTTTTGGTAATATATTTATTATAATTACAAATATTAATATATTAATTATATGCTGTCATTAACAGCTGTAACAGAAACACCAAAAAGGAAATTTCAGTTATTCGAATCAATTAGAAATCTAATTGATTCCAAATCAAAATAGATTATCAGAAAATCCGCGACGAAGATGAGTATATGAAAGCGAAGGAAGAACACCATTCTGTGAATAACATCAAGCCTCGAACAAAATCAGAACGCGAAGAACATCAGACCGCGAAGAACATCAATACGTGAAAAGTTTCAGTCCGTGAAGAAAAATAACGTATGTGATCAGAATTTCAACATAAGGTTAGTTATTGTAACAATTTTATGAAATTATATGTGAAAATTTTCTCTCAGTTGATCAATCCGTAAGATACATTTGCGTATGTTACATTATTGTATGTTAAATTTACACATGTTACATTTACACATGTTTATGATACATTGAGAACATTTCCTTATGTTACATTATATTTCTAATATGATTTTGTAACATTCAGAAATATCTGGTTTGCGGAAATGTTTATTACAGGTAGATAATTTGTGTATGTTACAAATGTCTATGTAACATTTGTGTATGTTACGTTTTTCTTATGTTACATTTGCGTGTTTGTAACATATTATTTTATATTAACGTAACTCAATTTTTTATGTTTATTTTTTTATTACAATCTGTACCTTAAGTAACATTTCACGTTATGTTACATTGGATTTTGTAACATGTACTCTTTGAATTTGTGTTTGAAAATATGGATTTACGTTTGTTACAAAATATGTAACATTTCCATAGCTTTTTCGGTAATATTGTTAAATGTTACATATCATTACTGTAACGGATTGATGTTGCCCATTAATGGTTTCAAAGTATGTTACATTTGCATTTGTTGTTTATTTCCAGGAATGGATACTATAAATATTCTCATTGACAACAATGGCGAAACAGTCGGGATTTTGGTACCACATGATTGTAGCTACATCCAGCTGATTGACATGGTAATGTCCGCATTCAATTATGATCGAAATAAAATCGTAATAGCATTACATTATGATGTGGGTGGTGGATTGGGTCCAATAAGAATAACGAATGATAATGCGGTCCTGTTCTATTTGAGATTAAAAAGTAAGGAACAGTTGTTAACTACTTACCTGCTTCGAATTACCGTTACAAATCCATTGGATAGTATTATCTCAGTTGGAAGTGTGAATAATTCGCCCGATGTTTCTGGAGATGGAATTGATTTGGAACATATTTCTAATACTAGTATCGTCGGTACTAATACATTTGCTTGTAGTGTTTACCAAACAATCCCAGATGTAGTAGAAGATGAATTTGAAGTTGACAACTATGTAAGTGAACACGGAGGCTTAGATGGAATTGATACCGGTATGATTTTTAGGAATAAAAAGGTTCTAAAGCAAAAGGTTTCGTTATATGCCATTCAAAACAATTATCAGTACATTGTGTATAGATCCGACAAAAAGGAATATGTTCTCAAGTGCAAAGATCAGAACTGTATGTGGCAATTTAGAGCTTCTAAAATGGGTGAAACAGAGATGTTTAAGATAAGGTACATCCGATACGGTCATACTTGTTCGGTTGATATAATTATGGGGGATCATAGACAAGCAACGAGTTCACTCTTTGGAGATTGCATAAAACACAAGTACATGGATGCCAAAACTATTTATACTCCAAGAGACATAATAAATGACGCGTCAAAAACATATGGAGTAACATTGAGTTATGCAAAGGCCTGGAGGGCACGCGAGTATGCCTTGGGAAAGATATTAGGAGATCCAGAGGAATCGTACAGTCACATTCCATCTTATTTGAACATGTTGATGGAGAAGAATACAGGTACATTTACACGTGTTGAGACAAGTACGGACAATACTTTCAAACACTTGTTCATGGCGATGGGAGCTTCGTTACAAGGATGGAGACATTGCAAACCTATAGTTGTAATAGACGGAACATTCTTGACAGGACGTTACGGTGGTACATTGTTTACTGCTTGCACACAAGATGCGGACTACAACATATTTGTTCTTGCTTTTGGTATTGGTGATGGCGAGAATGACAATTCGTGGGAATGGTTCTTATCAAGGTTCAAGGAGGCTTACGGAGAGAGGGATGAGATGTGTATCATCTCTGACAGGCATGGAAGCATACAAAAGGCAGTTGAACGAGTATATCCAAACATAACACAAGGTTTTTGTGTGTATCATTTGTTACAAAATTTAAAGAGGAGGTTTGGGAAGGTTGCAAAACACATTACAAACCCTTTTAACGCAGCCGCTAGGTCTTATACACATACTGAATTTGAATACCATATGAATGTATTGGACAACATACATGAAGGCATCCGACCCTATCTGGTACGAAATATTCTTTTGTTCATTCGACCAATCTCATTTGTCTATTTTATCATGAATTGATGTGTATGTTACAATATATTTTACAGAAGGATAAGGTCGGCTATTATAGGTGGTCGAGAGCTTATATGCCAACTAACAGGTACACTACGATGACATCAAATATTGTGGAGTCCGTAAATGCCGTGACAAAATCGATAAAAAATTATCCAATTGTGACTATGCTAGAAAGCTTGAGGAACATATTGCAAGAATGGTTTTACAAGAATAGGAATAAAGCACATTCCACATTTACACGGCTTTCAACAAAGAATGAGAATTTGTTGCGGAAAAATGCAAGAAACTCCCTAAATTTGAAGGTAACTACATGAAGAAAAATGGTTATAATGGTGTGGTGAAATTAATTACATAAGTGTTACGGATTTATATATTTTGTATTTCTAACACAGGTTTCGGGTTTAAGCGATGTCATATTTCAAGTTACAGACGAAAATACACAAAATATGGTTGACATTGGAAAATCCACATGCACTTGCAACAGATTTCAAGTTGACGGTATCCCTTGTCAACATGCATTATCTGTTATTGGAAGGAATTGTATGGAAACATACAAATATTGTTCTTTGTACCACACTCGGGAGGCTTACATATCAGCCTACGAAGGTAGCGTTATACCCCTTGGTGAAAGTGCTGATTGGGCGATGGCTAGGAGTACTAATTCGATGATTGTATTGGCTCCAAATCCATCCAGGAAAGTAGGGAGGCCTAAGGAGAGAAGGTTCAGATCAGTTTGTGAACGAAACAGTGTTATAAAGTGTAGAAGATGTGGGCGATATGGGCACAACAGGAGAACTTGTAAACATCCATTGGGTTTGATCACCACGCATAATGAGAGTTAATATACTGTTAATGTGTTATGTAATTTTTTTCTTCATGGAATTGAATACATTGTGGTATTTCTAACGCAGTCATGTGCTATAAAGAATTCAAAGCATTAATAAAGTGTTATTGTTTTGATACATTTACATATTTGATGTTTGATATAGTTATTTTAAAATGGTGCAAGATCAGAATGATATATAACATCAGTGATACATATTAAAACTTATGATGATATCAGATGTAACATATGTAACATCAGTGGTAGAGAATACCAATACATGTAACATGTGCTGGATAAAATAACATGATATCATTTGTAACATATTTATTGTCATACACAATATAATTAGTAACATATGTATCATACCACAATACTGAAAAGAATCTGTTACATATGTTACAACTTCAAAACGAACTGTTAACTTCAACAAGTTCGTATTTACGTTCATACTGGACCCTAAAACAAATTGATACAATGTAACACCTGAATGAGATTGATATGTAACAATGAAATCAAATATAACACATGATTAAATTATTTGTAACAATGTAACATATGTAACAATGTAACATATGTAACAATGTAACATGTGTTGGTACAATAACAGTGCCAAATCTGTAACATATTCAGTAATATATTCATTGCTACAAAATACCAATTGTAACATATGTATCAGTATCAAACAACATGTAACATATGTAATAACATTCATACACAATACCATTTTGTAACAACAGCAGCTACTGTTACAACTGTTACATCATCCAAACCAAACCTACACTTCAACAAAATACTATTAATATATTCAATCTACTGTAACAGATCTATAGATATTAACTCCTACTTTGCATTTTTTTTCCTAGCAACCTTCCTTGCTTTTCTTTCTCTCCTTGACACAAAATCAGGATTTGTTTCATATCCCTCATCACGCTTGTCTATCCCATGTTTGAACAACATTGCTGTCAAATGGGTTCTTTCAATTGAAGCTTCAAAAGGATTTGGCATTCCTTCTACATTCCCGTTCAGTATGTGTTCTGCATACTTGATGACAAAAACACCGCAATCGGTCCTAGTAAAAACAATATGTACAGCATCAGATACAATGTTAACTATCAATGGAGGTTATGATATAAAAAGATAATAGACGATAATGTATATACTAACCCATTTTCTTGTTGAGGTATATTGTGTACTAGATTAACCTGTAGAGGTTCGATCTGTTCCACTCCATTGACAATCGATGGATGCCATACGTCAATCCTTGCCAACAAATGAGGGATGATACACGCAAATGGTTGAACGTCAGCCATAACTTCAACATCTTTAATAGTTGACCAACATGAGTTGTATACATTTAAAGATCTTGCTTTCATGTCCAAGTCTCCAAGTATCCAATGGGCATGTTCACCCATCATAATAGGTATCAACACATGATCGACATCCGCCCATGGTCTGTTACAATGCAAATAGTCTCCAATTGGATATTCAAGCATCGACACATTCTGGGCAATAGCATTGACATCATCCTTAAATGATGGAAATATGCCCCTAACCATACTGCCAAAAAAAGTGTCTGTAGTGGTTGCGTTGAATGTCATTTCGGGGCTATGGGTGGCCATCTTCCTCAGGTAGTAAAAACATACATCTAAGTGCTGTGGAATCAGGTGTATAATGATATGCAACATTAGAAAAAATTTGAAATCAATCAGATTTGTTACATATGTAACATCATTAAAAGTATAAACATGTTTGGCAATCGGTAAGATCATGTAACAAAAAAATATGTTTGGAAAATATAATACCGTGTCTCTTAGGGATTCGTCAATGTCTCGAAGCTCGTACCACCAAGTCTTCTCGCTAACCTCAACAGGGCCAAAATCAAATGGGGGATCAATTTTCATTTTTGTCAACAAAAACTTCCTTTTCCTATAATAACAGAAAAACACATTAGAATGTAATTATTAAGTGGATATGATGATATATAAATAAAATTATATCTTACACATTGTTAGGACGATAACCATCACGAAACCATAGGTCAAATGCTCTAACGTCCTCAATAGACGGCGGAACCAACCCATACTTGAATGCACTTGCCTCAAATCTTGATGTTGAAGTCACAGTGTTCTGCTGTCTTGCAACATATGGTGATTTGATTAAAATACCTGGCCTTCGTTGACGTTTAACCGGTATTCCAGACATTGTCTCATCTTGCAAATCACCAGTATCTTCGCATTCAATCTGTGTCCACAAATTGAAAAGTCAGATATCATGAATTTTGGTAATCTCAAGCTGATTTAGTTTGTTGTTTGGGTGTACCTGAATCATTTCCGATTTGTCCTGCTTTTCTACACTATTTATTATCTCTTCAACTTGTTTCATCACCACTTCAGTGTAGAATGTGTCTTCCAGAGGGTCGCACATATTGACATTCTCATTTTGATCTGTGTTCCTACCTTCACTATGTGGATCAGCAGCATGAACAACATCGGGGATTCCTCCCATTGAATCAGTCGGACCACTGGAAGCCTGAAAAATGAAATGTAGGATGTGATATATCGGAAGCGAAACGATTCTATTACTATGACAAATTGAGTTACGTTAATATAAAATAATATGTTACAAACACGCAAATGTAACATACGAAAAACGTAACATACACAAATGTTACATAGGCATTTGTAACATACACAAATTATCTACCTGTAATAAACTTAGTATATTGCAAAACAGTTACCTTTCTTACAAATTCTTCACGGTCATTGAAAACAACTATTTGACTGTCAAGGACTCCCATTGGAGGAGAATCTGATTTTGAAGGAACTTTTGTCCTTAACTCATCCATAAATTTATCAAGCTTAGCATCAATATCATGACGAAGTGTCCGAATATCAGACTTCAAATCATCTTGTTGGGAGATTATTCGATCCTGTCGGGATCGTATATCAACCAAGAGTTTTCTTATCTCCTTCAACCGAACTTTGCGATCATCCTGCCAATTAATCCACGTTAGCTAGATGATGGTATTTGGAAGAAATTAAAAAAAAATGAATAACTGTAACAATGTAACAAATGAAAAAGAACAGCAAACTTATTTCAGAATTTATTAACCTCTTTGGGGACTGCTTTAGTCTTTTTCGAAACGTTGATATTCCGAGCAACTTCTGGAATTGAAGAACTATGAGCATTAAATTTCTTTGATTTCGTAACAGGAGGTTCTACGAAATCACTGTCATCGTCATGTGTTGTAGATGGTCTATCACTACCAAACAAACCATCTAGGTATGACGCCCCTCGTTCATCTTCATCCAGTTGGATGCCATTAACTTCCATCTATAGTATACATAATGAACAAACCAAAATGTTACATTTGCGCGTTTGTAACATATTATGATACACACATAACATAGCAATTTTATGATACATAATAACTTACGTCTGGTAGGTCAAAGTTAATCTTCTCCAGTGTTACTCGCGCCGAAGTATTAGTCCAGTTCAAAAGCCGAGGCCATGTCCGATGTAATCTGGAGCATATTTTTCCGTCTATCGAAGGCAAAACTTCATAAATCCAGATTTGAAATGCAAGAGGGAATCCATATAGTCTGTACATGAATATATCCTTCTTCAGCCCATCATCATACGTACGCTTTGTCAATGCAATCTTCAAATAACTGAAAGTATTTTGAAATAGTTCCTTGCCCCATGCGTACGTATTGGTCAGAACTGAATCAACCAGACAAAATGTTGCATCTGATACCTGTTTTTTATACGGCGTAGTGAACAGGTATGACGTAATCAGATACAAAATCCCAATTTTCACAACATCTTCATCTTTCGAATCCGATGACATCTTCTTAAAAACTCGCTCAACATCTTTGTTATAAACACTCTTTGAATCATCAAAATATATCTGCCTCAACATTGATTTCGCGTTGCGAGACTTAGGTACGACATCAGGACCAGTACACTTCAAACCAGTAATTATACAAAATTCCTCAACTAAAAATTTCAGTATTCTGTCTGAGATACTGAACCACATTTGTTCCTTGTTTGACTGTCCCACCTCCATTAACAGCATCTTGTGTATAAGTTGATGCTGAAGATGAATCTCATTTACATTCAAAAAATGCCCAAAACAAGTTGAACGAAACAATTCTTTTTGAGAATTGTTCATCTTCTGGTTAAGTGAGTTAATAACGTCATAAGGAGCCGATACCATTACTCTGGCTCCAATCCTGTCATCAGGATGGATACAGAAATCTCCAGCCTGAAAATTACAAATGAAAATTACATTCAACAGTATACTAAAGCATAATATACAAGATTGTAACATATGAATCAACCAATGTAACAATAACATAATAACCACCTGTGTAACATTTGTTACATCATAACATCATAACCACCGTGTAACAATAACATAATAACCATCCGTGTAATATTTGTTACATAATAACCAATTCTGTAACAAATGTTACAGAATAACCATCTCTGTAACATTTGTTGCATAATGATCATCTTTGTATCATTTGTTACAAAATAACCAATATGTAACAAATGTAACATAAAGCATAATATACAAGATTGTAACATATGAATCAACCAATGTAACAATAACATAATAACCACCTGTGTAACATTTGTTACATCATAACATCATAACCACCGTGTAACAATAACATAATAACCATCCGTGTAATATTTGTTACATAATAACCAATTCTGTAACAAATGTTACAGAATAACCATCTCTGTAACATTTGTTGCATAATGATCATCTTTGTATCATTTGTTACAAAATAACCAATATGTAACAAATGTAACATAATAACAAATTTAAAAGTAACATAATAACAAATTTAAACATAACATAATCTGTATTACTTTTTAAAATATTAATCAAGAACATAATATGCAAAATTTTACAAAACATACTCATCTAAACTAAACTACATAAATACTAACTTCTATTAGCAAAAAAATTAATTTAGTACGGTTGAAAATACCTGTGGAATGTAGCTTTTTCTTTTGAGATTTTTCTTCGATTTCTTGGTAGAATCAGTTTTGCATGCCTTCATCTTCGTTTTCTCTTTCGTTTTGGCATCTTCAGTGGGTGTAGAGAAGGTTGTTCGCCGGCGACCGGAAGCGTTGGAGTCCGTTTTATTTTCACCACCAGGTGACACTCCCATCGACCTTGTCGTTCTGCGGCTTGGAGTCTCCATTACTCAAAGGAGATGAAAAATGTACAACAATTTAGGGCTCTCACGTGAAGATTTGCAGAGATTTTTGAAAAAGAAAAACTTACACCGGCCACCACCTCCGGCGACCATCGCCTCCACCTCCGACGACCTCCGACGACCACCGCCTCCACCTTCGGCGACCTCCGACGACCACCGCCTTGACCTCCGGTGACCACCGTTTCCACCTCCGGCAACCTCCGGCGATAACCGCTTCCACCTCCGGCAACCTCCGGCGAGTGTTTCTACGGCGCAGTGTCACTTTTTAGGCAATTTTTTGGTGAAGATTTTGGATCAATTTCCAGTTGGGAATATTGTTATTAATTTTTTGGTGAAGATTTAGGCATTGATATATCCGTGCTGCAAGAGAGGCTGACCAATATGATTAACCTGGGTTGATTTTAGCAGTTATGTAAACAATGAGCATTTTCCAAGTTATGTAAACAATGAGATAACATCTATTGTTGATACTGTATTATAGAATAGCAACTTGATATTGTATTAAGTTGGTCATTAGATTATTTCTTTGTGTTGTTAATTAGTTGTAAAAGTTGTTTGATATTGTATTATACAAAACAGTATCACAACAGAAATGGGCATAGAATGCTGTAAATATGAGTTTGAATGCTGTAAATATGAACTTGAATACTCCACTATCTTATGTAAATAGAAGCTTGAATACTCCACCATCTAATTGCTGTAAATAGGAGCTTGAATGTTCCATCATCTAATGTTTAGTCATGGTATGTTATTTGATACTGTATTATACAAAACAATATCACAATATAAATGGACATAGAATTGTTGTAAATAGGAGCTTGAATGTTCCATAATCTAATGTTTCAATGTCTTAGTTTTAATCCATGATACTGTTTTAATGTCTTAGTTTAATCTATGATACTGTTTAATTATGGCAAGGTTTAATAGATTGAAACTTTGTCATAATATTTCTCTATCATTTGAAACATGTTTTAATCCTGTGATACTGTTTAAATATATGTGATATTTGATACTGTTTAATTATGGCAAGGTTTGATACTGTTTGAATCTATGTGATCTTTGATATTGTTTAATTATGGCAATGTTTGAATAAGTGATACTGTTTGAATGTCTTAGTTTTAATCTATGATAATGTTTTGTTTAGATAATGTGCATTAATATAAATTGATATTATTTCAATCCATGTTTTAATCTATGATACTGTTTTGTATAATACAGTATCAAACAAAACATATGACTAATTAAACAGTATCAAAGATTAAACCATGATATCATAGTCATGTGTGTTGTTTGATACTGTATTATGCAAAACAGTATCACAAAAAACAGTATCACAATAAAAATGATCATAGAATTTGCACACGTGCTCAGAATTTTTATTATAATATGTTTTCGGAATGGTCTCGACAAGACGGTCAAGACCAGCCGCTTCGCCGCTGCCTATGATGGATTTTACCCGTTTGAAGTCGTCTCTTTAGCTTAAAATGGCAATCTTTAATTTTTTTTTCAAAACAGTATCACAAATTCTTTAAAACAGTATCAGGGATAAATGTGCATCCTTTTGTTGCAAATTAAAGCTCTTCCAAGGTATCTGAGTCTCTTAAAAGTAAACACATACTTCAGAGCAATGCTAAAATGAAGAAAGAAGAACTCACAATCATTCTCAAGTTAATGGGAAGTCATGCAAAGGGTTCTCATCTAAAACTATAAACAATGTTTCTAATTTTTCCCTTGAATTTGAATAAGTTTGAGATTCAATTAGGACATAGATTCTCATTGGATAGATAAGTATAAATTTATAAGGTGTTTAATGGTAGGTAGAAGAATTAATCAGTAGAGAATAAACAAGAGAATACTATTGTTCTTAAAATGTCTCATTAGTAGTACAAAATCACAGGTTTAACAGTATCACAACAAAACAGTATCACAACAAAACAGTATCACCGCAAAACAGTATCACCACTCAAAATCTGCGTTTTTTACAATTAAGGGTATGTTGGTCTTTTAGCTCTAAAATATGACTTTAATTGAATTAAGTTTTGAGCATATGACTTTAGAGCCCATAAGTGCCCAAACAGTGACCGGGCCTGAATTTACCCTTGTTTATAATAGTTTGATGTGGTTCAAAACCGTTTCGTAGACGGGTTCTAATGACACTAAACCGACTATTTTCAAAAGGTAGTTTCAATTTGACCATCCAGTTTCACAGTTTTACTTTTTTCTTACTACCATAATTTCACACATACGCAAATTTTTTAAAAAAAAAAAAAATTATAGATACTTCCCCTAAAATTTAGTTTTTACCTCTCGCTCATGTGAGTCAAAAATAACTTAAGGTGTGTTTGATTGGCAAGTTTTCTATAGAAAATGTCACATTCAAAGAAAATGTTTTATACTTTGGCTGTTTTATACGAAGGTAGAAAATGAAAATGAATTCTAAGGTACAACCACTTTAAGCTTGTTTTTGGTCAATTCCATAGAAAATATTTTCTTATAGGTCATGTGATTTTTATTTTCCAACTTGCATGGAAATTCATCCTTATCTACCATTGTCAATCAAACACACCCTTATACTCCTAAGTGCATAACATCTCACTGTATCATTCAAAGTCCTTTAAGTAAGAAAATGACTTTCGGCACATGAAGTAACAATTAGGCTATGTTTGATTGCACAAGATTTTCCATGGAAAATGCATTTTTTCCACCTATTTTTCAATTGATATGTTTGATTGCACAAGATTTTTCATGGAAAAAATATTTTCTCACTTATTTTCCATGTTGTGTTTGATTGTAACCTTTTCTTTCCATGTAAAACATTTTCTCATTTTCCTTGTTTTGGCCACATTTTTCTTGTTTTCAAGGAAAATATTTTCTTGGGTTCCATGGAAAATTTGTCTTATTTTCCAATCAATAATTATCTGACAATTCAATTCCATATAATTCATTTTCTTTCCACTTAAATTTCTTGCTTGCAATCAAACACAGCCTTAGAGTGTGTTTGATTGACAAGTTTTCCATGGAAAATGTCACATCAGAAGAAAATATTTTCTACTTTGACTGTTTGATATAAATGTGAAAAATGAAAATGAATTCTAAGGTACAACTACTTTAATCTTTTTTTTGGCCAATTCCATGAAAAATATTTTATTATATGTTTGGTGGTTTTTATTTTCCAATTTACATAGAAACTTTTTTCTTTTCCAACTTAAAGTCAAAAGTTTTTTAAAACGTGAACAATATTGAAAATCATAAATTCAAGAGTAATACTCCCTCTATCCCACAAAAATTGGCTCTCTCTCTCTTCTTCTTCTTCTTCTTCTTCTTCCCCCCCCCCTCCCCCTCCCCCTCCCCTCTCAATGGACATAGGCGAGTTGGTAAGGCTTGAGGTGACATGAGGAGAAATCTTCTAGCAACTCAGGTTCGATTTCCGTGTGGGGCAGATTTTCACTGAAATATTGTGGGAGTTGGCTTGTTGGCTCTCTCCCTCAGGTCCCTGCCACTCGTTCACATCCCTCGATTTACAATCCGCCTGGTCAATGAACCTCTGACACAGGTGGGAGGCTTCGCCTTCGAGACTTTCTCCTTATCAGAAGATAGACTCGTTTTCTTTATTTATTTGTCCTAAATTATAAGTTACTTACTTTATAGAGGGTGTATTAAATTTTTCATTTTTCTAATATTCTCTTATTTAATTTATATTGTTATTAACCCAAATAAACTTAACATATTCCAATTATAATAAAAAATTACATAAATTTATTCACACACTTACTCAATAGGTATTCAATGAATTTCACATTGCCTAGAAAATACTCATCTCCCAATAACAAAGTCAACAATTGATTTTGTTATTGTTTCAATGTAATGCAATTAAATTTCATTTGCATTCCAATTGTAACTTAATAAGCATTTAAATTTATTAGATTTATGAATGACTAATATTAAATGGGGGTATAATAGGAATAGTGTGTGAAAATTTTATAATTTCAATTACATTAAATGAAATTTCTTAATCTGTGTAAAAAAATAAACAAATTTATCTTTGTGGGACGGATGAAATATTATTTATCACAACTTGTGATAATCATCCGTCTATGTGACAATAAATGATAGGTTTAATAAAATAAATTTCGTATCTTCACATTTAACTAGAACTATTATTTAATGTCAACACAATAACTAACTATAATTACAAGTAATAAATAAAGAAAAATGATAGATGAACAATAATTTGGACATAAAGTTAGACTACCATGTGTAAAATGTCAAATTTGTCTTTTAAAAAAATATAAATAGGAATTTGAATTATGTTTTAGCAAATGACAAATTTAACATTTTACACATGATGGTCTAACTTTTTGTCCAACTTGATATTCATGAAGCATTACTCTAAATAAATAAATAACATTATTCTCAATTCAAATTGATATCTCCATATGCTATAAGTACACACTAGCATTAAAAGTTAGAATGGTAAAAGGAAATTCATAATTAAAAAAAAAAAAAAAAAAAGTAAAAACAAAAAACAAAAATAGATGCACGTCCGTTTGCAAATGGGATGTTACTTAATAGCAACTGCAGTTTAAAGTAGACATTTTTTATGACCCACTTTGAGAGAGACAAGCAATTCTTCTATTCTCTTCCCCCCCATTATTAGATAGTTGGGCTGTCTTTAGATTGCTTGCTGAAATATGCCTCCACTTTGTCGTCCAATTCTTCGATCTGAAAATTTAATCAGTACAGAATAAGTGTCTAAAATTTCTTGTCAATTTTGACTATTTTATCGAAATTTTTTAGATAATTTAAAATTTGCACAAACAAAAGAGAGAATTTTTGTAACACTTTTGATAAAAAATAATAATAATATCTTTATAAAAAAAAATATTTTCAAAAGAATCGAAAAATTAGATATAATTAAAAATAACACATTTCACCACAATCTCTAAAAGTGACATTTCTATAAATTGTGTTTCCGTGTAATTTCCTCAAAAAATAATGACCACTTATGTTTAAACTAATGAAAATATTATTAAATTCAATTCTACTTATCGCTTGTTTCGTAAATTTTTTTTGTAAATTATAAGTAGTTAGTCCTACTGAATATGTAGATAAAAAATAAATAAAAATTTTAGATCGTAAATGGTGTGAATAAAAATAGAGTAATATTATTCATATTCGCTTACTATTAGTAGTCATTATACGTAGCATTACTCAATTAGATAGATTATTGATAACTATCGATAGTAAACAACTATTAATAATATTATTTATAAAAATAATATTTAATTAACTTATAAGTAAATAAAATACTGATAAATGCTACTCCCTCCGTCGCACAAAGATAGACTCATTTTTTTTCCACACAAATTAAGAAATTCCATTTAATGTAATTGAACTATAAATTTTTCACACACTTTTTCTATTATACCCCTATTTAATATTAGTCATTTATGAATCTAATAAATTTAAATGTTTTTTGAGTTGATAACAATGTAAATTAAATAAAAGTATACTAGGAAAATGAAAAATTTAATACACCCTCAATAAAGTAAGTGACATATAATTTAGAACACATAAATAAAGAAAATAAGTCTATTTTTGTGGAATGGAGGGAGTATAAATTAGCCAAGGCGATCATGGGTGACCAAGGACGACAGGTAGGATTATTAATTAAAGAAAGATGAGATCAAAGTGGAAATAGGGCCCATGCATGGCAATTATTTATTAAATTGAATGCCGGCCCATTCTTCGCTGATCTCTCCAGCTCTCCACTAATGAAACGGTGAACCGATCATTTCAAATTTATGGACTTAGCATATTTTCAGTAGTGTTGAAATTATATTTTAAGTGTTTATATTATAAATTGTAGGTAAATGTGTGGATAAAAATGAATTGTAAGTTATGGATCCTATAAAATGTGTGGATAAAAAATATGTTTGATCAGTTGAAATTATTTTAAAATCATGTTTGAATTTTTGAAATATTTATAAATTGTATATGTAGATAATAAGTGTTAATAAATTGTTAGTTGTACAAAATATATAAATAAAAAATATATTTAGTCAATTTAAATTATAATTAAAGATTAAAGTTCTGAAAAGGATATTAACTTTAATAATCCATAGAGATGGAAGTAAAACTGTAAAAGAATACCTTGTCCATCAAATCTTCAACTTTTTGAGCATCCTTTGCTGTTTCTTCAGCCAGATCTTCAACTAGATTAACAACTTTTTTTAGGCCACCTTCGGGGAGTGCCTCTGCTATATTTTCCGCCGCTTTATCGACTTCCTCAGCCACCTTCTCTACGGCGTCTGCTATTTTCTCCACCGTCTCGGCCGCCAAATCCACCTCCTCTGTACACAAAAGTACGGTAACAAATCAACCACAAAATATTAAACTTGAGAGTTCATTGCTATTGAGAACAATCATTTGATCCTTACTTGTCAATGAGAGTAATCGTTGGGCCAAGAAAGGAACTGTTACCATGAATCCCGCGACCCCAGTTAACCTGTGACAACATTTATAAAATTTGAATATTATACTGCCAAAAAAGCTCCTTATAAGCACATATTATACGGTCGTCTATATATTTGAGTTACCATGGATTATCAGCGGGCCAAAAAGAAAGAAGATTCCCTACTTCTGGATCTGGAGTGGCTTGAACAACCAATTCCCTTCTGCAACAAGTACAAATTTTAATTAGTTTCAACTTGCAATCAAATTATAAGAGTTTATGCTACCAAAAATCGTATGAGATCTTGCTCATTCAGATCGTGGAGTACCAGGTACGATTTTTGGTAGCATCACAACTTTAAAAGAAACAAACATACATCTTTGATCCTTTGTTTCTTCGTAAGGTTTGAATATATTTCAAACTCGGATCGCCTAGAAACGAGCCTCCATTTGATGTTGTTGGATGATATGGTAATTGATGGAAGGCCAAAGGCTGAAATCTTTTAGAGAAATTGGGATTGATAAGGCCTGAACAGCTGCAAGAGGCGGCCATGGATGAATCAATAAATGGAGTAGGTAGCTAGGTAGGTATCTTTCAATGTAAACTTGGGAACAGATCTATAAGTTTACTAGTATTTTATAGGGAGACTCGTGAAATTCATTGAAACTCGATTTAAGCGTGTTTATTATAAACTATTATATAATTAATATTTATATATTTTGTTCACATGGTAGTTCAAAGTCTAACATCGAATGACAATGATATATTTGACCTATCTTGTAAACTATTATTAATTTTCTATTGGATAATCGATATTAATTGTCTCTATGTATACATATAAAGATATAGTATATGTGGTAATTAGGCTTCTTACTTTCTTTTTCCAAAAAAAATTGAAAATTACGTTCCCTTTTGAAATTTATGAATTTCTACTTATAAGTTCAACCAATATAAAAGAAAATTCACTGCAGGGCAAAAAAGTCATCTTCAGTTTACAGAATAAAAACCCAAAGGATAAATATATTCACACCCTATTTTTCTACAAGTGCACACAATTAAATTGCATAAAAGGTCCATAATCTTTATTTATTATTACATTTATATCCCTAATATTTTTTCATTGCATTCTTATTATTAACCTTCTATTAATTATTACATATTATCTCTGATAACGGTTCCGTCCAATAATTTCATTAAGAAAGAACAAAAAGACTCATTTTCTCCTCATATTTTTAAATAAGCAAATAAATAAATAAATACAAAATTTTGATTAACTATTTGTCCCTCATTTTAAAGCACACTAATAGAACATTTGGACGAAAATCGTTAGTAGGAACAAAATGTGTTAATTTATAAAATGTTAAATATAAGAATTTGATGAAAAAATTTAAAGACATAAATGTGACAATAAATAAAAATTAAAGACTTTTTATGCAATTAAAATGTGGTGTATTTATAATAAAATATTGTGTGAATATAACCACCCAAAATCATTTATTCTTGTGTCCGGCAATTTTGGGAGATTGATTTGCCCGGAACCCTTAATCCTCGATTTTGGTAGATCTTTGAATTTTTTAGCCTTTTAATTCACCCAAACATGTAATTGTCTTTTTTTTTTTTTTAAAAAACTCGAATCTTTATATATTCTTCACCAAAATCATTTTGTTGGGGGGAGAGAACCTACCGAAGGGCAAAGAGAGTTTGGATCTTTCTTACAGACAACGGATATATGAATTTCGAGGTAACATATTTTAAACTTTGTTATTGAAGTAAAATTTGAATTTGAATAGTTTCTTTATCCGTTCATATTTGAAGGAGGTTTGTGTGAAAGTTCTAATAATAATATAAATCAAACTAAGAAGAGAAAAACAAAGAAGGAGAAAGGATAACGACTTATTATTAAGTAAAACGATAATGGAGTTTTAGGGTTACAATTAGTATAAATAATAAAACTAATGAAAAGTTACTAAACTACGCTACACAATATTTGTGTGTTGATATTCTAACATCCTCCTCAAATTTACGATGAGACAGCAAGGAGCAGTAAGAGTTTGTCAAGCAATAAACGAAAATAATGGACTCGATGTGATTTTGTGAAAAAGTTAGCAAGCTGAAGAAACTAACGGTAAGGAAATAGTGCCGTGTTGAAGATGGTAGCGAATAAGATGATAGTCAATCTCAATATGCTTCGTACGCTCATGGAACACTGAGTTGTGAGAAATCTGAATAGCACTCTTATTATCACAATACATAAGGATTGAAGAGGAAAGAGAAACACACTATGTCACTTTTTTAGATAACCATGTTTTCATTACAATAACTATCAGATTTAATAAGACTTCAGAATCATAAACCTTCTACTGATATGTAATTATAAATAGAGCCATAGACGATATGAAATACATGTCATGTCACTTTTCATTAAGAAAGTGACGCACTATATCACTTTTTACTAAAAAAGTGACGTACTCTGTCACTTTTTATTCAGAAAGTGACACACTATGTCACTTTTTAGATAATCATGTTTTCATTACAATAACAATCAGATATAATAAGATTTCAGAATTATAAATTTTCTATTGATATGTAATTATAAATAGAGCTATAGACGATATGAAATACAAGTCATGTCACTTTTTATTAATAAAGTAACACACTATGCCACTTTTTACTCAGAAAGTGATACATTATGTCACTTTTTTTGGATAATCATGTTTTCATTACAATAACAATCAGCATATAAATGATATTTAGTTCATGCAATTTATAGTCTTTTACCTTCAATTTCTTTGACTCCATGGATTTCTCTCTCAATATTTTTTCTTGCTTGTTTGCAAGTTTTGTGAAGGTTGCCCGTGCATCGTTTAAGTGCTTCACATTTTAAAATTTGTATATTAGTTACCTTGTTCCTATTTTCCTCCATAATGGATGAATACATTAATTTTATTCATATCTGCAAAAAAAAAAAAAATACCAACATTTTGATCATCCTCAATAATTATATCATTCAGCAAAAAGAGACAAAGCATGTCACTTTTCTATCATCAAGTGTCAATTCATATTCAAGACAAAATAAATAATACATTAATGTTTGATCATGCTCAATAATTCATGTCACTCTATAATGTACAACAAATATCAAGTTAAGTCTTGCAATTAAATCAATCATAGAGAAGATTTTGATCCAAATGTATTTGTGTAACTTGCATACATTGTTCTGTCACTTTTTGCTCAAAAAGTGACAGAACATGTCACTTTTCTATCATCAAGCCTCAATTCATATTCAAGACAAAAAATGATACATTAATGTTTGGTCATGCTCAATAATTCATGTCACTCTATAAAGCAACACAAATAACAAGTTAAATCATACATTTAAATCAACTACAGAGATCCAAATGTTTTTTGTGTAACTTGCATACAATGTTCTATCCTCAAGTCTCAATTCATATTCAAGACAAAAAAAACGATACATTAATCTTTGGTCGTGCTCAATAATTCATGTTACTCTATAATGCACAACAAATAATAAGTTAAATCATGCATTTAAATCAATTTTGATCCAAATAAGTTTTGTGTAACTTACATACATTGTTCTGTCACTTTTCTATCCAAAGCTTCAATTCATATTCAAAACAAAAAAACGATACATTAATATTTTGGTTATGTTCAATAATTCATGTCACTCCATAATGTACAACAAATAACATGTTAAATCCCACAATTAAATCATCCACATAAATAATTTTGATCCAAATTTATTTGTGTAACTTGCATACATTGTTCTGTCACTTTTTAAGCAAAAAATGACAGAACATGTCACTTTTCTATTCAAAGTCTCAATTCATAATCAAGACAAAAGAAATGATACATTAATGCTTGATCATGCTCAATAATTCATGTCATTCCATAATTCACAACAAATATCAAGTTAAATCATGCAATTAAATCAACCGTAGAGAAGATTTTGATCCAAATGTAATTGTATAACTTGCATACATTGTTCTGTTACTTTTTAGGCAAAAAGTGACAAAATGTGTCACTTTTCTATCCCAAGCCTCAATTCATATTCAAGAGAAAAAAAAAACGATACATTAATGATTGATCATGCTCAATAATTCATGTTACTCCATAATGTACAACAAATAACAAGTTAAATCTTATATTTAAATCAACCACATAGATAATTTTGATCCAAATATTTGTGTAACTGGCATACAATGTTCTGTCACTTTTTGAGCAAAAAGTGACAGAACATGTCACTTTTTTGGCTAAAAGTGACAAAGCATGTCACTTTTCTATCCTCAAGCCTCAATCCTCAATTTATGTTCAAGACAAAAAAAAAAAGAACGATACATTAATGCTTGATCATGCTCAATAATTCATGTCACTCCATAATGCACAACAAATAATAAGTTAAATCATATATTTAAATCAACCATAGAGATAATTTTGATCCAAAATGTTTGTGTAACTTGCATAGCATATTCTGTCACTTTTTGAGCAAAAAGTGACAGATCATGTCAATTTTCTATATAAAAAAAACTATATTCATATTTACATTTTCACAAACACATTATATGCATATCTGTAATTGGTAATTGATATTCACACATATTTAGAACACCTTATTCAATACTATTTTTCTGAAGTTGAAATTTGATATACAATAACACAAACAAAAACATAAGAATCACAAATCTACAATGAATTGAATGAAGAAGGATATCTCTAGATTAAAATTGGAATATGAGATAATTTATGTAATTCGAATGAAAATCATGAAGACGAAATAAAATTTATCATATTACCTGTAAATTTTGGATTTGAGTTTTGATTTTGTGCTAGATTGGAGAAGAAACAACGAAAAATTCGTTGCAATAATCAAGAAGAGATCGTTTTTATTATGAATTTGAATTTATATGAAATTTTTGTTCGTTTTTAATTCGGATTTTAGCGGGGCATGTTTTCCGTTTGAATATAGAGTTGTTTAGGTTTTGAGCGTATGTAATACGGTTTCAATGTGTAAATAACTTTTAACATGATTTTTCGAAAAGTCCTCAATTTTATGGGTGTTTGTATAATTTGCCCAAGATATATCTAATTAATTTGAACGTGACAAAAGCACTTATAAAGAAGTGTGTAGGAGTCACAATAAGTAGGGTTGATCCCCAATTTGGCGTGCCTGTTCCGGCCCACATTAAACCTAGTTCAGGGCCTAGTGTTGTGGGCTTCTTTTGCAATTTTGAAATTGAAAATTTGAGTTTTTAAATTTTTTTTTTCTATAAATTTTGTTTTACTTAAAAAAAAAAAACAAATCGAAGGGATAGTGGGTTGAACCACCTTGGCAATGCCTATTAGGAAGTGAACATTTTTGTGAAAATTAGGTTCTCCACCAACTTTATTTTAATTTATTGAAATTTACATTATATTTTTTTAATCAATATTACTATATATGATATATATATTTTAATGGACATATTTAAAATAATTATTTACAATTATTTATATATTATTCTATTTTGTAACTCTTTCAGCTACAACTTAGGGACTAATTTATCTAATATATAATTATGGAACAATTTACGTACTTAACCATTTGACTATATGAGTGTACCTAGATTTTTATAAATTCAAATGTCATTGTCTTCGTATGAATTCGTGAGCTCAATACCTACTCCTTTTTTTTCCAGATATATAAAAAAAAAAGGATTTGTTGTGTCATTCACTGCTACGTCTCTTACAAACTAACCTAACATCATAGAACCCCAGAAAACCATATTTTCTTTCCAATAGAAGAGAAATCGTACAGGTTTCATTTCCTTTTAAATCCAATTACTTCGTTTCCTGTTGAACTTCATAATCTTCCATCCCATTTCCAATTGTTCTTTTAATTAAAATCCACTCTTCGTTAATAGATAATGGCTTCTTCGCACAGCAGCTCGAAATCTAGACGCAAAACCAAAAAGAGACAAAATTTATCTGGTTCAAAGAGAAATCGGGGATTAAATAATGGTACATCTAAACTATAGAAGAAGAAGGTTAATATTTCAGTGCCTGAAGGACAAACGGTAAAAAATTTCGATTCTTGGCTTTGTCAATACACGAAT
Organism: Forsythia viridissima; assembly: GCA_030279155.1. NCBI lineage: Eukaryota > Viridiplantae > Streptophyta > Magnoliopsida > Lamiales > Oleaceae > Forsythia > Forsythia viridissima. Next base: position 18,201,712 of record CM059044.1, on the reverse strand, counting down.
GCATTTGATTTCATTCAATTTTTGATGTTCTGAAATTGAACCATTTTCTGGGCATTGATTAATTTTGGGTTATTTTCGTATAAACTTCACATCTGATATATTCCAATATCTTACTTAATTTTGAGTTTTATCAATTATTTTATTGCATTCTATCACGTTTGTTCCAACAAAAATGGGGTCAATGTTCATTCAATAGGACCTTTTCCGATTATGTTTTTGTATTGTGCATTTTCATTCTGATTCCTATGCTTATGTTAAATCACTAAGAAAATGTTCACTAATAAATAGGTCCATATTCTGATTCATTTTCATCATGATCAATGTACTTTTGCATATGCTTTTTTTTTTTTTTTTTTTTTTTTGGTATTTTTTCAATGACCATGTAAGAAGTTTAAATTTCTTGGATAGATCTTTCCTTTATTGATAGAAAATCATATTTATATCTACTTTCTGCATTTCGTTTTTTTTAGCAATGTGTAACCATAATTGATAAATCGATATCGAATTCTATTACTGCAATTGTTTTGTTAATGTTATATGATAAATCGATATCGAATTGTACTATCTTGAATACTTTATTCCATTGAACTTCGATAACATAGACAATGACTTGAAGTTGTTAATTGCATTTGCTAAATGTATTTGACAATATTCATTATTAATGTAAATATCTACAGACACTCTTGTATGATATTTCTCTATTGGTTTTTTTTAATGTTCATTAATAATATAAATACCTATAGATAATCATGTATGATATTATAACTATTTGTTTTGATACTCTGGTATGTTATCTTGTACAATATTTTTCTCAAAAATGTTTTTACTATTTGATACTATTCCGCTTCCTAACTTCCATATTGATTTGAACATGAATGGGACTATCTCATTTCACCCGACAAGTTGTCACTTGGGAAAGTGAATACATTCTCTAATACCATGATATTCAGCTCACTCAAGGGAATGATGAATGATTTACAGAAGAAAATATTATTTGAAACTTGTTTTGTCTACTTCTTGGATGTAGAAGATATTGTTGTAATCATCAACTCATACATCAAGTTCTCCTCAGGAAAGTGAAGCAACCTAATCCAGACGAGATGTTGTTTAAATTCGGTGACAGTATAATAAGCTTCATGACGGAGGATTTGTTTCTAATTATCAGTTTACGAGTCGATGGGGGGAGACAAACGATCTATATTTGATTCTAGATATTGTAGGATAAAAAATGAGTATCTTAGTCATTTATCAAGAATAACAACATCAGTCGTTTCTCAGTTTTTCATCAACAGTGCTTACCTGTGTGATGATGATGTTGTCAAATTTGGAATAATATATTTGCTGACCATTCTTATGTTCACGACAACATATAAGAGATCGGTTGAAGAATCGTTAATGGTATTACCTAAGTTTAATTCATATGGATGGGGCAATGAATTATTCAAGATTACTTTGTTGTCACTCAAAGTTGGTTTAAGGAATAAATCTTTGATAAATCTGGCATATCGGATTTGTAATTGCATTCCAAGTCTGGATATATGAAACTATACCTATACTAGATGGAAAATTATGTACCAACATCGGTGCCCGCTTTCCACGTATGCTAAGTTGGACTTCAAGGGTCAACGGTATATTCAACTATAAGCTGAACATGGGAAAAGATATTTTCGGCCGTCCAGATGTAAGTATATTTGCATGAGCCTTAATTTTGTTACTTAGGCTAACATTACATAAGTCATATCACTATTTGTTTATTAGATTGTTTATAATTTAATTTAATGTTTTTTAATTAGTTAACAACAGCCAAAATCATAGCCCACATTGAAGAGAGGCAGCAACATTACACTCATGGTTTATACGATGACAGCCATGTTCAGCGAGTTGAAGATACTGACGATGAATTCGTTTCTCCTTTGACGCGCCGTCCTCCATCCAAATCCAAGAACCAGGCTGGAGATGTTTCAAGTAGTCAGATTGTCACGGAAGAAGTACAAACCACACATGTTATTTTACTTTTCACGTCCAGTAATTAATAATATATTGGTATATTTGCACAACATGTGATTATGATGTCTGCTATTTTGTAGACAGTTACCGTTGATGCTCATCTTACCTTGAAATAAACGATCGTTAATGTATCGAGTCAAAATATCAATTTCAACGCCAAATCAGTTGAAGAAGAAGCTAAACATCATAAATATTTGAATAACAACTGTGAGCATGCAATTAAAACAATCCAAACTTCAGTCAATTTTTCAACTAACGGTTGTGGTAGAAACCTGGATAAGAAGATATGAATTAATTTATAGATAAGTGAAAAAAATTATAAATTAGTTGAAATATAAATATTGATTGACATGATTAATGTGTATCATTTGTATCCCAGGAATGTTGCTTTTCTAAGGAGTCGATCATGAGGAGTATCAATGCATTACAATCTAAGCACGAGCAATTGGTTTCTGACCAATTTAAAATGAAGATGGAAATTCATAATTTGTTCACTGATTTTGCAAATTCAATCATCGATGGTATTGAAGCAGTAACTTCAATAATTGTTGTTAAGCAGTTCAACGATTCTGCTCTTCCTCAGTCTGATATGCAAAATGACGAGGGTCATGTAAGTCCAATATCACTATTACTATGTGTATCAATGTTTGTTTCTAATATCACTATTACTGATTCTTATTAATTAATCCATATTCACGCGTTCACAAACACAAAAAGTAGTATTCCAAAATAAAGTTTATCAAATCAACATATTTTTATGTTTGATTCAAAGGTTACTGAGAGGAGTACAACATTCGGTATGCGACAATCAGCAACAAATTGAAGTTCTACGAGACAACATCAACACAACACAACTCCTGAGATTGACAGTCCTAGCTTTGATCTAGGTATTGAATTGAAATCACATGAAGCTTGTATTGTTCTAAAAGATGGATTGATCCTTAGTGCAGACGACATCAAGAAGATAGACTATACCGTTGCAACAACTGTAAGGATGATACATTTTACATGTCGCTAACTTTCAATTCTTTTCACAATGAAATATTTTAATATTAATAATACCTCTTCATACAATAGTTATTAGTTGGAATGTTACCAAATAGTTAGGTGAAAGCTGTTTTTGGTCTCTTTAATTTTTTTTTATCATTTACATTTGATTAATACCTATTCAATGTAGTTAGTTTCTGTTTCGGAATTATCTCCACATAATGATATTTTCATTTCCTATTTTCAATATTAGTGAACAACTACAGAGGCTATTCAAGACAGTAGGGCGGATACTTCAGAAGGAAGGTGCAAGAAACGTAGGACGATAAGTGAAGATGATGAAAGTAACGATAAATTTGGAAATGAAATCAATGCAAGTGCATCAATGAGCTGCTGGATGACGAAATTGTATTCAGTGAAGAAGATTTTAGGCACATGGATGAATCAGCAGAAAAAAACCGATGTCGTGCTCAAAAGCGACCTGCTCAGGTAATTTTTATTTTGATATCTAAATTGTTATTCATAACTTGTTCACTTAACGATTGTAATAGCATATAACCTTGTCTCCATCGTCATTTTCCTTTGTAGGCAACTACCTCGATTCCATTTAATTTTGAATGTGGTATCACACCTATACTACAAAAGAGAACCACCAAACGAGCAACATGCATTAGATCTCCATTTGTTAGAAGTTTTTATTCACAGCCAGGAAAGTCGTCAGAACCCTTACCTACTTCGTTTCAATACAAGATATGCATAGAGTCTCCTAAATCTTTGGATGTTCAAGTCTTTCTGAAATGGTATAGCGTTGGACTATGGCCTGGTAACAAGTGAGTAATGCATTGTATATGATAAATGTACTCCTACTTCTAATGTTTAAAAATGATTTACCAGTTTTGTCTTCCAATGTAGATGGAAGAAATTTCACAAAGACGATCTCGCAATACATCCACCACATGAACTTGGTCTGGTGAGCATAAGAGACAAAATGTGGTGGTATAGCTTGAAGTAGGTCTCAACACCTTTAAACACCATGGTAATTTTTTATCAAATATATTATCATTTGTCCAACCTCTTTTAGATTTCCTAAATTACTTTACATGTCATTTTGATACAGCACATCGATGTGATGTTTTTTTTTCTCTAGAAAATAAGGTTGAAACTCAGCACTTCTAACAGAATTAGGGCAACATATACCAATTGCTACTTTGATTTTAAGGTTAAGAGCATAATGGGAGGTATATATAAATTATTCCAATTCAGTCAACAAGTTAACGCCTCTCCTCATATATCCCAATGGGCAGAATAATAGGTTCAACTCTAATTGGGGAGGGGTTGGTCATGTCTTTATTCCAGTTTTCATGGACCAAAAAGCTCAATGGATATTGGTTGATCTGGACATGTATAACCTGCATTTGGATGTCTATAATTCCTCGTTCAAGACAATCAGAGATGTTACTGTACTGGATGCCATTGAGCCATTGCGTCAAATGATTCCACTCATAATTCGCTAGTCTAAAGTGTTGAGTCATGAAATTCCAGATAAAATGCTGTCAATCAGATTGTGCAAGGATATTCCACATCAAACAAATGGGTGAGCAATGCTTTAGTATCAATTTTAATTTATACACTTTAAGTGTGTTATTCTGTTGAATTCTTCATGATACAATGGACTTACATTAATTATTGATCAACAATATACTAACCCCATTTAATTCACGTATGCAGTGGGGACTGAGAATTCTTTGTGATCAAGTTTGCGGAGTACAAAGCTGAGAACAAGATCAAAGAGATGCTGAAAAACATTGATACCAAAGTTGCACGTATCAACATGGCTACCCAAATATACAAGTTTGTTTGTGAGAAGCCGTACTTAAACATTTTTGGATAGTCCCTGATTTGCATTATCTAATTAAATATTTTGTTTATTAATTTTGGATGATCAATTGGTGCAGCACACATCTGAATGTCATATTTTGGGTCTGGTTTTATTATCTTTTATGTAGACAGATTTTCAAATCGGTGCGGGATTGATATGTTTTGTAGTCCATGTTGTACTTGCATTCTGATATTTTGGTATTTATCTTCAAGGCATATATTTTAGTTTTATCATTTTCCTCCCAATGTCTTTTATTATATATTTCATTTTTTATTTTAGCACTTAAATTGTGTTAATACATAATAGCAGTGGATGATCTTTTAGTTAGTGAAGCTTATATTGATACTAATGTTTAGTGTAAATATTAATTTAATTTACTGTAAATATTAAGAATTATTGTTTCAGTCAACCGATAACACTGAAAGATGATTGCAACTGTTATCTTCATTTCCATATTCTATGGTGTATGAGGTGATAATGAATATCGATTCACTTGTACAAGATAAAAATAATTGTCTTGCATTCATTTTTTAATCGATTTCACTTTGCATATCGATTATTGGATATGTTAAGTTATATTCGAATTTTTCCATTCAAACGATGTTATGAATTGTTGATTTACATATATGATACGGCAACAATTGTCAATCGTTACTGTTTCGACCATCTGACATTCAATTGGTAGAAATTATCGCATAAATTTATTTCTTGAGTGTTCGGCTTGACGAAGCAGAGGTTATTAATGTGCATATTAACGTCTAGCTGTCTTAATGAGTTATAATGTTTCCACTCCATCCAACTAAAATTGCCCATCAAATTACGATTTGTTAAGTACTCCATAATTGTAGTAGTTATTTGAAGGATTCCATTTTGATTGTGGAAAAGCCTTGCATTAACTTAGCAAGAATAAAGTAAGCAGCTGCCATTAAAAACATAGATGTTAAGTTGCACATTTGAAATTGACGAGGGACAACTACAATGTACCATCATTTACAATTATATAAACCAATACCCAAATTCAATTAGCAAGTATGAAATGAAATTGAAATCACAACACTCACACATTGGCGACGGAGATAGGGCTTGACTTAACATCAAAACACTATCCTAATAAAACACTATGAGAATTGAACCAACATATTTGATAATCCATATATGTACTTTTTGAGAATTGAACCAACATTTATTCTTGCCAACTATTTGAGTGCTCACTGCAAAATCAATTAACAATATTAGGATATGATATTACAGAAAATGCAAAGCTTCACATATGCATCTTCGCTCTCAACAATTCATATTCTATAAATCTCAACTGCAATGCTAGAAACAAATAACACAACACATAGACAATCAATTTGTAAATATAGAAGTTAACAATTATCATTATGATCGAATCTGGATACCATATTTTGAGTACTCAATATTTAGTTAAAAAATTAATCAAACTAGGTGATCTACAAGACCCAAATGTCACAAATTGCTAGATCAACAAATAATAAATTGATAATTGCATTGAATTACATTTGGTTATAACAAGCAACAATAAAATCAATATCCATTTCAAGATAAACAAATGTTATCAAGCATGAACAAATGGGATCATTTTTACAATACTGTAACACATGAGCCAAGTATAATGATGTTAAGCTACTTACCTTAAAATAAGGAAATGAATAGTTCTAGATCATATCCATATTGGAACGAGTTCGTTTTCCATTATTTACGTGCTTAACAAAGACATTTGAAAGTTTAACAAATCCAATATATTTTAAAATAGATTGACTAATTTTGAAACTATATTTGTAATCTTACAACATGTATATTTTCTTTTGTTTTTATCTATTAAAAGTTTCAAAGATTTACCTAGGGGTGGCAAAAAAGCTCGTCGGCTCGTGGGCTTGGCTCGTAAAAGCTCAGCCCAGCTCGAGCTCGGGCTCGTCGAGAGACGAACACGAGCTAGGGCCGAGCTCAAAAAAAAAAGAGGACTGAGCTCGCTCAGCTCGGCTAAAAAACGAGCCGGCTCGTTGGGCTCGTGGGAACGAGCCCACGAGCCCAGCTCGTTTGGGCTCATGCCCACGAGCTGACGAGCTACGAGCCAGCTCGGCTCGTGGCTCGTCAACGGTCACGAATCGTGACCGTTGGCTAACGGTCATAGCTTTATTTTTTTTACTTTCATTATTTTACTATAAATACCCATATTCTAAACTCATTTTTTCACACTTCAATCTTTTATCTCTCATTCAATTATATATACTCAAAGTCTCAATCCATTAACAATTTTCAAATTACATTCTCTCAATATTAGTGTTGTAATTAGTATCTAGTATCTCATTATCTAGATATTACTCTATAATTTTAAGTTGTAATTTTCTACTTCTACTAATTCTTTACATTTCTATTTTCTATTTTCTAGTTTCTATATATCTTCATCTTATCCTATTTTCTTTATTCTATTATTCCAATTGGCATACAACCGAAGTGATGATGATTTCAGTGGTCTTAATGACATTCCAATTCTAGAAGATATTATTGATCAGTTTGGTGGTAGTAATGATCCAATTGATTTGGAAGATGTTTATGAAGACACCGATACACAAACTACCATTGGCTCTAGCACTAAACGAAAAACCATCAAACAGAAGGCTAAGTGCTGGGAGCATTTTGAGTTGGTGCCGACTGGTGAACTAGTGAATAGAGTCCCTGAGTTCAAAGCACAGTGTAAACACTGTCAAGAGAAGTTTTCTCTGGCAAAAGGGATAGGCACGACCCATCTAAACAGACACTTCAAAAAGTGTCAATACAAATATGAAGGTTTGGATATAAATCAGGCACTACTCTAGTTTGGATCTCCGGAAGTTGGGTCCAGTAGTCCCGCTCTCAACAACTGGATATACTCACAAGAACTCATACGCCACGAAGGACTGCCAGAATTGATAGCAAATGTTGAGTTTCCACTATGCTTGGTGGACAATCCTTATTGGACGTCATTCGTCCAAAAATATCTACAACCAAGATACGTTAGCATTTCTAGAAATACACTTCGTAAATACATTATTGTTAGATATAATAAAAAGAAAGAAACTATTATTAATGATATTAATAATTATAACAGTGTTGTATCTTTTACATCAGACTTATGGACATGTTGTAATAAAAAAAGATACATGGTTGCAACTACACACTGTATTGATAATAATTGGATAGTGCATAAAAAAGTAATAGCATTTAAACAAATAGACTATCCTCATAATGGAAATAATATTTATCAAATTTTATTAGGCGTGTTACATGAATTTAAATGTGATTCTAAGGCTCGTAGTTTTATATTTGATAATGCAGGCCCAAATAATATTGTAATTGAAAAATTAATGCAATATTGTAGTCCAAATTTTGATGGTATTTTATTTCATATTCGTTGTGTATGTCATGTGTTTAATTTAATTGTATAAGATGGATTAAAATTTATACAACCTCAATTAGAAAAAGTTAGATATGCTATTAATTATATTTCGGTAACACCATCAAGAAAGCAAGTTTTTGCTGCTCTATGTATAGAAAATGGGTTGCAATCAAAAAGTTTTGCAACTGATGTTGCTAATAGATGAAATTCAACATATCTTATGCTTGAATCGTGTGAAGGTTATGAAGATTTCATTACTGTCTATTATAATGGCCAACACTCACACGACTCAGAATATGATTTAGAATTACATGATGGAAAAATATGTGGTCATGTTATAAAATTTTTAAAAGTTTTTATGACGCAACAATTGCATGTTCTAGTGTGTATTACGCAACTACTCCACTTGTTTTAAATCATTTCTATTGTATTGCTAACAATTTTAATAGGTATAAGGATTTTGCTCTTTTTACTAGTATTATACATGTTATGGAAGCTAAATTTAGGAAATATTGAGAAAAATTGCCTATGTTATTTCCATTAGCATCATGGATCCTCGACTTAACTTAGAGGGTACGAAAGTAACAATAATAAACATTTCAGATAAATCAACTTACGAAAATCCAGTCACGTGTGGTAATTTAGAACAAACTTTATGTTCTATATATGAGGTCTATGCTGAAAATACCGGTACGAACATTGTACAACCTCCTAATGTAACATTTACTTCATCATCAACTGATGACATTGACTTATGGAGTTACGTCAGTACACATAGGAGTGGTTCAGGTCAACAATTAGTTGATTCTTCTTCTAGTTCTCACATTCCCCGTTCTAATGATACACATGTAGAGTTAATTAGGTATTTTGCGCATGATGTGCTCAGTATATTAGGTGACGAAGAGAAAAAAAACTTTGATATACTACGATGGTGGAGACAATATCAACGTAGTTACCTAATTCTTTCAAAAATAGCACGTGATCTACTAACACCTCCGGTCTCAACTGTAGCATCGGAGGCTGCATTTAGTACAAGTGGCAGAGTTTTATCTGATATCAGGTCAAGACTCAAAGTCGACATTTTAGAAAGCTTACTATGTCTAAAGGATTGGGATGACGCCGAACTTCGATTCCATGACAAAGTGGATAGAATAATGTACGAAGAACTTGACGATTTAAATATGGATTAATCATATTAGTAGTAAGTATTATTTTGCATTAGTATTTATGTATTTGATATTTTTTTCTTATTTCAATAAAAAATTATACACGTAACATCTTGTTCGTGTATAATATTAACTCTGCCTACTTTTAAAATAGCCGATCCCAAGCCCGAAAAAATGAAGAGAGTTTTAAATATTTAATTTTTAACATAAATGATTCTCGATATGGTACAAAAACAAAAACAAAAAGAGAGGAGGTTATTAAATCTTTAATTTTTAACATAAATGATTCTCGATATTGTATTTCTTTTTTATTTTCAAATTAAAAAAAATAAAAATTTGGGGCCGAGCTGAGCTCACCACGAGCTCGGCTCGGCTCGTTCGGCCCACGAGCTCGTAGGCCGAACCAAGCTCGTGTTTTATGGGTCGAGCCGTCTCGGCTTGGCCCATTGCCATGCCTAGATTTACCTTGTATTTTGTATCAATGTTTGCTTTTCTTTTCTGAGATTCCTTCACATGTACACGAGGTGGATTTTTGCAGTTAGTTATGTTGTGTCAGTACTCCAAGCAACGTCCACATTTTAATCTTTTCTTTAACTCGCACACTGACCGAAATCTCTTTTCACGTGGTCTACACGACATTCTTTTTGAAAGGAGAGCATTAAAAACCATATTTTCCACATCATTCGGTATATTCCCATCAGACTTATTACCCAAAGGATATACTGTCCCTATATATGCCCCAAGTTATGAATCCTTGCTGAAGTAAGGTGAGCAATAGTCGTAGACCGATAAATTATTTCTTTTAAGTATTGCTATTGTATGAGAACACGACATTTCATCAAATTGAAAACAATTACAAGAGCATGTCTTGTGATCCATCCTTACCAAAAACGACGAGGTTTCATCGTTAACTTGTTATGTACTCTCATTTGATGGTATGACATGTTTCAACCAATATAATGTAAAAACAGTTAAACAGTTACTTATATTCATTTTCATATACACAATTGCACAAATTAATAAATGCACACAAACGTATTTGAAAAAATTAAATAACATTAATGTGAATAGTTGATTTAAAAATTTGAAAAAATAAAACTAAAAGGATACATACCTCCATTCTTATTGATTCTCGAGACCTCTCTCTCATCATGTTCTCATTTCTTGATCCGAGTCTTGTAAATATTGATCTTGCATCGATTAAATTTTGAAAAACCACTTTTGTACTGTACAACGTAAAGACTCAAACAATGCCTTAATTGGAAATTTTTTTGCCGATCTTGTTACTGAATTAACCAACTCTACAATATTTGATGTCATGGTGTTGAACCTGTTCGATGTCATATACACCATCGACCACTTATGATAACCGATTCTTTCCTGTATTATAATTACCATTATAAGAAAATAGAAAAAAAAATCATATATTTAAGCGCAATTATAAATACATAAAATATGTTTACACACCAGATATCCTTGTATGCTATCATCTTCGTTATCAAGATGTCTCATTTGTATCTCAAATTCATATTTTGTATAAGCTCTTGCTGCTTTGTTAAACGGTTGCCTTATGAACTTAGCCTTTTACTAAACTGCTTTTTCAAATTCTGGTACAGATGATAACAACATATACCGTGCATCGCATTCAGGTACACCTTCAATATTGCACTTTCTATACTACCATGCCTATCTAAAATGATTATTAGATTACCAAACCATCACGTTCACCATAAGCCTCTTTCAATCTTAATAAGAACTATTCCCATGATAAATGATTTTTATAATCTACTCCAAATGCAAGTATGAAAATGATATTATTTGCATCTCGTGTGCAAGCGGAGAATAGCATGCCACCATAGCTACCCGTTAAGAAAGTACCATTGACCACGATAATGGGCTTGCAGTATTTCCATCTTTCTATTGATGCTCCTATCGCAACAAAGCTGAATATTAACCTGTCACACTCATCTGTTTCAATTCTTGTGTAGGAACCTTGATTAGATTGTTCGATTATATATAAATGGGCAGGTAGTCTTCTATAAGATTTTTCTAGATCACTTCTTACTAACTCCAAAGCACGTTCACGGGCTCTCCAAGCCTTTTTATAACTAATAGATACCCCGTAGGTTTTCATCGCGTCTCTAACAACGTCAACTGGTGTGTATACCGTTCTCGTAGAAGTAAATTTGTACTTTATGCAACTCGCAATCACAGAACATGTTGCTTGTCTATGATCATCTAATACTATGTCAAGTGAACATGTGTAATTATACTTAATCTTTCTTAATTTGAACATTGCTGACCTTCCGATAATGGAACATCTAATCCTACATTCACATTTTCCATCTATGCACTTCAAAACGTACTCATTTTTGTCTGATTTGTACACCTTAAACTTATATCGATAATGAATTGCATGCAGAGATAGACTTGTTGTTAACAATTCTTTATTCTTGAAAATTGCATTAATGTTAATACTTTCAATACTAGGTTGGCACGCGACATTGCTATCAGATTCTTTAATGATTTCATCATCACATGTCACATTTTGACATATTTCTAAACCCATTCCTTCAATTGTTGTCAACTTCGAATTGAATGAATTACCGAAAGACCTTGTATCATAATATGTAGTCCTCATAATATGAGTCGGTTCTAATGTATCATGTGCTAACATCACAGTATCCAAGGTCATCCTATTGTTATATATACACGGTATTAGGTTGATATCAACACACAATAGAAATTTCATCAAATATGATTCATTCTTTTTTATCCCTTTGTAAAATGATAATGAACTGTCTATCGATATTCTTATGAGGGGTCTGTTTTCTACAAACTGGTATTGTATTGTTACATCATAGTGTGCTTGATTCATTTTTAACTCATTCATTATCAAATCCACTAGAACTATATAACTGCAATCTATCGGTACAACTATTCCCACAACCGAATAATCCTTGTAATTACAAGATTCGTCCCAACTTCCATCGTAATAAACCAACACATTAATATAATCCATATCTGTATAAGAATGTTAATTAACAAACTATGAAGCTGTATTATTATACAAGAATTGTGCTAATTGTAATAGAACACTACAAAAAATCGTGGCTTTAGAAACAAATTTTCCGTTGCTGAAGCCACGATATCCGTGCCTAATAGTCGCTACCAACGGACTATTTGCAACGGAATTTCCGTTGCTATTTTGAGGGTCGCTAAAAGTTACTAACGGAATTTCCGTTGGTAATGTCCCAACCTTTTACCAACGGAATTTTCGTTGGTAATGACCAAACCCTTTACCAACGGAATTTCCGTTGGTAATGACACGCGCTTTTACCAACGGAAATTCCGTTGGTAACTTTCAGCGACCCTCAAAATAGCAACAGAAATGACAAACACTATTACAAACGGAATTTCTGTAGGTAATGTCCAAGTCTTTACCTACGGAAATTCCGTAGGTAATAGTGCAAATTTTTAATAATTAAAAAATAATAATTTTATATATTTGGTGGACCCCTGACCCGACTTGCCAATTATGGGCTTGAAACTCGACCCACCAAAGGCCCGACCCAATCTGTTAAGCTTTATCAAGCATTTTTATTATTTTATTAATTTAGAATGGATGTAATGTGACTTGAACCTTTGACCTAAGAGTTGTGAAGTTACAGCCAAACCATTTGAGACAAATGAATTCTTGTAATTGTTTTTGTTTTTATAATATATATTAGTTCAATGAGCAACATTTTCTATAATTTCTTAAAAAGTAAAAAATAAATATTAGTGAAAAATCAAATTCCACATTGTGTTAACACTTAAACATAAAATATCGCATTGTTCGAAAAAAATTTATAGCTGTACAAACTGTATGAAATGACGATAAACATTATTTGCTTTCATATTTAAACACGAAATGCCCAACTAAAGTGATGTTGTACAATAGGTAAACTACTCCACCTATATTTTCTTCGTATGAGATTATAGTTTGAATCTTTTTTATTATTGTAATTGCACATATAACTTCGTTCAAGAAAATTCGAATGTTAAATGAGTGCTTGTTCGGCTGCCCTTTTTTTCATCTCCAAAATCTATTTTTCATTAAATTTGGTGGGCCATGACTGAATTCCTCTTACACACTTTTTGATTTACATTGCTATTTGACAAAATTGCCCTCAATCAATTAAATGTTATTTGAAAGTTAAAAGGGCAATTTGGTCATTTCATCTCAAATTCATTTGAAAAGTCAAAAAATTCATGCTCAAAAATAGATTTTGGAGATGAAAATGCCTACCGAACATGCTCTGAATGAAACTTAATTTACGACTAATCCTTAAGTGATTAACATTCAATTCCATATAGTTGAATTTTTTTTCATTTTCAAAACTTGATTTACATTACTCATGAAAAATATGAGGGTAACAAGATTTACTCTTCACCAACATTTTCTGTAGATTAATGGTTGAAATAGTAATATTACATATGGATTATCTGTGGGTAATTGGTTGAAAGATTTTTTCGACTTATGAATTATTTTTCACATAAATTTCTTTTATTTGAATTGATGAATTGTGTTTTTTGGCCTTTAAAATTGATTTATATCACCTACAGAATTTCAGTAGGTAATAAGAATCACTCTTTACCAACGGATATTCCGTAGGTGAAAGGTCGAAATATTTTTTGGTTTTCAAAATTAATTAATAACACCAACAAAATTTTCGTAGATAATATGATTCACCATTCACCAACAGATATTCCGTAGATAAAAGATTGATAATATTTTTTGGTTTTCAAAATTAATTAATATCACCAACGAAATTTCCGTAGGTAATATAATTTACTCTTTACCAACGGATATTCCGTAGGTGAAAGATCGAAATATTTTTTGGTTTTCAAAATTAATTAATATCACCAACGAAATTTTCGTTGGTGATATAATTCACTCTTCACCAACGGATATTCCGTTGGTGAAAGGTCGAATTATTTTTTGGTTTTCAAAATTAATTAATATCACCAACGGAATTTCCGTTGGTGATATGATTCACTCTTCACCAACGGATATTCCGTTGGTGAAGGTGAAATTATTTTTTGGTTTTTAAAATTAATTAATATCACCAACGGAATTGCCGTTGGTGATATGATTCACTCTTCACCAACGAAAATTCCGTTGGTGAAAGGTCGAATTATTATTTTTTTTTCAAAATTAATTAATATCACCAACGGAATTTTCGTTGGTGAAGAGTGAATCATATCACCAACGAAAATTCCGTTGGTGAAAGGTCGAATTATTTTTTGGTTTTCAAAATTAAGTAATATCACCAACGGAATTTTCGTTGGTGATATGATTCACTCTTCACCAACGGATATTCCGTTGGTGAAAGGTCGAATTAATTTTTAGTTTTCAAAATTAAGTAATATCACCAACAGAATTTTCGTTGGTGATATGATTCACTCTTCACCAACGGATATTCCGTTGGTGAAAGGTGAAAATTTGTTGGTGAAAAACTATTACTTTTACCAACGGAAAAGCCGTCGCTAATTATCGTAGTTGAAAGATCGTCACTTTTACCAACGGATAATCCGTTGCTGATTACCAACGGAAATAATCCGTTGGTAAATTTCCGTTGGTGAAAAGGCGATTTTTAGTAGTGGAAGGAAATATCAACACTTAAACTAATGTAAAATGTTATCATGTTCTGATAATTCAAGCAAAAACCAAAAAACTTAATTCACAATTAATATTACATAATTTATTATTGAATTTCATAATTAATGTATTCATAATCAACCCCAGATTAAAACATGTACACTAGAAAATATAATCATTATTTAGTAACAGTTTGTTTATGAATTCTCCAAAATAAATACAAAATTTCTAAATCCAAACATAGTGTTCTCTCCTTTCTATCAAAGTTGAATTATTTATATCAGATTTATTAACACTTTTGAGCAATTACTAGAATGGATTAACACTATCCAGATAATTATAACTTCCATCTTTATTTAAAATTAATAACAATTTCATTTGTTTATAAAAATTTGAAAATATTTAAAAATAAGGCGAATTTTTGTATATAATAAAAAGATTTGAGATTCCAAACAATTATTCATGAAGGAAACGTACTCCCCTTTTAAAACTTTTGATGCAACAGGTTAGGAAATCTTCAATGTTAACAACAGTTTCCATTTCTTCCCGATTCAGAATGTCTTGTTCAATTCCTATAAAAATATCAGTAATTCAAAAATTTCTCCAAGTGTTAAAATATCCCATTATTCAGACCCCAATTTGATAACAATTCTTGATTCTACTGTTTGAATTTTGAAATTTCCTCAATTTTAGCTTTTTCATGTCCACTACCTTATCTAAAATGGTAAGAGGTCTTTGATTGTGGAGTGTATTTATGACATGGCTATAATAACCCTATTAATTTATCTAGTACTTTTTTGTTAACAATCCAGTAAAATTCCTTTTTTGCAAATGGCCCAGTACTATTCTAACCCAAATTTGATAATAAGACATATATGTAAAGAACCCAACATCCCCCCTCCCCTTCTGAATCTGATTGGAACCAAATCAAATTAATCTATTCATTATGGTTACATTTAAAATTTAGCGCTTGTTTAGTAAAGTTTTTTTTTTGCAGAAATATGCTGTTGAAAAATGAATAAAAGTTGTAGGTTCCATAAAATATGTGGTTAAAATTAATTGTTGACTTTAAATTCATATTTTTAAGCTTCACCAAAAAAGCTCTTAACTAATTTTGGATTTTAGAATGCAGATGGACAATTCTAGTCTAGTTCTCGAATTTATATAAACTAATGTATATTTAGAATACTCAACACTTTTACTATCTGAAACAGAAATTGTGAAAAATGTCCGGTTCAATTCCTATAAAAATATCATTTGTAACATTTGTATACACAATATCATTTGTAACATGTGTTTCAAAAAGTGATACAATAAAAGACTAAATTGATATAAAAGTATAAATATGGTGATCAACTTGCAAAAATCTAAAAGTTAAAGGACTTGAGTTGCAAATAAGAGAGGACAAAATTGAAATGAAAGAGGAAGTATAGGGACTAAAATAGAGATATTATAAAGATGAAGGACTTATCGTACAAATAATTAAGGACTCAAGCAAATTACATATTCAGTTACCATATATTATTTAATATAATAAATTAAAATAATAGTTTTTAAAAAACAATATTTTTTATAATAAATGAAATAAGAATAGTTTTTTGGAATTATTTTCAAAAAGTGGCTTATTTATGAAAAAATCCTAAAAATAAAATTACAAAATTTACATAATAGTTTAAGTTTTAGTTTTTTATGTTTTTTTGAATAAATTCAAGGCCGGTCACTGTTTTGGTACTTATGAACTCTAAAGTCATATGATCAAAACTTAATTCAATTAAAGTCACATTTTAGACTTAAAAGACCAACATACCCTTAATTGTAAAAAAAACGCTAATTGTGATACTGTTTTGTCGTGATACTGTTTTTTCATAATAATGTTTTGTTGTGATACTGTTTTATCGTGATATTGTTTTGTTGTGATACTGTTTTGTCATGATAATATTTTGTTGTGATACTATTTTGTCTATGATACTGTTTTGTTGTGATACTGTTTTGTCTATGATATTGTGCTATGGTACACTTACACCATACTTTTATCTTTGATATTGATTTATTATGATAATGTTTCAACCTATGAATGCAAAATGCTTGATACTCGTTCGATTTATGATATTGTTTTTATTTGTCGAATTTTTTTCTTGTTTATAATGATGCCGAAATATTATGACAAAGTTTCAACCTATGATACTGTTTTAATATCTTAGTTTTATCTTTGATACTGTTTAATTATGACAAGGTTGTCTAAGAGTATAATATAAAATGCTTGATACTCTTTCGACGTATGATACTGTTTCTATTTGTTGAATTTTTTTCTTGTTAATAATGACAGTGAAATATTATGACAAAGTTTCAACCTATGATAATGTTTTATTTTTTATACTGTTTAATTATGATAATGTTTCAATCTCTTAGTTTTGTCTATGATACTGTTTTAATCCATGATACTGTTTTATTTAGGTAATGTGCATTAGTATACTTTGATACTGTTTAATCCATTATACTGTTTTATCTTTGATAATGTTTGAATCTATGTGGAATGGGTTTTATTTATAATACCACGCTTTTATCTTTGATACTGTTTAATTATGCACGATATTTCTAATACAATGAGAAACTAAATCAAAGCTAGCCCAACGGATGTATTTCACGGCTCATATTGCAAGTAATCTTCAGCTCTGGCATTAACAGAAGAAAAAGATATTATAATGAACTTGCTATGTCTATAATAAGCCTTCATGTTGGACCAAGTTTTACAATTAGAGATTGTACAAAGTGCAACAATCTTAACTTGCAACAATCCTAACTTCAACTAGTAAAACAAATCTATAATACTGTTTTAATTAAATAAAGTGATATGGTATACTTATACCATGTTTTTATCTTTGATATTATTTTATTATGATAATGTTTCAACTTATAATACTGTTATTTTATTGGGGTGTAAATTGTGTATGTGATATTGTTTTATTAAGATATTTTCATGTATGATATTAATATATTAAGATACATTTTATCCGTGATACTGTTTAGAGGATATATGATACTGTTTTGACAAGAAAAATTAAAGATTGCCATTTTAGACTAAAGAGATGACTTCAAATGGGTAAAATTCATCGTACGCAGTGGCATAGCCACTGGTCTTGACCGTCTCGTCGAGACCATTTCGAAAACATATTATAATAAAAATTCTGAGCACGTATGCGAATTCTATGCCCATTTCTATTGTGATACTGTTTTGTATAATACAGTATCAAACAACACACATGACTAATTAACAACATAAATAAATAATCTAATGGCCAACTTAATATAATATCAAGCTGCTATTATATAATACAGTATCAAACTGTTTTCTATAATACAATATCAAGTGGCAAATCATGGTCACAACTAATATAATGATATTATATTCTATGATATTGTTTTGTATAATACAGTATCTACAAAACAGTATCATCCCTATAGAAATTCATCAAACAAATCATCTATATAGACACTCCAGCACTGATACAGATTATTTCACTTAACTATGGAACAAGATTGGCCATCACCCAATCTTCTTGTCCTAAGAAGCAAATGCACAACAATCCCACAAAGAAATTTAAGTGCTGCACTTGTGCCAACAAGTGAAACAGCGTGCAAATAAGCATAACAACAGATTCTTCCTTTGAATTCATATCCCTTTAACACATAGCCAACACAATCCCAGCAAACAACAAAAGAACCCCTAAAACCCCAACTGCAAATTGATCCAAAATCTTCACCCAAGAACTGCCTAAAACTAATCCCAAAACCAGTTTAGCTACACCAAGAAGTGCCACACACCCTCCACTCCTCCCACCAAATTTGTACTACCTGACTAGCCCTCCAGTGCCATGGCAGCACGGCGTTGCACTGAACCAGCACCCGATTAAGTTCATTATCTCAAACACAGACGTTGCTAAGACATCATTTTCTGGGAAAAGATCTGTTGACAATTTACATATAGCAATGACTGAATTTAGGATTGATAAAGGAAGTTGTGGAATAGTCTCTCTCACAAATCCTTCCTTCCATGAATGCTTAGATATCTTCACAATTTCAAGAGCAGATGGCCCAGATTTTACTATAAAAAATTAAAAAGTGACACTGCGCCGTAGAAACACTCGCCGGAGGTCGCCGGAGGTGGGGTGGTTGTCGCCGGAGGTGGGGGAGGTTGTCGCTGGAAGTGGAGGAGGTTTGTGGAGGTGGAAGAATGTGTCGATTGAAAATATGGTTAATAAGGGTGATTTTGAAATTAATTCAAAATATTTCTGTAAAGTATGACTTAATCACAATTTTAAAAAAAGTTTTGACTTAATTTGAAACAAGTCACATGCAGATGACTTATTGGCAATTTTCCCTCTTTTTTTTTCCAAATATAAAAAGAACCTGATTGGGCCCAACCAAAACTAATTGATTCTAGTCAGGTTCATTGCACTTGAAACCGTTGGTTCTAAATGTAAAATTTCCAATTGTATTCCATTCAATTCGTTTTTATCGGAAACAAAAAACTATATTGAATTGGATCATGCCGACTCCTAGACTAAATGTTGCTCAGGCCCATTTGGGATTGTTTAGAGCTTCAAATTTTGATTGTCAAACCATATAAATTATTTTAGGTGTTTGATACATTTTAGAAAAAACTGATTATGGTAGAAGTTATACCATTTGGAAGCAGTCAAATAATAGTTTTTTAGATTTAGTTTTTATAGTTCTCTAATTATCCATCATTAAAACATCAATTTAACTCTCATAATTTTTTTTTCAATCTTAGATTCTTGAAAAAAATAATTATGGAAAATATAGTGTCTTAGATAAATATGTAATAATATTATATATGTTATAAAAGTCAAAGTCAAATTTTACAATATTATTAATTATAATAATATACAGGGAATTTGTTGTAAATGGTCCTTAACCTTTGTCTGTAGTGTGATAATGGTCTCTAATATTTATTTTTCGGTACGAACGTTCTTAATCAATGTGTTTTGGACCTTATTTGATAAAAAGACTAATATGCCTTAATTTTAAGAGAAATTGGCACAAATGGTCCCTAACCTTTGCCGTCAGTGTGGAAATGGTCTTTAACATTTTTTTTTTGCACGAAGTCCCTAACATATGTGTTTTGGTGCGCAATTGATCCTTATTTAATGAAAAGACAAATATGCACTTTCTTTTAATTAGAGAAAATTGTAATCAAATTCTTAACATTTGTAAAATTTTTAAATAAGTATGGTACCTTTCTTAAATAATATTTAATTTAGCATACTGAATATATCACTATAGTCGTGTCAATTAAATTTTTCATAAGAGAAAAATATAAAATTATTGTACTTTAAGTATATGTAATTCCTATGTGATGTGAAAAATTTGAATAAAATAAATAAAAAATATCATATATAATTTTATGACATTGAATCAATCTTATTTTTTTTTTGTAAATAAAAATAATAATAATAATTAATTTATACATTATTTGTTCTTTATTTTTGAACGATAATAAAATGATAAATTAAAATATGAAGAATCCAGTTGGAGATCTAATATATGTAGTTAATAAACGAATAACTCAATTAAATAAAAGTATTTGAGTATCAAGTTTGTGACAAATTTATTTTTCTTTTTAAGAAAATTTGTAATTTTCATCTCCAACCTTTCTAATCTGTTACTAATCTATCATCGACTAATTTTTATAGCATCGGACATCCTCAACTTTTTAATTAATAAAAAATCACGTCCCTAATGATAGATAATGACATATTTGTCCTCCTGTTTAAATAAAAAAAATAAAAGAAAGCTAAAAACAAAAACAAAAAAAAAATTACAAAAAGAAGTCTCATAACTTTTCAAAAAGTATAAATTATCTTTTTTTCTCATACACCTTAACCCCACACACCTCACATCACCTCATCTCATCAAAGCCACCACCTCCACACCACCACTTCCTCCACGCCGCCACCAACATACCACAACCCCTCAATCAGTCATTAATAGTAGATTTAGGATGAGAAAAATTTCATCATCTTAAATCTGCCATTAAATATTCATTAGTACCATAAATTTATAAAGTTCATGATCGATTACATTTTCACTGTTGTGAGTTTCTTTCATTTTCATTGCATTTTCACTTTAATCCAATATTTATATAAAGATAAACACCGATTCCTATTTTTGCATTGTGAGTTTCAAAATCTTGAAGAATTTTTTTCTTAATGGCTGCTATTGTAGCGTGGGTTCTGCATCATATTCTTGGATTCAATTCAATGATTTAAAAAAGAAAGTGAAAAATAGGTTTAAGGTTTCAAGTGTTTATTCATCTTCTGCTGTGAGTGATCCATGAAAAACTCTTAGGATTTACTCTGATGCTTCTGAATCTGAGGTCAAGAAAGCTTACAGAAAGTTTCACTCCAGGTTAATTTTCTTGAAAGATTCTTATGAAAATCTTTACTTTTCTCAATGTATGTTTTACAATTTTTTAAACTATGAATCTTGAAATAGTGCTCTTCTTTATTATCTCATCCTGTTGGTTGTGGGTTCGTGGGTGGGTGGGTGGATGGGGGTAGGGAGCGTGAAGAAAAAAATTCTTTGTACTTTTTAAAAAGTTATGACACATTTTTTTTGTTATTTTTAGCTTTCTTTTATTTTTGTTTATTTAAAGATGAAGGAAAATCCATCATTATTTGTCATTAGGGACATGATTTGTAATTAATTATAAAGGTTGAGGATGTTTGATGCTATAAAAATTAGTTGTAGATAGATTAGTAACAGATTGAAAAAGTCGGGACTGAAAATTAGAAATTTCTCTTCTATGCTCCTATTACAAGAAGTGGTCGTTGTATCTTGGAAAACGTGTGCCGAGAAAATGTAAGCACCTGTGCGGAGCAATTTCGTCTTAAGGAGAAAGAGTCGAACTCTTGTCTCGATCGAATTTAATTCTTCATTTCTCAATATTTCTAGAAACCTAATACTAGTCTAATTAGGATTGATGGAAATCTAATTAACTAGTATATAAGAAATATTATATAGTTAGGTCCCTAAGGTCAAATCATTTAATTAACTTAGATTTTCTCCTATATTCCTATCTTGGAACGAGATCCCGTTGAGCACTAAAGAGATTTGGCAGTGGGTGATCCTAACTCTCTTAATTTCAATACAATGGATTCATGTATTCTTCCTAAACACCTATTCTTGATAATATAGCATGATGATCTTGGGTTCTTTAATTAAGTGGATATAATTAAAGATTTATGTTTAACTCCAATAAGTGGTGTCAGAGCTCAAATCATGTTAGATTATTAGGATTTTACGCTAAAAATCTTTGTGTTTGAATATAATTATTTTTGGCTTGATGCGTTGAGGAAACCTTGGGGATCTTGCTGCATTGTGGCACAAGCGCTTAGGACATATCTCTAAACAAAGAATTGAGAGACTTGTGTCTGACGGGATTCTTGATCTCCTTGACTTGACATATTTTCAAGTCTGTATTGAGTGCATAAAGAGAAAACAATCAAACGTTAGGAAATTATGTGCCAACAGAAGTTCTGACATCTTAGAAGTAATTCATACTGATATTTGTGGACCATTTCTTACAGCTTCTTGGAATGGCCAACAATATTGTATTACATTTATAGATGATTATTCGTGTTATGGCTGCTTATATTTGATTCATGAGAAATCTCAATCACTAGATGTACTTATGGCCTTCAAAGGTGAAGTTGAAAATCAACTTGGCAAGAACACTAAAGTAGTCAAATCAGACCATGGTGGTGAATACTATGGCAGATATGACGGATCCAGTGAACAACGTCCATGACCTTTCGTAAAGTTTCTAGAGAAATATGGTATCGTTATACAATACATAATGCCAGGCAAATCTACCATGAATGATGTTGCTGAGAGACAAAATATGATGCTTAATGACATGGTAAGAAGCATGGTTACTCATTATTCTTTACCAAAATCCCTCTGGAGAGAAGCACTAAAGACTGCATCTTGCAACTTTAACAGGATTCCAAGCAAAGTAGTGACTAAAACTCCTTATAAACTTTGGACAGACAAGAAGCCTAGTATTAGGCACCTACATATTTGGGGTTGTCTTGCTGAGTCAATGCCTTAAAGACTGAATGAAAAGATTCTGGACTCAAGAACCGTAAGTTGCTTATTGTTGCGTGTTGCTACTTAATTGGGTATCCTGAACGGACAAGGAGTTACAAATTCTATGATCCCTCAACTAGGTTCTTTTTCAAGACGAGAAATGCAAAATTCCTTGAGGATGTTGAACTTAGAAGGGGAGACAAGGTTAGGGACATTGTCTTTGAAGAGGAATTCATTTATCTTCAAGTTGTTGCTATTGAAAAATATTAGACTCCAATTCCTGACATTGTTTAAGATGCAAATTCGGACTATCCAGACAATGTGGAGGAGCTCCTATCCAAAATGAAGGAGTTGCTCCTGATGAGCAAGTTGAACAACCTCAAGAACAAATGCCACTAGAGAAATGAGAAGTGCAGTTCGAGACGACTATATCATTTTTTCCAAGAACATGAAGTTGACATTGGAGTAGTGGAAGATGATCCAATCAACTTCCATCAAGCCAAATAGAGTTCTAATTCTAGAAAGTAGATCGATGCCATAAAATATGAGATGAAATCCATGAAAGACAATGATGTTTGGGATCTCGTCGAATTTCCAGAAGTTGCAAAGCCCATTGGTTGCAAATGGCTATTTAAGACCAAAAGTGATCCAAAAGGTAATGTTGAGAGAAATAAGGCTCGTCTTGTTGCCAAGGGTGTCAATCAAAAGAAGGCATTGATTATAAAGAGACTTTCTCTTCAGTTTCATCGAAAGACTCTTCCAGGACCATAATGACACTTGTAGCTCATTTTTGATTTGGAGCTACTTCAGATGGATGTAAAGATTGCATTTCTCAATGGTGACATTAACAAAACGATATATATGGTACAAATAGAAAACTTTGTGTCTAGCGATCCAAAGAAAATGGTATGCAGACTGAAGAAATCCATATATGGTCTCAAGTAAGCTTCCCATCAATGGTATCACAAATTTCATCGAGTCATTATCTCATTTGGATTTGAGGTAAATATAGTTGACGATTGTGTGTACGAAAAGTTCAGTGGGAGTAAATATATCTTCTTGGTGTTATATGTCGATGATATACTACTAGCTAGCAACGATATATGCTTATTGCACAAAACCAAGAGATTTCTAACTAAGAATTTTAAGATAAAAGATCTTGGAGACGCTTTCGAAGTATCTTTGGGTTATCACAAAAGAGCTATATCGAAAGAGCACTCAACACATTCGGCATGAAAGATTGTGGATCGAGAGATACGCCCATTGCTAAGGAGACAAGTACAATCTTAGTCAATGCCCCAAGAATGAGGTTGGGGTGAAAGAAATACAAAACATTCCTTATGCGTTTGCTATATGGAGTCTTATGTATGCTCAAGTGTGTACACATCCAGATATAACATTTATAGTGAGATTATTAGATAGACAATTGAGTAACCCTAGGATGGATCATTGGAAAGCAGCTAAAAAGGTTATGTGCTATTTACATGGAACAAAAGATTTCATGCTCACTCAGATCATTTGGAGATTGTTGGGTATTTTGATTGCAATTTTTTTGGATGCCAGGACAGTAAGAGATCTACGTAGAGCTATATTTATCTGCTGGCTGAATGAGCTATATCTTGAAAGAGTGTTGAGAAGAGACTCATAGCTCCATCCACCATGACAGCTGAGTTTATAGCTTGTTGTAAGGCATCTAATCATATGATATAGATATGAAACTGTCATTGGGCTGCGTGTTGTGGATGGTAACAATAAATCGGTTGTGCTGTATTCTAACAACAATAGAAGCTCTATAAAGTCGAAGTACATAGACATCAAGCTTCTTGTTGTTAAAGAAAACATTCAGAATAGTTAGATGTCTATAGAACATATTGGTACAAACTCTATGCTTGCAGATCTGCTCACCAAGGATTTACTGCTCAAGGTGTTTCACGAGCATACAACTCATATGGGTGTTGTATTGTTTGACAATGTGCTAATTTAGTAGGAGTTTGTAGTTTTTAATGTTTTTTTAGTAGTAGACACACTTAATGATTATTTTCTACAGAATAAAGTACATTGTTTATTTTCAATATCTAAATTTCGTCTTTCCATTTAGGGTTTAACATTAAGATTGGAAAGCTCTGGTATGATCTCACTAAAGAATAAAGTTGGACTAGTTGGAAATAGGCATGTTTCAGATCACATTGCATGTAATTTCCATGCTACACATTCATACTTGATCTATGTCATTGAATATGTTGGTGTGTTGACCATTGATAGCTCCAATTACCAATATGTGTGTAATGAAGGCCGCTTTCATCTTGTGATGAAATAGTAAATGAACTAGGGGACCAAACCTCTAAACTAATCCATGACTATGATCAGTAGTACTTCTACGCAAGCTTACGTGACTCAAGGTATAAAATATAAATAGGATTATCTGAATTATTTTATCTGGTTAGTCGATTACCAATAATTACGTTACAAGAACTCAAATGGGTAATCCAAAAGGCCACCAACATAAATCAAAAGCCACCAATTTTTAACCTTTTTACTATGAAAAGAAACAATAAGGGCATATTTGATACGCAATATTACACAATTGAAAATTTTGTCCATTTTTAATAGTTAATATTGTCCATTACATTCACTCAACCAAATGATCTATAAGAATGCAATATTACCTTCTACGCCCTCAACCACATTTAAATTTGGTACATCAGTTGTACACAATTGAGAACAAGAACATATAACATAAATCATTCAGGGACCATCTACATTCCTTTTGTTGAGTAAAATTGAGAAGCAATAACGTGAAAATTATATCATACTCAGTAACGTTTTCACTTTATTACTCTACAATTTCCTGATAAAATACCTCGCCATGTAAATGGCCACTAAACTTGCTACATAAACCAGTCACAAGGAAAGTGGACTTCGATTGGCTTGACCATCAAAAGCTTTACCAAACACCAAAATAAAACACCCAAAACCGACAAAATCAGCAATTACAATATAATTTTATCCCATAATATAACTAATCATATACAAACATGTAGTAAACAACACATCACACAAAAATACATAAATTATCATGACCGAAAATAAACAATTACGTACAAAATCCAAAGATCTCATAAATTTTTGCCCCATATAAACAAAGCTGCACCTGAACATGCAAAAATGAGAAACAAAAAAAATCACCAAAACAAATTAAAATAACAAAAATCAAACATGCATATCAATACCTAAAACTAACAACATCAGAAAATTTCAACACATTTTATGACAACACAATTGCAAACCGAGCAATACATACAACGCACCAAATAAAACAAAATAAAACCACACAATCCAGGAACACCCTAGATTCGACAAAATGAGGCAAAAATTGAAAGCGTCGAACTTATAAATCGAAGAGACAATCGCAACAGTGCAAAAGAACAAACCGAATAGAACAAAATGAAAGCCAAAAGTCCCGAAATACCTTTTACTTGATGAAACAAGCAAGAAATTGGAAGGGTTTGAACGGATCTATGAGAAAATTCTCATTTTTGAGACTGAATAAAACAACAAAAGATTCCAACAAACATAGTGCGATTCTAGGATTTAGACTTTTGAAAGAGAGACATAAATGGGAAACGGTGCACCTAGGGTTTCTACACGGGAAGAAAAATGTCTATTTTCCTTCATGCCCAACTCCAAACGACGTCATTTTACAAGCTGAACAAAAGAAAAACCCAAAACGGCGTTGTTTTGGATGAAAGTGTAAACATTGACCATACCTATTCACCATTATATATATATATATATATATATATATATATATATATATATATACTAGTTTTAGGTTCGTGCGTTGCACGTCTATTTTAAACATTAGTAAACTCAACATTTAAGAATTTAGGGAATATTTATATGATTTAAATGTAATTCAAATAAAAAATGTAAATGTTTTTAGAAACTTTCATTTATATCAGTTAAACCAACATATAAATGCTATATTTTTTGCCAACCGACAATTTTTTATGTTGGTTTTCCGACATGACCTTCGTTTGCACGTCTATTTTAAATATTTTGTAAACATTAGAAAAGTTAAATCTACAATTTATTTGTTTGAACTGGAATTCTAAAATTTCATCTGCATTTAGAATTGGAATTAAAAAAAATTTATCTGCATTTACGTCAGTCAAACCAACATAAATGCTTTAATTATTGTCGGTTTGACCAACAAATGTTTGTGTTAGTTTTCCCGACATTTATTGTCAGGAAAACTGACAAAATTGTATGTCGGTCAACACTTATTAATGTCGGTTAGTGTCGGGAAAACCAACATTGACCGACATAAATAAATGCAATTTTCCCACTGCCTTTACTCTATTTTCTGACTTCATATTCATGTTCATCTGCTTCCCACACAAAAACACACACTAAAACACACAAGAAAATTTGTACAAAATCAATCCATATTTCGAATTTTCCAACCAGTAGCTGATACTTGTTCATGTGCTATTTTCTCATTTTCTTCATTAAGTTAAACATTTGTTGTATTTTTTTATTGTATTTATTTTCAGTGGAATAGTAATATAACATTTGAATGAATTTATCCTCAAGCTGAATAATGAAAAATAATTAGTTTGAATTTTCTGTAAATATTATTAATTAATTAGGTACAGAAATGAAATTACTCCAATTTTATCTGAATTTTAATATCTTAGGTTCAAAGATATTTACCTTTGAGCACAAACTAATTAGTTTCTCAAAAAATTTATAAACTAAAATAAACTACTATATTACGTTTAGTTTGAACACAAAAAATTACTGTAACTTTGTAAGTTCAATCTATACTATAACGGTATATATTTTGTTCTTAATGTATAAAATGGCACTACTTATGATGCATTATAAACATTATAATTCTGATTATATACATAATTTGTTCCTAATGCGTTATATATGCATTATATACATTTTATTCATTCAATTTTAAAATTGGATATTTTATCCATACACTATGATGTAACACAGTGTGCGCTTTTTGTTTTTTGCATTGTATTTATATATGAATAAATATATAATTTGATTTAATTTTTTGCAAATGGATCTTGAATATGTTGTAGCTAAAAATGTTAGATTTGGTAGATAAATTACACAAATTTTAATAACTGGATTGCTTTGTCATGATAATCCTAATAATTTGAATAAAATTGTTGTCGAAACACAGACTTCGTAGGGGTGGCTAAATAATTCCTCACATATATCATTGAATGAAATGGAAGCTGCTTTCATTAGTTGTGATTATGAGGGAGATAAGTATAAGCTAGGATTGAATTTACCTATAGAAGGAGTACCAAGGCTTATGGATAAGAAGATAATAAATATAGAAACACTATCATTAGTAGAAAATTTGGATTTATATTATGAATATTCATGGGGAAGCCATTATTTCTTCACATTGCTCCATTCTTTATTAACATCTTGGAAGTGCCGAGCAGCTAAGACGAGTGATAAAAGTAGTGGGATTTTGAAATATACCATTTATGGTTTTCCTATTGCATTTTAGGTGAGAATAATTGCATTTCATGTTAATATTTTTAATCTTACATTACTTACTTTACTTTTGGCAAGTTTCCTGAATATATTATGAC
The DNA here is from genome assembly GCA_030279155.1 of Forsythia viridissima. Taxonomy (NCBI): domain Eukaryota; kingdom Viridiplantae; phylum Streptophyta; class Magnoliopsida; order Lamiales; family Oleaceae; genus Forsythia; species Forsythia viridissima. Next base: position 18,172,887 of record CM059044.1, on the reverse strand, counting down.
ATTTTTTCTATCTATTCTATTTATAGTTATAGATCTACGAGGCATGTCCTCAAATAGGTCAAACTTTTGCCGAGAAATTGCAAAATACATTTTTTGCGCATTTTGAACTGTGATGCACGACATCAAACACGGGCAAATGCTATTATTGATTTTTTGCAGTCTACTAGGGTTTTGTTAATACATTTTTCAATCATTGTATGCAAGAATTGTTGTTTTGTTGTTGTAAGAATTGTTGCAATTTTTTTTAAGATTATTATTCTGCCAACACTTCAACCAACTGAAGAAGTCAACCAACTGAAGAAGAAGCACAACAACCATATGTTCACACAATTGCTCTACCAGAAGACACAGTAGATGCCTGTTCTGATGCAGTTGTGCACCAATCTGTGTATGGGCATGAATTTGACCAAGCTGGACAAGAAATGGGTACTAATAATCATATAGAAGAACAAATGAATGAACCACATATGGGTGAACCAGTTCTACGGCCAATGGACGACTATGGACATGTTGGTGAATCTCCTAGTTGGTCGCTAGATCTATCTGATGGACTAACTTGACAATACTGGCCCGTAGGATCCACTTGGGCGCCAAATGCTCCCTATATGGATTAAATACCTATGGAAGGAAACATCCTTGAAGGCTAATGAGCATGCTCATAGCTATGGATTAACATTCAGAGAGCATGCTCATTATGGTGATTATGATGCTAATGGACATTTGAATTCCCTATTTGCTGAGCAATGTTCCTACTTTGATCATCAACTTGCTAGTACAACACATGAGTTATTCCAGCGATTTGATCTTGTAGAATCTTTGGTATCGAGTAGTAGCAAAGATGTTGGAGATAAATATCAGGAGATGCATCAATATATCGATAAAAAAATAAATTCATTTCAGGCCGAACAAAGTGTTCATTTTGGTAGTCTACATGAGGACTATCATTCTGATTTGCAAAGAGAGATGGAAAACTCTCTTGTACAAATTCAAGGAATGTTTGAGGGGATGATAATGGACAAACATACAAACTTTGCTGGTGGTGACGATCAAATGGAATATGAAGCGGCACTTGTAGATGTTAACCCTGTGTTATATCGTCAAGGTGGAAAGCAAGCAAACTGGAGCCTCTTTGTCTAGCTCTGCTCACATTCATATATTATGTGATATTGATAGATGGAATGACGGTATTTTTATTAGCTAGATGTATTGTGCGAAGCATGGGTAAGTTATAACATTTGTTTGATATGATTATTCATCATATCTACTCTACTTAGCAAATATATAATTGTATGTAATGTCTCATAGAGATCTTGTAGAATTGTCTGGTCAGCTGTTGACAAAACAAAGGTTACAAAATATTAGTAGGCCTGATTTTTCATTGGAATCTGGGGTAAAGAATAATTATATTGCTTGATTTAAAGTGTATATTATATGGTTATGAATTCTGTTTATATTCTTACATTCTTGTAAGATCTAGACAATGCTGTGTTCTTTATAAGAGCAAGAGCTCTTCAATTTCCAAACATATTTTCACAGCATTATGCATTTTTAGACTTTTGTTTTGGACCACTCCTTGGGTTTTTTTGGGCTAAAGTGTTGGATCCTAAAGGACAACTAGTGCAACATGGGGGGCTGACTACCGTATATTAATGCAAGGATATGCATATGGTGCTGTTCCTTAAAAATGTGTAAAAAAATGGAAAGATTGTAATAACCTATTGTGGCCACATTTTATCCAAGATAAATTTTGGGTCCTTTTCCATGTTGATTTAAAAGCTTGGAAGTTGACACTAATTGACAATAACCAGGGGTGCTATGATGCGGTTATGTATTCCCATGCTCTTCCATGCATTAAGATCATTCCAGACATTATTAGGAAGTTTGTAACTTTCGATAGGCCAGATCTTGGCAAGAATCAGCCATTACATTATTGGAGAAAATCATCTATTGAAATATCACAACTTTAACTTCATAGGTAATTTATTTTAATTGGTATAAAAAATTATTCTAAGTGTACTTACTTGTTTGACATTTTTAATGATATTTGCAGTGACATCAGAATATTTGTGATTAAATATGTGGAGTGCCTTATAGCTGGAGTGCCTTTAGACATTGTTACAGAGGATAGAATAAAAGTGTACAAGCAGAAACTTGTGCTAGATTCTTTTCATAATGAATTTTTCTTCTTCCCAAATGAACAAAGTTAATAGTTAATATCATTGTCATGTTTTTGTTGATTTGTTTGATTAATAGTGTTATTGTTATTTGAAATCTATTTTATTTTTATTATATATTGTTGATATATTGTTGAGATACATTAAAATATAATTAAACAATATCATCTAGGCAATCTCATAAGCTATGGAATGAATGAATTGGTAAACTGTAAGATTAATTTATGAAATCAATTTAAAAACGATCAACAAAACAAATGTAGGTTGTCGAGCAACTCGACAATGGTAGCCCTTGTCGGGTTTATCGACAATGGGCGTCTATTGTCGAGGAACTTGACAATGGCAACTCCATGTCAGTTTCCTCGACAATATTAGACCATTGTCGTGTTCCTCATTATCCATTGAACTAAGGTGGATTTTACCCATTAGTTCAAGGTGGATTGTTTTAGATTTTGTATTGCAACTTAGTAAAAACAAATTGATGTTAGAATAAATATAAAAGTGATGCTAGAAAAAATATTTTTGAAGTGACTTGTACAAAAACATCTTATATTAAACATTAAGTAAAACATTGCATGTTCAAAAGGTTTTATACATATGAGTCAAAAAGAAAATAATGACACTTGCTCGCTCATATGCATGGAAGCAAAGAGCATTGGCAGTTCAAAAAGAGTTCAAAAAGAAATCTCATAACATTAAAGTTTCGGAAGCTATGAAAACATCATTCAAAAGTACTATCTACACCAATATGTGGAGCTTCACTGGTGTTTTTTTTTGTTCGTCATCATTTCCATTTTTCTCAACTTTTTTCTTGTTTGCAATTGGTGCATTATGGGAATGGAATAAAGATCTCTTTGCTAGTGGTGATTCCATGAGTTAGGTATCAGCAAGATGTGTGCTTCCATCCACGTGTGCTGGAGCCTTTCCTGTGTTTTTGATGTCGTCTTTATCTATGGTTACTTTTTGTGCAGACCTGAAGATAAATGGTACTTCAAATTTGCATTCAGATGATTGCTATTCTTTTGGTATAGCCTTCACATAGAACACTTCCTTCTCATCCATTGCCAAACGTATTGAATAAAAAATGCTTGCATTTGGTTTCTGTTGAAGTAAAATTTTTGAGGTCGTTGGAGCTATAAATGCTTAAAGTTTATAACTTACAAGAATAAAGTAAAGTTTAGAAATTAGAAGTACTAATGTTGTTTGCTCCATCAAAGCTTTGGCATTGCATTGCAAGAAATATTTCGCTGGATTTCCAATAGCTGAAGCATTAATGTATCCAGTCGAATCCATTAATTGCAGGTATACCTTGGCTCTATAATTAATTTGATAATTTAACAATGTTACAATATTATTTGTATGATGTCATTAAATGTAAATGTAAAGCATATGAAAATTGAAGTTTTAAAGAGACAATGTATGAATAAATTTAATTTGGTAAGTAGATATGTTCTTGTTACCTTGGAATTGCTTTTGCATTAGTACATTTACAGAACACACATTGATAGATATCGCTATAATTTTCACTTGAAATTTTGTTGCAACTATTACAACTCATGTACCAGAATGTTTGGTTGAGAACTTTCACTTATGCTTTTCATTTGATCCAGAAAAATTGTTTTTGACGAGACAACAATGTAAAAAAATGAGTATAATAAATGAAGACCATAAATATTATGAAATATTTACCAGGATTTAAAGTCTTGTACAATATGAAATGAGCCATCAATGAAGAAGGAACTATATGCCTTTGTTGATAATGATAGACCTGCATGTGATATATTTGAAGTAGTTGAGTATGGATATGTGTTGGTTATGCAAAATAAAATGATAAGTTTAGTAAATAGGATGTATTACCATGGAATGATGAGACTTTTAGACGCTTTCCAATAAGAACTGGTTTATTGCCTAGATTTTCAGATAAGCAGTTGCATTCATTGTCGACGAATGCTTCCCACATTGTTAACAGAATAGTGTCAAACCTATTATGTATTGGGTCTGGGTAAGAGGAATCATATAGAATGTAAAATATGTTGTGTGTAATGGTGGATTGTAATAAGTAAGTGGTAAATAAAGCCATATATTTTGTTGATAAGTACTAAATCTTGTACTTGACATTGCTTTCCAAAACGAGTTTGAAGAAGCGTTCGAGGTCTCATATCAATTACCATTGTAGGTATACCTGGAAGTATATAATATCACAGGAAAATATCATATTAAGCTTTAGTGAAATCTTGAAATTACCAAAGTTTAAAAGTTTGTAGTACTTATATCTATGTTAGAATCCATGTATTTTGGAAGATCTTAGAAGTCAGTGAAGCTGTATGTAGACATCAAAAGGTCGATGTTGTTTTCTTCAATGTGGCGTACTGTAGTTCGTCCTGAGATTGTCCATTGCACCTCTCCTGATTTTGCACTATACTCTGCACTTGTTAGTTTGACCAATGCATTTGATATCAAATAAGTTTTTCGCAATATCAATACATCTTGAAAAGCTGTGATGTTTTGATCATATAATGTTTATTGGACTGTTGATCCCTGGTGAAGAAATAAATTTGATAAAGTATGTGAAGTTTTTGATATAAACATATCTTTAACAAATGAAGCTTAGATATGAAATAAGTAATCTGGAAAGTTGAAAAAGTTACCTTGGAGTCCATAAGTATCAAATTCTGATATTTTGTTGGGCTTTTCTGAGCAGTTTTGGATGAAAATTTCTCAACAACAACTACTTTTACTGTCCACCCAGTTGTTCCTGGAGAAACGTCACGAATTAGTTAAAATTGATTGCTCATGTTGCTGTTTGAAATAATATGAATGAAAAGATTGATAAGTGTAGTTAGTATTTGCCCAATATTAGTGTTGTGTTATAAAGAAAATTCAAGTGTCAAGGCTATACCTGTAGTATGTATTGATGTTGTGGTTCTAGACAAGAAGATTTGAAATGTGAGAAAGGTATGTAAGTGTTGCTGTTGTAGTTCCAATTCCAGAGAATAAGGTTTGAAGTAAAGGTAGAGTATGAATGATCTTTTATAATGTATTATAAATAGATGTGAAACAATGGTGCCTTTGTACTAGTGTAATATACACGTGTGGTTATGTACATATATGTATTTATTTATTTGTTGAGCACCCATACTTCAAATACTGTAGTATGGCAGTTTACCAAGAATAAGTACCTTAAATTATGGTAAAAGTATAGATTTTAGTAAAAAAGATGTTATAACCTGTAGAAATAGATATTAAACCACTTAATGGGAGGAGTAGGTGGCATGGAGTATGCTGAAATTATTTGAATGGTTCACTCACATCCTACCTATATAAAAAGTGTGAATATTAAGTTCACTATTCATAATGGTCAACTAAAAGGTAAATTAGCGCAAATGGTCCCTCACCTTTGTCATCAGTACAGAAATCATCCCTAAAGTTTGTTTTTTACACAGAAGACCTTTAACATATGTGTTTTGGTGCGCAATTGGTCATTATTTGATGAAAAAGACAAATATGCCCTTAGTTTTAATTAGAGAAATGGTAATTGAATTTCTAATCTTAGCAAAATGTGCAAAATGAGTCTGATAATTTTATTTTTTATAACAAATTAAAAAAACTAACGAGTTCTTTTTTTTTATTGACACTTTATTGACCAAATTGATATTATACTAAATTGTTTTGTATATTTTACGAACTATTATAAAATAGCTAAAATTTAAGTTCATAATCATTAATAAATATGTTAAATAAAATTATTTTATTATTATTAAGTAATTTTATAATTAAATTTAAAATTTTTATTTTATTGTTACAACATAAAAATAATAATTTTGTCACAAACTTGATATTCAAATACCTTTATTAATTGAGCTATTCGTTTATTAACTACAAATATTAGTATATTAGAGTTCCAATTGTATTCTTCACATTTTAACTTAATTTTTAGAAAAATTTGCGCAAATGGTCCCTAAATAAATAACAAATGACGTATATAATTTTATTGTCATTTTCCTTTTGAATATTAATGCAACACTAGAGTATTATTTTTTTAAATGACTTGTTTTATATTAGCAATGCAAACTCTATTTAGTGCTTTAGAAATTTGTATTTAAGATGCTACTTTTTACACACATGTAGTTATGGAACAATTTTAATTGTAATTGATATGTTTATTGAATTGTTTATTTTTTTTTACACATTTGTGACCCACAATCTCTAACTTACATCAAATGTATACAACTTCCACTAGAATGCTTAATTAACAACTGCAACGTGATTTATTTACTTTTAAAAATTATGTTGTTTTAAGAGTTTAAATTCGAACATGAAACGATTTGATCAATTAACCTATTGATTATCTTCATAGCTTCATCTAAAGCAACAAAGAAGATTTTTATAAATTTTTATTCTGCCACTAAACACCGTGATGATTGAATTTGTACACTTACAGAAGAAGCCTAATTTGTCATTCTTGAAAATCAAAATCTTTGATGGTGTAAGCTCAATTCAACTCTCTCTTTATCTTTTATTTAAGTTATTTGAAAAAAAAATTGAAATTAGTGTACAGATATTGTTGTAGATACTTATGCCCAGAGTCTTATTTTGGAGCGAATGTGAAATTTCTTAATGCAAAGCATTCGACTTTCTTTACGTGATTAGAATATTATATAGGAATAGACTTAGTATTCGAGAAGGAATGCAAATTCTGGGAAAATGGTACTTAATAATAGTGGCTTTTATGAAGTAAGTTGAATTCAATTTTATCACATGTTTGAGTCATCTAATGTAATGAATTTTAATAAACTAGATTTTAAGTTATAAGCATGCTTATATTTAGGTTTCAATCGCTTGATTTTTTAATATTTAATTTTTTTCCACTTAAATTACCAATTTCAAGTCAATTCGTAAAATAAAAATATAATAAACACTATTACATTCTTAATTAACGAAACATCAGGTATATCGCACATGCTCACACTAGTATTTCTAAAAGTTAGTATCAAATATCATTGTTCAAAGTATGGCTGAGGCACATCAATGTCTCAATCATATAAAATATGTTGTATATAAAATATAATAATACTAATAAAAATAACTTACTATACAATTGCTTATTTTCAAACTGAAAATGTAAACATATAAAGGGTAATCGTTGATTTTGAACAATTTATTGGACATTACTCATTCTATTAATTTATAAAAACATGCACAGTTCCCAAATACGGAGAATTAAAAAACAAAAAAAGAACTAAAAAGATTAAAATAGCATATCCAACATTTCAATAAAACAAGCTTTGTCAAGCTAATTACTTAGCCAAACAAAATTCTAGCTAATTATAAGAATGTAATAAACTAAAAGTATTTTACAATAGTAAAACTCTACCCTTGCCCTAGCTCTCAACACCAGTTTGATAAAAATTTGTATACTAAATCAAATAAATTGCTACAAAACTAAAACTAAGAAATAAAGATACAGTTATATTTTTGAATCCCCAAAAACGAAGAGGACAAAATAGAAAATATAAAGATTAAAAATAGCATAAGAATAACGCTCGTCAAGCCAATTACTAAACCAAAAAAATTGTAGCATCAATTATACTTCCATAATAAACCAAAAGCATTATAGCTTACTAAAACCATACCTTTACACCCAATTTTCATCCCGCTTTGCTAAAAAGATCGTGTAACTAAGGGATAACTGAGAGATATCAACACGGTGGGAAAATGTCATACCCAAACATGCTTTTGATTTGCATTCCAACAAATAAGACATTTACAGGCAACCACACCTTGATTAATCTCTAGGTTAGCGGCTCTGTTGTAATTACACAAAGGAAGCTGGAAACAACTACCATAAAAACAAAGTTCTGCACCCATGAATAATAAATTAGTTATTCTCAAAGAACATAGAAACATATGCGAATAAAAAGAGATAAGAGAGAAAATGTGAAAGAGAGCTTACTCGGCCCACTATTATACATCACTGAAAGAACATGAATTTAAGGGAGTACCTTGATTGTATTAATTGTAATTAATATGCTAGACTTCACTTAGTAGTACAAAAACCAAAATCCTATAAATGGACTACTTAATTTGAATGCTAAGAGTATGTGCTTTCTTTAACGATTTAATTTGTATAACTTGCCAAAAATATGAAACCGTAATGCCATAAAGCCAAAAGTAGAAATTACACAAAAAAGTTAACATTGAATAGCAAAATATTTGATAATTATCAAGGAAATTATACCTACATTTAGCAATTATGAATAGAATTATTACTTTCTAAATTATAATTAACCGGAGAAGTCTTTGATAAACAGTTGGTATTCTTCTTCAATGATAGCCCAAGTCAGATAGATCTATTCTTTGCAAATCTCAATACAAAAAATATAAAAAAAATAAACTTCAATGAAATCTACAGACTCTGATTGAATATTGTATAAAAATGTCCCATTTATATGACCTGAAAAGACAAATCTATCAAAGTAAATATAATTCCACCTCAGAAATGACAATGAAATGGATCCAATTTCGGAGAATTAAAACAATTTATTTCCTAACATTTTGTACTCGTAATATGCATAGATAGTAGAGAGATGATAGTAATATGCACAGATAATAGAGACATGTATGATATTTGTACTTGGAAATGGAAATGAATATTTCACAAACAAAAAACAAAGAAACCTGAAAATAAATAAACAAGCCCCAACATGCAGCTAGCTGGAAGGAAAAATGGCAAGGCAATGCATCTATGTTATACTAATTGTCCTGAGGGTGAGATGCAATAAAGTTGAATTGTCAGAAATCTCGAAAACCAAATGAATAGTACAAGTATAGTGCAAATGCACCAAAGCTATAATTTCTTTATAGACAATATTTTTCGTACATCTTAAATGTAATTTTGATTTTTCAATTGGCTTTATCAACACTTTTAATACAACTAATTGTTTTAGCTCTAGATACTTCTACATATAATTGTCAATGTGAAAATACAGTTACTGGAAGATATAAACCAACTAAATTTAGAGTTTGTCCTTGAGCTTTATTTATTATCATTGCAAAGCATGGTCAGACAGGGAATTGTGTTCTTTTGAAAGGAAATGAATTTTTATCACTTTGAAGGGGATATAAATGGTATTCTTCGTAAAAAAAACATGTTTGCCACGATATTCTCCAATAGATATTTCAGCATGAATAACATTACGTTCAAATGAGCGACAGATTAATCTTGTACCATTACATAATCCTTTTGAAGGGTTGATGTTTCTAAATAATATAACATGACAATTTATTTTTAACACAAGTTCATGTGGTGGAATATCATTTGGAGTTAAAGTATTTAAAAAATCTTCATGGATATACTTTGATCTATTTTTTTTCTAATGTTTCATCATAACTATAATATGAAAAAGTTTCCGCTCATATTTCTTTAAGTAAAATATTGTTTATTAGATCTACATATTCATTTTTAGGAGTTAAAATTACTCTATTAATCATTGTGTCTAAATTTGTAACATAATGTTCTAAATTTGGGAACACAATATTTATCAATGTTTTTAAAGTCTTGTATTCTTTCTCAAATGGTATGGTTATTTCATTCGCAAGCTTAATCATGCTACATGTATGTTCTATCTCAATTCCATCACCAATATTAAGTAACATTTGAGAAAATAATGGATCTGATTGCGCTTTCATATTTTGAACTAATTGAAATTTTGTAGAATGTGGCCATATGCTAGAATAAACTAAACTTGCCAGCATTATATGTTCTTTGTTTTCTTTTTGAATAATTGGTAAAACTTGTCTAAAATCTCCACCTAGGATAACAACCTTCCCACCAAACGGTAAATTACATTCATTAATATCTTTCAATATTTTATCCACATCTTCAATAGCATACCGATGCACCATTGGTGCTTTATCCCAAATAATTAAATTTGTCATTCGAAATAGAATTGTCAATGCAGATTGCTTACTAATTGAGCAACTAATGTCACTATTCATTTCGAAAAGAATTTTAATTCTTGAATGCGCAACTCCAGACAATAAAGAAGTTGCGACTTCCAAAGAAGCAGTAGCTAATGCTATAAGATTTTTTTTTTATCTAACTTTCGTAAGTAATGCTTTATATAAAAATGTTTTACATGTTCCACCTAGCCCATCTATGAAAAACATTCTAGGCGTATTACTAAATACATGTTACAAAAAGTTATCATACGCTATTTGTTGTTCTTTATTTAACATATTTGTATACAAAATATCGACTCCAGTTACAACATCTGTCATTTCTTCAGTGATTATATTAGCTAATCTTTCTTCTTCTTACATAGTTACTTCAAAAGGTACAAGATAATATTCATTTATATTTTTACCACTCTGTTCTAATATATGATTAATATAATATACAGCTTTAATTTCGGCATGAAGAATAGACAAACTTTTATTTATATAATCTTCGTACATGAAATTTCAAAATTTAATCCATAATGATTTTGGATCATTAGGTCCACACAAAGTTAATATAGTAGCAAATAAATGTCGTAAAGAAGAAGGCATTTGATAAGTAATTGCTTCACCTAAACAAAGCTCACAATAATTGTCACCATTTAATAAACCATGTACAACAACTGCTTCACGAAAAGATGGCATACAAATACCATTTACTATTTTTAAACTTCCATACGATGTTGGTCCCCTAATATGATTTAGCAAAATTTGTAAATAATTTATTTCACCCTCAACTATATTAGCTGCAACTAATCTCCCAATTACATTTCCACGTTTTCTTTTGGTCAATACCTTAGTTTGTCCATCCCATACAAAATATTGGGGAAATTCTATGTACAACAATGTTTTTGCTAATTTATTTGTCGTATTCATTTTGAAAAATTCTATTGGCATTGTTAGTTTTCTATAATCTGTATCAAACAATATTTGATAAATTTTCAGAATGTTTATATGTGACTAAATGATTATTTTGAAGGTGTAATTGTAATGATATGACTGATGGATAAATTTCTAATAAAATAATTCCATATATTCTCTACATTGCTTCGGGTAGAGAAATCTACTCAGCAGATTGATATTTTTTAATTTCATCAATAACATTATTTTTATCATTGTTTACACAAAAACTTACATTATCATGTCCCCTGTACACATATTTATATAAATATTTTACTGCTTTTACAGTTGAACAGATTTCTACAGTAATATGACAAATCATATTTAGCAGATAGATAAGAATTATAAGGAACAACCCAATTGTTATCTAATAAACTCTCTCTAACCGCAAATGTTTGATGATGATTGCGACGTTTATAATTTGGGTAAGAATTTTCTCCAAGAAAAGTTTTTATAGTAAATTCCTTTGGATATTTATTCTTACACTGTCCTTTTTTATTCATACAAACATTGTTTGGATTTAATATACCACATGGACCATGCATCATATGTTTAACTACAATAGAATGTAATAAGAGTTCTCATTTTTGTTAGGTATTTCACAAGAAACAATTTGATCAATTAAATTAACATTATTAATTTTAAAAATCGATTTTAAAATTAACAAGAAGTGAGCATGTGGAAGCCCTCTTTTTTTGGAACTCTATTACGTAAATATATCAACTTGTCCAAAAATTTGTCTTTGTATTAAATCATTTTTAAATTTTTCTAATTTAGCTCTAAATATACGAGCAATCAAATCATGTCTATTTTGACCAATATCATTATGTTTTAACTCATGTTTTATTTCATCCCAATTGGGATTACAAGTAATCGTTAAAAATATATATGGTTTACCAAATCTTTGAACTAAAGTCATTGCATCCATATATCTTTTTTTCATATCTCTATGACCACCGACAAAAGAAGACGGCAAAATAATTTTTTGACCTGTTTTATAACATCTATTTTAACCATTTCTACGCTACCAACAATTCCTTGATAAAGCTCGGTACGTATTTCATTTTAGTTTTTCCTAAAATAATCTAATCTACTTGTTTCAATCTTAACATACATATCAGCTATATATGGTTGAAAAAGTCTTTCAGCATAAAGCACAATACATTCATTAGTAGCTCTTACATGTAACTTGTAACAATAGTATTCACGACAAGAAACTTGTGATCTCTTTTTTGTCCTCTTTAGAACTACAAAGAAATTACAAAAAAAGTGAACACAATGAACAACTTTGAACATGGAACAATAGAATTACAAAATGTAATAGATTATGTTTGGAATAATAACTTGTATTCACGTTTTCAATTAGTTCATTTGCAGAATTTATAACATTTATATCTGAAAAATTTCTACAACATTATAAGTATCAACACTATTTAGTTACACTTTTGAATACCTTCGTGCCATCTAGATTCACCAAAAGGAAATAACAATGGATATTGAAGTGGATCATAACAACCAAAATAGTAATGTATTTTGTGTAAACTATTAGAATAGTAATGTATTGATATCTCTCGTGATCGAATGTTAGGAGATGGATCTTCATCGACCCATATTGCAATAACTTGAGATGCCGAAGGTCTATGATCAAGTCCTGGGTCACATCTAATATGTATTTTACACAATTCTAAAGAATTGATATTACTCAAAGAGCGAAAAAATCTAAAATATTGATTAATCTTTAATATATCTATTAATTTGTGCAACATGTATTCACAAAATTTATCAGATTTTTGTAACCTATGTTGTATTTCATTTTCATTATCGTAAAAGTACAATTGTAAATATGATGGACTGTTATCAACTGGTTAATTGGATTTATGTAGTGATAAACTTGTCAAATGTGTAAATACATTTATATGAGGTACCCAAATTTTTATCATATTTTACACCAAATGATGTAAATGCAAAATGGTTATCATAATTGTGTGCATTACTTTAAAATGTAATGCTTCAATCGAATTGGTAGTATATAACTCATACATTTTATTAGGTACATAATTTATTTGTAGTTTAACTTTGCCGTCACAACAACAAAAACCTTTACTTTCTTTTTCAAATTTTCTAGCGTTACAATGTTTACAAATTGTTGGTGTTTGCAATACATGCGTTTTTGTAGGAATATTTGTTATGTAAAAATATTTATCGTATTGATTGTTTGGCAATTGATTATGTATATATGAAATTTTCACTTCATTGTTTTCGTAAGAATTGTAATTCCCCAAACCATCATCAACTATATTTTCATCGACATTTAAAATTCTCTAGTCAACACGCACGCCAACTACAATAAAAAATAACTTTGTTATAGGTGATAAAAATAAGTAGCATTAATCAAGTTATGCTTATATCACAGTTCGAAATTAAATAATACTTGCCTGATACTTTTGAACTTTTACTTGAATTACAAAAAATACCATCTACAGAAAGTTGAAGTCCTTGTGTATGTACTATCCTTTTGGGTTGAAACTTTTTACGCTCATCATACAACTCTCTTGAAGTCCTTGTGTATGTACTGTACTTTCGGGTTGAAACTTTTTACGCTCAGCATACAACTCTCTTCGGCATTTATTTCGTATTTCTTTTTGTGTTTTAAAATTATTCTCAGCGTCCATCCGCTATAAATTATAACCAAATGATAATAATTAGTCTAATGTCCTTTTGCATAATATATCACTTGAGCACATACTTAAGCAAATTAAAATCCAAGTAAACAAAAAAAAACTATTTTTATTATAATAAAATTTTCTAACCATGAACACACAAAAAAACAGATAGGGAAAAACAAAAAACAAGAAAACAAAAAATAATTTGGATGTCGAAATGGATACGAAGCCCCATTTTGTTGAGATTTTCGACAAATAGGACTCCAATTTGTCGAGACTCGACAAATTGGTAGTTTGACCAATTAGTTGAGTTGCTCGACAATTGGGGCTCCTATTTGTCGAGTTAGTCGATAAACGCGAGTTGTACACAAAGCCCAAAATATCTATTTAATAACATTTATTTAATAACGTTGAATAATCTCAAATAGAATAAATAATTCATTTCTTTTTTTTTTTTTTTATGATTCTTTGTTGTTATCTGACCTATTTGCTTTTTTGATGCAATGTTGAAAAAAATAGGAATGTATTTGAATAAAGAGGAGGAAATAAGTAAAACTTAGACGATAAAATTTTTTGGACGAAAGTGTGAATTTTAGTATAGTTAAGGATATTTTGATTCTCCAGTCTCTACAGCACTATACAATATACATGAATGCTACAATATACAGATACACACATATATATATACACCCACATATAGAGAAACAACACTTTATTTTCTGAACAAATGCAAATTAAAAGTGAAAACCCTAACCCAAATTTGAAATATGTAAATAATTTACCTTCGATTCAAGCTCTAAACACCACAAATATTTGATGAGATTTAGAGCCTATTTCTGAGCCTCGCCAATTTGTGGTTCGGGATCTGCAATGAACTGGAGAAACTTTAGACGAGAGTTGGTGGAGAGAAATAGTGAGCCGTGAAAAAAATTTCAAGTTTTGTATTGGACGAAAAATTGAAATGTTCATATATATTAAATAATTATGAAATGTCGGGAAAACCAAAAAAAAATTTTATATCAGTTTCTGAAATTTAAGTCAAGTCCCGACATTAAGGTTGTATTATTGTCAGGAAAACTGACATTAATGGTGTTTATTTATGTCGGTTTGACTGACATAAAGAAATGCCTTTATCCTCACCTTTATCCCTACTGCCTTCATCTTCTTTACCTTCATATGCCCTTAGTATTTTTTGAAAACACACAGACTGTCGCTTCTGCTGGAAAATTTGTACTAAATCAATCCATATATCCTTTCCCAATCTCAAGTCATATTTTTTGTTGATACTTCATGTCCTACTTTCTCCATTTCTTCATTCAACACCAAGTTATATTTGTTGTATTTCTTTTTATTTCTTTTTCATGGTTTTCCTTTTGAATGAATTTATTATTTTGTATAAATATTATTAATTAGTTAGGTAAAGTAATCTTACGAAATGAAGTCCAATTCCAATTTTATCTCTATGAAATTTTAATATCGTTCAGACACAACAAACTGTTAATGACAGCTAGGAATCATCGATCCAGAAACATATTTGTAGAATTTGAAGATTGGCACATCATCATGATCATCTACAAGCTCATCTACTAGCTCGAACATGCATTTATCTCCAATGCCAAGCCCCTTTGCAGTTTTAAAATAAGCCCATCTATTGTTGACAATTGCTTTCCTATATTACATTAGTAATTTTCTATATGACAGATAATGAAAATTATCTAAGCAGAAATCATCGATCCAGAAACATATTTGCAGAATTTGAAGATTGGCACATCATCATGATCATCTATAAGCTCTACAAGCTCGAACATGCATTTATCTCCATTGCTAAGCACCTTTGTAGTTGTAAAATCAACCCATCCTATTGTTAGACAATGAATATCACCATTTTACCTTATATTTGTACGAATAGGAACACATTCTCCGCACTATCATGAATTTCAACATTCTCCTCATATAATGGTAGATATCTTCTTGAAATGTGCCCGGAATGTACTACAAATGAATAGAAATTTGTTAAAAGTAGTATAGACTGCATACGAATATATTTAGATTTTGTTCACAGGACATATATATATGTGTGTGAATGATTTCCTAAACACCGATGACATGTCATGCCTATTTAATGTATATTTCATTTATACATTGAATATGTGGGATCCACTATTATCCATTAAATAAACATACCATGTCATCAGTATTTAGCATAAACTAAGAACCAATGCTTAGGAGATCATCTCTCTCTCTCTCTCTCTCTCTCTCTCTCTCTCTCTCTCTATATATATATATATATACTAGTTTTAAGGCCGTGCGTTGCACGTCAGTGAAATCTATAGGAAAAATTGTATGTCGAGAATAGTTTATTGATACGATATAATATCAAATTTGATATTAATAAAATTTGACTTGATAGACAGGAAAAAATAATAATTTCCAAGCTTGAAAGGAAAGAGAAAAAACAACTAAAACGAAATAAGATAGAAAGTGAAGCAAAGTTATGCATGTGTAGGGAAACAATAGGAAATGATTTAAAATAAAGAAAAATATTAACTAATATATAAATATTAGTTAATAAAGTTAGAGACGATATATTATATTAATTTAAAATAAAATATAAATGTTTATTATAATAGCTATTTTAGTATAAGATATTATATTAAGATTGAGATTGATGAGTTTGTTAAAGAATAAGATGAGGAATCAAAAAAAGAATAAAACTTACATGTATTAGATAATGTAAATAAAAAAATTAAACTGAAAAATGAAATATATGCGTTGGTGAAGTTGTTTGAGTATCTTGAAAAATACAAAATCATGTTTGTTGCCATTGTTGGGTAACGTGATCAAAAGTGTGATAGAAAATATATTTAGTAAACAATTTAGGTAACTCGATAAACTGAAAATTGGATTTTTTGAGTTACTGGACGAATGAAGGAAATTTAAAACTTTGATTATGTTCTTTTTTTTTTTTTTTTAGATTATGTAATACATCTAAAAACTTTTTTATTCTTATGTGGGCGTGTTATGAAAATAAATTGTAGTAAAAATTTATTACAATAATGAAATTTTTTGTTACAATAAAAACGTCAAATTAGATAATGAAAATAAATGTGTTTTTTTTAATGAGTAATTATAATAAATCTTTTAATGTAATTTATAATAATATTTATTATAGAAATTATAAATACAGTACATAATTTAAATAAAAAAGGAAAGCCCAAAAAATGAAAAATATGTACTGTTGAAGTTAGTGGAGTAATTTGAGAAACAAAAAATTACATCTGTCGATTTGTTTGATGGAAAATGTGAAAAATTTATTTAGTGCATGATTTATTAGAAAATAGTCAAATAGAATATATATTATATAAATCTAGTATATATTAGAATCAGTTCATAGAATATATTTTATTGTATTTTATTTTAGCAGTTAGTATAATATGTTATAAATAAAAATTGTTATAATAAATTTATAGCATAGTAAAAGCAATTTTTTAGTAATATATTATTAATCAATTATTACATTATTATGAAAATGTAGTGATTAAAATAAATTTTTTATGACACATTTCTATAAATTAATAATTGTAGTATGTATTTTGACGTAATTTATAATAATATATATTACAGAAATTATAATTATAGTACATAATTTAAATAGAAAAAGAAAACAAAAAAATGAAAAATATGCATTGTTAAGGTTATTCGAGTAACTCGACAAACTAAAAACCATGTTTATCGAGTTACTCGATGAAAAATGTGATATAAGACCAAAAATCATAAAACAGGAATATTTTTGTGAAATAAATTGTTAACTTATTTGATAAATGAAATACATACATTTTTTTATTTAATTGATTATTTATTAGAGTATAGCAAAATAAAATATATATTATAAAAATTTAATATATATGATAGTTAATCAATAGAATATATTATATATTGTTTTATTATGATTAATTTATGTAGTAATTTGAGAAATATAAATTTGAGTTGTAAATACATAAAATAAAGTATAAAATGGGAAATATGCACTGTTAAAGTTAATCGAGTAACTCGACAAACAGAAAATCATGTTTGTCGAGTTACCCGATTATAATTGTCATATCAAATTAATGTATTCAATACGTCAAGTAGCTTGATGAACTCATAATCGATTTGCCCGAGTTACTGGACGAAGGAATAAAATTTATAATTTTTATTATTTTGTTTGTCTTTTTGATTTAAATTTGTCATATATTTAAATAATTTTTTACTGTTATTCAGTGGTATTATTTTTGAAGAAACTCGTGAGGCTAACAGTTGGATTTGTCGAGCAAATTGATAAATATTGCACATATAAAATTTTATTTAATGCATGATTTATTAGAACATAGTAAAATAGAATATATATCATATAAATTTAGTATATATGAGAATGAGTTAATAGAATATATTTTATTGTATTTTATTTTAGTAATTAGTGTAATATGTTATAAATAAAAATTGTTATAATAAATTTATAGCATAGTAAAAGCAATTTTTTAGTAATATATCATTAATCAATTATCACATTATTATGAAAATTTAGTGATTAAAATAAATTTTTTATGACACATTTCTACTAAATAGATTTCATCATGAATTATGAAAATAAATTGTAGTAAAAATTTGTTATGACAAGAACTTTTTTTGTTACAATAATTATTTGAACTATACTACGAAAATAAATGTGTATTTTTTAAATTAATAATTGTAGTATGTATTTTGACCTAATTTATAATAATATTTATTACAGAAATTATAAGTATAATAGATAATTTAAATAGAAAAAGAAAACAAAAAAAATGAAAAATATGCATTCTTAAGGTTACTCGAGTAACTCGACAAACGAAAAACCATGTTTGTCGAGTTACTCGATGAAACATGTGATATGAAAGCAAAAATCATAAAACAGGAATATTTTTGTGAAATAAATTGTTAACTTATTTGATAAATGAAGTACTTACATTTTTTTATTTAATTGATTATTTATTAGAATATAGCAAAATAAAATTTATATTATAAAAATTTAATATATATGATAGTTAATCAATAGAATATATTATATATTGTTTTATTATGATTAATTTATGTAGTAATTTGAGAAATATAAAATTGAGTTGTAAATACAAAAAATAAAGTATAAAATGGGAAATATGCACTGTTAAAGTTAATCGAGTAACTCGACAAACAGAAAATCATGTTTGTTGAGTTACCCGATTATAACTGTCATATCAAATTAATGTATTGAATACGTCAAGTAGCTCGATGAACTCATAATCGATTTGCCCGAGTTACTGGACGAAGGAATAAAATTTATAATTTTTACTATTTTGTTTGTCTTTTTGATTTAAAGTTGTCATATATTTAAATAATTTTTTATTGTTATTCAGTGGTATTATTTTTGAAGAAACTCGTGAGGCTAACAGTTGGATTTGTCGAGCAAATTGATAAATATTGCACATATAGAATTTTATTTAATGCATGATTTATTAGAACATAGTAAAATAGAATATATATCATATAAATTTAGTATATATGAGAATGAGTTAATAGAATATATTTTATTGTATTTTATTTTAGTAATTAGTGTAATATGTTATAAATAAAAATTGTTATAATAAATTTATAGCATAGTAAAAGCAATTTTTTAGTAATATATTATTAATCAATTATCACATTATTATGAAAATTTAGTGATTAAAATAAATTTTTTATGACACATTTCTACTAAATAGATTTCATCATGAATTATGAAAATAAATTGTAGTAAAAATTTGTTATGACAAGAACTTTTTTTGTTAAAATAATTATTTGAACTATAGTACGATAATAAATGTGTATTTTTTAAATTAATAATTGTAGTATGTATTTTGACCTAATTTATAATAATATTTATTACAGAAATTATAAGTATAATAGATAATTTAAATAGAAAAAGAAAACAAAAAAAATGAAAAATATGCATTGTTAAGGTTACTCGAGTAACTCGACAAACGAAAAACCATGTTTGTCGAGTTACTCGATGAAACATGTGATATGAAAGCAAAAATCATAAAACAGGAATATTTTTGTGAAATAAATTGTTAACTTATTTGATAAATGAAGTAGATATATTTTTTTATTTAATTGATTATTTATTAGAATATAGCAAAATAAAATATATATTATAAAAATTTAATAAATATAATAGTTAATCAATAGAATATATTATATATTGTTTTATTATGATTAATTTATCTAGTAATGTGGCAAATATAAATTTGAGTTGTAAATACAAAAAATAAACTATAAAATGGGAAATATGCACTGTTAAAGTTAATTGAGTAACTCGACGAACAGAAAATCATGTTTGTCGAGTTACCCGATTATAATTGTCATATGAAATTAATCTATTCAATACGTTAAGTAGCTCGATGAACTTATAATCGATTTGCCCGAGTTACTGGACGAATGAATAAAGGAAGGGGAAAATAATTATCAAAAATAAACAAAGCAGGTCTTACTATCTTACCTAGTTCCCAAGGTGGGAGAAATTATAAGTATAGCACATAATTTAAATAGAAAAAGAAAACAAAAAAAATGAAAAATACGCATTCTTGAGATTAGTCGAGTTATGTCAGTATTTCTACTATTATGTTAAATTATAGTAAAGGCAAATTGATCAAATTGAAATAAAGAAAATTTTATTATTATAATGTATATTATTTAAAATTATGTAATAGCAAAAATTTATTATTGAGTTAAAAAAGTTTATTAAGATTTTAATAAGTATAATTAGTTATTATACATTTAAGTATTTTTGTGTATCGAGCAAGAAAATATAACCTATAAA
Source organism: Forsythia viridissima (assembly GCA_030279155.1). Classification (NCBI taxonomy): domain Eukaryota; kingdom Viridiplantae; phylum Streptophyta; class Magnoliopsida; order Lamiales; family Oleaceae; genus Forsythia; species Forsythia viridissima. The sequence continues at coordinate 18,152,302 of CM059044.1, read as the reverse complement.
ATTAAGAATAAATAAAAAAATAAATAATTGATGGTTAAATTGTGAATATGAAATTTGCTTTACTTAGTAATATACAATGAAAATAAGTAACTACTACAACAGAAGAAAAATATTATTCATTAGAGTTCAAACATATATGGGACTTGAGTAGATTCGAAGTTATTATTTTCTAAGCTGAAAGATTACACTGTTAGAGATTATGAGATGAATGGATGAAACTATAATAAAACAATAGGTAAGGAAATGTATAATAAAGTAAGCTTTAAATTAGTAATTTATAGATAAACCAGAATACACAAAAATCTTTTCGATAAGTGAAAAAAAAAAATTATTTAGGATTTATGTAGAATGCAAAAAAATTAAAGTGTTCAATCACAATGTTTATACTGTAAATGTTTCTATTATTTTAATGAAGTTAAGTTAAAGTTAAAATTAGTCAAGAATTCTTAGATGCGTGAGAAATAGTGATGTTAGGACCATTTGTGACTATAAATAGGAAAATAGGAATCATATTTAAAATAGAAGAGCGAATTGGGATCAAATTGTTACAAACATGAAAGAAGAGGCAGTCCTTCTTTCAATTAATAGAAGATAAGATAGGGTCCAGCATTTATTACGTATTGCGTGTCTTCAAAGAGATACAGACCAGCCGTCTAGCATTAAATGATGCGTGGAAAGCAAAGCAAGAATTGGAGATGAGGATATGAAACTCGAATTGGGAATAACGAGGTGAAGCACAACTTGAAGATATTAATATACGTTAATGTATATACAATTTTCATACGTGTATGGTGAAAATGAATAGATTAAAGATGATGTTGACATGTGTACAATAAAAAGATATTTGTACATTTATGGTCACTGATCTGAATTATTAGTTGTATTAGGTATGATTATATATAAGAGTAGACTAAGTAGTAATCTATAGTCTATTGTATTAATTTGTCTGAATTCAATGAAAGTAAGCAATAAATTATACTTAGATATTTTTTAGTTACAACTATTGATTTGTGTTCATTTAAATATAGAGGAAAAAAAGTCATATAGAATATAAAAAAAATTTTATATTGTTAATAGCTAATGACTTTATAACATATGTATAAAAACGCGTTCAATGGCAAAAGAAATATAAATTGATAACATTAAATATTTAAATATTTGTACTTTAAATATTTGTTTGTTAAATTTTGTATTCCATTTATTCATTTACCTAAATCAATACTACGTTCTTAGAAAATCGATTACGTTTCATAAAATCATGAATAAGATAAATTTAGTTTTAAACTTTAAAAATTCAAATTCGATAAACATAATGTATTTTATATGAATTTTTTTTCATATAATTATGTTGGTTATCAAATACACTTTATAACTATATCTATTATACAAATAAATTTAATAGAGACTAATATAGCTTTTTAGAGTTTAATATATAAGCATCATTACAAATTGTATTAATAGCAATGAAAAAAAAAAATTTATACTAATCATATTTCATAAATTCATTATTTGAATGAACGTGTTATATAATATTTAGTATATCTATAATACGAATATAAACATATTAAATATTAGCAAAATAAAAATACAATAATAAAAGATGTTTTACTTTGTTAAAAATAAACGGTCAAAAGTTGGTCTAAATTTAGCATAAATATATTATTAAATTTTTATTAAATTATTCATAATGTAAAATTAAAAAAAAATAATCATTGATAAATCTACACTATTTGTAGTATAATATTTGAAGACAAAAAAAAAACAGATAATAGTAAAATAAAATTCAAAAACTATCTAAATCAAATGATGAGTTTTATTATTTTAGATTATAAATCGATGCTGTTACAAACCATACATAACTATAGCATTATACATCTGAACAGACTGGCCATTCATTCACTACAGTATAAATAATTTAAATGCTCTGTATATATTTTCTTCAAAGTTTTATACAATATCCTTCACCAATTGTAATGTAAGAATACACTGGCTCTTTATTGACTGGAATACAATTCATGTGAAAGCTTTTTAGAAGTAATATTCAAAGAACACATAGAATATACTTCATCAATATTCACTGCAATATCATTCATGTCACAGATTTATACAAGTGTTCTTCAAAGAACACATAGAATACACTTCAAGAATACAATTTAAACTATTATATTGTTTAAAAAGTAAAAATCCCCTAATTAAAAAAAAATATGCATAATAATAATTAAAACACTATGAATGCACAATTGCTAATATTTCTGTATAAACTACATTCTTTGTACAACAAAAATGATTTTTAAATTTATCATTTGGTATAATTAATGCTTTTATAGATTTACTTGTTTTTGCTCTAGATAATGCAACATAAAGTTGACCATGAGAAAATACAGGTTCAGGAAGATATAGTCCCACATAATCTAGTGTTTGACCTTGAGCTTTATTTATTGTCATTGCAAAACAAGCACGAATTGGAAATTGCGTTCTTTTAAAAGGAAATGTACTCTTATCACTTTCAAGTGGAATAAATGGAATTCTAGGTAAAAAAACTTTCTTCCCACGCCACTCTCCAACAGATATTTCAGCATGAATAACATTACGCTCAAATGCACGACAAATTAATCTAGTGCCATTACATAATCCTTCAGATGGATTAATATTTCTTAATAACATAACAGGACAATTTTGTTTCAATACAAGTTCATGAGGTGGTATACCATTTGGAGTTAGTGTATTAAGAAAATCTTCATGAATACTTTGTTCATTTTTTTCTAATGTTTCATCAAAGCTATAATATATAACATTTTCACCAGCAATTTGATTAAGTACAATATTATTTATTTCATCAACAGCATTATTTGTAGGAGTTAAAATAACTCGATTAATCATCTTATCTAATTCATTGGTATAATTTTGTAAGTTTGGATAAACACTTTTGATCAATTCTTTTAGAGAAACTATCTTGTTATCAAAGGGTATAGCTATTTCATCTGGTAATGTAATCATATTACAGGTATGCCTAGGTTGAATTCCATTGCCTATATCGAGCAGTAATTTAGAAAAGTATGGGTCTAATTGAGCTCTCATATTTTGCACCAATTGTAATTGTATGAAATTTGGCCATAAGTATGAATACACTAAACTTGATCCAATGATAACTTCTTTATTTCCCTTTTGAACTACTGGTAATACTTGTCGAAAATCACCTCCTAAAACAACAACCTTCCCTCCAAATGGTAATATAGAATCATTAACATCTCTTAGCATTCTATCTACAGCCTCTATTGCATAACGGTGAACCATTGGTGCTTCATCCCAAATAATCAAATTTGTCAATCTAAAGAAACTTGCTAAAGCAGATTGCTTACTAACAGAACATGTCATATTGTGATTTATTTCAAGTGGTATCTTAAACCGTGAATGTGCTGTTCGTCCACCAGGTAATAAAGCAGCTGCAACACCTGAGGAAGCAGTTGCTAAACCTATAAGATTTTTAGATCTAATTGTAGAGAGCAAAGCTTTATATAAATAAGTTTTACCAGTTCCACCAGGTCCATCTATAAAATACAAACGACTTGTATTACTATATACATCTGAAAGAATTTTGTCATAGGAAATTTTTTGATATTCATTCAAGTTATTTGCATACATAGTATTGTCAGCATGAATAACATTGTTTAATTCTTCATTAATAATCTTAGCTAATATGTCTTCTTGTTCCATATATATTTGAAAAGGTACAAGATGATAATCATTTATATTTTTATTATTTGCTTCTAATATAGAATTGATTTCATGTAGTGCTTTTATTTCTGCATTTGCAATGGACATACTATTAGATAAATAATCTTCACATAAAAATAGGCGAAATTTTTTCCATAATACATCTGGATTATTAGGAGAACATAGAATGAGTATGGTAGCAAATAATCTACGAAGAGAAGAAGGCATTTGATAATTAATAGCTTCATCTAAACAAAACTGACAATAATTATTGTCTTGTAATAAACCAAGTGCCATAGCCGTTTCACGAAAAGAAGACAAATAAACACCATTAACTAATTTTAAATTTTGAAATGAAGTTGCTCCTTTAATATGATTTAATAAAATACGTAAATAATATCTTTCTCCTTCAGTTATAGTAGATGTAACTATTCTACCAATAACATTTCCTTTCTTCCTTCGACACCATATTTTCCCTTGGCCATCCCATACAAAAAATTTTGGAAAATCTTTATATAATAATGTTTTTGCAAGTTCATTTGAAACATTCATATGAAAAAATTCAGTTAACATTGTGCGTTGTCTAGATTCATTATTGATTACTGTTTCTAAATTTTCATAATCTCTATATGTTATCAAGTGGTTATTTTCAAGATGTAATTGTAATGAGATAACTGAGGGAGACATTTCATACAAAACAAATCCATATATTCTCCACATTGCTTCAGGTGGAGAAATCCAACGACCATTTTGATATATCTCAATTTCATCAATAGGATTTTCATTATTAGTATTACTAATTGAAATACTTACACGATCATAGCCTTTATACACATATTTATAGAGGTATTTAACAGCTTTAACTGTTGAACATATTTCCACATTAATATGGCAATCAAACTTTGCACACAAATATGGATTGTAAGGTACAACCCATCTATTGTCTAATAAATGTCCTCGAATCATAAATGATCGTTTATCATTCAATCGTCTATAAGTTGGATAAGAATTATGGCCAATAGAAGTATTTGAAATATATTCCTTTGGATATTTATTCTTACAATGACCATTTCTATCCATACAAACATTATGGGGATTCAAATGACCACATGGACCATGCATCATATGTTTAACAACAATAGAATGAAGGTGAGGATATTTTACTTTGTCTGGAATTTCACATGATACAATAGAATCAACTCTATCAATATTATTAATTTTCGCATTGCTTTGTAAGATGAGCAAGAAATGAGCATGTGGAAGTCCTCGTTTTTGGAATTCTACAACATAAATATATGCAGCAACAGGCCCAAAGATTTGGTGCTTAAATAGATCAACTTTAAGTTCTTCTAATTTAGCTTTGAATATTCTAGCAGTCAAATCTGGTCTATTCTGTCCTATATCATTATGCCTTAACTCTTGTTTTATTTCTACCCAATTTGGGTTACATGTCAATGTTAAAAATAAATCAGGTTTACCAAATTTTTGTACTAATGCCATTGCATCCATATATCTTTTTTTCATATCTCTAGGACCTCCAACAAAAGAAGAAGGTAAAATAATCCGACGACCAATTTGTGCACCTCTATTTTGACCATTTTCTACACTATCTACAACTCCTTGATATAATTCAGCACGAATTTCGCTTTGATTTTGACGAAAATAATCTAATCGACTTGTTTCAAGTTTAACATACATATCTACTACATATTGTTGTAGAAGTCTACCAGCATGAAGTAAAACATTGTTTTGTGTATCACGTACCTGTAATTTGAAGCAATAGTATTCACGGCAAGATACTTGTAAACCTTTCTTATTCTTCTTGTGAACTGCAGAATAGAAAAATGCAAACAAATTTAATGAAAAGAAATTCTAAATTGAATGAGTTTAAATGAAGAAACACATTAGTAATCTTTACCTTTTTTTTCTTTCTCTATTATATCAGCTGCACAACTCATGTTTTCAGTAGAAACGGAATTCTCATTTGTACTATAAATATCAACTGTATTATTTTTTGCCTTTTCAATACCTTCATGCCAACCAGTCTCACCGAAGGAAAATAATAATGGGTACTGTAGGGGATCATAACATCCATAATAATAATGTATTCTATGTGAATTATTAGAGTGACAATAAATTGATATATCACGATATCTTATGTCTGCAGATGGGTCCTCATCAACCCAAACTGCAGCCACTTCAGATGTAGAAGGTGCATTATATACTCTTTGATCAAGACCAGCATCACATCTAATTTGTATTTTGCAAGTTTGAAGATTTTCAATATCACCTAAGGAACGAAAAAATCTAGAATATGGATTAATCTCTAATATATTTACTAATATATGTAGTAAAGATGATGAGAAATTGATACATGTATTTAATCTATTTTGTATTTCGTTGTCTGTATCATAAAAATATAACTGTAAATATGATGGATTACTATCAATGTTTAGAATTGGATTTATATAATGGTATACTTGTCCTTGAACTCTAAAAGTGTAAATACCTTTGTAGTTAGTAGATTTAGATAAATCTTTATCAAACTTCACTCCAAAAGAGGTAAAAGCAAAATGGTTATTATAATTTCGCACATTATTTTTAAAATCCAATGCTTCATCTGTACTTGAAGTATATAAATCATATAAAATAGAGGGAGAACAATTGATATGCAATCTAATTTTTCCATCAGCACAACAAAAACCTTTACTTTCTTTTTCAAATTTTTTTGCAAAACAGTGAATACAATTTGTTGGAGTACGTAATACATAAGTTTCTGTGGGTACATGTCTCATAGTAATATTTGAAATACAGGGAGTTAATTGGAATTCATGATTTTGATTTTCATGTTCTTCATAATAAATATTGCTTCTATACCACCATCTTCTAAATTGTTAGAGTCAATGAAAGAAATTTCATGTCCATCTTCATTCAATTCTTGAGCTATAAAAAATATGACAAATGAAAACAACATAAATAAATAAATGGGAAAAAATTGTGCATAACGGGAAAAACATAAAAACAAAAAAAACTTTAGCTCACCAGATAATTGCAAACTACCTATTGAATTGACATCGTTCAACTCAACATCTTCAAGTAACTGAATCCTTGTTTTTTGAATCTTCTTGTTAGATTTATATTGTGTATGCTCAGCATACATCTGTCTTCTTTTCTTCTTTTGTTGTTCTTTATTTGAGTCAACAATTTTTTCACCTGTCATCTAATATATTTTATCATATAATAAATATAAAAATTAGTCTCATTCAATGTAGAAAAAAAAAATATATACTATAAACATTATTAAGACAAATATGAATAAGATTAGTACATACATGTAATAACCAACAAGGAAAAAAATTGTATTGCTTAAAATTGTAATATTCAACTATAACATGTAAATACATGATATAAAAAAAATACTTATTAATAAAGATATAATGAAAAAATAAACCAAAGAACACAAAAAATAATTAATTTCAAATTTCTATCAATGAATAATTACATACCTATAAATTGAAGTTAGGAACTTGGTATAAACCCACTGATGAAGAACTTATCAAATCAAAAAAATGAATATAAGATCTTCTACAATCTATACTCAAACTCAATAGGTGAAGAAAGGAGATGAGAATTTTGATTTCAAATATAAGTAAGAAACTACAATGATTTCGACTAAGAAAAAGAGAAAATCAACAAAATTCTAAGGTTTGATGAGAGTAGAAATAAGAGAACAAGGCTAAGAACAAAGAAAATAGAAAAGAAGCAAAAACTGTCTATATATGTCTGATACAAATAAAACAAAGGAAATATATAAAATAATACTGCCAAAATAATATCGTATATTTATAATAAGTGCATGGTTTAGATGTACATAAAATTATATATGTTATTAATAATAAGTACAAAGATAAGGACAAAGAAATGAAAAAAACTGAAAACTAAGTAAGTTATAATTTCTAAATGCGTACACGTGTTAATAATATGGTAACATTTTGAATAAATTAAGTTTAATAATTTTTCTTAATTATCTCGTAAGTTGGAAAGATTTACTAAAATACAAAAATATGCATCCAATAGAAAATGAAGACCAGATATTATACACAAATTTTGAAGTCAAACATTGCGGCTACTGTGAGAAACAAGATTATACAATATAATAATTGCAAAATGCAGCAAACACAAAAATTTATGTAGAAATATTGACAGCTAATTACTCGAGGAAATCGAGAAACGACATTTCATTTTGTCGAGTTCATCGAGAAAACAACTTACACGAACAGCAGAAATTCATACTAAATTTGACAATCATTATTAACAATAATGAAAGCTGATCATTATATTCTCTTAGTTTATTTTAATAAAAAACAAAACAAAACAAATTAATAAAAAACAAAATAAATTAATAAACATTTTTACTTACTTTTGTTTGTCAAGTAACTCGGGTAAATCGATTTTGAGTTTGTCGAGTTGCTGAAGGTATTTAACACATTTATTTCGTGTCCTATTTTTAATCGAGTAACTCGACAAACTTGCTGTAAGGTTTATCGAGTTACTCGAGTAACTTGAAGATTGCAATACAATGAATCAGTACATTGCATGAATAATATTTGATATTCTATAACTTCATATAATATATTATAATAAAATAGCGATTATATGAGATAATTATATATTATTTTAAAGTGAAATAATATATTATATTTAGTGTTTTCAAAAATAAAAACACATTGTAGTAAAAATGTGTGATATTATTATTTTTTATTTATTAGACTTATTCTAATATTTTTTATAACAAAATTTATAAATAAATGTTTTATAAATTATTAAAAAATGTACTGCATATTTATTTATAAGTTTTTTAATAAATACGAGTACAAATTTTGTTATAAATAATATTACAATAAGTCAAATAAATAGACATAATTTTATTTCATTGATCAAATATTAGAATATAGTAAAATAAAATATACATTATAATGAAGTAATGCTATGTATTATATATTCTTCTATTTTAGCAATTAATATTATAGTAATAATTATAATATGAAATTAAGTGAATAATAATTAATTTTGATAAAAATGAATATAAATTTTGTTATAAATTAGGCAATCATATGCTATAACTTTATATAATATATTATAATAAAATAGCTATTATATAAAATAATTATATATTATTTTAAATTAAGATATTATATTATATTTGATTTTTTCAAAAATAAAAAATATTGTAGTAAGAATGTGTTATAAGATTGATTTTTATTTATTACACTTATTCTAATGTTCTTTTTAACAAAATTTATATTCATATTCACAAAAAGACTTATAAATATATACATAATACATTTTATAATAAATTAGTGAAAAAATTATTTAATATAAATTTATTATAAAAAATTTAGTATAATTACTAAATTATTATAATAATGTAGTAATTAATTAATAATATATTAATACAGAATTAATTTTATTGTGTATTACATTATATAAATTAAAAAAGAAAAGCAAATAATGAAAAATTTAAGTTTCATTGGTTTGTCCAGTAAGTCAAGGAACTTGATTTTCATTTTGCCAAGTTACTTTAGCTATAAGAAAGATTTATTTTGTATCACATTTTTACATCGAGTAACTCGACAAACGTGCTTTTAGGTTTGTCGAGTTACTCGAGTAATTGCAACAATACATCTTTTGTATTTGTTGCTTTACTTTTTTTTATTTATATTATGTAATATACTTAATATTTTTTTCTTTTTTAATTTTGTCATGTTATTTTTTAACCAACTCGTGAATCTTAAAAGCTATCATATAAAATAATTTTATATTATTTTAAATTGAGATAATATGTTATATTTCATGTTCTGAAAAGTAAAAACATGGTGTATCAAAAATGTGCTATAATTTTTTTTTTATTTATTAGACTTATTGTAATATTCTTTATAGCAAAATTTGAATTCATATTTCTGAAAAAACTTGTAAATAAATATGCAGTACATTTGAAAAAAATTTATAAAACATTTCTTTCATATAAAATTGTTATAATAAATTGATTATAATTAGTAAATTATTATAATAATGCAGTAATTAATTAATAATATATTGATAAAAAAAAACTTTTTATTATACTATAAATTTATTATAGTTATTTTTTTATAATATCTTATAGTACTTGCTAAAATTAAAAAATTATTAATATATTGTATTAATGAATTATGATATACATTAAATTTATATTATATATATTCTTTTTGACTATATTCTAATAAATAATAGGTTAAATAAAATTTTATATATACTTTATTTATGAAGTTACTCAGCATATCTAAATTTCAGCCTCACGAAGTGCTTGAAAAATAATACCACAAAATAACAATGAAGAATTATTTAAATGTATTAAATAATTTAAATAATAAAGAAACACAATATAATGAAAATGTCAAATTTCTTTCATTTATGGATTAACTCAAGCAACTCGATTTTCAGTTTATCGAGTTGCTTTAGCTATTGAATAGATTCATTTTGTGTGATATTTTAAATCGAGTAACTCGGTAAAGAAGATTTGGGCTTTGTCGAGGTACTCGAGTTACTTTAATTATGCATATTTTTGATTTTCTTTTTTACTTTTTTTATTTAAAATATATAGTCCACTTAAATTTCTTCATTTTTTTGTTTTTTCATGTTATTTTTTAACGAAGTCGCGAACCTCAAAATCGGATTTGTGAAGTTCTTATATAAATTGATCATAATTAAAATCATTATTATAACAAATTTTACTAAAATTTATTTTGATAAATCAGAATGAAATCTAGTTAATATGAAATTCTTATACTAAATTTATGTTGAACACTACACTATTATAATAATATAATAATTTATTAATAATATTTTACTACAGATTTATTTTTTGTTCCTATAAATTTGTTATAACAGTTTTTTAGTTATAATATGTTATACTAATGGGTAAAAAAATAAAAATAAAAAGAAAATATATTTTCTTACTTCATTCAAAACAAATTAATAAACATTTTTACTTAATTTTGTTCGTCAAGTAACTCGGGTAACTCGATTTTGAGTTTGTCGAGTTGATTAAGGTATTTAATAGAGTCATTTTGTGTCTCATTTTTAATCGAGTAACTCGACAAACGTGCTCTTAGGTTTATCGAGTTACTCGAGTAAGTTGAAGAATGCAATACAATGAATCAGTACGTTGCATGAATAATATTTGATATCCTATAACTTCATATAATATATTATAATAAAATATTGACAATATAAAATAATTATATATTATTTTAAAGTGAAATAATATATTATATTTACTTTGTTCCAAAAAAAAAAACACATTGTAGTAAAAATGTGTTATGCTATTTTTTTTAATTTATTAGACTTATTCTAATATTTTTTATAACAAAATTTATAAATAAATATTTTATAAATTATTAATAAATGGATTGCATATTTATTTATAAGTTTTTTCATAAATATGAATATAAATTTTGTTATAAACAATATTAGAATAAGTCAAATAAATACACATAGTTTTATTTCATTGATGAATTATTAGAATATAGTAAAATAAAATATATATTGTAATCAAGTAATGCTGTGTATTATATATTGTTTTATTTTAGCAATTAATATTATAATAATAATTAGAATAGAAAATTAACTAAATAAGAATTAATTTTGGTAAAAATGAATATAAATTTTGTTATAAATTAGGCAATCATATGCTATAACTTCATATAATGTATTATAATAAAATAGCTATTATATAAAATAATTATATATTATTTTAAATTAAGATATTATATTATATTTCATTTTTTAAAAAATAAAAACATATTGTAGTAACAATGTGTTATAATACTGATTTTTATTTATTACACTTATTCTAATATTCTGTATAACAAAATTTATATTCATATTTAGAAAAAGACTTATAAATACACACATAATACATTTTATAATAAATTATTAAAAAAATTATTTAATATAAATTTATTATAAAAAATTGATTATAATTACTAAATTACTATAATAATGTAGTAATTAATTAATAATATATGAATACAGAATTCATTTTATTGTGTGTTACATTATATAAATTTAAAAAGAGAAGAAAATAATGAAAATTTTAAGTTTGATTGGTTTATCCAGTAAGTCAAGGAACTTGATTTTCATTCTGCCAAGTTACTTTAGCTATAAAAAATATTTATTTTGTATTACATTTTTGCATCGAGTAACTCGACAAACGTGCTTTTAGGTTTGTCGAGTTACTCGAGTAATTTCAACAATCCATCTATTGTATTTGTTACTTTGTTTTTATTTATTTACATTATGTAATACACTTAATATTTTTGTATTTATTAATTTTGTCATGTTATTTTTTAACTAACTCGTGGATCTTAAAAGCTATCATATAACATAATTTTATATTATTTTAAATTCAGATAATATGTTATATTTGATATTTTCAAAAATAAAAACATAGTGTACGAAAAATGTGTTATAATAGTTATTTTTATTTATTACACTTATTGTAATATTCTTTATAGCAAAATTTGTATTCATATTTATGAAAAAATTTATAAATAAATATGCAGTACATTTGAAAATAATTTATAGATGATTTCTTTCATATAAAATTGTTATAATAAATTGATTATAATTACTAAATTATTATAATAATGCAGTAATTAACTAATAATATATTGATACAAAAATGTTTTTATTATACTATAAATTTATTATAGTTATTTTTTTATAATTTCTTATAGTATTTGCTAAAATAAAAAAATTATTAATATATTGTATTAATGAATTATGATATATATTATATTTATATTATATATATTATTTTTGACTATATTCTAATAAATGATAGGTTAAATAACATTTTTTATATACTTTATTTATGAAGTTACTTAGCATATTCAAATTTGAGCCTCACGAAGTGCTTGAGAAATAATACCACAAAATAACAATGAAGAATTATTTAAATGTATTAAATAATTTAAATAATAAAGAAACACAATATAATGAAAATGTTAAATTTCTTTCATTTATCGATTAACTCAACCAACTCGATTTTCAGTTTATCGAGTTGCTTTAGCTATTGAATAGATTCATTTGATGTGATATTTTAAATTGAGTAACTCGGCAAACAAGATTTGAGCTTTGTCGAGTTACTCGAGTCACTTTAATAGTACACACTTTTGATTCTGTTTTTTACTTTTTTTATTTAAGATATTTAGTCTACTTAAATTTCTTTATTTTTTTTGTTTTTTCACGTTATTTTTTAACGAAATCGTAAACCTGAAAATTGGATTTGTGAAGTTCTTACATAAATTGATCATAATTAAATTCGTTATTATAACAAATTTTACTAAAATGTATTTTCATAATTCAGAATAAAATCTAGTTAATATGAAATTCTTATACTAAATTTATGTTAAATACTACATTATTATAATAATATAATAATGAATTAATAATATTTTACAACAGATTTCTTATGTTTTCCTATAAATTTGTTATAACAGTTTTTTAGTTATAATATGTTATACTAATGGGTAAAGAAATAAAAATAAAAAAAAAATATATTCTCTTAGTTTATTTTAATAAAAAACAAAACAAAGCAAATTAATAAAAAACAAAATAAATTAATAAACATTTTTACTTGCTTTTGTTTGTCAAGTAACTCGGGTAAATCGATTTTGAGTTTGTCGAGTTGCTGAAGGTATTTAACACATTTATTTCGTGTCCTATTTTTAATCGAGTAACTCGACAAACTTGCTGTAAGGTTTATCGAGTTACTCGAGTAACTTGAAGATTGCAATACAATGAATCAGTACATTGCATGAATAATATTTGATATTCTATAACTTCTTATAATATATTATAATAAAATAGCGATTATATGAGATAATTATATATTATTTTAAAGTGAAATAATATATTATATTTAGTGTTTTCAAAAATAAAAACACATTGTAGTAAAAATGTGTGATATTATTATTTTTTATTTATTAGACTTATTCTAATATTTTTTATAACAAAATTTATAAATAAATGTTTTATAAATTATTAAAAAATGTACTGCATATTTATTTATAAGTTTTTTAATAAATACGAATACAAATTTTGTTATAAATAATATTACAATAAGTCAAATAAATAGACATAATTTTATTTCATTGATCAAATATTAGAATATAGTAAAATAAAATATACATTATAATGAAGTAATGCTATGTATTATATATTCTTCTATTTTAGCAATTAATATTATAGTAATAATTATAATATGAAATTAAGTGAATAATAATTAATTTTGATAAAAATGAATATAAATTTTGTTATAAATTAGGCAATCATATGCTATAACTTTATATAATATATTATAATAAAATAGCTATTATATAAAATAATTATATATTATTTTAAATTAAGATATTATATTATATTTGATTTTTTCAAAAATAAAAAATATTGTAGTAAGAATGTGTTATAAGATTGATTTTTATTTATTACACTTATTCTAATGTTCTTTTTAACAAAATTTATATTCATATTCACAAAAAGACTTATAAATATATACATAATACATTTTATAATAAATTAGTGAAAAAATTATTTAATATAAATTTATTATAAAAAATTTAGTATAATTACTAAATTATTATAATAATGTAGTAATTAATTAATAATATATTAATACAGAATTAATTTTATTGTGTATTACATTATATAAATTAAAAAAGAAAAGCAAATAATGAAAAATTTAAGTTTCATTGGTTTGTCCAGTAAGTCAAGGAACTTGATTTTCATTTTGCCAAGTTACTTTAGCTATAAGAAAGATTTATTTTGTATCACATTTTTACATCGAGTAACTCGACAAACGTGCTTTTAGGTTTGTCGAGTTACTCGAGTAATTGCAACAATACATCTTTTGTATTTGTTGCTTTACTTTTTTTTATTTATATTATGTAATATACTTAATATTTTTTTCTTTTTTAATTTTGTCATGTTATTTTTTAACCAACTCGTGAATCTTAAAAGCTATCATATAAAATAATTTTATATTATTTTAAATTGAGATAATATGTTATATTTCATGTTCTGAAAAGTAAAAACATGGTGTATCAAAAATGTGCTATAATTTTTTTTTTATTTATTAGACTTATTGTAATATTCTTTATAGCAAAATTTGAATTCATATTTCTGAAAAAACTTGTAAATAAATATGCAGTACATTTGAAAAAAATTTATAAAACATTTCTTTCATATAAAATTGTTATAATAAATTGATTATAATTAGTAAATTATTATAATAATGCAGTAATTAATTAATAATATATTGATAAAAAAAAACTTTTTATTATACTATAAATTTATTATAGTTATTTTTTTATAATATCTTATAGTACTTGCTAAAATTAAAAAATTATTAATATATTGTATTAATGAATTATGATATACATTAAATTTATATTATATATATTCTTTTTGACTATATTCTAATAAATAATAGGTTAAATAAAATTTTATATATACTTTATTTATGAAGTTACTCAGCATATCTAAATTTCAGCCTCACGAAGTGCTTGAAAAATAATACCACAAAATAACAATGAAGAATTATTTAAATGTATTAAATAATTTAAATAATAAAGAAACACAATATAATGAAAATGTCAAATTTCTTTCATTTATGGATTAACTCAAGCAACTCGATTTTCAGTTTATCGAGTTGCTTTAGCTATTGAATAGATTCATTTTGTGTGATATTTTAAATCGAGTAACTCGGTAAAGAAGATCTGGGCTTTGTCGAGGTACTCGAGTTACTTTAATTATGCATATTTTTTGATTTTCTTTTTTACTTTTTTTATTTAAAATATATAGTCCACTTAAATTTCTTCATTTTTTTGTTTTTTCATGTTATTTTTTAACGAAGTCGCGAACCTCAAAATCGGATTTGTGAAGTTCTTATATAAATTGATCATAATTAAAATCATTATTATAACAAATTTTACTAAAATTTATTTTGATAAATCAGAATGAAATCTAGTTAATATGAAATTCTTATACTAAATTTATGTTGAACACTAAACTATTATAATAATATAATAATTTATTAATAATATTTTACTACAGATTTATTTTTTGTTCCTATAAATTTGTTATAACAGTTTTTTAGTTATAATATGTTATACTAATGGGTAAAAAAATAAAAATAAAAAGAAAATATATTTTCTTACTTCATTCAAAACAAATTAATAAACATTTTTACTTAATTTTGTTCGTCAAGTAACTCGGGTAACTCGATTTTGAGTTTGTCGAGTTGATTAAGGTATTTAATAGAGTCATTTTGTGTCTCATTTTTAATCGAGTAACTCGACAAACGTGCTCTTAGGTTTATCGAGTTACTCGAGTAAGTTGAAGAATGCAATACAATGAATCAGTACGTTGCATGAATAATATTTGATATCCTATAACTTCATATAATATATTATAATAAAATATTGACAATATAAAATAATTATATATTATTTTAAAGTGAAATAATATATTATATTTACTTTGTTCCAAAAAAAAAAACACATTGTAGTAAAAATGTGTTATGCTATTTTTTTTAATTTATTAGACTTATTCTAATATTTTTTATAACAAAATTTATAAATAAATATTTTATAAATTATTAATAAATGGATTGCATATTTATTTATAAGTTTTTTCATAAATATGAATATAAATTTTGTTATAAACAATATTAGAATAAGTCAAATAAATACACATAGTTTTATTTCATTGATGAATTATTAGAATATAGTAAAATAAAATATATATTGTAATCAAGTAATGCTGTGTATTATATATTGTTTTATTTTAGCAATTAATATTATAATAATAATTAGAATAGAAAATTAACTAAATAAGAATTAATTTTGGTAAAAATGAATATAAATTTTGTTATAAATTAGGCAATCATATGCTATAACTTCATATAATGTATTATAATAAAATAGCTATTATATAAAATAATTATATATTATTTTAAATTAAGATATTATATTATATTTCATTTTTTAAAAAATAAAAACATATTGTAGTAACAATGTGTTATAATACTGATTTTTATTTATTACACTTATTCTAATATTCTGTATAACAAAATTTATATTCATATTTAGAAAAAGACTTATAAATACACACATAATACATTTTATAATAAATTATTAAAAAAATTATTTAATATAAATTTATTATAAAAAATTGATTATAATTACTAAATTACTATAATAATGTAGTAATTAATTAATAATATATGAATACAGAATTCATTTTATTGTGTGTTACATTATATAAATTTAAAAAGAGAAGAAAATAATGAAAATTTTAAGTTTGATTGGTTTATCCAGTAAGTCAAGGAACTTGATTTTCATTCTGCCAAGTTACTTTAGCTATAAAAAATATTTATTTTGTATTACATTTTTGCATCGAGTAACTCGACAAACGTGCTTTTAGGTTTGTCGAGTTACTCGAGTAATTTCAACAATCCATCTATTGTATTTGTTACTTTGTTTTTATTTATTTACATTATGTAATACACTTAATATTTTTGTATTTATTAATTTTGTCATGTTATTTTTTAACTAACTCGTGGATCTTAAAAGCTATCATATAACATAATTTTATATTATTTTAAATTCAGATAATATGTTATATTTGATATTTTCAAAAATAAAAACATAGTGTACGAAAAATGTGTTATAATAGTTATTTTTATTTATTACACTTATTGTAATATTCTTTATAGCAAAATTTGTATTCATATTTATGAAAAAATTTATAAATAAATATGCAGTACATTTGAAAATAATTTATAGATGATTTCTTTCATATAAAATTGTTATAATAAATTGATTATAATTACTAAATTATTATAATAATGCAGTAATTAACTAATAATATATTGATACAAAAATGTTTTTATTATACTATAAATTTATTATAGTTATTTTTTTATAATTTCTTATAGTATTTGCTAAAATAAAAAAATTATTAATATATTGTATTAATGAATTATGATATATATTATATTTATATTATATATATTATTTTTGACTATATTCTAATAAATGATAGGTTAAATAACATTTTTTATATACTTTATTTATGAAGTTACTTAGCATATTCAAATTTGAGCCTCACGAAGTGCTTGAGAAATAATACCACAAAATAACAATGAAGAATTATTTAAATGTATTAAATAATTTAAATAATAAAGAAACACAATATAATGAAAATGTTAAATTTCTTTCATTTATCGATTAACTCAACCAACTCGATTTTCAGTTTATCGAGTTGCTTTAGCTATTGAATAGATTCATTTGATGTGATATTTTAAATTGAGTAACTCGGCAAACAAGATTTGAGCTTTGTCGAGTTACTCGAGTCACTTTAATAGTACACACTTTTGATTCTGTTTTTTACTTTTTTTATTTAAGATATTTAGTCTACTTAAATTTCTTTATTTTTTTTGTTTTTTCACGTTATTTTTTAACGAAATCGTAAACCTGAAAATTGGATTTGTGAAGTTCTTACATAAATTGATCATAATTAAATTCGTTATTATAACAAATTTTACTAAAATGTATTTTCATAATTCAGAATAAAATCTAGTTAATATGAAATTCTTATACTAAATTTATGTTAAATACTACATTATTATAATAATATAATAATGAATTAATAATATTTTACAACAGATTTCTTATGTTTTCCTATAAATTTGTTATAACAGTTTTTTAGTTATAATATGTTATACTAATGGGTAAAGAAATAAAAATAAAAATAAAATATATTCTCTTAGTTTATTTTAATAAAAAACAAAACAAAGCAAATTAATAAAAAACAAAATAAATTAATAAACATTTTTACTTGCTTTTGTTTGTCAAGTAACTCGGGTAAATCGATTTTGAGTTTGTCGAGTTGCTGAAGGTATTTAACACATTTATTTCGTGTCCTATTTTTAATCGAGTAACTCGACAAACTTGCTGTAAGGTTTATCGAGTTACTCGAGTAACTTGAAGATTGCAATACAATGAATCAGTACATTGCATGAATAATATTTGATATTCTATAACTTCTTATAATATATTATAATAAAATAGCGATTATATGAGATAATTATATATTATTTTAAAGTGAAATAATATATTATATTTAGTGTTTTCAAAAATAAAAACACATTGTAGTAAAAATGTGTGATATTATTATTTTTTATTTATTATACTTATTCTAATATTTTTTATAACAAAATTTATAAATAAATGTTTTATAAATTATTAAAAAATGTACTGCATATTTATTTATAAGTTTTTTAATAAATACGAATACAAATTTTGTTATAAATAATATTACAATAAGTCAAATAAATAGACATAATTTTATTTCATTGATCAAATATTAGAATATAGTAAAATAAAATATACATTATAATGAAGTAATGCTATGTATTATATATTCTTCTATTTTAGCAATTAATATTATAGTAATAATTATAATATGAAATTAAGTGAATAATAATTAATTTTGATAAAAATGAATATAAATTTTGTTATAAATTAGGCAATCATATGCTATAACTTTATATAATATATTATAATAAAATAGCTATTATATAAAATAATTATATATTATTTTAAATTAAGATATTATATTATATTTGATTTTTTCAAAAATAAAAAATATTGTAGTAAGAATGTGTTATAAGATTGATTTTTATTTATTACACTTATTCTAATGTTCTTTTTAACAAAATTTATATTCATATTCACAAAAAGACTTATAAATATATACATAATACATTTTATAATAAATTAGTGAAAAAATTATTTAATATAAATTTATTATAAAAAATTTAGTATAATTACTAAATTATTATAATAATGTAGTAATTAATTAATAATATATTAATACAGAATTAATTTTATTGTGTATTACATTATATAAATTAAAAAAGAAAAGCAAATAATGAAAAATTTAAGTTTCATTGGTTTGTCCAGTAAGTCAAGGAACTTGATTTTCATTTTGCCAAGTTACTTTAGCTATAAGAAAGATTTATTTTGTATCACATTTTTACATCGAGTAACTCGACAAACGTGCTTTTAGGTTTGTCGAGTTACTCGAGTAATTGCAACAATACATCTTTTGTATTTGTTGCTTTACTTTTTTTTATTTATATTATGTAATATACTTAATATTTTTTTCTTTTTTAATTTTGTCATGTTATTTTTTAACCAACTCGTGAATCTTAAAAGCTATCATATAAAATAATTTTATATTATTTTAAATTGAGATAATATGTTATATTTCATGTTCTGAAAAGTAAAAACATGGTGTATCAAAAATGTGCTATAATTTTTTTTTTATTTATTAGACTTATTGTAATATTCTTTATAGCAAAATTTGAATTCATATTTCTGAAAAAACTTGTAAATAAATATGCAGTACATTTGAAAAAAATTTATAAAACATTTCTTTCATATAAAATTGTTATAATAAATTGATTATAATTAGTAAATTATTATAATAATGCAGTAATTAATTAATAATATATTGATAAAAAAAAACTTTTTATTATACTATAAATTTATTATAGTTATTTTTTTATAATATCTTATAGTACTTGCTAAAATTAAAAAATTATTAATATATTGTATTAATGAATTATGATATACATTAAATTTATATTATATATATTCTTTTTGACTATATTCTAATAAATAATAGGTTAAATAAAATTTTATATATACTTTATTTATGAAGTTACTCAGCATATCTAAATTTCAGCCTCACGAAGTGCTTGAAAAATAATACCACAAAATAACAATGAAGAATTATTTAAATGTATTAAATAATTTAAATAATAAAGAAACACAATATAATGAAAATGTCAAATTTCTTTCATTTATGGATTAACTCAAGCAACTCGATTTTCAGTTTATCGAGTTGCTTTAGCTATTGAATAGATTCATTTTGTGTGATATTTTAAATCGAGTAACTCGGTAAAGAAGATTTGGGCTTTGTCGAGGTACTCGAGTTACTTTAATTATGCATATTTTTGATTTTCTTTTTTACTTTTTTTATTTAAAATATATAGTCCACTTAAATTTCTTCATTTTTTTGTTTTTTCATGTTATTTTTTAACGAAGTCGCGAACCTCAAAATCGGATTTGTGAAGTTCTTATATAAATTGATCATAATTAAAATCATTATTATAACAAATTTTACTAAAATTTATTTTGATAAATCAGAATGAAATCTAGTTAATATGAAATTCTTATACTAAATTTATGTTGAACACTACACTATTATAATAATATAATAATTTATTAATAATATTTTACTACAGATTTATTTTTTGTTCCTATAAATTTGTTATAACAGTTTTTTAGTTATAATATGTTATACTAATGGGTAAAAAAATAAAAATAAAAAGAAAATATATTTTCTTACTTCATTCAAAACAAATTAATAAACATTTTTACTTAATTTTGTTCGTCAAGTAACTCGGGTAACTCGATTTTGAGTTTGTCGAGTTGATTAAGGTATTTAATAGAGTCATTTTGTGTCTCATTTTTAATCGAGTAACTCGACAAACGTGCTCTTAGGTTTATCGAGTTACTCGAGTAAGTTGAAGAATGCAATACAATGAATCAGTACGTTGCATGAATAATATTTGATATCCTATAACTTCATATAATATATTATAATAAAATATTGACAATATAAAATAATTATATATTATTTTAAAGTGAAATAATATATTATATTTACTTTGTTCCAAAAAAAAAAACACATTGTAGTAAAAATGTGTTATGCTATTTTTTTTAATTTATTAGACTTATTCTAATATTTTTTATAACAAAATTTATAAATAAATATTTTATAAATTATTAATAAATGGATTGCATATTTATTTATAAGTTTTTTCATAAATATGAATATAAATTTTGTTATAAACAATATTAGAATAAGTCAAATAAATACACATAGTTTTATTTCATTGATGAATTATTAGAATATAGTAAAATAAAATATATATTGTAATCAAGTAATGCTGTGTATTATATATTGTTTTATTTTAGCAATTAATATTATAATAATAATTAGAATAGAAAATTAACTAAATAAGAATTAATTTTGGTAAAAATGAATATAAATTTTGTTATAAATTAGGCAATCATATGCTATAACTTCATATAATGTATTATAATAAAATAGCTATTATATAAAATAATTATATATTATTTTAAATTAAGATATTATATTATATTTCATTTTTTAAAAAATAAAAACATATTGTAGTAACAATGTGTTATAATACTGATTTTTATTTATTACACTTATTCTAATATTCTGTATAACAAAATTTATATTCATATTTAGAAAAAGACTTATAAATACACACTTAATACATTTTATAATAAATTATTAAAAAAATTATTTAATATAAATTTATTATAAAAAATTGATTATAATTACTAAATTACTATAATAATGTAGTAATTAATTAATAATATATGAATACAGAATTCATTTTATTGTGTGTTACATTATATAAATTTAAAAAGAGAAGAAAATAATGAAAATTTTAAGTTTGATTGGTTTATCCAGTAAGTCAAGGAACTTGATTTTCATTCTGCCAAGTTACTTTAGCTATAAAAAATATTTATTTTGTATTACATTTTTGCATCGAGTAACTCGACAAACGTGCTTTTAGGTTTGTCGAGTTACTCGAGTAATTTCAACAATCCATCTATTGTATTTGTTACTTTGTTTTTATTTATTTACATTATGTAATACACTTAATATTTTTGTATTTATTAATTTTGTCATGTTATTTTTTAACTAACTCGTGGATCTTAAAAGCTATCATATAACATAATTTTATATTATTTTAAATTCAGATAATATGTTATATTTGATATTTTCAAAAATAAAAACATAGTGTACGAAAAATGTGTTATAATAGTTATTTTTATTTATTACACTTATTGTAATATTCTTTATAGCAAAATTTGTATTCATATTTATGAAAAAATTTATAAATAAATATGCAGTACATTTGAAAATAATTTATAGATGATTTCTTTCATATAAAATTGTTATAATAAATTGATTATAATTACTAAATTATTATAATAATGCAGTAATTAACTAATAATATATTGATACAAAAATGTTTTTATTATACTATAAATTTATTATAGTTATTTTTTTATAATTTCTTATAGTATTTGCTAAAATAAAAAAATTATTAATATATTGTATTAATGAATTATGATATATATTATATTTATATTATATATATTATTTTTGACTATATTCTAATAAATGATAGGTTAAATAACATTTTTTATATACTTTATTTATGAAGTTACTTAGCATATTCAAATTTGAGCCTCACGAAGTGCTTGAGAAATAATACCACAAAATAACAATGAAGAATTATTTAAATGTATTAAATAATTTAAATAATAAAGAAACACAATATAATGAAAATGTTAAATTTCTTTCATTTATCGATTAACTCAACCAACTCGATTTTCAGTTTATCGAGTTGCTTTAGCTATTGAATAGATTCATTTGATGTGATATTTTAAATTGAGTAACTCGGCAAACAAGATTTGAGCTTTGTCGAGTTACTCGAGTCACTTTAATAGTACACACTTTTGATTCTGTTTTTTACTTTTTTTATTTAAGATATTTAGTCTACTTAAATTTCTTTATTTTTTTTGTTTTTTCACGTTATTTTTTAACGAAATCGTAAACCTGAAAATTGGATTTGTGAAGTTCTTACATAAATTGATCATAATTAAATTCGTTATTATAACAAATTTTACTAAAATGTATTTTCATAATTCAGAATAAAATCTAGTTAATATGAAATTCTTATACTAAATTTATGTTAAATACTACATTATTATAATAATATAATAATGAATTAATAATATTTTACAACAGATTTCTTATGTTTTCCTATAAATTTGTTATAACAGTTTTTTAGTTATAATATGTTATACTAATGGGTAAAGAAATAAAAATAAAAAAAAAATATATTCTCTTAGTTTATTTTAATAAAAAACAAAACAAAGCAAATTAATAAAAAACAAAATAAATTAATAAACATTTTTACTTGCTTTTGTTTGTCAAGTAACTCGGGTAAATCGATTTTGAGTTTGTCGAGTTGCTGAAGGTATTTAACACATTTATTTCGTGTCCTATTTTTAATCGAGTAACTCGACAAACTTGCTGTAAGGTTTATCGAGTTACTCGAGTAACTTGAAGATTGCAATACAATGAATCAGTACATTGCATGAATAATATTTGATATTCTATAACTTCTTATAATATATTATAATAAAATAGCGATTATATGAGATAATTATATATTATTTTAAAGTGAAATAATATATTATATTTAGTGTTTTCAAAAATAAAAACACATTGTAGTAAAAATGTGTGATATTATTATTTTTTATTTATTAGACTTATTCT
Source organism: Forsythia viridissima (assembly GCA_030279155.1). NCBI lineage: Eukaryota > Viridiplantae > Streptophyta > Magnoliopsida > Lamiales > Oleaceae > Forsythia > Forsythia viridissima. Next base: position 18,128,020 of record CM059044.1, on the reverse strand, counting down.
AATATTTTTTATAACAAAATTTATAAATAAATGTTTTATAAATTATTAAAAAATGTACTGCATATTTATTTATAAGTTTTTTAATAAATACGAATACAAATTTTGTTATAAATAATATTACAATAAGTCAAATAAATAGACATAATTTTATTTCATTGATCAAATATTAGAATATAGTAAAATAAAATATACATTATAATGAAGTAATGCTATGTATTATATATTCTTCTATTTTAGCAATTAATATTATAGTAATAATTATAATATGAAATTAAGTGAATAATAATTAATTTTGATAAAAATGAATATAAATTTTGTTATAAATTAGGCAATCATATGCTATAACTTTATATAATATATTATAATAAAATAGCTATTATATAAAATAATTATATATTATTTTAAATTAAGATATTATATTATATTTGATTTTTTCAAAAATAAAAAATATTGTAGTAAGAATGTGTTATAAGATTGATTTTTATTTATTACACTTATTCTAATGTTCTTTTTAACAAAATTTATATTCATATTCACAAAAAGACTTATAAATATATACATAATACATTTTATAATAAATTAGTGAAAAAATTATTTAATATAAATTTATTATAAAAAATTTAGTATAATTACTAAATTATTATAATAATGTAGTAATTAATTAATAATATATTAATACAGAATTAATTTTATTGTGTATTACATTATATAAATTAAAAAAGAAAAGCAAATAATGAAAAATTTAAGTTTCATTGGTTTGTCCAGTAAGTCAAGGAACTTGATTTTCATTTTGCCAAGTTACTTTAGCTATAAGAAAGATTTATTTTGTATCACATTTTTACATCGAGTAACTCGACAAACGTGCTTTTAGGTTTGTCGAGTTACTCGAGTAATTGCAACAATACATCTTTTGTATTTGTTGCTTTACTTTTTTTTATTTATATTATGTAATATACTTAATATTTTTTTCTTTTTTAATTTTGTCATGTTATTTTTTAACCAACTCGTGAATCTTAAAAGCTATCATATAAAATAATTTTATATTATTTTAAATTGAGATAATATGTTATATTTCATGTTCTGAAAAGTAAAAACATGGTGTATCAAAAATGTGCTATAATTTTTTTTTTTTATTTATTAGACTTATTGTAATATTCTTTATAGCAAAATTTGAATTCATATTTCTGAAAAAACTTGTAAATAAATATGCAGTACATTTGAAAAAAATTTATAAAACATTTCTTTCATATAAAATTGTTATAATAAATTGATTATAATTAGTAAATTATTATAATAATGCAGTAATTAATTAATAATATATTGATAAAAAAAAACTTTTTATTATACTATAAATTTATTATAGTTATTTTTTTATAATATCTTATAGTACTTGCTAAAATTAAAAAATTATTAATATATTGTATTAATGAATTATGATATACATTAAATTTATATTATATATATTCTTTTTGACTATATTCTAATAAATAATAGGTTAAATAAAATTTTATATATACTTTATTTATGAAGTTACTCAGCATATCTAAATTTCAGCCTCACGAAGTGCTTGAAAAATAATACCACAAAATAACAATGAAGAATTATTTAAATGTATTAAATAATTTAAATAATAAAGAAACACAATATAATGAAAATGTCAAATTTCTTTCATTTATGGATTAACTCAAGCAACTCGATTTTCAGTTTATCGAGTTGCTTTAGCTATTGAATAGATTCATTTTGTGTGATATTTTAAATCGAGTAACTCGGTAAAGAAGATTTGGGCTTTGTCGAGGTACTCGAGTTACTTTAATTATGCATATTTTTGATTTTCTTTTTTACTTTTTTTATTTAAAATATATAGTCCACTTAAATTTCTTCATTTTTTTGTTTTTTCATGTTATTTTTTAACGAAGTCGCGAACCTCAAAATCGGATTTGTGAAGTTCTTATATAAATTGATCATAATTAAAATCATTATTATAACAAATTTTACTAAAATTTATTTTGATAAATCAGAATGAAATCTAGTTAATATGAAATTCTTATACTAAATTTATGTTGAACACTACACTATTATAATAATATAATAATTTATTAATAATATTTTACTACAGATTTATTTTTTGTTCCTATAAATTTGTTATAACAGTTTTTTAGTTATAATATGTTATACTAATGGGTAAAAAAATAAAAATAAAAAGAAAATATATTTTCTTACTTCATTCAAAACAAATTAATAAACATTTTTACTTAATTTTGTTCGTCAAGTAACTCGGGTAACTCGATTTTGAGTTTGTCGAGTTGATTAAGGTATTTAATAGAGTCATTTTGTGTCTCATTTTTAATCGAGTAACTCGACAAACGTGCTCTTAGGTTTATCGAGTTACTCGAGTAAGTTGAAGAATGCAATACAATGAATCAGTACGTTGCATGAATAATATTTGATATCCTATAACTTCATATAATATATTATAATAAAATATTGACAATATAAAATAATTATATATTATTTTAAAGTGAAATAATATATTATATTTACTTTGTTCCAAAAAAAAAACACATTGTAGTAAAAATGTGTTATGCTATTTTTTTTAATTTATTAGACTTATTCTAATATTTTTTATAACAAAATTTATAAATAAATATTTTATAAATTATTAATAAATGGATTGCATATTTATTTATAAGTTTTTTCATAAATATGAATATAAATTTTGTTATAAACAATATTAGAATAAGTCAAATAAATACACATAGTTTTATTTCATTGATGAATTATTAGAATATAGTAAAATAAAATATATATTGTAATCAAGTAATGCTGTGTATTATATATTGTTTTATTTTAGCAATTAATATTATAATAATAATTAGAATAGAAAATTAACTAAATAAGAATTAATTTTGGTAAAAATGAATATAAATTTTGTTATAAATTAGGCAATCATATGCTATAACTTCATATAATGTATTATAATAAAATAGCTATTATATAAAATAATTATATATTATTTTAAATTAAGATATTATATTATATTTCATTTTTTAAAAAATAAAAACATATTGTAGTAACAATGTGTTATAATACTGATTTTTATTTATTACACTTATTCTAATATTCTGTATAACAAAATTTATATTCATATTTAGAAAAAGACTTATAAATACACACTTAATACATTTTATAATAAATTATTAAAAAAATTATTTAATATAAATTTATTATAAAAAATTGATTATAATTACTAAATTACTATAATAATGTAGTAATTAATTAATAATATATGAATACAGAATTCATTTTATTGTGTGTTACATTATATAAATTTAAAAAGAAAAAAGAAAATAATGAAAATTTTAAGTTTGATTGGTTTATCCAGTAAGTCAAGGAACTTGATTTTCATTCTGCCAAGTTACTTTAGCTATAAAAAATATTTATTTTGTATTACATTTTTGCATCGAGTAACTCGACAAACGTGCTTTTAGGTTTGTCGAGTTACTCGAGTAATTTCAACAATCCATCTATTGTATTTGTTACTTTGTTTTTATTTATTTACATTATGTAATACACTTAATATTTTTGTATTTATTAATTTTGTCATGTTATTTTTTAACTAACTCGTGGATCTTAAAAGCTATCATATAACATAATTTTATATTATTTTAAATTCAGATAATATGTTATATTTGATATTTTCAAAAATAAAAACATAGTGTACGAAAAATGTGTTATAATAGTTATTTTTATTTATTACACTTATTGTAATATTCTTTATAGCAAAATTTGTATTCATATTTATGAAAAAATTTATAAATAAATATGCAGTACATTTGAAAATAATTTATAGATGATTTCTTTCATATAAAATTGTTATAATAAATTGATTATAATTACTAAATTATTATAATAATGCAGTAATTAACTAATAATATATTGATACAAAAATGTTTTTATTATACTATAAATTTATTATAGTTATTTTTTTATAATTTCTTATAGTATTTGCTAAAATAAAAAAATTATTAATATATTGTATTAATGAATTATGATATATATTATATTTATATTATATATATTATTTTTGACTATATTCTAATAAATGATAGGTTAAATAACATTTTTTATATACTTTATTTATGAAGTTACTTAGCATATTCAAATTTGAGCCTCACGAAGTGCTTGAGAAATAATACCACAAAATAACAATGAAGAATTATTTAAATGTATTAAATAATTTAAATAATAAAGAAACACAATATAATGAAAATGTTAAATTTCTTTCATTTATCGATTAACTCAACCAACTCGATTTTCAGTTTATCGAGTTGCTTTAGCTATTGAATAGATTCATTTGATGTGATATTTTAAATTGAGTAACTCGGCAAACAAGATTTGAGCTTTGTCGAGTTACTCGAGTCACTTTAATAGTACACACTTTTGATTCTGTTTTTTACTTTTTTTATTTAAGATGTTTAGTCTACTTAAATTTCTTTATTTTTTTTGTTTTTTCACGTTATTTTTTAACGAAATCGTAAACCTGAAAATTGGATTTGTGAAGTTCTTACATAAATTGATCATAATTAAATTCGTTATTATAACAAATTTTACTAAAATGTATTTTCATAATTCAGAATAAAATCTAGTTAATATGAAATTCTTATACTAAATTTATGTTAAATACTACATTATTATAATAATATAATAATGAATTAATAATATTTTACAACAGATTTCTTATGTTTTCCTATAAATTTGTTATAACAGTTTTTTAGTTATAATATGTTATACTAATGGGTAAAGAAATAAAAATAAAAAAAAAATATATTCTCTTAGTTTATTTTAATAAAAAACAAAACAAAGCAAATTAATAAAAAACAAAATAAATTAATAAACATTTTTACTTGCTTTTGTTTGTCAAGTAACTCGGGTAAATCGATTTTGAGTTTGTCGAGTTGCTGAAGGTATTTAACACATTTATTTCGTGTCCTATTTTTAATCGAGTAACTCGACAAACTTGCTGTAAGGTTTATCGAGTTACTCGAGTAACTTGAAGATTGCAATACAATGAATCAGTACATTGCATGAATAATATTTGATATTCTATAACTTCATATAATATATTATAATAAAATAGCGATTATATGAGATAATTATATATTATTTTAAAGTGAAATAATATATTATATTTAGTGTTTTCAAAAATAAAAACACATTGTAGTAAAAATGTGTGATATTATTATTTTTTATTTATTAGACTTATTCTAATATTTTTTATAACAAAATTTATAAATAAATGTTTTATAAATTATTAAAAAATGTACTGCATATTTATTTATAAGTTTTTTAATAAATACGAGTACAAATTTTGTTATAAATAATATTACAATAAGTCAAATAAATAGACATAATTTTATTTCATTGATCAAATATTAGAATATAGTAAAATAAAATATACATTATAATGAAGTAATGCTATGTATTATATATTCTTCTATTTTAGCAATTAATATTATAGTAATAATTATAATATGAAATTAAGTGAATAATAATTAATTTTGATAAAAATGAATATAAATTTTGTTATAAATTAGGCAATCATATGCTATAACTTTATATAATATATTATAATAAAATAGCTATTATATAAAATAATTATATATTATTTTAAATTAAGATATTATATTATATTTGATTTTTTCAAAAATAAAAAATATTGTAGTAAGAATGTGTTATAAGATTGATTTTTATTTATTACACTTATTCTAATGTTCTTTTTAACAAAATTTATATTCATATTCACAAAAAGACTTATAAATATATACATAATACATTTTATAATAAATTAGTGAAAAAATTATTTAATATAAATTTATTATAAAAAATTTAGTATAATTACTAAATTATTATAATAATGTAGTAATTAATTAATAATATATTAATACAGAATTAATTTTATTGTGTATTACATTATATAAATTAAAAAAGAAAAGCAAATAATGAAAAATTTAAGTTTCATTGGTTTGTCCAGTAAGTCAAGGAACTTGATTTTCATTTTGCCAAGTTACTTTAGCTATAAGAAAGATTTATTTTGTATCACATTTTTACATCGAGTAACTCGACAAACGTGCTTTTAGGTTTGTCGAGTTACTCGAGTAATTGCAACAATACATCTTTTGTATTTGTTGCTTTACTTTTTTTTATTTATATTATGTAATATACTTAATATTTTTTTCTTTTTTAATTTTGTCATGTTATTTTTTAACCAACTCGTGAATCTTAAAAGCTATCATATAAAATAATTTTATATTATTTTAAATTGAGATAATATGTTATATTTCATGTTCTGAAAAGTAAAAACATGGTGTATCAAAAATGTGCTATAATTTTTTTTTTTTATTTATTAGACTTATTGTAATATTCTTTATAGCAAAATTTGAATTCATATTTCTGAAAAAACTTGTAAATAAATATGCAGTACATTTGAAAAAAATTTATAAAACATTTCTTTCATATAAAATTGTTATAATAAATTGATTATAATTAGTAAATTATTATAATAATGCAGTAATTAATTAATAATATATTGATAAAAAAAAAACTTTTTATTATACTATAAATTTATTATAGTTATTTTTTTATAATATCTTATAGTACTTGCTAAAATTAAAAAATTATTAATATATTGTATTAATGAATTATGATATACATTAAATTTATATTATATATATTCTTTTTGACTATATTCTAATAAATAATAGGTTAAATAAAATTTTATATATACTTTATTTATGAAGTTACTCAGCATATCTAAATTTCAGCCTCACGAAGTGCTTAAAAAATAATACCACAAAATAACAATGAAGAATTATTTAAATGTATTAAATAATTTAAATAATAAAGAAACACAATATAATGAAAATGTCAAATTTCTTTCATTTATGGATTAACTCAAGCAACTCGATTTTCAGTTTATCGAGTTGCTTTAGCTATTGAATAGATTCATTTTGTGTGATATTTTAAATCGAGTAACTCGGTAAAGAAGATCTGGGCTTTGTCGAGGTACTCGAGTTACTTTAATTATGCATATTTTTTGATTTTCTTTTTTACTTTTTTTATTTAAAATATATAGTCCACTTAAATTTCTTCATTTTTTTGTTTTTTCATGTTATTTTTTAACGAAGTCGCGAACCTCAAAATCGGATTTGTGAAGTTCTTATATAAATTGATCATAATTAAAATCATTATTATAACAAATTTTACTAAAATTTATTTTGATAAATCAGAATGAAATCTAGTTAATATGAAATTCTTATACTAAATTTATGTTGAACACTAAACTATTATAATAATATAATAATTTATTAATAATATTTTACTACAGATTTATTTTTTGTTCCTATAAATTTGTTATAACAGTTTTTTAGTTATAATATGTTATACTAATGGGTAAAAAAATAAAAATAAAAAGAAAATATATTTTCTTACTTCATTCAAAACAAATTAATAAACATTTTTACTTAATTTTGTTCGTCAAGTAACTCGGGTAACTCGATTTTGAGTTTGTCGAGTTGATTAAGGTATTTAATAGAGTCATTTTGTGTCTCATTTTTAATCGAGTAACTCGACAAACGTGCTCTTAGGTTTATCGAGTTACTCGAGTAAGTTGAAGAATGCAATACAATGAATCAGTACGTTGCATGAATAATATTTGATATCCTATAACTTCATATAATATATTATAATAAAATATTGACAATATAAAATAATTATATATTATTTTAAAGTGAAATAATATATTATATTTACTTTGTTCCAAAAAAAAAAACACATTGTAGTAAAAATGTGTTATGCTATTTTTTTTAATTTATTAGACTTATTCTAATATTTTTTATAACAAAATTTATAAATAAATATTTTATAAATTATTAATAAATGGATTGCATATTTATTTATAAGTTTTTTCATAAATATGAATATAAATTTTGTTATAAACAATATTAGAATAAGTCAAATAAATACACATAGTTTTATTTCATTGATGAATTATTAGAATATAGTAAAATAAAATATATATTGTAATCAAGTAATGCTGTGTATTATATATTGTTTTATTTTAGCAATTAATATTATAATAATAATTAGAATAGAAAATTAACTAAATAAGAATTAATTTTGGTAAAAATGAATATAAATTTTGTTATAAATTAGGCAATCATATGCTATAACTTCATATAATGTATTATAATAAAATAGCTATTATATAAAATAATTATATATTATTTTAAATTAAGATATTATATTATATTTCATTTTTTAAAAAATAAAAACATATTGTAGTAACAATGTGTTATAATACTGATTTTTATTTATTACACTTATTCTAATATTCTGTATAACAAAATTTATATTCATATTTAGAAAAAGACTTATAAATACACACTTAATACATTTTATAATAAATTATTAAAAAAATTATTTAATATAAATTTATTATAAAAAATTGATTATAATTACTAAATTACTATAATAATGTAGTAATTAATTAATAATATATGAATACAGAATTCATTTTATTGTGTGTTACATTATATAAATTTAAAAAGAGAAGAAAATAATGAAAATTTTAAGTTTGATTGGTTTATCCAGTAAGTCAAGGAACTTGATTTTCATTCTGCCAAGTTACTTTAGCTATAAAAAATATTTATTTTGTATTACATTTTTGCATCGAGTAACTCGACAAACGTGCTTTTAGGTTTGTCGAGTTACTCGAGTAATTTCAACAATCCATCTATTGTATTTGTTACTTTGTTTTTATTTATTTACATTATGTAATACACTTAATATTTTTGTATTTATTAATTTTGTCATGTTATTTTTTAACTAACTCGTGGATCTTAAAAGCTATCATATAACATAATTTTATATTATTTTAAATTCAGATAATATGTTATATTTGATATTTTCAAAAATAAAAACATAGTGTACGAAAAATGTGTTATAATAGTTATTTTTATTTATTACACTTATTGTAATATTCTTTATAGCAAAATTTGTATTCATATTTATGAAAAAATTTATAAATAAATATGCAGTACATTTGAAAATAATTTATAGATGATTTCTTTCATATAAAATTGTTATAATAAATTGATTATAATTACTAAATTATTATAATAATGCAGTAATTAACTAATAATATATTGATACAAAAATGTTTTTATTATACTATAAATTTATTATAGTTATTTTTTTATAATTTCTTATAGTATTTGCTAAAATAAAAAAATTATTAATATATTGTATTAATGAATTATGATATATATTATATTTATATTATATATATTATTTTTGACTATATTCTAATAAATGATAGGTTAAATAACATTTTTTATATACTTTATTTATGAAGTTACTTAGCATATTCAAATTTGAGCCTCACGAAGTGCTTGAGAAATAATACCACAAAATAACAATGAAGAATTATTTAAATGTATTAAATAATTTAAATAATAAAGAAACACAATATAATGAAAATGTTAAATTTCTTTCATTTATCGATTAACTCAACCAACTCGATTTTCAGTTTATCGAGTTGCTTTAGCTATTGAATAGATTCATTTGATGTGATATTTTAAATTGAGTAACTCGGCAAACAAGATTTGAGCTTTGTCGAGTTACTCGAGTCACTTTAATAGTACACACTTTTGATTCTGTTTTTTACTTTTTTTATTTAAGATATTTAGTCTACTTAAATTTCTTTATTTTTTTTGTTTTTTCACGTTATTTTTTAACGAAATCGTAAACCTGAAAATTGGATTTGTGAAGTTCTTACATAAATTGATCATAATTAAATTCGTTATTATAACAAATTTTACTAAAATGTATTTTCATAATTCAGAATAAAATCTAGTTAATATGAAATTCTTATACTAAATTTATGTTAAATACTACATTATTATAATAATATAATAATGAATTAATAATATTTTACAACAGATTTCTTATGTTTTCCTATAAATTTGTTATAACAGTTTTTTAGTTATAATATGTTATACTAATGGGTAAAGAAATAAAAATAAAAAAAAAATATATTCTCTTAGTTTATTTTAATAAAAAACAAAACAAAGCAAATTAATAAAAAACAAAATAAATTAATAAACATTTTTACTTGCTTTTGTTTGTCAAGTAACTCGGGTAAATCGATTTTGAGTTTGTCGAGTTGCTGAAGGTATTTAACACATTTATTTCGTGTCCTATTTTTAATCGAGTAACTCGACAAACTTGCTGTAAGGTTTATCGAGTTACTCGAGTAACTTGAAGATTGCAATACAATGAATCAGTACATTGCATGAATAATATTTGATATTCTATAACTTCTTATAATATATTATAATAAAATAGCGATTATATGAGATAATTATATATTATTTTAAAGTGAAATAATATATTATATTTAGTGTTTTCAAAAATAAAAACACATTGTAGTAAAAATGTGTGATATTATTATTTTTTATTTATTAGACTTATTCTAATATTTTTTATAACAAAATTTATAAATAAATGTTTTATAAATTATTAAAAAATGTACTGCATATTTATTTATAAGTTTTTTAATAAATACGAATACAAATTTTGTTATAAATAATATTACAATAAGTCAAATAAATAGACATAATTTTATTTCATTGATCAAATATTAGAATATAGTAAAATAAAATATACATTATAATGAAGTAATGCTATGTATTATATATTCTTCTATTTTAGCAATTAATATTATAGTAATAATTATAATATGAAATTAAGTGAATAATAATTAATTTTGATAAAAATGAATATAAATTTTGTTATAAATTAGGCAATCATATGCTATAACTTTATATAATATATTATAATAAAATAGCTATTATATAAAATAATTATATATTATTTTAAATTAAGATATTATATTATATTTGATTTTTTCAAAAATAAAAAATATTGTAGTAAGAATGTGTTATAAGATTGATTTTTATTTATTACACTTATTCTAATGTTCTTTTTAACAAAATTTATATTCATATTCACAAAAAGACTTATAAATATATACATAATACATTTTATAATAAATTAGTGAAAAAATTATTTAATATAAATTTATTATAAAAAATTTAGTATAATTACTAAATTATTATAATAATGTAGTAATTAATTAATAATATATTAATACAGAATTAATTTTATTGTGTATTACATTATATAAATTAAAAAAGAAAAGCAAATAATGAAAAATTTAAGTTTCATTGGTTTGTCCAGTAAGTCAAGGAACTTGATTTTCATTTTGCCAAGTTACTTTAGCTATAAGAAAGATTTATTTTGTATCACATTTTTACATCGAGTAACTCGACAAACGTGCTTTTAGGTTTGTCGAGTTACTCGAGTAATTGCAACAATACATCTTTTGTATTTGTTGCTTTACTTTTTTTTATTTATATTATGTAATATACTTAATATTTTTTTCTTTTTTAATTTTGTCATGTTATTTTTTAACCAACTCGTGAATCTTAAAAGCTATCATATAAAATAATTTTATATTATTTTAAATTGAGATAATATGTTATATTTCATGTTCTGAAAAGTAAAAACATGGTGTATCAAAAATGTGCTATAATTTTTTTTTTTTATTTATTAGACTTATTGTAATATTCTTTATAGCAAAATTTGAATTCATATTTCTGAAAAAACTTGTAAATAAATATGCAGTACATTTGAAAAAAATTTATAAAACATTTCTTTCATATAAAATTGTTATAATAAATTGATTATAATTAGTAAATTATTATAATAATGCAGTAATTAATTAATAATATATTGATAAAAAAAAACTTTTTATTATACTATAAATTTATTATAGTTATTTTTTTATAATATCTTATAGTACTTGCTAAAATTAAAAAATTATTAATATATTGTATTAATGAATTATGATATACATTAAATTTATATTATATATATTCTTTTTGACTATATTCTAATAAATAATAGGTTAAATAAAATTTTATATATACTTTATTTATGAAGTTACTCAGCATATCTAAATTTCAGCCTCACGAAGTGCTTGAAAAATAATACCACAAAATAACAATGAAGAATTATTTAAATGTATTAAATAATTTAAATAATAAAGAAACACAATATAATGAAAATGTCAAATTTCTTTCATTTATGGATTAACTCAAGCAACTCGATTTTCAGTTTATCGAGTTGCTTTAGCTATTGAATAGATTCATTTTGTGTGATATTTTAAATCGAGTAACTCGGTAAAGAAGATTTGGGCTTTGTCGAGGTACTCGAGTTACTTTAATTATGCATATTTTTGATTTTCTTTTTTACTTTTTTTATTTAAAATATATAGTCCACTTAAATTTCTTCATTTTTTTGTTTTTTCATGTTATTTTTTAACGAAGTCGCGAACCTCAAAATCGGATTTGTGAAGTTCTTATATAAATTGATCATAATTAAAATCATTATTATAACAAATTTTACTAAAATTTATTTTGATAAATCAGAATGAAATCTAGTTAATATGAAATTCTTATACTAAATTTATGTTGAACACTACACTATTATAATAATATAATAATTTATTAATAATATTTTACTACAGATTTATTTTTTGTTCCTATAAATTTGTTATAACAGTTTTTTAGTTATAATATGTTATACTAATGGGTAAAAAAATAAAAATAAAAAGAAAATATATTTTCTTACTTCATTCAAAACAAATTAATAAACATTTTTACTTAATTTTGTTCGTCAAGTAACTCGGGTAACTCGATTTTGAGTTTGTCGAGTTGATTAAGGTATTTAATAGAGTCATTTTGTGTCTCATTTTTAATCGAGTAACTCGACAAACGTGCTCTTAGGTTTATCGAGTTACTCGAGTAAGTTGAAGAATGCAATACAATGAATCAGTACGTTGCATGAATAATATTTGATATCCTATAACTTCATATAATATATTATAATAAAATATTGACAATATAAAATAATTATATATTATTTTAAAGTGAAATAATATATTATATTTACTTTGTTCCAAAAAAAAAACACATTGTAGTAAAAATGTGTTATGCTATTTTTTTTAATTTATTAGACTTATTCTAATATTTTTTATAACAAAATTTATAAATAAATATTTTATAAATTATTAATAAATGGATTGCATATTTATTTATAAGTTTTTTCATAAATATGAATATAAATTTTGTTATAAACAATATTAGAATAAGTCAAATAAATACACATAGTTTTATTTCATTGATGAATTATTAGAATATAGTAAAATAAAATATATATTGTAATCAAGTAATGCTGTGTATTATATATTGTTTTATTTTAGCAATTAATATTATAATAATAATTAGAATAGAAAATTAACTAAATAAGAATTAATTTTGGTAAAAATGAATATAAATTTTGTTATAAATTAGGCAATCATATGCTATAACTTCATATAATGTATTATAATAAAATAGCTATTATATAAAATAATTATATATTATTTTAAATTAAGATATTATATTATATTTCATTTTTTAAAAAATAAAAACATATTGTAGTAACAATGTGTTATAATACTGATTTTTATTTATTACACTTATTCTAATATTCTGTATAACAAAATTTATATTCATATTTAGAAAAAGACTTATAAATACACACTTAATACATTTTATAATAAATTATTAAAAAAATTATTTAATATAAATTTATTATAAAAAATTGATTATAATTACTAAATTACTATAATAATGTAGTAATTAATTAATAATATATGAATACAGAATTCATTTTATTGTGTGTTACATTATATAAATTTAAAAAGAAAAAAGAAAATAATGAAAATTTTAAGTTTGATTGGTTTATCCAGTAAGTCAAGGAACTTGATTTTCATTCTGCCAAGTTACTTTAGCTATAAAAAATATTTATTTTGTATTACATTTTTGCATCGAGTAACTCGACAAACGTGCTTTTAGGTTTGTCGAGTTACTCGAGTAATTTCAACAATCCATCTATTGTATTTGTTACTTTGTTTTTATTTATTTACATTATGTAATACACTTAATATTTTTGTATTTATTAATTTTGTCATGTTATTTTTTAACTAACTCGTGGATCTTAAAAGCTATCATATAACATAATTTTATATTATTTTAAATTCAGATAATATGTTATATTTGATATTTTCAAAAATAAAAACATAGTGTACGAAAAATGTGTTATAATAGTTATTTTTATTTATTACACTTATTGTAATATTCTTTATAGCAAAATTTGTATTCATATTTATGAAAAAATTTATAAATAAATATGCAGTACATTTGAAAATAATTTATAGATGATTTCTTTCATATAAAATTGTTATAATAAATTGATTATAATTACTAAATTATTATAATAATGCAGTAATTAACTAATAATATATTGATACAAAAATGTTTTTATTATACTATAAATTTATTATAGTTATTTTTTTATAATTTCTTATAGTATTTGCTAAAATAAAAAAATTATTAATATATTGTATTAATGAATTATGATATATATTATATTTATATTATATATATTATTTTTGACTATATTCTAATAAATGATAGGTTAAATAACATTTTTTATATACTTTATTTATGAAGTTACTTAGCATATTCAAATTTGAGCCTCACGAAGTGCTTGAGAAATAATACCACAAAATAACAATGAAGAATTATTTAAATGTATTAAATAATTTAAATAATAAAGAAACACAATATAATGAAAATGTTAAATTTCTTTCATTTATCGATTAACTCAACCAACTCGATTTTCAGTTTATCGAGTTGCTTTAGCTATTGAATAGATTCATTTGATGTGATATTTTAAATTGAGTAACTCGGCAAACAAGATTTGAGCTTTGTCGAGTTACTCGAGTCACTTTAATAGTACACACTTTTGATTCTGTTTTTTACTTTTTTTATTTAAGATGTTTAGTCTACTTAAATTTCTTTATTTTTTTTGTTTTTTCACGTTATTTTTTAACGAAATCGTAAACCTGAAAATTGGATTTGTGAAGTTCTTACATAAATTGATCATAATTAAATTCGTTATTATAACAAATTTTACTAAAATGTATTTTCATAATTCAGAATAAAATCTAGTTAATATGAAATTCTTATACTAAATTTATGTTAAATACTACATTATTATAATAATATAATAATGAATTAATAATATTTTACAACAGATTTCTTATGTTTTCCTATAAATTTGTTATAACAGTTTTTTAGTTATAATATGTTATACTAATGGGTAAAGAAATAAAAATAAAAAAAAAATATATTCTCTTAGTTTATTTTAATAAAAAACAAAACAAAGCAAATTAATAAAAAACAAAATAAATTAATAAACATTTTTACTTGCTTTTGTTTGTCAAGTAACTCGGGTAAATCGATTTTGAGTTTGTCGAGTTGCTGAAGGTATTTAACACATTTATTTCGTGTCCTATTTTTAATCGAGTAACTCGACAAACTTGCTGTAAGGTTTATCGAGTTACTCGAGTAACTTGAAGATTGCAATACAATGAATCAGTACATTGCATGAATAATATTTGATATTCTATAACTTCATATAATATATTATAATAAAATAGCGATTATATGAGATAATTATATATTATTTTAAAGTGAAATAATATATTATATTTAGTGTTTTCAAAAATAAAAACACATTGTAGTAAAAATGTGTGATATTATTATTTTTTATTTATTAGACTTATTCTAATATTTTTTATAACAAAATTTATAAATAAATGTTTTATAAATTATTAAAAAATGTACTGCATATTTATTTATAAGTTTTTTAATAAATACGAGTACAAATTTTGTTATAAATAATATTACAATAAGTCAAATAAATAGACATAATTTTATTTCATTGATCAAATATTAGAATATAGTAAAATAAAATATACATTATAATGAAGTAATGCTATGTATTATATATTCTTCTATTTTAGCAATTAATATTATAGTAATAATTATAATATGAAATTAAGTGAATAATAATTAATTTTGATAAAAATGAATATAAATTTTGTTATAAATTAGGCAATCATATGCTATAACTTTATATAATATATTATAATAAAATAGCTATTATATAAAATAATTATATATTATTTTAAATTAAGATATTATATTATATTTGATTTTTTCAAAAATAAAAAATATTGTAGTAAGAATGTGTTATAAGATTGATTTTTATTTATTACACTTATTCTAATGTTCTTTTTAACAAAATTTATATTCATATTCACAAAAAGACTTATAAATATATACATAATACATTTTATAATAAATTAGTGAAAAAATTATTTAATATAAATTTATTATAAAAAATTTAGTATAATTACTAAATTATTATAATAATGTAGTAATTAATTAATAATATATTAATACAGAATTAATTTTATTGTGTATTACATTATATAAATTAAAAAAGAAAAGCAAATAATGAAAAATTTAAGTTTCATTGGTTTGTCCAGTAAGTCAAGGAACTTGATTTTCATTTTGCCAAGTTACTTTAGCTATAAGAAAGATTTATTTTGTATCACATTTTTACATCGAGTAACTCGACAAACGTGCTTTTAGGTTTGTCGAGTTACTCGAGTAATTGCAACAATACATCTTTTGTATTTGTTGCTTTACTTTTTTTTATTTATATTATGTAATATACTTAATATTTTTTTCTTTTTTAATTTTGTCATGTTATTTTTTAACCAACTCGTGAATCTTAAAAGCTATCATATAAAATAATTTTATATTATTTTAAATTGAGATAATATGTTATATTTCATGTTCTGAAAAGTAAAAACATGGTGTATCAAAAATGTGCTATAATTTTTTTTTTTATTTATTAGACTTATTGTAATATTCTTTATAGCAAAATTTGAATTCATATTTCTGAAAAAACTTGTAAATAAATATGCAGTACATTTGAAAAAAATTTATAAAACATTTCTTTCATATAAAATTGTTATAATAAATTGATTATAATTAGTAAATTATTATAATAATGCAGTAATTAATTAATAATATATTGATAAAAAAAAAACTTTTTATTATACTATAAATTTATTATAGTTATTTTTTTATAATATCTTATAGTACTTGCTAAAATTAAAAAATTATTAATATATTGTATTAATGAATTATGATATACATTAAATTTATATTATATATATTCTTTTTGACTATATTCTAATAAATAATAGGTTAAATAAAATTTTATATATACTTTATTTATGAAGTTACTCAGCATATCTAAATTTCAGCCTCACGAAGTGCTTAAAAAATAATACCACAAAATAACAATGAAGAATTATTTAAATGTATTAAATAATTTAAATAATAAAGAAACACAATATAATGAAAATGTCAAATTTCTTTCATTTATGGATTAACTCAAGCAACTCGATTTTCAGTTTATCGAGTTGCTTTAGCTATTGAATAGATTCATTTTGTGTGATATTTTAAATCGAGTAACTCGGTAAAGAAGATCTGGGCTTTGTCGAGGTACTCGAGTTACTTTAATTATGCATATTTTTTGATTTTCTTTTTTACTTTTTTTATTTAAAATATATAGTCCACTTAAATTTCTTCATTTTTTTGTTTTTTCATGTTATTTTTTAACGAAGTCGCGAACCTCAAAATCGGATTTGTGAAGTTCTTATATAAATTGATCATAATTAAAATCATTATTATAACAAATTTTACTAAAATTTATTTTGATAAATCAGAATGAAATCTAGTTAATATGAAATTCTTATACTAAATTTATGTTGAACACTAAACTATTATAATAATATAATAATTTATTAATAATATTTTACTACAGATTTATTTTTTGTTCCTATAAATTTGTTATAACAGTTTTTTAGTTATAATATGTTATACTAATGGGTAAAAAAATAAAAATAAAAAGAAAATATATTTTCTTACTTCATTCAAAACAAATTAATAAACATTTTTACTTAATTTTGTTCGTCAAGTAACTCGGGTAACTCGATTTTGAGTTTGTCGAGTTGATTAAGGTATTTAATAGAGTCATTTTGTGTCTCATTTTTAATCGAGTAACTCGACAAACGTGCTCTTAGGTTTATCGAGTTACTCGAGTAAGTTGAAGAATGCAATACAATGAATCAGTACGTTGCATGAATAATATTTGATATCCTATAACTTCATATAATATATTATAATAAAATATTGACAATATAAAATAATTATATATTATTTTAAAGTGAAATAATATATTATATTTACTTTGTTCCAAAAAAAAAAACACATTGTAGTAAAAATGTGTTATGCTATTTTTTTTAATTTATTAGACTTATTCTAATATTTTTTATAACAAAATTTATAAATAAATATTTTATAAATTATTAATAAATGGATTGCATATTTATTTATAAGTTTTTTCATAAATATGAATATAAATTTTGTTATAAACAATATTAGAATAAGTCAAATAAATACACATAGTTTTATTTCATTGATGAATTATTAGAATATAGTAAAATAAAATATATATTGTAATCAAGTAATGCTGTGTATTATATATTGTTTTATTTTAGCAATTAATATTATAATAATAATTAGAATAGAAAATTAACTAAATAAGAATTAATTTTGGTAAAAATGAATATAAATTTTGTTATAAATTAGGCAATCATATGCTATAACTTCATATAATGTATTATAATAAAATAGCTATTATATAAAATAATTATATATTATTTTAAATTAAGATATTATATTATATTTCATTTTTTAAAAAATAAAAACATATTGTAGTAACAATGTGTTATAATACTGATTTTTATTTATTACACTTATTCTAATATTCTGTATAACAAAATTTATATTCATATTTAGAAAAAGACTTATAAATACACACTTAATACATTTTATAATAAATTATTAAAAAAATTATTTAATATAAATTTATTATAAAAAATTGATTATAATTACTAAATTACTATAATAATGTAGTAATTAATTAATAATATATGAATACAGAATTCATTTTATTGTGTGTTACATTATATAAATTTAAAAAGAAAAGAAAATAATGAAAATTTTAAGTTTGATTGGTTTATCCAGTAAGTCAAGGAACTTGATTTTCATTCTGCCAAGTTACTTTAGCTATAAAAAATATTTATTTTGTATTACATTTTTGCATCGAGTAACTCGACAAACGTGCTTTTAGGTTTGTCGAGTTACTCGAGTAATTTCAACAATCCATCTATTGTATTTGTTACTTTGTTTTTATTTATTTACATTATGTAATACACTTAATATTTTTGTATTTATTAATTTTGTCATGTTATTTTTTAACTAACTCGTGGATCTTAAAAGCTATCATATAACATAATTTTATATTATTTTAAATTCAGATAATATGTTATATTTGATATTTTCAAAAATAAAAACATAGTGTACGAAAAATGTGTTATAATAGTTATTTTTATTTATTACACTTATTGTAATATTCTTTATAGCAAAATTTGTATTCATATTTATGAAAAAATTTATAAATAAATATGCAGTACATTTGAAAATAATTTATAGATGATTTCTTTCATATAAAATTGTTATAATAAATTGATTATAATTACTAAATTATTATAATAATGCAGTAATTAACTAATAATATATTGATACAAAAATGTTTTTATTATACTATAAATTTATTATAGTTATTTTTTTATAATTTCTTATAGTATTTGCTAAAATAAAAAAATTATTAATATATTGTATTAATGAATTATGATATATATTATATTTATATTATATATATTATTTTTGACTATATTCTAATAAATGATAGGTTAAATAACATTTTTTATATACTTTATTTATGAAGTTACTTAGCATATTCAAATTTGAGCCTCACGAAGTGCTTGAGAAATAATACCACAAAATAACAATGAAGAATTATTTAAATGTATTAAATAATTTAAATAATAAAGAAACACAATATAATGAAAATGTTAAATTTCTTTCATTTATCGATTAACTCAACCAACTCGATTTTCAGTTTATCGAGTTGCTTTAGCTATTGAATAGATTCATTTGATGTGATATTTTAAATTGAGTAACTCGGCAAACAAGATTTGAGCTTTGTCGAGTTACTCGAGTCACTTTAATAGTACACACTTTTGATTCTGTTTTTTACTTTTTTTATTTAAGATGTTTAGTCTACTTAAATTTCTTTATTTTTTTTGTTTTTTCACGTTATTTTTTAACGAAATCGTAAACCTGAAAATTGGATTTGTGAAGTTCTTACATAAATTGATCATAATTAAATTCGTTATTATAACAAATTTTACTAAAATGTATTTTCATAATTCAGAATAAAATCTAGTTAATATGAAATTCTTATACTAAATTTATGTTAAATACTACATTATTATAATAATATAATAATGAATTAATAATATTTTACAACAGATTTCTTATGTTTTCCTATAAATTTGTTATAACAGTTTTTTAGTTATAATATGTTATACTAATGGGTAAAGAAATAAAAATAAAAAAAAAATATATTCTCTTAGTTTATTTTAATAAAAAACAAAACAAAGCAAATTAATAAAAAACAAAATAAATTAATAAACATTTTTACTTGCTTTTGTTTGTCAAGTAACTCGGGTAAATCGATTTTGAGTTTGTCGAGTTGCTGAAGGTATTTAACACATTTATTTCGTGTCCTATTTTTAATCGAGTAACTCGACAAACTTGCTGTAAGGTTTATCGAGTTACTCGAGTAACTTGAAGATTGCAATACAATGAATCAGTACATTGCATGAATAATATTTGATATTCTATAACTTCATATAATATATTATAATAAAATAGCGATTATATGAGATAATTATATATTATTTTAAAGTGAAATAATATATTATATTCAGTGTTTTCAAAAATAAAAACACATTGTAGTAAAAATGTGTGATATTATTATTTTTTATTTATTATACTTATTCTAATATTTTTTATAACAAAATTTATAAATAAATGTTTTATAAATTATTAAAAAATGTACTGCATATTTATTTATAAGTTTTTTAATAAATACGAATACAAATTTTGTTATAAATAATATTACAATAAGTCAAATAAATAGACATAATTTTATTTCATTGATCAAATATTAGAATATAGTAAAATAAAATATACATTATAATGAAGTAATGCTATGTATTATATATTCTTCTATTTTAGCAATTAATATTATAGTAATAATTATAATATGAAATTAAGTGAATAATAATTAATTTTGATAAAAATGAATATAAATTTTGTTATAAATTAGGCAATCATATGCTATAACTTTATATAATATATTATAATAAAATAGCTATTATATAAAATAATTATATATTATTTTAAATTAAGATATTATATTATATTTGATTTTTTCAAAAATAAAAAATATTGTAGTAAGAATGTGTTATAAGATTGATTTTTATTTATTACACTTATTCTAATGTTCTTTTTAACAAAATTTATATTCATATTCACAAAAAGACTTATAAATATATACATAATACATTTTATAATAAATTAGTGAAAAAATTATTTAATATAAATTTATTATAAAAAATTTAGTATAATTACTAAATTATTATAATAATGTAGTAATTAATTAATAATATATTAATACAGAATTAATTTTATTGTGTATTACATTATATAAATTAAAAAAGAAAAGCAAATAATGAAAAATTTAAGTTTCATTGGTTTGTCCAGTAAGTCAAGGAACTTGATTTTCATTTTGCCAAGTTACTTTAGCTATAAGAAAGATTTATTTTGTATCACATTTTTACATCGAGTAACTCGACAAACGTGCTTTTAGGTTTGTCGAGTTACTCGAGTAATTGCAACAATACATCTTTTGTATTTGTTGCTTTACTTTTTTTTATTTATATTATGTAATATACTTAATATTTTTTTCTTTTTTAATTTTGTCATGTTATTTTTTAACCAACTCGTGAATCTTAAAAGCTATCATATAAAATAATTTTATATTATTTTAAATTGAGATAATATGTTATATTTCATGTTCTGAAAAGTAAAAACATGGTGTATCAAAAATGTGCTATAATTTTTTTTTTTTATTTATTAGACTTATTGTAATATTCTTTATAGCAAAATTTGAATTCATATTTCTGAAAAAACTTGTAAATAAATATGCAGTACATTTGAAAAAAATTTATAAAACATTTCTTTCATATAAAATTGTTATAATAAATTGATTATAATTAGTAAATTATTATAATAATGCAGTAATTAATTAATAATATATTGATAAAAAAAAAACTTTTTATTATACTATAAATTTATTATAGTTATTTTTTTATAATATCTTATAGTACTTGCTAAAATTAAAAAATTATTAATATATTGTATTAATGAATTATGATATACATTAAATTTATATTATATATATTCTTTTTGACTATATTCTAATAAATAATAGGTTAAATAAAATTTTATATATACTTTATTTATGAAGTTACTCAGCATATCTAAATTTCAGCCTCACGAAGTGCTTGAAAAATAATACCACAAAATAACAATGAAGAATTATTTAAATGTATTAAATAATTTAAATAATAAAGAAACACAATATAATGAAAATGTCAAATTTCTTTCATTTATGGATTAACTCAAGCAACTCGATTTTCAGTTTATCGAGTTGCTTTAGCTATTGAATAGATTCATTTTGTGTGATATTTTAAATCGAGTAACTCGGTAAAGAAGATCTGGGCTTTGTCGAGGTACTCGAGTTACTTTAATTATGCATATTTTTGATTTTCTTTTTTACTTTTTTTATTTAAAATATATAGTCCACTTAAATTTCTTCATTTTTTTGTTTTTTCATGTTATTTTTTAACGAAGTCGCGAACCTCAAAATCGGATTTGTGAAGTTCTTATATAAATTGATCATAATTAAAATCATTATTATAACAAATTTTACTAAAATTTATTTTGATAAATCAGAATGAAATCTAGTTAATATGAAATTCTTATACTAAATTTATGTTGAACACTAAACTATTATAATAATATAATAATTTATTAATAATATTTTACTACAGATTTATTTTTTGTTCCTATAAATTTGTTATAACAGTTTTTTAGTTATAATATGTTATACTAATGGGTAAAAAAATAAAAATAAAAAGAAAATATATTTTCTTACTTTATTCAAAACAAATTAATAAACATTTTTACTTAATTTTGTTCGTCAAGTAACTCGGGTAACTCGATTTTGAGTTTGTCGAGTTGATTAAGGTATTTAATAGAGTCATTTTGTGTCTCATTTTTAATCGAGTAACTCGACAAACGTGCTCTTAGGTTTATTGAGTTACTCGAGTAAGTTGAAGAATGCAATACAATGAATCAGTACGTTGCATGAATAATATTTGATATCCTATAACTTCATATAATATATTATAATAAAATATTGACAATATAAAATAATTATATATTATTTTAAAGTGAAATAATATATTATATTTACTTTGTTCCAAAAAAAAAAACACATTGTAGTAAAAATGTGTTATGCTATTTTTTTTAATTTATTAGACTTATTCTAATATTTTTTATAACAAAATTTATAAATAAATATTTTATAAATTATTAATAAATGGATTGCATATTTATTTATAAGTTTTTTCATAAATATGAATATAAATTTTGTTATAAACAATATTAGAATAAGTCAAATAAATACACATAGTTTTATTTCATTGATGAATTATTAGAATATAGTAAAATAAAATATATATTGTAATCAAGTAATGCTGTGTATTATATATTGTTTTATTTTAGCAATTAATATTATAATAATAATTAGAATAGAAAATTAACTAAATAAGAATTAATTTTGGTAAAAATGAATATAAATTTTGTTATAAATTAGGCAATCATATGCTATAACTTCATATAATGTATTATAATAAAATAGCTATTATATAAAATAATTATATATTATTTTAAATTAAGATATTATATTATATTTCATTTTTTAAAAAATAAAAACATACTGTAGTAACAATGTGTTATAATACTGATTTTTATTTATTACACTTATTCTAATATTCTGTATAACAAAATTTGTATTCATATTTAGAAAAAGACTTATAAATACACACATAATACATTTTATAATAAATTATTAAAAAAATTATTTAATATAAATTTATTATAAAAAATTGATTATAATTACTAAATTATTATAATAATGTAGTAATTAATTAATAATATATGAATACAGAATTCATTTTATTGTGTGTTACATTATATAAATTTAAAAAGAAAAGAAAATAATGAAAATTTTAAGTTTGATTGGTTTATCCAGTAAGTCAAGGAACTTGATTTTCATTCTGCCAAGTTACTTTAGCTATAAAAAATATTTATTTTGTATTACATTTTTGCATCGAGTAACTCGACAAACGTGCTTTTAGGTTTGTCGAGTTACTCGAGTAATTTCAACAATTCATCTATTGTATTTGTTACTTTGTTTTTATTTATTTACATTATGTAATACACTTAATATTTTTGTATTTATTAATTTTGTCATGTTATTTTTTAACTAACTCGTGGATCTTAAAAGCTATCATATAACATAATTTTATATTATTTTAAATTCAGATAATATGTTATATTTGATATTTTCAAAAATAAAAACATAGTGTACGAAAAATGTGTTATAATAGTTATTTTTATTTATTACACTTATTGTAATATTCTTTATAGCAAAATTTGTATTCATATTTATGAAAAAATTTATAAATAAATATGCAGTACATTTGAAAATAATTTATAGATGATTTCTTTCATATAAAATTGTTATAATAAATTGATTATAATTACTAAATTATTATAATAATGCAGTAATTAACTAATAATATATTGATACAAAAATGTTTTTATTATACTATAAATTTATTATAGTTATTTTTTTATAATTTCTTATAGTATTTGCTAAAATAAAAAAATTATTAATATATTGTATTAATGAATTATGATATATATTATATTTATATTATATATATTATTTTTGACTATATTCTAATAAATGATAGGTTAAATAACATTTTTTATATACTTTATTTATGAAGTTACTTAGCATATTCAAATTTGAGCCTCACGAAGTGCTTGAGAAATAATACCACAAAATAACAATGAAGAATTATTTAAATGTATTAAATAATTTAAATAATAAAGAAACACAATATAATGAAAATGTTAAATTTCTTTCATTTATCGATTAACTCAACCAACTCGATTTTCAGTTTATCGAGTTGCTTTAGCTATTGAATAGATTCATTTGATGTGATATTTTAAATTGAGTAACTCGGCAAACAATATTTGAGCTTTGTCGAGTTACTCGAGTCACTTTAATAGTACACACTTTTGATTTTGTTTTTTACTTTTTTTATTTAAGATGTTTAGTCTACTTAAATTTCTTTATTTTTTTTTGTTTTTTCACGTTATTTTTTAACGAAATCGTAAACCTGAAAATTGGATTTGTGAAGTTCTTACATAAATTGATCATAATTAAATTCGTTATTATAACAAATTTTACTAAAATGTATTTTCATAATTCAGAATAAAATCTAGTTAATATGAAATTCTTATACTAAATTTATGTTAAATACTACATTATTATAATAATATAATAATGAATTAATAATATTTTACAACAGATTTCTTATGTTTTCCTATAAATTTGTTATAACAGTTTTTTAGTTATAATATGTTATACTAATGGGTAAAGAAATAAAAATAAAAAAAAAATATATTCTCTTAGTTTATTTTAATAAAAAACAAAACAAAACAAATTATTAAAAAACAAAATAAATTAATAAACATTTTTACTTACTTTTGTTTGTCAAGTAACTCGGGTAAATCGATTTTGAGTTTGTCGAGTTGCTGAAGGTATTTAACACATTTATTTCGTGTCCTATTTTTAATCGAGTAACTCGACAAACTTGCTGTAAGGTTTATCGAGTTACTCGAGTAACTTGAAGATTGCAATACAATGAATCAGTACATTGCATGAATAATATTTGATATTCTATAACTTCATATAATATATTATAATAAAATAGCGATTATATGAGATAATTATATATTATTTTAAAGTGAAATAATATATTATATTTAGTGTTTTCAAAAATAAAAACACATTGTAGTAAAAATGTGTGATATTATTATTTTTTATTTATTATACTTATTCTAATATTTTTTATAACAAAATTTATAAATAAATGTTTTATAAATTATTAAAAAATGTACTGCATATTTATTTATAAGTTTTTTAATAAATACGAATACAAATTTTGTTATAAATAATATTACAATAAGTCAAATAAATAGACATAATTTTATTTCATTGATCAAATATTAGAATATAGTAAAATAAAATATACATTATAATAAAGTAATGCTATGTATTATATATTCTTCTATTTTAGCAATTAATATTATAGTAATAATTATAATATGAAATTAAGTGAATAATAATTAATTTTGATAAAAATGAATATAAATTTTGTTATAAATTAGGCAATCATATGCTATAACTTTATATAATATATTATAATAAAATAGCTATTATATAAAATAATTATATATTATTTTAAATTAAGATATTATATTATATTTGATTTTTTCAAAAATAAAAAATATTGTAGTAAGAATGTGTTATAAGATTGATTTTTATTTATTACACTTATTCTAATGTTCTTTTTAACAAAATTTATATTCATATTCACAAAAAGACTTATAAATATATACATAATACATTTTATAATAAATTAGTGAAAAAATTATTTAATATAAATTTATTATCAAAAATTTAGTATAATTACTAAATTATTATAATAATGTAGTAATTAATTAATAATATATTAATACAGAATTAATTTTATTGTGTATTACATTATATAAATTAAAAAAGAAAAGCAAATAATGAAAAATTTAAGTTTCATTGGTTTGTCCAGTAAGTCAAGGAACTTGATTTTCATTTTGCCAAGTTACTTTAGCTATAAGAAAGATTTATTTTGTATCACATTTTTACATCGAGTAACTCGACAAACGTGCTTTTAGGTTTGTCGAGTTACTCGAGTAATTGCAACAATACATCTTTTGTATTTGTTGCTTTACTTTTTTTTATTTATATTATGTAATATACTTAATATTTTTTTCTTTTTTAATTTTGTCATGTTATTTTTTAACCAACTCGTGAATCTTAAAAGCTATCATATAAAATAATTTTATATTATTTTAAATTGAGATAATATGTTATATTTCATGTTCTGAAAAGTAAAAACATGGTGTATCAAAAATGTGCTATAATTTTTTTATTTATTTATTAGACTTATTGTAATATTCTTTATAGCAAAATTTGAATTCATATTTCTGAAAAAACTTGTAAATAAATATGCAGTACATTTGAAAAAAATTTATAAAACATTTATTTCATATAAAATTGTTATAATAAATTGATTATAATTAGTAAATTATTATAGTAATGCAGTAATTAATTAATAATATATTGATACAAAAAACTTTTTATTATACTATAAATTTATTATAGTTATTTTTTTATAATATCTTATAGTACTTGCTAAAATTAAAAAATTATTAATATATTGTATTAATGAATTATGATATACATTAAATTTATATTATATATATTCTTTTTGACTATATTCTAATAAATGATAGGTTAAATAAAATTTTATATATACTTTATTTATGAAGTTAGTTAGCATATCTAAATTTCAGCCTCACGAAGTGCCTGAAAAATAATACCACAAAATAACAATGAAGAATTATTTAAATGTATTAAATAATTAAAATAATAAAGAAACACAATATAATGAAAATGTCAAATTTCTTTCATTTATGGATTAACTCAAGCAACTCGATTTTTAGTTTATCGAGTTGCTTTAGCTATTGAATAGATTCATTTTGTGTGATATTTTAAATCGAGTAACTCGGTAAAGAAGATTTGGGCTTTGTCGAGGTACTCGTGTCACTTTAATAATGTATATTTTTGATTTTCTTTTTTACTTTTTTTATTTAAAATATATAAACGCCTAAATTATTAATGAAACAAAAAAATTCAAAGTTGAAAATACTAAATTATCAAATTACTTACATGCAAAAAACAATAACCAAAACATAAAATTTAACAATCGCCAATCTAGAATAACTACAAATTTTTTAATATTTTCACTTTGCCGATTGACTCGACAAAGTGAAAAAAATGAAAAAAAAAATAATAATAATTTAAAAAAAGGAAAATTTATGAAAAAAAAATTAGACTACTTTTTAAAAGTTGCAAGACTTAATGTACATTTTAATTTTATTTTCTTATTATTAGTTTTTTTGTTTTTAATTAAAAAACCTAGCCAAATTAAATATAAATAAAAGTTTAAACGTCAGAGATGAGGGAAAAAAATTAATAATAAGAAATTTGTTATAAAAGGAAAAGGATGTGGACTAAAACTGCAAAAAAAAAAAAATAATAAATAAATTCCTAAAAGTCCACAAAAATAAAAAATGTTAAAAAAAGAATTATTTCCAAGGTCTCCAACTATTCCGAGTTACTCGATAAAGTAGGATAAAGAAAATGTTTTTATTTTTCCTACCTTGCCGAGTTACTCGGCAAAGTGGAGAAAATTAAAAAAAAAAAAGATTTTTTTATTTTTGAATTTTATATTTTGTCATGAAATTGTCCAAAAAAAATAATTAATAATAATAATTTTGCATTAGCAAAATGGAGAAAAAATTATTTAAAATAATTTTTTTATATTCTGTCATGAAAATGTCCACCTATAAAATAATAATATAATTTTTACAATCAATAATCACAATATCATACAATACAAAGTAATTTTATATCACATATAATTTAATATAAAATCTTATGATAAATGCTAGAGTCAAAAAAATATATAGACGCCTAAATTATCAATAAAATAAAAATATTCAAAATTGAAAATACTAAATTATCAAATTACCTACATGCAAAAAACAATAACAAAAACATAAAATTTAACAATTAATATAAATACAAAATTACAATGACAAAGTGGGAAAAATTTAAAACAATTAATTTATTTTTTTATTTATTTTTATATTTTGTCATCAAATTGTCTATAAAAAAAAATAACAATAATAATTTTGCATGAGCAAAGTCGGGAAAAAAAATGTTTATTTTATTTTTATATTAAATCATGAAAATGTCCAACAGGAAAAAAGTAATAATTTTTATAACCAATAATCATAATTTCATATAACATAAAATAATTATACATCATATATAATTTAATAGACAATCTAATCATAAATGCTAGAGTAAATAAAATATATACATACAAAAAACAATAACCAAAACATAAAATTTAACAATTAATATAAATACAAAATGGAATATGTTTATGAAATGAAGAACAACAGAAACCACATCTAATAATAAAAAAATCTCCTAAGTCAAGTGATTGAACAATAATCACATGATAAAATACCGGACAATAAATATGTTCGAATCACTCGATAACTAAACTAAAGAAATATTTTCCAGTCTCGACAACGAAGGAAATAAACTACTAAAACAAAGCAAGATACAAAGTCAACAAAAGTTGCGCATGTCTACAGAAAACAAATCAAATGATTTAAACAAATAATAAATAAAAAGGTAAAAAACTTTGGAAAAATGACAGCTCCCATAAAATGAAGAAAAGTCAACAAAGGCAGCCTTGTTAACAAGTTAAACAAACTTATAGTACTAATAATGAGATTTGGACAAAATGAAGACTAAAACTACATCAAAACGACGTCGCGTTGGTTGAAGGGTGAATAGTAAACATACCATAGACACTTATATTATAGTCATGATATATATATATATATATATATATATATATATATATATATATATATATATATATTAATTTGAGCAAACTAAGTTAGGTATAAGATTAGGAGTAAAATGAACTTACAATTTTCCGATGACATTGTAGTTGTGCTTCTAATGTAACTATGAAAGCAAGATAACCAAGGATAACCAAGGGAAAATTCTTCATCACTGATGCTGTCTTGGAATGTTCTTGCCACATATGAGTTATCGAAAAGTGTAACATTAAATATTGAATTGCCAATGTATTTATACATAAGAAAGTAATCATCTTGTAATGTGTGATGATCAACAAAATGTTCCCACCCACTACTAAGGAAGATTGTATTATTTACTCTTTGTAATTGCACATCCCAATGTATACCGAAGCAGACAATTAGACTAATTGTATCAGCTAGTTGATGTACAAACTCGTCGGTGAAGACTTGAGGTAGTGGCTGAAAAATGAATTGTATTAGCTACAAGTATCAGTACATAATATTGATAATGTAAATGTGCGTTTTGAAATGGTATTGGAATGAATAATATAATAAAACATTGTACATGATAGAAGATGACCAAACCTACCAAATGAATGGCTTGATTTTTGTCGAACTTGATAATCTGAATAAATCTCTTTGGAAATTCAGATCCACCAGATATTTTGTAATAAATGGTCTGTTTAAAAAAATAAGTAGTATAATAATATTACGGATGCACGATTGATAAAATTTCTATGTAAACCATATTTTTTGTACATAGTAGATGATGTTGTGCTCTCAAATGCTCTAATACATGCACTTGTTTTGCTCTAGGGCAACATAAAGTTGACCATGTGAAAATAAACCAACGTAAGAATTTGAGCTTTATTTATTATCATTGCAAAGCAAGGACGAATAGGATAGGAAATCTGAGCTTTGACTTGGCAGCTTTGCGCGCGTGAAGTCGAGCAGTGTGCTACCAAGGTTTTGGCCAGCCTGCTCGCGTGTGCAAGCCAATCCTTCTCACGACTTTCGATATAGTTTTTAAGCACGGTCTAATATCCATTTAGTCATTGCACACATTTCAAACCTTACTTTGAACATCCAAGTAACATTCGTTTTGGAAAATATCTCAACATGCTTGTTTGGTTTTTGCTAGAACTTAATTTTTTAACATATTTTTATAAAACTTAATAAAATTTGTTGTTAAAAATTTGATAAAAATTGTGAGTCCCATAATATGTATTGTTAAAATTAATTGTTGACTTTGATTCAATTTTTTAACAACTTTTTTAGCAAAACCAAAAAACAACTACATTTCTGACGTCCTCTTGATGTTTATGGATACTTTTTTACTGGATTATGGGAGTACAAAAAATGTTTTTCTTGTTGTTTTTGTATTAAAGGATTAAAAATTTCATATTCAGATATCTTAGAGAATGTTTGTTAGTGCTTATAAGTGATTATAAGCTGGTCAAATATTATTTTTATTCGCATATTTTGTATGACCCACAATTTTTATCTACCGTAAGACCGCTACTTATAATCTACACAAAACTTTACCAAATATATTCTTAAACTATCATTTATTAACTTTTTATGCAACTTATATATTGAATTAAGGTTAATTTCACCGGCGCTTATTGAGCTTTAAACAAAATTTCAATTGAGTCATTTAACTTTAATGTCTCAACATCGTCAATAAACTTTAATTTAATTTTAAATATCACGACTCCATGTAAACTAAGGGAATTGTTTAGTTGGCATTAAGACTCTAATGGATCGTCCACGTATTCACTCTATAGACTTCAAAGTTTGTTTGAGAGGGTTTTTGCAAAGTTCAAAAGCACTTCTTAGGAGACAAAAATCTGTTTTTGTTAATATAATGGATATTTGGTTGAAGTCCAAAAAGTGCTTGCTAGGTAGAGTTTTTTTTTTTTCCTTTTAAATTATAAGTAGTGGGTCAAACGGAATGTATGGATAAAAAATAGATCAAAGTTGTGGTTCTTATGAAATGTGCACATTGAAGTGATGTTTGACCAGCTTATAAGTATTTATAAGCACTCCCAATCATGTAAATCCCATTTGAATTCGACACTATAGATTAATAGGTTAAAAGACGTGTTCTTTTATTTTGATACTTTTCTGACTTAACCAAGTATTGAGTTGGCATGTCATTAAGCGAATGCGTTAAATATTTGTTATGATTTGGCTACTAACTAAGCAATTTTTATCAATTTAGGAATAAAAGACTATAGAAAAGTGACAATGTAAAGATGTTTGAAATTAAATTGAAGTTCAGTGATCCAAGACAAATAAAATTTTGTAATCTAATTGAGATTTTGTTTAAATTTTAGTGACCGTTTATGAAATTAAACTCATATATGAAATATTTCAAGTATTAGAATGTCAAGTTATTGAATTGTTGGACACTATAAGAAACTATATAATAAAGAATGTGTCATTTTCTAACTTGAAATGGCCAAATGTCTGAAAGCATCAACAATGCCCTACACTATTCATCTAGCACTGAACTTTTGTATAAAGAATTCCAACATTTTGCACGTGCGAATTGGTATGAATTTTTTATTTGACGATTATTATGTGCAATTTTATTGCAATGTTCTAGAATTATAGGCATAGTGGTTACATTACTCTTGCCCAAAAATGCATTTGTATGGAATCATATATTAAGAGGAAAAGTCGAGGTCTAGTTAAAAGTTCTTCAATAATTCTATATAAAAAATTGAAAATAAAATGAATGAATATATACAACTAGTAAAAGTAATCAAAAAATAGGTCACATTTTGAATTTTGGCATGTAATGCTAGGTGATTATCGTTTACTTACGAGAGACGATTATACATGAAATTTGTTGATTATATTTGAAAAGAAGTACATGTATTTGTATAACATTTTTATAATTTTTTTATAAAATATAACTTAATATTTAATGGTCCTACCTTAATCATGTTATAGGAATATACAAGAGACTTTTATACACATTGTGTGAGGGTAAATAGCAGCAGGGGTTCCCAATCTTTTACGCTAGGAGCATTTGGGTCCCCAACCTACCAAACAGAGCACTCGGTTCCCTATGTTTCATTTTATTGGCAGTAGTAGTCCTTCTGTATAGAAACCGTCTAATAAACTGTTAAAATTGTATGTCATTCACACATGGGCAGTATTTTGAAGGGCAAAGATGTCAAAACACTTTAATAAAATATATGAATTCATTTTCACAAAAAAAAAATGGAACTAGAAAATAAAACCAAAAATACAAAAATAACAGAAATGGAAAAAAAAAAAAAAAAATTCTCCCAGCTACTCCCAAACCCCACCACCCTGAAAAAGCACCGGTACCAAACATTGGCTGACACCACTCTCGTTATCCCTCTCCAAATTTGCCATCATTAGCTTTGCACACGAACTCTATAAATAATCGAAACCTTGAAATATATATGTAATAATGTATATATGCTTGTACATACAAAAAGCATAAATCCATATTTCATATTTTTAAAACCACCAAGTAAACTCATATATGAGTTTTTGTACATTTGTTTTTAAGTTTTTTATGATTCTTTTCTAGCGGTCGATAGTCAAAGTTAATAATTAATTTTAGGAATTTTTTCAAAAATAACCACAATAAATAAACTATTTCTTAAAATACTATCATGTTTTTTTTATTCTAAAAATACTGTTTTTTTATTTTTGTAACACTTGTTGTTACATTTGTTACATTTGTTATTTTAGTTATAATAAATGTGTTACATTTGTTATTAACAAACATAACAAATGTAACAAGTGTTATAAAAATAAAAAAAGTTAAATAGTATTTTTTAAATTATTTTATATTTTGTAGTATATGGTGAAATTATCACTTAATTTGAACTACATATTTTATGAGATCTACAACTTTTATCAATTTTTTAGCCATACATTTCAAAATCTTTAATCAAAATTTATAAAAAAATCTTGTTTTTAACAAAATTAAATGGACAAATAATGAGATTTTAATTATATATACATTTTCAGGTCTATTTCTTTTAAATTTATAATAATAAAATCAAAGTTTTTTTTATTGTTGGTGATGGCGACATCGACATGGACGGTAGGAGTAGGGACTGATGGAATGGGGTGGGTAAACCTGCTTTTTTTTTTTTTGGGTCTCATTTTCTCTTTAGTTTGAAAGTTTAAAATGTCTTTTCACCAAAAAAAAAAAAAAGTCATTTTGACGGTTTATTGGATCGGTTTCGTCCAGCAGGAGCACTGCTGTCAATAAAATGAAATGTTGGGGGTCCAAAATGGTCCGTTCAGCAGGTTGGGAACCCAAATGCACCTAACGCGAAAGGGTGGAGACCTCTGCTATTTACCCCAATGTGTGCCAAATATTTCCTCGGCCACTTCCTTGCTAAAGTGAAGAAATCAATCCTCTTATAAATAACCGTCTGAAGATCAAGAATTCAAATAGCAAGAATTTGACTAAGGTTTTCAATTGTTCTCTTTTCCTTTGATTTAATTCAAACTATTTATAGATATTACCAAGCTCAGGGTTCTTTAGACTTTTTTTTTTTTTTTTTTATGCTACGTGTCGCCCTCTAATTGGAATTCTCTTAATTCTAGAGGATTCTAAGACACGTGGCAGAAAGTTATTAGCCCAGTTGTCATTTTTCCTAGATTTGGTTGTTATTCTAACATGTACTTTAGTTGTAACTGATTTTGCCACATGGAAATTCATCCAATGGTCCTAAGGATATTATTTTCATTTAG
Source organism: Forsythia viridissima (assembly GCA_030279155.1). Lineage (NCBI taxonomy): Eukaryota > Viridiplantae > Streptophyta > Magnoliopsida > Lamiales > Oleaceae > Forsythia > Forsythia viridissima. The sequence goes on along the minus strand of CM059044.1, from coordinate 18,093,266 downwards.
AATCGGTGAATAGCGTAAGGGCTTGGGTTTGTATCCTTCGCCACATATAACGAAAGTTAAAATAAACTATGCTATGGTTAAATTCAAATAGTTTAAACGATAAATTCATGAACTCTTTTCCTTTGCCTTCTTAAGGGCGAAGGTTATTTTTAAGTGAACTATATAAGCTCCGTTCAACAGAGGTGTCTAAGATAGATATTCCTTCATTTGTTCAAATGAGGCGTAACAATTCTGTTCAACAGAGGTGTCTAAGCTAGATATTCTTTCGTCTTCTCAAACGAGGCGTAACAATAGTCCCCGAAGTCCAGGTGTAATTATTCATATTAGACTAAGGACTTAGAATTGAGGCTGAAGTTTAGCGTCTTGTTTGGGGTCTTTAGCTTCGCTTGAGCTTCCTTTTTTTTTCGGCCCTATGCAAATAAGTTTAACAGGGACGTAAAGGTTGTTCGTGACATCAGCCCAAGCCTTCCTCTATTATAAAGACCAGGTTCGCGAAGGAGTGAAATTCGCACTTAATTCTTTCGGCTGTGAAGATTAGGCGAGGCAATAATACTTAGGAGCAATTACGGTAATATGATGAATTCCATCTTTGCCAATGAATATATTCCATTTTCGAACTTGTCACCCTTGAATGATTTTTACTATACATATGAAGATGAATTAAAAATCTTTCAAGAAGTGACAAGTTCAAAACGGGGATATTTGTGAAGGTGCTCATAGCCATCAAAATACGATGTTTGAGTTCTGAAAAGTTTGCAAAAAACAAAAATAAAAATGAGGGACTCCTACATATTATATAGGGGCACAATCTGATCGTAATCGTTGATCAAGGCCCTCAAGATCTAGACTGTTGAGAAAGGATGTGTGGGAATCATAACTCATTAAATAAGGCTCTTTATGAGCCACTATTTAATGGGCATGTGGACCGTCATTAGTCACGTGCGCCCCTTCAAATATGCAAGTGTAAACGAGGTATAACAATCATAGTCTCCGAAGTCTGAGTCCATATTTATATTGGGCTAAGGACTTCACTATGGGCAAAACCCGATTCGATATTGGCAAACTCCGAGTCAATATTTCTGTTGTGACAATAGTGGAACGTGTGTCTGCTCCCCATTAGGAGTTGGAATGGGAGCATTTAATGCATGCCATGATTGTACGTTGCTTGCATGTGTCTTGGGAAAAGGTGCTGGCCATGATTGCAACTGTCATTTATTAGATCGATGGCTACTCTTTATGCATTTGAGACACGTGCAACGCAAGCGTTAGATCCAGGGCGTCCATTTGAAATGTTTTTTCCCACCCTTTTAACTTTGACGGTCAGGATGAATCAGATATTTAAAGGATAAGATGAAACATTAGCTGATCCGACGGCTCAGTTAGTTTGGTAACAACTATAAATTGGGCCACTGCACACTTGCAAATGCTTATTTACTCTTTATATTTGCTCTTAGTCTAGCTTGAATTTTCATAAGTTTATCTTTCGCCTTTCCTGTTCCTTCGATGGTGTTCCTTGCCATTCTTCTTCCATTCTAGGTAACTTTCTGTCATCTTCTTCTGTCATCTTATTTTGAATTAAGGAAAAATGTATTCCCAAACCGACTCCCAAAATCTGTCGGCTGAGGTTGAAGTTGACGTTCAAGAGCCATACTGTCCTTCCCAGACCTCTGGTTTGTCTGCAGAAGTGATAGCACTCAATATTTTGCCTAGTTTAGGTGTAGGACCTTCTGCTAAAATTTTGACAAGAGAAGACTTAGATCAAATGAGGTCCAGTGGAGGTATTAGGGAAACTAACCTTCATATGGTAGACAAACCATTTTAGAAGAAGCTAACCAAGATGGAGAGTGAGAGGTCGAGGGAGAGAGTGAGGGGGTTGACAAGGGTGTATTTCAGGCTAGTGAGATTTTTTTATCCATCAAAACAGACGAACAAATAGTTGAAATTTGAAACCTTTATAACATACCCGAAGACATAGATTTGATTATCCCTTGAACACACCAAACTGCTGATAGGCCTTCCCCTGACTCGGTAGCAATTCACGCCCTTTCAATGGAGTCTGGGCTTTGCTTGTCCTTTCATCACTTTTATTTCCAACTTCTTAGTGACTATATGCTTGCCCCGACTCAGTTAGGTCCGAATAGTTGGGCTGTGATGGAGGCTTCATTTGTCCGATGGAAGAAGAAAGGTTTCGATGACGAGTTGTCACATGAAGTTTTTCGTTTTTTCTATCACCCTGTATAGGCAGAGAACAAAAAAATCCCCAACTCGGATACTACTACCTTACCCATTGCTCAAAATCAAACCCAAAATTAGTGGACATTCCAAACAAAGTGAAGGGTTGGAAATAGTCCTTCTTTTTAGTGAGTGGGAACTGGGAGTTTCAACCGACGATCCCAACTCCAAGAATACTCATGTCTCGCTTCTATGGCGAGCTTCGTGAGTCCCTCATTTTCTCTACTAGATATCCTGCTTTACCTATATATATCTCTCTTCTTTAATTACCTTTCTATCTTTTACAGGAAAAGATAGGGGACCTAGCTTCTCTGATACTCAGATAGGAGACCTTTTCCTTCATATTCGAGGCCCTTTGCTCGAGAATCCTTGCTTCCCTAGAGAGACGAAAGTATTGTTGCAGCGAGGTTGTACTGATTTATACAATGTTGGTTTAGAGATGGCTAATCGTAAGTTTTGTTTCTACCTTTTGAGTTTTTGCCCCTCTTTTTTGTTTAGTATTTTTATTACTTTGACGTCCTAACATTTCACAGACCCTTTCGCAGCTAAGATCAAGTTAACTAAACCCAAGAAAAACCCGGCTCCCACTCCCACTCCTAAGATGGTGCAGACTAAAATTTCTCTAAAGGCTAAAAGCACAGCACCCATCAAGGGAGTGGTGATTAAAGAGCATTATCCTAATTCTGGGAGGCCCATTGTTGACGAAGTTGCGGGCAATGACAAGGAGAAGGCCGTAGAACCTTTACCCAAGGTGAAACCAACTTTGAACCAAGCTCTTTCCTCCTCTAAGACCACTAAGTTGGGGACCTCTTTAGGAGAGAAAAGGCCGTCTTTAGACAGTAAATCTAGCCCTGCTAAGAAGCTACAAACTAGGGTCTCCTTTGGTCCTCCCATTGTCGAGCTTTTCTGAAGTCGACTTGAAGGTTTGCAGGCTTCTTTGGTCAATTCCTTGCCTGGTTATTTTTCAAAGCATGATCGTTACTCTTTCGAGCCTTCAACAAAACATTGGAAGATTTTTCCACAACAATGACAGTTCGCTAGAGGTCCCCTCTCTCAGAATATCACTTCGCACGGGCCTTTATTCTTATGCAAGATCAGAATCGCCTGTGTGAAAAGCTTTTAGCAACAACAAAGAGGTATGTGGCCGAAGTGGAGGAGTACAAGAAAAAGGTTAATGAATATTTCTCTACAACTGAATGTCTTGAGGCCGAAGTTGAGAGGCGAACAAATGAATTGGAGGAACTGAGAAAAACTCCTGACGCCGAGAGACTAAGGGCTGACGTTCATCGTCTTGTGAACGACCTAGCTGCCTCTCGTGCTCGGGCTCAGGAGAGAGAGGATAAACTTCAAATGGAAGTTGAAGAGAAAAGAGAGGAAATAAACTCGTTCTACGTTCAACAGATGTCGTGGGAAGAGGGTCTACCTAAAAAATATGAGGAGCTGGGGCGTATTGAACGTAAAGGTAGAGTCCCAGGATCTGGCCCTGGCTGAGATGTCAGCAAAGGTGGAGGCTCTTCAGAAAGATCTAGCAAACTTCAGAGAATCTGATGAAGGAAAGCAGATCTTTGAAGATGGTAAGTAAGTTGGGACGAAACTTCTGGAGCTAATTAAGGACGAGCTCCCTGACATCAGTTTTGACTTCCTCTACGAAGAAGGGGAAATAGCTTCGATTGCTCTCCTACCGGAGATTGACAACAGCGAAGCTGTCGCAGAGCCAACCTCTTCTGAGGCGGTTGTGGGGTCAACCTCTTCCGAGGCTGTTGCAGAGTCAACTGCTGGGGCTCTACCTTCCCAAGCGGTAGACTCGACTGTTTTTGAAAATTACAAGATTTGTAATATTCTCTTGGTGTAAATTGGTTAATGAAGAATGGGCTTTTCTTTTCAAGTGTTGATTCTCTCTTTATCGTTTTTAATTAGTGATGGAAAACATTAACCGAAGTTAAACACGTTGAATTCTAGATAATAAAACGAAATACAATACTGCCATTTTTTTTAACTTCCTTGCCACAAAGTATAATGGTTCGCTTCAACAATCAATGGTCTGACTTTAATCATCTTGTTTTGTTGCTTTTGATTCGTCTGAGGGCGCCATTATGCAAACGAGTATATCATTATGCAAACCAACAAGATCCAACTTCGTTGCTTTCATTTGTGTCGATCATTTGGTACAGATAATTCTTGAATAAGGTAATTGGTCTGATCAAGGTCCCATCCCGTTATTTTCATTCGTACCGATCACTTTGGTACAGTCAATTCTTGGAGAAGGTAATTGGTTCGATCAAGGTCCCCACCTCGTTACCTGAAAATTTTATCAAAATGATTAGTAGGAAAAACTTTCATTAATAACAAAAAAAATAACCTATGGTTTTACAATCTTCGCTAATATGAATGGGATTAAAATTATATTCCTATACTTCATTGATAATACTTCCGCAAATGTTGGACATTCCACGGATTCTTTAGAGGTTCGCCTTCATGGTTGATGAGCCTGTAATTCCAGGTGCAATGACTTCATCTATCATGTACGGTCCTTCACAATTGGCTCCCAACGTTCCATCCCCTGACTCTTTCTTAGATTGGAAAACCTTCTTCAGGAGAAGATCTCCGACCCTGAAAGATCTGAGGCGAACTTTTGAATTATAGTATTGGCCCTCTTCTTTTGGTAAGATGCAAGTTTCAATTGGGAAGACTCCTGTTTTTTTTTTCTAGTATGTCATTTTCTACTCTCATGGTCTCGTCATTATGATTTTCATTGAAGTATAACATTTGAGAAGAAGGCAGACCAACTTCGATCGGGATCATAGCTTCGACGCCATATCCCATAGAGAAAGGTGTTTCACCACTCGGAGTTCGAACAATAGTGTGATAGACCCATAAAATCTGAGGCAAGTCATCTGCCCGTGTTCCCTTCGCACTATCAAGCTTTCTCTTAGAATGTTTTTGAGGGTTTTGTTCACAGCTTCTACTTGGCTATTGGCCTGTGGAAATAGAGAATAGAAAAGTGTTTCTGAATGCCAAGCTTGTAACAAATTATTTGCGACTTTCTTCCTTTGAATTGTGTGCCATTGTCTGACATAAGCGACTATGGTAATCCGAACCTGCATATGATATTTTTCCACACAAATTTGTAGGTGTTAGCTTCAGTGATTTTTGACAATGTTTCTACCTCCACCCATTTAGTGTAGTAGTCAATGGCTACTACTGCAAATTTAGTGATTGCCCTGCTTCGAGGCAACGTGCCAATGAAAACAATCCCCACTTGGCGAAGGGCCAAGGACTGGAAACAGATGTTATTTCTTGCGCATGTTGCCTCGGCATAGTGGCAAAATTTTGGCATTTGTCGCACTTTCAAACAACGAACGAATATTTGCACATAGTAGGCCAATAATATCCTTGTTTTGGTACTTTTTGGACGAGTGAATGACCTCCAGCATGGTTACCACATATGCCTTTGTGAATTTCTCGAATTACGTAATTACTTTTGTTTTTTCCAACACACCTTAATAGTAGTAAAGTATACCCTCGCTTGTATAAAAATTTTTCAATGAGAACGTACTTAGCAGATTTCAGACGGATTTTTCTGGCTTCATCCTTATCATTGGAGAGCTTCTGCTTGATCAAGTAATCAACTATTTCTTATATCCAGAGAGTTTCTCCTTCGACCCAAAGGGTCTCACCAACCTTCTCAGAAGTGGAATGGCTAAGAAGTAACTCGACCGGGAACATTTTGAAAAGCTCTGCATCTTGTGAACTAGCAAGCTTCGACAAAGCATCAGCAAAAGAATTTTCAGCCCTAGGTATCTGCAAGAGTTCGTATTTTTCAAAGTTTAGTAATTGATCATTGGCTTTCATGAGATGAGCAGCCATGTTTTTATTTCTAGCTATGAATTTTCCAGTTACTTGACTTCCACCAACTGGGAGTCACTGTGGATTTTGATTTCAATTTCGCTGGCATTCATTTCTTTGGCCAGGCGAAGTCCAGCCAGTAGGGCTTCGTACTCATCTACATTGTTTGTAGCTTTGAAGCCAAAACGAAGAGCACAGTTGAGCTTGTGCCCCTCTGGACTAATCAATACAATTCCAGTTCCAGAACCAGATTCGCCAGATGAGCCATCCACATACAATTTCCATGTTGGTAATTTTAGGGTGCTTGGGGGTCAGGTTAGGTACATCCACCTGGGAAGATCAGCATTAAAGTCTGCCAATGCTTGCCCTTTAATGGCCGTTCTGGGCTTATAAGTTATATCAAACTGACCCAACTCAATGGCCAATTTTTTCAAGCGACCCAATGTTTTAGGTTTCTACAATACCTGGTTCAGTGGATGGTTCGTTAGTATTGTGATTTTATGTGATTGAAAATAAGGACGAAGCTTTCGGGAAGCTATTATCAGAGCAAGAGCTAGCTTCTCCATTTCTGGGTACCTAGTTTCTACATCTTGAAATGCCTTACTCACATAATATATAGGTAATTGTAGCTAACCCTCTTCCCTCACTAGTACTGAACTCACTGCTACCTCAGAGATTGCAAGGTATAAAATCGAGTTTTCACCTGGGTTCGATTTGGAGAATAGAGAAGCTTTCCCAAGATGGTTTTTTAACTCATCGAAGGCAGCGTCACACTCTTTCATCCACTCGAACCTCTTACTAACTTTTATGATTTAGACATATGGAAAACATTTATTGGTGACTCTTGAAACAAACCGACTTAAAGCGACGACCCTTCCGGTAAGACTTTGGACTTCATTTGTCTTACTAGGGGGGTTGCATGTCAAGGAGAGCTTGAATTCTTTTTGGTTTAGCTTCTATGCCTCGCTGGTTCACCATATAACCCAGACATTTACCCGATACGACCCCAAAGGCACACTTTAAAGGGTTTAACTTCATTCTATACCTTCGAAGGATAGAAAACATTTCATTTAGGTGTTTCAACCACCTTAACAAATAAATAAAGTACATTGTCAAAAGCTCATTAATATTATTTAAGGTGTGTATCCTACAATTACTAGTTAGCCTTGTGCATTAGTTTTTAATATTTGCTCTACTCTGCAATAAAGAAATTATATATATATATATATATATATATATACACACACACACATATATAATATAACAAACACAATTTCTTTTATTTCACAACACGTGTAATATCATTCATAACTCAAGTAATGTTAGAGTTGGTGCATCGTAGATTTATTTACTCTTAGTCTAAATGTCACATTGTTGAAAATGTTATCTTTTGTTATAATAAATGTGATCTAAACAGAAGACCCATATGCAAGAAAGCATTATCATTTTGATTATGCATTAAATTGTGTGTGTTGAAGTATATGTATAGTGTTGCCATGCACTTTAAATTTGGTGAAATATCACTAATGATTTAAAAATAAATAAATGAATAAAGATAAATTATGTTGAAGTTTCTTAATAAAGGTTGGCGCGTTGACTTTGTGGACAGCTCGGAACATGTCCATTTGTTACTTAAAACGCGAATAAAGATCCAAGGTAAGCAAACCTCTCCTAGAATTCATTTGTAGGGTGCAATGTTAAATATCTAAATGTGTTACATAAATAGCTATTATGTGACATGATATACTTTGATATAGTTTTAATATGCCTTTAATGTTTTACATGACCTATTCTTGCATGTATATTCATGTTAATGCATTCACAGGCATGCATGGAATAGAGTCTTAACTGATAATGTTGAAAAGTATATTTTACTCAAGAAAGATATGTATCTTGATTTTATAAAAGAAATGATGTATGCCTATGCTATGAAAGGTGTGAGTGGGAAATGGGGCGTGGGGGACCCGTGCACCCGATGAATGATAATGTTTAATGTTTAACCACTTTGCAGTACTACCAATAGATGGAACGAGTTCCAATTAATAATGGCTCACTGCATCCATCCTGATTGAATAGGCGATATGCAAAAGTGAGCTCACAATGTTAAAGTTTTTAAAAAGGATAATAGAAGATGGGACACATATTTTAGAAAACTAATTTAAATTATTGCATATCATAAGCATACATTATCATGTGCATGAGGGTTGCTTATTGGGCGTTAGCTCATCCCATATTCTCCACTTTTTAGATGATGAGAGCTAGATAAATGTTTGGGACGAGACAAAATCAATACTAATAAAGATGAATATTTACTCTTATGTTTAAACAAAGTTAAACTTTAATTTAATTAGATTTAATTTAATTTTCTTATGGTTTCGTATTGTCATTATTGAAAGTTATTGATATTTATTATGCATTTCAAAATAAAATAAAAGTAGAATGAAAATTTATCCACTTTTCCGCATTATTTTTGTTTAATGAAAATTAAATGATAACACCTCTAAATTTAGGATTGCTAGACTTGGGGTGTTTACATTTTGTCTTTTGTACTTTCATAACCACGTGTCATCTCTTTATTGGTAGACTAAGAGTTCTAGATGATTGTGTCACGTAGATGTTAATAAATAAATGGACTTGTTCTATTTAAAATAAACAGTCCTCTCAAATCTATTAAAGCCCAAGTTTATTAAGGCTTATTTTTGTTATAAATAAGACATTAAGTTCAAGAGAAATCAGACGTTGAAGTTCACAAGAAAAACTACAATTTCAGAAACAAGTCTAGGAGAAAATCCCAATGCCCAGGAGAAAAACTAAAGTCCAGAAAATCTCAAGAAGATTAAAATCTTCTTTGAATCAAAGCTTGTCCAAGTCAAGTCCAAGAAGATCAAAATCTTCTTCGCAAATCAAATGGCAATCAAAATCCAAGTCTCGAAGATTCAAGCAAATCAAGTGACAACAAATCTCAAAGTCCAAAATTCAAGCCATGTGGCCCATTGTCTTCAACACTCAGATCGTTAATCAAAGGATTTTACATCTATACAGTCTCAAGATGATCATCCACTTTGTATTTATCAAATTTTTGTATTTTTCTTTATTACACATAATTTTTTGTAAAAAATTTTGGAACACCCCGTGGGACCTTGTTGTCCTCTTATCTTCTAGTTCTGTGAAGTCTTCAAGTTTCAACCACTACATTAGCAATGCAACCAGAGTCTAGACGAAGACCGGGAAGACTTGGTTGGTTTCACCACTGAGGAAGCGTTCTAACAAAGGAAATGTCAATATCTTTAAGTCCAGAAAGTCCAGTTCTTGTTCTGCAGAAAATTCCAAGAACTCACCAAACAATTCTTGTTGTAGTTCCATGTCCAGTGACAGATTTATGTCTGGATCTACACATGTCACTTCTCTGCAAAAAAATGGGATAATTATACCACATCTGAAGAATCTCTCGAGCTAGTGATGTTTACGGAAATGACACCTGATTCTGATGACCAAATCAACAAATGGTATTGGCCATTGAAAAGTTAACAAAATTGCTAGAAGACAAAGATGTACAGATTGCTGTCCTCATGCACCAACTCGAGCTACAAGTCCATAGACAAAAGGTAGTTCAAAAAATGCAAGTTCTTCCAGAATTAAAAGTCTAGAAGTCCAAGAGCACTAATAAAAACAAGATATGCATGAACGGACGGTGGTACAAAATGTGTTGCGTGACACCACTCAACTCTCTGTTAGCTCTTTGTTTGTCTAACAACTCCAACATAGAATTATTGACACATTCAATGCCTAGTATGGTGGTTTGCCACAATCTCCACTAGTTTATGCCAAACCCTACTACCATCGAATTGACAAAATGAGGGTTTCGCTTGGCTACTAACCATTGAAGTTCCAATGTTTTGATGGAAATGGAAAACAAAGCAACATGTGGCTCATTTCATTAAAACATGTAACAATGCCGGCACTTACACTGACACCGTGATGAAGCAGTTTGTACACTTCTTTAAAGGCACATTGTTTGAATGGTACACATACTTACCAGTTGGATCAATTGATAGTTAGGATCAACTTTAGCAGAAATTCCTAACACGCTTCTATAGTACTAGACAGACAGCCAGCCTTTTAGAACGTGTATGAAAAAAGTAGATCAATGAGGAATTGGTCATAGATTATATCAAAAGATGGAGAAACCTTGTTCTTAACTAAAAAAACGTATCAACGAAGCATCCTGTATTGACACCCGTGTCCAAGGCACGCACTGGAGAATACTTTATAATCTTCAGGTAAATATGCCTCACTCTTTTGAAGAGTTGGCCACACATTTCCATGATCTAAAATTCAGATTGCAAGACATAAAGTTACTTATCGGGTGATCTACGTGACAAGAAAGATCCTAAGAATAAAATCAAGAGAAATGGTAAATCAGGTAAGCCCAAAGAGGCTATGATGATTTCCATTGTTCCTACACAAATCATTTTTCAAAAATCAGGTTCAAATCCAGGTCCAAAGCTAAAACTAGAGTTCAGGCCTAATGAAGTACAAGTCCAAAAGAATGGTCTTTTGACTCTGAAGGAACTTGAAGAAATGAGTATCCATTCTTAGACTCTGAGTACAAATCCAAAAGAAAGGTCTTTTGACTCTAAAGGAACTTGAAGAAAATGAGTATCCATTTTTAGACTCTAAAGTTTATAGGATCTTAGATCAACTTCTTCAGTAGAAGATAATTGAACTTCCAGCACCAAAAAGGCCAGAAGAGGCTGATTAAATTGATCATCTTAAATATTGCAAATTTCACTAAATTATTAGTCATCTAGTGGAGAGGCTTTTTTTGCTGAAGGATCTTATTGTCCTCTTAGACAAAGAAAAAAAGATCAAACTTGAAACTGGTGAATATCCAACTACCAATTATTCGATGGTTGGGTCATTTGATCCAAATCCCATTTCAAATGAAGGGCATGCCTTCCATTCTACATATGATGCTGAAAAGTTATTGTCTAAGGCGACTGAATTTGGACATCGACTTCCGAAAGGAGTTATTCTGGTCAAAATCAAAGTAGATGCAGAAGTTACCATTACGTATGTCTATCCGGAGATGGTCAAACCAGATAAACATAATTGTCCAACCTTCTATGAAATCATGAATGATAATCTAGACATTTGGAACTCTGCTTTGATCTGAAGATGAAATTGCTGATGAATGGTCTACCTTCATAAGTAAGAAGGAGAAATACCGGAGGTTAAACAGAAAAGGTAAAATATCATCAATTCATTGAAGAAGTATCATCAAAAGAAAGTCAGGTGGCATGTACTCTTGTGAAAAGATGCCGCTAGAAAGCTCCACAACTTCTAAGTCCTGACACCCATGAAGAAAAACCATGACCTAGAAGAAGGCCAAGAAATAGTCAAAAGAGGAAATATGAAATTGAGGCAAGATCAACCACAAAATCAACAGAAGTGGAGGTTGCATCATATCCTTCTTCTAGACCAATAACCTTGGGAGAGTATTTTCTTAAAGATTTCTTTGATGAATAATGTTTCACCTCCAATGTTATCAATGTAGATGAAGGAAGTGTGTCAAAAAATGTACTGGGAGAGAGTTCGAAGACGTGGAAGGTTATTTGATAACCCAGTATCATTCCTTCCAACATGAGCTGGCTTATGCTCTAATTCTCCATTTGATGATTGTATGGCTATAATCGCAGCATTGATTGATCTAGAAGCTTTCCAAGGAAAAGTATTGGAACCAATTAAATCTACAACTTACCAAGACTGTATGGCCACCATTACGTTCAATGACGATGATTTACAACTTGGATCTCGTTTGCACAATAGATCATTATACGCCAGTGGTTATATTTGAGAATGTAAGATACATCAAATAATGATTGATTGTGATTATGTTGTGAACATTTTGCCAATCAAAACAATGAACAAGATTGGAGTAAATGTTGATGATTTATCGAAGAGCAATATCATGATTCAAGGATTCAACGAAAAGGGACATCGAGCCATTGGCATGATTTACTTGAGGCTACAAACTGGAAAGTTAATTTCTTGAGCTCTCTTTATGTCATTGATGCCAAAAATCATATGAGTTGCTCCTTGGACATGTTTGGCTTCATAAAACTGGAGTGGTTCCTTCAGCTTGTCATCAATGTTTCAAGTATAGCTGAGATGGAAAAGTTAAATCTGTGGTAGTTGAGTCAAAACCATTCTCCAAAGAAGAGTCTTATTTTGTCAACTCCAAGTTCTAGTTAGAAGGTAACGGGTTTCATTCAACAGGATTTTCTGCAGCCAGATTTGAAATTAAAGAAGATGCAAACAATAAGCACCAACTTATTTTAGTTCTGCCTCATCAACTTATGACAGGTAGATCAAAACATACTTGTGGAGGGGGTGGGCTCTCCGAAGGCAAACAACCTCAAACGACATCAACATATGGTAAGGTATTGAGAAAAAAATTAACTTTTCTAATACCTAACATTTATAACATTAGCTGTGTCCCATCAACTTATTACAGTTCTGGAGGCCAACAAAGTTTTGATATCTGTTCTGAGTATAACAAAGTTCTATATCTCGAACTTATCCAAACTAAACCTGCCACATGCCAAAGGAATCTAAGATTCAAAACAAAGTTTCAAGGGACATTACAATCTGTAAGTCAAGAAGTTGTTTGAGAATGCCGAATTTGGAAAAAGAGAACCATTTAAACTGGGTAATCTTGATGTCGTTCTTTCACGTGGGCATGTTTTTCATATTCTGATGGATCATTTATATCACAACCAAATTATGAATTGGGATATAATCAAGGTTCACCAAAAAAGATTAAAGTCAAGAAGGTTTTCTCAAATTTAAAGTAAAAATGTTAGAGTTTCAGTATTCGAAAGGCAAAAGAGAGAATCTTCCACAGTAGTTGATCTAAGAGGTAAATTGTCAGTCTTTTAATAGTTAAGTGGTAATTCTTCCATGTCTGCTCACGTTGACAAAAATGTACGGGCTCTTTTAGAATAATCTCAAAGACAATATGTATTCTCTTGACTTGGAGTTAAAGCTTTTAATTCAATTTGAAGACTCAACGGTCAAGAAGAAAACATAGAAATCAGAGAACCGTCCTATCTCAAAAGAATGGCGAGGATAAAGAAGAGTATTTTCAAAGATGCTTCTAACTCAGAGTCTGAATCTAATAATTCATCTATGGCAAATGAACTTGAACCAGCTCTGCCAACATTCGAAGAAGAGGGTCAAGCTACTATGGATGATTTGAAGCAATTGAACTTGGGAATAAAAGAAGATCCGAGACCAGTATTTGTGAGTGATTTTCTCAGTAAAAATGAGGAATCTGAGTACTTCAACCTACTCCAAGAATACAAAGACATATTTGCATGGTCTTACAAAGAAATGACAGGGTTGGATTGTAAAATTGCAGCGCAGCGCATCATCTTGCAGCATGGAGTTTGCCCTATCAAACAACTCCCAAAGAAGATTTCAACCAGAATTGATTCTTTAAATTGAAGTAGAGGTCAATAAACTTATTGAAATAGGGTTCATACGTAAGGTCAAGTACCCAACTTGGATTGCTAATATCGTTCCGTTCAGAAAAAAGAATGGACAATTAAGAGTTTTTGTTGACTTTCGAGATCTGTATCATGCTTGTTCGAAAGATGATTTTCTACTTCCGATAACAGATTTGATGATGGAAGTAACTATCGAATACAAAGTTCTATCTTTCATGGATGGATCTTCCAGGTACACTCAATCCAAATGTATCCAAAAGACGAAGAGCTCACGACATTTCATATTCTTAAGGGCATATATTGTTATAAGGTCATACTGTTTGGATTAAAAAATACTAGAGCAACATATCAACGAGCAATGCAAAAGATTTTTGATGAAATGATGCATAAGAAAGTAGAATGTTATATGGATGACCTTGTTGTCAAAACAAAGAAACAAGATGATCATCTATAAGACATGTATGATGTTTTCAAGTGACTCCGACGATACCAGTTGAAGATGAATCCACCAAAGTGTGCATTTGGTGTTACTTTTGAAAAATTTCTCGGCTTTATTATTCGACATCGAGGTATTGAAATAGATCAATAAAAAATTGATGTTATAATCAACATGCCAGAGCCAAGTAATTTGTATGAATTGAAAAGTCTTCAAGAAAAGTTGTTGTACATTTGAATATTGATCTCCAATCTTGTCAGCAGTTGTCATCTGATAAGTACGTTTTGTGCACATATTCGGGTCCTTAAACTAAGCTTTTATCACGTCATTTTATCGTTTTTCTACTTAATCTAGTTTGTTATGGCTTCTATTTCAGTTTTGGACCCGTTTGAAAGAAATTGGAAAATAATGGATGAAAAGAGCAATAAATGGGAAGATATTTCGAAAGTATGAGGATCCAATTGCACTCAATGAAAAGTTGAAGGACCAAATTGGAGCTATTGGGAAGTTGAAGGACCAAATTACAGATTATATAAAGTTAGAGGACTGAAATGATCAAGACCAAAAGATAGAGGACTATATCAAACGGAATAAAAAGATGGAGGACCAAAATAGCACAATTGGGAATTATAAGCTGGGCGAGCGCCCAGCAATGTCTAACAAAAGCAGAATACAAAACCGCACACCTGGGCGATTGCCCGGGAATGGTCTGGGCGATCTCCCAGGCTAAAATATAGCTGCGTAATTTTCTTTCCTTTTTAGATTCCTAATTCGAATTGGAAACAATTTGGCCGCAGATTTTGTAAATTTTTGATATATTTTAGGGCACCATTAGGGTAGTATATATATGAGTTATTAACTCATAATTGGTTGTTGAGTTTTTGGGAGAAAAACCTAGAGGAAAACATCCAACGGAGAATCAAGATTGCTCTTTTGAAGAATTCAACGAAGAACAAGATCAAGTAATTATTCTTTCAAGTTTTCTTCTTCTCCGGGTGATGAATTCTATATTTTCTTCTCCTTCTTCTTTTCTTATTATTAGTATGCTAGGCTAGTTTAATTAGTGCTAAGATAATGATGAAGCTTGTCGTTTAAATTCTTTCATCTTGAGACTTGGTTTTTGACGATTTATTTCAATATAGTTTTGAATAATTAATTTTGATTTACTTGCATCTACAATTATATATGTAGTAATTGTATGATTGTTGTGGTGTGTTTTACTATCGAAAGATCGAAAGCGTGCTAGACGCTATTTTAATTATCTTAAAGTCCGATAGAGGATAGAAATATACCGCTATACTTTAAGTGATCTTTAATTATCCATAGAGACTTAATGCTTTCATTTGTATTCGCATTCGTCATAGAGATATAGTCGAGTCATACATATGAATAGGTTTAATTTTATTCGAGAGAAACTGTTAAATAATATAGGGATATTGATCTTCATAACTGATGTAATTTGTCAAAACCAAGAATCAAGATAGAAGAATTAACAACTACAAGTGGATTCGGAATTCTAGCACTTTTCCTTTTAAAGTTAAATCAATATTTCACCAATTTAATCTTTCAATCATTTGAGCCATAATTATTTAATTGTTCTTAGTTTATGTATTGATTAGTTTTTAATTACAAAATATCCAATTTTCCAAAGTTCATTAGATTCAGTTAAAGTTAATATAATTGTAACTGAATTATCTAAATTCTCGTGGGAACGATACTTGGACTCACAATCCACTTTATTACTTGAGCGATCCGTGCACTTGCGGAATTATCAAACATATAAAATCGCTGACATCATCCATTCAACAGGCTGGTGAGGAAAGACATGCCATTTGAGTATGATGATACTTTTCGAAATTCTTTCCAAAGTATTAAAGAATTCTTATCTCATTCACCAGTATTTATAGCTCCAATCACAGAGAAGCCATTTACTCTCTATGTTGCACCACAAGAATGTTCTCTAGGTACCCTCCTTGTCCAAATCAATGGGGAAGGAAAGGAAAATGTACTCTATTACTTAAGTCGGCCATTGGTAGGTGCCAAAATAAAATATTCACCTATTGAGAAAATCTATCTTGCATTGATTTTTGCGGCTAAGAAGTTGAGACATTATATGTTAGCACACATAATCAATCTTATATCAAGAATTGATCCATTAAAATAAATAATGTCCAGACCAATTCTTTCCAGAAGGAATTGGAAATGGACACTTCTATTGTCTGAATTCGCATCAAATTCATTCCACATAAAGCCATTAAAGGACAAGCCTTGGCAGATTTCCTGGTTGATCACCATATTCCAGCAGAATGGAAACTTCTTAAAGACTTTCGAGATGAAGAAGTCATTTACACTGAAGTCATACCTTCATGGAGTTTATTCTTTGATAGTGCAACCTGAAGATATGGTGTTGGAGCACTAATTATTTGTTACTCCCCATGATCAAGTCATGCCCTAGTTCTTTACCTTGACAGAAAAGTGTTCCAAAAATATGGCGGAGTATCAAGCTCTTGTTATTGGTTTGGAAACAACACTGAATATGTAAGTCAATCAACTAGAAGTCTTTTTAGATTCAATGTTGATAACCAACCAACTTCTTTTTGAGTATGAAGTTTGAAATTTAGACCTAAAACCAGATCATGAATATGCATCATCACTCATAAAACGATTTGAAGCACTAAAAATCAAATTTGTTCCTAGAAATGAAAATAGAGAAGTTGATGCCTTGGCTAATTTGACTATTGTTCTGGTCAGGTCGGATGATGACTTTTCTCACCCAGTATCAATTGTTCAAAGATGAGTGATTCTACCAATGTTGCTCGAAAATCTTGAGAAGAAATATGTCGAAGTTACTGATGAGGAAAATGATTATTGGAGGCAACCGATAATTTATTATCTTCAACATCATAAGTTACTAGATAACTCTCACCGTAAGACTAAAGTCTAGAGATGGGCTTCTCGCTTTATCTTCTACAAGGACACAGTCTACTGACACTTATTTGATTAATTTTTCTTTGATTCATAAGTATGGATGAAGCGACACGTACCCTGGAGGAAGCTCATTCTAGAATATGTTGTGCTCATTAGTCTTGGATTCAGATAAAAAGAATGTAATACTATTGGTCGACTATGGTTTAAAATTCAATGGATTTTGCAAAAATATGTGAGGCGTGTCAAGTCCATGCAAATTTCATTCATTTATTAGCCTCCAAAACCATTTCACTCGACCATAGCTTCTTGGCAATTTCGTGCTTGAGGTCTTGATGTGATTGGACCTATAACTCTAAAGTCTTCAACTGGGCATTCTTACATCCTTGATGGGACTGACTACTTTACTTAGTGGGCAGAAACTATACTACTGAGGAAAGTAAAGAAAGAAAATATTGTGGATTTTATTCTCATTCAAATAATTTAATGGTATGGAGTTATTCGCTACATCATCCTGATAATGGAAAACCCTTCTGCATTTTTGCACCAAGTTTGGGTTTAGACAATACAACTTGTCCATGTATAATGCAACAGCTAATGGATTTGAAGGGGCATTCAACAAGACCCTATACAATTTATTGAATATGGTTGTATCCAAATCTAAAAGATACTAGCATGAAAGAATTGGAGAATCTTTGTGGGCTCTTATGCCCTGGTGTATGGTGTGGAAGTTATACTTCCTTTAGAGTGTTAGATTCCTTCATTGAGAATTATCATCCAAGAAGGTTTGATGATGGAGGAAAATACCCATTCGACTTGAGGAAATGAAAGCTTTGGATAAGAAAAGATTAGAAGCTCAAATGCACCTGGAATTTTATAAAGCCCGAATGACAAAGTCTCTCAATAAAAAAAGTATAGTTGAGGTCATTTCAAGTTGGAAATTTAGTATTTTTAGTAGGAAAAAAAAAACAGAGGGCAAGTTCTAGCCTAAATGGGATGGTCTATTTGTTTTAACTTATGTGTTCACCAATGGAGCATACAAGATTGTGGACAAAGATGGATTGCGGATTGGACCCATCAACAAAAAATTTCTGAAGCGTTTTTACACTTAAAGTTTGTTTTATTTTTCCAACTAAGCCAAAACAAAATGTAGTGATCTTGGCTTTCAAGAGGATAAACTGTGTATGACCCTACAAAGTAAATTTTTTTCTTGCCACAAACTACGTTCGACTTGATTCCTTTTTGGGTACGTACGCTACTTGGATAAAAAATATAAATCCAAGTTCAGTCAAAATCAATAAACCTATGTATCTCTCTTTATTTATCTTTGCATTAAGAATGATTATACAAAAAAGAAAGAGAAAATGTTTCATTTATTGAAGTTCCTACAAAAAAAAAAAAAAAAAGAGAAAATATAGAGTTTCAACTTAGAAAAACAATATCTTTCAACTAGTTGCAAGAAGTTGTCTTCAAGAGCCTTCATTTCCTAGTCGATGGATTATACTTCGATGATATCTCTAACTTGTGCTTGTTCCAGCATGACGCCTGCCTTTTCAAAATTATCCTGATTTTTTATAAGTGTGATGTTCATCACATAGTTTGTCCAGCTAGAAAGTCAATACGCCAATCTTATTTTTTTGAGGAAGAACATATGGCCTTCTCTACATCTTCATGTCTCTTAAAAGATTGCAATTTCTAGTCCATTTCTTCCGAAGTTGGACACTCTAAGTTTAGTTTTTTGTTTTTGGAAAGATAAGTATCAACTCTTTTGAGAAATGTTTCCATACACCTCGTCAAAGGTGTTAGATCCGCTTGAAATGATTTAGTGATCAAGTTTTGAAGTGTCGGATAGCTATTAGCCCACTAAGTCGTAAGGTTGGAAAAATAGTGTTTTAAAAATCCATGAATAACTTCATAAGTCAATTAGTCATGGCTTCTTGCAGATAAGCTTTGAGAAATGGAGAGTCTTCAATGATTCTAGGTAGATGTCTAGACATGGAAGAACAAATCGGTGAAACCCTCAGAGTATTTACATTTTGAGGCAGATTAATAACCATAGCTATTTGAGACCGGGCAACACAAGCTTCTTGTCTAGTTTCCAGAGTGCTAATTACTAAAATTCCATAATTCACTTCTTCCGTATCATTAGCATCTGTCAGCTTGGATGCCAAAATACCACCACTGTTATGACTATGGTATTTGTATGGAAGTTTTTTTTTTTTGAACCATTAATGCCATCAATCTCATCAAATATGTCAATCATGTCACAATTCTCACTGGTCTGATCTATTAAAAGGGTTTGGACTTGTAAGGAAATTCAGCTCTTCGAAAACTTTTGGAAATCCTAAGAAGCAAAAAATAAAATAAAATAAAATAAAGGAAAGCGTAGACCAATGTATCAAACAATTAAGTAAAATAATAACAAACACATATTTACTTGCATTCCGTGTCCGATGAGACATATCCAAATGTTCGTCTCCTAAAGATATATCTGGGATGCTCAAGTCAAGTCTAGAAGTTTCAAGACATGCTGCCTTGGGACTTTGAACAACTTGAGGCTTTCTTAGTCGTATCAATCTTTTTTGACGTAATACTTGAGAAAGTAGAACCTAGAAGTTAAATTTGGATATATCAAATAAGGTACAAGTAGTAAGCTAAAAACAAAATTTCAAAAAAAATAAATAAATGTAGGTTCCATTCATGATCATTGGAACTTTTATCTTCTGGAGTTGGAGTTGATGTGAGTGCTTGGAATCCCTGATCCCCAGAATTGCTGTCATTGGGGACCGGAATTGCATTAGATGTCTTAACTACATGTTCTGCAATAGAAGGGGGCTTTGTTGAAAGAATTGTGATTTTAATTTTATTGATACCTCCTTCATTTAGAAGCTTTGGTTCCCTCTTCCAGAAAGTCTCTTCACTAAATATATTTGGAGGTTTCAGCTCTTTGGCTTTATCCTTACTCGTTTGTTTGAGAACAACTAGGTCAAGAGTAGAAATGGAGCACTCACTAGATGATATTATAGTTGGATAAACATTTATACGTGTTTGATTAGGTAGATTAGAGAGAAATTGACAATAGTAAAAAAAAAAAACTTAAAATATGTTCTTACTGTCTAGTACAATGTTCAGTGAAATCGCGCAAACGTACTGGTTCATTGACAAGTAATAAAACGATAAGTAAAATGGGACATCGTTCCCCCTAGGACTTTGATTTTTACTTAAATGCACTCGATTCTAGCTTAAATTGAATACAAAATAATTATTTGATCAATGGTTGATTATGAATATATGATAAATTAACGATTTGAATGGAATGCAAGTGTCGATTATTGGAAAAAAAAAATCAAGAAGACTATATATGCTAGGAATCTGATGCCACCGTTAGTATTCAATTTAATTCTCAAAATTCCACTTCTAATCCAATTTGTGCTTAATTTGTCAATCGATAATTTTAGATTATCTAATAATCTTTTCTGAGTAAAATTAAACCTATTTTCATATATGATACAAAATATTCCTATTTCGAATTCGATTATATAAAAATGCATTTAACAACAAGATTATCTACGTTGATTGCACCAAGCATACAAGATTATTCCTAATTTCTATATGACCTAGTGCTTAAGGCCATAATGAGCTACACCTATTTTGAACCTCATGGAAGGAAAATAAGTCACAATCACGTTCAAATAATGATCAATTATTCAAAACGGATATCAAATCTATGGCATAAATCGAATAAACACAAATTAAGCTTAGAAATGGGAATCCTTGAATTAAAACATCAACATATGATTTACATCATCATCCTAGATTATCATATTGGAGGTTACAAAAATGCTTAAATAATTGGAAGTACATCACCCAAATTCTATGAAGATGGAAGAAAATAGAAGATAAATCTTGATCCATTGAATATCTTCAACAAGTTCTTGAACAATCTTCTTAACTCAAAACCAAGAAAACCAAGGTTGATGTCAATTCTCAAGAGAAATCTTGTGTTTTTGCCTCTTTTTTCTATCCAATTTTCCAACCCCTTTTAAGTCTAAGAGTTCTCCTATTTTATAAGGGTCCAATTGGGTTGAATTTTTGCACAACGTACTCTAAAATATGCCCTACAAGTCTGTCTCAAATAACTTAGTTTTAGCTGCAGTGAACGTCCGCTCGAGTGGGCTTTTGGCCTGCTCGATCATACAAACAGGGGCAGATTATTAAGTGAAGGCCTGTTCAAGCGAACAAAAAGTGCTCTATCTGATATTCAAAAGGCCATAACTTCACGTACAAAACTCTAAATTGCGATCCGTAAAAAACATTGGACTCGTAATTCAATTAGATTTCCAATGGTATATATTTTTTTTCTTATGGATAGTTTTGTACCAAAATTTATGCTCTAATTTCCCCCATGCTGTTGTCATAGGTTTCTCAATTTATTTCTTTGACTTTCAGGTGTTTGTTCTTTCACTTCAACTCATCATCCTCACTTCAAAGCACTTTAAACTTCGTGATTTTATTTTCTTTCTCATCTTCCAATGTTTGGTTTTTTATCTTCACTTCAATACCTCAATTTTTTTCTCATTTACTGAACGATTTCACCAATAATACTTGAGTTCGAGAATTTCATCCCACAATCACGAAAATGAATAAAAACTCAATAGATATTGACTCTAAAACACTTAGAACTATGCGAAAACTCTTCGTTAAAGAGTCACTATAAGTATACAAATTACACTTATCTAATCTTCAAACTTGAACTTTTGCTAGTCTCAAGCAAAAAAAAAAAAGAAGACAAAATAAAGACTTAAATACATACAAACAAAAGATTGTGCATACCATTGGACTTTTTACAACTTTTGCCTCCAGTTAAGATCTAATTAATTAATTCAAGAAAAATATTTAAATGTGTGTGTGTGTGTGTGAATAGCTATTTCCAATCATTACTTTAATCCCATAAAGTTATGCAAACAAATAGATTCCCAAGTCTTTTCAATCCCAACTCTCAATGGTCATATTTTTCTTTCTCTTCACGTGAATTTTACACCATAATCAAGTATCTATTACTTCTCCCCGAAATCGTTCAGATGAGGTTATAGCTCACTTACTTAATTGCATTATCACTCTCAAGTTGGAGGGATTTAACCAATTAAGGCGATGGTTTAGATAAGCAATGATCCTCCACGATGTCAAGTGTTCTAGTCTCTAGATCTTCACAAAGAAAGTCAAACTAGCTATGCATCTAAATCTCCTTTCGTGTCCAAGAATTATCTAGGCAATTGCAGTTTCGTTTCTTGCTACTGTTTTTCTTTTTTTACTTTTTTTATTCATCACAATAGGTATATTTTTCTTTAGTACTGAGGTAGCCCTCTTCCCCAATAGACTGTTACCTATATATTGTTGATACATATGGCTAAATTACTCAAAGTTAGCTTTCACACATTAGTATAGACAATTTTTTTCTACTTGATGTGCTGTGACTAGTGAAGTGTCTTTCATTGGGGCCAAAATTTGGGACTAGAATTCTAGGGAACAGTCAATGTCTAGCTTCAACCCATTAACTTGAACTGCTTATAAATTTTTTTCAAGAATGATTACTTCTCTAAACTACACCTTTGTGAGTTCAATCTCTCCCAAACTTATTTTCAAACATTGGTTGAATGTATTTCTCAACAGCTACTTGGAATTCATAATTTATGCCTACAACGTTAAACCCAAGCTTCCATTAGCATCACAAAACTTGTCTCCAAGCTCAAGCAATAATCAAAATAGATATGTGTTCATAATAGTCTTAAGTCTTAAATGGATAAAAAAAAAAAAATTAGTAAAACTATGTACATTGTAACAATACTCAATTATCTTTCAGAAATTAACTTTAGATCAAACAAAAATCATTATAAGCCGGCAAGTTATCCAACACATTGAAAATATTTTTGACACTATGAGATGAACCATAAAACTAAGTTGACTTAACAAGTCAACTCCACCTCCAAACTTAAATCTACATTGTCCCAATATAAGCATAAAGACAAATTAAGAAAATAAAAGGAAGGGTCACGATACTCCCCGAAACATGTAGAAAATCCTCGAAGTGATTTTGACGAAAGCTATATTCTCTGGTTGCTTGTTTATGCATCTCCCTTTGAGGTTTTCCGGTGTCAAATGTGGCCCTTTTTATGGAAAATTTTCTTTGAAAGAGCCTTTCTTTCTCCTTTGCTTGAACTCGCATCTTGTGTTTTTTTCTTTGACTTGGCCATCATACCTGTCACAGGATAATGTCAACATCATAATATTGAAATAGAACAAGGTGTGTCAAGTTAAAACACTAAATTTTCGTACATTGCCTACTGTTGTGTTCATAGTGTGTGTTTTGATATCAAAATAAGATCTAAATGGTGTTATAATATAGTGCTCACTATTCTAGATATGCCTAAATTCACAAAGTATGCAATACAAGTGAGAATGGTGGACTAGGCATTCTATCAAACACTCAGTGGGCACTAACCAAGAGGGCAAATAAGTAAAATTTAAGGTACTCAATAACCCATTTTTTTACAAGAAACTACACCACAATCACCATTGATCCAATCAATAAATAAATCCCAACCACTTCAAAAATTAATTTTGCACAAAAAGTTTTAAATTTTTAAGAAATTTACCCTAAGAGAGTTGAAGCTATTTTACATTAAGGGAGTTGATATAGAGCTTGCAATGTGACTTGGAGATGATGGATAATGCAATGGTAAACTCCTACAAAATTTAATGTTTTGAATTATGTGCAAAGCTCCAGAATCTCATTACAATGAGTCTAGGCTTCACATAGCCACATACAATCGGTTTTTTAACACACTTTCTAACTAGCAAAAAGCTATGAATGCACTGTGTACCCCATCTTTTGCATCACCTACTTCATGCATATTATCAACCGAATGGAGGCTAATCAAATGACTCCACGAATGTAAAACTAAAATATGCTCAAAACACTTCAAGCAACTGAATGATGACAACCTAGACTCTAACGTGTTCAAAGTGTTCTCTAAAAGTAAAATTCTATCTACAAAACAGTAAATAAAAGAGTTAAAAATTGGGTTGCCTTCCAATAAACACTTTCTTGGAGTCATTACCTTGACTTTGTTACAACAATCATTCATGATGGCTCGAATCGGGCTTTGGAAACCTTGCATTGTTTACAATTTCCAGATTTGCAAAATTTTTACTTCACCTTCCAAACATTTGCTAGCTTTTTTTCATCAAATTATGCTCCACCAAGACTTCTTGACTTTTCTTTTGGCCTGAGCTCTTTACCTCCCATCTTCACTTTCAGTTTATATATTTTATCACCACTTATTTTTACCTCTTTGTCGATCCTAAGACAATCTTCAAAATTGGATGGCTACTTGAGTGAAGTGAACATATTAAACTTGGTTTGTTCATCCTGCATCTGCAAGATTAGCTCACATTTCTCTACATCGATCAAAGTTCGACTTGTTACTAGGAATTGTCGGCCCAAAATCACTAGCATATCTTGATCTTACTCAATATCTAAGATGATGAAATCCACCGAGAATATGAATTTTCTATTTTGATGAGTACACATTAACCACACGTCGAGGATGCTTGATCAATTTGTCTGCTAGCTGAAGTGATATCGTAGTTGTTTTGGTCTCCCCAAAATCTAAATTCGTGTAAAGAGAAAGGGCTATCAAATTAAATCTTGCACCTAAATCACATAATGTATTAAAATTTAAATTGTTGCAAGAAATTTTGAAATATCCTGAATAACTTCATGGACAATTTATTCAATAATATAAGCATTGTACTCCTCAGTTAAAGTCACTGTCCCAAATTCTTCAAGTTTTATCTTTGATAACACCTCCTTCATGAATTTTAAATATACTAACATTGGAGCTAATGCTTTGGTGAAGAGGATGTTGATGTGCAACTTTTTGAAGACTTCAAAGAATTTTGTGAACGGCTTATCAAGTTTGTGTTTTTGCAACCTTTGAGAAAACGGTATAGGAAGCACATATGCATTGATAGGAACTGTTGCCGTAATCTTTGGTGTTTCTTAATTTTGTTCTTGACATTCTTCTGGTGTCTGTTTAGGCTTTTCCACTTGCTCCTTGTCTGTGGTAAGTACTTTTCACTTTTAGCAACTAGCTTTTTCACATGTATATCGAGTAGCTAAACTCCACTGCATGTGGTGATGACATTAACCTCTTCTCATAGAGTTATTTTGGTGTTACTAGGTAGAGTGCCATGTGTCCTCCTAATTAATGTTACAACTATTTGTCCCACCTGGGTCTCCAGATTCTTTATGAATGCCTGTTGGTATTGTAAAGTCTTATAAGTTTTTGTCATGAATTGATAGATTAATTCCTCCAACGAAAGCTTCATCTCATGTTGCTCATACTGAACCCAATTGATTTATCTGATTTTGATTGTTACTCTAAGAGAAGTTTGGATGATTTTTCCAACACGGCTTAAGTGTATTGGAGTAGGGATTATTCTACTGGCGTGGGAAGTTCTTTGCATAACTAATCTCTTAAGGATTAGATGTGAAAGTGTGGTCAATGAACAATATGAGGCTTGATTATTTTACCATCAACATTCACAAGTTGATGTCCATATAGTATTGGTTTCAGCCATCATCTCAAATAGCTCATATGCTTTCCAGACTGTCTTAGCTTTGATCAACCTATTAGATGATGAATCAACTTCAGATAGGCTAGTCGAAAGTAACCCTATGTAGAAATATATGACCTAGAGTCCTTTCTTGATGTTATGATTAGGGCTTGTGAAGTAGTTCCTTCAATCTTTCCCATGCCTCATAAAACTTTTCTGAATCAAGTTGTATGAATACAGATATGTCATGATTTAGTTTGGCAACTTTAGCTGGGAGATAAGTATTTGATGGTAAACTTCTGAACTAGGTCGTTCCACATAGTAATACTGCCTGTGGGATGAGAATCTAACCACAATCTTGATCCATCTCTTAATATATGTAGAAATAACATCATTATGATAGAGTTATCTTTCACCCCTGGTAAGTGAAGTTACCACATAGCTCTAGAAGGGTAATTTGCAGCCGCGTCCCCAACCTTTGGAATTTTGGCACTTTTATCCTCATTCTTGAATTTTTTCCATCCATATCCTCAACCTTTCTTAATTTGGTGGCTGAAGTCCCTGTTGACGGATTTACCCTTTGGTAATTTGCAACCTCCATTCCCAACCTTTGGAAATTTGGCACTTTTATCCTCATTTTTCATTTTTTTACATCCATATCCCCAACATTTCTTAATTTGGTGGCTAAAGTCCCTTTTGACGGATTTACCTTTAAATATATTATCAATTTATTAGTTTTTTTAATTTTTCATATAAAATAAAAGTATTCGGACTCATTTGTACTTGCAAAGATTAGGAATCTAATTGAAAATTTCTCTAATCAAAATAAGGACATATTTGTCTTTTCATCAAATAATGACCAATTGCGCACCAAAACACATCAATTAGAGACTTCTGTATCAAAAAATAAAGGTTAAGGACCATTTGCACAAATTTTCCATTTCTTTTAATTTTTCATATATAATTTATTAGTGATAAAACTATTCATTTTTAATAATGAGAAAAGTATTTATTAGGTATTATTACTTAAATAGATAAATAGTTTTATCACTATTATTCAGATAAATAGTTTTATTCAGATAACTATATTTTGATTCTCACTTTTAACAAAAATGAATAAAATCTAATAATTATCTTAAGGATCAGTTTGTCTTGTAGATAAAACTATTTGTCTGAATAATAGTTATCAACTTTTAGCTATGTATAAGAATGAGAAAAGTTAATGTTAAAAAATCAACTTTTCGTTCTACTCTTGTTATTAATTAAATGAAAAAAAAAAATAACGAAAAATTTGTGCAAATGGTCCATAACCTTTATTTTTTGATATAGAAGTCTCTAACTGATGTGTTTTGGTGTGCAATTGGTCTTTATTTGATAAAAAAGACAAATGTTCTTATTTTGATTAGAGAAATTTTCAATTAGATTCCTAACATTTGCAAGTACAAATGAGTCCGAATACTTTTATTTTATATGATAAATTAAAAGAAACTAATAAATTGATAATATATAAAAGGTAAATCCATCAACAGGGACTTCAGCCACCAAATTAAGAAATGTTGAGGATATGGGTTCCAAAAATAAAGAATGAGGATAAAAGTGCCAAAATTTCAAATGTTGGGGATGGAGGCTGCAAATTACAAAAGGGTAAATCCGTCAACATGGACTTCAGCCACCAAATTAAAAAAGGTTGAGGATATGGATGCAAAAAATTGAAGAATGGGGATAAAAGTGTCAAAATTCCAAAGGTTGGGGACAGCGGCTGCAAATTACCCAAGCGAAAAATATAGCCATGTGGATTTTCATTTGATTTCACGTAGATTTCACGTAGATTGCAAATGATTTTGGAATAGATTGATCACATCCGAGCGTGATTGGAAAATTGGCTACCCATACGGAGGGTATGCTATCCTTCAATAGTTTTTGAACAACGTGCAGGGTCATGAACTCTCCAACCGTAATCCTTATCAATTTCAACAATTTGATCTTGTTTATCTTCCATAATGATTTCTTGTTGTTTTTGTTGTGTAAATCTTTGTTCTCTTCTTCGATGTCAGATGGTTCTTTCAATCTTGAGATCAAATGGTAAAAGATCGAGATATTCCAAATCTTGCAGCAATGTGCATAAAATGGAAAACATAAAATGAAAATTTTGAATTCAAGCTAAAATTAATAAAATTTATCCTAAATATGTATGTCCACGACAATGGTGCCAAAAAATTGTTTAGTAAAATCCTGCAAGCGTACGAGCTCATTGACAAATAATAGTAAGATAGGTAAAAGGGATATCGTCCACGAGGAGTATGATTTTCATTTGAATTCACTCAATTCTAGCTTAAATTGAATACACACAATAAATATTTGATCAATGGTTGAATTATGAATCTGTTCTATATTAACATTTTGAACGAATTGCAATTGTCGATTATTGGAGAAAATATGAAGTAGCAATCTGTGCTAGAAATTTGACTCCTAGTGTCCATTTTAATTCTCAAAATCACACTTCTAATCTAATTTATGCTTAATTTTGCAATTGATGATCCTAAGTTATCTAATAATCTATTGTGAGTAGAAGTTAACATATTTTTATATACGATCCAAAATATTCCTGTTTTGAATTCGAATATATAAAAAAATGTATTGAACAACAAGATTATCTATGTTAATTGCACCAAGTATAGAAGATTATTCCTGACTTTTATAGGACGTAGTGTTTAAGGCCATAGTGAACTAAATTATTTTGAACCTCTCAGAAGTAAAATAAGTCACAAATACGTTCAAACGGTGATCAATCATTCAAACAGATATTAATTATATGGAATAAAATCAAACACACATAAATTAAGATTAAAAATGGGAATTCTTGTATTAAATCTTCAGCATATGGTTTACATCATCATCCATAGTACAAAGAATTTTAGCTTGTCATATTGGTGTTACAAAAACACTTAAATAATTGAAAGTACATCACTCGGATTATATGAAGATAGAAGAAAATAGAAGATAAATCTTGACCCTTTGAATGTCTTTAACAAGTTCTTAAACAATCTTCTTCTTCTTAATTGAAAGCTAAGGTTGATATCAATTCTCAAGAGAAATCTTATGTTTTTTGCCTCTTTTTTCTCTACAATTTTTCCAACCCCTTTAAGTCTAAGAGTTCTCCTATTTATAAGGGTTCCATTATGATTGAATTTCATGCCCCATATCCCCAAAAGTAAGCTCTAAAAGTCTGCCAAAAATAATTTAGTTTTAGCTCTAGGGAACGTCCGCTCGAGCGAACATAGAGAGGTAGAGTTTTAAGTGAAGGCCAGCTCGAGCGGATAGGGAGTGCTCAATCAACGACTGATATTGAAACGATCATAACTTCACGTACAATACTTCAAATTGTGATCTGTAAAAAGTGTTGGACTCATAATTCAATTATCTTTGCAATAATATATCATTTGCCTTGTGGAGATTTTTGTACAAAATGTTTGCTCTAATTTACCCATTGGCTACGGTCGCAGGTTTCTGAATTCACTTCTTCGACTTTCAAATATTTGTTCCTTAACTTGAATTGTTCATTATCACTTCAAAGCAACTTAAAATTCATGATTTTTTTTTTATTTCTCATCTTCCAATGTTTGGTTTCTGATCTTCACTTCAAGACATCAATTTCTTCTCATTTACTTACAAATTTCACCAATATGATTTGAGTTCGAACATTTCTTACTACAATCACAAAAATGAACAAAAATTCAATCGATATCGTCTATAAAATACTTAGAACTATACAAAAACTCTTCATTAAAGTGTCAATATAAGTGTACAAATTACACATATCATACAACATACCAAATATACTCTTACTATTTTAAGGTGAATATCCACTATGGCAATGGGCTCTCTTGAAAGCTTGAACAATCATCAAATTGAAAAGCTTCATTATTTTAGAAGATTTAAACATATTTATTTCTTTGTGGAGTTATTGTGACATGACTGTTTTTGGCTTTGCACCATGGGAATATGCTCGATCTTTTGGAACATGCTTCTAATTGCCGTGCCCCAGATTTTGAATATCCAAATTGTCGCAATATGAAGGGAATTTTCTGCCATGGTATGCCGTGCAACATACGTGCTTCTAGACGTTTTAATCTTTGTCTGAAAATGTGACATCTCTTTCAATTTCATCCTCAGACATGCCAAAAATCACAATGCAATGTGCCACGCTACTAGTTTTTTTACCAAAGAATGCCTTTCTAAGTTTGAAAGTCCCTGTTGTGAAAATTATGTAATTTCAAGTGTACAATATCGCAAATAAATAATAAAGTGGACATATTGAGTCCAGATTATCGTTTCCACGAAGACTATCTTATTTATGTACTAGTTAAATTAATCTTAATGCTAATCTATTGAAAACAATTTGAAATAACTTAATTTAAATGATTAAACTGTAACAATGAATTTTAGAAAACAAGTGTGAATAACTTGTGTGAAAGTAAAAATTAAGAATTTAGAAAATATGGTTATTAAGGCGTTTGTATCCACGAGTTCACCATAGTTGCCCTCTCTAATTCATCCTCTCAAGATTTATTCATAAAGTTGTATTCGGTCAAATTCGCAAATTTAACCTAATTTACATCTCTCGAGTTCAAATTAGTCCTATCTAATTAAATCAACTTATGAAGTCAGAATGATCCTTAATTAGATGCATTAAATCTCCTAAGAATTCAATTTAGATCGCAACAATAACAAAAGCGTATATTTACCTTTTATCCAATTGTCGAATTTTGCTACGTGGTCTAGATTAATAATTTACTTATCAGTTCATTACAATCCACAAATCAATGACGAATAATGGCCAATTATTTCAAACATTAAGAGAAGAAGTAAAAACAAAACATAATTAATTGATAAGCAAAACTTGAGAGTCGAAAATAAAGAATTAAACTAGGTTATCGTTCATCAAAACCTTAAATTTAGCTACTCATAATTCTAGAGAAAGAAAATAGAAGAGATTTGAATACATAACCTGGATCTTGAATAAAAGAGGAAACGACGTTGAATATCTTGTACTAAGAATTCTTTGTTTTCAAGTTCTAATCTTCAATCTCGCCGTCGTTCTTCGTCTCTTTCTCTATGATTCAACCCCAAAAATCTCCCTTTTTGATTCTTGAATATCGTAATATGGTATATCGAATAATGAAAATTGTATATGGTATTTCCTTTTCATATGTCCAAAATCCTAATTTATAGTGTAGAAATCTTGTCCTTCAAGAATTATTAAATTAGAGTTTGACTGAAATAAGAAAACTAAAATTCTGCGCTTAAGCCCCCATTTATTTGCACGATAAGTCTTTCATCTTTTAGATATTTGCAAGTTGGTCCCCATTCTCAAGTCTTCGTGCACTTTCAGTCCTTTTTTGCCTATTTTGCTTTGTTTTTCTTCAATTCCATTCGAACTCGGGTTTAACCTGAAACAATTAAATCAACACACAATTAAGTAGAAAATCACTTAAGAGTACTTACGATCGTTCATTTTTTATATCTAGATAAGTGTAAAACCACGCTTATCAAATACTCCCAAACTTGAACATTTGTTCGTCCTCGAACATGATTATTTACTTAAACAATCAAACAAATAATATTAAAATATACTATAACAGATAGCTTGCCGTAATTGCCAGGTTATTGAAACAATCAAACAATTAAAAAAAAAAAAAAAAAAAAAAAAAGACTTGTTGTGAAATTATGTAATTGCAAGTGTACAATATCACAAACAAGTAATAAAGTGTACATATTGAGTCTGGATTATCGTTCCCACGAAGACTATCTTATTTATGTACTAGTTAAATTAATTTTAATGCTAATCTATTGAAAACAATTTGAAATAACTTGATTTGAATTATTAAACTATAACTATGAATTTTAGAAAACAAATGTGAATAACTTATGTGAAAGCAAAAATTAAGAATTTAAAAATTATGGTTATTAAGGCGTTTGGATTCACGAGTTCACCATAGTTGTCATCTCTAATTTCTCCTCTCAAGACTTCTTCCTAATGTTGTATTCGGTCGAATTTACGAATTTAACATAATTTATCTCTCTCGAGTTCAAATTAGTCATATCTAGATAAGTCAACTTATGAAGTCAGAATTCATGAATTTAACCTATTTTACCTCTCTCAGGTTCAAATTAGTCCTATCTAAATAAGTTAATTTATGAAGTCAGAATAATCCTTAATTAGATGCATTAAATCGTCTAAGAATTCAATTTAGACCGCATCAATTATAAAAGTGTATTTCTACCTTTTATCCAATTGTCAAATTTTACTACATGGTCTAGATTAATAATTTACTTCTAAGTTCATTACAATCCACAAAATCAATTAAATAATGGCCAATTATTCAAAGCATTAAGAAAAGAAGTAAAATCAAATACTTAACCAATTTATGAATCAAAACTTGAGATTCGAAATTAAAGAATTAAAACTAGGCTACATCGTTCATCCAAACTTTATATCTAGCTACTCATGATTCGGGAGAAAGACAAGATGAAGAGTTTCGAGTAAATAATCGGAGCTTGAATAAAAGAGGAGAAAATGTTGAATATCTTGCACCAAGAATTCTGTGTCTTCAAGTTCCAATCTTCAATCTCGCCGTCGTTCTTCGTCTCTTTCTCTATGGTTCAACCCCAAAAATCCCCCTTTTTGATTCTTGAATATCATAATATGGTATATGGAATAAAGAAAATTGTATATGGTATTCCCTTTTTATGTCCCAAAATCCTAATTTATGGTGTAGAAATCTTGTCCTCCAAGAATTACCAAATTAGAGTTTGACTAAAATAAGGAAACTAAAATTATGCGCTTAAGCCCCCGTTTATTTGTACGATAAGTCTTTCATCTTTTGAATATTTGCAAGTTGGTCCCCATTTCAAGCCTTCGTGCACTTTCAGTCTTATTTCGCCTATTTTGCTTTTTTTTTTCTTCAATTCCATTCGAACTCGGGTTTTGACATGAAACAATTATATCAACATACAATTAAGTAGAAAAATACTTAAGAGTACTTACAATCGTTTATTTTTTATGTCCAGATAAGTGTAAAATCACACTTATCAGTCCCTCCTTTGCCTTGTTATGTATAATTTAAGCGTTTATGCAAAGTTTTGAAGGAACAAATGAGAGTGCTAGAACAACAATCTAATTTTCGATGAAGGGCTGCTGTAATGGAAATGATGAGGCAGCGCGTTGTAGAGATTGCTAGCAATTGTTGATTATCCAATTATCCATATATATAGTAGTGACAAAATTTTAAAGATAAACTGTTTCCAAGTAGAAACATGATGTAACACCCAAATTTTAATAAACTTATACTATAGTACATAACATAATATTGTAGAATGAATCTTAGTAATTGAAATAATTTTCTAACAAAATAATTCGGACTTCATAAACCTTTAAACGAGTCTTAATAACATAATTTAATAAAAAGAAACGAGACAACTAATACTTTGAACTAGAAGCCAAAATTAATGCCAAACGTTCTATTAATCAAATATATACTAAATAACTATGAGTTTTATATCAGCACAACAGCTCCACCAATCCATCACTCATCCAACACGTCCCGATCTAATCTGAAATTTAATAGTAAGAGTGAGTATTTCGAACAACACTCAGAAAGATATGTGCAATTCTCATTCAACATAATATCAACAAAAATCATAACATATCGTAGCAGAACATTTCTTAGATTTAGAGCAACTAATCACGTTAATCAACCGCTTAAGGAATTTCATAGAACCATAAATGGTGAATGATTTGTGATTTACTTATCTTGACCCGAATATCTATCCCAAAGAATTTACCTTTCTTAACATGAAGGTTTAAAAGTATTAAACAAAATTCATTATGTAAACATTACGAAGAATAAGAATTTAACCACCTACCTTATGTATCTTACCTCGTATGAAAACTCGTAAAATCTTAATTGGTCTTGAATGGTGTATGTTGAATTCGGATTTTGACTGAACACACCCGAATGATAATTGAAAATTGACGTCCGGCTATGTATTTGTTGAACAACCAATGTCCATGTATGTATATGCTTATAATATGTTCCTATGGGTTTAAAAAGGTAAAATATAGGATGCAAGGCAGCTGAAAAGAGGGGTGGTGAATTCTAGTGTTCATTGCTCTTTGAATGTGTTTTTGATTATGTGAATATGCATTTATAGGAAAATAATGATAATATTTAGCTAAAATAAAATAGTTGAATAAACTTAGAATTAAACTATAGAGTTTGGATGAGAGAGGAAATTCACAAACCTTGATAATGTAGGACATTATTGCATCCTAGTTGCTTACGTGGAAATAGTGTATTAAACTTAGGATTATAAGTTTTATAATAACACAACTACAAATTAACCAAATCCATATTTTAAACCTGTGGCCAGTTCACATCCAATTTCTTGCAATTAATCTCTTTAATTAGCAATTAACATAAAATTGTTTGGACTGCAATATCTTGGCTCCAAAACTCAAAATCAACTTTTTCTTGAGTCAAACTCACGTAATTTAGTAATTTAATACGAAGCTACAAAATTAGCCCAATATTGATATGCTAATTCTCGCTCCTTTAATATTTAATTATTTAATCATAATAATTAATCGATTCTAATACTTATCTACACTTAAGTAGTTCAAAATCTCAAAATATTGAGAAAGTCTGATTGACTAACTCGAAATTCAAAATAAGTCATTATTAATATGCTCAGTGACTAGACATAGCCATTTGTATCTAATATCTAATTGTACGAGCAAGCTTTAAAAAATTTGCAGTGAAGATATAAACGGTGATAGTTGTTATATGTTGTATGTCAATAGTGGCAGGTTCTGGCACGCCCGCCTCACCGGTTTGCATGCCCCAATGGTATCATAGCTTGCCTCTGACAGGTGGACAGCAATAAACCGACTGTTGTTCAACCAGTTATACCCATGACCTATGGAGTGACAGTTACCACTGGTATTTGGGAAGCTGTAATGTCCCTTGTTAATTCTGGGTAATGAGAGAGATGAAATGGCACCCGTCATTAAAGACAGACTCCCCTAATTACCCCTATAAATAAAAGTTGATCCCTCTAGGTAAAAGAGACTTCCATATTTTTCTACATTGCTATTCTGTATATTTAATTTAATCATCTACTGATTATCACACCGGAGTGGACATGGAGAATAGAAGCCCCGCCACTTTTTGTATGTCTCTGTCACTGTCACTACCGTGCTCAGAGGACAAGAAAAACTTTTATCTTCAATTGGTGCCGTCTGTGGGAACTTCAGCACAAAAGGTCATGGCTCAAACTAGAAGAGCAAAGAATGCAACCACACCAGGCCCATCGGGGATGTTGACACTGAGTCCAACGCCGCTATTAACCACCCACGACTAGAGTTTGCCACTGCCGCTCAACTAGCGGCACTGCAAACGCAGGTGGCGGCTCTGGCGGCTCAACTTCAAAATTGAAACATTGTGGTATCTCAACCACCCAGGCTCTTAGTTTTCCACAGGAAAGACCTTTACGCCAAGGATTCTGCCCCAAGTTCCTATTCTTCCATAGGTGGGACTGTCACCGATAGATGCTCTGCTTCAGGCTCCTAACTTTTCAGCAATGAAAACACTACCAACAGTGGCTTCGTCACTAGTCATAGGTTCTTTGGCTCTATCATTTGCACCCCCACATTCATTCATCAACATCTGGCCCAAATCCACTGTGGGGGCAACCTTCCTGGGTGGCTCCACCTTTTCTAGGTGAGACATCAGGGTTAGGCCTCGATGAACAGTTAGAAGACATGATGGGTCAAAAAATAGTAGAGGCTATGTCTAAGAAAAGTGGCAGGCGACAATCTTTGGTACTGGAAGAAGATCTTTTTGCCCTAGAAGTGATGGTTGTTCCCTTGCCACGAGACTTCGAACAGCCAAAGATGGAAAAATATGACGGTTCCTCTAACCCTATTGATCACCTCAGTGCCTTTGTTGATTTGATGAGGTTACGAGTCATCCCAGGTGCTATTATGTGCATGGCCTTCCCTCCAAAACTTAGGTGGGAGGCAAAGGACTGGGTGGCAACTCTTTCTCCAAAATCTATCCGCATATTTGATGATTTTTCTAAGTAGTTTACTGCATACTTTTCCAGCAACAATAGGGCTAATAAAAAACTATCAGACTTATGCAATTGACCTAGGACAAAGACGAGCTATTGAAAGATTTCATTGTAAGTTCAATAGGTCTACCCTAGGAATCAAGGATCTGCAGATCTCTGCTATAGTAACTGCCATGATAAGTAGAACTTTCATTCCTCCTTAAGATGTCACTCTCCAAGAATCCATTGGATACGATGCATGAGTTACTAAGGAGAGAGAATAAGTATGTGGATGCTCATGAAGCATATTTCATTACCAAAGGCATGAAAGATAGAAAAGAACTAGAGTCTAATAAGCGGAAGACTCGGGACGAACCCGAACTCTGAGATGCCAAAGGCAAGTAGAAAATGAATCATCTAAGGTGGATAAATGACGAGGGTGCTAAGGAAGGATCAGGCTAGCTGGGAAGTCCTGATACACCTACTGGACATGACCACTAGTAACTTCTTATTTTCACTACAATCTTTATTAAGGGTAAGTCAAGCGACACAAACATTCTCAACTACTGCAACGATCAAACAAAGCAACAACCCTTAGTTAAAAAAAGAAGGGGATGACCCCTTTGTTTAAAAACAAGGGGATGAACCTCAGTTAACGAACAACAAGGCGATGAGCCTCTGTCTAAAAATCTAGGCAATGAGCCTCAGTTTAAAAATTAAGGCGATGAACCTCTGTTTAAAATCAAGATGATGAGCCTCATTTTAAAAATAGGGTGATGAGCCTCAGTTTAAAAAATAAGGCGATGAGCCTCAGTTTAAAAATCAAGGCGATGAGCCTCAATAAGGCGATAAACTTAGTCAAAATAAGCAAAATTCCAATAAAATAAGAACACAAAATGAAATAGGAGACCCACGCCTAAGGACGGGAGAACGCCTGCTCCACCAACAGAGGATTAGAGAACGGCCGCCCAACCAAGGGGACGGGTGCACGCCCAACTAAGAGGCGGGCATGCCAAAAAGGGCGAGCAAATGCTTGCCGCGTCGTGTGCCTGATCTTCCCTACTCGTACCTATTTTTTCGAACAATTCACAGTCACAATATTGATTGGAGGCTATACGCACTTATAACACACAACATATAAACAAATATTCATCTCAATAGAAAACTAAAAAAGTTAGAGAGGGACAGTTGCGGTAGATTATTTCTACTTCCCATTGACGATAGTCTATAAAAAGTAGAGGGGCTTATGACAATAGAAACGATGACAATTATTATATGTTGTCTATCAATAGTGGCATGTCCTGATATGCCTGCACCGATGGTCTTATAGCTTGTCTCTAATAGGTGGACAGCAATAAACCCACTGTCGTTGAACTAGTCATACACATGTCCCATGGAGTGACAGTTACCACTGGCATTTGGAAAGTTGTAATGTTTCTCATTAACTCTGAGTAATGAGGGGATGAAAGGGCACCCGTCATTAAAGACAGACTCTCCCAATCACCCCTATAAATAGAGATTGATCCCTCCAGGTAAAAGAGACTCCCATATTTTTCTACATTGCTATTCTACATATTTAATTCAATCATCTACTGATTATCATACTGGAGTGGACATAGGGGATAAAAGCCCCACCACTTTTTACAGGTATCCGCCACAGTCACTACCGTGCTCGGAGGAGGAGAAAAACTTTTATCATCAGAGTTCTACAAATAATTTTATAGTTATAAACTTAGATTGTACTACAATGAAAATGAAGTGAATGTGGTTCTAAAATTATAATGGATAAATATAAATATGACGAACTAGATTTGCTCAAAATAGAAGAATAATAACCAAATGTTTTTTTAGCTAATTAGACGATGTAAAATGGCAATGTTGCATGTATACCAAGTGACGACCAAGCAAAATTCTTAGAAAAATTAGCCAGTTGGGCTTAAATACTTAGCAAGTGGTTCTAAAACCATAGAAATAGGAGGTTTGTTATCAATTGTAAATTGATAAGTATATGTTATACACTTATTTAAGTCGTCTTGATTGACTTTTAAGGTCCATTTCGAATAATTGGAACATACACTATGTTAATATTATCGTGTTTCATTTGTTTAGGGACAAAGCGGAGAATTGTCGCAAATGAGTTGAAATAAGGACTCGATGAAGCTAAATAATGGGATTTTGCACTAAAAAGAATGATAGGGATTAGCTGATATCATAGATATACAATCGAGTGAAGATCGAATGGAAACAGAGGCAACGTCAGCCCCCTAGCTGCTCGAGCGAGCCAAAGGAAGAACAACTACCGGTCTAGCTGCTCGAGCGGTCAGTGGCTTGCTCTAGTGAGCCAGAACATGGAGGTTTCCTTTGTCTATATGCTCGAGCGGACAGACCACCCGCTCGAGCAGATAGACTAAAAGTGTGATGTTGAGTCCTATGACCAGGGTGCCACTAACATACTACATAAACGCTTTAAATTGAAGAACACATCATAAATAAATTTATTTCAAAAGGGGTATCATGTCCCAAAAATTTTGTTCGAAAAATTCATAAATACATGAAGATTTAATTAATTAAAAGGAGTAATAATTAAATGGTTCCACCACAGCAAGCGATCTCCACCTTTCGATCTCCTTAATCCTTAGTTTGCTAAAGGAAGAAGCTTAAAGGGGTGGGACTTAAAAATCTCAGAAGTAAGTGCAAATTATAATTCTTAAACAACTTCGGAGGTTCATAACATACATAAGGAGACACGAGAATTAAAAACCAAACTTAGGTGATATTAGTTTTCGCGTGTATCGCTACTCAACTCCAGTCCCTTTAATTCACACATATTCAACCCATAACTTAATAGTTCCCAAAGTTGGAAATATGAAAAATAAATTAACCACGTGCAACTACACTTACCTTTGGTTGAAACATGAAGAGACTTGAAAATCTTTGGAATAAAGCCTATCTCCTCTCTTTATTTTTCTGTAAAGATAAGAAGAAGACTGTGTATTTGTTTCTACATAAAAGGTTGGTATTTATAGGAGAAATTGGGATTTGTCATGCATGGAAAATTTTGATTTCATTAATTATCTTTCCATATTGTATCTATCATATATATATATAAGAGAATATTAAATTTATATATTATGAATAACCTTAAATTACATGCATGATTAGTGACTAATTTAAGCTAACACATAGTCATACATGTAATTTAACATGTGGGTATATTGTCTTTTTTATTTCCTTTCAAAGAACAAAAGCTTATTCACTAGTTGATGCTAATATACTATTTCCTTCCTCAACAAGACCGTATCCTCAATTATCTTGATTTCCTTCACTTTCATTCCATAATGTAATTCAACACATGTTTCTTAATTGAATATTCTTAACAACAATTGTAGCAGGCGAAATTACTGATCACAAAAACTGTTCATGGGACAAAATATGTAATTTTTGATAATTGTAGTTAGGTCTCTCAACTATGTACAATCCTATAATTTGGTCCATAAACTTTAAATGACTACAATTAGGTCCTTATTTCGAAAGTAGCAACTAGGATAAGGAATTTGGGGTGTTATAATCTATTTCTATTAAAATAAATTTCGTCCTCGTGTCGTTGAAAACATGGGGATAGTTAGACCGCATCTTCTCTTCGCGCTCCCAAGTAACTTCTTCAACTAAGTGGTGGTGCTATAACACTTTAACTAGTGGTATTCCTTGTTCTGAAACTTCTAAACCTTTTGAGCTATAATGCATACTAGAGCTTCTTCATAACTTGAATATCATTGTACTCCTAGTTGGTGTTTCACCACATGGCTTGGGTTGGAGACATACTTCCTTAGCATTGATACATATAAGACGTCGTGTACTGCGAAACGTTCTGGTGACATAGCCAACTAAAAAGCAACGTTCCTAATGCACTTCAAGATCTCAAAATGACCAATGTACCTTGGTCTGAGCTTACAATTCTTGCCTAAACATAAGACTCCTTTTATTGTTGTAACCTTCAGATACACTTTATCACTGATATAAAACTCTATGTCTTTCCTCCTTTATTTGCATAACTTTTTTTTTGTCTATCTTTTGACTTCTTCATACTAGTTCGGATTTTCTCAATAGCCTGCATTATCTGTTCAATAATCACTGGACCTAAAATCTTACACTCTCCTACTTCATCTCAATGAACAGTCGTGTGACGTCCCAAAACCTCCCCTACGAGGCTCTAGTAGGTCTCTCATATTCGTATCTTTTAAAGCTCGAAAGGTCGACTACTAATGCGGAATTGTAGACATTATTGTAAGAATTTACCAAAGTGACTTATCAACTATGAGGACTTTAAAGTTGAGGTTAAGAATCTTTATTGGATTTTTAAAAATTTATTGTTAACTTGAATAAATAATAAGTTTACTATCCTCTGATTTCTCATGCATAAAACAAACAACTAAACGGTCACAAAAATTTATGAAATTTTAACCAAATACTCATGACTTATCCTTATAACACATACTGAAATTTCAGAATTTTATGAAAAGATTAAGGTCTCCAAACGAGGATGCAAAGTACATGAACAACCGAAACTAGAAAGTTTTGAGTACTCAAATTTAAATCCGATTTTCCCTAATCAAACGACCTTTAAAAAATTCTAATATTTTCATAGACAAAGCATAATATAATGTATTAAGTGATATCCAAAATTCATAATTTAATAAATTTTGTAAGGTCTCCAAATTGACCTCCAAAACATAAAAGGCAGATTCCCGAGTGTAACTATACATCGTTACTAAAACTTACATATCTTGTACTACAGACATCCAAAAGAGGTTATTCCAAGTCTCAAATGACAAAAATTGATAGGCCATCAACCCAAGTCCTTTATTAGGTTTACTCCCGAAAGATTTAAACCATAATCTTTCTTTCTTGAACATCCTAAATAGGATGAACCTTTTTTTATATCTTTAGCATAGAATATACACATAACTTCAATACATAAAAGGAATTGAATCAACTTGTATATAGATATTTCTACTTTTTTTTAAAAAAAATTGAAAGAGGATGAAAAGCTTTCGAAAATCTTCTACTTCTTTCTTCTTCTTCTTCTTTTTTTTTTTTCTCTTCTCTGAAAAAAAGTGTATGTGTATTATGAAGGATAGAACGGTTTTTGGTGTAAAAATTGGAGGGGGAGGGGGGGGGGGGGGGAGGCCAATTTTGAGGGAGGGGAGAGAAGAAAGGGAAAAATTGAGAAATTTTGGGTTCTTTCTATCTTCTTGCATGTACATCAAGGAACTTACCCATTTGAAATTTAGTAAGTCTTTGATATGGTGCAATCACCATCTTTTGAAAACATCCTACAAATCTTGCCCTTTATATAAATAATTATAATCAATTAAATAATTAAATTAAATAATTAATTAAATTCAAAAATATTAGGATATTTCTCTAATGGACTTGGGTCGTTTATTATTAATTGACCTCGTTTGGACTTTAAACAGATGTGTGGCCTCAAACAGTCGCTAAGACTTACTTAGCCAGAAAAAATTTCTAAATTTTTGCGATGTTACAAGTCAACTTACATTCCCTCCTATACAATACCTCATATGGCTCCATGTTGATAGAGGCATGATAAATGTTGTTGTAAACAAACTCAATTAGGGATAAATGTTTCTCGCAATGTCCTCCAAACTCTAGAATACAAGTTCAAAGCATATCCTCTAAAATCTTAATCGTGCACTCATATTGTCCATTTGTTTGAGGATGGAAGGCTATATTAAATTTCAACTTGGTTCTCATTGCTCGATGTAGGCTCTTCCAAAATTTTGAAATGAATCTTGGATCTCTGTCTGAAGCTATTGAAACTAGTACACCGTGCAACCTTACAATCTCGTTGACGTACAATTCTGCGAACTAGTCCATTGAGAAAGTTATTCGCGCTGGTAAGAAGTGAGCTAACTTGAAGAGTCGATCTATGATAACCTAAATGGCTTCATGTCCTTTCATTGACTTCGAAAAACCAATAACAAAGTCCATCGCCATATGTTTCCATTTCCATTATGGGACTTCTAATAGTTTCAGTAATCCTAGAGGTTGCTGATGTTCGACTTTCACTTATTGACATACAAGATAATTCAGAACAAATTCAACTATTTCTCTCTTCATATTCTTCCACCAGTAAATCTTCCTCTATATACAGTACATCTTTCTACTTCCTGGATATACTGAATAAGGACTAGAGTGAGCTTTTTCTAGAATCTCCTTCCACAAACGTCATTGATAATATAGTACATTGTTCTCAGCTATATAGACGTCTTTTCTGTCTATGTATCAATTTTGACTTTAATATACTCGAGTTATTGATTACCTTTCCGATGATCCTCAATCCGATCACGGAATGTTGGTCTGACTGAGAGTGCTCCAATTTGAGAAACAGTATTGTCAGGGTCGCAACTATCTCGAGACTCAATCTTTCAAATTCTTTCCATAGAGGCTTTTATGTGGTCAACATCACAACTTGGCCTGCCCATTTTCCTACTCAAGGCATCTGCCACTATGTTTGCCTTGCCTGGATAATAATGGATTTCATAGTCATAATCCTTTACCAACTCAAGCCATCTCTATTGCCTCATATTTAGTTCATTCTGAGCAAGATGTACTTTAGGCTTTTAAGGTCTCTGTAAATGTCGCACTTACCTCTATAAAGGTAATATCTCCAAATCTTTAGAGTGTTAACTACTGCTTGAAGTTCCAAGACATGCATAGGATAGTTGTGCTCATAAAACTTCAATTGTCTTGACACGTAGGTGACTATCTTGCCTTGTTGTATCAAAACACGTCTCAAACCCTGCTTGGATGCATCACTATAAATCAAAAAGCCTTCTGATCGTTCAAGTATAGTCAACACCAGTGCATTAACCAACCTATGTTTCAACTCCTCGAAGCTGCACTCAAATTTATCTATCCATTCAAACTTTCTACCTTTACAAGTCAATTGTGTTAGTGGTCCCAATATCTTGGAAAACCCTTCTATAAACCACCTATATTATCCTGCTAAACCCAAAAAAAACTATGAACCTCTCCTACATTGGTTGTCTTCGACCAATTTAATACTACTTCCACTTTGCTTGGATCCACTTCTATTCTGGGCAGCTATAACGTATCCATGGAATACCACTCGCTCAAGCAAAAATTCACACTTTTTTGAATTTTGTATAAAGCTTTTCTTTCTTCAATGTTCCCAAAAAGATCCTCAAGTGTCCCCCATGCTCCTTGTCACTCCTTGAATAGATCAAAATATCATAGTTGAACAAGATGACAAACTAATCAAGATATTCATGGAAGATATAGTTAATTAAGTCTAAGAATACTCTAAGAGCATTAGTCAAACCGAACGGTATAACTAAAAACTCATAGTGACCATACTGAGTTTTAAAAGCAGCCTCCAATACATCACTATCTTTGTCCTTGAGTAGATCGTAGCCAGACCTTAAATCGATCTTGGAGAATACTGTTGTACCTTAAAGTTGACCAAACAAGTCCTCTAACCTTGGAAGAGTATACTTGTTCTTGATAGTGATCCTATTCAATTCTCGATAGTGAATGCATATCCTCATCGATCCATCCTTCTACTTAAACATTGGCGCACCACACGAAAATAAGCTAGGTCGGATAAATTTCCTTGTTAACAACTCTTATATTTGTGCCTTCAACTCCTGCAATTCATTTGGTGCCATCTAGTAAGGAACCTTAATAATAGGTGTGGAATTAGGAATTAGGTCAATCAAGAACTCTACTTCCCATTCCGGGGCCATTCTGGATAACTCCTCAAGAAAGACTTCCAAAATGTCCCGTACTATTCTAACATTGCCCACAGCTAGTTCATTCTATTCTTTAACCAATAT
Organism: Forsythia viridissima; assembly: GCA_030279155.1. NCBI lineage: Eukaryota > Viridiplantae > Streptophyta > Magnoliopsida > Lamiales > Oleaceae > Forsythia > Forsythia viridissima. The sequence continues at coordinate 18,049,704 of CM059044.1, read as the reverse complement.
TGACATCAAGAATCTGATACAACCTTTTGACACCAAGAGTCACTGTACTTTCAATGCAGAAATAACACTGGGTAGGGGTTTCATTTTGGTCAATGATAAGCGAAGTTCTTCTCTAGGTTATTTAAAAATCAATTCTCTCTCAAAGCATCAAATTGTCACATGATTGTTGGATAACTAATCCATCCCTAGAATCACGTCAATTTTGTGCACGTCCAGGACATATAAGTTTGTTTCCAAGGTCCTACATTTGATCCCTACCCTAGTGGTCTTAACCATGTAATTTGTATTCAAAATATCTCTAGAAGGGGTAGCAAGGGATTGCAAGACATACCAAGCGTCCATTTAGAAGCTAGAGTTCTAGAAAACAACAAACATAAGTAAAACATCATAGCATCTAGTAATTCTTTCAGTGCTTTCAGCTAGGTTCTCTTCCTAATTACCTCTATGGTTTGGTTTTGGTTCTTCCTCATGTTCTTCTCCAGAGTCTCCAGGCACATACTCGATGATATTACCCTTATCGTCAACCTCTAGCACTTCATCATAGTGACCTACAATATATGGGCTAGGCAGGTGGTGAATGTCAGGCTTATATCATTCAGGCATTATAATGTTATTGTGGTATTCACTATTAATTATCCACCTCTCCCTTAAGTATGAAAGCAACAAGGCAAGAGATATATGACTGTCAAAAATCTCATCAACGCATTCAACAAACTACCTCCAATAAGGATTAAGAGTTCTATGAGGTGTAACACAAGCTCATCTCTATGCCACTTGTGTCTGTTTAAACTAACCCTCCTATAAATCATCCTTATAGCATCCAAGTGCTAGATAAGGTCCCAGTTCCTCACCTACATCCTATGAATCCATAGGAAACCATCACGATTCTGTCTCCTAGTCTCATTTTACTTAGTTACGTTGTCCACGTCTATTAATAATTTAAGGAAGGAAGAGAAGAAATAATTAATAATGCATTCTAAACTTCCAAATTTTCCATAATTAGACACCTTATATAAATAACATTAGAAACTTTTCATGATTAAACATGCATTTTTAAAATTAAAAACTTTCCATAGATGGACATAGTTTCTAAAATTACCGTAAATAAACATAATATTCATAATTAAATACACTTTTCATGAATAAACATACTCACCATTTCTAGACATAATATTTATAATTAAACATACTTTCCATATTTAAACCCTTATTTGTAATGAATTACAATGAGGGCCAACAATAATCTAAATAAATCTTAAAATACTTATTATACATGATTCAGAGATCGAAAATTGGTCATGGCATAACTTGGTGAACCGAGAATACAAAAAAAAAAAAAAAAAAAAAATTGGCAATGAACAATACTATTTTTTTTTTATTTTGGCTACATAAGCAGTTTGACGAAATAATTTAACTAAGTCTATAGGAAGGTAGACATTTGCTCTGATACCACTTTGTGACGTCTCGTGTCCAATGACCGGGTGCCATTAACATACTACTTAAGCGTTTTAAATTGAAGAACACAAAATAAGAAAACTTATTTCTCAATAACATCCAATAAAATAATTAACATTCGAAAGGGATATCATGTCCCAAAAATATTGCTTGAAAATACTTAAATACATGAAGAGTTAATTAAGTAAAAGGATTAATAATTAAATGGGTTCCACTACCGCTATCACCACGTTTCAATCTCCTTGATCCTTAGTTACCAGAAGGGGGAAGCTGAAAGGGGTGAAAAAAATAAAAAAAATCCCAACAAGTGAGTGCAAATTACAATCCATAAACAACTTCGGAGGTTCATAACATACATAAGGAGACATGAGAATTAAAAGCTGAACTTAGGTGGTATTAGTTCTCATACGTACATACGACTATTACCTTTGCTTGAAACTTGAACATATTTAAAAATCTTTAGAATAAAGCCTATCTCTTTTCTCTCTTTATTTTTCTCTAAAGGTAAGAAGAAGATTGTGTGTTTATTTCTTGCATAAAGGATTGGTAATTTTGGGAGAAATTGGGGTTCGCCATCTTTTGATTTCATCATCTTTCTATGTTACCTATATGCATTATTAAGAAAATATATAATTGTTTATGTGTATATACAATAATATATACATTAGCATCTTAATCAACTATTTTATTTATCAAATAAATATATATGTACATTCTCTAAAGGTAAGAAGAAGCTTGTGTGCTTATTTCTTGCGTAAAGGATTGGTATTTTCACTACAATCTTTATTAAGGGTGAGCAAAGTGACATAAATATTTTCATCAAATACCACAACGATCAAACAAAGCGATGAGCCTTAAATTAAAAACAAGGCAACGAACTTAGTTTAAAAAAATAATAATAATAAGGCGATGAACCTTAGTTAAAATAAACAAAATTCCAATGGAACAACAACTCAAAATGAAAGGGAGACCTACGCAGAGGGGCAGGCACAGGTTGGAGGCTATACACACTTGTAGCACACAACATATAAACAATTATTCATCTCACTAGAAAATTAGAAAATTTAGAGAGGGGCAGGTATGGAAGATTATTTCTACTTCCCATTGACGATAGTCTACAAAAAGTAGAGGGGCTTATGATGATAGAAACAACAACAGTTGCTATATTTTTTGGATGATGGTGGCGCATCTTGGCACGCCTGAATTATCGACTCGCCTGCCCTGATGGTCTCATAGCTCGTCTCTTGGATTTGGATAGTGGTAATCCAATTGTTGTTGAATCAGCGTGATCTACGAAGTGACAATTACTACTATCGATTGAAAAGATGTAATGTCCCTCATTAATTCCGAGTAATGGAGGAGTTAAAAGAGAACCCGTCATTAAATACAGTGACACATGTCCCTCATGATAACCCCTATAAATAGTGGTAAATCTCCCAGATAAGAGAACTCCCACATTTCTAAGTACTGCTACCCTACATTGTTACCTTTTCAGATACCTCCTTCATCAATTACTAATTATTACACTGAAAAGGGCAAGGAGGACAGAACCTCCACCACGTTTTGCAAGCTTCTACCACTATCACCGATGTACTCGGAAAAGGAGAAAAACTTTTATCATCATTCACTAATTAATACTAATATATTATTTTTATCTTTAGTAAGACCAAATCCCCAATTATCCTAATTTCCTTCCCTTTCATTCCATAATCTAATTCCACACATGTTTTGTAATTGAGTATTCTTAGAAATCACTGTAGCAGACGAGCTGTTCATGGCACTGTTATTGTGACAAATCTACAATTTTTATTAATTTTAGTTAAGGCCTTCGACTATGGGCAATCCTCTAATTTGATCCTTAAACTTTCAAATGACTACATTTAGGTCCTAAATTCAAAAGTAACGGCTAGGATCAGGAATTTGGGGTGTTATAGAAAGTCTAACCACGAAGCTATTTTTTGTATGTTTTGGGAACTTTTGGGACACGATTTCAAGCCTATTTTGAAAGCTATAAATAGGAGAAGACAAGGTGAAAATAGGGTCTAAAAAATTGGAGACAAAAGGAGGAAAAAACACAATATTTCTCTTATGAATTGACATCAACCTTGGTTGTCTTGGTTTTCAATTAAGAAGAAGAAGAAGATTGTGTCAAGAACTTGTTGAAGACATTCAAGGGGTCAAGATTTATGAAGTTTGTTTGATTTATACCATATTTTTAATATCCGTTTGAATGATTGATCACCCTTTGAACGTGTTTGTGACGTATTTTTCTTTTGAGAGGTTTGGAATATGTTTAGCTCATTATAGCCTTAAACACTAAGTCATATAGAAATTAAGAATAATGTTCTATGCTTGGTGCAATCAACGTGGATAATCTTGTTGTTAATTACATTTTTATATATTCGAATTCGAAATAGGAATATTTTGAGTCGTATATGAAAATAGATTTAATTCTACTTAGAAGAGATTATTAGGTAACTTAGGATTATTAATTGGTAAATTAAGCATAATTCGAATTAGAAGTGAGATTTTTAGAATTAAAATGTATACTAATAGTGAAGTCAGATTCCTAGTATGGCTTGTCTACTTGATTTTTTTCTCCAATAATTGACAATTGCATTATATTCAAATTGTTAATTTAGCGTAGATTTATAAATCAACCATTGATCAAAGAGTTATTGTTTGTATTCAATTTAGGTTAGAATTAATTGAATTTAAGTGAAAATCAAAGTACTCGTTGAAACAATATCCCTTTTTACTTATCTTACTAGTGCTTGTTAACGAACTCGTACGCTTATTGGATTTTGCCTTGTCCTTAATCATCACATCAAGGAAGCTTCGGCCATACTTCCAGGCGTACAACATCAACGTGCTGACGAACCTCCTGCTGAGACAGATTCTCCAAAAGCAAGACGCATTTAGGAGGTTGATGAAGTGGTCTATAGAGCTCAGCTAATTCGAGATCTCCTACAAACCTAGGCCGTCAATAAAGATCCAGGCATTAATAGATTTTGTGGCCGAATTCGCCCACATCCAGGATGGATTGTAGGTGACTGAACCCAAAGATGTACCAACATGGAAGTTGTATGGTGATGGATCCTCAGGTGACGCCAGGATTCTACTGATCAGTCCAGATGGTCACAACCCCAACTGTGCACTTCGTCTTGAGTTTAAAGCCTCCAACAATGTAGCTGAGTATGAGGCACTCCTAGTAGGCTTGAGGTTGGCACAACGGATGAAGGCAAAAATAATTCAATTCTATAGGGACTCATAGCTAGTGGTCAGTTAAGTTAATGGGAGTTTCACGGCTCGAGAACAAACAATGGTGGCTTATTTGAGGAAATTCATGGACTTTGTACAGCACTTTAAAAAGTATGTGCCACTCTTAATCCCGAGAACAAAGAACAGTTATACCGATGCCCTCTCAAAGTTGGCAAGCTACCAAAATTCAGACTTATTGAGAATCATCCCAATCGAGAGGCTCACTCAACTCACAATTGAAGAGGCCTTGACACCAAATTCTATAACAATTAGCGAATCCACTAGTTGGATGAAAGAAATCATCACATAACTAACTAATTAGACACAACCAGCCAACAGGGATGAAGCTCATAAGCTATATAGAAGGGCAACAAAGTTCGTCTTCCAAGACGGGATTCAGTTTGTCACTCATACGATGTGTTACTAAGGACGAAGCTTACTATATTATGCGGAAAATCCACGAATGAGTTTGCGGCAATCATACATGAGGAATGGTCCTAGCACAGAAGGCCTTGAAGCAAGGACTTTAGAGAAAAATGGCCAGATACTACAACTCAAAAGTTAGGAACATGAGCTTCAAAATCAATGATTGCATCCTTAAAAAGGTTTTCTTCACCAACAGAAAGTCGGGATGGAACCCTAGGGCCCATATGGGAAGGAACTTATAGAGTAATTGAAATATTTTATCTTGAGACTTACAAATTAGAAGACTCCAGTGGAAGGGAAACAAGGGATGCATGGAATATCCACATCTCTGCCCATATTACCAATAAGTTGCTTTGCTGATGTACCTCAATTTACAAAGGCTAGTGATAGCCGATTCTAATTTCTAATTTCTATTTTCTTAATGAATTCCACGGATAGTTATGTTCGAATCTTGATTATTCCATTACATTCTCTTTGTTACCAATACACTCTTCAGCAGTGAGGGAGTGCGATTCGCGGCCACCTCTTTAACTCACTAGGTAAAATACTTAATGCGTTCCACTACAAACCAAGTTACAAAGTAGCGAGGGACTATGGTTCACGGCCAACTCCCTAACTTACTGGGTAAACTACTTAACGAGTTCAATTTAAGATTAAATCACGAAGCAATGAGAAAACGTATTCATCGGCCATCTCCTAAGCTGGGTGGATGAGCCACGTAGAGTGTCCAAACAAAAGATTATTTAATGGAGCAACGAGTTTTAAAAAAAAATTAATCCATCCAATTATTAGTCATATTACGGTACCCAGCAAGGTTATAAGTGCAAAAATGAATAGTTTAGTACAATTAACAGCAGCCATAAGGAACATACGAAGGAATAACATTCATCATCGATGAGATCAGAGATAACATTTACCAAGGAATAAAGATATTATACTTACCACAAACAACATATTTTTCATTAAGACAAATGTTTTTACTTTTTACAAGAATAAAATGACGAAAGTACACAAGTCATAAGGCCATGTCGCTTCAAAAGGTTCAACACAAGAGAAACACTAAACTAGGTAGACACGTCAAGATGAGGTTAGAAATGAGCATGGTCATCGGCATTTGAAGCCTAGACAAGAACCTCGATTTGAGGAGCCGAACTTTGATCTTCATCTAAAACAACAAAGACCAGGTTCTCAGGAGGCACAATAGACTCAGCAAGAAGAAAGGTCAAATCCCATTCTGGGTGGGCCTCTCTAATCATTTTTATCAACGTGTTGCCTCCATCATCCATGAAGCGTGAAGAGCAAGTAATAGGGATGGTGGTAAAATTATATCTATATAACTTTATCGCTCAAGCCTCTACCTCTACTACCGAAGCCCTGACACTCGCCAACTCCTCTGTGGCCTTCTCCAACTCCGCTATGGCCTCGGTCAACTATTTGTTCTTCTTAAGGATCATGGCATCTAAAGTCTCTGTTGACTGAGGCAAATGAGCTCCCAGTCGTCGCAATCCGCTCTTCATTCACCTTTTTGGCTACCTTGGCAAACCTCTTCTGGCTATAGGTTGTTGCCTCCATCATCTCTGAATTTTTTACATCTTCAAGGATGGGCCAACAGTTTGACCTTCAATATATCCTCGGCCACATTCGAAGCCTCCACCTTACATCGCAAGGCTTTATTCTCAAAGCCCAACTTAGTATTGGTGGAGTCCATTACCTACAAATCGTCAACAAGCTTTTTGGCCTTTGGCTCAGCCTTCTCCAACTTGCTAGAAAAGCTGGTGATAGTGATGTACAGCTCGTTATTGAGGACGAATCCTCTAGAAGTGTTTATGGCCGCCATCGTAATCATTTTTCCCAAAATAGCCAGTTCGGTGGCCTTCTCTCACATCGAAGTCTAGAATTTGAAGACACGTGCCACCGGGTCAAGTTCCTCACGACGAGACCCAATGTTAACACACTTTTTCTGCCCAAAGGAAGCGGAGACGGACCTTGCAACAAAGATACCTCAGGATCGTCACGCCTCTTCAGTATGCTTACCTGTCGAGAATCCTTTATGATGCCTTCGCCCACCACCAGGGTCAGTTCCTATTTTGCCCATAGGCCTCATCATCTTCATCAACAACTTTCTTTCCCTTATTTGGCTGGTTGCTAGTTTTGGAGAAAGAGGGTGAGAGACCTCGAGGCTCAGACGAGAGAGTCGATACAACGGTAGATGAAGCGAATGGCAGGGACGTAGGCAGTACTGATTGTAGGGAGTGGCATGTACCTCTAGTGGTAATGAAGTTGCGGACACATCTAACATATCATCTTCATCCTCGTCAATAGCAAAAACAGAGATATTCTTGAAGATATACTTAGCTGTAGAAAATAAGAAAATCGGCCAAAATTACACAAACGGGCCAAAAACAAAAACAAATGAAAAGGATAAAATGGAATAGATGATTTACCCATCAGACCATAGTGGATTATATAACTATTGTCTCTAAGAAAGTTGCCAAGGCTCCAAAACTTGCTGTCAAGATCGTGAATCTAGTTCTACTCGTCCTGACAAGCCCTCTTTGGGATAGGTGGCCTTCCAAAAACTACAAAGATAAAAAAAATGAATTAAGTCATGAATAATGGAAAAATAGACAAGTATGGAGACGAGACATACCAAGTTTCCCAAATCAATGGAGAACCCAGATGTCAAGACAGGGTCGTTCGACCTAATCTCCAAATTCTTTTCGGTGAAGAAAAAGGACTCTTTCCAGCGATGGACCTTATTGGGACTCTCAGTAGCAGGACCCATCTTTGACCGGGCCTAGGGAACATGTTGAACCATCCCCCAGACCTACAAGGTCAGTATATGATTTTGAAAACCCTTGCAGGAAGATCTCTCTCATCTCTAGAAATCCTCCAAAGTAAAAAAGGATGCAACTATTTAACCCCATCCGTTTGGAATGATCTGGGCAGGAGCAAGATTGAAGTCCCTCAAAATTTTACGAAAAAATGGTTGAAGGGACAGCCTGAGTCCATACTGCATCGCGTGTTCATGGATAGCGACGAACCTTTCAGATGGATGATTCGCATGCTCGTGAGGAAGATGGGCTCAAAGTTCAACTTAGGCAGGGACAAGATATGCGAGCCTGACATTCTCCAAGTCCATCTCAGTCACTCGACTCCTAACAAATACAGCGGATGTGGCTGAACTTGTCAGCTCCTCGTCAAGTTGGCAAGCCAAGGGCACATCTTGCCGGTCCAGCGATGGCCTCATCTCAGGAACTCCAGCACCTTGCTGCCTTTTCTTGGCCTTCCCCACATTAGTAACCCCACTAGTGGAGGCCACTGGGTAAAAAGAAATATTGGGCCATTGCTCTATTTCATCATGATCTAATGAAGAAGGTGCCTCACCCATTATGTTAAGATTGGTACGAGGGTCCAAGTAGTTTTGGGAATCGTCATTCTCGGATGACATCTTGGAGTGGTTTTCTTTTGGTCAGAACAACAAGAAGTTACAGGGCTTTCCAGAGTGAAGAGTCTCCTGAAATAGAAGACAGGAATGGCGAAGAAAAATCATAATAACAAAAAAAAATCAACAATTGAGAACTTTGTGTTTTTTTTACCTAACTGAACAATTACCTGACGTGGATATTCTCAACCTTGACCGAAAAACACTTAAGATTAGTACTGGAAAACATGGAGTGCTTAGAGGAATCTTACAAAGGTAAAGGAATAAATGAAGGGAACCATGGATATATATTGGTAAGGCCAATCTTACCACAGCTGTTGATTCTAGCTACAAAGATCTGGACCGTTGGAAAGAAAGGACGTGTGGCAAAGCATGGCATAAAGGCGAGAACTAGGAAAACGTTTGGCTTGATTAGTAAGGGCTAACATTCTCCACTCGCACTCCCAAGCTCGCCTCAACACGCCAACAGAAATAATGGCACTGACATTTCGAGCAACATGATAGCTGCGCCATCATTGCCTGCCTTTAACGCTTGATGTGATTGATAACCTTTCAAATTCAAAGATTGAAAACCCAGCTTAGAAAGTAACACGTGGCCCTCCACCAATACATTTTTAACATTCACCTAAGAAAAAACCCTTACCTAATATAAATAAACAAGCCTTTAGCTTGGGAAACTATATACATCTGCGAAAGTCTTATGATGGCCCAACTATTTCCATAGTGCTCGCCATCACATGTGAAGACCTCTCTTGGCAAACAAACATTGCATCATGTTCGCAATCTATACATGTCCATCATAAAGGCCTTTACCTTCGTAAAAAAACAACAATACTTTCTTAAGTCGTATGCCTACTATAAATATTAGACTCAGACTTAGGAGACTATTGTTACTTCCCAAATTCAGTAAGGTCTCCACGTCAGCAAGGAGAACCAGCAATGGCCTCATAGATCCTTGCCTTAGCCTTCCTCGTTTGCTAATGTCTTGTAAAATGAAGTCCAGGAAGGGCTTCGCTCCTGGTAAACCTGGGTTCTTCGTCAATTGTCCTCACATCCCACGAAGTCTCCTCAAGCAGTCTAGTACTCCGGGCAAGAGAAAAGATAATTGAGAGAAGAATTGCTTTCGATTAAAAAATTCAAGCTCACAAGGAAACCCCATCTCAATCTAATAAAATCGATAATGCAATCTTGGAAATTGAGAAGAATAAGGACGTAATCTGAAAGATTACGGCAACATTGGATCCAACATTATCCTCATAAAGAAGGAAGATCCCGTTAGATTTCTGATTGATTGATTTCCTAAATAAATTAAAATTCTCTCCTATAAATACCATACATCTGTTCATTCCTAGGTATGCATTATTCTCTAATCTAAACTATGTTCAAATATCTATCTTTTTGACTCTCTCACACCCATATCCTCTCAGATGCTTTATACCGACAGTTGACTTGATCGTCGAAGTACCAACGATCGTCTGTCACTTTTTTCCTGGTGATCTTGGTGCCTAATGATTATCTAAGTGTATAGGTAACATATAGACTGGTAGATGGTTGATTAGAATTTATTGACACGTGGATATTATAGATTTCGAGGTCAACAGATTATAAAGAAAAACTGCCATGAAATTATTTATTTATTAAAGAAAAAAGCAAAAAAAAATTATTATTTTTGTATTTTTTTTCTTTTGTTTTTTCAGATGTTGGGAAAAATTATTTAAGTTATTGCATGATTTTATTATTTTGAGTAAACCAATCAACATAAAGAAGTATGATTTTTTTCAACATTTTGTATTGTTTTCTGATTTGTATTGATAGAATTTTAGACTTGTTTGCTGCAATTTCACACAGCTACCACGCTACGGGCCAGCTATTGCTCACACAACAGCGCTAGCAGACATCTGATACTTCGCTTAAGACTTGATGCTTGTATTTTTCAAACTTTGATTGAGTTGTTGGATTATTGTTGAGCGACTTGGTTGGATTGTTTCTGCAAATATAAATGTAGATTCTATTATGAACAAACAAGGAAGAAAGGTACTTATAGCAACAACAAAATATCACCACTACTAGTTGTAGAAAGTAGCGACGATATTGAAAAATCGTCGCTATATTGTATAACTATTTAGTGGCGAAATATTTCGTCGCTATATTTTCAACGTCGTCGCTAATGTGTTTAATATATAGCGATGACATAATGTCGTCGCTGTATATTTCGTAAATGGCGAAAACTATTTGCTCTATTTTTGTCTACATATGAGATGACACATGTCACCGTAATAGAGTTGTAGTCATAGTACGAAGTCAAATGATACAGTGCATTCTCATGATTTACCTTGTAATATGTTTCCAAAACTATTGAGACGACATATGTCGTCGTTGTAGAGTTCTCAAATTAGCGTGAATATTGGCGAACGTTTCTTATCTATAGAGATGACTTACTAAATCTATTGAAGCAACATTGTCGCCGCTATAGAATTTCCTATTTCACTTATTCTTCTTCATTATTTGTCAGTGTATTTCAGCAATTCTATATTTCACTGCGACAAAGAAAACGGTCTTTTACAGATATGGATATTGATAAAAGTTGGACAAAAATTAAAAATTGCACAAAATCGCAAGATTTTTGGAACGGTTTGAAAGCATTTATAAACAGGACGAGGCCATTGGTAAACAATTGGAAAAGGATTAGATGTCCGTGCACAAGATGTTGAGGCTCACATATTTTGTAATGGTTTTGCGGAGAATTATGTAACGTGGATTTACCATGGCGAGACCGAGGTTCAGACTGCGAATGTGTATATACAGAATGAGAGAACGAGTGTGGAAGATGAGATGATAGATGTCATAGATGATATAGTCGGTGATGAGCATGCTGGTACAGGCACCGATGGTTACTATGACGAATTCTTTGAGGCTTTGCATTTAGAACTATACCTAAGAGTTTCATCGTTTTCATCCTTAAACTTTTTAGTAAAGTTGATGCATATTAAGGTTATGAACACATAGACAAATAAGTCTGTCGATGATCTTTTGAAGACTGAAGCTAGCTATTCCAAAAATAAACCTCATGGACTCTTACTACGAAGTTAAGAAAATGATGATGAAGCTTGGTTTGGGTTACAAATCTATTTATGTCTACAAGAATGACTATGCACTGTTTTGGGGTGAGCATGCTGATAGACAAACTTGTCCGATCTGTTAGAAAATTCTTTGGTTGCACACTTCTGGAAGAGTGTACATGAAGAATGTTCCACATAAGATGTTGCAATATTTTTCCTTGGCCTCCAGACTAAAACTTATGTTCGTGAAGAAAGATACTACAAAACTCATGCAGTGGCATAGTATAAGAAGGTCTAGGGATAAAGAAGAAATGCAGCATTTCGTAGACATGAAAGCGTGTCGGGAATTTGACAGAGAACATCCATTGTTCGCAAGTGAGATCTGGAATGTTCAGTTAGGTTTGGCCGCATATGGATTCAATCCATTTGGTAACATGAATCAGGCTTACAACATGTGGTCAGTTGTTATAAGAGTTTACAACTGCCACTTTGGTTATGTATAAAACCCAATATCTCATTCTTACTCTCTTGATTTCTGGCCCTAAAGCACCAGGTAAGGACATTGATGTATTCTTACAATCATTAGTAGACAATTTGAAGGAGTTGTGGACTAATGGGATTGACACACGTGACAGTGGAACCAATAATAGATTGGTATTTAAAATATGTGTAGTGTTGTTGTGGACAGTTAATAATTTCCCAGCGAGGAGTAGTCTATTAGGTTTTGAGTGGTCATACATGCAACGATGAGACACCTTCAATTCGTGTGATAGGTAAGACAGCTTACATGGGTCACCGGCAGTTCCTCCTATCTAGAAATCATTTTAGGAGCAATTTAGACTGCAACGGGTGGATGGAGAGGTGACCTTCTCCTCGTCGATTAACACCTGCAGACATTTTAGCACAGTTAAGCCGTGTGAGACATTGTATTCCATGAAAAAAACCTAGCCATTGGAGTGCTAGAAAGAGGAAAAATGATGACAAGCTGAATTGGAGAAAAATGAGCATTTTCTATGAGTTTCTGTATTGGTCTGCTACTGAGCTAAAACATAACATCGATGTCAAGCATGTAGAGAAGAATGTTTGTGACAGCTAGATCGGCACACTTTTAGACGATCCATTTAAATCAAAAGACACGATGCCAGGCGCGATCTGATGCAATTAGGGATAAAAGAGAGTTGCAATTGTATCAGAACTTGAACAGTTGTCTGAAGTTTGCCGCATGTTACACCTTGTCCATTGCAAACCGTCATAGGTTTTGCAACTTCATCCAATCTGTTAAATTTCCAGGTGGCTTCACTTATAATCTTCAAAAGAAAATGCTCCTAATGACAGATGCAATATTGGGTTGAAGTCACACAATTGTAAGATTATCATGCAAAGGTTGTTGTCAGTCAGATGCCGCGCGTACTTGAATAAAACTATTTCCACTATAATCATTGAACTGTGCATGTTCTTCAAGCAGCTGTGTGCGAGGAAACTAAAGGTTAGTGACATGATGGCTGCCCACGATCACCTGATACTCATCCTTTACAAGTTGGAATGAATCTTTCCGCCAGCCTTCTTTAACATAATGATTCACCTCGTAATGCATATACCTGAAGAGGCAATCCTTGGTGGTCCGGTGCACATGAGATAGACGTGTCCATTTGAGCGATACCTGAAGAAAGTAAAGAACTACATCAGAAATCGAGCTTGGCCCAAGGATTCAATAGCTTAAGGGTATGTGGTTGACGAGGCGTTGACCTTTTGTTGAAGATATTTCGAGGACATAGAAACAAGGTTCAATCGACCAGAGAGAAACGAGGATGTAAGTGTTCCAAAAAGACAATTTTCTATTTTTCAGTCGCAGTATCGCCCAATTGGAAAGAAGACACCAATGATGCTTCGTGCCGATGTTTGAAACAAACTTGAAGTAAGACCACGTTGTTAAATATTATTTAATTCCCTTCATTACCTTGTTATTTTAAACGAATTAATTAGTTGATCTTATATGTGTTTTACAACGACCATAGGTAGGAGATATTGCACAATAGTTGCCCAAACATTGACCAGGTGCATAGAAGAGACTTTCACAGTTGATTTTACAGGAAGGTAAACGAACAACGATCAATCCCATTTCAAATATATACACATTTTTATTTTTTGTAACATTTACTAAAACAAATTTCCACTTCATCCAAGTATATGTTCCGCGCCAAAACAACGCCCCTCAAGTTTTTCATGAGTTGTTTTCGTTGGCTAATGGATGTTACATGCAGGTTATATCTTACATAGCCTGTGTTGTAAATGGAGTTTGCTTCCTAACATATGATCGTGATGTTCAAGTCGAAACTTTCACTTTTTATGTTCCAATGCAAATAGTTTAGGTGTGATGGCAGACGGGGGGTAACTAAGAATAACGTTACCAGTATTGACATCAGTGCAGAGGCGTACAAGGATAATCAGTTCATACTTGCTATCCAAGCACAACAGGTGTTCTACATTGAAGATCATTCTCATGGTCTAAACTGGCGAGTTGTACAAGAAGTCCATCACAGGAGTACGTGGGACATTATGGGATCTAACGTCATTGAGATAGACTTGCTGCACAATAACAACTGTTCTCGTTTTTCTCTGATCGTTGATCTTGGCAACTTAGACCACATATGATTGCGCTGGGATGATGATGAAGCTGATGAGATAGGAGTAGTGTCTCACACTGCATGAGATACATCGTTCATTAACAATGAGGATTTGGAAGACGATACACATGAAGAATACAATGATGAAGAAACATGTAGTAAAAATAATGAGGATGACAGTGATGACGAGGAGGATCAAACATATTATGAAAGTGACTCAGATTGAATATTGTTGTTCGTCACTAAAGTTTCTTTTTGAAATTTAAAAAAAAAAAATTGTTGTAATTAATAAACTTATTTTATCGTTCGTTATGTATGTAGATAATTTTAATCGTAAATGAAATTGCTTTATCCAGTATTGTTATTATTTAAAAAAAAAACATCATATTATCGTACAGCGACGACAAGTGTCCTCATATAACGACAACACGTCGTCGCTATACATGAGAAATTTTTTGAAGAAAATGGCGGCACGTTTTTAGCTTGTGTACCAACAAATTTGAGAAAAAATGTCATCGCTATAATGTACTTTTCTCGTCGCTATAAGTTTAACCTTTTTAAAGTCAGTCAAACATCTTCTTCTTCTTCTCCATTTTATTCTTCTTTCTTCGACACGAATCAACTGCTAACCTGCTCCAATCTCTTATTATCGATTCACCCATTTGTTCGAAAACATATTCACAGCAACAACTATCTGTTAATTATTTGATATTGGAGGCTCAATTTTCATCAAGCTTGAATCTTATCTATTTTTTTCAATTATTAATTCAATCGGATTAATATGTCGATGATGATTTTTAACTGATATTTATTTTTGTTCGTTATATCTCAGATATAATTTGCTAGTTTTTTAGTTTTTTTCCCAATTATATATGATTTGTATTCATTTTTTTTCTTAGATTGGAGAATAAATAGATTTCATCAAAATGGTGATATCTCCTTCTTAGAAAAGAACAACCCAGAAGGACATCCATCGGGCAATAGTGTGAGCCAAAAAAGACTCTCGGCTCTTTCTTCGACTGTAAAGTTTCCATAATGAAAGTTCATGTCTGTTTTCACATAGCCAATGCAGTTAGAATTGTTTGGTAAATTGGGATATTTCTTAGCCAGTATCCTTGTGTAAGTATTCATAGCTGCTTTTGATAATGTGTGTGCGTGTGATATATATATATATATATATATATATATATATATATATATATATATATTATCAAGTTTTTATCCCTTTTTTTCATTTCAATCGCATGGCTCATGTATTGGATTTGAACAAAATGCATTACTTTCTTGATTGTTCGTGAGACTTCAGAGGCTAGGTTTTTACTGATCTCCTGTTTTTGTTTATCCAATTTTCATCTGGGTAATTGCTACTTGGTTATATATTTATGAATTGTAACTTATATCTATGTGTGGAGATACAGATGCATTTATAAAATTAAAAGGTTTTAACTTTTTTTTTCATTTTGTTAGTTTTTTTGTGGTAATCATAATCACGTCATTTCTTGTTTGGTATGAGTTGTGCACGATCTACTGATATTTTCTTTGGTTAGTTGCTAGTATGGTTGACGTCATGTCGTACGGAGGTGATGGTGCAAGCGATCCTCCTCATCCGCCACCCCACAGACTACATACGTCCTACGAGTTCGGTAAGAATTTTTGTGTTGATATTATATATTTTGCACTTTTTTACAGTCACTTAATTATTGTTGAATTTCTAATCAAATATATCGTCTTTTTTCTTTTTCAGTGCAGCCGTCTAAGCGATGGGGTATCTCTTGAGATATTAACTTTGAAAAGATTTAGCAGGCAAACGGGAAGAGGCCACTTTCCATTGCGTTCAACAATGTCGAACAGACAATGCAGCCGATCAGGAATAACGCGAAGTGTTTTACGCATTTGGTTGAAAACCAAGTGAGGTTCACTGTGTCTCCTTGCTACCCTTCTTGGACAGAGGTTCCACAAAAGCAGCGGGCACGGTTACGTAGCATCATCGAAGTAATACATATAATTTTTTCATTAGCGCATTCTCTAAACCTATTGTTCCATATAATATGCATTAACGAATATTGTTCCGATGTTGCAGAGCTACTTCGATCTTTAGGGCGATCGATCGTCCGACGAGTACCGGACGGTCTGTGCTGCTGTAGATCGACTGGCGACCGATCGTTATCGCGATTACAAGCTAAAGACACATAATCATTTGAAATAGCACGGGCCAAGCTGTCCATACGGCAAGCTGTAAGCCGAGTAATGGCAAAAGTGCATCAACTTCTTCACAAGTCCTAATTTCGTGGTGCATACTATCATTTAGTTTTTTAGTTTTTATGTTAATATTTCTATAAACTTCATAATTATGTAATCAATAACTTTTTATGTCTCCAGGAGCAGTCGACAAATAATAAGGCCAATCAGGTTAATGCTAAATACATGAATGTGCAGGAGTCGAATAGCTTTTCTGCCACGTGTTACGATCAGTTACAAGTAAATTTATTTTCCTATTACACATCTTCAATGCATAACATATGCATGTTTTAACTAAATTTCAGACTTAAATTGTTATAGAGGGGCCTCGAGACCTAGTAGTTAGGCATTATTGAATCGTTCCAGACCTTCCACACCTTTCAGTCTGGCAATTGGGTAAATCCGAAGGCGACTAGTGACTACGTGAGGAAAACTTACATTTTAATGTTGTTATTGTTATTTTACATTTAGTATTATTATTTTTTTCACACTAAACAGCATAAACTGGTTGAAGTGAGGGAGACTCAATAGATTAAAGTCGCCTCCAGTGGCACGTCGGTTGACGAGCGCGCTATTGCGAAGGAGGTTCTCGGAGAACAATGGTGGGGTTGGACGGGTTCCAAATGGCAGATCTCCATCTCTAGATTCGACCGCTGCATCGAACACCCCACGAGGAACAACCAACCAGTTTTCTGAGGATGCCTGAAACAATGATCCTCGGTTTGCAATATTTGAGGCCCAACTCCTTCGAATGGAGAGGACAATTGTGTCAGAGGATGAGGACGAGAATGATGGTAGGGGTTTGGGAGATTCGTAGCATTTATGTAACGGTGACAATGTCGCCAGTATAGATTAAAATGCTTGTAGAGACGACATAATATCGTCGCTAATTACCTATAGGCACTAATTTATTGAGACGACTTAATATTTACAGTGTCGTCACTATAAATAAAAAACGACGACTACTCATATTGTAGCAGCGACATTTAGCGGCGAAAAATGTCGTCGCTATAGACCTCACTTTCTGTAGTGGAATTTTATGCTATAAAACATCGTTGAATATTATATTTTGTTTGTCGTTTTATTATTGAGTTTTGAGTTTATATATAGATTTAGTTTCAGGAAACTCATATGAAAATAAATAAATAAATTTGAATACACATTACGATTTGAGTGTCCAACTTTTAAAGTTTAACTCATGTTTGAAAATATCAGGTTTGATCTGGACCCTAGTGTCTATCTATTTGTTAAAAAGAGATGATATGCCCGATATGTCAAAAATCTATGGAAGAAACAGACAAGGAGAAAACAAATTTGAGCTCACTTCTCGTATGGAAAAATCCATTATGTTAAGCACTTTATTTGTGTTACTTCTAATAGATCTTTCAATAGGGGTGGAAAAAAAGCTCGTCGGCTCGTGGGCTCGCTGGCTCGGCTCGTAAAAGCTCGGCCTAGCTTGGAATCGGGCTCGTCGGGAGACGAGCACGAGCTAGGGCCGAGTTCAAAAAAAAAAAAAGAGGGCCGAGCTAACTCGACTCGGCAAAAAAACGAGCCGGCTCGTGGGCTCGTGGGAACGAACCCACGAGCCTAAAATCACGAATCACGAGCCACGAGCCGAAGGGTTTTCAATCTTTAATTTTCAACATAAAAGATACCCGATATTGTATTTTTCTCTCATTTTCAAAGTTTTAAAAAAAAAACAAAAAAAAAATTTGAGGGCCGAGCCGAGCTCGTGGGCAGCTCGGCTCGGCCTGTTCGGCCCACAAGCTCGTGGGCCAAACCGAGCTTGTATTTTGGGGACGAGCAAACGAGCCGAGCTCGTATTTTATGGAGCCCGGCCCATTGCCATGCCAATCTTTCAATATACTTGTAAAATAAATTGCTCATATTGTTTAATTGAGAATTTGATTGGAGTCGACCGGAATCAGTGTCCATTTGATCTAGCCACATGAGATGATTTTGGCTACTGACTATTATGCAAGACAAAGTAAAAAGTCTTATATAATAAGGTTATTTGTGACATTTTGCTTAGTAAAACTCCTAGTGAAAAATAGCATGAAGAAAAATGAAAAATGAAAAATGAAAATGAAAGGATGAAATGGAAAAGAATAGACGCACGTAACATTTTGGTGACAGATTGCCTTTTAATGATTATCTATCTTATAATCCTAGCATTCCTCTGGTTTACTATTAAATTAGTGTTACATATTTAATTGATTTATAAGCACGTTTTAAAATAATAAATTTTTTGTTGGTTAAAATGAAAAATAATTAACTTACTTATTTTAAAAGTAACATTTACGTACAATCTACCAATGTGTGACTAAGTAGATATTCAACTTGGATTATTAAATTTAAGAACAATTATGTTCTGTAATGTAAGAGATTAGATGCTTTAAGTCCGCCCAACCAACAGATCTAATTTGAATAGGAATCCAAAATGGAGTCAATGTAGTGGTCCATTTTTGTCTATTTACTTTACAACTAATTAAATTCCATGTATTGTTGTTTAGTGTGTTGGAAAAGTGGTTTCCCTTCAATTTGGTATAATTAGTTACAACTTCTTGAATCACTTTAACTTGTACTTCAAACCAACTCTACCTCATTTCTTTCCAAATTTCAAGCGAATTTGTTCTTTCAAATTCCGGCGATGATTTGAAATTTTAAATTCTTAGAGATGATCACGTGTAGGCTGAGTTCGTTTTTTTCCTATAACACTTGTCACTGACATTCACGATTTGAATTGAGACTTTTATCTACTTCGATATCATGTTCAACAACTTAATTTAAAAATTTATGTTATTAAAGAAGACTATGTGAGTATTATTTAAATTTAATTATTATTGTAAATTTATAGATTTGAAAATGTTGTGGTTTAGGTAAAATTTGAATAAGGGATTTGCATAGAAATAAAGTGGGTATAAGTGGGTAGTGCATGAATAATCAATTGTGATAACTTTGTTAAGTGGTCATCAATCATATAATTGAATAATTGGAAATCATTAGGGCTTTTTAAACATCTTTTAATTTCCATTCATATTGGTAACTTTTTGAAATCTTGATTTACAAGTTAAGAACCACTGCACTGCAACAAACAATTCAGCTCCAAATTGTTTAAATTTCAAGATTCCCAAAATGATTCTTTACTTGGATCTAGAAGCTATGTTAGTACTAATTATTAATAATGCAATTTCCATTCAGAACTAATATTACTCCAAAATTCTGAGGGACTTGTCCTACTTTACCTAATATTAGGAACACTTACCAAACAGTTTAGAATATGTATAAACCACATGAATCCATAAATGAAGAGGTGTGCACTAATTTGGTTGTCAAGTTTAAATTTCTTACAAAATTAGCATTGTCTTTCAATTTCTTAGCCCGTTAGTAACTATAATAAACACTTGTCTTTTGAAAACTAACCAAACTTGCACGGGGTGAGCAGAAATCTTACTTGTAATGATTTTCTACGTTAAGTTGGAATAAATTGTATTAAAATCAAATTTTGGAGAATAAAATCCCTAAAACCCAAAACCCAAATCTCATCCATCATGTAATTATTCTATTTAAGCTTACTATCTGAAATTATTACATGTAAGACTTTCATCCACCACATGTAAGTAGTTCTATTAATTTTCATAAACGAAGTAAAAAATTAAAAGTTTAATAATAATTTTGTAAAAAAATTAAGTTCGATAACTAAAATAGAACACACGGATAAATTAATTATTACCCAAATAGGTTTCTAACACTAACTTATTAATTAACCGTATTTACCCATAAATTTATACATGTTTGACTTTGTTAATTCTTGTAGCTGGATTTTAAGTTTCCACCAAAAAGAGGAATACCCAAAAATCAAAATCAACTTGTTGGTTAGTTCAACCCACTCCCCACCACCCCCACCCTAACTCATCTCACCATGACTTTCAAATTTAATCTTCAAAGTTCATCCAAGCTTGTTGAGTATTTTGGATTATCCAATCAAATCTATCCACTGAACCAATCTGCTAATTTTTATTGCCCCTCTTCCACACACTTTGTACCAAATATTGCCACGTGATTAAATGTCCTTTTGCCAAGTAATTGCAGCTCACCTGACTATAATTTCCCCCCCACATACATTTCGCCACGTTATATTCCCGTTAAAGGAATCGTCAACTCTAGGGAGAGAAACTAAAATTCAATTTAAAATGCCACCTTATATATATATATATATAGGCCACAACCAAATAAGCTGACCCAACCCTATATTCTCTTCCTCCATTCAATTTTACATTACTTCTTTCAGAAATGGAGTGGACAAGAGGGCACACAATAGGCCGCGGTGCTACTGCAACCGTGTCGATAGCCACTTCCCGCTCCGGCAATGTATTTGCAGTCAAATCGACAGAGCTATCAAGATCTGAATTCTTTCAAAGGGAGCAAAAGATTCTGTCCACTTTGAATAGTCCTTTCGTAGTTGGGTACAGAGGCTACGACATTACCCAACACAACAATACGATCATGTTCAATTTGATGATGGAGTATGTTCCTTTTGGTACGCTTGTCGACGCCATTCACAAGTACGGCGGCCGACTTGATGAATCCATGATCAGTCACTACACACGCCAAATTGTCCAAGGATTGGAATATCTCCATTCAACTGGTATAGTGCATTGTGATATCAAGGGGAGAAACATTCTGATTGGAGAAGATGGTGCCAAAATTTCAGATTTTGGTTGTTCCAAGAAAGTAAAAACTCCAGTAGAAGGTAGAACAGATGATCGGGAAGCATCAATCGGGGGCACACCGGCTTTCATGGCGCCAGAAGTTGCAAGAGGGGAGGAGCAGAGATTTCCGGCTGATATATGGGCATTAGGATGTACAATTATTGAAATGGCCACGGGCGGTTCGCCTTGGCCTAATCTTAGCCATCCAACGTCAATACTTTATCGAATCACCTCGACTCATGAATTACCAGAATTTCCAGCCTTCCTTTCGGACAAAGCAAAGGACTTCTTAAGTAAGTGCTTAAGTAGGGATCCAAAAGAGCGATGGACGGCTAAACAACTTGTTAAACATCCATTTCTTGAGGTATTATCCAATGTGAAAAAATTAACAAAAGACAGAGTCACCAGGTCACCAACAAGTATTCTTGATAGAGACATTTGGAGCTTCATCGACGAATCAGAAACTCCATACAATCGGAGTCGAATAGACAGTACCTTAAATTCTCCAAACAAAAGATTGAAACAGTTGTCGATGAATTCAGGATTTAAGGTTAACTGGAATTTGGAAGACAGATGGATTACAGTTAGAGACTGTGAAGATAACAATGTTAGGCCAGTACATTTAGTGGTCAGTGACAGATAATTATAAATATTAGTTATAAGATAGTATGAGTAGTTATTTTCTACATAGAGAACACATTGTTGTACAGATTTCAATCTCAATTTTGAGACACACAAGTTATTTTTCAAAAGAATTATATTTTAAAAAGAAATGAAATTACAGTCCTATTTAGTTCTATAAAAGAGTATGCAAGTCCAAGGAGGAAAACGTGCATATTTGAATTTGAAGATTGGAGATACCCCCATTGTTATCTGGGGTTGCTTTAGCGTGCTAATTGGCTAAAAACGTTATCAGCGTGGAGAATATTTATAGAGTCGTTTTTATTAAGTCAAGTGCCGTTGGGTGTCGTCTAGATCTTGACTAATATAAAATCAGTTGGTGTATAGTAGTTTGTTTATTTTGTTGAGTAGTTAGCTTACATTGCTCTTAGAATAATAGCTTTTTTTTTATATAGTATATATTTTCCCAAAATTTTGTACTGAAAGTGGCTATTTCACTCCAATTAAACTTTGATTTCTTCAATCTCACTTAATATATATTTAAAATAATGGTTACTTTTGACATTATTCTAACTTATGGTGTGTTTGATTTTGATTAAAATCAGTTTTTTTTTTCGGTAAAAATTGATAAAAATTGATGAAATGAAATGTGTTATTGAAAAATTGTAAAAATTTATAGATCTCATGAAATATGTGGTTAAAATTAATTCTTGACTTTAACTTTATTATTATTATTATTTTTTTTTTAAATTAGAATTGAAATCATAAGTTAAGGACACTTCACTTTCTCACATTGCTTACTATATCTCTGTTTTAACAGAAAAGTCAATTTTCTCTCTAAACTTTCTATTCATCAAGTTCCGGTGTTTTCTTGGCCATATTGGAAAACATCTAGGTTGATAAATTAGGATTTTAAGAGCATGTTTACGTGTTTTTTTAAAATTTGTATTTTGGTCAAATATTATTTTTATTCACACATTTTATAATACTTACATCTTTTACTCATTTTTTATCAACACGTGTTCCATATGACTCACTACTAATAATCTACAATTTTTTATTTACCAAGGACCAAGTCTGGGAAGATATATTGCAATACGTACGATAAAGAAATTAAATATACAAACACAACAAAAATTAAATAAACAACTCATATAAGTCCGATCAACATTGTAATTAGATAGAATTCGTGATAGAATTGTATATTTGATGTACATCATGAAATCTGATAATCTGATTAACTGGAAGTACAAAGTTCATTACAACAGCTATTCAATTGTCCAGACTCCAATGGTGATCCACGCAGCAAGAATAGATATGAAATTCTATAGCTACAAACAGATGAAAATAATTTTTTGCTAGTAATTGATTAAGATTGTCTCCTTTCTTGTACTAACAAGTTATGAAGACAGATTAAAAATTTCATAATCATTAGCCTAATATTTATAGGCTATAGCTAATCATAATCCTAGTCTTACTAGGACTGTGCTAGACCAAGTAATGGGTTCAATTAATTAATTCAATTAAGGGTAAATTCAAGGCCGATCACTGTTTTGGTACTTATGGGCTCTAAAGTCATATGGTCAAAACTTAATTCAATTAAAGTCACATTTTAGAGCTAAAAGATCAATATACCCTTAATTGTAAAAAAAAAAAAAACGCTAATTGTAATACTGTTTTGTTGTGATACTGTTTTATATAGATAGTGTGATATGATACACTTACACCATATTTTTATCTTTGATATTGATTTATTATGATAATGTTTAACCTATGATTGCAAAAGACTTGATACTCTTTCAATCCATGATATTGTTTCTATTTGTCGAATTTTTTTCTTGTTTCTAATGATACTGAAATATTATGACAAAGTTTCAACCTATGATACTGTTTTAATCTCTTAGTTTTATATTTGATACTGTTTAATTATGACAAGGTTGTCTAAGAGTATAATGCAAAATACTTGATACTCTTTCGATCTATGATACTGTTTTTATTTGTCGAATTTTTTTCATATTTCTAATGATAGTGAAATATTATGACAAAGTTCAACCTATGATATTGTTTCAATCTCTTAGTTTTATCTTTGATGCTGTTTAATTATGACAATGTTTCAATCTCTTAGTTTTGTCTATGATATTGTTTTAATCCATGATACTGTTTTATTTAGGTAATGTGCATTATTATACTTAGATACTGTTTAATCCATGATACTGTTTTTATTTAGATAATATACATTGGTGAATTTATATCATACTTTTATATTTGATACTATTTTATTAAGATAATATTTCAACATATGATACTGTTTTATTAAAATATTTTCATGTATGATATTAATATATTAAGATATATTTATCTGTGATACTGTTTTAGAGGATGTAGGCTACTGTTTTGATAAGGAAAATTAAAATTTTTCATTTTAAACTAAAGAGACGACTTCAAACGGGTAAAATTCATCGTACACAGTAGCAAAGCTACTGGCCTTGACCGTTTTTTCAAGACCATTCCGAAAACATATTATAATATATATTATGAGCACGTATGCGAATTCTATGCCTATTTCTGTTGTGATACTATTTTATGTGATACTGTTTTGTATAATACAGTATCAAACAACACACATGACTAATTAACAATACAAAGAAAATAATCTAATGGCCAACTTAATATAGTATCAAGCTGATATTCTATAATACAGTATTAAACTTTTCTATAATATAATATCAAACTGCAAATCATGGCCACAAGTAATATAATGATACTATATTTTATGATACTGTTTACTATAATACTGTATCATCCCTATAGAAATTCATCAAATAAATCATCCATATAGACACTCCAGCACTGAGATAACTCCAGTTCAATATTTGATCTATATATTATTGCACTTAACAAGAAATCGACTAAGTTCCAGCTTATTACTACTTTCTAAACAAAAAGTCCTAAAAAATTCTATAGATCCCTAATTGTAGGAAGCCCATACCTATCAATCTGAACTAAGCTGCGGTAACGTTGTGGTAAGTCATGAGCGCTGTACTCGAAATAGCAACTATGATCCCAACCCTCTGAAGCAAGTAAATCAGACACCTGGTTGCCCTTGCGATAAATGTGAGAAATAGTATCACAGTCGAAAGCAACGAGATGTTTGATGTGGCGAAAAGTGGTCTGAATAGACCTAGGTCATCCACCTCTGGTGATACAGTGAATGGACAAAGTAGAGTCGGACTTAATCCATAAATCTGAGTACAATCCTTTGAGCAAGAATGATACTGTCAAGAATAGCCCTGAGCTTGGCTTCCAGAATAGGCCACTTGCCATATGAAGAGAAGAATGTGCGAATACACTGACCTGATGAATCCTTAATAATCTTCCACTTCTCATATAGCCTTGTGACTCGAGCAATTAAGCATGTTAGTATTTATTAAAATCTGGTGCCCTATGGTTGTCTGACTTGGGAGTCATCGGCCCAAAACTCGCTATATGGGTCACATAGAAAGCTTACGAGAGAGAAGTCTTGCACACAAGATGTAAGAATGTGTACATTAGTTAAATAAATAAAGAGTTAAAGGTTCTCAACACGGATTTTTAGGCTAGGACTCCAATGACTGGATATGAAAATTTAGAAATTGCTCACCATCCTACTTCTAAGAATACAAGTATTTAATTCTTATAACTTTGTAAAAAAAAAAAAAGCATTGTATTGATCAATATGAACCAAATTCACTAGAACACTTCGGGATTGGAAAGAAAAACATTAGAAGTGTGATATTGTACGAGAGGTATAAGGAAAGAATAACTACAAAGGGTACGGGATTATAAATTTATCAACAACACAATATTGGTCGTAGTCTAATATAGGTGTAAGTTTAATATTTGGTTAATCACACACTTACTAAATGTCGAATATTGGATAAGTAAAAAATTATTTGCGGTGTTGTTTAATATCTTTCTAAAAGTGTTGCTTTATATTCAAACTTGAGGCATTTGGTAAGAAATTTAACAATGAATCCATCTCTTGTGATTCTTTTAATTTAGTTTATGTTTGTATTTTAGTTTTGTTTTTGTTCGAGGACGAACAAATATTTAGTTTGGAAGTATTTGATAAGTGCATTTAGTAGTGTTTGATAAGTGCATTTAGTGCACTTATTTGAACTTTAAACTAAACTTTTGTCTCGTTATTTTATAGATTTTCTGCTTAATTTAGTGTATTGTCCTTTCTATTTTAGTTTTGGACCCGTTAATAAGAAAGTAGAGAATAATGGATGAAAAGAGCAACAAATTAGAAGATGTTTCGAAAGTATGAGTATCAAATTGCACTCAATTAAAGCTTGAAGGACCATATTGGAGGCTATTGGAAGAATTGAGGACTAAAGTAACCAAAATTCAAAGTTGGAAGATTAAAACATGCAGAATGAAAAATTGGCCTGGTCGATCTCCCATTATCATTATTCTGCGGCATAAACTTTTTGGTTTGCCTAGGCAATCGCCGAGTGCATTTTATGCACCAGCGGAATTTTTACCTTTTTGATTTCGACTCCACTTAGGAAATCTTTTGGACCACGATTTTGAAGATATTTTGGGACGCTATTAGGAGACTATATATATGAGAGATTTCAAGAGGAGAAATAACAAACGAAGATTGAACGAATATCAAAATCCATTCTTTCGAGTTTTCTTCTTATCCGGGTGATGGATTCTATATTTTCTTTTTGTTTTCTTAGTCTTAATATGCTATGCTAGATTTATTTTGTGCTAGGATTGCGATGAAATTTATATTATGAACATTTAATTCTTTAAACTTAATTTTTTATATTCAAGCATGTTTTTAATTTTGAACAATTGATATTGAATTCTTTTCATCTACAATTATATGCGCAATGATTGTATAATTTTTGTGGCTTATTTTACCATCGAGAGATTGAAAATAAGTTAAACATAATATCAATTGCCGTAGTGTCCGATAGATGATAGATATATACCGCTATGCTTTACGTAATCTTTAAGTATTCACAAATTTTAATGCATTATTGTATGTTCGCATCCGTCATAGAAATATAGTCGGGTCACATATAGAGATATGTTTAATTCTACTCGAGAGAAATTGTTAAACAAATTAAGAATATTAATCTTTATAATTAAATCGTTTTGTCAAATTCAACGGTTCTAATTAAAGAGAGTTTGTATAAATAAGTTCGAGATCCTAGTACGTTTTTCTTTATTAAATTTATATAATATTCACATTCATCTCAACTGTTCATAAATTTTAGTTAACTTAGATCTTGTATTGATTAGCTACTAAGTAATTTGATAATTGCGTCCTTAACAAAAATCCATTAAATTCCATAATTTCATTTAAGGCTAATTTAATTTGAAATTAGACTAACGCAAAATTGCAAGTATGATACTTAGGCTCTAAAATTCACTTCATTATTTATGCGATCTGTACACTTAGGAAATAATATTGCTAACAAAGATCCCTAAATTGCAGTCTTGGGGATTTCATGATTGACTATAGGTCAACTTTTTTAGTTTGGTAACGTAGGGTAGCATGTATTAAACAATAGTGACAAACAAATACATACTAAATTATAATTTTCTGATGATTCGTAATAATACAAGGAAAATTAATTAACGAAATTGATTAATTCAATAGAATATAGCGAATTACAAACTCAATTTTTTATTCAATAACTAATAATCCGACCTACTCTAACATTTGTTTGTCAAACACTTCACAATGACCCTCTAGAAGAATTTTGGAATAAAGAAAACTAACATAAAAAAATATTGTTATTTTTGTAAAGAAATAATTAAGATAATTATTGATAACTACTTAGTCTTATCATGATACTTAGATTAACCTCATTTGCTTGTATTTAAATCAATTTATAACTCTATTTATAACCCTATAAATATGGATCCATAGTTATAATAAAATGACACAATTAAATATCTATCTCTTATATGTTTCTCTCTTCTTCTTTTAATTTTATAATTAGCACGATTTTTTAATTTTATTTTCTAGATCGTAGTACAAAACAAATAAGTTAAATAACGAATTCGTATTCTTCATAAACGAATTAGCGACGAGACTCCAATATTCCAAAAGAAACAAAAGATTTCAACTCCATTAAAACCTGACTTATAATTTCTGGTATGTAATCCCCCCCCCCCCCCCCCCCCCCCCACTTTTTTTTAAAATCAGACTACTGTTGTCTACTTATATATGTACTTCAATTAATTTGCTCATTTAACAAATGGTTCTAATTCATTAATATTAGAAATTGACCTTGGACAAAAATAATCATTATGTTTACAAATTGGTAACTTATATGAATTCCTGTACACGTGCTCATTTAACTTATGGACCAATGGCTTTCATTAAAAATTCAATATGATTTAATTATGATGACATCTCTCAGGTTGTATAATATTTTCTTAATTTTCTTCTCTATGAAGATTTTAATTTCTTTGATGATTGTCTAATAATAATATTAATAATAATATAATATTACATATGATAATACTATTAAAGAATATTATAATATTGCTACTGAATAGCAAATCTCTTAAAAGTCAATATTTTAAAAAACATTTGTTGTTGTTTTTGAATAAGCACAACTGTATATTATATCAATATTCTAGTAGAATGTTAATTGAGATCCCGAAGAGTCTAATATTATAAGTTCTAATATTCTATATAATATTTCTTCTGAATAGCAAATTTTTTCTTCAGAATAAATTTTAATATTTTAAAACAATTTGTTGTTGCTCCTGAAAAAGTACAACATTATGTTAATACTCTGATAGAATATTACTTGCTCTCGAATAGTGTAATTTATCATATTTAATATTAAACTATTTGTTTCTGAAGAATAAATTTTTATAAAGTTTAATATTTTAAAATAATTTGTTATTGATCTTAAAGAAGCAAAATGTCATATTAATATTTTGACAAAATTTTACTTGTTCCCGAAAAAAGTTATTTATAAGATTTAATATTAAGATATTATTCTTGAAAAATTAATCTTTATAAAGCTTAATATTTTAAAATAATTTGTTGTCGCTCCTAAAAAAGTACAAGATTATATTAATATTCTAACAAAATATCACTTGCTCACGAAGAGCATAGTGTATAAGATTTAACATTAATTATATTTTTATCCTAACGAGTAAATTTTTACATAATTTAATATTTCTATATAATAATATGTTGTTGCTCAAGAAGTAGCACAACATTAAATTAATATTACAGAAGAATATTACTTGCTTTTGAAGAATATGACGTTATAATTTTAATATTCCAGAAAAATATTGAGCAATATCTAAATAATATTTTATTGTTCTCTAAAATAAGCACATATCTTGAAGAATACCATATCACATAATTAAATAAATAAATAATTGTGATATATATGCGTAATTTATGAACTAATGCTTATCTATGAAGAAAAGCATATAACTCAATACTCATGTCATTTGAACATTGATTATTGTGACTAATTGATCAATCGCTAAACTATTTCATAGTTTATTAAAGTATTGTTTTATATTTAACTCTTTTTTAGTTATAAACTTATTTGTAAATATCTATTTGGTTATGTTTATAGATTCATGATGAATTGTCAATATATCTATTTAGTAGATAGTGCAACTATTTATATAATTCTTCAAGATAACAAGTATTTTTTTGGCCTTAACATTAGCAGAGAATAATATCAATATGATATTTGGTACATCGAATATAATTAAAAGCTCCAAAAGATCTAGTATTTTCTTACTAAATAATACAAAATTGCATATAAACGATGCACTTTATTCTAGAAAATCTAGAAGAATTTTGTTTAGTTTTAAAGATATCTGCTGCAATAGATTCCACATTGGTACGATTCAAAAAATAATAATGAATATATTTGCTTAACTTCTTTTATATCTGGTTAGAAGCAGATAAAAGAAAAAATCACGACACTCTCATCTGGAATGTATTATACATTAATAAAAATAATTGAATCAAACAATGTTACAAAACTCGAAGTTCATTGAAATAAAAAAATTTATGCTTTGGCATAATCGACTTGGACAACTAGGAGCAATAATGATGCGCCGAATAATTAATAAATCACATGGACATACTCTAAAGAATTAGAAGATTCTTTTACCTAATAATTATCCATGTGTTGCTTGTTTAAAAAGCAAATTAGTCATAAGACCTTCAAGTACAGGTTAATCTTGAATCTCCAACATTCTTAGAAAGGATCTACAGAGATATATGTGGGTCGATACACTTACCATGTGGACCATTTTATTATTTTATGGTGTTAATTGATTCTTCTACTAGATTGTCCCATGTTTGCTTGCTTTCATCTAGAAATGCACCTTTTGCTAGACTGCTTGCTCTAACTATAAAATTACGAGCTCAATTTCTCGATTACTCAATCAAGACAATACATCTTGATAATGTTGGTAAGTTTAGATCGCAAGCATTTGATGATTATTGTATGTCAATCGGATTTTTCATTGAACATTTGGTTGCCTATGTTCATGTACAAAATGGTTTAGCAGAGCCGTTTATCAAACGTCTTCAATTGATTTCTAGGCTATTACTTATGAAAACAAAACTCCCAACTTCTGTTTGGGCTCATGTCCCCGACGAAGACTTGGAATTTATATTGGGTTTGATTCACCGTCCATTATTAGGTACCTTGGATCTTTAACATGTGATTTATTTACTACACATTTTGTAGATTTTCATTTTGATGGAATGACTTTCCCAACTTTGGAAGGAGCAAAACTACACCATGAAAAACAAGGTAAAACTTCTTAGAATGAAACAAATCTATCTCATTTTGATTCCTGCATTAATCAACGTGAGCAATAGGTTGGGAAAATCATTTACTTGCAAAGAGTTGCAAGCCAGTTCCCTGATGTATTTGTTGATACAAGAAAAGTGACAAAGTCTCATGTACCAGTAGAAAATACTCCTACAAAAATTAATGTTGTATGACAATCTACTATAGCAAATGAATCTCAAATACGCTTTAAGCGTGGTCGACCAGTTGATCAAAGACTATGTACTTCGAAAGAAAAATGTACAAGAGAAAAACCAACTAAAAACTTTTAATAAAACAATGGTAGAAAAGATTTATCAATCAAATATTGTGATTCCTGCAAAACCACAAGTGTCCGTAAATAATGAAATTTCAATAAATTATTTGTAATCTTATAAATTATGGAAATGAAATAATATTGTCGTGGACAATATCTTCACCTTTATTGTGTCACTTAATATCAAGAAAAATGAGGATCCTGAACCAAAATCTACTAAAGAATGTTAAAATAGAAATGATTGGCCAAAATAGAAATGAGCTATACAAGCAGAGTTGAATTCCTTAGAAAAACGCAGAGTGTTTGGACATGTAGTTCGAACTCTTGAAAATGTAATCTATATAGGATACAAATATGTCTTAGTAAGAAAGATGAATGAAAACA
The DNA here is from genome assembly GCA_030279155.1 of Forsythia viridissima. Classification (NCBI taxonomy): domain Eukaryota; kingdom Viridiplantae; phylum Streptophyta; class Magnoliopsida; order Lamiales; family Oleaceae; genus Forsythia; species Forsythia viridissima. The sequence continues at coordinate 18,018,368 of CM059044.1, read as the reverse complement.
ATAAAATTAGAAGGTACAAAGTCCGACTCGTAGTCCAAGGCTTCTCACAAAGATCTATGATTGATTATGAGAAAACATATTCTCCCGTAATGGACACTATAACATTTAAATTGTTAATAAGTTTGACTAACACAAATGCTCGATATGTGCCTTATGAATGTAGTAATTGCATATCTATATGGTTTACTTGATAGTGACATATGAAGATATATGAAGATTTTTGAAGGATATAAAGTGCCAGAAGAAAATGATTCATTCCCCAGAACTATATTCTCAATTAATTTGCAAAGATCATTATATAGATTAAAACAATCTGGGCAAATGTGTTATAATCGCCTTAGCAAATATTTGTTAAAAGAAGGTTATAAAAACGACAATGTATGCCCATGTGTTTTCATAAAGAAAACAGATATTAGATTCACAATTGTGACAGTTTATATTGATGATTTAAATCTTATAAGAACTCCTGAAGAGCTCAACAAAACTGCGGATTGTTTGAAAAATGAATTTGAGATGAAAGATTTGAGAAAAACAAAATTCTGTCGTAGATTGCAAATTGAACATTTCTCAGAAGGATTATTTGTTCATTAATCTTCTTATACGAAAAAAATTCTTCAAACTGTTTATATGGATAAACTACATCCATTGGCATCATCTATAGTCATTTGATCACTTGATGTGAAAAAAGATCTCTTTCGTCCACTTGAAAATGGAGAAAAAAATTATTGGAATTGAAATTTCATACTTAAATGCAATTGGAACATTATCATATCGTGCAAGTTACACTCGACCAGATAGCCATGGCAATGGGCCGAGCCGGCTAAATCACGAGCTCGGCTCGTCTCCAATCCGTGGGCTCGGTTTGGCCCACGGCTCGTGGGCCGAACGAGCCGGCTCGGCTCGGCCCTGTTTTTTTAATTTTTTTTTTGATTTAAAATTTGAAAATAAATCATTATATTCTAATTTCTATTTATTTTATTAAAGAACAAAATGTAAATATTTAAAATGAATCATTTATTTATCTTTATCTTTATGTTAAAATTTTTATTGAATCATCTTGATTATGTTTTTTAAAATCCTCATATTTGATTAAGTTTTTGTTTTGAATTTGAAAATAAAAAAAAAAATTGAAAATAAAAAAGAAAGTAGAAATAAAAAATCATTTATGTTAAAAATTAAAGATTTAAAATCCACCTCTATTTTTTTGTGTTTTACATTTTTTTAAATTTGAAAATAAAAAAGAATACATAATCAAAAATCGTTTATGTTAAAAATGTAAAATTAAAAACCCTCCTCATTTTTTCGGGCTTGGGATCGGCTACTTTAAAAGTAGGCGGAGTTAAAATTGTACACGAACAAGATGTTACGTGTACAATTTTTTATTAAAATAAGAAAAATTCTTCAAATACAGAAATATTAACGCAAAATAATACTTACTACGATTCTACGAATATGATTAATCCATATTCAAATCTTCAAGTTCTTCAAACATTATTCTGTCCACTTTGTCTTGAATTCGAAGTTCGGCATCATCCCAATCCTTTAGACACAGTAAACTTTCTAAAATGTCGGCTTTGAGTCTTGACCTGATATCAGATAAAACCCTACCACTTATACTAAATGCAGCCTCCGATGCTACAGTTGACACCGGAGGTGTTAGTAGATCACGTGCCATTTTGAAAAGAATTGGGTAACTACGTTGATGTTGTCTCCACCATTTAAGTATATCAAAATTTTTTCTCTCCTCTTCATCTAACATACTAAGCACATCATGTCCAAAATACCTACCTAACTCTACAGGTGTATCATTAGAATAGGGAAGGGAAGAACTAGAAGAAGAACCAACTAATTGTTGACTTTGAGTGGTCCTATGTGTACTGACGTAACTCCATAAGTCAATGTCATCAGTTGATGACGAAGTATATGTTGGATTAGGGGGTCGTACAACGTTTGTACCGGCCTTTTCAGCATAAATCTCATACATAGAACATAAAGTTTGTTCTAAATTAGAACACGTGACTGTATTTCCAAAAGTTAATTTATCTGAAATTGCCATTATTGTTACTTTTGTACCCTCTAAGTTAAGTCGAGGATCCATGATACATGCTAATTGAAATAACATAGGTAATTGTTCCCAATATTTTCTAAATTTAGCTTCCATGACATGTATAATACTAGTAAAAAGAGCAAAATTCTTATACTTATGAAAATTGTTAGCAATATAATAGAAATGATTTAAAACAAGTGGAGTAGTTGGGTAATAAACACCAGAACATGCATTTGTTGCGTCGTAAAAAACTTTTACAAATTTTATAACATGACCACATATTTCCCAATCATGTAATTCTAAATTATATTCTGAGCCGTGTGAGTGTCGGCCATTATAATATACAGTAATGCAATCTTCATAACCTTCACACGATTCAAGCATAAGATATGTTGAATTCCACCTATTGCCAACATCAGTTGCAAAATATTTTGATTGCAGCCCATTTTCTATACATAAAGCAGCAAAAACTTGTTTTCTTGATGGTGAAACCGAAATATAATTAATAGCAAATCTAATTTTTTCTAATTGTGGGCGTATAAATTGTAATCCGTCTTGTACAATTAAATTAAACACATGGCACACACAACGAATATGAAATAAAATACCATCAAATTGTGGATTACAATGTTGCATTAATTTTTCAATTACTATATTATTTGGGCCTGCATTATCAAATGTAAAACTACGAGCTTTAGAATCACATTTAAATTCATGTAACACACTTAATAAAACTTGATAAATATTATTTCCATTATGAGGATAGTCTATTTGTTTAAATGCTATTACTTTTTTATGCATTAACCAATTATTATCAATGTAGTGTGCAGTTGCTACCATGTATCCTTTTTTATTACAACCTGTCCATAAGTCTGATGTAAAAGATACAACACCATTGTAATTATTAATATCATTAATAATAGCTTCTTTTTTAGTATTATATCTAACAATAGTATCTCTACGAAGTGTATTTCTAGAAATACTAACGTACCTTGGTTGTAGATATTTTTGGATGAATGTAGTCCAATGAGGATTGTCCACCAAGCATAGTGGAAACTCGACATTTGCTATCAATTCTGGTAGTCCTTCGTGTCGCATACGTTCTTATGAGTATATCCAGTTGTTGAGAGTAGGACTACTAAACCCGGCCCCCGGAGATCCAAACTGGAGATGTGCCTGATTTGTATCCACACCTCCATGTTTGTATTGACACTTTTTGAAGTGTCTGTTTAGATGGGTCGTGCCAATTCCCTTCTGCCAAGCAAACTTCTCCTGACAGTGTTTACATTGTGCTTTGAACTCAGGGACTCCGTTCACTAGTTTACCAGTTGGCACCAACTGAAAATGCTCCCAGCATTTAGTCTTTTGTTTGGTGGCTTTTCGTTTAGTGCTAGAGCCAATGGTAGTTTCATGTGTATTGGCGTCGTCATGAATGTCTTCCAAATCAATTGGATCAGTGCTACCACCAAACTGATCAATAATGTCTTCTGGAATTGGAATGTCATTAAGACCAATGAAATCATCATCACTTCGGTTGTATGCCATTTGGAATAATAGAGAAATAAAATAGGAGAAGATGAAGATTTAGTAGAACGTAGAAATTAGAAAATAGAAATGTAGAAAATTAGTAGAAGTAGAAAATTATAGCGTAATATCTAGATAATAAGATACTAGATACTAATTACTTAGAACACTAATATTGAGATTTGAGAATTTATAATAGATTGAGTATGTAATTGAATGAGAGATAAAAGATTGAAGTGTGAAAAAATGAATTTAGAAATAGGGTATTTATAGGAAAATCATGAAAGGAAAAAACAAAAAAAAAAAAAAAAAAAAAAAAGGAAAATGACCGTTGCCAACGGTCACAAATGTGACTGTTGGATGATCATCCAACGGTCACGATTTCGTGACCGTTGTGGACGAGCCACGAGCCGAGCCGGCTCGTGGCTCGTCCTGGCTCGTGGGCACGAGCCCAACGAGCTGGGCTCGTAACGAGCCCACGAGCCGGGCTCGTGGGCTCGTCGGATGAGCCGGCTCGTGGGCTCGTTCCCACGAGCCCAACGAGCCGGCTCGTTTTTTTTCTCCAGCTTGGCCCTAGCTCGTGTTCGTGGTTCGACGAGCCCGAGTCCGAGCTGGGCCGAGCTTTTACGAGCCGAGCCGACGAGCCGACGAGCCGTTTTGCCACCCCTACGACCAGACATAGTTTTTGCTGTAAATCTGCTAATATAGCTCTCCACCCGCTCAAAGACATTGGAATAGTATTAAACACATTTTTCGTTACCTAAAAGGTACTATTGACTTGATAATGTTTTACTGACAAAAATTAAGATCTTCTTTAGTGGATATGTAGATGCAAAATATTTATCCAATCCACGTAAAGCTAAATTACAAACAAACATGATATGTGTTTACACATGGAAGAACAACTATATCATGAAGATCTCTGAAGCAAATATTGACAGCAACATCTTCAAATCATTTTGAAATTATTGCAATTCACAAAGCAAGTCGAGAATGTGCATGGTTGAGAAACATGACACAAGCATCATGTGGATTAGCTTCAATAAAGAATAGTCAAACAATATTATATGAAGACAATGCAGCTTATATTGCACAACTCAAAGGATATTATATCAAATGGGACAGGTCAAAGTATATTTCTCCAAAATTCTTCTATATACATGAGCTTTAGAAGAATGGTGACTTGATGTTAAACAAATTCGCTCAAATAACAATTTGGCTGACTTATTCACAAAAGCATTGCCGACATCCACATTCAAAAAATTAGTGCATTAAATTGGGATCCGTTAATTCAAAGATCTTCAATGATTAACTTTAGGGGAGAGTAGTTGTACTCTTTTACTTTAGTCTGGGTGTGTTCCACTGAATTTTCCTAGCAATGTTTTAATGAGTCAGCATTTTTTAATACACTAAAATTTTAACAATTAACTTTTCATATTTTGTCATACTGAATTTTTGTCAAACAAAATTTTTATCGATGCAGTTATTGTACAAATAGTTATCAAAGAGGGGGTGTTGTAAAATTATGGGATAATTATTGATGACTACTTAGTCTTATCAAGATACTTAGATAAGCCTTATTTGCGTGTATCTAAATCAGCTTATAACTCTCTTTGAAACCCTATAAATATGAATCCATAGTTATAATAAAATGACACAATTCATTTTCCTCTCTCATATTTTTTCTCTTCTTCCTTTAACTTCATAACAGTTATAAAAATTTCAAAAATTAACAAATAAAACCTAAACTTTCACGTAATTTAATAAAGCGTGTGTCTGATAAATTTACCTCCCAATAAATAATTCCAATAAATTTACCTCATTTTTCAAGATGTAGTTTTGCCCTTCCCAAAGTTGTAAAAGTCATTTCATTGCAAAACGTGCAGTAAAAAAAATCACCCATTAAAAGTTCAAGATACCTAATAATAGATGGTGAATCAAAACCAACATAAATTCCAAGTCTTTGTTGGGGACCTATTTTGGTACATTGTGGGGGTTAAATTGGAACTTAGACAGCACAACCGAAAACTCGTACATTAGAAATATTATATTCGTTGCCAAATGCAAGCTATGAAGATGAGTATTCATGATAAGTAGTTGGTCTTATACGAACCAATAATGCAACATGTAATATAGCATGACCCTAATTAGAAGTTATGAGTTCTATTTCCATAAGTAATGGCCTAGCAATCAATTAAAGATGCTTGATAAATGACATGGTGGGTGTATTGACTTACATATGGCCTATAATCAATTAATAACATAAAATAACGAAAATGATCCACATGGTAGGTGTATTGACCTACATATATCTCCATAAATTCTTTCCAAGAAAGTTGGAGATTCAACATGTACATTCGTTGTAGAAAGTCTAATGAATAACTTGCCTTGTGAATAAACAGCACATGAATAATTATTAGATAAAAGAAGATTCTTGTTCTTTAGAGGATATCCATGTGAGTTGTTAATTATTCGGCGCATCGTTAATGCCAAATCATAAATTTTTTTAATTCAACAAACTTCGGGTTTATGAAATTGTTTGATTCAATTATTTTTATGAATGTGTAATACATGCAAGGTGGAGTGACATGAGGTTTTCTTTTATCTACTTCTGGCCAAATACAAAAGAAGTTATGCAAATATATTCATTATTATTTTCTTGCACCGTCTTAATGTGGTATCCATTGCATCATATATCTATAAAACTAAGTAAATTTCTTCTAGATTTGCTAAAATAAAATGCATCGTTTATATGAAACTTCGTATTATTTTGTAAGATAATACTAATTCTTCCAGGGCATCCAACGATATTCGATGCATTTGATATCGTATTAACATTATTTTCTTTCTAATGTTAAATCCAAATAAATACTTTTTGTCTTGAAGAATTGTATGAGTAATTGTACTATCAGTTAAATAGATATCTTGACAATTCATCATGAATTTATAAACATGACCAAATAGATATTTAAAAATAAGTTTATAACTAAAAAGAGTTAAACATAAATTAACATTTCAATCAACTAAGAACTAGTTTAACAATGTATATTAAAGTCTCAAACTTTAAAAGAAATTAAAAACATATTTCAAACTAAATACTAATAAATCGAAACTAAAACTAGTCTATATTTTACTTCACACCTTCCTCGATCAAATGATCAATATTTCCACTTGGATCAACAAAAAAAAAAAAAAATCAAAGACATCTAGGTGAGTCACACCAATTAATGTCAACATAACGTGATTTGTATGATTTCTTTCGAGGATAAGCATTTGTTCATAAATTATTCATTTATATCATAATTTAATTTGATGATATGATATTATTTGAGATATGTGCTATTTTGAGAGCACAATAAAATGTTGCGTTTCTTTCGGAACAACAACATATTATTATTCTAGAATAAATATATGCTCTTCAGGAGCAAAAGTATTATATCCTTAGAATAATATAAGAGTCTTACATTTTTCAATGTAGATTTTTCGTCCAAAATGCACCGTTTTGACATTGAACAAAGCCGCAATTTTTGACTTGACTTTTCTTTATAGATTAGTGCATTGGCTTTGCTCGACAAACCAAATAACACAGCCACAATTTTTGACCCTTTTTTTTCTAGATTAGTGTCTTGGCTTTACTCGACAAACAAAAGCCAAGCAAAATTAGCCCATTTTGACAAATTTTTTTTTTTTTTTTGAGATTAGAAAAACAAACAATGCCAATTTTGAGAATTATATATTTTTTTCCTTAATTTTTTTTCTTTTTACTATTCACACATTGTCCATATTTTCATTCAAAATTTTTTTATTTGATCTTATAAACAAATAATACATAATTCTTTTTTCTCCTTTTTTCAATTTTTTTTTTTCAATTTTTCTTTCTTTCTCCAATCTCAATCCAAACATATTTTTATTAATTTTTCACCAATCTTTAAAATCAAATTGTACATTTAATATTTCGCTTTAGATATTTTGGTCATTTCGCTCTTGAGTTTTGTCCAATTCAACCAGATTATATATTTAGAATTTTTTCTTTTTTCTTTTCACTTTGTCCAATTTAAAACACACCGAGTACCATTGCTTCAAGTTAATAGGATCCAAATGTAGATTGTCAATTGAAGTATATATTATACAAATATGCCATTATTTTACAAATTTTATATCAAGTGTACCAATGAGAACAAAAATACTCACATATTTTAAATAAATGACAGTAAACAATTTAACTAAAATTAACATTCATTTATTTGTCCCAAATTCTACAATATATTTTTTTCAAGTAGCTCGACAATTAGTCATGACAAAATTTTTTTTAATTAAACAAATTTTTTTTGTCAAGTTACTCGACTAACTCCAACTCGACAGTTGACAAATATATATTTTTTAAATTTAGATTCATGTATTGGCTTTGCTCGACAAACCAAAAAAAAAAAAGAAGAAGAAGGCATTCCTTGGTTTCTCGACAAACCGAAAGCCAAGCAAAATCCATTTTGACTTTTTTTTTTAGATTAATGCCTTGGTTTTGGTTTGTCGAGTAACTCGATAAACCAAAGCCAACAGCCCATTTTGACAATATGTGTTTCTTTTTTTTTTTTTTTGAGATATAAAACTGGGTGCCCATTTTGACGATATGTTATTTTTTTAACCCAATTTGTCGATTTTTTTTTTTGTGCTTGTTGAGCAGCTCGACAAACACTAGATTTTTTTTTATATCTTGTTGAGCAGCTCGACAAACACAAGAATTTTTTTTTTCTTATTTGTCGAGCAGCTCAACAAACACAATAACATTTTGATTTTATTTTTAATGTTGTTTGTCGAGTTACTCGACAAACATCATTTTAACCATAAATGCACTTTGGTCCATTTTTAACTTTTTTTTATTATTATTTTATTTTATTGTGGTGTGTGTTACACACACATGCCATTTAGCCCATTTTTTACTCTTTTTTTATTTTTATTTTTTTATGGGAAAGTTGCCTAAAGGTTATCTGCAAGTGACTTGTTTTAAATTAAGTCAAAATAATTTTTAAAATTGTCAATAAGTTATACTTTTCACAATTTTTCATATTAATCCCAAAATTATCCCTGTAATTCATATTTGCCACAAACATTGCATTTGGCACTACTCCCACCACCGCTGCTGCAATCGCCGCCGCCACAAAACAAAGCTTTAATATGAAATTCTCCTTTGTCAACAGCCTTGCAATTGCAAAAGAAGGTGAGTTGATGATTGGCACCATTGATGACATTCAGAAGTTTTATATTCGCTCTATCGCACTTGGTTAGCATGCACACCATATATGCCATCAGGATCAGACTCAGACCTTCGCAATCTATAATTTAAAGTATAATCCATCATGTTTTCCGATTGTAATTAAGAATAGGCAAAATTTTGTTATAAACCATTTTGCTGTGCAATTCCGAGAGCAGAATTCTGTGGGTTCCCTTCAATTTTGTTGGAGTTCTGTTAAGTTTTTTCGCTTTGGCAATTGTGAACTTTTCTTTATATTGAAACAATTGCAGGGCAGGATAATGATTTTTACAGTAGAAGATGGAAAACTTCAGCTAATTGCAGAGAAATAAACTAAGATAGCTGTTTACACTCTTAATGTGTTCAATGGGAAACCTTTTGTTATTATTAATCAGAAGATTCGATTGTATAAATGGATGGTTCGTGATGATGTCTCCCGTGAATTGAAATTTGAATGTGGACATCATGGACATATTCTTGCACTTAATATGCAAACTAAAGGAGATTTTATAATTGTGGAGCATCTGATGAAATCAATTTCTATGTTAATTTACAAAGCAAACATGTCAAATCTCCATAAGTGGGCTTCTTGATTAGCTTTTTGATGCATTTATGATATTTTTTAGAAGGATTTGACCTTTGTGGTATGAGAAACAGTATCATAAACACATTCGTATCATAATATTATAGTATAGAAAACATGAAGAAAGATTTGTTTGATGAATTTCTGTAGAGATGAATAACTGTAGAGTTGTCAAGATTTGTTGTTGTAAATAGCAGCTTGAATTTCTTTAAGAATGAAAAAGTTTGATGTGGGCATTGTTATGACAAAAGTTGACCATTAGATTATTCTGTGTTGTTAATTAGTCATGTGTGTTGTTTGATACTGTATTATAGAAAAACAGTATCACAGAAAACAGTATCATAATAGAAATGAGCATAGAATTCCCATATAAGCTCAAAATTTTTTTATAATATGTTTTCGAAATGGTCTCGACGAGCCGGTCAAGACCACTTGCTTTGCCACTGTGAACGATGAATTTTAGTCATTTGAAGTCATTTCTTTAGCTTAAAATGACAATATTTAATTTATTTTGTCAAAATAGTATCATACATACTAAAACAGTATCACAGATAAATGTATCTTAATATAGTAGTATCATAAATAAAAATATCTTAATAAAATAGTATCACATACACAAACTACAATACAATAAAATAACAGTATCATAGATTAAATAACAGTCATAGGTTGAAATATTATCATAATAAAACATATCAAAGATAAAAATATAGTATAAGTATACCATATCACTTTATCTAAATAAAGTAGTATCATAGATCTGTTTTACTGGTTGAATTAATTATATTGTTCTTAAAATGCTTCATTAATAGTACAAGACCATTGATACTATTTGCATTCAATAATATTATCATAAATTAAAACAGTATCATAGATGTTTTACTTGTTGAAGTAATTATATTATTATTAAAATGTTCCATTAGTAGTATAAGACTATTGATACTGTTTGCATTCAATAACATTATCATATGTTGAAACATTATCATAATAAAACAGTATCAAAGATAAAAGTATGGTGTAAGTGTACCATAGTACACTATCTATATAAAATAGTATCAAAGATAAAAAAAAAAATATGGTATAAATATACCAATATATATTAACTAGATAAAACAGTATTACACAAAACAGTATCACAATAAAATAATATCATTCAAAACAATATTACAATAAAACAGTATCATTAAATTAGGATTTTTTTTGCAATTGTAAGAGTATGTTGGTCTTTTAGCTCTAAAATGTGACTTTAATTGAATTAAGTTTTGACCATATGACTTTAGAGCTTATAAGTGCCAAAACAGTGACTGGTCTTGAATTTACCCTTTTTTATTTATTTATTGTGGTGTGTGTCAATTAGCCCATTTTGAAAAAAACAAAAACAATTTCCTTTAAAAAAAAATTTATTTGTTTTTCTTTCACCTAATTTTCATTCAATTTTTTACTATTTTTTTTAATTTTATCTTTTAAGCAAATTGTACATAATTAGACCCAATTCACTTTTACTGAATTATTTATTACATATTATTCTAAATAAATGCTATTATTTTTTTTTCTTAAATTTTTTCTTGTTTTTTTCTTTTACTATTCACACATTCGTCTAGATTTTCATTCAATTTTTCAACAATCTTTTTTTTTTTTTAATTTGATGTTATAAGAAAATTGTACACAATTCTTTAATATTTGGCTTTTGGGTCATTAGTAAAAAAGTTGGAGACGAGTTTGAAGAATGAGAGTTTGGTCCAATTCAAAATGCAATTGAATAAAAATAAAAAAATGGTCACTTTACCACATCATTTTACCAACATCCAAAAGTCGTTTACGAATCTTAGTTATTTAATTTTTTTTTTGTACGAGTTATGTGTTTATTTGGTTCTTTTTTTTTTTAAATAGAATTTCAACATTTTACTTAATTAATTGTATTAAATGTATGTTCAAAAATATGTTTTTCATATTTATTATTTACGTATTATACATTTAAAATTTTTATACGTATATATTCAAACAATGCCTATGTGTAACGCACGTATAAAAAACTAGTATATATATATATATATACACACACACATACGGGCAAAGTAAGTTATATGGTTAGATTAATTAACTTATATTATAACAAATTTTTTTCGTACAATATATAATCAGCAAAACATTAACAGCATATAGTCAAAAATATTAAGGCAAGTCCACATTATAAAGAAACATAATTCTCAGCACTTCCAAATTTCATAATAATACTGGGTGATAAGTATAATTTTATACTGATCGGAGTCCACAAAATAGGACAATTATGAGTACTCTTACATGTTTTCAGCATAATGGCGTATTATTATTTTTATCATTATGAGATAATAACCAAATTCAACTGTTGATCAAACAAAAAGAAAGCAAACAGAAGAAAAAAGAACACAATTGAACAGATTAAGAGAATTGAGGCGCTTGTCATACAAATACTAAAGAGTAAAATGCAAGAACTGGAAATCAATTAACCATGCGACTGCATGGTTAATCAAGGTTGTGATCGCAAGTCAATGGTTTTATCTATAGAACATATTTGGACAATACCATGCGATCGTAAGGTATTGAACCACGCGATTGCATGATTATATTGGGCATTGCTTTATTTTTTTTTTTTGTTTCCTGATGGAAACAGAACTCTATTCAGTACAAGATAAAAAAAAAACAACTTAAAATATGGTTCGAAGAGTTTTGAAAGGATATAAAAAGGCAGAGAATAGTCAAATCGCAGGAGGCGAATTTTGGGGGAAAAAATACAGGAGAAGAATCAAAGATCAAGGAACGGATTAAAGATTCTTTGGCCGAAATCACGGGTTGTATTTTTTTTCTTCTTTTTCCTCCTGAACATGATTAATTCAAATCTTGTAATATTTTACGAAATCATGTCCGGCTTAATTACTTATTGCTATGATAAACAATGAAACATCATGTTTTTAATTAATTAAAAAAAATTTCGTTTTAGTAATTAATTGGTTTTGGATTGATTATTCTTTATTATTTCTTTGTAACGTTTTAATTCTTGATCATCATTGGAATATTTTGTGATCTTTATTGAAGTCGAGAGATTCAATCTAGATAAGTACATAGTATTGAATAAGATAGGGTCCAACAATAGATATAAATTACTATTATGCCTTATGAAATCTATATAAGGTGTTCTTGTGATTTAAATGCATATTTTTATGTTCAAAATTTAATTAGAGATAATTAGGTTTGCATATCGATATAGAATTGATTAACCATCGAGAGAGGATTTTAATAATTATAGGATCATCAATTTTCAATCTAGGGTAATTATAAACTAAAGTGATTAACGAATAATTGATTAATGAATGTGTAAGAGGATTCGCGAATTCTTGTGCTAGTAAAACTCGAATTTGTTCTTAAAATTACTTTTGATTGCGTGATAATTTAGATTTAATTAAACTTAAATAGAATAACTTTATGATTGAATTTATAAACGAATCTTTATACTTATATTGTTAAAACTCAAAACATACATTAATTGGTTAATTGATAGCTAGTCCTCATGAGTTTGACACTTTTCACACCATTATATTACTTATTTATGATTTGTCTACTTACAGGTAGGGATCTCAAAAATATCTAATTCGCCCTAAACTCGATGGATACACAGTCCAAATAAAGCGAAAAATTTTCAATCCGTGGATCAGCGGGGCGGATCGGATCATGTGTGATTCGATTCGATCCGCCCCATTTGAAAAATAAAGAAAGAAAAAGATAGAAAAAAGTAGTAAAGTAGTAAAGTTTGTTTTAATATTTGTTTAATTTTTTGAATAACAATTGACTTAAAAAATAAAAAATTATACACATATCAGTCTGCGGATCAAAGCAGTGATCCATCCTGATCCGAATCTGATCCGCCCCAAGAAATGGCTGATCAATCCGCAGATTTGGATCTTCTAAAATTGATTCGGGGCAGATATGGATTAGGGCCGATCCGATCTAAATCCGCCCTATTGCCACACTACTTGCGGGAATAAAATCTACTACACTGGACCTTTAGAATATGTATAAAATTTAGTTTTATTTTAATACAATCTGGCAGGAAAATTGAGCATTCCGCTAATTTTCTGATTATTGTATGATATACTCATATTGTAATAAAAAAAATTGTACCATATTGATTTGAAAATATTCATGCCATCACAACATACATAAACATAAAAAAGAATTAATACTTGCTCCCAAATAAATCTGACGTTGGTTCTTAATTGTGATATGAGAGGGATCCATGCTCTCTTTTTTTTGAACCGAAAGAATCTCTTTGCTAAATCAATTGTTAGAACTACAACTTCAATAGGCTAGAACTTCGTGCGGATAATGTGTTATGAAATTAAAGTAAGAAGATAGAAAAATGAATTGTGCAATTTTATTATAAATATGGACCTATAATTATAGGATTCCAGAGAGAGTTATAAACTAATTTATAAACAAACAAATAAGACTTATCTAAGTATTCTGATAAAATTAAGTAGTCATCAATAATTATCCAATAATTTTACGACAAATATGTAGATTATAACAAAAATATATTTTTTGTTAAAAAACTAAATTTAGAGGAATTTTGCTGAAAGTTGTTGAAATTAAAGAAAAGCTTACGTGCTTTTATGTTTTCGTATGTGCGGACGTCTTAAAACATGAAAGCACTCGTAGGCGGGACTTTTTCTCCTCAAAACCACTCTGATATAAGATCAGTAGGAGAAGAAAATATATCGAAAATATATATAGAAAAATGGTATATTCAAAAAGCTCTTCTGGAAAAAATACCTGAAATGAAATGAGTTGCTATTTATAGGTGTTTTCCTTAGTCCACGTGACACATTTTCTGGCAAATAAGAGAAACACGCGTCTTCATCCCTGAAAACGCAACGTGTATGGAGCAAAAATATTTTTCTATTATACCTACTCTACATTACCTACATGTGGAATCTTTAGATTTTCAAACCCATTCTTATCACAGTTGACCACCATTCACGGGGCCCGCGACCTGTGCCTTAAGTCTGTTGACTACTTAGGTTGATCGACATTGTATGTTGATCTCCCAACCTCCTAGCTCTTCAACCTTTTTGGTTGTTAGTCTAGGTGTTTCTCTTCTTGGTGACAGACAAATGGTCCTGTCTCTCTACATTTAACATTTCTTCTTAACTAGCAGGTGGTGTGTGCTGACCACTGCCTTGTCTTTCTACATTTTTTTTAGACTAGCAAGTGGTATGTGCTTATCACCGCTTTGTTTCTCTAAATCTAACTAGTAGGTGGTGTATGCTGACCACCGTCTTATCTCTCTACATTTTCTTCCTAGCTATCATTAGTTACTATTCATGATGTAGTACCAATAAGAGTGTGTGAACTTATACACGGTTAATAGTAAAAGAAATAGAAATTTAATTTTAGTTGTTTTGGCGAGAAAAACTTATTCAAACTACTCATAAAATGTAATATCATTACTTTTACAAAAGTAATATCCAATATATAAAGGCATGCAATATAAATTTTTTAACGTATTTAAAATCTAAGTGTTCTCAATTTGATTTTAATATATTCTTTAGAATTCTAGGTGTCCCCAATAATTCGTGGATTTCAAAAAAATTCATTAATTAAAAGAATTTTAATAAATTTTTGTGGATTTTGAGCCCATAAATATAAATACCAAACTTTTTATGAATTTCAGTCTAACACAGTTTTTCATAAGTTTTATTGAATTTCGATGCCATAACTTTTTTCATTTTTATTTTTAAAAAATATATCCAATTTGTGCACAATGAGTAATGAAATTAAAAAAAAAAAAACACACAAATAATGTTATGAACTCTATTAAAATGAAATAAATTTATATTTATAATATAGCAGTATTTTCTAAAATAGAATTTATAACGTCAAGCATTCAAGATACAAACTCTTTCCTCATTATTCTACGCCATGGCGGATATAGTGGGGCTCCCCCGACCGATTTTCGCCCTACTTTTTTAGTATAGGAAAAAATAATAATTATGAAACAATAAATTTTGTATATGGATTTTTTCCATATATTAGTCCAGCTCAAAAAAATTTTGTCTCCAGGATCCGAGTCTGATCCACGCAACATTCTATTATTTTCACCTTAACTATGCACTCAAAGCATCTCCTTTATATAAATCCTACAAAAATACATTTCTTACAGAAATTGTAGTTTAGGCACCAACTTCTCTAAAATAATTAAATGTTCTCTTTAATTTAGATAAGTTGTTTAATTTGAAATAAAAACTATATTATGTGGAATTCTATTCAAAATGTACCTTCATTACTTTTCTAAATACACGTTAGACATATATATTTAATACGTTAATATGTACTAAAAAAATTATCTTTAATATTTGAAACCCATGAAATTCTTGAAATTTTCTATAATATAGAATTTTGTTAAAATCTTATAGATTTTGTGGAATTTTATTCAAATACATGAGAATTCATAAATCTTGTAAATGTATTAAAATTTGAGTTGAGGACCTCCATAAAGGTGGTGTTGTCCCACTTTGCATCAAGTTAGAAAGTTTAACAAGTTATGAATAACTTGCTTCATAATTAAAATAAATTTGAACACTAGCTAGGGTATAACTATTTTATATATAACGACTCAAACCCCTTATGCAATCGATAGTGTAATACAGATTTAAAGTACTTATAAACACTAACAAACATATTTAAAGAATCTAAAAGGAAGGAAAATGGTGTCTTAAGCCTGAATTTGATGTGTTTCCATTTCTATGTCGAATTGTTAAATATATGGTGTGACTCTTAGGTAAAAAGTCAAGGACAGGAATCGTGTGGTCGAAAAACACTAATTAACAGAACTTTAAATGGATGAGATGTTTCGACCTGTGACAATTTTTTCTAAATATAAAACAAGATGAATTTGTTTTCGTAGGAATGCATGTTAGATTTAAACACAAATCTCTAATTATAATTAAATAATTAGAAAACTCA
This sequence comes from Forsythia viridissima, assembly GCA_030279155.1. Taxonomy (NCBI): domain Eukaryota; kingdom Viridiplantae; phylum Streptophyta; class Magnoliopsida; order Lamiales; family Oleaceae; genus Forsythia; species Forsythia viridissima. The sequence goes on along the minus strand of CM059044.1, from coordinate 18,001,967 downwards.
AGACCATCATATTAAATTATCAAGAGTATGTATTAAAGAAGAATACGTGGATCCATCGTATTAAAATTGAGATGGTTAGGATCTTCCACAGTCAAATCTCTTTAGTGCTTAACGAGATTTCACTCCAAAATAGAAATAGATGAGAAACGTCAAGCTATTGAATGATTTGACATTGAGGATATAACTATATAATATTCCTTATATATTAGTTAATTAGATTCTCATCAACCCTAATTATACTAGTGTTAGATTTATACACATTACACAGTCTATATCAATAGAAATTTCTAGAGCCTAATCAAATAGGTCACTTATATGGCACTATTAAATTAGATGGTCCATAATGTAATTGAATTTTAAATATGTAGCTCACATAAAAAATAAAATTCAACAATATCTCTCTTGGGCTATACACGTTATTCGAACCAATTATATCATATAACCTTTTGTGTACACAAATTGCTATATTGCCTCTAAACATTTTCTTAGTTACAATTTGTCCTATCTACTATGTCAGCATGAGATTAAAGTGGCCTTCATTATACACATATTAGTAACTGGACCAATCAATGGTCACCAAACCATCATATTCAATGATATAGATCAAGTATGGATGTGTAGCATGTGTTACCACCTAATTTTGGTAAGGCCTCCACATCAACAAAGGAGGAGGCCCTCGACTCCCAAATAACAATAAAGGGTCATCGCACGCCAATGTCGATGTCGACAAGGCCCATGAAGAGGTTCGTAGATTCAAACTAACCAGGGTACCTCGCCAACTACTTGGACCCCGTAGAATTCTCCAAGAAATCTTGTATTTTGGGATCCAAAGAGATATATCGAAGAAAATTCCATTTGATTGTAACACAAACTCTTACAAGGAAACCCATTCTAAATATCCTGATGATTAGCAACGTAATATTGGGAATCAACTCAGATTAAGACTGAAATCTAGGAGATTGCGTTCACACTTAATTATCCCTTATTCAATAAGGAAGGAGAATCTCATCAGATGTCAAATTGATTGCTTTCCCAAATCAATTAGAATTCTCATCCCATAAATGCCAGAATTCTATTCATTCTAATGTATGCATAAACTCTGTTCAAATTTCTATCTTCCTGTCTCTCCTACACGCATATATTTTTCCTATATACATTGTACCGGTAGTTGATTTGATCGTCGGAGTACCAATGATTGCCAGTTCCTTTTTCCCAGTGATATTGGTACCTAACAATTATCTAAGTGTGCAGGTAATATATATGCTGGAAAATGATTGATTGGAGATATGTTGACATGTTAATAATGCATATTTCGAGGTCAACAGATTGGCACCGTCTGTGGGAACGAAAATATGTTAGACGGCCAACAAATCGGTGGTAAAACGTGTTCTCTACCGGAAGATCATGGCAACATATAACTCTCAAGACGAAATCGAGTCCCACCATAAAAACCAGATATTCAGAATGTGACTCGCCTTCGAAGAAAGAGACAACGACAAAGACCAACAACTGAACAAGACATCATCGATCTGATAGAAGAAAACGCTCAAATGAGGGCCATGATCCAGTGATTGGAAAAGTAGCACCTCCAGTTAAGGAACAAGCATGACAGGGATTGGCGAAGCCCTTTGAGGTCTGGCTCCATCAAAAGCTATCGATCTCGGGATAGTTCACCAATACTAGATGGACGAAACCCTCTGAGTCAGAATTTGAGGCCCTCGCATATCACTGACAAGAGAAGCCTCCTCCATTGCAAGGGAACAAGTCCGTTGTGTCTGTTAGTATATTTGATAGGCTGGGGGTCGGATCCTCTGTGGCACTGACCCAATCACTAAATAGCCGACGTAGTGAGCACAGCGAGGCTCACCCGGAGAAGAAGAAAGATTCCAAAGCTATAGATGTAAAATCTAAGGATGAAAGGTCGGTATGGTCTTTCGATCTTGACGACGACAAGAACCTTCCATTATCCAAAAAACTAAAGGCTAGAGAGCTTCCCATCTGTTTCAAAATGCCTCATATAGAAAAATACAACAGATGGGGCGATCCCACAGACTACATTAATGTGTACAAGATGTGGCTCCAAGGCTGCATCCCAGTGGTCAAATGCAAAAAAAATTATACCATCATCGTCTTCGATGCGAAGAGGTGCTACAACAAGTTGAAGCCTGGGAGTATCAGGAGCTGGCTGAAACATGAGTTTATCAATGCCTTCATCGGTAACAGAATGACAATAGCCGATGTGGCCCAACTCCATGACATTCGACAGAAAGAGGATGAATCAGTGAAGAGTTATTTCAAGAGATTCAACAAGGTCATCAATACAATTAAGAATGTAACCGATGACAAGGCGCTGGATGCATTGATAACCGATCTCTCCATGCAAACTTCATTATGGAGAGACGTCTAGAATAGAGAACCCAAGACATGCACCAAGTTGGTAGACTTAATCCAGTGATAAATTCGATCCAAAGAAACCATTGAAAACTGGGAGAATGCTGAAAAGGAGAAAAGAAAATGCTACTGCCGTGAAAGACGACGCTCTCCTAAGCCTCGTAACAACCACTACAGATGATTTCATCAGATTGAACTAGCTTTAGAGCACCTGCATGGACCATTAACGGCCATCCCACACTCGCCGATTCCTCCTCCCAAGTTCTATCGTAGTTATCGAAATTGAAATCATTACACAAAAGATTATCTAGAAGTGCGAGAACTACTTGATTTAGGAAACCAATAGCAATGAGAAGGACCTTGGCAAGCTCGAGGAAGACAAAGACCACCCAACCATGGGTAAGGACACCAACCTCAGCGCCAGGATGACCACGCTCACCGCGATGACATGGAAGATAATAGAAACATGGATTTGCCTGGTAAGAGGGACCTGCGAGATCCCCTTCTGTCCTTGAGATCAACACTATAATTGGAGGACCCACATTGGGGGCCACACGATGAACTCACGGTAATATTATGGTAAAGCAGCACAGAAAAAACCAGTAGAAAGCTGGTAGGTTCATAGACACCAGCCCCACCTATCACATTTATGGATAATGATGAGTTTGGTGTCCATTATCTACATTGTGATGCCCTGGTAATACTTACCATTGTCACCACAAATGGACTAGGCAGAATGTTGGTCGACAATGGCAGTGCTGTGAATATCTTATTCAACACTGCATTCGATTAGATAGAGGTAGACCATGAGTTGACGGTCATCTCAAAACCACTGTTTGGTTTTAGAGGCGATAGCCTCATCCCAAGAGGGAGGGTTACTATCGCCGTAGATTTTGGAGAGCCCCCAGTGCTACGTAAAGAAGTTCATGGAATTCTTAGTGGTTGATACCTATTCTGCTTATCACGGGGTTCTTGGTAGGCTCGCGCTCAAAGATTTGCAGGCAGTCACCTCTATCTACCACCTAGCAATAAAGTTCTCAACACCAGATGGAGTCACCAGGGTTTAAAGTAATCAAACAGAAGAATAGGCGTGTTACATGAACGCACTCTATAAAGCAGAAATGCGCGAAGGTGCTAACCCTCGGTCATGACAATACGGACCGAGGCAATGGTCATTGAGCAAGAAAAATACGAACATGATGTGGTCCTCGATGAAGGGCTCGACCTATGGATTATAGGTTTAGATTCACTGGCATAGGGGTTAGAAGCATTCCCAGTAAACCCAATGGACCCCTCACAGGTGCTACAGTTGGGATAAATGCTAGAAGATGAGATGAAGAAAAAGCTGAAATAGTTCCTACGGGAGAACATGAATGTCTTCACTTGTAAAAATTCTGACATGGTGGGGTTAAGCCCATCCATAGCTTGTCACATCCTGAAAGTGGATCCAAAGATGTGCCCTAAGATACAGAAGAGGAGACCGCTGAGCATCGAGATGTATGGCGTCCTGAAAGAAGAAGTGGATAAGTTGCTGACCAATGGATTCATCAGGGTGATGGTCTACCCACAGTAGGTATCTACCCCTGTTCTAGTGAGGAAGAACAATCACAAATGGAGGGTTTGTATAGACTTCTCTAACTTGAACCAAGCATGCCCCAAAGACAGTTTTTCCTTACCTCAAATTGACCAATTGGTCGATGCCACCACTAGTCATAAGCTACTTAGCTTCATGGATACCTATTCCAGTTACAATCAGATCCCTATGTTCGCCATGGATGAGTAGCACACTACATTCATAACAGATCGAGGTCTGTATTGTTACAAGATGATGCCATTTGGCCTAAAGAATGTCGGAGCCACTTATCAGAGGTTAGTGAATCACATGTTTGCAGAACATATTGGGAACACCATGAAGGTCTACGTCGATGACATGCTCGTTAAGAGCGTGGACGCTGAGGACAACATTTTGCATTTGTAGGAGATGTTCAAGATTCTTCGCAAATACCAGATGAAACTCAATTTGCTAAAATGCGCTTTTGGAGTCGCATTTGGAAAATTCTTTAGACACTTGGTGAACTAGTGCGGGATAGAGGCTAACCTTGAGAAAATTAGAGCACTCATTGACATGCACTCTCCATTCTTACCCAAAGAAGTCTAGAGCCTTACGGGAAGGTTAGCAGTTTTAAATCATTTTATATCAAAGGCAATCGATCAGTGTCAACCTTTCTTCCAGACCATCAAAGGTGGAAACAGGTTTGATTGGATAGAAGAATGCGAGGGTGCCTTACGGGAGCTCAAGGACCTCTTCAGTAGAGCCCCGTTACTATCTAAGCCAAATAACGAAGAAAGATTGTTGGTCTAACTACCGGTATCTAAGAAAGCAGTAAGCTCGGTACTAATTTGTGAAGAAGGCCCGACGCAGCTCCTGGTCTACTATGTTAGTAAAGCTCTGCATGATGCAGAAAAAAGATACTCAAAATTGGAAAAGATACTCGGACTTGGAAAATCATGCCTTGTCTTTGATCGTCGCATAAAGAAATCTTCGACCATACTTCCAGGCGCACATCATTGATGTCCTGACGAATCTTCCGCTGAGACAGATTCACCAAAAACCAGACACCTTTGAGAGGTTGATGGAATGGTCTGTAGAGCTAAGCCAGTTCAAGATCTCTTACAAGCTTAAACCATCGATAAAGGGCCAGACGCTAATAGATTTTATAGTTGAATTCACACACATCCCAGAACGACTACACAAAACTGAGCCCAATGAGGTACCAACATGGAAACTGCATGTTGATGGATCCTCCGGTGATGTCAGAGCAAAAGTTGAAATCCTACTAATTAGCCCCGACGGATATTACCTCAAACGCACACTTTTCATGAAGTTCAAAGCCTCAAACAATGCAGCTGAGTATTATGCGTTCCTGGCAGACTTGAGGTTAGCACATGAGATGAAGGCTGGGAGAATCCAAATCTATAGTGACTTACAGTTAGTGGTAAATCAAGTTAATGGAAATTTCACGAGTTGGGAGCAGACGATGGTGGCCTATTTGAAGAAAGTCAAAGACTCTCTACTACATTTTGAAAATTTTGAGCTGCTACAAATCTCAAGAACCGAGAATAGTTATGTGGATGCCCTCTCCAAGTTGTCTAGTTGCAAAGACTCTGCCTTGATGAAGGCCGTATCAGTCTAACGACTCAGTCATTCCACGATCAAATACGTCTTGGCCCAAACCTCAATGTCAATCAGCGAGCCTCTCGGCTGGATGAGTAAAATCATAGCATACATAATTGATCAAGTGCTATCAAACAACAAGGACAAAGCTAAAAAGCTTCGGAGGAGGGCCGCGAGTTCGTCCTCTATGATGGAATTCTGTACAAACAAAGATTTAGTTCACCACTTCTACGATGTGTCATTAGTGACGAGGTCGACTATATTATGTGGAAAATCCATGAAAGAGTCTGCAGAAATGGTGCTAGAGGGATGGTCTTGCAACAGAAGGCCCTAAAGCAATGATATTATTGGCTGACGATAAAGAGGGACTCTCGTGACTTCATAAAGAAATGTGACAAGTGGCAAAGGTTTTCCATTGTTCCAAAAATCCTTGTTCAAGATATCACCCTAGTTACCAACCCATGGCCTTTCGCTAAATGGAGGATGGACTTCATTGGTCCCCACCCAACAGGCAAGGATGGAACCAAGTGGTGCGAAGCCTTGCCTCTGGCCAAGATCACAGAGGCAAACCCATAGAAATTCATGCGAAAAAATATAATATGCCGCTTTGGGATCCTGCATTCACTGGTCTCAAATAATGGAAATCAGTTTACAAAATAGAAATTCAACTCAAATTGTGAAGAACTTGGCATTCGAAGAAACTTCTCCATTTTCTATTACCCGCAGTCCAACGTTCAGGTGGAGGCTGTCAACAAAATTATAAAGCACACTATGAAGAGAAAGTTGGAATCAAATAAAGAAGGGCGGAGGAGCTTACCGAGGTTCTCTAGTCATACTAGACTACTTCTCGAATGACAACTATCGAAATCCCATTTGCCATGCCCTACGGGGCAGAGGTAATGATTCATGTGGAGGTGGGGATGCCTTCCGAAAGACCTTTACATTTTGACGAAGTAGTTAATAAAAATCTCCACATAGTGAGCCTCGACTTGCAGGAAGAAAGGTAGCTTCGTCTAGACGTTTATCAAAAGAAATTGGCCATGTATTACAACTCCAATGTCAGGAAAAGAAACGTCAAAGTCGACGATTGGGTCGTAAAGAAGGTTTTCCTCGCCAACAGAGAGATCGGAGGTGGAACCCTCTGGCCATCATGGAAAGGACCATACAAAATCATTGAAATAATTCGGCCCGGGACTTACAAGTTATAAGATGCCAATGGAAAGAGGGCGAAGCACCTATGGAATATAGCACATCTTCGCTGTATTACCAATAGTATTATTAGTGAGCACTTAGTTGCGGAAATTAACATTGGATTATTTTTGTCCATCTTCTTTTAACATCAGGAATAATTATGTTCAAACTTCAGTTATTTCAATACGAATTTTCCATTAAGAGCATGGCCTTCATCAACAAAGCAGCGAGGGAGTATGATTTGTGGCCAACTCCTTAACTCGCTGGGTAAACTACTTAACGTGTACAAATCACAAGTTAGGAAAACGAAGCAGCGAGAGAGTGTGGTTCACAGTCAACTCTTTAACTCTCTGGTTAAACAACTTAATGTGAATAAATCACAAGATAGGAAAATGATCCAGGGAGGGAGTGTGGTTCGCGGCCTACTCTTTAACTCGCTGGGTAATTTACTTAACACGTACAAAATCACAAGTAAAGAAAATGAAGCAGCGATGGAGTGTGGTTCGCGGGCAACTCCTTAACTCGCTGGGTAAACTAGTTAATGAGTACTAATCACAAGCTAGGCAAACGATGCAGCGAGAAAATGTAGTTTGCGGCCAACTCTTTAACTCACTGGGTAAACTAGTTAATGCGTACAAATCACAAGTTAGGTGAAAAAAATAGCAAGAGAATGTGGTTTATGGCCAACTCCTTAAGTCATTGGATAAACTACTTAAAGCTACAAATCGCAAGTTACACACGTGAAGCATCAAGGGGCTATGGCTCACATCCATCACCCATACTCTCTGGATAAACAAATTAACACTTTCAATTCTGGATTTGATGATGATGTAGCAAGAGGTTGTGGAGGCGGAGGCGCAAACGTAAACGCAAACGCAAACGCAATTATAACTAATACAATGGCAAAAGCAAAAGGATGTCTTTCATTTATAAAATTCGAATTACAAGGAAAATGAAAGTATAAAATTCTAAGACCTAATGACCCACTGTTTCTTTAGGGTCGGGACAAGTGGGGTCTTCCAGGATGGAGCAGAGGCTTCGTTTGAAGGAGGAGCTTCGACAGTAGAGTTTCTAGATGGGACGGACAACAGAAAAGAGAGATCCCACTCTAGATGAAGGACCCAGATCCTCTCAATCAACTGGTCACCCCAGCTTCCATGAAGCGTGTAGCGAGGTGTGAGTACTCCGACGTACTAAGAAAGCTCTTCTTATAAAGCCTTATGACCTTCACCTCTGCCTCCGTCACCGAATCCCTTATAATTGCCAAGTCTTCCTTGGATTTCTCCAGCACCTCCATAGCCTAGGCCAATTGTTTGTCCTTCTCAAGGACCATGGCGTCAAACCTGTAGTTAATTGAGGCGATGGTTTCCTCGGTCACAACAACCCTCTCCTCAGCCCACTTCCAGGCATCCTTGGCAACCCTCTTTAGACTTTAGACTGCCAACACCCTACTTTCTGCTTGTCGTACATCATCAGCAACGACATCAAGCTTCATCTTTAGCACAACCACGGGTGAAACCAAAGCCTCTACACTCGACTGTAGGTCATTATTTTTGGAACCTAACTTAGTGTTAGTTGAGCCTATCGTCTGTAGTTCATCAGCGAGCTTCTTGGCCTTCGCCTTAGCCTAATCCAACTTGTCCGTGAAGCACATGAGGGTACTGTGCACCTTGCTGTTGAAAACGAAGCCTTTGCCAATGTTCTTCACGGCCATTGTCATCATCTTCTCCAAAGAGGCCTTCTTCGCAGCTTTCTCTTACAAAAGAGACCAAAACTTGTGCACAGTGGCCGCAGCCATCGTCGGACTTGAAAGAAGCATCTCTAGCCCTGTGGGATTGAGCTTATCCTGACACGAGCTAATGTTTATGTAATCCGTGTCCTCAATATCTGGGTGATTATTGCATCGGACCCGCCAGGCGTTCCTTATGAGCCCATCGTCTGAAGAAAGTGGCGTTCCCCTCTTCTTTCCTCAGGGTTTACCTTCCTCTATGGCCACCTCCTTACCTTTCTGGAGGATGAAGACTCAGAACCCCAGTTGGAGGTTCGGGACGTGTCAGGAATGACGGTTGAAGCAGGCGGCGATGGCGACGACGGCATGGCAATTGCAGTAAGCGGTGGAGGCGACAAAGGTGGTGGTAGAGCCATAGATTAGATGGGAATAGCTACTACCATATCCAGGGAAAAAGAAGCAAAAGCCACGCTGCCAATATCCTCCTCATACTTGTCTATGATAAAGACATGAATGCTTCGGAAAGTATATTTGGCTACACAAAGCAAAAGAGAGAATCAATACAACAACCAAGAAAAAAAATAGGAGAAGGGTTATCAAAAGCTTACCCATTAAACCGTAGTGAATGAGATACGAGTTGTCTCAGAGAAGACTGCCTAGATGAAGAAATTCATTTTGAAATCCTCGAATCTGCACCCACTTCGCACGAGGATCTTTTTGATCCCACCTTGTGATGGGTGGTTTTCCGCAAACTATAATTTTAAGACATAAAAAAATATTTAGTCAGGAACATTGGACAAATACAAAATTCAAAGAAATCATGCATACCAAGATCTCCAAAGTTACAAGGAATAAAAACGTAGGAAAGTGTGTCTTCCGGCCTAAATTCTCAATCCTTTGCGATAAAGAAGGAGGCCCCCTTCTAGTTTGGAACCTTATTTAGACTATTGGTCGTTATTCCCCAACCTTTCTTGGGCCTGGGGGATATGTTGTATCAACTCCTAGACTGGCAGGGCCGATATATTGTCTCAAAGGCCTTTGCCGAAAAATCCCCACCGGCCCATATTATTCGCCATAATGGAAATACTGCAACCATCTGGCCCTATCTGTTAGGCATCATTTGACATAGGACGAGGTTAAAATCCATGAAAACCTTACAGAAGAATGGATGAAAGGATAGACAAAGGACTTGCTGCATTACCAGTTCATAAATAGCCACATGACCTTTTGGGTTGGGGTGGGTTGGGGTGGGGTGGGGTGGGTGGAGAGGTAATTGGTACATTCATGAGGACGAAGAACATGTAGGCTAACAAAAGCAAAAATGTCATAGGCCAGCCGTAGCACCTCAAAGTCTATATCTCGTATCTTGCTTTGAACGGTAGCAGTGGCATTCGTCGACGATGTAAGCTCATCGTCTATCTGGCGAGCAGCAATGATACTTTGTTGGTTCAGTGAACTTCTCATCTCTGGAGGCGCATTATTTTTTCTTTTTTTTGGCCTTTGGCTGGGCCCTACCACATGGGATTTCCATGGCGTAAGGGCCGATGGTGGAAGCTGGAGGAAAAAACACCACGATGGGCTCTTGATAACCTCGTCCTTTTGCTCAAGCGACGAAGGGACCTTGCCCAAGATCTCGGGGTCAGTATGATGATTAGATCAATTTTGAGAGTCGTTACTATCAGATGACATTATCCTGGTATTACTCACTAACTGAACCCTCTCGTTCGACCCACTTGATAGAGAAGGCAAAACAGTGAAAAAAGTATGACCTAAACAAGAAGAATGGAGCAAGTTTTATTTTCTTTTTACCTACACAAAAGCACCGGAACTCTACTTGACTATGAAGGGAAAGGCTCCAAAAACTGATAGCAAAGGAACTTGGAATGCTTGAACTATTTTTTGCAAAGGTAAAAAGGTAACGAACATATATTGGGGTTTTTATAAACAAGGGACACATCATCTTGACCGTTCGCTAAAAACCCCCAAAAGATTGGGGCCGTAGATAAAAAAAGACAATTGGCAGCATTGTGTACATAGAGGACAGACCAATGGACATAACACTGATAATGAGGTCTGACGCACCCCACGCGCGCTGACAAGCACGCCATCCAAATGGCTGCTACAATGATGGAACTGCATTTCTCGATTCTTGAACAACAGCGCCATCATTGCACGCTGTCTTTTATGATTTCAAAACAACAGTCCCATAATTAGTCAATTTCAGTAGCACCACGTAGACTTTACTCAACTTTCAGAATTCCACAAGTTAAAGTCCTTGCCTTCTATGAATAAATAAGCCTCGAGCTTGGGGGACTATATACATCTGTGAAGGACGTTCTCGACATATTAGCCTCAGCAAAGGTCCGCCTCTGTAAAGGAATCCCTCGACAGGATATCTTCGATAGAGGTCCGTAAAAAAAAAAAAACCAACACAACAACACACACTTTCTTAAGTTCTACGCCTAGCATAAAAACTAGACTTGGACTTGGGATACTATTGTTACCACCTAATTTTGGTAAGTCCTAAACGTCAGGAAAGGAGGCCCAACAAGGCCTCGCCTCCCAAATAACGATAAAGGGCCTTCGCATGCTAATGTCGAGGTCAACACGGCCCATAAAGAGGTTCGCAGATTCAACTAACCAAGGTCCCTCACCAACTACTTGGACCCCGTAGAATTTCCCAAGCAATCTTGTATTTTGGGAACCAAAGAGATATTTCAAAGAAGATTACATTTGATTGTCACACAAAGTCTTATAAGGAAATCCAATCACAATCTCCTGATGATTAGTAACGTAATATTGGGAATCAACTCAGATTAGGACTGAAATCTAGGAGATTGCGTGCACACTCAATTATTTCTTATCCTATAAGGAAAGAGAATCTCATTAGATGTCTAATTGATTACTTATCTAAATCGATTATGACTCCCACTATAAATACTAGACTCATGTTCATTCTTAGTTACACATTATTCTCTACCCTTAAACTCTACTCAAATATCTGCATGTATGTCTCTCCCACACCCATATATGTTTCCCATATACTTTGTACTGGCAGTTGATTTGATCATCTGAGTACCAAACAATCACCGACCCCTTTTTCCCTAGTGATCTTGGTGCCTAACGATTATCCAAGTGTGCAAGTAATATACAGACTAGCAGAGGATTGATTGGAGATTTGTTGACTCGTGGATAGTGCAGATTTTGAGGTCAACAGCATGAAAATTACATGCAATGTGATCTGAAGCATGCTTATTTCCAACTAGTCCAACTTTATTCTTTTGTGAGATCATACCAAAGATTTTTCCAAACTTAATGTTAAACCACAAATGGAAAGACGAAATTCAGAGATTGAAAACAATCAACATACTTTATTTTGCAGAAAATAATCATAAAGTGTGTTATTGAAAATCAAAATACAAACTCCTACTAAATTAGCACATTATCAAATAATACAACACCCATATGAGATGTATGCTCGTGAGACATCTTGGACGGTAAACCCTTGGTGAGCATATCCGTAATCTTGCAACCATGGACTTTGTGCCAATATGCTTTATACACACCTGACTACTCTGAACTCTCTCTTTAACAACAAAAAACTTGATGTCTATGTGCTTCGACTTCAGAGAGCTTCTGTTGTTGTTGGATTATGGCATAGCCGATTATTGTCATAATATATCTTCAATGGTCTTTCAATACCATCTACAACACACAGCCTAGTGACAGTTTTACAGCCATATCCCATTATTAGATATCTCATAACAGGCTATAAACTCAGCTGCCATGGTGGATGGAGCTATGAACATCTGCTTAAGACTCTTCTAGAATATAGCTCATCCAGCCAGCAGATAAATATTGCCCGACTTGGATCTCTTACTGTCTTAGCATCTAGAAAAATTGAAATTAGAATACCTAACGATCTTCAAATGATTTGACTTCTGATAGGTGAGAATGAAATATTTTGTTCTCTATAAATAGCGCATCACCCTTTTGGTTGCATTCCAATTATCCACCCAAAGTTACTCAAATATCTACCTAATAATCTTACTATGAATTCTATATCTGGATGCGTACATACTTGAGCATACATAAGACTCCATATAGTCGAAGCATAAAGAATCTTTTACATTTTTCTCACCTTACCCTAATTCTTGGGACATTGACTAAAACTGGACTTATCTTCTTTAGCAATGAGCGTTTCTCTTGGTCCACAATCTTTCATGCTGAATCTGTTAAGTATTCATTCGATATAGATTTTTTGATAAAATCCAATGATACGAGAGCAATCTCAATGTATATGTATGCCTAATACAAAAGAGGTGTCTCCAAGATCATTCATTTCAAAATTCTTAGTTAGAAATCTCTTGATTTCGTGCAATAAGCATATATCACTGTTAGTTACCAGTATATTATCGACATATAACACTAGGAAGATATATATACTCCCACTGAACTTATGGTATACCCAATCGTCAACTGCTTTTATCTCAAATCCAAACGAGATAATGACTTCAAAAAATTTGTGATACCATTGATGAGAAGCTTACTTGAGACCATAGATGAATTTCTTCAGTCTGCATACAATTTTCTTTAGATCACCTCTCACAAAAATTTCTGACTACACCGTATATATCGTTTCGTCAATGTTACCATTGAGAAACGTAGTCTTTACATCCATCTGATGTAGCTCCAAATCAAAATGAGCTACAAGTGACATTATGGTCCTAAAAGAGTCTTTCGATGAAACTGGAGAAAAAGTATTTTTATGATCAATGCCTTCTTTCTGAGTGAAACCCTTGACAACAAGATTGGCCTTATATCTCTCAATATTGCCTTTTGATTTTCTATTGGTCTTAAATATTCATATACAACTAATGGGCTTCGTATCTACATGCAATTCAACGATATCTCAAACGTCATTGTCTTTCATGGATTTCATCAATAGCAACAGTAGAAAGGAAAACGAATTTCTCTTCAAAGACAATGTCCCTAACCTCATCTCCCCTCTCAAGCTCAATATCCTTAAAGAATTTTGCATTTTCTGTCTCAAAAAGGACATGGTCGAGAGATCATAGAATTTGTAACCCCTTGACCGTTCAGGGTACCCAACAAATAAACAACTTATGGTTCTTGAGTTCAATTTCTTTTCATTCGGCTTGTAAGGCCTTGCCTCAACTGGACAACCCCAAATATGTAAGTGCCTAATACTAGGCTTCTTGCCTATCCAAAGTTCATAAAGGATTTTAGCTACTGTTTTGCTTGGAATCCTGTTGAGGATGTATGCTACAATCTTTAGTGATTCTCCCCAAAGGGATCTAGTAAAGAAGAATGACTAATCATGACCAGATACGGAGGTGCATCTCAGAGTGTCACTTTTCAGTCCTGCTCAATGGTAGACCATGTGGTTTTTTCTCCTCATCCAGGGGGCTTCGACAGGGTGATCCCATCTCTCCATCGTTATTTATCCTAGCGGCTGACTATTTTTCGCGCATCCTTACTCGGCAGTATCAGCAGATAGCTTCAATGGCTTACAGACATGGAGGGGATGCTCTTATCTCACATCTATGTTTTGCAGATGATATGATCATTTTCGCTAACGGTCAGAAGCAGTCTATTAGACGGGTCCTACAGTGTATCGAGCACTATGAGCGAGCTTCGGGCCAGTTAGTGAATAGAGATAAGAGCGGGATTATTTTACCCAGACGGTTTACTATTCAGCAGATACACAGGCTTGAGCATCTGACAGGCTTTCGTCACCAACAACAGCCTTTCACTTATCTTGGAGTGCCCCTGTTCAAAGGGCATCGTAAGATATTTCTATACGATGATCTCATTCAGAAAGTACGAAGCAGGATATCTGGCTGGGCTTCGAGATTACTTTCACCTGGAGGACGGATTACTCTGATTCGGTCTGTTCTGTCTTCTCTTCCTCTCTACCTTCTTCAGATTTTGAATCCTCCCAAGGCTGTCTTGAAGAAACTTGAGAGCATCTTTGCTAGATTCCTCTGGGACTCCAAAGATCATACCCATCGTCTTCATTGGAAGAGATGGAAGGACTTATGTTTCCCGACTGAGGAGGGAGGACTGGGATTTAGGCGGTTACAGGACCTTGTTGACACTTTCTCGCTGAAGCTATGGTGGTTATTCAGATCTCAGAGATCTCTTTGGGCTCAGTTCTTATGGGGTAAGTACTGTCAGGGCACACATCCGATACTGGTTACTGTTCCTTATTATGCTTCACCTGTTTGGAGACAGCTGAAGCTTATAGGACCACAGGCCGAGTCCTACATTGCATGGAAGCTAGGGCGGGGTCACATATTTTTTTGGCATGATTGCTGGATGGGCGATACTACTTTGGCTGATCAGTTCCCGCAGCTACCACATTCTTCCATCCAGGTGCACGATTTCTTTGATAATATTGGATGGAATAATGACAGACTCATTCAGATCGTTCCACTTACCATGGCTGAGCAGATAGGGAGCATCCCTATCACCCCACATGTGGATGATCAGATTGTATGGACTGATACTTCAAATGGCAGATTTGTTACCAAGTTTGCATGGCAGCTTGTTCGTACAGGGAGCACTATTCAGGCTGTATATCGTATGATATGGAGTTCGATTATTCCGACCACGGTTTCCTTTTTCTGTTGGAGATTGTGGCAGGGGCTTATACCAGTGGATGTGGTGATCCAGAGACGGATAGGGAGTCATATGGCGTCGAGGTGCCAGTGCTATTCGGCTATAGAGACTATTCAGCACTTATTCATTGATAGTCCGACAGCAGATACTGTTTGGAGACACTTTGCAGACATCTTTCATATCACCCTCAGGCCGCTCGAGGGATTCCAGTATCGCTTCCAGACTTGGAGATTCTCGGGTCAGTTTGTCAGCACGGGACATATACGCACGATCATTCCTCTATTGATATTATGGTTTCTATGGACTGCGAGGAATGATGCGAAGCACAGAGATATAGCTATGGAGCCGAGGAGGATCATTTGGAGAGTTTACCACACCATCTCGCTTCTGCATACAGGATGCTTATTTCGGCACATCCATTGGCGTGGAGACATGGACATCGCTCCGCTTTTTGGTGTCATTATTACCACCCCCTCCCCTCCTCCTCCCACTTTAGTTTTCTGGCGTACTCCACCAGTGGGATCCTACAAGATCAACACTGATGGATGCGTCAAGGACGGGGTTGCTAGTGGCGGAGGGATTATCAGAGATTCGTCAGGACAGTGCATTCGGGCATTCTTCTCTTTCTATGGTGATTGCACCATTCTCGAGGCGGAGCTACGAGCTCTACTAGACGAGATCATTCTGGCTTAGAGGCTTGGGTTATCAGTTCTTTGGGTGGAGTCAGACTCTACATTAGCGATCCACTGCATCACCAAGGGAGGAGGACCTTGGCATATTCAGGCTACTCTACGGCACATCAGGCATCTACTAGCACTGGACAGGGATACTATCACTCACATCTTCCGAGAGGGTAACCAGGTTGCTGATCTTCTTGCATCAGAGGGCTGGGATCGACGCTACTATTATGAGTACAGCTCTCAGGATCTTCCACGACGACATCGTAGTCTAGTCCAGATTGACAAATTTGGACTTCCTAATGTTAGAGGCTTATAGTTTCTTTTTAGACATTTGTATGGGAGGTAGTACCTCCTTGTTTATTGATTTCTGTTTTGCATTTACTATTTCATTCGATTGTGCTTGGAGGTCAGTTTTATGCCCCCCTCCCTTGTACTATTTTGAGCTTTTTATATATGGTTGGGGCTTCCTTAACCCCCCGTCCTTCCCTGATGGAGGCCTAAAAACCACATTGGGGCTGTGATGGTATGTTGAATAAAAAAAAAAAAAAAAAAAAGTGTCATATTTCATCTATGAGCAACACCCATTCATGGTAGGTTTGCCTAGAATTTTGTATTGTGGGACAATACTGCATTCATTAAGGAACTTTGCCAAAGGTCCTGGATGTTGTTTACCAATTTCGTCATATCTACCATAGTATTCACTACCACGGTTAGATCTAACGGCTTTAATCTTCTAGCCAAGTTGGCTTTCAAGGGTTTGAAGGCCTTAAATACGTCCAATTATTGAGACTTCTCTTGAATCAAATATAGGTAGCTAGAACGTGAATAATCGTCTGTGAACATAATAAAATACTGAAGCTGAAGAGAATAGTCTGCAAATATCATTATAAATTATTTCTAAGACATCAGAACTTCTGCTGGCACCTAATTTCCTAATGTTTGTTTGTTTTCCCTTTATGCACTCAATACATACTTGAAAATGAGTCAAGTCAAGGAGATCAAAAATCATGTCAGACACAAGTCTCACAAATCTTTGTTTAGAGATATGTCCTAAGCACTTGTGCCACAATGCAGCGAAATCCTCATTGGTTAATTTGCGTTTTGTACCACGTGAGTGGGTATGAAATGTTTCATTATACAAGGCAATTGTATCCAATAAATATAAGTTATCATTAAAAGATAAGAACTAGTACCAATAAAATTCAAATCACGAAAGATACTAAATTTATTTTTTTCTAAATGAACAACGGTAACCTAATTTGTCCAATGCAGGAACATAAATTAAATTCTGTCTAAACGACAGTGCTACATAAGTCTCTTCAAATTCAAATAATGACTAGTCCTTAATAATAACTTAAAAGTCCCCATAGCCTCAAATACAACTGCTTTATCGTCAACCACATAGATGAATCTTTCAGCATCACTTGGTTGTCAGCTCCACAGGCAATCCTGCATAAAATGACTTATGTGAGTGGAAGCACTAGAATCTCCCCACCAAGTGTGTATAGGCACAAAAGCTAAATTAATTTCAGAACAAACCATAACGAGAAGCATACATTTCTTTACATACCATACAGCGTAATTGGGGCATTCCTTTGTCATGTGTCCACTCTTCTTGCAAAAGTAACATATGAACTCCTTATCTTGTTTCTTTTGCACTTTGTGTTGTATTGCTCCAACTACAGCTTCCTTTTTTCTTTTCCTTTTCTTGTCTTGAAGAGTGGTTGATAAGTTAGCACTTTCAGTCATCTCAAGCTTAAGTCTTTCCTCTTCTTGTACACAGTGAGATATGAGCTCATTAAAAGTCCATTTATCTTTTTGGGTGTTGTAACTCACTTTAAATTGACTGTATTATATAGGGATGGAAATCAAAACCAGATGCACGGGCAAGTCCTCAGACAGCTCTAACTTTATTGCCTTTATTTTGGAATCGAGATTAGACATTTCCATAATGTACTCCTTTACATTCCATTTTCCTTTATACCTCATTAAAACAAGGTGATCAAGAAGAGTACTTGTTTCAGCCTTTTCATTTTTGGCAAAACACTTTACAATTTCCTTAAAAAACATCTTAGCATTTTCATCATTAGACATAGCGCCTTTGAATGTTTCTGAAACAGAATGTTACATGGTCATAAGACTCATACGGTTAGAACGGTTCTATTTTTCCAAGTCTCTTTTATCCTCAGTGGAACTTTCATCAGTAGGTCGTTCTATCAGAAGAGCAAGGTCAAGATCCATACAACCAAGAACAATCATAATGTTCTATTTCTATTTCTTGAAATTTGTGCCATTAATCATAGAGATGGAATTAATATTGGCAAATATTGTACAAGAAGAACCAAAAACTGAAAACAAGGGAACGTAACAAGCTTTAAGGGCTATGGTTTTAAAATCTAAAAACTTTAGGGACTAAAAGTAAAAATTACACCTTAATCCTTGAATTTATCAAATTTTCACATGCAGTCTTGTCTCCAAATTTTAGCAACAGTTAGGATTTGAAACCTTAACGTCGCCACCTCATTGCCGCCGCTCCTCCAGATCTGGCGGGACGGTAGCTCCGTCAACAGTAGTGCCCGTGCTGTTGTTGTTGTTTCCTCCCAGTAGCACCAACGGTGCTACAGTTTACCCTATTTTTTTAATTCTTTAGATCTAAATATTACTAAAAAACAAGCCAAAAATAATTATATTTATCCAATATCAAAACATGTATTAAAAAAGTCCTAATAATTTAACATGATTTTTTTTCCTCATACCACTTGTTAGATTTAAACATAAATATCTAATTATAATCAAATAATTAGAGAACCCCAAATAATCATGTTAAATTATCAAGAGTAGGTGTTGAAAAAGAATACCTGGATCCATTGTGTTAAAATTGAAAAGGCTATGATCTTCCACAACCAAATCTCTTTAGTGCTCAACAAAATCTCGCTACAAGACGTGGATAGATGAGAAAAGTCAAGCTATTGAATGATTTGACATTAGGGATCTAACCATATAATATTCCTTATATACTAGTTAATTAGATTTTCATTAACCCAAATTAGATTAGTATTAGATTTCTATACATTACAGAGTCTATACCAATAGATATTTCTAGAACCCAATCAAATGGATCACTTATATGACCCCATTAATTAGATAGTCAATAATATAATTATATTTTAAATATGTAGTCCACATAAGAAATAACACCCAACAATGCAACCTTGATTATTCCATTTCTTGTCCCATGACTTAAATATTCTTTGAAAAAAATATTTGATATCAACTCACATTAATATCTCATTATACATCCACTTGTATTCTAGTTGTTTTCGTACTTACTAATAAAGAACAGTAATTTTCCATATACTTACATGCTCACCTGATTGATGACAGCTCATCAAGTGAGAGCACAATAAAACCTCAATTAAGAATTGCACAAAAATATGTATACGATTAGCCAAAAAAGTGTGACCCACTTGAAACTTCAACGAGAAACCATGGCTAATCTGGTTGGAATAGTAAGGGCTCGGTCGATCTATTGAATCAATCGAATACAACCTCTCATCCCACATTATGCCTTAGCTAAGGAAAAGAAAAAGAAGCACTCAGTCGACCAACTGAATGCCTCCCTCTACATGATGCATTAGCCAAATTGGCTAAGGAAAAAGAAAAAGAGGCACCTGATCGACACTAAATGCCTCCCTCTACATTATGCCTTAGCCAATTGGCTAAGGTAAAAGAAAAGAGACATCAATCGACTAACTGGATGCCTAATCTCCCTATATGATGCCTTGGCCAAATTGACTAAAGCAAAAGCAAAAAAGATCGACCGGATGCCTCCCTCTACATCATGCCTTAGCCAATTGGCTAAGGCAAAAGAAAAAGGTCATTTAGTTAGTCAGGTGCTCCATCTACATTATACCTTAGCCACTTTAGCTAAGGCTAAGAAAACAGGACACCTGATCGATCGACCAGATGCTCCTATCCATGTGGTGTCTTACCTTAGGCTAAGGCAAAGAAAAAATATGTAGTCAATTGGCACCAGATGCCCTTGTCTACATGATGCATTTTCCAAATTGGCCAAGGCAAAGTAAAAGAGGCACCTAGTCGACCGACCAAATGCCCCATCTTTTGTACCTTAGGTAAATTGGCTATGGCAAATGAGCGCCCGGTAGAAAAAATATAATAGCTAAAATTAAAGAAATTATCAATTTGATAAATAAAAGAGACACATAAATTTCTTAACTAGCATCAAAATGAGTCGACATCAAAGTACTAGAGACTTGCCTCATTAAGCATTTAAAAAGACAAAAATCCAGTTACAAGTTTCAACTTGCCCCACATCACAAAGTAAGAATAAATACATCCCAGTTAGACAAGTCTTTAATAAATTAAAAGACAAAATGAGAACTTCAAATCCATAGCCCACTACGGGACCGTCTTACCTATAGCTTGCCTTATCGCCTCTTTTGGCATCTGCTAGCTCTTTATCTTTATAAAGAATTTGAGATACCCGTCAAATTGGGCAGAATCAATCTCTAAATGTTACATTTTCGAGCCAATCCTTAGTCATTGCTAAGCAGCCTTCAACAATTCTGCACTAAACAACCACATTCAGTTGGCAAATACAGTCGATTCCTTATATTGTACAATTGCCTCTACGGTTGAATTGTCTAAAGCTTCATGTGACACGACCTGTCTTGAATTACCCTAGTAGACCAAAGACGTGTTGTGCACCGATGATGATGCCAGCTAGATGTCGAACCCACCACCAAGGCCACTTAGACTTTTCTATGACTATTTGACTTTTCTTTGACCAAAATGATTATATAAAAATTTTGGCAGAGTTTTTTCTGTAAATTGGACTAAACCAACCTGAAAAGCAAAAAAAAATCCAAACACAATATATACAGTATCAATTGGGTCCACCTGCCCCCTAATTTGTACTAATCAAAAATAAGTGTACCCAACTCGACCATTGTACTATTATTTACAAAATAGCTCAAATGTATATAATTTACATAAAAATGCAGCAATCCCATCTAACTTCTACATACCATAAGCAATACCAAAAAGACATATACATGATAATGCCTTGCTTAACAAAATAGAATAATACAATCAACTATGTCAAATGGCTCTGGGTTTTGTAGTTGCAGAATCTCCCAAACGCTACTCAAAATCTCAACTGAGTCCTAATAAGAAAAAGTGTGACAAAATATATGAGTTTGTAACTTTATGAGTGGAGAGTTCGAAAATAAGTATATTTTTTCAAGTTTATAAATATTTACTGAATTTTTGATTTTTTCTATACTACTTTTAAGCAATTATGAATTCTAATAATAGCTTTGAAAATTATAAGCAGTAAATATTACGAAACCTCTTATACGTAATATTAGTAAAATAGCTATAAAGCATAGAAAAACTGAGAAATGCTAGTATGATTGTAGTTCTCAATTAAAAACTATAAGCTAAAATTTAAAGTTTGAAACTGCATGATCTAAAATTTGAAATCTATATACTGATTATTCTAAAATAACTACACAAAAATGTACCCTAAATCACTAATAATCTGAAATCTGAAATTTGAAATTTGGTCTTACGCGCACAGAGCTGCCCCCAATGGACTAAGAACCCTAGTACACGGCCCAAAGCCTATGTGTGTACGAGAGTGGGTCCCAAAGACTTCAAATAATCTGGTCATGCATTGTAGAAACACATTCACACCAGTACAAAGTAGGTAAAATCACCATGTCTGGTAATATACTATGTAATAACATTCACACCAATGCAGATCGGGTAAAATCACAATATCTGGTAATACACTGTTGAAACACATTCACACTAGTGAAGAGTGGGAAAAATCACTTGAGTACTTTTTGGTGGTTTTTAAAAAAAAAAACTTTACATTTACTAAAACATTTAATAATGATATAATATATCCATAAAAGATTTAACACAACTGATTTTTAAATCTTGAAAGAATTTCTTATTTCTAGAACTTGTTTGTGATAAAAATAATTTTGTCTAATATTTATTTTGAAATAGTTAATTTATGTAATCTACTATAATCACTATAATAATTAAACAATTCATATAAACTTTATGAATTAATATAATATAACTAAATGCTCATTTCTGAAAAATAAGTTGTTCCACTAAAAGAGTTTTTGACTACGAACTATATTGGCTAGTGCGCGGCACCAACCTCCTTGTCACCTTGTGAAATAAAATATAATTGTTTGAATTAATAATTAACCATACCAAGTTACAATAATACTTAAAATCAAGACTATGCTTAACCTACTTGTACTTATGCAAAACTTCCCAAAATTCCTTTACTCATTTTGGTCTAATCATCATTTTGTTCACCACTTATCTTTTTCACATGTTAACATCTAACATTTACAACTCAACAAGTATAATTTCCTTAAATTTCGTAGTAAAATCACAAAAATAGAAAATCACTTCCATTAATCCAATAACATTTAATTCTCTTTAATATTCTCAACTATTTTAAATCTTCTTTAAATCCCGTCAATAAACTCATTTATATAACCACATTCATATAAATGACCCAAATAGAAATTCTAGGGTTTACTAAAATCACCATTCTAAGCTTTTAACATAAATAGACCAATACAAGTTTTAATATGCTTAAAGTAGTTTTAATCTATAATTAAACCGACAAACACAAAAACCCTAAAAACTCATCAACTAATTCCTCCATTTAACTTGCAAATATCGATCATATACTAAAATCCACTTATCCCGCTTCATAAAATTCACATTTAAGCCAATAAGCAAAAAATCTATTTATTTACACTTTTTTTTAAATAAGTAATTTCTTACTTACATCTTGAAATTGCAAAAGAAATGTAGAGCCCAAGCCTTAATAGTAGGTTTACGTAGAGCCGGCCGACCTCCTTCTTTTTCTTCTTCATTTTCTTCTTTTTTTTTTCTTTCCTTTTTCTTTCTTTTTTTTTTTTTTTTTTTATATCCAGGTATCCCAGTTTACACCAGACTATGTCCTGGACCACCCATCCCCGGCCCCTCAGTGATGAGTGGAAGTAAATCGCGGTATATGCCCAAGTTGACCAGGGTTCGTGCACCCTTTATACTCCTGGCCCCAAGGGAGCCTTCCTCCATGGATATTACATCACCAAGCTGCTCCACCCATAATTGAGTATTACATCACTCAGCTGCTCCATCCAGGAATCGAACTCCCCACCCTAAGGTTGCGAGCCCCGCAATGTCCGTCCTTTGCCAACTTGGCTGTGCCCCGGGGGGCTTCCTTTTTCTTTCTTGTTCTTTGCCAAGGATGCTCTCTACGTTATTTCTTGATGAAATGGTCCCAAAATCTAACTTCAAGTAACCAAAATTGCAATATAAGCCCTCATCTTCTAATAAAAATCTTTAGCCCCTTGAGTTTTATATAAATGGGTAAATTGTTCTCCAACTTCTATTTTGTGTAATTTAAATCCTTAAGTTTCTATATTTTGCAAAATATGCCTAAACAATTTATTTACTTAATTTTAAGTCCTACTTTGACTTGACCAAAAAATATATTGACTTTGACTAAATAAATTTTGACTTTGACTAATTCAAAATGGGTTGTAACAAGCATACCTTCTTTAAAGAATTTCGTCCTCAAAATTCGATCAGCTAGGCTTGAAATAATTGAGAAAATTAAGCATGCATCTGATCCTCATTCTCCCACGCAGTCTCTTCTTTCGAATGATTCTTCCAAAGAACCTTAACTAGCGAAATTATCTTGTTTCACTGAACTTGCTCATTTTTGTCTAAGATTTCAACTAGCTCTTTTTCATAAGTTAAATTTTCCTTCAATTCCACTAGATGAGATTCCTAAACGTGATAGGGGTATGAAATGTACTTCTGAAGCATAGATACATGGAAGACATCATGAATCCTAGATAACTCAGCTGGCTAAGATTTCAACTGGCTCTTCTTCATAGGTTAAATTTTCCTTCAATTCCACTGGCTGAGATTCCAAAAGGTGATAGAGATCTGGAATGTACTTCCAAAGCATAGAGACACGGAATATGTCATGAATCATGGATAACTCAACTAAGCAATTGGCCCTATCCACTCAATAATTTTGTAAGGCCCAATATATCGTGGACTTAATTTTTCCTACTTGCCAAATCTCAAAGCACCTTTCCATGTTGATAAATTTAGGAAAACTTTATCCCAACTTCAAATTCAATATCTCTTTTTCGTCTGTTTACATAGCTTTTCTACCTATCTTGTGTGACCTCCAATTTTTATTTAATGACTTTTACATTCTCTAAAGTAATTTGAACCATTTCAGGACCTACTAACATTCTTTTTCCAACTTCATTCCAGCAAACTGGTGTTCTACATTTTATACTATATAGTGTCTCAAAAGGAGTCATCTCAATACTAGGGTAGTAACTATTATTATAATAAACTTTATCAAAGACAAATGAGTATTTTAGTTACCTTTGAACTAAAGAACAAAAGCTTGTAACATATATTCTAGAGTCTATATGGTTCTTTCTGATTGACCATCTGTCTGTGGGTGAAAAGTTGTGCTGAAATGTAGCTTAGTGCCCATAGCTTCCTACAAACTATGCCATAATTTAGATGTAAATCGAGGTTCTCTGTCTGACACAATAGACACTGGAGCATCATATAATTTGACTATATCATCCACATACAACTTTGCCAACTTGTTTACAATGTAAACTGGTAAAAACATCACAACCTTCATCAATTGATCCACAATGACCCAAACACCATCACGACCATTATGAGTATGTGGAAGAACGAACAAAAAGTCTATTATAATATGCTTCCATTTCCATTCTGGATTAGGCAATGGTTGTAAAAAAATGGCTGTCTTCTGATGAACCGGCTTTACTTGCTTACAGATAGACATTTGGATACGAACTCCCCTATTTTTCTCTTCATGCATGGCCACCAGTGATGCCTTTTAATATATGATATATTTTAGTACTACCTGTGTAATGCCTCAGATTTTCTCAACCCGGAGGGTAACTAAAATAATCTCTAAAATATATTTGACGACTCCAAATAATATTTTTCTTGCCCTTGAAGGGTTTTAAAAATATAACTTTTGCAGAAAATAACAAACGTGCATGGGAAAAATGATTTTTCTTCAAACATTCATGGTTTTGCCCATACCATGATAGGTGTCACCACAATTTATTTAACCATTCAAAAAAACTCCAAAAATTTCCAAAATGTTACTGTAGATAATTGGGACTATAGACTACAACATGTTAAAATTTCAAATTATAGCTACATCGTTTGGTAGGTAAAAATATTAGCTAAAGTTGCTTAAAAAGTTGTCCTCGGTGTCTTAAGGCAGTATGCTAAAACGTTCATAATAAATTGATACGATAGAATTTTTGAGTGATTCTAATTTCTGTTTATTAGGTTACATACATGGATTAATATAGCTACTGATTTCACTTAAAAAATCTAAACGTACAAATAGTTATATGATTTTTCAAAGTAGGAGTAGTAAGCTGAAAAATTCTGAAAAATGAAACTAGACAATATCTCACTTAAAACCTCAAACGGCAAATAAACCAATATCATGTTTTCCATACATATTACATAATTAAATACTAAAAGTCCAATACTTAAAATATCATATTTACATCATGATTGACCCGATCATCTCGTCGTCAAAACTTAAATTAAATAAGAAAATTTCACGTCATGCTCGCTAGCCTTCGCCATCGCATCAATGACAACCAATTCAATCTGAAAATTTGTTCGATTTTGGGGTGAGTATTTCATAAGAAACACTTAGTAGAAATATATACTAGCATGTGAAAAAATATACGGAAATATAAATGCGACATGCCATCATTTTTAAACGTACATAGGAACACCGGCACCATTAACTTAAATGTGATTTCCTTCATTCACCGTTATGCATATGTGATTACCTTCAATCACAATCATAATGTTCCTTCATAAGTCATTTTCAAGGAATTTATATAAAAATATAATTTTCTGAATATCATTAAGAAAATCATTTCAAAGTAGTAAGTAAAACTACCTCGAAATGAAATTTTTGGTTGAACAAGATAGGGAATGAACTGTTACTGCACTTTTCCAAAATTAAACCCGTACGCTTGCCCTTTTCTTTATCCACTTATTATTGTGCACAATATTGATTGATTTATATGAAATATTGGAGTGGAATAAGAGAGGAAAAATGGTCAAAATCTCAAAAAGAAAAAAGTGTTTTTTCTTGTTGTTTGGGGTCGAGAATTAGGAGGCAAATGAGGGGTTTTGGGTAGGCCGAAATTAGGGTATAATATGGAGGTAATTTTTGTGATTTGGTGTCTAAAATAAAATCAAGGAAAGTGGGACTTTAAAGCCGAATTCTTCAGGGATAAAAGAGAACTCTTTGGCTGAAAATTCTAGTAGCAATAGGTATTCGTCGACAGTGTTGGGAGCCGACTGTTGAAGATGGCTAATTGCAGGATGATTCTTGGTGCTTGAGATGTAGGGAAATAACAAGGATATGAGGGCTAGAATTTGGAATATTTTTGGTGGATGAAATGGAGGAAAAATCAGATGCTTAAGGTCGAATAAAGAGAGTTGTTGGGGCTGAAGTTCTAATGATTTGTTTGTGCTAAAGAATACTAATTGAGATGAGGCTTAAGGGGACGATTTTCATCATAGTTAAAGGGCAGTTTGACTGGAGTTGAGGTGGACTAAATGGAGGAGAACATGGGTGGTTAATTGATCATGAAGTGAGGAAGAAAAATCATTGAATGTGTGTACAAAGTGGGCAGTTTTAGGGAGGATATTATGCTTGCTTGGGGGAACTCTTTGGGCATGTTTTGGGCAGCAGAGGGAGGGAGCTTGGGATAGTTTTTATGGAGGGAAGTTGGCTGAAAATAGAAGATGATGGAGACCTATTACTGGCCGAGAATTACATGGAGAAGAAGGGAAGAGTTGAAGGCCAAAAAGAGGGGGAAATGTGATGGAAATAAATGACAGTTAGATCATGGGGCACTTTTCTTTGGCAAATTAGGGTGTGGCTTGGGACGTTTTCTGAAGAGTAAATTGGCAGGTAATTAGCTGAAAATAAATGGTTGAAGTGTGGGGGTAATGGGTTGAAGTGAGGGAGATCATGGGTGGTTGAGTTTTTGGTTTTTAGAAGCTGTTTGGGGATGATTTTGGCATGAGATTAGGGGTTGTTTGGGTGTTTAATTAGCATAGAAAAATTGGTATGGTGATTGACAAAATTTCATTTTTGTTTGATACAAAAGATAAGGCAAATACATGAAAAAATGTAACATGGCTAAAGTATTAAAATGCACTAGGATGTTCGCAACGACGCTGAAAATTGAAATTTATTTTTCATGAAATTTTAAATGTCAACAAAAATTTTTCGGTCGTTATAGACTGGGTGCATCTCATAAGTTGAACTGTGTGCCTCTTCTAAAATGTCATGAAGACAATAGATTTTCCATAACCAAAGCAACATCATCTCAGACTACATAATTTGTTCGAAAACCAGTACTAACTTCTGCTTTCCATAATCTTAGTTTTAGATCTTGAGATTAAGCTTTTCTAACCCTGTCAATTAAAGTAGGTCTCACCTGAAAATGAGCTAAAACAACTCCAGAAGTAGCAGCTAACAACTGGGCATACAATTTTATGAACTTACAAAACAAAGAAGCACATACTGTATTGGATTGAGAAGAAGAACTGCTAGTCTTTCTACTGAGAGCATCAAAAACTATATTAGCTTTTCCTGGATGATAATCAATTCTGCAATCATAATCATTCATCAACTCTAACCATCTCCTTGACCTCAAGTTCAGTTTCTTCTGATTGAAAATGCACTTCTAACTTTTGTGGTTTGTATATATCTGTCATTTCTCACCATATAGGTAATGCCCCTAAATCTTCAATGCCAACACCATTGCAGCCAACTCTCTAAGTCATGTGTAGAGTAGTTTAACTCACGCTTCTTCCATTGTCTTGAAGCATAAGCCATAACATTTCCAGTCTCCATCAGAACAAAACCTAGGCTTTGTCGAGAAGCATTATTATAAATCACATATTTTTTACCTGGAGATGGAAAAGTAAGTACAAGAGTAGAAACTAGTCTGTTTTTCAACTCTCAAAATTTTTTTATCACATTCTTTAATCCACATGAATTTAGAGTTCTTTTGAGTCAAAATGGTCAAAGGAAGAGCAATCTTGGAGAATTCATCTACAAACCGACAATAGTAACTTGCTAACCCAAGAAAACTCCTACTTTTGTCAAATTTGTAGGGCATTCCCATTTCATCTGTAACACCCCAAAAAATTAGAATTTATTTCAGGCTAAGTAAAATTCTTAGCGAGTGTTTGTAGTCACATGTCCGTCCAAAGTCCAAACGAGGTCCATTAATAATAAACGACCCAAGGCCACTAGAGATATATCCTACAATTTTTGAATTTAATTAATTAATTAAATAAATAAATTATTTATTTAATTATAAATATTCCTATAAAGGGCAAGATTTGTAGGATATTTTAAATTTATGGTAATTGCACCACAAGCATGTTATGCTCAGAATCATCCAAGTCAGCAGGGTAATATCTACTTCAACACATATAATCCAGCTTGGAAAAATCATCCAAATTTATCATGGAGTAACAACCAAAACCAACAAGGCGCTCCAAGACAACAATCAAATTTTCAACAAAAATGAGGTTGGGAAGAAGCTATGGCTCAGTTCGCACTCCAACAGTTAAAATTTCAAGAACGAACTGAGGAATCAATTCAGAGCATTAGAGCATCAGAGCATCCGTGAAGGGCTTGGAAAATCAAATGGGTCAAATGGTAAAACTTCTCTCTGAAAGGCAACAAGGGCAATTACCAAGTAACACTGAGACAAACCCAAGAGAGCAACTTAAAGCAATTACTACAAGAATTGGGGTTCAGTTTCCTGAGATAGAAGTAAAAAAGAAATTTTGTCTTTCAAGTTAAGACACCTTCCACTAATGAAGAACAAGTGGACCAATCTAAATCACCGCAAGATGATAGTCAAGAAAAAGACTTAGACACTCCACCTACAAAGGCAACTCCTCAAGTGAAGGCATATGTGCCTCCAATCCCATTTCCGCAAAGATTGAAAAAGCACAAATTGGATAAGCAGTTTGAGAAATTCTTCGAACTCTTCAAGAAGTTGCAAATCAACATCCCTTTTGCCGATGCCTTAGCTCAGATGCCTAGTTACGCAAAATTTATGAAAGTGATATTATCTAACAAGAGGACGCTAGAAGAGCACGAGACAGTGATACTGATCGAAGAGTGCAGCACTATCTTGCAGAACAAATTGCCACCTAAGCTTAAAAATCCTGGGAGTTTTACTATTCCTTATACCATTGGTGAAATTGATTTTATTAAAGCTCTTTGTGATTTAGATGCAAGTATTAACTTGATGCCATTTTCTGTCTACAGGAGATTAGGATTAGATGAGGCAAAAGTAACAATAGTTTCTCTATAGTTAGCTGACCGCTCAATCAAATATCCTAGAGAAACCATTGAGGATATTTTGGTGAAAATTGACAAATTTATTTTTCCTATCGACTTCATCATTCTAGACATAGAAGAAGACAATGATATTCCTCAAATATTGGGCAGACTATTTTTGGCTACTGGAAGAGCCTTGATCGATGTGCACAAAGGTCAGATGATATTGAGACTAAATGATGAAGAAGTAGTATTCAATGTCTTCAAGGCAGTCAAGTATCCAATGGATTCTGACAGCTGTTTCAGAGTTGATGTGATAGAATCTTTTGCACTAAATCATCCTCAAGATCTGCTTGAGACGTGTTTGGTTCACTCTTTTATCAAGACATTTGAATCAGAAGAAACCAAACCCATGGTGCAGCAATTAGAGGCAAACCCATCTTATAAATGGCAACCACCTTTCCACGAGCTTGGGAAAAAATCAACAAGGTTACCACTGTCTATAGAAAAGCCCCCACTGTTAGAACTCAAGCAATTGCCAGCTCACTTGCATTATGCTTATTTGGGTGATGATTCTACACTTCCGATTATTATTGCAAATTCTATCAGTGATTTGAAAGAGGAAAAACTGCTACGAGTTCTTTGAGAGGATGGTCTATCTCAGATATGAAGGGTATTAGTCCTACCGTCTATCCACACAAGATTCTCATGGAAGATGATTTTAAGCCATTAGTGCAGCATCAAAGAAGATTGAATCCAACATTGCAAGATGTAGTTAAGGTTGAGGTGATAAAACTTTTAGACGCGGGGATCATTTATCCTATATTATAGAGCGCTTGGGTCAGTCCAATCCAAGTAGTGCCGAAGAAATGAGAGATCACAGTGGTGCCTAATGACAACAACGAGCACATTCCAACGAGAACGTTACATGATGACGAGTTTGCATTGATTATCGCAAACTCAATACTACAACTTGAAATGACCATTTTTCTTTGCCATTTATCGATCAAATGTGGGAAAGGTTAGCCGGGCATTTATATTATTGCTTTTTGGATGGATATTCTGGATATAATCAGATTACGATAGCTCCAGAAGATTAGGAGAAGACCACATTCACATGGCCCTACGACACATTTACTTATAGAAGGATGCCGTTCGGCCGATGTAATGCTCTAGATACTTTCCAGCACTGTATGAAGTCTATATTTTTGGACATGGTGGAGAAATATATCGAGATCTTCATGGATGATTTCTTAGTCTTCGGAGCATCTTTTGATGAGTGTCTTCATCATCTATCTTTGGTTTTGCAGTGATGTGAAGAAACTCATCTTGTTCTAAATTGGGAGAAGTGCCATTTCATGGTTCAGGAGGGAATCGTATTGTGGAACTCAATTTTAGCTAAGGAAATTGAGGTTGACAAGGCAAAAATTCAAGTAATTGAGAAATTGCCACCGACAACATCAGTAAAGAGAATTCAGAGTTTTCTTGGACATGCAGGCTTCTATCGACGTTTTATAAAGGATTTTTCTAAAATCACGAAGCCATTGTGCAACCTTTTGGAGAAGGATACCCCTTTTCACTTTTCTGAAGAGTGTCTACATGATTTCAACGCTCTTAAAGAAAAGCTTGTCACAGCACCAGTTTTAGTTACACCTTATTAGAGTCTACTCTTTGAGCTAATGTGTGACGCCAGTGATTTTGCAGTTGGGGTAGTGTTAGGACAACGTAAGGATAAATTTTTTCATGTGATTCACTATGCCAGTCAGACTTTAAATGATGCCTAGCTAAACTATGCCACCACAGAAAAGGAACTTCTTACAGTAGTTTATGCTTTCGATAAAATCTGGTCCTATCTTGTGGGATCCAAGGTGATTGTCCATATAGATCATGCTGCTATAAGGCATCTGTTTACAAAGAAGGATGCTAAGTCTCGACTTATCAGATAGATATTTCTACTGCAGGAGTTTGACATAGAGATCAGAGATAAAAATGGAAGTGAAAATGTGGTCACCGACCATCTATCTAGACTTGAGATTGGGGAAGAGTCGTACACTAGAGAGATAAATGAGGAATTTTTTGATGAGCAAATCTTTGCAGTTGAAGAAGCACCATTATATGCAGATATTGTCAACTTCCTAGCCAGCAACATCCTTACACCAGATCTCTCTAGCCATCAAAAGAAAAGGTTCTTTGCAGATATCAAACACTACTTTTGGGATGATCCAATTCTCTACAAATGGGGACCAGATCAGATAATCAAAAGATGTGTACCAGAAGGAGAGATAATGGATATCCTACAGCATTGTCATTCATCAAAATATGCAGGACATTTTGGGGCCTCTAAAACTGCTGCAAAGGTATTATAGTCCAGTTTCTACTAGCCTACCTTATTCAAATATGCCTACAGAGTTGTGAAAACATGTGATCGGTGCCAGAGGGCAGGGAATGTTTCAAGAAAGAATGAAATGCCTCTCAACAATATTCTAGAAGTTGAAATTTTTTATGTTTGGGGTATTGATTTTATGGGACCATTTCTACCGTCATTTTCTAATCAATACATATTGGTGGCGGTTGATTATGTCTCTAAGTAGGTGGAGGCCGTGGAATTACAGACCAATGATGGCCGGGTTGTGATTAACTTCTTAAGAAAGCATATTTTCACTCGTTTTGGTACTCCACGAGCAATCATCAGTGATGGGGACAAGTAATTTTGCAATTTCCAATTTGAGTCAGTGTTGGCTAAATATGGTGTGCGGCATCGAGTATCCACTCCTTATTATCCTCAACAAGTGGGCAAGTCGAAATCTCCAACTTGGAGCTTAAAAGAATTTTAGAGGTAACGGTGAATGCTTCGAGGAAGGATTGGTCCAAAAAATTGAACGATGCACTTTGGGCGTACCGTACTGCATTCAAAACTCCCATTGGTATGTCTCCATATCGTCTAGTGTTTGGGAAAGCATGTCACCTACCCGTAGAGTTGGAACTTCGTGCTTATTGGGCAGTGAAAAAGCTCAATTTTGATTTGTAGGAAGCTGGTGAGAAGAGACTCCTTCAATCAAATGAAATGGATGAGTTTCGACTTGAGGCATATGAGAATTCCAAAATCTACAAAGAGCGAACAAATAGATGGCACGACAACCATATCCAACGAAGACAATTTGAGGTTGGGCAACAAGTTCTACTATTTAATTCATGGCTCAAGCTTTTTTTCAGGAAAGTTACACTCCAGGTGGTCGGGACCATTCACAATTAAGTGAGTGTATCCATCTGAGACTGTGGAAGTGGACGATGAAAGCAAGATGGCATTTACATTGAACGGTAAGAGGTTGAAGCATTATTGGGGTGATGACTTTTCCAATGGAAAGTCAATTGTCCATCTTACCAATCCCGCCTGATCATCTGCCAAATGTCTAGCTAGTGACTATAAAGAAGCGCTGAATAGGAGGCAACTCATTATTATTTTTTTACTCTTTGTTTTGCATGTAGTTTATTTTTTATTTTTTTTTTATTTTTTTGCATGATTCTATCCCTTGAAGATTAGGTGAATTTTGATTATGTTGCCCTTGTTTGCCAAGCCTAATAGCAACAAATCCACAAAAAGAAGAAATGTAGTCTCCAACAATCTCGATAAGTCCAAGTAAAGATTTCAGTCAACTTGAAGTTACCATCACAAACCAACTCACCCCAGGGGAGTACCTATTTCTCATCTCTTTTGATTTTTACTTTTACATTGAGGACAATGGACATTTTAAGTTTGGGGGTACGGATTTTTCTTGTATGTGTTGCATGTTAAATAGCCTTGCCGGCTAATATAGTTGGGATTCTGTTTATGTGTTATGCGTGTTAGAGAGCCTTGCCGGCTAATATTGTGATCAGTTGAAATTGCTGCTGTGATTCATGGATATTAGACATAGATACTACTTGAGGTTTTTGATCAAAATACTCATTCAATGCTAGATACTTTTTGAGCACCATTTTCATGATGTTCATTACATGCAAATATTGAGTGCACTTATTCTTCATTAGCGGTCTCTAGAACTTGAACGTTGTTATCCAATACCTACATATCATCTCTTTAATTTTTTCGATAGAAAGAATAGTTTGGGAATGGTTGAGCCATGATGTATCTCCTTAGGAACGTGTTGATTCCATGCTTGTTGAACATGTATGTTGAGTAGTTTTGGCTAACCAGCGGAGACTCGGTAATGACCATATGTTTGGAATCTAATCCCCATATAAAAGTTTGTTAGTTGTGCTCAAGATGGTTTTACTTTGACTCTATATTTTACCTTACTTCGTATCCTTTTTTTACTTGAGTGATTAAGTCAGTTAGGGTATCTCAAAGCTGGGTACCCTTTGGTCTCTTTAAAATTGGGGAGTTATCGACCTAAAGCTCGTTACATGAGTCAAATAGAAAGCTTAATGGAGTAAGGTTGAAAAAAAAAATTGTCATGAAATATTCATTGCAAATCTTACAAGTTTGAGCAACTGTGACTACTTTTCAGGATTCAGATGACTAGTGGGTTTGAATAACTTGGTGAAAGTTGGATTGTTGAACTACTCAAATTTTTGGAGAATCCTCACAAGTCTAAGTAGTTACAATTAGTGACTAAACCCAACCAAACTTGAGCAGGAAAGCTTGAGTAATTTGAGAGAAACCATTAAATAGACACCCTGGGTTAGAGAGAAAATATCAAGTTTGGGGGAGTGCATCCAATGAGAATAAAAGGAAAAATTGAGCATTGAGGGTTAGGTTTTCACCAATTTTTGTTTTGCAATGATTCAAAGTGACTATGCACACACACACGCATCTAACATGGATTAAGTTAAAAATTTCTTTTGTTGTAGCATTTTTGTAGACTTTTCATGAATTATAAGCATGTTTCAAAAGATCATGGTAAAGTGGCAAGCTTTCTAATCTTTTGCGTGTTTGCAGTCCTTTTATGGTTTGACTGTGCTTGTGTGCTTGCATGATATTTGTAAATTATTTTTGTTTGAGGACAAACAAAGATGAAAGTTTGGGGGTGTGATAAGTATGTGTTTTGCACTTATTTTAGCTCCTAAAATAATATAATTGCGAGTTCTTTTAAAGTAGTTTACTACTTATTTATGTTCTTTTGATTTTTTAGGTAAAAACCGGAGCTTGGATGGTGATTGGAAGAGATCCACGCGAAAAACGGGCAAAATAACTCAATTCGTGCAAATCGAGAATTATGGGGACCAATTGATAAATACTTCAAAAAATGGAGGACCTGAGTTACAATTTATGGAGGATCTATCTGAAAGATAACCCAAAACTCAAGGACTAAAGTCATTATTTCAGATAGTTCAGGGACTGGAATTGTAATTAATCGGAATCAAACCACAATCGCATGGAATTTCGCATGGGCAAAAATTCGTGCGATCGCAACATGCCACATTTTTCATCAGATGCAATCGTAAGGAATATAACCATGGGATCGCATGGTTCATTTTCTGGCAGTCCGCATTTTTGAACTAGTTTTTGAAGGGCTTTTTGGTCATTCACTTTTCACAATTTTTAGGGCTTGAAGAGCCATTTTGTCTGCAATTTTGAGGGACTCTCTCATACTCTCTCCCACATACAAGCTCTCCAAGAAGAAGAAAAACATCAAGGTTCTTGAAAAACTCCATGGTAATGTGTTTTCTTTGATTTTTGTACATAATTGTGGTCATTTTGTAAAGTAGAAGAAGATAAATGGAGATTCATTGTGGGCAAATGAAGAAAACCATGGGTTCAAGCTAAATCTTCCATTTCTCTTGACTTTATTAATTTCGATGATGTATTTTGAATTTATTTTCTATTTTATTTTTGTAAGCATGATGGGCTAATTTTATTTCACTAGGAATGAGATGAATCCATTTATGAAGCTTTGAAGTTAAATTATCTTGCTTTTGATTCCATATTCTTAGTTTTTATGGTTGTTTATTATTGAGCTTTATTGTGTATTGCGATGATTGATCACTATTGAAATACTTTTGTGACCTAGTTTGCTACCGGGAGGTAGAAATTAGGTTAACACATTTAATTAACAACATAAGGTTTATGGAATGTAGGAATACACTTTCATACTTTGTGCAATTACAAATGGGTGTTCTTGAATTTTAATGCATTTTTACATATGCGTTCTCTCGGTAGGTATGCTTGAGAGTCTTGTGTGAAAATAGGTTTGGGTATACTCGGAAGAGATTGCTAGACATTTTAGGAGCATCAATTGCCATAATGATCTCGCTTTGGAATTGATAATGATTAATGAAACTTTAAGGTGGATTAATTGGTGAAGTCAAATTCCTAGTGTATTTCTCTCTTTGATTTTATTTCCAAAATTTCTCTTTTATCAAATTTCTTGTTAGCTTATTTTCATCTACTTTTAATTCGTAATTTAATAATCAAAACAACATGTTTAATTGTGTGTTTAAAATGGGGCTAGATTGAATGGGGTTTAACAAAAATTATCTATTCTCGTGGGTTCGACACTCTCTCATCACTTTATTACTTGAACGTGACCCGTACACTTGTGGTACACATTTTAGCGAACATCTGCAGATGCACATAAAGTTCAATGTGCAAAGTTTATGTTCACTAGAGCAGCAAGTCATTATTGGAAGTCAATTTTCCAAACTAGGACTAAGGCTCAATAACAAAATTTGACTTTGGATCGGTTTAAGAAAGAGGTGGCTGAGAAGTTTTTTCCTTAGGCGTTAAGGAACTTCAAGGAGACTAAATTTTTGCATCTTAAGCAGGGAGGCATGTCCTTAACTGAGTATGAAAGAAAATTTGACCAACTATCCAGGTATGCTCCAAATCTGGTGGACACAGAAGTTAAGAGTGTAAGGAAGTTTGAGCAAGGACTTCACCCAAACATAGAAATAATTTTCATGTTCTATCATTTCACCACTTATAGTGAGATGTTGAAACAAACTCATACTAAATGGTACCAAAGGAATGGCTCTGAGAAGTATGGTCAGAAGGCATGCATAGATTAGTAGGGTCAAATGAGTCATCAGAACAAGAGCCTGTCTAGGAAGAGGAAGTGGAAGAGTCAAGACAAAGAAAAAGAAAAGTAGCAAAATAAGAAAGCTAATAATGCCATCAAAGGCAGGGATAATTCTATTCTACCTTGTCCTAAGTGTGGCAAGCAGCACAAATGAGAATGTCTAATGGGAAAAAATGTATGCTTCTGGTGTGGCAAGCCAGGCCACATTGCCTAGAATTGTATGGAGTTAGCTCAGAAAAAGGATGGGGATCAAGATAAGAATAATAAGGAGAATGCTTGAGGTTTTGCTATAACTG
Source organism: Forsythia viridissima (assembly GCA_030279155.1). Taxonomy (NCBI): domain Eukaryota; kingdom Viridiplantae; phylum Streptophyta; class Magnoliopsida; order Lamiales; family Oleaceae; genus Forsythia; species Forsythia viridissima. The sequence continues at coordinate 17,965,349 of CM059044.1, read as the reverse complement.
AGCAAGAGAGAGAGCAGAACCCTAATGCAATTGCAAATTTTCTTCTAATAGCTAATTTGTCAACTTATGTTTTGTTTGATTCTAGGGCAACACACTCTTTCATTTCATCGTCCTTCATACTAAATCTTGTATCACATGTGATCAGTCTTATAGCATACTAGAAGTTAGTATTCCATCAGTTAGAGCTCTAATTACAAATAAGATAGCTAAATTCATTAAAGTGAAAATTGAGGAAAGATTGTTTAAAGCAAACCTGTATTTGATAGATATGAAAGACTTTGATGTGAATTTAGGCATGGACTGGTTGGGTTGTCATCATGCCACCATTTGATGTTGTGAGAATGAATGGTCTTTCCAGGACCAAGGAAAAAAAAAATTTGTCTTTGATGGAAAGACCAATCCTAAAGCACAATTAATTTTGGTGTTAAAGGCTAAAAAGATGTTGAGAAAAGAAGCGTGTCAAGGATTCATAGTTAGTGTTATGGAAATACCGCAACAAGCAGTTCAATTGTCATATAAATATGAACAGAGCTTCTAAGAGTTAAAACGACAGTTAGTCACAACTCTAGTTTTGACTATTCCAAGAGGTTTAGATGGTTTGTCATCTATAGTGATGCATCCAAGCAAGGTTTAGGATGTGTATTGATGTAGTATGGTGATTGTCTATACTTCAAGGCAGTTAAAGATACGTGAATAGAATTTCCTAACGTATGATCTTGAGTTCGCAGCGGCAGTTCATACTTTAAGTTACATGTATGTAAGCAAGTGCAAAATTTATACAGATCATAAGAGTCTCAAGTATTTCTTGACTCCGAAAGAACTAAATATGAGGCAAAGAAGATGGTTGGAGCTAGTAAAAGATAGTGATTGCAATATCTATTATCATCTGGGTAAGGCTAATGTGGTTGCAGAAGCTTTGAGCAAAAAGTTAGTAGGTAAGTTGGCATCTACTATTTCAAATCAGGATCAGGTTAAAGATTTCAAGAGGATAAAAATCGAGGTTATTTCTTCATTGACTCAAATTTTAGCGAGGATAGCAACCTTAATGGTTCAACCTAACCTTAAGGATCAAATCACAAAGGTGTGGGAAAAAGATATTTTTTTTTAAAAGATTAAGAATGAATTTGGATTATATAAGAGGAAATATTTTGAACTGTCATCAAATAAGGCATTAAGGTTCAGATGAAGACTTTGTGTGCCTAAAGACGAAGAATTGAGGAAAGAAGTCTATGAAGAAGTTCATTCCACCCCATACGCCACTCAAGCTGGTGGTACAAATATGTATCGAGATCTTTGAGATACATTTTAATGGAGAAATATGAAAAGAAGTATCCATTCTTTTGTTAGTAAGTGAAAGTTGAGTATACAGACGAGCAGGACTATTAAATCCTTTAGAGAAACCAGAATGGAAATGAGAACACATCTATATGGATTTCGTTGTTGGATTTTCAAAGTTATTAAAGGGTAATAATTCTATTTGTGTAATTGTCAATTGGTTGACATCTAAGTTCTGGAAGAGCTTATATGGAGCTTTGGGGATGAAGCTAAATTTTAGCATGGTTTATCATCCTCAGTCTGATGGCCAATCTAAGAGAGCTATTTAGATATTAGATGATATGTTACGAGCTTGTGTATTGGATTTAGGATGAAGTATAGAATCGTACTTGCCTTTGGTAGACACTACATATGATAATAGTTTCCAATCTACTATTGATATGGCACCATATGATGCATTTTTTGGCAGGAAATGTAGATCACTGATTTATTGGGATGAAGCAGATGAGAAAAGAATTTTGGGTCTGAAAATTGTTGAACGAATAGTTCAAGTTGTTGACAAGATCCAAAATTGAATAAAAATAGCTCAAGATCGGCAAGAGAGTTATGCAAATAACTGAATGAAAGATTTGGAATTTGAGGTAGGTCTCTTGAAAGTGGGACCGATGAATGGTGTACTAAGGTTTGGTAAGAAAGAAAAGTTGAGACCACGTTATATTGGGCTTTTTTTAAATTCTTGGTCAATAATGTAGTGTATCGATTGGCTTTACCTCCAAAACTCTCAGTCATACGCAATGTTTTTCATGTGTCCACGTTTAGAAAGTATGTGCACGACCTAAGTCATGTGGTGAATTATCAAGCTTTGGATATAGAGAGATTTATCCTACAAAGATTCTGATTTCTTTTTTGGATAGAAAAGTTCAAAAGTTGAGAACTAAAGAGAATCCACTAGTCAAAGTTCAGTGGTGGTATCATGGAATGAAAGAGGTTACTTGGAAAATAAAAGCAGAGATTAAAGCCAAGTATCCGACAATGTTTGTTTAATCAAAGGTAATTTCAAAGACGAAATTTTTTTAAAGTGTAGGGGATGTAAGATGACAAAATTTTATGTATAGCTTGATGGTTTGGCCCATTTAAGAGACGGACTATGAAAGCTCGGCCCACGCAAGAAAATGAACACCCAAATTATTAGTTAGTAAAAGCCCAAAAGCTAAGTCATTTTTTTTTTTTTTTTTGTCTTTAGGAGTTACAAACTCTTCATTTTCCACTTAAGGGCACCATTAAACAAGGTTTAATTTCTTTTGCCATAATTTTCATTTAAATCTTCATCGATAAAAAAAAATGGAAGTTACAAGATAATGGACACTATATGAACCCCCTTTCTTTCTTTTCTCTCTACATTGTGTTTTTACTTTTGAAAGAATGTAAAAAGATTGTTGGAGTTTTGGAGGAAAAATTGGATTTTGGTTGTTCAATCAAGGAATTTTCCAATTTCATTTCAAGAAATAAGGAAAGGATATGTGTTGTTGATATATTCATTGATCTATGTGTGATTCTATATAAATTTGTTATTTTTTCATAAAAGCTATGAACCAAAAGATTAATTTATGACCATAACCGGTATCTACGAGCAATGCGGTTAATCAAAACTATAAAAAAATTATTTGGAATCAAGGGATTTTTTCGATAATCCATCTTCGTGTTATGATTTTACGTTTTGAATTATGGTTTTGTTTATGTAAATCATGCTATATTCAGTTGAGTGCATTAATAAACTATCTCTATTGAGTATTTTGTAATCCCTCCATTCCTACTCTCCACTCTACATATTAAATGGGTTCGGGTATGGCAGTGGATGATTGGATGTGGTGGAATTGAGAAGGAGGGGACAAGTCAATTCAGTAATTTATACCAAGGTTATAATGTTATAGTTTAATAACTTTTACATATTAATTTATGTTTTGGAATTCATGTAATAAGGCAAGACTCTATTTAAGGGTTTGGACCATATTTTGTTGGTAAACATGTTGAATTTTTATTTTAAATGTATCCATGTGATCATGAATGTTTAGGGTTAAGTTAGGTGTTTGAAAGGTTTAAATGTAATGTTGTATATTTATGAGAATTAGCATTCACAAGATTGACATTGAATAACATGATAAAAACATTAAAGGTAGATAACAAATTTCCAGCTTTCTGTCTATTATTCAAAATGGCGTGACGTGATAAATTCTTCAAGTTTTTGGACAAGACTAATTGGGTTTGATATCTCAATGAGTAGTCTAATCTTAGCACTTGGGATCACGTTAACTGGATGCCTGTGAAATTTGTTCTGATGTTTTCGTGTACTGTGCCAGTTATACCCGAGAGCATTTTTTCATGTGTGATTGAAAGCTTGTTTGAATGGACAAATGATTAAGTTAGGTTATGAATTTTTAGCATGTTAAACTTGAATGAGTTATTCTTTTCGTGCAAAAATTTCAAGTTAATTCAAGTTGGTTTGGTGGGTCAAACAAGTGTTGGCATAGAGTAGTGCATCATAGGAGGCTATTTTACTTCTTCTTCTTCTTCTTTTCGTACTAAAGTTTTAAATAAATGATGAATATGCGGTTGTCAGCAATTTTATGTGTTTAATATTCTGCAAGTGTACGGATCGCACAAATAATAAAATAGATTATGAGTCCAAGTATCGTACCCACAAGAATTTAGATAATTCAATTTCAATTATACTAACCTTAACCGAATCTGTTAACTTTGAAAATTTGGTATCTAAAAACTAATTAAAATATAAACTAAGCACAATTAAATAATTTTAACTCAATTAAATAAAAGATTAAATTTATGAAAATTACTTTAACTTTGGAAAAGAAAAGTACTAGAATCCCAAATCCACTTATAGTTAATACATATATCTTAATTCTTGATTTTGACAAAGTATATCAGTTATGATGATCAATATCCCTAGATTGTTTAACAGTTTCTCTCAAATAAAATTAAACAGATTCATAAGTATGAATTGACTATATTTCTATGACGAATGCGAATACAAACGAATGCATTAAACTTCTATGGATAATTAAAGATCACATAAAGTATAGCAGAATATTTCCATCCCCTATTAGACTTTAAGATAATTAAAATAATATATAGCATGCTTTCAATCTTTCGATAGTAAAACAAACCACAATAATCATACAATTACTACGTATATAATTGTAGATCCAAATAAATCAAAATTAATTATTCAAAATTATTTTGAAATAAATCATCAAAAATCAAGTCTTTAAATAGAAGAATTTAAACTACAAACTTCATCGTAATCCTAGCATTAAATAAACTAGCCTAGCATACTAATAATAAGAAAATAAAGAGAGAGATAAAATATGGAATTCATCATCTGGAGAAGAAGAAAACTCAAAAAATGATGTCTCCATCTTGATCTTCGTAGAATTCTTGAAAGAGTCAATCTTGATCTCCGTTTGGTGTTTACGTCTCTTGTTTTTCTCCCAAAATTCAACGCGTGATTATGAGTTTGTCATCCATATATATAGTTCCCTAATTCGTGCCCAAAAAATCCCAAAAAGTCATTAAATTTGTGGGCCAAAAGTTTCTTAATTGGATTATAGATCTAAAAGGAAACAAAATCATATGCGTCAGAAAATAGCATAGGCAATCGCCTAAGCCAATCCCAGGCGATCGCCCAGTTGTGGGGTTTTGCATTCTACTTTGGAATAACAGTGTTGGGCGATCACCCAACTTATAATTTTGATATTTTGTTGTTTTAGTCCTCCAACTTTTCACATCCTCCAATTTTGTACTCCAACTTTCTACAACCTCCAATTTGGTCCTTCAAGTTTTCACAACCTCTAATTTGGTCCTTCATGTTTCCACTGAGTAAAATTGAGTTCACATATTGTCTAAATATTTGCCAACTTATTGCTCTTTTCATCTAATCTTCTCCAATTTCTTATAGATGGGTCCAAAACTGAAATATAAAAAATAACACACTAAATTAATTAGAAAATCAATAATATGACGGGATAAAAGCTTAGTTTAAATGTCTGAATAAGTGCACAAAATGTACTTATCAGCGGTTTTAAGTAATAATCTGGTGTTACAATAGACCTCTCCATCCTCATTTCTGGACTTTGGATAAAATGGTAAGCGCAAACATTCTTCCCACATCGTACACCTCTACCATCACTTTGGAGAAGACCCGCCTCTTATATTGGCTCAAGACGAGGATGCTCAATATTGGAACTTATATCTTATGGAACATTAGACACATCTAGTACAATCAACGGAACCTAGTGTTCCCATCTCTCATTAAGGAGATTTTTGAAATGCATGACGTTGACCTATCTCAAGAGATAACCACAGTGTAATGTAAGGGACAGATAGATCGATGTCCAATCAAGAAATTCGAGCAGCACATCATCAAACAGTTGGAACAAGTGGGACCAGCCCCAATCGATGGTCAAGACGCGCTAGTTGATGATCCCGAGCTCGCACAAGACAATTTAATGGACGGAGATCTACCATAGGTAGCCACGGGGTTGACCCTACAATCCATATATGACAAGCTTCAGACAAGGCGGACTTCACATGCTGATACTACTATGACCACATAGCTATTCTTGTTGTTGGATACAGGTTGTGTGATGTGGGTGAAAGATGAGTGAAGACTGTAAATGATAGTGTTGAATTCTAAGGGTGCATTTGATTGGGAAGGGTCGAAAAGAAAAAAATTTACATGTAAGTTGGAAAATAAAAACCACCAAACACATAAGAAAATATTTTCCATGGAATTGGCCAAAAATAAGCTTAAAGTGGTTGTCCATTAGAATTCATTTTCATTTTCCACATTTGTATCAAACAGCCAAAGTAGAAAACATTTTCCTCGGATATGACATTTTTCATGTAAAACAAGCCAATCAAACACACCCTAAATTCTTGGTTAGAGATACAATTAATCAGCATCTGAGAACAAATTTGGAAGAGATTGAACTAACAAATGCGTAGTTTGGAGAAGTAATGATTCAGGTTTTCATAAAAACTTTTTATAAGTATCTTTAGATTGACGGGTTGAAGTTAGACATTAACTGTACGCTAAAACTTAATCATAACTTTCAATCTCAATGAAAGACATTGCACTAGTCACAACACAGCGAGTAGGAAAAAGTTGTATGTACTGATGTGTGAAAGCTAACCTTAAGTAATCCGACCCTATGTATCAAAAATATGTAAAAGATGACCTACCGGAGAAGAGGGCTACCTCAGTATTAGAGTGAAAACCACCTACTGTGATGGATTAAAAAAATATATAAAATAAAATCAGTAGCAAGAAACAAAATAAAAGTATTTCACTTGTTTGACTATGTCTTGGACACGAATTCATAGATCTAGATGTCTAGCTAGTTTGACTTGTTTAGTGAAGACCTACAAACTAGAGCACGTACATCATGATGGATCATTGCATATCTAAACCATCATCCCATTACCTTCCATCTTGAGAGCGAGGGAAAAGTGACATATACTTGAGTATAGTGTAAAATCCACAAGAGGGAAAAGAAAAATGTGGTCATTGAAGATTGAGACAAGCATCGGATAAGTGTAAAATTATTTTGTGTAGCAATGTTTTGACATGTTTCTTGAATTGACTACGTAGATGTAACCCTGAAGCGATTAAGGCATGAAGTTCAACTATGCGCATAATGATTTTCTTCATATGTTTTGTATCTTTATTTATGTTTTATTTTATTTTTTTGTCTTGTTTGGTTCAGGACTAACAAAAGTTCAAGTTTGGGGGTTTGACGAATATATTTTATACATTCGTTTAGGTTGTCTTAATTACATTTTTGCAACTCAATTCGAATAAGTGAAATAAAAACGATTGTTGCTTTTATCTTGTTTCTAGTGATTAGGAACAAAACGAAAATTGGGTAGAAATGAAGGCAAACAAGGCTAGAGTACAAGATATTTCACGTAAACAAATACGAAGAGATGCTCGACTGAGCGAAGGCAGGGAAGTGGAGGAAACTTGGCACACCTTTGGCCACTCGAGCAAGCCAAAACTCGGATGATAGCCACATCTGTCTGCTCGAGTGGACAACTGCGAGGCATCAGTTGGGTCAAACTATTTTTGGCAAACTTCTATGCATTTTTGGGGCACGATTTTAAGCCCTATATTGAGAGTTATAAATAGGGAACGATAAGGTGAAGCAAGGATTCTAAACTTGGAGAAAAAAATTAGCGAAGACACGGGTTTTACACAAGACTTCTTCATCTGGCTATAATTTGGTGAGATTTGAAGCAAGGAAAAGATTGAAGATTGGTGGGCACTCCATTAAAGACATTCAAAAGGAACTCAATCTTAAAAGCTTTTCTTGTAATTAAATAATATGAGTGATGAATTCTAAATTATTTTTGTATTTTTCTAACTCAATTATAGTAGGCTAAATTTTCATAAATGAACTATTAATTGAAGTTCTTGTTTTTAATTTAGGACTTATATTTGAATTCATCATTTTTATATTATTGCTATAGCAATTTTTGAACCAAAAAAAATGTTGAACTCCTTGCTAATATTTGTCAAACAATGTAGAATTGAAATTTGTAGAGTGATAATAATTATAAAAGGTAAATTACGGTTGTCGTCCTCTCGACCCTTAACCACTTTAACACTTCTATACTCAATTTTTGTTTCTTTAACACCTATTTTTATAAGTGATTTTCGTCCAAATTTCTGCTAAACGGACTTAAAATGACAATTTAACCCTTCAGTTTATAAACAAAAAATAATTAAAAAAATTACATACAAAAGGTCAAAGAGAGAAAAAAACAAAACAAAAACTTGGTATCATCTTCTTCGCGCGCGCGCGCACACCATTCCCAAATGCCACTACCGCAGCCCAACCACCCCCCGTCTTCCTCCTCCACCAAACTCAATCATGGACATTAGTGTTCTAACACAGTAGGATTCCCAGGTGAGTCCATTGAATCACCTTATCGACGGGACAATTAATTATATATTTATGTTCTTGGATTTTTTCTTGCTGAAAATAATACTGTTAACATCTAAAACCGTATTTCTTCTTCATCAAACTTTAGATCATTCATACATGATAATCAAGAAGCTTTCTCTTTTATATATCACTTTGGATATTTCAATGACCTATGGTCAATGTGTTAGATTTTGTAGCATGCAAGAAATAAATTCCCTTCAAGAATTGTTTATTTTACAAAAGAAAATTTTCAAGATTTTCGTTGTTGAATCACTTGCATTCTGCTAATCTAGAAGAATCGGCATATTAATACACTCCATGGCCAAGAACTCAATCGTTCCTTCTCCACAACTCAAATGCCTTCTTTTCTGAGATTTTGATGTAAAAGAATGGTTTGAAGCCCTTTTCAATTTTGGCCTATTTTTGTGTACGAATTTCATCATCTTTTTCTGCCACATTGTGCATTCCACTTTTGTCCTCCTATCCGTTTCAAAGTCTACGGGTAGGGTCAACCCACATGCCATTTTCCAACACAGTGAAATGAACTCTTAAACAGAGGATCGACTCTGTTACTTTCTCAGTCGATCTCATGCACATTAGCGGCAACACAGTTTAACTGGTGACTTGGTGTAATCAAAACTGAATGATTAACTTGTAAACCAAGTTATATAGTTACTTGAGACACTTAGTTATCCTCTCCTAATTACACAACTGTTGGGAAGTGCCAGATGTTTCTACTTTTTGGGGTTTTTCTTTGGTTTCTTTTTTTTTTTTTTTGGTAGGGGGTGGGGTGGGTGGGAGTGGGTTATATGGAATTCCTGGATTTGTCTTCGCTAACTTCTTGAAGGAGTTTGAATCGGCATCATGTGCTGTTTATGTGTGTGACTAAGCATTCTCTGCTGATCAATTCAAATTTACATTTTCTTTTGCAGAGCAAAAAAATAATAAAATAAAAATAAAAAGAAGAAAATAAATCAAGCAATGACGCATTCAACAAGTGAAAAATCTTGCCAGTTGTGTGGACTTGGGAAGCTTATGTTTGAACCACCACCAATATATTGCACACCTTGTGCTGCTTGCATTCAAAGAAATTCAGTGTACTATACTGCTAGACCACCTAATAGACAATATTACTTCTGCATTCCATGCTACAATGACGCCTGTGGAGACACCATTGTAGTTTATGGAACTTCTATACCAAAGGCAGGGATGAAGGAGAAGGAAAACAATGAGGAAACTGAAGAATCAGTATGTCATATCCACGTGCTAAAATATCTCTCCTTTTTTTTTTGTCCTTGAAATTGGTCTCCTAAAATATTGAATATCTGTTTCGTTGCAGTGGGTTCAATGTGATGAATGTGATGCTTGGCAACATCAAATATGTGCATTATTTGATTGTAGAAAGAATATAGGTGGACAAGCTGAGTACACTTGTCCAAAATGTTATGCAGCACAAGTTGAAAGAGGAGAACGTGTGCCATCACCGCAGGGTGCTGTTCTTGGGGCAAAATATTTGCCTAAAACAATTTTGAGCAATCACATTGAGCAGCGATTATTTAGACAGCTGAAGCTAGAAAGACAGCGAAGAGCAAGGCTGCAAAGAAAAGATTATGATGAGGTGATTCAATTGACGTGCTATGTTTTTCGCAACAGTGGTTGATGTTTTTTTCTTTTTCTATGACCTGAGTGATGCTTTTACATACTGAAATTTTTTCTTTTTTTGTCCCTGTTTTATGCTTTGATTTATTTATATATCATACTTTACAATTATAGGAGCTTAAGTAAATCAATAGATATAGATGATTTTTAAGTGTTTAGATGTGTTCCTGTAGTTCTGAAAATAGCTAATGACTCTTGTGTCCATAATTTTGAGGGTAAAGAACTTTCAGCAGCAACGAGTATTACACGGAATTTCTCTTTTGTCAAATAAATTATTAATGATCAATATTGATCATTTGAGTAAAGTTTATTGGCATTTGGAATTCCAAACTTTAATTATTATTGAGGTTGAACAACTATATTTCAATATATTCTAGTTAGAATAAGAAGTCTATATAGAATTCATATATACGTACTGATGTTTTTAATTGAATTTAGATCCAATTCCTCTTTTACACATTTGACATTCGCTATTAGATTCTACGGTTAACTTATTTGTCTAGTTTACACATTGAGGTCCTGTAGAAAATCGTTTTTTCCTGCTCCTGCTTTCTTATGTGAGTCCCGATATTTAAGTTATCACATGGTCATTTGTTTCTTTCTTGTGTGGCAATTACATACCGACTTCAACTTCACATCATTTCTGTTTTCTACTATTCTTTATTTGTTTTACCCTATTAATAAAATTGAGATAGCCATTTCGCATATACTACTGATGATATTACCCCCACTATTATTACTACTATTTATATTTCGTGGTTCTGTACGTGTTCCTGTGTTTTTGAATATTTTATGCCGATTTTGCCAGGTTCCAGGAGCAGAATCACTTATTGTTAGACTTGTTTCATCACTGGACAAAAAGATGGAAATTAAACCACGATTTCATGAAATTCTTCAAGAGGAAAATTATCCATCGGAGTTCCCATATAAATCGAAGGTGTTGCACATGAGACCTGAATTAAATGAAATAATTTCAAATATAATTATTCCAATTCCTGATTTAAGTTCATTTATTTTAATTCCTCTGAGGTGCAGGAGTTCGAAAGAAATGTGGTCCATATAAAATCAAATCTATAGTGTTTTTCTTCACTTCTGGCCTTCCTAATTAGTATTATCTCAACTGTTTTTTTTTTTTTTTTTTTGGTTGTTTGAAGGAAGTGGATGAGAAGGTGGACGTCTTTTATCGAATGCTGGAAGTGGCTAGTTCTCAATTCTGTGAAAAAATAAATCAGGCTCTCTCCTTGGTCAGACAGGGAGAGGAGGAAGGGAGGGGGAGAGAGAGAGAGAGAGAGAGAGATTGCTCAGACAAGGATTTTTAGTGGATAAAAATGCCATTCTAGTATATTACCTAATGTCTTTATGAATTCTGTCTGGCCAAAATTATGGAAATTCAAAGTGAAACACTCGCATATACATTAGTTTGATATCTTATGTATCAATCAGAAGACATGGGAAAGTAGTATTTGATAAGATTATCATCGTGCTTTGTTTGTGTCCTGGAATCACTTTTTGAACTATGAACTAAAAGTTTCATCTTCTAGGTGTTATTCTTATTTCAAAAAATTGAAGGTGTCGAAGTATGCCATTTTGGCATGAATCTTCAAGAATTTGGTTCAGAATGTCAGCAGCCAAATCAACGCAGAGTCTATATCTCGTATCTAGATTCTGTCAAGTATTTCCGGCCAGACGTCAAAGCTGTGACAGGAGAGTCTCTTCGTACATTTGTGTACCATGAAATTTTGGCAAGTTTTTTACTCCATTAGTTATTTGTCATTCTCGTTGATTATTTTTCTATTCAATGTGTCAACACCCTCAATGGTGTTTCTATGATTTTTCCAGATTGGATATTTAGAATATTGCAAATTTCGCGGGTTCACAAGCTGCTACATATGGGCATGTCCACCATTGAAAGGTGAACACTGTATTTTTTATTACTGCCCAGAAAGTCAGAAGACACCGAAATCTGATAAACTCAGGGAGTGGTAAGATTAATCTGTATGACATGACGCTCTTGTTGTATGAATTAACAACACTGTGCTAATGCATTTTGATGTTTTTTGTTGTGACTTAGATTATTATCTCCAATTTCAGGTACTTGTCCATGTTAAGAAAAGCTGCAATGAAAAATATTGTTGTTGCTGTTACTAATCTATACGACCATTTCTTTGTATCTTCTGGTGAATGTAAGGCAAAGGTGACTGCAGCACGGTTGCCATACTTCGATGGAGATTATTGGCCTTTTGCTGCAGAAGACATGATCTATCAACTACAGCAAGAAGAGGATGAGAAGGAATGGCATAAGAAGGGAACTATTGAAAAGACCATTACTGAAAGAGCTATAAAGGCATCTGGCCAAAGTGATCTTTCTGTCAATGCAGCAAAGGACCTGCTGTTAATGCATAAAGTAATTCAATTGTCCACGACCTGTTCCTTGTTTTAAGTTTCTATAGCTAAGCTTACAGTGGTCGTCTTCCTTGTATTAAATTTCAATAGTTACAAGTTTATTTTAACGTCTATCAATTACAATATCGATATTGTTGTTATCTTACTTACAGTGATTGGCTTCTTTTTTCTTTTAATTTTCCATGCTATCTAATTTTTCACATTTTAACTCATAATTTGTAAAGCTTATTCGATTTTCGGTTGGTAAGGTTATGTTTTGTCCAATCCCCTCTTTCGGCGCTTTATGATTCTTTTTTTGAACATTTTATTTTAGAAGTACAAGCCATTACTGGCACTTCTCTTAAGGTTCTCAGGAACTTTTTGTTTTTGTAGCTTGGTGAGATGATTCGTCCGATGAAGGAGGATTTTATCATGGTTCACCTGCAGCATGCATGCACGCACTGCTGCAATGTAATGGTGTCTGGAAATAGTTGGGTATGCAAACAGTGTAGAAATTTTCAGCTTTGTGACGAGTAAGGATTCAGCCGACTTTTCACTTATAGTTAAACTTCCTTGTTCTTGTGTAGAATTCTTTTATTTTCCTCATCATTTCTTAGAGTTATCCATCTTCTGTGCCCTAGAAAGACATACATTGTCATCTGAATATAAATATTCATTTGGGTGTTTAATGCTCTGATAAACCACTAATCAGCCTACAATTCTGTCACCAAGGAGCAAGATTTACTGGGATAAAGAGGGTTTTGAGGCTAGATTTGAATTCATTGAAGATGGTAAAATAGTTGACAGCAAAACGAACTGTGATATTTCTCATCTTGCATTTGTTTAACTTCTCGACACAAAAATTGTCTTGAAATGTTTTATATGAAATTCAATAGACAATTATCACGTTCATATATTGCTACATATGTTCAATTTTATGTTGGTTGGCTCATTTACACGTTTAGATGCATATATATTTGTATAACAGCATGTCACATGTATGTGATGCGTATATGTTTACTCTCATGTATCAGCAGGTATAGTTGGTGAATTTTATGATCTTATAAATATATAAATGCACAGAGAGTGATTGACGTGCTTGAAGCATTAATAGTTTCCAGAGATATTAAATATGGTTTCCTATTAGTCCTGAGTGCTTTCTAGGTAAATTTACTGCACGTGATTTTTTTCCCCGAAGACATCTTCAGAGAAGTACACTAATTTTGAAACCATGTCTGTTGTAAGGTTGCACGAGTTCCTGCGTGTAGCCCTTTTAGGTCTAGTTTGGTTTTATTTACTTATGTTTCTTTGTATTAGTGATCTAGAACGGGAGATGAACGGAACAAGAGAGAGAAGAAGAATTTCGTAGGAGGAAAATTTCAATATACTTGTAATTCTGATCAATATTCAAATAAGAGTATGTAGGTTGAAGCCCAACTTCCCTTCTATAGTTGTAAAGAACTTAAACTCAGGGAACTTCTAACATGTCACAAGCGTGTCAAATTATAAAAGGCTCTCTAATCTTATCTAAACAACTTTATACCTCTTCATTCTCATGCTTTTTCTCTTACAGTTGCTATAAAGCTGAGCAAAAACGTGAGGACGGAGAGAGACATCCTATGAATCAAAAGGAGAAGCATGTACTTCACGCGGTAAGTTATACAGGATTACAGCATTTGGTTTTGTATGTACTTTTTGTTCGCTGCACATTCCTTCATGGAAATAGTTTACTTATTGGATTGAGAAATTGGTAACTATTCAGGTTGAAATCACTGATGTCCCTGGTGATACCAAAGATAAAGATGAGATTCTTGAGTTCGAATTCTTTCATAGCAGGGAGCAATTACTTTTCTTTTGTCAAAATAAACATTTTCAATTTGATACTTTTCGCCGTGCGAAGTATTCCTCAATGATGATTCTCTGCTATCTTCACAATCTCACTCCTCGAGCTTTGACATTAACATGTTATATATGTCACCATGCAATAAGAGCCAGTCAATGTTGGCGCTGTGAGACATGCCCGGATTATGATGTATGCAATACTTGTTACCAAAAGGATGGTCGAATTGATCATCCTCACAACTTCTATAATACATTTAATGATAACAAAAAGGTTCTACAATTGGGAGTTATGCAGGTATGTTGTTCCTCTCTCTCTCTCTTTTTAGGCATTGCACGTTGCAGCTCTTACCTTCTTTTGGTTTATTTGTCTTCTACCCGTGTGTTCGTTTTGAGGCAATTAGAGATATACGTACGCGTTAGAAATCTAATGTATTGAGTCTAATATAACTTGATGAACATTTTAATACTTAAGATGACTCTTTTACCCTACGAAACGGGCATGAAATGCACCAAAAAATAATTGGCGAAGATAATATTGCTGGATAAACATTTATGCATATTTGATAAAAACAAACTAAATTTGCATTAATCTTACTATCTAGTAACCGTAGTACAACATACCAAACATACTCTTACTAGTTTTTGGCTTTACAGCTTAGGAAAATGCTCGATCTTTTGGTAAATGCTTCTCAGTGTTATATGGATTGTGAATATCCAAACTGTGGCAAGTTGAAGGCTCTTTTCCGCCATGGTAAGCAGTGCGATATACGTGCTACTGGAGGTTGTTTTCCCTGTGAGAAAATGTGGTATCTCCTTTCACTTCATACTAGAGAATGCAAAAAATCTGAATGCAGTGTGCCACGTTGCAGGTGTGTTTACCGATGGATGCCTTTCTGAATTTGACAACCCTTCTTTCGCCTTGTTTTATCAATCTCTCTCTCTCTCTTTCGCTGTAATGGAGCATTGATTTTGTTTAGATATTGTATGTATAAATTTACCTGTTTGATGCAGAGATTTGAAGGAAAGTGGGAGATGGGTGGGACAGACAGTTGATTCCCAACGAAGGGTTGTTGTAATGGAAATGATGAGGCAGCGCGCTGCACAGGTTGCTGGCTATTCTTGATGATCCATTTGTCCATATATATTAGTAGTTTACAGCTTAAACTTAGATAGTACTTCAATGAATGTGATGCTAAAATTGTAACGGTGCTACAGTGAAGATAAGAAATTAACGTGCTAAAAGTGAAAGACAAAAATGCTTCTAATTGATATTAGAAAGACATGTTACTGATATTTGGCTCTGAATGCAGGGGCGGAGGGAATTTTCGGATTTATTCTTTTTTTTTAAAAAAAAATTAAAAACATATAATAAATATTAGAAATTTAGCTCATTGCATATAAAGTGGTTACACTTCAGTGGTAAATGTTTACTTTTTGGTTGCCAACGCGTGAGTTCGAATCTAAGCGACCTTGTTATTAATTTTTCATTATTCTTTAGAAAGTTTGCACAACCAGTCCCTAACCTATAGCATCTAAATTCATCTCCAACCTATAAAATTAAACTTTTCAATCTCCCAATCTTTAGTTTCATTTGCATAGTTTATCCATTAACTTCTTTTTATTTCACACATAAAGCTTTCATAATCAACAATGTATTCAATCTATAGACTATCAATTTACTCGCATTCATGCATGTAAATCTACAATTTCACTAATTTAAGCTAAAACACAATTTCTATCACTATAATTACTAAACAAATTACATTAAACACCATTACATGGACAAATCTGAAAATGTCAACCACCAAATTTGATCTAGTCAAAAAAATGTCAAAATTGCATCAAATTAATAGACCACTTATTTGGATAATTATATTCACACTACACTTTTTATTATTCACACTACGTTTTAATTGCAATAAAAGTCCCATAACTTTTGATATCTTATGTCTCTAACTTTTTTTTATCGTATTTTTATTATTAACTTTCATTTAGTTTTTACATATTGTCTTGTATGAAGATTTTTGTCTAAATATTTTTTTAATGTGTATTGAAATGAGGGAAAAATATTTTATCAAACTTTTTTATTTATTATTTATTTTGATTATGTAAAAATATTAGAGGCAAAAAAAATTTTTACGCCTTCCTAGTTAATTTTTTGGACAAAAATCATCATCAAAAACAAATATAAGACGTACAAATTAATAGTTTGATGATAAAAATTTGTTAAAAAAAAGTTAGACATAAATGTAAAAGTGACCAATAATTAAAAATTTCATTGCAATTAAAATGTGGAGTACTTAACAAATAATGTTGTAGTAATATAATTACCCCACTTATTTCTTTAGGTTAAAACAAAACTTGTAATCTTTCAATCCCTCAATTTTTTTGATTTTGACTTTATTGAATAAATGTTAGATTCAATTTTTCAGTTTTATTTCACTATTTTATTTATATTTTATGTGCTATTAATCCAAAGTTTATTACTTTTATGTATTTTTAACAAAGTTTATAAATAAAATAGATAATTTTATTATTTTCTGAAAAATTATTACTCTATGTCAGCAACCATTGTACAATCAACTATCATGCACCTATCGTAGCACCACCGACTATTGTAGTACCCCAAATAAAAAATATTGGTTCCACTACTATTTGAATGCGATATATAAAATGACTGATGGGATAAATTGGACTGTCCAAAGAAATTGAAAGGATTATTAAAGATCTCAATAAATTGGACTCCCATGTGATTACTTGTATATATTTGTTGTCAAGTGTGATATAGGTTAAGGAAATGATTTGAATGATGAATATAATCTATGTTAAGCATCAACATCCCAACACTAGGGGCACTCCATGTCCGCGCAATAACCCCTTTCCCACAGTGGGCACACCCTATCTCAACCCTATATCCCTACTGACAAATGTCCTAATAATTTATTATAACATGAGTCAGCCGAGCCCTTCCTAATAGAATTAATTCCCAATGTCCAATTAATTGGTGGGACTTAATTACTTATTGGCCAAGTTAATTAATTGAGCTCATTAGTTGTGAGCTATCATAATCATAGTAAGACTAGGGCTAATGTTAATATGAGTCTATAAATACTAGGCTATTGATTAGATAATTCTAATATGTCTTCATAACTTGGTAGCACAAGAAAAGAGACACAACCCTAATCAATTACACCCAAAAATTTTGCTTTCATCTTTTCATGGTTGTGGAATTTCAGTTTCATTCTTGTTGTGTGGATCATCATTGGAAGCTAGACAATTGAACAGTTGTAGAAACAAATCTTGTACCTTTACTTAATCAGATTATCAGAGTCAATGGTGTTAATCAAATGTATATTTTCTAACACAAATTCTATCTAAAAACAAGGCTGGTCCACCTTAAAAGAATTGAATAATTAACTTCTGATGTGCATATATGCTTCACTTCATTACATTGGTATCAAAGTCTACATTGATACTTGTTAGAGTTTGTTACACTGAATGAACAATAATTTTTATTATTATATTAATTTTATTTGGGAATTTGACAATTAAGATAAAAGAAATTATTAGTATATTCAATCTAAATTGGAATTGGATTTGTTCACAACATGTCGAATTGGCCGGAAGTCAAATAGGTAACCGGTGGCGGTGCTTTAGAAGTCATCGACGCCAATAAAAAGTAGTCATCGGAGTGCGATACATATTCTGACAGAGTAGGTTTGCTACCATTCGAAAGCAATCGCTGCTAGAAATAGCAACGGCACCAACTTGATTGAACGGTTTGTTGTTGTTCATTGACCAAGGACAGTGGGCACGAATGTATGACATAGGCGCGATCACTGTCCGCCATTCAATATGATTTTTCATGCAATTTTAAAAATTACATGGAAAGCTAAACTAATTTCAAAAAGGGAAACATACCTCCTATGCAATTTCAAGCATTGCATAAGAGCATCCCCACTGTTTTTAAAATCGTACAGTTTTGAAAATTGCGTAACAAGTCCTCAAGTTTTAAAAGGAAACATGGGCTTTGAATGCAATTTTAAATTTTTTTTGGTAAAACTGTAATTATTGAAAAGATTTAATCCTGGTCAAAAATTCAACTTTGACTAAAATTCTTTGACTTTATAAAATTACAATTTTGACCGATTGGATTTTGACTTTTACTTTATAAAATTATAATATTTACCCTATACTATTTTATTCTAAATTTAGCTTTAAATTGAGAGATAAAATAAAATTATTATTTTTGGTAATACCCCTTTATTAATAATATAAATCAATTAATTATATTAATTACTTAATTTTATTGTTAAAAATTAAATTAGATTAATTATTTAATTTGTTTACTTTGTTTAGTCAGGGGCAGAACTAGGAATTTTTAAAGGCCGGACTACTACTGAAATTTTTTTTTAGCACTTTAAGACTGGGTTGTTACTAAATTTTTAAAAACGATTTTTTTCCGAGGTTGACTACATAGTACATTCTTAACAATTAACATGTGTCATGCGTACTCCTCACTTTGCTACATTTAGTCTTATCAAAATCTTTACTCTTAAGGATGGTTGATTTCGAGATCTGTTTCAATGTTATTGGACAGTTGCACTCAACTTCCCTATCTGGGGTAGACCAGGCAATTCTTCTAGAAATACAGGGAGATAATGTCGAAATTTTCTTATGTAAATATAATTTATAAATTTAACATCAAAATTATAAATTTATAAGCATAATCAATATCAAGTTATCAACAGTAAGTCAATAACCTATTAACCTAATAAGCACAAAAAATTGTCCATAATTTAGGCCATTATATTTTCTGTACCAGTTGTCAACAGACAACAGGGGCCATTTTCAATTTTTTATATATACTCAACACTCCAATTGATAATACAAATGTATAATTATAAAAAATCACACAATGACACATTCACATTTTTGACTTTCCCAATTTATACAGCACACAGCACACTACACGCACTTCTTCAAAAATCAGGAGCCAGGAGGAGAAAAAAAACCTTTCTTCACAGCAATCAGCCTTCTGCGGTTCAGGCATTCTCCAATCCTCAGCCAGCCGTTCGTCGATTCGTGTTCGTCCTTCGTCGACCAACCTTCCCTTCTTCTCGTTTCCTCAGCAAATTCCAAATTAATGGGTTGGATTGTGGTTTTGCCTTTAAGGTTCTGAGTTTAGTTTTCTTTCCATTCCCGTTCGTACTTGGTAGGAATTTTTCTTTTCTCAAATCTGATTTTTGGATTGGATTGCAAATGGTTGATGGGTTAATTTGTGATAGATTCAAATAATTTACAATTGATTTAGATTGGGTTGGAAAGATATGTTAAATGGGTATGGGTTATTGCTATTTAGATTTTTCATTTTGGACCAGACTACAAACTTAATTGAACCGGACTACAATTTCAAAAACAAAAATTACTTCCGTCTAATGGATCTAGACTGGGCTACAGCCTAGCCTAGTCTCCCCCAATTCCGACTCTGTGTTTAGTCATGTCTAAAAGATTTAGATTGTTATTGTTAGCAATGTAGATTTAGAAATTGATATATTTAATATTAAATGAATAGATATTTAGTGGATCATTATGAAATCTACCCATGTAATTGATTATAGGGTTTATTCATTCTTGTTTATTTTTAGTTGGTCATGCAAGCCATTTAGTTAATTAATTGGTCTTTTGTGTTAAGTTTTATCTGCAAGCCGTATTTTGTAAATATGGACTCATGTGTCCATTTATTTGGGCCTACGTATCAATTAGTATAAGATATAGATTGCAGCTAGGCCACAAAAGAACAACTAGTATAGAATACAGGTCCAAGCATGAGATGTAGATGGTCGTACTATAGCATTTGATGACCGAATGCAACATCTCCTAGGAATTGAGCAACCGGCCTTCTTTTTGGCTCGTGAAGACTAGATAAATAAGGTTCACAATCATCCAAAGTTATTATCATGTATGATTAATTTCATGTTGGATGTTAGTTAATATACATAAGTACGATGAGACAAACTCCTCTAATTAAAATATTAAATTCATATTAAATGGTTGATACAACGTGACTTCCATTGTTCTTGAATTTTTTTTAAGTCAATCAAGGAAATAAAATTTTAAGAGCACAATCAAGTAAACACATAAGATTTGTGTGACAAGAAATTGTCTACTTGATGATCTTGAAGTCACATAAAGATGTGATTGATAGGAGTATCTACTTGAATATTTTATTAAGAGTTTGTTGAATTGTTCAAGGTTTTAATAAAATAAAAAAGATCATAACCCACTGAGAATCTAATTAGTTTTATTAATTAATGTTTGAAGTTCATTAATTTAATTAAAATAGTGAGAGTATAATTAATTTAATTAAAATCCATGTTAAATTAATTTCATGTATTTTAATTAATTGTTTTATCTTGTTATTTCAGTTTTGAATCATAATTAATCATATAAATTTGAAAGCTATATTGGATGCCAACAAACTTGCCAAAGGCATCGCAATTTGAGAATTGTCCTCAAACATGAAAAAATTAGATATGTCAATGAACAGCCAATGTCGTAACCTCCTACTGAGGAAGTTACACTAGAGAACGTATGTACTTACAACAAACACAGTGATGATAATAATAATGCAACATGTGTGATGATTGCAGCTATGTCATGTGAGTTACAAAAACTACACGATGATATATATGCTTATACCATTATATATCATCTCAAGGAGTTGTATGAAGAATAGTCACGTACTGAATGCTTATACCATTATATATCATCTAGAGGTATGATGACAGAAGGATTTTCATTCAGTGCTCATGTGTTGAAGATGATTGACTATATTGAAAAATTAAGCTGGTTGGATTTCACCATGGACCACGAGCTAAGTGTTAACTTGGTTATGTAGTCCCTGCTTGATAGCTTTTCACAATTCATTATGAACATCAACATGAATAAGATTTAGTATACCTTACATGAGTTGATAAACAAGTTGAAGACTGTTGAGTCCAATATCAACAAAGAGAATGGAAAAATCTTGACAATTGACACCTCTAAGGACACTAAGATGAAATCTAAAAGCACCTTTTAGAAAGGATCCAAAAACGCCAAATCTTCTAGAAATCCAGTTAAAGAAGACAAAGATATATGCAATTCTGATTATTCGTGTTTCCACTATGGAGGCAAAGGACGTTGGAAGAGGAACTGTAAGGCATACCTTGCCATTTTGAAAGGAAATAAGTCTACTGAAACTTCCACTTCAGGTAACTTTTTTATTAAAGTTTATATGTCTACTCCTTCACCTTCTTGGGTATTAGATACCGTATGTGGATCTTAAATTTGTACACATATACAGGGGCTAAAGAACAATTGATTGCTGTAGAAGGGAGAAGTAGACCTACACGTTGGGAATAGAGCAAGAGTAGCTATCTTAGCTGTAGAGACATACTTTTTATCGCTTCCTTCGGGCCTTGTTTTTGAATTAAAAGACTACTATTATATTCATGTTATTACCAAAAATATTATTTATGTTTCATGTTTGAACATTTATGATTTTTTCATTAAGATTAAAAATAGACATTGTTCATTTTATCTTAATGATGTATTTTTATGACTGTGAGAATTTATTTAATGACATCTATATTCTGGATTTGGAGTGTTCTATAATGAGTATAAATAACAAATGACATAAAAACCAAGGAATTAACAAATCATATCTTTAGCATTGTAGGCTCGATCGTATAAATGAAAAACGCATCACCAAGTTGCATAAAGATAGATACTTGGATTCAAATGATTATGAATCATTTGATAAGTTTGAGTTATGCCTGATGGGAAAAATTACTAAGATTTCTTTTATCAAAAAGGGAGTTAGAGCTGTAGATATCTGGGTCTTGTATATACTAATGTATGTGGACCGATGCCTACATATGCTAGAGGTTATTGTTCCTACTTCATCACGTTTACAATTGACCATTCTAGATATAATTTCATCTGCTTGATGAAATTCAAGTATGAAGCATTGAAAAGTTCAAGGAATTCAAGCAAGAAGTGGATAGGCAAATTAAGAAAAATAGTTTGACACTTAAATCTGATGGAGATGGAGAATATTGAAGAGTGGGTTTCTAGACTATCTAAAAGAGAATGAGATTATCTCACAGAGGACTCTACCATATAGACCACAACACAATAGTGTATTTGAAATGAGAAACTACATCTTACTTGATATGGTGCGATCAATGATGAGTCATACAGTTCTTTCAAAATTGTTTTGGGAATATGTAATTAACACTGCATGTCACACACTAAATCGTTTCTCATCTAAATCGGTCGATAAAACTCCATACTAGTTATGTAGAGTGAAAAGACTCGATCTTTCATACATGAAGATTTGGGGCTGCAACGCTTATGTGAAGCGCATTGAGTCAGACAAATTGGGAACTAAATATGATAAATGTTTCTTTGTAACGTATTCAAAAGAAACTACTGGAATGATACTATTTCTGCAATCCCATCGAGATGAAGGTCATCGTATCGAAACATGATGTATTCTTAGATAAAAATTTCATTCTAAGAAGGGACTATAAAAGAAAAGTAGATCTTGAAGAGATTCAAGAGATCACAAATAAAATTGATCGATTAGATGAGCCACTAGCTGAGCCTGCGTCTGTTAAGGCACAAATTGGTAATGAAAAATTGCAGTCTCCAAGGACACGCTAGTTCCGTGCAAGTCAATAAGGGTCATTCGTCCTCCTAGGAGATACGATCTCCTGATTACCAATGATGCAATGCTAATCGAGGAAGATGAACCCACTACTTACGCAAAATCAAAGTCAAGATTGGTAGCGAAGGTCGACATAGATGGCAATGGTCATACTTATAAGAAAAGATTGGTAGCCAAGGGTAACAAGATAAGATAATGAATTGACTTTGACGAAATATTTTCACCAGTAGTCATGTCTAAGTCAATTGAGATTCTGTTTGCGATAACACCATACTACGACTATGAAATTTGACAAATGGAAGTGAAAACTACATTCCTTAATGTAAAATCTTAGCGAGGATGTGTACATGACACTACCCGAAGATTTTGAATCCACGAAGCCAAACAGAGTACACAAACTACAAAATCCATATATGGATTAAAGCAAGTCGCTCAGAGCTGAAAACTTCGTTTTGATAAAACAATAAAATGTTTGATTTTATCAAGAATGAAGATGAACCATATGTGTATAAAAAGATTAGGGGAAGTAAATTTGTGTTTTTAATTTTGTATTTGGATGACATATTATTATTAGAAAATGATGCCTCCATGCTACAATTAGCAAAAATGTGTTTATCCAAAAATTTCTCCATGATGGATATGTGAAAGACAGCATGTTCGTGTGTTCCAACCTCTTTTTTACCAATTTCTATTCTCGGAATAGAGATATATATGGATATATCTAAATTAATCCATGTAAATGGACAAACTCTTAGAAGATTTAGTATAAAAGAGTCCAAGAGAGGATTTTGTCCCACGGGGCATGAGAATTATCTCTCAAAGGATATGTGTTCGAAAATACAGATTGTAAGAGATCGTATACATAAGATACTTTATGCATTGGCAATAAGACGTATTACGTATGCAATGATATGTAGTAGATTAGATGTTTCATATACTTTGAGTGTTACAATCAGGTTCCAAGTGAACCCTGGCGAGAAACATTGGATTGTGATCAAGAACATTCTTAAGTATTTACGAAGGACTAAAGACAGTTTTTAGTATATGGAGAAAATGAATTGAAAGTTCAAGGATATGTTGATGCCAACTTTCAGTCTGATAAAGATAATAGCAAATCCCAATCTGGATACGTATTTACGCTAAATAGAGATACAGTCAGTTGGAAGAGTTATAAACAATATACGACCTTTGATTCAACTAAAGAAGATGAATACATAAATACTTCAGAAGCAGCAAAAGAAGTGGTCTGGTCAAGAATCATCACTGAACTTGAAGTGGTTCCTACTATTGTTGATCTAATAACTATGTATTGTGATAACAATGGAGACATCGCACAAGCGAATGAGCCTAGGTATCATCAACAGTCCAAACATATATTGAGGTGGTATCATATCATCAGGGAGATCTTACTGAAGAATGACATAAAGATAGAAGAGTCCCAACATATAACAATGTAGCAGATCTTCTGAAAATACCGCTGTCCCAACACAATCATGATGGTCATGTCAAGTCTATTAGTATTAGAAACATAAGTGACTGGATCTACTTTGTATGGGAGTTTAGTGATATACTTTTTGTTAGACATTGATGGGTATAAACAATTTTATTAATTAAATGTGTCTACATTCCTATGGCATATCTATTATTGTTTAATTTTTACCTTATTATTTAAAATAATGGAGTCCGTAGAGAAAGTTTACGATAACTTGATAATCATTGAGTGTTGTGATTGTGAGATACAAGTTGTAAATAACTTATTCTTAAATTATCTTCAGTCGTAATAATAATGAAATACGGATATCGTTATTATGGAAAGACTAGCATGCGTTATATTTCTTTTAAAGAAAGTAGCTAATCTCACGAACTAAGATGTAGAGAGAAATTTGAATGAACACATGGATACATTGTTAGAAGAACAAAGTATTGGATGACACATATAGAAATTCTATATGGATAACTATTCAAGTGTTAGTAGTTAATATCTAACGCTCAGTGGTGGATTTTGTCCTTTGACTTGAGGACATCATAGAATTTTATGTGAGGAACGTTGTGTTTTAGCGAACATTTGATAAAGCTATAGAATTTGGAGTCATCGGGAAGACATTCTACGGGTATAGTGAGACTTATATGAAGGTTGTGAATGTCCAATATGAAGATTTATCACTCATGGGTAGTAGGAGGTTATAATCTGCATTTCGCCCACTTAAGTTGATATAAAGTTCATCGACTGTGATAGAAATATGAGTCTTTCAATGAAAACTGGATTAAATCAACGAAGAATAGATGTGAATAATATAATTGGTTGACATGAGATTGACGTTGATCTATATCTCTTAATCAATTGGGTTATATTGATGAAATGATTATATTTATGCAGTAACCTCACATATACTGGTCTAGTCATACCATATGACATTTCTCTTCACATGAATTGTCTTGACACATTGTTAGATGTCAATCTTGGATGGTGAAGTGAATTGATCGATCTAGGTGAATCGATGATAAATTAAAACATAATTTAATCTATCTTATTCTTATTGGATTGGAATAATAATTTTACAGCAATTTCCATTGTTACTGGACTGATAGGTCACACACAAAAGGTGAGAATTGGATATCTGAAATTGGATTTTGTCAAAGTGGAAGATTAGTTGAATTAATATCCAAGATCTAATTAACTGTGTCATACTAAATTACTTATAGGTCAAGTTAATTAATTAAGCCCATCAGTTGTGGGCTATCACAACACTATTAAGACTAGGGTTAGGGTTAGGGTTAGGGTTAGGGTTAGTATTAGCCTATAAATACTAAGATATTGAATAGAGAATTTTAATCTATTTCCATAACTTGCTAGTATAAGAAAAGAAAGAAAATCCTAATCAAATACTCCCAAAAATTTTTCTTTCATCTGTTCATAGTTGTGGAATTTCAGATCTATTCTTGTTGTGTAGATCACTATTAAAGCTGGACAATTAGACAGCTATGGTAACAAAGTTTGTACATCCTACTAATCAGATTATCAGAGTCAACGGTGTTGATCAAATATATATTTTCTATCACCAATTCCATCTAAAAATAAAATTGATCCGACTTAAAGAAATTGAATAATTAATTTCTGTTGTGCATATATGCTTCAATTCCTTACAATTCGTCATGTCGAACTATGTTCCTCTCACCCAAAAAAAAAAACATACTTTTACCAATTTTGGACATTGTAAATCTTGAACAAAACCAGCCAACATATATCCCTAGTATATAAGGCACTAAGATAGCTTTTTATAGACCCCCACCACCCCGTATGTTTCCACACAAGTTTTTACAAGTGAATAAAACATGAGCGATAGATTCAAGACCCCCACATCGTAAGCATCCCTCCACACCGTAAGCATCCCTCCTTACGCACTGCTTTACAACGGGCAAGATTAGTGGAAGTTAGCATTGTGTTATGTGTTAGGAAAAAAATAGGTGTATAATGCAACAAATGTACTTTCCCCTTTTGACCGTGCAATTAAAATGAAAGTTATCAACTCAACCAATATTTTAATACAAGCAATATAAATACCAGAATAATGAATAAAGCTAAAAAACACCAAAATTATTATTTAATATCGTACTACCCTTTAAGATAAAAAAAAAATCGACGGGACAAACTGACAAAAATTCACTATCACCAAATGAATATTACAATGTTTATTCTCTATATTTATGCCCTAAATCAAGAGGTAATCCAATACACCACATCAACAACACATTATTGGCTCACTACAATAACCATTATCTAATACAATAGATTAGAGGTGTCAAGACGGGCGGACCGGTCGAGCTCGCATTGGCACATCCGGCTCGACCCGGGACCGCTGGCCGGCCCGTGAATCGAGTGGGCGGGCCGCGGGCCAAGGAGGCTGAACCGTGGGCCCAAGCGATTCAGCCACCAACCGCTGGCCCATATTATATAAAAAAAAAATTTAATTCAAAGGCATAGAGTAAATGCAAATGTGATAGTCGCCACATTTGCTGCAAAAGCAGCAGCCTGCAGCAGCGCAGGCTGCTGCTGCTATATATTAATATAGTATTAGTATATACTATATAGTATTAAAAAAATAAAAATAAAAGAAAATGGTAAAAGCAGCCTGCTGGCTGCTGCAAATGTGACAGCCAGCAGCCAGCGCTGGCTGCTTGCTTTTAACTTTAATTTTAAAAAAATAAAAACAAAGAAAAAGTGCGGCTAGAAGTGACAAGAACATTATTGAACATATATAAATATTAAAATATAATATATAGAGTACTAGTTGTCAATAAATAAGTAAAAAAAATCATAAAAATTAATAAAAAATAAAATGTGTAAGTGTTGTCAAATCACACTTACACAAAGTCACAAACGTTCAAAAAAATTACTATTTTACTATTCTTTGTAACGTTAATATTTTGAATTGCTTATAAATTTCAAGCACAAGCAAATTACAGCAATCAACAAATAAGCAAATTGCTACGAGTCTATAATTTCTAAATATCAAAAGTCATTTCTCTTTACTCAAACTCTCAAAGTCTCAGCTACTCTATCTATCTGTATTCTGTAATTTGTTATTTGAACTTCTATATTACTATTTTCAATCTTCAGATTATTTCGAAAATTTTATAATCTCCTTTTTGTACACAAATTTTTTGACTCTTTTTTGAACAATTGTATTACTGTGATATGGATTCCTACGATTTTTTATCTGAAAATATTAATCTACATTATAGTTGTTCTTCAATAAATTTAGAAGATGATCATGATGTATATGTTGGATCATCAAGAAATCCAAGAAAAAAAAATTAACATCAGAGGTGTGGCAAATGTTTACAATAGATGAAAAAAATAGTAAAGCAGTATGCAATATTTGCAACATTGCTTATGCATGGAGTAGTGGTCAAGGCACCGGCACGCTACGGAGATACAAAGAAAAACATATAAATGAAACAGGACATTTGGATCCGAGACAATCTCAAATTACTTTATTTACTAATGCTAGTGGTTATGTTACTTTTTCTAATTTTACTTATTCGCAGGAACAGATAAGAACTGGAATGTCAGAATTTATTTCAGCAAGAGAAATGTCATTCACTTTTGCAGATGATGTATATTTTGAAGAGTTCATGCAAAAGTATGTTCAACCCTCTTACAGGAATGTGAGTAGAAATACTGCTCGTTCTAATTGTCTGAAATTATTTCATACCAAAGCTGAAAAAATGAAAAATGAACTTACAAAAATTGAAGAAATTATGTGTTTCACGTCTGATTGTTGGTCTGGACGCAATATTTTATTGATAGTAATTGGTTATTGCATAAAAGAATAATTGTGTTTCGTTTACTTGAATATCCATATAATATAGTAAATTTGTGTGAAAATTTATTACAAGTATTTAATGAGTTTGGTGTGTTAAACAAATTATTTAGTATTACATATGATAATGCAAGTCCGAATACTGCATGCATTGACCTGCTAATTAGAACAGTTAAACCCATATTTGATTCTAAATTATTTCATGTGCAGTGTGTTTGTCATATATATAATTTAGTTGTACAAGATAGTTTAAAATTAATAGCCATACGAATTCGTATAATTAGAGAAGCAATTAATTATATTTCTTCTTCAGAATCTAGACAACAAGAATTTGCGAAAATTTGTGAAAATTTTGGATTGAGAAGAAGAAAATTTGTTGATAATATTCCAAATAGATGGAACTCAACTTTTCTTATATTAAAATTGTGTGTTGGCTACACCAATACTATTAATGCATTCGTTAATTCGAAACAGAATCAATTTTATATAGATGATTTGCATTGGGAACATGCATTTAAAGTTACAAAATTTTTGAAACCTTTTTATAAGTCAACAAAAATTAGTTCGGGTGTATATTACCCAACTAGTCATCTTGTACTTATACAATTGGTAGAAATTTCTACCCAATTTTCAAAATTTAGAAACGATCCATTTTTCTTTCAAATTATTTTGTCAATGGAAGAAAATTTTCGAAAATATTATGAAAACATGCCACTAATTTTTCCAATGGCTGCTGTAATGGATTCTCGCCTAAAATTATTTGGAGTTCACACTGCTGTAGAATCACTTTATGAAACATTAGCTTTTAACATAAATATTACAAATCGACAATTAGAAATTTTCATCAATGAAATGTATAACTACTATTTTATTAAATACGGTAACAATGAAAATATTTCTGCTTCTACAAACTCTAGTACAACTTCTAAAGGTAAATCTTTTTTCTCTTTGGTAGCTAAGAAAAAACAACATGTTGTTAGTACTTCATCAACTACAGACACGAATACCACACCTACCGAATTAGAAAGATATTATTAATTTGATCATTATAGTTTAATACCTGAAGATGAGGTAGAAAATTTAGATATTTTAGAATGGTGGAAATTAAATGAGAGGTCATACCCAGTATTATCAAAAATGGCACGATATCTACTAACAGTTCCAGTCTCAACAATGGCATTCGAGTCTGTTTTTAGTGCAAGTAACATGGTATTGGACGAAAGAAGATCAAGACTTAAAGAAGATATTTTGGAAGCTCTCATATGCGTAAAAAATTTGGATATTCGCAGATAGAAGGATGTAAGATAAAATGTCTGACGATATTGCTGAAGATTTTAAAAATCTAATTATTGCTGAAGATTGATTTGCAAATAATATATAATTTCAAACAATTAAATTATAGTTAGTTAGGTGCCAACTTAGTTGGGATGTACTTAAACTATAAATATGCAAATGATTGATAGTTGTGTATGTGTCAACTTAGTTGGGATGTGCTTTAACTATAGTGATGCATTTAGTTGTTATTTGTTTGTATTTTATTTAAATTCACAAAGTTAGAAATAATTCAATGTAAAATAAGATATAAATTCCATGTACACATTTTTTATTATAAATAAGAAATGTGAATTTATCATTGTTATTTATTTTTTGTAGTAATTTCACACATATTTTACTATACATGTAAACATTTTTTTGAATTACAATAAGTTCATTAAGTTGCTAAATTTTTTTAGTAATTTCAAAAAAATTAATTTTTTATTCATACGGGCCGAACCGAGTCGAACTGTGGCCCATATGGGCTCGACCCGTATGGCCCAATGGGTGGTGCGGGCTTTTTCGAACGCGGGTCGTTACCGGGCTTCATCGGAGGCAGGCCGACCCGGCCCGCCTAACCTAGATTGACACCTCTACAATAAATGGAACCCCAAAAATATTAAACCAATAAAAAAGAGAGAAAGTTCTCACCAAACAATCAATAGTGGAATACTAGAGATGAAGATTAAAGCCCAAAAATTTGTGCCCAAATTTTTCTTGCCAAATAATCTTTTTTTTCTTCTTTTTTTAATCTCTCTCTGCATGCGCCTTTTTCTTCACTGTTGCTATATTTTTTTTCTCTTTGTTCTCTGTTTTGCATGTGTGTATATATGTTTTCTGCCACATAAAACCAATTCTAATGCAATTAGAATTCTTTGGGCCAAAAATTGCAAGCTTAGTCCTTAGGTTTTAATTAGAATTTCACTTGGATTCAAAACTATTTAATTCTCTTGGACTGGACCTATTTAATTAAAACAAACAATTGGGTCAAAAAATTATAAGCTCAACAATCTCCCCCTCCAGTCCATAAGGGAGGTACTCCATAAAAACTCCATTCAATCACTTGGAGTTCATCCCCGCATGCTTGGTGACAACCTTGGTCAACATATCGACAATATTTTCATCGGTGTCAATCTTTTTCAACTGTAAATATTTTTCTTCAAGTGCTATACGGATCTAATGATACCTCACATCAATATGTTTGGTGCGAGAATGATATGTGGAATTCTTACTCAACTCAAGAATGCTTTGACTGTCACAATAAATGATGTACTCACTTTGCTTCACATAGAGCTCCACAAGAAATCTTTTCATCCGTACCATCTCTTTTCCTGCTTCAGTCACTGCTATGTACTCAGCCTCGGTAGTTTTACTGCTTTCCAATTATCTTTGCCCAGATTCAACAAAAATCTGCTTACCACACCAACTGCATGTACAATATCTATTCAAGTACATACTGTGGCATACATCAAACTACCAATTGCTGAAGAGTAGGGAACTACTTCCATTTTCTTCTTTTCTTCACTAGTCGAAGGACATGATCTTTTGGTAAGTTTAAGATGACCACCAAGAGGTGAGCTAACTGACTTAGCTCCTTTCATACTGAACCTTTCAAGTACACGCTCAATATGTTTTTCATGTAATAGCCACAACCTCTTAGACTTTTTGTCCCGAACTATCTTCATGCCCAAGATTTGTTTAGCCAACCCCAAATCTTTCATATCAAATGACTTATGCAAGACTTCTTTCAATTTCTTAATCAACCCTGCATCCTGGCCAACTATAAGTATGTCATCAACATAAAGCAGTAAAATAATGAACTTGTCACTTGGAAAAGATTTGATGTAAACATAAAAATCTAAAGTCGTCCTCATGTACTCCTGACTCATCATAAAAGAATCAAACATTTTGTACCATTGTCTTGGTGCTTGCTTGAGCCCGTACAAACTCTTCTTCAATTTGCACACAAGGTGTTCTTTCCCCTTTTGTTCAAAACCTTCTGGTTGCAACATATAAATCTCTTCCTCTAAGTCACCATGTAGGAAGACAGTCTTCACATCAAGTTGTTCCATTTTCAAATCTTGACTAGCTACTAAACTCAAAACAACTCTGATAGATGTCATTTTCACAACAGAAGAAAATATCTTATCAAAATCAACACCATATTTCTGTCCAAAGTTTTTAACAACCAATCGAGCCTTGTATTTGATCATATCACCATTGTTGTCTTGTTTGATTTTGTATACCCATTTGTTCATCATTGCTCTTCTACCCTTATGAAGATTCACTAACTCATATGTATCATTCTTTCTCAAAGAATTCATCTCTTCTGTTATTGCTTTCATCCAATGGACTTTATCACTGTGAATATGTACCTCTGAAAGACTTTCCGGCTCTCCATCAGTGGTAAGCAAAATGTAGTCAGAAGTAGGATACCTAGAAGATGGCATGTGCTCTCTAGTAGACCTCCTAACATGTGATTCTTCATCTTCTCATTCATTTAAAATTTGCTCCCTCTTATCAGCAATCTCATCAAGAGGTATATCACCATGAACAATGTCATCAACATCATCAGTAGGAACTATATTATCTCTAATAATAGGCTGTGGTGTTGGAGACACGAGATCAGAAACAACTGCAATCACTCTCTTAGGTTGCTCAACTTTATTAAAGTCATCAATTGTCAGGTCTTCATGAAAAATCACATCTCTACTTCTTACAAACTTCTTTTTCTCTAGATCCCAAAATTTGTAGCCAAACTGTTCATTACCATAGCCAAGAAAAATACAAAGAGTACCTTTATCATCAATCTTTGACCTATGTTCTTTAGGCACATGCACAAATACTTTGCACCCAAACACTTTCAAAAGAGAAGGATATATCTTTACCACTCCACACTCTTTCTGGAATATAAAAATTTAAAGGAACAGAAGGAGATCTATTGATCAAGTAACAAGCAGTCTGAACTGCTTTACCCCAAAAAAATTTAGGTTGCTTGGCTATCTTCAACATGCATCTGACTCTATCAAGAATGGTACGGTTAATTCTTTCTACCACACCATTATGTCGAGGAGTACTAGATTTTGTGAACTCATATCGAATCCCAAAATTTTGAGCAATACTCCATGAACTCATGTGAAGTTTATTCTCCACCATTATCCGTTCTAAGGCCTTTCAAAGGCTTCACTGTTTATCTTTCTACCGTGGTATGAAACTGCTGAAAACACTGAAACACTTGGTCTTTAGATTTCAGAAAATATACCCATAGTTTCCTAGAATCATCGTCAACAAAGATAACAAAATATTTGTTTCCACCCAAAGAAGCCACATCACCAGGAGAGCACACATCAAAATGCACTAGTTCTAAGATATCTTTTTTCTTCTAAAAGAGCCACTAAAAAAAACTCTATATTGCTTACTATATAAACAATGATCACATCGGTTTAGAGACATACAATTGGCTAAGGGAATGACAGTCTTCTTATCTTCTTAGCCAGGACCTGCAACTCATTTTCATTTATGTGGCTGACTCTCTTGTGCCATAGCTCGGGAGAAGAATCTTCAACTGCATTCAACCTATTTTTACAAGTTTTTCCATAAGTGTTGTATAGCGTGCAACAAGCTTTTCTTCTAGCAACAACCAAAGAGTCTTTTGACCATTTCCATTTCAAATTATCGAAGCTGTTGTGATAACCTTGCCGGTCAAGAACATTAACTGAAATTAGATTAAGGCGCATATCAAGAATGTGCCTCACATCTTTCAACATCAAGGTGCAACCAACATTTGTTTGCAAGTGAATGTTGCCAATTCATACAATCTTAGATTGACTAGTATTTCTCATCTTTATGATATCAAAATCACCTATTGTGTAATTAGCAAACAAATTTATGTTTGAAAAAACATGGTAAGAAGCACCGCTATCAACAATCCATTTAATACTAGGATCACCTACGTGTAGGCTCTCCACACGAGAGTATATCATCACCATCACATACAACAACTGTAGTATTCTTGTCATCTTCTTTCTTTTGATTGCTACATTCCTTTTGATCTCTCAACCAAACTCGACAATGTCTTTTAATATGACCTCTTTTGCCACAACGGTAACAAACAACTTTTTTGTCTTTTGATTTTGATCTGCCTCATAACTTGCTGTAATCTCTTTGCCATCTATTTTTATTCCTTCATCTATCATCTGTAACAAGAGTTTGTGCATAACCTGCAGATTTTTTTCTTGTTTTCTCCTTCTGCATACTGTCTTTTACAGAGTCCATAGTCAAAACACCATTAATAGCAGAGTTACTAACAATCACAACAAATGTCTCCCAACTATCTGGCAAAGAACTCAAAATCAACAAAGCCTATAATTCTTCTTCAAGAATCATATCTATAGTATCTAACTGATTTATGATATTCTGAAAATTGTTCAAATGCTCTGTCACACTCATGTCTTCTTTATATTTCATGTTTACCAAGTCTCTAATTAAAAAGGACTTTTTAGATGCAGTTTTCTTCTCAAACATAGACTCCAACTTTGACCACAATTTATGAGCATTAGTCTCTTGTGCCACATTATGAAATACACTGTTATCTACCCACTGTCTAATAGTTCCAATAACTTTTTTATTTCGAGTATTCCATTACTTGTCTGTCATATCATCTTGTTTAGCCTCATCACCCTCAATAGATTCATGCAAATCCTTACAATAAAAAATATCATTCATTCTAAGTTTCAAAGTTACCCAATTATAATTGGTCAGTCTAATCATAGCATTACCAAACGTCTCCTTCATTTTAATCCACACAACCCAACTCGGGCTCTAATATCACTGTTAGAGAAAAACTAGGTGTACAATGCAACAATGTACTTTTCCCCTTTCACCGTGCAATTAAAATAAAAGTTACCAACTCAACCTATATTTTAATGCAAGCAATATAAATACCGAAATAATGAATAAAGTTAAACAACACCAAAATTATTATGCCAATAAAAAGAGAGAAATATCTCACCAAATAATCAATGATGGAATACAAGAGATGAAGAAAAAAGCCCAAAAATTTGTGCCCTAATATTTCATGCCAAAAATCCTTTTTTCTTTCTTTTTTAATCTCTTTTGAGTGCGCATTTTTCTTCACTGCTGCTATTTTTTTTTTCTCTTTGATCTTTGTTCTGCGTGTGTATATATGTTTTCTACCACAGAAAACCAATTCTAATGTAATTAGAATTATTTGGAATCTTTGGACAGAAAATTGCAAGTTAAGTCCTTAGGTTAATTAGAATTTCATTTGGATCCCAAATTATTTAATGCTGGACTCATTTATTTAAAAGAAACAATTGGGTCAAATAACTAAAAGTCCAACATTATGGAATATCCGCCATAAGAAAATGCATACTTTCTGGGACACTTCCAACTTCAACAGCATGCTCCACCACTCCTTCTCATTCGAGCTACTACCACTTTCTTTACTAAGTTTTTTGTTCAGTATCCACTTCGAACGGAGTACTTCCTATTTTTGTTGACATGAATGTCAAGGCGTTAAACTTCGAACTTCAAATCATCTTTATCATTTAATTGTTAATAATTTAATATTGTTTACAAGGACATAAAATTCAAGACTATAAACTTCATGATTTTTACAATTAAATATAGTGTTGTCAAGAACATACCTTGATACACATGGCACCATATTGATCCCAGAATTCACAGAATTAAGAAGACACCAAATGCTAAAATTTAAAGTTGTTCGGTACAAATCTTACCTACATCCACAGCCAGGGGCTCAAACAATGATCCTTTATTACCCTCGCAAACTGCCCTCAACCACTGTAATTGTTAAATACCCAAGCCAAGAAAAAAAGAAAGTGATCGATGAAGAAGACTCAAGATCAAACCAAATTCCGAGCTTTCAAACTTGTGGACAAAAATAAACAAACCTGTAACCAACAACTGATTTTAGCGTATGATTGGAAGTGTTGAAATTATTTTTTAACTACTTATAAGTTGTAGATTTTATAAATATGTGAATAATATAAGTGAATAGTAAATTATGAGTCCTACAAAATATGTAGATAAAATGTAGATTTGATCAGTTTAAATTATAATTTAAGTAAAGACAAAGGGTAAATAGCACTAGGGGTCCCTAACCTTTGAACATTGTAACGATGGGGTCCCTAACCTTCCATTTCTAACCCCCGAGTCCCTAACCTTTAAAAAAACACGCGAACAAAGTTCTTCCGTTAAAAAAATCGTCAGTTTGACTGTTAACTAGTCAAATTTTACGTAAAATGACCAATTTAACCTTTTCAAATTAAAATACAAAACAAAGAAAATAAGAAAATAAAGAAAAAATTGCAATCAAGTCCCTCATCAACTTCTTCTTCTCCAACTCACCTTTACCAACTCCGGCGTCAGCTCCAATCATTCACCTTCACCAACTCCGGCGCCGGCAAGAAGCACCATTCACCTTCACCAACTTCGGTTCCACCAACTCCGCACAAAACCCACCCCTACCGCAAGGCCTCGCACGTGCTCTTGCACGCGACGCCATGGGTCCGGCTCCCATTCTCACAGAACACGCTGAGCTCCTTCGGACAGGCGCCGTGCTGGAGACGACACACCAGCGCGCCTGTGCAGATCTTGGATCTGTACGGTCGGAGACGACACACCAACTAAACCCCCAACACCAACAACACCTACCTGGGCCTTGAAGTCAAAAATCACCACCACCACTATTACTACTCATCACCTTGAAGTACATGG
Source organism: Forsythia viridissima (assembly GCA_030279155.1). NCBI lineage: Eukaryota > Viridiplantae > Streptophyta > Magnoliopsida > Lamiales > Oleaceae > Forsythia > Forsythia viridissima. The sequence continues at coordinate 17,929,071 of CM059044.1, read as the reverse complement.
GCTCTAATGGAACTGTTAAAAGGGAATTTTTTGGGATGGGTTGTGGGGCAAATTTCGGGTAGATACAGGAAGAGCCGGGAAAGAGAAGCTTCTTTGTGTTGTGTTTTAAGGTGGAGGTGATTACATTGGTTTGGATTTGGATGCTGATGGTAATGAAGTCGCCCAGGTAGGTGTTGTTGGCGTGGATGCCGCCAACCTTGGGGACGGAGAGGATGACATATATAGGCTTGTGGGTGGCGAAGAAGGAGTTGACAATGGACTAAATGGTGAGATCGAGCTTGGAATGTGTGCGCGGAGGAGGAGGTTGGTGTAGCCCAGGGACTGGAGTTTGGTCACCAAGGCGGAGCCCACCAGACCACCATGGTCGGCGACGAAAACTGGAGTAGATTTTTCTACTGAAATTGGATCCATAAGCACACTTCGGCAAGGGGTCGGCGTTAACAATTGTATTTCACCACCTTGAAGTACATGGGTGATCACTAACTTCAAGGCTCGCCCCGGCCGGAAATGGTGAAAATGATTTTTCCGGTGGATGGTGACGGGCGGCGATTTGGAGGAAAAGATGAGGTTGGATGGGGGGTAAGTTGCAATTTTTCTTTTTTGTTGGTTGGGGTTTAGTTATAATTTTTATTTTCTTTATTTTTTTTTATCATTCAATTTAAGGGTAAATGGTCTATTAAACAAAATTTTGACCATTTAACGGTCAAACTGACGGTTTCTGTCAAAAAAGGACCTCGGGCACTAACGTTTCATAGGTTCGGAACTCCGGCTGCTAGTAAACAAAGGTTAAGAACCCTATCGTTACAATGTTCAAAGGTTAGGGACCCTTAGTGATATTTACCCAAAGACAAACAAGCGCTGATCAAAATCCAAACGATGGGGGATGGTACTTGACTTAATAATCAACTCTTTTTAAGTAATGAGATAATGAGATGAATCTAATAGAGAGACCCAAAGAATTTCGAAATAGTCAACTATATACCAACTTTTCTGTGTCTCTCAAATCAAAATTGAGATTGATATAAATCTATACAACAGTGTGTTCTCTATGTAGAAAATTACTACCTCTACTATCTGTCAATATTGGCCCACTAACTTATCTGGCCTTCTTTACTATCTCTAACTGTTATCCAACTGCCATCCCAATTCCAGTTAACCTTTAATCCTGAATTCATCCACAACCGTTTCATCCTTTGGATTGGAGAATTCATTGTATGTAAAGTTTCTGATTCGTTGATGGAGCTCCAAATGCCTTGTTCAAGAATACTTGTTGGCGAGCCAGCCTCGTCGTTTCTAATTTGTTGCACGTTAATGGGAAGTTCTTCAAGAAATGGATGTTTAAGGAGTTGTTTAGCTGTCCATCGCTCTTTTGGATCCCTTCTTAAGCACTTACTTAAAAAGTCCTTTGCTTTGTCCGAAAGGAAGGCTGGAAACTCCGGTAATTCTTGCGACAAGGCAATTCGATAAAGTACTGATGTTGGATGGCTAAGATTAGGCCAAGGCGAACCGCCCGTGGCCATTTCAATAATTGTGCATCCTAGTGCCCATATATCAGCTGGGAATCCCTGCTCCTCCCCTCTTGCAACTTCCGGCGCCATGAACGCCGGTGTACCCCCTATTGATGCTTTCCGATCATCGGTTATACCTTCTACTGGAGTTTTTACTTTCTTGGAACAACCAAAATCTGAAATTTTGGCACCATCTTCTCCAATCAGAATGTTTCTCCCTTTGATATCACAATGCACTATACCAGTTGAGTGGAGATATTCCAATCCTTGGACAATTTGGCGTGTGTAGAGACTGATCGTGGATTCATCAAGCTGTCCGCCGCACTTATGAATGGTGTCGACAAGCGTACCGTAACGAACATACTCCATCATCAAATCGAACATGATTGTATTGTCGTGTGTAATGTCGTAGCCTATGTAGCCAACTACGAAAGGACTACTCAAAGTGGATAGAATCTTTTGCTCTCTTTGCAAGAACCCAGATCTCGATAGCTCTGCCGATTTGACTGCAAATACATTGCCGGAGCTGGAAGTGGCTATCGACACGGTGGCGGTGGCACCGCGGCCAATTGTGTGCCCTCTGGTCCACTCCATTTCTTAGATGGGGTGTGCTTATTTGGATGGGGCCTATATATATATAAGTTGTCAAGATGTGTTCATAGTTGGGCAGCTGTCATTAGGTGGCCTCTCTCACTCTGAGTCGACGATTCTTTTAACAAGAATTCAATAACGTGGCAAACTGTATGTGGGGAGGAATTAGACAACTGGAGTCAGTGAACGGCAATCACTTGGCAAAAGGTCCTTTAATCACGTGTCAATATTTGGTACAAAACAAAGTGTGTGGAAGTGGGCAATACATTAGGTGGATAGATTGGATTAGATGAACTTTAAACTACCTACAAATTGATTTTGATTTATGGGTATTCCTCTTTTTGGTGGTAACTTCAAATACATGTATAAGAATTAAAAAAAAAAAAGTCACAAACACGGATTAATGGATAAAATTAGTATTTAAGTATTTATGTGGATATGGATTATATCCTCAATAGTTTGGCAACTGTTCCTAATATTAGGCAAATTAATTAGGACAAGTCCCACTTCCAATTGTAATTTCGAGCAACAAAACTAGACACAGCCACGCAGACCAATTTTCATATTTTATATAGTGTCTATGTTTTTTTTTTTTTTTTGGTCAACGTCTAAATATACTCCTTTCTCTTTAAAAGTGTTACCAAATTTTTTGTTTTCCTTTTTGTATGAATTTTGAATCATCTAGACATTATTGTCAAACTATTCAAAGTTGACTATAGTTTTTAGTTCATTTTCCTCATCAATGTAGACAATAAACTCTATATTTACAAAAATCTTGTAAATTGTATCTAAATTTTCACAAATAACATTTTAATATAACGACACTATAGTTATTTTGCATAATTGAATGAACATGTTTAAGAAAATATGTGGCGAGAAATAAATTTCATTTTGACCAAAAAAAAAATAAAAATAAATGTAGATTAGTCCTAAACATTTCTCCATTCATAATCAATAATATCATATCTTCTGGATGGAAAATTGCATTGTTAAAAATTAATACTAATCCATGATAACATAGCTTCTAGATGCAAGTAAAGAATCATTTTGGGAATCTTGAAATTTAAACAATTTGGAGCTGAATTGTTTGTTGCAGTGCAGTGGTTCTTAACTTGTAAATCAAGATTTCAAAAAGTTACCAATATGAATGGAAATTAAAAGATGCTTAAAAAGCCCTAATGATTTCCAATTATTCAATTACATGATTGATGATCACTTAACAAAGCTATCACAATTGACTACTCATTCACTACCCACTTATGCCACTTTAATTCTAAGCAAATCCCTTATTCAAATTTGAGCAAATATCACAAAATTTTGAAACCTAGAGAAAATTTAACAAAAATAATTATATTTGTCGAAAAAAAGATTTAAATAATATATAAATTTGGTCTTTTCTAACTGTTTAAACTTAGTTTAATATTGTATCGAAACAAGCAAATGTCTTAAATTCAATATTGTCATTACCAATATAGTAAAATTGTAAACGTGTTATAAGTTTTAAAGGAAAAAAAGGAACTCAGCCTACACGTGATTATTTCTAATAATTTAAAATTTCAAATCATTGTTAGAATTTAAAAGAATAGAGTTGCTTGAAATTTGGAAAGAAATGAGGTGGAGTTGGTTTGAAGTACAAGTTAAAGTGATTCAAGAAGTTATAACTAATTATACCAAATAGAAGACAAACCACTTTCCAACACACTAAACAGCAATATATGAAATTTAATTAATTGTAAAGTAAATAGCCAAAAAGGACCACTACATTGACTCCATCTGTCTATTCAAATTAGATCTGTTGGTTGGACGGATTTATAGAATCTAATAATACATTACATCACCTAATTATTTTTAAATTTATTAATCTTTATTTATGTAAACAATATTAATTAAACTTGAATATCTACTTCTTTTAATGGCAAAGTCTCGAAGACGAAACTCCCCTACCTGTGTCAGAGGCCTATTGACCAGGCAGGTTGTAAATCGAGGGATGTGCACGAGTGGCAGGGACCTGAGGGAGAGAGCCAATAGGCCAATCTCTAAGACAGACCCCACAACTTGAATATCTACTTACTCGTATGTTGATAGGTGGTAGGAAAATATGAAATCTACATATGATTTGAGGTAATAAAATGTTATGAAGTATTTAAAACTTATTATCCTGTTTGGTTAAAATTAAGTTACTTTTAAGCAGTGTTTTAAAAAGCGTAAAGTATAGCTAGGTGTGATAATCGAGTTTCAAATTTTTTGGGCCTAAGAGAGACCTGGGCAAGAGCAATACAAAGACAAAGCGAGAGCGAGGCGTGAGACGTGGTTAGGCATGGAGATCGCACCTCAAGATTAGGCGATACCTAAGCGCCGCCTAGACGTGCTTTTTAGAACAGCGCTTTTACATAATTTTTAATTTCTAAATATATTTGAATATGTTATTTTTGAATTATTAATTCTTAATAAAAAAATATTTACGTTTTAATTATTTCCAATCTTAACTGTCAAATTTAAAAAAAAAAATAAATAAATAAGTTTAGCTAAACATGCACTATTATGCAACAAAATCTTTAATAATTCATTGAATGTGTAACACTAATTGAATTGTTAATGAGAGGAATGCTTGGATTATAAGTCAGATAATCATTCAGAGGTATTTGTGATTTGTCAACATATTGCCCCGTGCGTCAATTGTTTCTCTTCACCCTTTCTTTACCATTTCATGTTTTTTTTTTTTTACTATTTTTTTCTTACGAGAGTTTTATTAAAATGGCTTTCTTTTTCGTGTGTGCAGTCAATCAACTATTTATCAATGTCGATCGACTCAAAATTGATATTTAATTTTAAACAAATTAAATCTAGTCGAAGTTCCCTCTAATTCTCTCCATTAAGCAGCAACTCACATGTTTAAAATGTGAGGAGACTGGGGTCATAAATCACCGTCCAGGTTAGGAATGGTGTCTAATAGATCAAAAGTACACAAAAGTCAAACCAAAAGCAATGTCAAATTAATTTTACTAAACAATTAATACATATTATTTTCTTATTATAATTAAAAAGTACTATTGATCACATATGATGTTGATGGGGCTAGCTGGATTTTTGTGTTTCAAAAAGAAAGATCAGGAATTAACATTGAAGATAAATTTTGCAAATTGGTTGCTATAACAGATTCTATGCATTTTCTTGTTTTTCAGAACCTTGTTAGATTAGTTTCATACGCAGGCCCATTTTTGGGCCGATGCGAGTGAGGCATCCGCCTCAAGTCCAAAATCAAATGGGCCTATTTTTGTAGAAAAAAAATAATAAATAAAGGGACAATTCAGGGCCGGTCACTGTTTGGATACTTATTGACTCTAAAGTCATATGCTCAAAACTTAATTCAATTAAAGTCATATTTTAGAGCTAAAAGACCAACATACCCTTAATTGTAAAAAAACGCTAACTGTGATACTGTTTTGTGGTGACTGTGATACTGTTTTGTGGTGATACTGTTTTGTGGTGATTTTGTACTACTAATGAAACATTTTAAGAATAATATTATTCTCTTGTTTATTCTCTACTGATTGATTCCTCTACTTACCATTAAACACCTAATATATTTATACTTATGTATCCAATGGGAATCTATGTCCTAATTGAATCTCAAACATGTTCTAATTCAAGGGAGGAATTAGAAACATTGTTTATAGTTTTAGATGAGAACCCTTTGCATGACTTCCCATTAACTTGAAAATGACTGGCAGTTCTTCTTTCTTCATTTTAGTATTGCTTTAAAGAATGTGTTTGCTTTTAAGGGACTCAGATGCCTTGGAAGAGCTTTAATTTGCAGCAAAATGATGTACATTTATCCGTGATACTGTTTTAGAGGATTTGTGATACTGTTTTCAAAAAAAAAAATTAAAGATTGTCATTTTAAGCTAAAGAGACGACTTCAAACAGATAAAATTCATCATAGGTAGTGGCAAAGCGACTGGTCTTGACCGTCTCGTCGAGACCATTCCGAAAACATATTATAATAAAAATTCTGAGCACGTGTACAAATTCTATGATCATTTCTATTCTAATACTATTTTTTGTGATACTGTTTTGCATAATACAATATCAAACAACACACATGACTATGATATCATGCTTTTATCTTTGATACTGTTTAATTAGTCATATATTTTGTTTGATACTGTATTATGCAAAACAGTATCATATATTAAAATATAGATTAAAACAGTATCAATTTATATTAATGCACATTACCTAAACAAAACATTATCATGTATTAAAACTAAGACATTCAAACAGTATCACAGGTTCAAACCTTGCCATAATTAAACAATATCAAAGATCACATAGATTCAAACAGTATCAAACCTTGCCATAATTAAACAGTATCAAAGATCACATATATTCAAACAGTATCACAGGATTAAAACATGTTTCAAATGATAGTGAAATATTATGACAAAGTTTCAATCTATTAAACCTTGACATAATTAAACAGTATCATAGATTAAAACTAAGACATTAAAACAGTATCATGGATTAAAACTAAGACATTCAAACATTAGATGATGGAACATTCAAGCTCCTATTTACAACAATTCTATGTTCATTTATATTGTGATACTGTTTTGTATAATACATTATCAAATAACATACCATGACTAAACATTAGATGATGGGACATTCAAGCTCCTATTTACAGCAATTAGATGGTGGAACATTCAAGCTCCTATTTACATAAGATAGTGGAGTATTCAAGTTCATATTTACAGCATTCAAGCTCATGTTTACAGCATTCTATGCCCATTTCTGTTGTGATACTGTTTTGTATAATACAATATCAAACAACTTTCATAACTAATTAACAACACAAAGAAATAATATAATGACCAACTTAATACAATATCAAGTTGCTATTCTATAATACAGTATCAACAACAGATGTTACCTCATTGTTTACATAACTGGAAAATGCTCATTGTTTACATAACTGCTAAAATACTCAACCCAGGTTAATCATATTGGTCAGCCTCTCTTGCAGCACAGATAGATCAATGCTAGCTGTTAGATCACTAGCCTGAAAAAATAATCAAATACAAGAATTAAGATTAAAACAAAGAAATTAATAACAATATTCCTACGTTAATTTGTTACCTCAATCTGGATTCTATGAAGTAACTTGTCATTTACTTTTATAGTTTCACAGCTAACAACATTCTGTCCCCAACTGGAAATTGATCCAAAATCTTCACCAAAAAATTGCCTAAAAAGTGATACTGCGCCGTAGAAGCACTCGCCGGAGGTGGTGGCCGGAGGTCGCCGGAGGTGGAGACGGTTGTCGCCGGAGGTGGAGGAGGTTTGTGGAGTTGGAAGATTGTGTCAATGAAAAATATGGTTAAAAGGGGTGGTTTTGGAATTAATATAAAATATTGATGTGAAGTATGACTTAATCACAATTTAAAAAAAAGTTTTGACCTAATTTGAAACAAGTCATGTGGAGATGACTTATTGACAATTTTCCCATAAATAAATTATTTGTGATTACTGAAGTTGTCAAAAAAAATTTATGCAAAAGTTTGAAACCCAGCAAAGCAAAACAAGAAAGCCACATTCTATGAGGATAATGACTATTAATAAGTAGTTGCCCAAAATCGAAATGGTCCATTAAAAAAAAAAACATTGAAGCCCAGTCCACCAGCAGCCGTGTCTATGACTTATCAAGATTTACCTTGGGGGCCTAATCTTTGGACTTCGCATCGGGCACTGAAAATGTCAGAACCGACCCTATTCATACGTGTAAATTAGTGATTAGCTAGTGAGGAATGAAAATACAAAATCTGTTGTTCATCCTTTGTATAAATGTCAATTGAATAAATGAAAAATACATTGAGCTGAAAACACTTTTGTCCATTTTTTGCTCAAATTTAACTCGGGGTCACTGATCCCACTGAAATATGAGATATAGCTTTTTATATGATATTTATTTTATTATTTATTTATTTTTATTATATTTTGTTTGAAAAAAAAATTTCATAGTTAAATCCTATTTTCATCAGTGTCGGAGATGGTTTTTAACGGTCGACTCCAAAGATTATCATGCTGCAATAGAAAAATGTTGAGATAGGAGGGAGTTTGTTGCCAAAATAGTTAATTGATGATGAAGTAGTACTCTTAATCTCTTATTGACCTCGATGTGCCTGGTGACTCGTGTGAGGAAAAAAGCACCGATTGAGGTTGAGTTTATTAACAAGCGCGATGCAACTGATCATTAAGAACTTTGAGTGTTAATTAGGTTTAGATAGGTTATGTATGAATACAAACATTTTCTAATGACTCTGATTATTATAGGGACTGCTTATTCTCTTTTCTTAGCGTTTATTTTTCACTAACTGATTATTGATAAGTGTAATTTTATACTTATTATGGGCATTAAATAGTACAAATGTTGGTCGATTGTTCGAGTATTTATTTAGTCTCTCTTATTTTTGTTATCATACAGGACAAGTCGAGTTATAAATGAGGATTGGAGCGAAGACAGAAAGCTCAAGAGTCGAGAAGAAAGCAAAAATGAGGTCAAACCGAGATTCAAAAATATGTCAAGAGGAATTAAGATCGGGACCACTTATGGCGGCCGCACCATACCCGAGGCCACGCAAGAAAGGGCAATGTTTCCACCTCCTGCGCGGCATCCAGGTTATGGCGCAGATGCGCCAAACAAATTTTTGTGTTCGATTTTTGCCTGTAAAATCTTCTTTTTCCAAGGACAATTTGGACTATTTGACTTGATTTCCTAAGTCACCAACACAGCCATATAAATGCTTCTCTTGCACACAACTAGAAAGGGAGATATCTTGGGTGAAACTCAATTGGAAGGGGACAAGAAATATACAAGGAAGAAAAGGCTAGAAAAGAAGGAAAATTGAAGGAAGTAGAAGGTTAAAGAAAGATTTCATCCGGAAATCTAAGCAAGGGACATGCTCCAAGTGTTATCTTCATTCTTATTTTTAATTTCCTCAATCTTGTGATGTATTTCTTAAACCCCTATAATTTTTGTTACTCTTTTATTATGAGTTGAACTCATATTTGTTGGGATGATTAATGTAACTTAATTCTAGTCTAATTAATTTAATGTTGGCATTTTAAACCAAGTGTTGCTCATTTTCATGTTGTGTTTGTTGCCCATCAATTATTTGATCAAGAAATGCCTTGTTTGAATAATCTGTATACATTTTCGAGAGGATTGGTGTGCATTTTAGATCAGGTAGCACGCACCCTAGGTTCTTGTAGCAGATAGAGATATACTTCTAACCCTATGTGACCATTAAGCAATTATCACTAAAATTACTACAATTGTTGTACTACTTTTAATCGACATAAAGATATAGTAAGTTAATGCATGTAATTTGGGTTAATATAACGCTCAAGAGAGGTAATTAACTAATTTAGGAAAATCGGATCAATCATCAAAAAATGGAAAGGACGTAAAATGATAATTGCAATATTAATTAGCCGACGGTAAAGTGAAATCATGATTTCCAACGCTGTAATCACATATAGTTTCCTCAAAGATTAATTTTACTTTTTTTTTCTTAGTCTGGTTTAATTACAATTCATTTTAGTAAATGATTTATCATTTTGTGTGTGTCATACAACAATTGAATCTAAGTATTTTCTTAAATCACTTAAGCACTAGTGGAGCAATCCTCGTGAGTTTAATACTCTTTATCACTATATTACTTGTTTTTTACCTGTATGCTTGTGGGATTGCATTCATAAGTGAACCGTTTTTGGCGTCGTTTCTGGAAATTGTTATTTTGCTTGTATTAAGTTTTTAATCTAGTAATTAAATTTTCTTTTCATTTGTCTATTCTTTTTATAGCAGGAATTTTTGTTTAGTTTATGCAATAACAAGTTTTGGATATTCTTTCCATTAATCTAGAACCCAAGAGAACAAATAGAAGGAGAATCAAAGAAAAGAAAGAAAAAGAACAACAAAAAAGACAAAAAGGCAACATGGGTGAGTATCATAGACGAGATGAGGTGATTGCCGAGGTAGATAAAGACGATATGCCATTTGGGGGTTTCAGGACCCCACGGGTAACTCGAAGCCAATTGAACATTGCATATCCTCTATTCGGGCATCCAAAATTTCAACTAAAGTCTGAATGTGATCAACCTTTTCAAATGGCATCTCTAATTTTATGGAATGGTGAACGAGAACCCATATACCCACCTCTCGTAGTTTTTGAAGATGTGTAGTAATTTTGTATATTTGGGCATCTCAAAGGAGGCTATTCACTTGAGGTTATTTCCACACACTCTTTAAGATGGGACCCTGAATGGTTAGACGCCTATCCCATTGGAAGAATTACTACATAGAATGATCTTTCTCAAAATTTCAAAACACAATACTTTCCTTGGGCAAAATTGGCGAAGTTGAAACATGAGGCATAGAGGTTTAAAGAAATGCTGTGAAAATGCCCAAACCTTGGGATTCAAAAATCCATTGCAAACACAATACTTCTATCTCGGGTTAAATCCTTCTAGTCGAACAGCTGTTGATTCGGCTCAAAGAGAGCTATAACTACAAAATCGACGAATGAGGCGTATGAGCTATTTGATAAGGTGTCAACACATAACTCTACATGGAAAACCGACCACGTGATACAAAAGAGAGCCGTGGGGATTCGTAAAATTGATGCGTATTCGACTTTATCGAAAAAAATAGATGTTTTGACCAAGAAAATTGAAGAAATGTCTGCTCAACAAAAGGCTAAGTCGGTTTGTCTGCCCATGCCAATTTGTGAAGTGTGTGGAGAGGGGCACAATATTGGGGATTGCCAAGTGCTCAAGATGGCATCACAATCAAGTGAGCAAGTAAACTATGCTCAAAACTTCAACCGTCAACAAGACAATTCTTACTCCAACACTTATAATATTAGTTTGAAGAATCGTCCAAAATTTTCTTGGCCAACGACCAAAGACTAGGAAAGCCACTAGGTTTCCAACATCCTCATCCTCAACAAGAAAATAACCCATATTTGGAAGATGTGCTCATGCAATTCATAAACAAGACTGATACAAACTTTTAAAATCAACTATAATTAAAAATCTTGAAACCCAAGTAGTCAATTGACAAGAATGATGATGGAAGGCAACAAGGAGCATTGCCTAGTAACACCAAAAAACTTGAAGAAAAATGTGCAAGCTATCACCACAAGGAGTGGAGTGCAATGACCCGAGATCACGGTGAGGAGACAAATCATGTAAATTGGCAAGACATATTCTAATGAAGATGAGCATAACGATAAGCCCAATAAACTTGATGAAGTTGTAAAACAAAATGAGCCCGAATAACCACCACTTCAGACTTCGACTATGTAACTCATATCCCTTTCTCCAAAGACTTTAAAAGCACAAGTTGATGCCCAATTTGCAAAGTTCTTGGATGTTTTCAAGAAGCTTTACGTTAATATTCCGTTTACCAATGCTTTGGCTCAAATGCCATGTTATGACAAGTTTATGAAGGGCATTCTTTCCAACAAAAGGAAACTTGATGTGTATGAGACGTCGATGTTGATGGAAGAATGTAGTGCTGTCTTGCAAAACAAGTTACCTCCTATAGTGAAATATCTAGGGAGTTTCATTATTCCTTGCACTATTGGTGATTTAAATTTTCTTGGAGCTAGTATTTGATGCCACTGTTTATTTTCAAGAAATTAGGTTTAGAGAGTCAAAGTAACCACGGTGTCTCTCCAATTGGCTGGTAGATCTATCAAATATCTACGTGGTATTATTCAGGATGTTCTTTGTCAAAGTGGATAAATTTATCTTCCTACGTCGACTTCATTATTCTTGATATGGAGAAAGTTCATGATATCTCATTTATTTTGGGAAGGCATTTTCTAGCCATGGGACGAGCCATGATCGATGTTGAAGAAAGGCAATTAATATTGGGAGTTCAAGATGAAGAAGTCGTGTTCAATATATTGAAGGCTATGAAGTATCCCTCTGACTTCGATTCATGCTTCTGGGTTGACACAATTGACCAAATCATAGCCGAATCATTATCTCTTGAGCAACACAAATGCCCTCTTTTTTTTTTTTTTATTCGAAGCACCAGCACAGTCCCAGTATGGTTTTTAGGCCTCTACCAGGACAGGTTGGTGGGGGTTTGGATGCCCCTACCACTGTATTTATATAAAAATGGTAGTACACAGGAGGGAGATATGAACCTGACCTCCAAGCATACAACGAATGAAAAAAAAATTCTCAAACTACAGTAAATAAAGAGATACTACTTCCGGTGCATAATTCTGAAAAGCAAAAGCAAAAGCAAATGAAAACCAAACTAACAAAAAACTAAAGACCTCTAACTGATGGAAGGCCATATCTGTCAGTCTGAAGTAGTCCACGCGAACGACGAGGCAAGTCTGAAGATCCATACTCCTGATAATGTCGTTGGTCCCAGCCCTCAGAAGCTAAAGAGTCAGCGACCTGGTTTCCCTCTCGAAAAATATGGGAAATTGTGTCTCGATCGAATGATAAAAGATGTCGGATGCGTCTGAGTATTGACTGAATCACCCACGGCCCCCCACCACGTGAAATGCAATGAACAGCGAGTGTAGAGTCAGTCTCAATCCATAAGTCCACAAGACCCATCCGTCGGGCAAGCTCAATGCCCTGTAAAATGGCTCTCAACTCTGCCTCCATAATAAGTATGTCTCCGTAGCCAGTAGAGAAGGCCCTGATACAACGCCCATTGTGATCTCTGATAACACCCCCGCCACTCGCAAATCCATCCCTGACGCATCCATCAGTATTGATTTTGGTAGATCCAGCCAATGGGGCACGCCAATAAACCAAAGTAGGGGGGCTGGGGGTAGGAGAAGTAAGAGTAAAACCAAAATGTGGGGCAAGATCAAGGTCCCCACGCCAATGCACAAATCGAAAGAGTCTTCCCATATGCAGTAAAGAAATAGTGTGATAGACCCGCCAGATGATACGATTGGGCTCCATGCCAATCCTACGATGCTTTGCATCATTCCTAGCTGTCCAAATGTACCAAAAGACCAGCAAAGGGATGATAGTACGAATATGGCCACTCCTGACAAACTGGCCTGAGAATTTCCAAGTCTGAAATCTATGCTGTAGCATCTCTCCAACCCTGAGGGGAATGCCAAAAATAGCTGAGAAGTGCTGCCATACCTGGTGAACCACAGGGCTATCAATAAAGACATGCTGGATGGTCTCAATCTCTGAACAGCACTGACACCTTGATGCCATGTGGGCCCGGATCCTCCTCTGAATAATCACATCCACTGGCACTAAACCCTGCCACAATCGCCAACAAAAGAAAGAGATAGTCTGCGGGATGATCGGGCTCCAAATCATGCGACAAAAGGCCTGAAGAGTACTCCCAGTGCGAACAAGCTGCCACGCCGACTTGGTAGAAAACCTACCATCTGGGGTGTCTTTCCACATAGGTCTATCAAGAACATCGGGACAAAGCGGTAGACTTCCAACCTGGATTGCTATATCATGTGGAAGGACCAACAAGAGTCTATCGATATCCCATCCAGTATCATCAAAAAACTCAACTACCTGGACGGATGTATGCTCCCTATGAGGAAACATTTGAGCTAAAGTCATGTCACCCATCCAACAGTCGTGCCAAAAGAATATACGCCCCTGACCCAACTGCCACGCGATGTGGGGCTCCGCTGTGAGTCCCACCCCCTTTAGCCTCCTCCAAACCGCAGAAGCAGAATGTGGTATGGGTGCCAGAAGGGGGTGGGTGCCCCTGCAATACTTGCCCAGTAAAAACTGAGCCCAAAGAGACTGCTGTGATCTGAATAACCACCAGAGCTTCAAAGAGAAAGCATGGACCACGTCCTCTAATCTTCTGAAGCCCAAACCACCCTCATTAGTAGGAAGGCAAATATCCTTCCATCTCTTCCAATGCATACGGTGGGCCTGATCCTTAGAATCCCACAAGAATCTATTGAGGTATTCATGGATGACTTTTAGTTCGTAGGGACTTCTTTTTATGAATGTTTGAAAAACTTTAGAATGGTACTGAAAAGGTGTGAAGAAACGAATCTAGTCCTCAATTGAGAAAAATGTCATTTCATGGTTGAAGAAGGCTTTGTACATTGGAACCGGATTCTGCAAATAGGCATTGAGGTCGACAAGGTAAAATCTAAGTTCTTACAAAATTGCCTGCTCCAATTTCAGTGAAGGGCATTAGAAGCTTTCTACGGCATGCTGGATTCTATAGATGGAACCATCAAGGATTTCTCGAAAATTACCAAGCCGCTTTGCTCTTTGCTAGAGAAAATGTCCCATCCCATTTTTCTCAAGAGTGTCTTCAAACTTTTAACACACTTAAGGAAAAGCTTGTCACAACTTCGATTATAGTTGCTCCAGATTGGATTTTACCTTTTGAGCTTATATATGACGAAGTGACTATGTTTTGGAAGCTATGTTGGGGGTAACGGAGGGATAAAGTCTTTCACGTGATTTATTACGCTAACCAAACCTTGACTGATGCTCAATTGAATTATGATACTACCGAGAAGGAAATGTTGGTAGTGGTATTCGCTTTTGACTAGTTTCGGTCATACCTCATTGGCTTCAAAGTGATCTTTTACATGGACCATTCGGCTCTTAAGCACTTACTAGCAAAGAATGATGCTAAACCACACTTGATTAGTTGGGTTCTTCTTCTTCAGGAATTGCCGAACATTTGTCCCATCTAAAACAATCCGACAAGATAGAGAATGAAGAGATAAATGAAGTTTTTCCGAATGAGCAAGTGCTACAAATTTTGAGGCTCCATGGTATGAGGATTATGTCAATTATCTTGTAACCAATATCATACCACTTGATTTCTCTTATCATCAACGGGAGAAATTATTTGCCGTTCTAAAACGCTACTTTTGGAAAGATCCACTTTTGTTCAACATAAGACCGAATCAAATTATCAGATGATGTGTGTCGAATCAAATGGAGAAAATATTGGAGCATTGTCACTCATCTCCATATGGGGGTCAATTTAGTGCCACAAAAACGGCCTCAAAGGTCTTCCAATCAAGGTTGTATTGGCCTTCTCTATTAAGGATGCTCACGCTCTTGTGTCCAAATGTGACCGATGTTAATGGATCTTTAAGAGGAATGAGATGCCGCTTAACACCATTTTGGAGGTGGACTATTTGATGTTTGGGTGATAGACTTCATGGGGCCATTCTCGTCTTCATTTTCCAATCAATACATACTTGTTGCACTAGATTATGTCTCCATGTGGGTGGAAGAGATAAAATTCCCCACTAATGATGATCAGGTGGTCATAAACTTTTTGTAACTGCTAATTTGACTCATTTTTGGCAAATTATAGGGTGAGACACTGAGTGGATACTCCTTATCATCCTCAAACTAGCAACTAAGTGGAGATCTCAAATCGAGAATTAAAAAAAAAAATCTTAAGTTAACGGTGAATGCCTCAAGGAATGATTGGTCCAAGAAGTTAGATAGTGTATTATGGGCTTACTACACCACTTTCAAAATTCCTATTAATATGTCTCCTTTTCGGCTTATTTTTGGAAAAGTGTGTCATCTATCGGTTGATCTCGAGCATCGAGCTTATTGGGCTACTAAATTATTGAGATTTGATTTGAAGTTGATGGGTGAGAAAAAATTGTTGCAACTCAATGAACTTGATGAGTTACGCCTTGATGCCTATCACAGTGCTCACATCTACAAGGACAAAACCAAGAAGTGGCATGATAAACATATTTCCAGTATTGTTGTATAACTCTCGAATTTGGTGGTTTTCAGTAAACTCTGCTCTTGGTGGTCTGTACCATTTACAATTGTTCAAGTATTCTCTCATGGGTGGTTGAACTTTATCATGAACAAAAAGAAAATATCAAAGTCAACAGTCAACAGTTGAAACCATACTTGAAGGGTGACGTTTTGAAAGAGAAGTCATCTGTTCTCGAGAATGACCCGAAAAAACCATGCCTCAAAGTCGAGCTCAAGAATCTAAAAAGAGCACTTTTGGAAGGCAACCCAATCTCTATCCATTTTACTTATTGCTTTGAGTTAGTAGAAATTAGATGATTTTTTTTTCCAGTTATAGGTTTAAATTCTTGAAATTTTTTGGCATGATAGTTTTTGAATCATTTTCATCCATTTGTGTAATGCTTAGAGTCGAGTTGGTATTTTTGAAATAGAAAAATATTTTAAAATAAGAATTATAAAATAGGTTTAATTTAGGATTACAAAATCTAGGATAAAAGAGAGAACGAAGAAATTGCTCTCAAATTTTTTTTTTTGCCGCGGCCATGCAACAAACAGCTAACTCTCTGTTAGCCTCGCTCAGCCATGCTAGACTATGGCAGTCATGCTGTACAAGGTCTTAAAACCCTAAACCAAACCCCCCACCCATCATTTCCATTTGGTTTTCTTTATTTCTCCCTCAATCCTCTTCACCCTAAGTCTAGAAAATCACTTGTGTCCATTCCAAACGTATCAATTAGTTCAAGGTTGTAATAAATCACACATTTAACACTTCAAATCACAACAAATTGTTATTTAAAATTTCATATATTTGAGTTTGTTTTTACTTTGGCTTTAAATGAAGAAGAGTTTGGACTACATTTAGGTTGGATGTGGTGGGTAGTTGTGGTGATTGGGTTGTGAAAAAATTTGGACTTGGGCATGCTAAATTCTTAGAGTTTTCAACCTACTTTCACAAGTGCCCATAAGGAGTTTAGTGAACGTCTTGAATCGAATTTGCTTTCTTTCTTTTTTTTTTTTTTTTTTTTTTTTTTGTATATTATCACACTCGTGATTGTTTTGTAGTTGTTATTATGACCTTATGTGTTTAAATTTATCATTATTTGAATAGGGTTATTACACAATTATACCTTCAAGTTTAACCACATTCTTTGTTTTCTCATTGTAGAAAAAATACCACCCTGGGTGATATGAACCCGCGAAGAATTGAATCTCGAAACCCACAACCAAGAATGAGGGTGATCATAACACCCGATACTTCCATTCTATAGTTCAAGGATGATGCATTCGTGCCAGGATCCGGTCTATTACTATAGCTTCAGGTGAGGTGTTTAAGTCTCTTGAGACTATTCAATCTTCAGCCTTCAGCATTATCTTTCTTTTAGGAGCTTCTGCTAGCTCCTCCTTAGTCTGCCGATCCTATTCGACCTGGTATTAGACATAGATTGGTATCCGATGAGGACACTTTGCAGTTTAATCGGACTCCTACTTTGATTGAGGTGCGAGAGGCTATTTTCAGTATTGATTCAGACAGTGTCGCCGAGCCAAATGAGTTTTCATCTCATTTTTTTCGGGTCTATTGGGACATAGTATCAGAGGATATGTTTCAGGCAGTTTTGGATTTCTTTGCTGGAGGACACCTACCTAGAGGTTTCGCAGCTACTTCTATTGTCTTGCTTCCAAAGTGGGACAATGCCTGTAGGTGGTCAGAGTTTCGTCCTATCAACTTATGTACAGTGTTTAATAAGTTGATTACGAAGCTGATAAATTTGCGACTGAGTACTTTACTACCTCAGATCATCTCAGTTCCTCAGAGCGGATTCATCTTGGGACGACTTATTGGAGATAATGTCCATCTGTGCACAGGAGTTACTACATACACTTGATACGAAAGTGCGAGGGGGTAATGTTATCCTCAAGCTTGATATGGCTAAGGCCTATGACCGTATGGATTGGGGATTCTTGATATCTATTTTGGAAAGTTTTGGGTTCGATGTTTTTTGGATTGATCGAATACGGAGTTGTATTTCAGAGTGTCGATTCTTGGTTCTACTTAATGGCAGGTCATGTAGTTTTTTCTCATCATCTCAGGGACTCAGACAAGGTGATCCCATATCTCCATCACTGTTTATTATTGTTGCATATTATTTTTCACGACTGCTCACTCAGCAGTATTAGCATATTCCTTCGATGGCATACAGACATGGGGATGACGCTCTCATCTCTCATTTGTCCTTTGCGGACGATATGATTATTTTCGTCAATGGCTAGAAACAATCTATCAGACGAGTTTTACAGTGTATTGAGCACTATGTAAGGGCTTCTAGGCAGTTGGTGAACAGAGATAAGAGGGATATTATCTTACCTAGGAGATTTTCTACTAGTCAGATACACAGGCTAGAGCATCTGACAGGATTTCGTCATCCGTAGCAGCCCTTCACTAATCTTGGTGTTCCTTTATTTAAAGGAGCCAGGAAGATAATTTTGTGTGATGACTTAGTCTAGAAAGTCCGGAGTAGAATTTCTAGCTGGCCTCGAGACTCCTATCATTTGGGGACGGATTACTTTGATACGATCAGTGATATTCTCTATTCATCTCTATCTTTTTCAGATTATGAAGCCTCCCAAGACTATCTTGAAGAAGTTAGAGGGCATATTTGCTAGGTTTATTTGAGACTTCAGAGACCATGCACACAATTACATTGGAAGAGATGGAAAGACCTTTGTATTCATACTAAGAAGGGTGGACTGGGATTTAGAAGACTGGAAGATCTTGTTAATACATTCTTCTTAAAGCTCTGGTGGTTATTTAGATCTCAGCGGTCATTATGGGCTCAGTTTTTACTGAGTAAGTATTGTCAAGATACCCATACATTACTGTCTACTATTTTTTACTATGCTTCAGCTGTATGGAAGAGGCTGAAGCACATAGGGCCACAGGCAGAGACATACATTGCTTGGCAATTAGGGCGTGGGTAGATATATTTTTGGCATGACTACTAGATGGACGAGTCTACATTAGCTGATCAGTACCCACACTTGCCACATTCTTCCATCCATGTTAGAGACTTATCTGATGATACTGGATGGAACACTGACCGACTTCTTGAGCTAGTACTATATACTATTGTTGAGCAGATAGGAAGCATCCATATCACTGCTGAGGTACATGATCAGATTATGTTGAAGGATACATCGGATGGTAGATTCGCTACCAAGTCTGCATGGAAGCTAGTTCGCACGGGGCATACGATTCAAACTGTATACAACATGATTTGGAGTTCTATTATCCCGACGAATGTCTATTTCTTTTGTTGGAGACTATGGTAAGGTCTTATCCCAGTTGGTATTGTGATTTAGAGGCAGATTGGAAGTCATATGGCTTCTCATTGTCAGTGTCAGTGTTGCTTGGCTATTGAGACTATCCAGCATTTATTTACTGACAGTTATATTGTCGACCAGGTTTGGTACCATTTTTTTGATATTTTTCATATAACCCTTCGGCCAATGGAGGGTTTTCAGTATCGCTTTCAATCTTCTTAGCGTTTTTCGGGTCAGTTTGTCAGGCAGTGTTATATTCGCACGATCATTCATCTTTTAATTCTCTGGTTTATTTGGACTGTGAAAAATGATACGAAGTACCAAAATATCTCTATGGAGCCGAGACGGATTATGTGGAAAGTATACTATACTATCTCCCTATTACATATAAGCTGTTTATTTTGGGTTATTCATTGGCGAAGAGATATGGATATGGCTCCTTTTTTGGGTATCTCTCTTACTACTCTATCCATTCCTCCTCCTGTTTTGGTTTATTGGCGTATTCCACCGGTGAGATTTTACAAGGTCAACACTGATGGATGCGTCAGAAATAGATTTACGAGTGGATGATGGATTATTTGGGATTTATCAGGTTAGTATGTTCGTGTCTTTTTCTCTTCATATGGCGAGTGCCCTATTTTGGAGGCCGAGCTCAGAGCTATTCTTAACGGTATCATTCTTGCTCAAAGGATTTTACTCTCAAATTTATGGATTAAGTCCGACTCTACTTTGGCCACTCACTGCATCACTAGAGGTGGGGGACCTTGATCTATTCAGGCCACTCTTTGTCATATCAGACATCTCCTTGCCTTCGACTGTGAAACTATTTCTCATATTTATCGCGAGGGCAACCTGGTGGCTGACTTACTTGCTTCAGAGAGTTGGAATACAACGCTCAGGACGTACCGCGATGTTACAACAGCTAAGTTCAGATTGATACACATGAACTTCCTACAGTTAAGGGTTTATAGAATTTTTTAGAACTATTTTTAATTGCTTTATTATTTATTCATTTATTTGTTTGCTTTAGCTTTATGATTGATGTAACGCCCCGAAATTTCTAAAGTCTCGGAGAGTTAGAAAAATCCATAACTATTAAATATTGCGGAAAATGACTGTAATAGTAAAAGAAAAAAAAAGTTTCAATTGCCAATCAATTGGTTAACTTTAAACAAATAGGGAAATATTTGTTAAATGATAAATAACTTAAAATTTTGAATAATCGTCTTATTAACTAAACATCATAAATAAACCAATTTATTCTTTTGGTGATCATTGGCTTGACAGCTTCACTGACCCTCCACGCATCCCTTACATTAATCATTACCTGAAAATCATTTAAAATGAGGGATGAGTATAATTGAATATACTCAATGAGATACTTGCTATTTCCACAATCAATCCAAATATTATAATTAAACATGTAATTAACTTACTAAACTGAACTGTGAATTATTACACCATGACAATAATAATCCATGCAAGCGCTGCAAATAACTGAAACTCAAAGGTTTAACTGAACCCAAAAGTTTAAATGAACTGGTTCATGATTTCTCCCGAAGGAGCACTGAAATTAAGTAATCTATTTACATGCACAAAAATAATAATTAGAGAGTTGTAGACATCAACAATAGCACGTAGTATCTCACCTTAGTTCTTAGAATGATAATTCTTGAATATGAATGAATGAAAAAGCTTGAAAAGGGGGGGCCACCAGAAACTGAACAAATAATATTTTCCACGCAAAACAGTCTGCTGTGTTCTTCAAGACGTGAGTGAGGTCAAAGAGGCTGTACTTCTTTTAAAATGAAACAAGGTGGTAAATTGGTTTGTTTAGAGTTTTAAATTGATTAGGAGAGAGATAGGGATAAAGTAGAGATAGGGATAGAAACAATTTTACAATTCAAATGTTGAATAGTGTTCGGCCGAAACAAGCTATCCAAAAGAGTCCCTTTAAACTTTCATTTACTATAAAAATTTTGAATTGTCTCTATCTTGAAATTAGCTTATCTAAAAACACTTTTTCTTGAGCCGATAATCATGATTAATTACGAGCTATCCAACGAGTCCAATATTGAAATATTAAAACTCAAAATTTCACAAATTAATTATTTAGCCCAAAATAATCTAATTGATTCTAAAACATATTTTCACTTAGGTCCTAAACAAATAAAATAATAATAAAATTCGGGATTCTACAAACTACCCTCCTTAAAAAAATTTCGTCCTCGAAATTTTACCTTTACACAGTGAAAAGTTCTGGGTACTTGGCTTTCATCTCATCTTCTTTCTCCCAAGTCGATTCTTCCACTCCATGGTTGCGCCATGACACCTTGATTAATGGGATTTCTCTGACTCTGTCTAAAATCTCGGAAGGTCCAATAAACCTTGGTCTTAATTTTCCTTTATTGCCAAATCTAAGTACTCCTTTCATTGGTGCTACTTTCAAGAATACTTTGTCACCATTCTTGAACTCGAGATCTTTTCTCCTCTTATCAGCATAGCTTTTCTGTCTATCTTGAGCAACCTTAATTCTGTCTCGGATCTTATCTACTGCCTGAACTGTTCGATCAATGATTTCAGGCCCTAAAATCCTTCTTTCTCCAACCTCGCTCCAATAAACAGGTGTTCTGCACTTCCTTCCATATAATGCCTCGTAAGGTGCCATGCCTATAGTAGCCTGAAAGCTATTATTATAGGCGAATTCCACCAAAGGTAAGTGTACTTCCCAACTACCGCCCAGGTCTAGCACACAAGCTCTTAACATATCTTCGAGTATCTGAATAGTTCTTTCTGATTGTCCGTCGGTCTGCGGGTGATATGCGGTACTAAACTTTAGCCTCGTTCCCATAGCATCCTGTAAACTCTTCCAAAATTTTGATGTAAATCTTGGGTCTCTGTCTGAAACAATAGAAACAGGGACTCCATGCAGTCTGACTATTTCTCTAACATAAACTTGTGCATACTGTTCCATGGTAAAAGTCATCCTAACTGGAAGAAAGTGAGCCGACTTTGTAAGACGATCCACTACTACCCATATAGCATTGTTTCCCTTTACAGATCTCAGAAAACCCACCACGAAATCCATGTTTATGTGTTCCCATTTCCATTCTGGTATATCCAGTGGGATAAGCAACCCTGAAGGTTTCTGATGTTCCGCTTTCACTTGCTGGCATGCCATGCACTTACTTACGAAGAGTCCTATTCCTCTTTTCATATTTCTCCACCAAAATGTATCTCGAAGATCTCGATACATCTTCGTACCGCCTGGGTGTGCTGCATAAGGAGCCGAGTGTGCTTCCTCAAGAATTTCCTTCCTTAATCCCTCATCTTTAGGAACGCACAACCTGCCTTTATACATGAGTGCCTTGTCATTAGCCACTTCAAAACCTAAGCGTTTCTCTGTCCCAACTTCAGTCATGATCTTACGTAAAAATGGGTCATCCCTTTGGGCTCCTCTAATTCGTTCCCTGAGTGTGGGTTCAACTGTTAAAGTTGCGATAAGAGCTGATACTTTCATTGGAGGTGTAAAAACCTCTAGCCTCAAGTTTTCAAATTCCTTAATTAACTGTTCTTGGGTGGTCAAAGCTGTCAATTTTCCCGTCGTCTTTCTACTAAGCGCATCAGCAACTACATTAGCTTTACCAGGGTGGTAAAGGATAGTGCAATCGTAGTCCTTAACCAATTCCAACCATCTCCTCTGTCTCATGTTTAACTCCTTTTGAGTAAAGAAGTATTTGAGACTTTTATGATCGGTGTAAATTTCACATTTACCACCGTAGAGGTAATGACGCCATATCTTTAGGGCGTGAACTACTGCTGCGAGTTCTAAGTCATAAGTCGGATAATTATGTTCATGTGGTTTTAATTGCCTAGATGCATAGGCCACAACCTTTCCATGCTGCATCAACACACATCCCAAACCATGTTTGGATGCATCGCTGTATATCACAAATCCTTCTAAACCTTCTGGTATCGTTAAAACTGGTGCCGAAACCAATCTCTGTTTCAGTTCCTTGAAACTATTCTCACACTTCTCTGACCATTGGAACTTTATCTCCTTTCTAGTTAACTGAGTCATTGGTCCAGCTATTTTAGAAAACCCTTCAATAAACCTCCTATAATAGCCCGCAAGTCCTAAAAAACTACGGACTTCTCCTACATTGGTCGGCCTAGGCCAATTTTCCACAGCTTCAACCTTGGCTGGGTCTACTTCAATCCCTTGTGAAGTAACCACATGACCAAGAAAGTCAATACAGTCAAGCCAAAATTCACATTTCTTGAATTTGGCAAACAATTTCTCCTTTCGAAGGGTGCCTAACACCGTTCTCAAATGTTCCTCGTGCTGACACTTATCCTTTGAGTATACTAAAATGTCGTCGATGAAGACTATAACAAACCGGTCCAAGTACGGATGAAAAACTCGGTTCATTAAGTCCATGAATACGGCAGGTGCATTTGTTAACCCAAAAGGCATAACAGTAAACTCATAGTGTCCATAGCGAGTCCTAAATGCTGTTTTAGGGATGTCATAGTCCTTTACTTTGAGTTGGTGATAGCCCGATCTCAGATCGATCTTTGAAAACACCTTTGTACCCTTCAACTGATCAAAAAGATCTTCTATCCTCGGGAGTGGGTATTTGTTCTTTATAGTCAGACGGTTTAACTCTCTATAGTCGATACACATCCTCATCGACCCGTCTTTCTTCTTAACGAATAACACTGGCGCTCCCCACAGGGAAACGCTAGGTCGGATAAAACCCTTATCCAATAATTCTTGTAGTTGCATCTTCAACTCTTGCAATTCTTTCGGTGCCATTCGGTAAGGGGCTTTAGACATTGGTGCTGTTCCAGGGGCTAAGTCAATTGTGAACTCTACTTGTCGATCAGGCGGTAATCCAGTTAGATCTTCAGGGAAGACGTCCTCAAATTCTTGAACCACTGATGAACCTTTCATTTTCTGTTCTGATTTAGGTTTGCTAACGATGTTTAATAAAAATCCTCGGCACGAATCCTTACTTAACATCTTTTCTGCTTTTAAGAACGACACAAATTTGGGTGGAGTCCCAAATCTTGTCCCGAAGAAACGAAATTGTTCTTCTCCAGGCCTTTGAAACAAGACTTCCTTCTCACGGCATAAAATGGTTGCATGATTTCCACTCAGCCAGTCCATTCCCAATATTACATCAAAGTCCTTCATTCTTAAAAGGTACAAGTCTGCATTTAACATCCTTCCTTCGATTTCTAACTTTACGTCCTTAACTATTTGATTTGTACTAATGATCTCGCCTGAAGGGATACTAACATCTAACATGCCATTCGTTTTCTCATATTTATTTTCAATTTTATCCATGAAATCATTGGAAATAAAAGAATGCGTAGCTCCAGAATCTATCAGGACAATAGCAGGTATATTAGATATTGGTAGAATACCTGTTATCACGTCTGTGTCCTGCTCTCCCTCTTGACCTGCCAGAGTAAAGACTCTAGCCTTCCATTTCTTAGGTTGGAAATCTTCTTTCTTCTTTTCTGGACACTCTCTTAGGAAATGGCCAGTCTTACCACAATTATAGCATACTCCCTTTCCCTGAAGGCATTCGCCAAAATGTCGTTTGCTGCACTTGGAACATATAGGGATATTTCTGGTTGGACCCGACTCAGTCCTTCCTCTTTTGTTCTGGTCTTTGTACGTTTCATTGTTGTGACCCTGCCACTTTCTCTTCTCCGAAGATTCGACACCGTGCAGGGGTTTCTTTTCCAACCCTAAGCCATTAGAGATTGCCTGTGCCCGACGTAAAGCTTCTGCGTAAGTAGTATACTGCTGGGCAGCCATGATTCCTTTGATCTCGGGTCGTAATCCCATCTCGAACCTCTTGGCCTTCGTCAATTCGGTGTTAACCATATGCGGTGCATACCTAGACAGCCATTCGAATTTCCTTTCGTACTCCCCAAGCGACATGTTCCCTTGCGTGAGTTGAAGAAATTCTGCTTCCTTTTGGTCCTTCAGTGACTGAGGAAAATATTTTCCTAGCAATGCTTCCTTAAATTGGTCCCAAGTGAGACTGCGTTGCTGCTCTGCAGTCCTAGTGCGTGAATCGGATTCCCACCAATGGCTAGCATCGTCAGTCAACATGAACTTTGCACAAGAAACCTTCTGCGTATTGTTGCAGTTCAGATGTTCAAAAATCCCTTCGAGTCTCCTCAGCCACTCCTCGGCTGCGAAAGGATCATCCTTACCCTCAAAGGATGGTGGTCTGAAACGACGAAATTGTTCGACCATTGAACTCGTGTTGTCAGCCCTTGGTGCATTTGGGTGTGGCTCCTGAGTCTGCTGTCTGCCCAGGTCTTGCACAGCCCTCATCAAGTCTCTGAACATAGTTGCTTGATTTTGCGTTTGTCGAGGCATTTCCTTTGAAAGAAACAAAATAAATTTTATCTTAGGATTGCTCGACAGCCTAACACTACATAGTAATTTCTAACGGAGGGAAAAGAAATAAACAAAATTTATGCAATTTTATTAATATTATTTAATGATAAACAAAGAATTTTTATAATTAAAGCCAACTAAAAATTCCTACTAACCTTAACATCTATTAATCTAAATAAATAAACTCAACAAGAATAAAATGGAAAAACTAATATTCCAAAATCCTAATCCTCGTCTTCACTTATCCAGCCTCCATGTACTCTTGGAACCTTGGCCGGCGGAGCTTCGTCATCTGAAGTAATACTTGATTCTGGTTCAGATTCTGGTTCGGCCTCGTGCCCGATTCCTCCTTGTACCTCGGCCTCAACTTCTTGACCGACTTCAGGTTCAGGCTCAGGCTCAGGCTCAAATTCTTGCTCAGGTTCAGCCTCATCTTCAGGCTTGTCTTCTGACTCGGGCTCTTCAAACTCGAACTCGTAATCGGGTTCGTTTTCTAATTCCAGCCCAACTTCAGCTTCTCCAACGGGTGGTACATTAGCCTCCGCAGCATACTCCTCCCAAGTGTCAATGAGAGCCCTACAAAAATCTTCAAAATCTACCGTGCCCGGATCCAGTATACCCTCTAGGGCCCTAAGTATGGCCGTCGCAACGCGTTGGCCCTCATCTGAGAAGGTGTCTATTAGGCGGGCGATCGCTTGTGCATGAGTGCTTTGAAATCCGACTTCCACAGCTCGTTCCCAAGCTGTATGGAACCGTTGCACATGCTGTTCGATTGTAGAGTCGAGAACTGGAACGAAATGTTCATAGGCACGAATTATAGCGGCATTGGGATTCCCAGCGCCCCTATACACAACACTTTTCCTCGCGGTCTGCCTAAGTCTAACCATGATTGTCACCTATGTTACAACAATTCTAATATGTTATGCATTTAAAGCTTCTGGTCATAAAATACACTACTATGGTTCGCATATTAGTTAACTTTAAATAACTATACCGCATTAATAAATAATTCAAATGCAATAGTGAAATAAGCAACAAATACTTTATAAAATCCTGCTAATCAATTTAGTTAGACTAGCAAAATAATTTACGGCAATTAAGCATGTTCACTTATTTCATACATCAAAATATTGGATGGTGGCTGATCAGTGAGCTCTGGGTGCCAAATATCTCGTACCAAAATAAAACCTTTTTTTTTTTTTTTTTATAAAAAATTCACTGTTACTAATCAAAATAAATAAATAGAAAAAAAAAATTTTTTTTTTCACGTGAACAGTAAAGAGGTACTGTTCCGTGAATAGTAAAAAGTTACTATTCATCACAAATTTTTTTTTTGTTACTGTCATAGCTACTAATCACGTAAGAAAAATAAAAAAATATTTTTTTCCCGGTTACTGTTCACGTGAACAGTACTATACTGTTCACGTGAACAGTAAATTATACTGTTCATTGGCACTGTTCACGTGAACAGTACGTGCACTGTTCCGTGAACAGTAAATTATACTGTTCATAAAAATATTTTTTTTTTTTCGAGTCTACAGAAAGGTAAACCCGTCTGCTCTGATACCATTTGTAACGCCCCGAAATTTCTAAAGTCTCGGAAAGTTAGAAAAATCCATAACTATTAAATATTGCGAAAAATGACTGTAATAGTAAAAGAAAAAAAAAGTTTCAATTGCCAATCAATTGGTTAACTTTAAACAAATAGGGAAATATTTGTTAAATGATAAATAACTTAAAATTTTGAATAATCGTCTTATTAACTAAACATCATAAATAAACCAATTTATTCTTTTGGTGATCATTGGCTTGACAGCTTCACTGACCCTCCACGCATCCCTTACATTAATCATTACCTGAAAATCATTTAAAATGAGGGATGAGTATAATTGAATATACTCAATGAGATACTTGTTATTTCCACAATCAATCCAAATATTATAATTAAGCATGTAATTAACTTACTAAACTGAACTGTGAATTATTACACCATGACAATAATAATCCATGCAAGCGCTGCAAATAACTGAAACTCAAAGGTTTAACTGAACCCAAAAGTTTAAATGAACTGGTTCATGATTTCTCCCGAAGGAGCACTGAAATTAAGTAATCTATTTACATGCACAAAAATAATAATTAGAGAGTTGTAGACATCAACAATAGCACGTAGTATCTCACCTTAATTCTTAGAATGATAATTCTTGAATATGAATGAATGAAAAAGCTTGAAAAGGGGGGGGGGGGGGGGGGGGGGGGCCACCAGAAACTGAACAAATAATATTTTCCACGCAAAACAGTCTGCTGTGTTCTTCAAGACGTGAGTGAGGTCAAAGAGGCTGTACTTCTTTTAAAATGAAACAAGGTGGTAAATTGGTTTGTTTAGAGTTTTAAATTGATTAGGAGAGAGATAGGGATAAAGTAGAGATAGGGATAGAAACAATTTTACAATTCAAATGTTGAATAGTGTTCGGCCAAAACAAGCTATCCAAAAGAGTCCCTTTAAACTTTCATTTACTATAAAAATTTTGAATTGTCTCTATCTTGAAATTAGCTTATCTAAAAACACTTTTTCTTGAGCCGATAATCATGATTAATTACGAGCTATCCAACGAGTCCAATATTGAAATATTAAAACTCAAAATTTCACAAATTAATTATTTAGCCCAAAATAATCTAATTGATTCTAAAACATATTTTCACTTAGGTCCTAAACAAATAAAATAATAATAAAATTCGGGTTTCTACAATTGAAGGTCAGGTTTTATGCCCTCCTCACATGTATTTTTTATGAGTTATTTATATATATGGTTGGAGTATCCGAACTCCCCCATCACTTCTTGGTAGAGGCCTGAAAACTAGATTGGGAATGTGATGGTGTGTTGAATAATAATAAAAAAGACCAAGAATGATATAAATCCCAAGACAGCTAAAATCTAGTCGCAAGAACTTGACCCGATTATTACTTGAATCAAAGAACCAAAGTTATGAGCGCCACAAAGATTTGCGATGTCTTTGATAAGTTTTAGGTTAGTTCAATTAAGAACAAAGAAAGAATAAGTAGATCTCACTTAATCTGAATCTCTCAAATAAATCAAAGTTATCAAAGTTTACAATGAAAAGTGCTTATATAGTAAAATTAATGAAAACTTAGTCTAATTCGAAAATATAACTAAAATTTGTCAAAATAGAGTTCTAAACGAAAAAAGAAATGAAAATTGCCAAAATCCAGATTTTTCCCTAATATACCTGGGCGATCGTCCAATCTTAGCAAAATGCATCAAAAAGTGGCCTTGGGTGATCGTCCAAGGTTTTGCTTGGGCGATTGCCCAGGCCATTTTTTTGGCTCTCACATTTTTGACCTCCAAACTTTGTTTCATACTTATTTTGGTCCTCCAATATTTCATTAGCCTCCGATATGCCTTCAATATGGTCTTTAATTTGAGTCAAATGTAACAAAGGTCCATGGTTCGCATGTATCGCATCATCATCTTCTTCTTCAAAAGAATTCGACCTTGAATCATCACTGGCATCAAAGAGATAAACATCACCTTCCGTCCTTATATGTACCCAAACCCAATCACCAGGCTCAAAGATATATCTGTGAACTTTGTTGGCTTTAATTTGATGTCTTTGAAGCTCATTCGTCTCATTTAGATTGCTTATATAGGTTTGTCGTTTTGGAAGAACAACTCCAGGTACAAAGTGAAGTTGATGTACAATGTCTCGAATATGTAATAACCTACTAGACATCTACTCTGAAGATATGTTCTCCAATTCATGCAGTAAAGATATAGCCAAACTGGAGAGGGATTGGTTAGTTTTTCATAGTACAAAGTGGGATTCTTTGTGTACTAACAAAATAATTTGTTGATTTTTTTTCCTCCATCGTTGTCGTTTCTTGTATATCTAAATCATCTACTTTAATTAGGGCATGAAGAGCATGCCTCGTAAATAGGACTTTACCATCTACATGGTACTCTTCACCATCATCCTTCAACTAAGCATCTCATCACTATCATTATCATCCTCAGTCTCCACTTCTCCATTATCACACAAAATCATTACCCTTTTGTTTGGGCATTGTGATGCAATGTGCCTAGAACCCAGACATTTAAAACATTTGATATCTCTATTCTTTTAAGGCTGGAAATCTTACTTGAGTTTATTGTTGCTAGTGACATCCTCTTTTTCCTTAGGTAGTTCGGTTTCCCCCTTTGAAACAGCCCTATTATTCACATCATTATTATCCCACTTTGGTTTCCAATGAAGGTCTGATCCCGAAGAAAACCTAGCTGCCCTTTTTTTTTTCAATTGTCTTTCTACCTCCAACTCCACATAATGCTGTAATTCAATTATATTGGCTATATTCCTATTTAACCCATTCAAAAATATGGCTAAAGTAGCCTCCCTATCATCCTCAACATTAGCCCTAATTATAGTCATCTCCATCTCCTTATGGTAATCCTCTACACTATTTGAACCTTGAGTAAAGATCTACAATTTTTGATAGAGGTCCCTATAGTACTCCTCCTCATGAGAGCCTTTAAATGACCCCAAGTTTGTACAGGCCTCTCGTGATTTTTCCTCCTATTTGTCACAAATTGATCCCACCACCTTATAGCATAGTCAGTGAACTCAATTACTACTAATTTCACATTCTTTTCTTCCGAATAAATATGGCAATCAAATATTAATTATATACTCATTTTCCACTCTAAATAGGCTTAAGTGTTATTCCTACATTGGAAGGATTTTATTCCCAAGATTTCTATCTACCCCATCGTGGCCTCTATAGTCTCCTTCTCTAGGTGTCCTTTTATGCATATCTTCTCTACGCCTCATCCCACTCATCTTAGCTACATAATTATAATAATCTTCATCCTTAAATTTAGCCATAGGATTATGATCACTCCTATCCTATCTACATTAGGGATCTCATGTTGTTGTTTCCTTAGTAAGGTTGTAATCACCGTATCATGCCTATCCATCCTACCCATCATCTCTTTATTACCATCTCTAATCTCGTCAAATACCATGTTCATCCGCTCAAATTATTGTTGCATGGCTTTTAACAAAAAATATTTGTTGTTCTCTTCCCTAGGTGTTATTTCTTCATTATTAGACATTTTGGGATAAAAAAATATAAATTAGGATTGAAAGAAAAATTTAACCTTATGTGTTTACACTCGTATTTTACTTTATTTGACTTTTTTTTTCCGATAATAATCTCAACACTCTTGCCTTTTACCTCTCTTTGTTTTTCTTGGCAAGTTCTCTAAGAAACTAACTAAACTCAATCAAAAATTCAGTCTCCGCAACATTCAAGAACAAGAAGTAAGAAGGACAACGAGAATGACTTAAGAAGAAAAGCACAACAAGAATAAGATATAAGTACCGGATGAAAATATGACACAAGAATCTAAAAATAATGCGTTTCTTGAATTATCTTGAGTTTTCATTTTTATTTCAATTCAACGCAAAAACGAAAAAAAAGAGTCACAAAGCAAGAACTAGAAAGAATTAGCTTTGGTGCCTGAACGGATTGTGCACAAACAATTCTTGAATGTTTTTGGTGTAAGAGAAGATATATTAATTTTTTTTCGAATGATTCTAAGATATGATGAATCCAAACAAAATAAAAAGACTTTATGAAATATGATGACTAACGAAAGACAATATTTTTTTTAATATGATTCAAGATGAATCTGATGAAAAAATAAATGATAGAACCTGATTTTATTGCCAAAGTTTTGATACCAACTGATGTGAACCACGAAGAATTGAATCTCGAAACCCACAACCAAAAATGATATGAATCCCAAGAAAGTTAAAATCTGGTCGCAAGAACTTTACCCGATCATTACTTGAATCAAAGAACCAAAGTTATGAACGCTACAAAGATTTGTGAAGTTTTTGATAAGTTTTTAGGTTAGTTCAATTAAGAACAAAGAAGAAATAAGTGGATCTCACTTAATCTGAATCTCTCAAATAAATCAAAGTTATCAAAGGTTACAATGAAAAGTGCCTATATAGTAAAATTAATGAAAACCTAGTCTAATTTGAAAATATAAGTAAAAACTTATCAAAATAGAGTTCTAAACGAAAAAGGAAACGAAAATTGTCAAAATCTGAATTTTCTCCTAATATGCCTGGGCGATCATCCAGACTTAGCCAAATGCATTTTGCAATCAAAAAGTGGCATTGGGCAATCGCCCATGCCATTTTTTTTGTCTCCCGCATTTTTGACCTCTAAACTTTGTTTCATACTTATTTTGGTCCTCCAATCTTCCATTAGCCTCCGATATGTCTTCAATATGGTCTTTAGTTTGAGTCAAATGTAACAAAGATCCATGGCTTGCATGGATCGCATCACTGGGCTAAGAAACCAAGCCTAGCATCTAAGGACAAAGGTAAAGAAATTGCCTCTTTATCAACCATCCCTCAAAAGGGGGACCATGCATATACTATGGAGCCTAAAATCATTTTATTCAAGAAAGAGGAGAAACCGTTTGAAGGATATGACAAGTATACATTCACAGTGGAGAGAGTGGTAATCTTCACTGACTTTTCGGGCACCATCCTCGCTAACAACATTGTAGCAAATGGTTGGGGTCCACTTTACACCAAACCACCACTAGCTTCTATTTCCCTTGTCAAGGAATAGATGGAAAATAATTATGTGAGTTCATGTATGATCTTGAAATAAAGTTCAATTCATGTAGGGGTGTCAAATGGGTAGACCTGCTTGTGGGCTCATGAGCTCGGCTTATTTGGGATCGGCCCATGGGCAGCTCGGGTTCATATGAACATGGGTCACAAGCCAATTTTTGAGCTCAAAATTCGACACACGAGCTGAGCTCGCTCGACTCATGAAAAAACGAGCCGTTCGTAGGTCATTATGACCGTTGTCAAACGTTCATAAATCTGATCATTTAAAAATGATCAATTTTTAAAAAATAAAAATAAAAACGATCGTTTGTTATATATATATATATATAAACTCCAACTTCACCTCATTTTTTTAACAAATATATAGCTTCTTAATATGAAATTGCTATAATCTCCATATTATCTCTTATTGTGCAATCTTAAGTTTTCTTATCTCTAAATTTTTTTTCATGTCTAATTTTAGTATAAACTCTCTTGTTTTACCTCTTTCTTTTATATTTTATTTCAAAGAGATTAAAGTAGAATCTTGAATACTGATGAGTCCAACCAATTCCTTGATAGTTCCAATACTCTACTAAGTAGTCAGTCATTTGATCATTATTTCAGTGATCTAAATGATATTACAATTTTTGATGTGGCAGGAGTATGACTCCTCTAATTGATTTGGATGATGATCTTGAAGAAGAAAAAGAAGAAACGATGTCAGGATCAGCTAAAAAACGACAACCTTTGAAAAACACATCTAAGTGTTGGGAACACTTTAAATTAGTGGAGAGCTATGCTCTAAATGGATGGCAAGAGTACAAAGTAATGTTTAATTACAAAACAAAACAGTTAGTTTGGAAAAAGTCTATTGGCACGGGTCATAAAAACAGACATGACATAACATGTACAATCAGACACGGAGGTCTGGAAAATAATCAGTCGCAACTCTAGTTTGCTTTTTCTGGTGATGGTAATTCTAGTATTGCTATTTCCAATTGGGTCTATTCACAAGATAATATGCATGAAGGTAAGGTGATGGTCATAGTTGGTAGTGACTTGCCACTTAGCATAGTAGAAAGTGTTCACTTAACCAACCTCATACAAAAATATGTCCAATTCAGGTACAAACTCTTTCTAGAAACAATATTCTTTTAGATGTTATTACTTTATACTATTCGTTCAAATGCTATTACTTTATACAATAAAAAAAATTCATGCACTATACATGATATAAATAAATATATTTGTATTTTATCTTTTACGTCTGTCTTGTGGACCGGATGTAACTATAATCTGTAGGAAACCCCCCAGACAGTGTGGAGGCCAGGAAATTAAGGACTAGGGCAGCCAGATACACAATCATAGACAACGTCCTATTCAAGAAAATCTTTTCACTCACATAACTCAAGTGTCTAAAAGAAAATGAAGCCTGATACGCCCTCAGTGAAGTTTACAAAGGAGTATGTGGAAATTATATTTGGGGGGAAGGGGGGCAATTGTTGATATCCTACGAAAGAGGTCATACCTAAGTTCTATGGAGAGAGGATTCTCTCGTTAGGGAGGTCCTATCCCTTCAGGTCCTACCTACCTACTTCAGGTCAGAGATCTTACCACAGTCACCTATAGCTAAGTTCATGTCATCAATAGCACGTCTTTCCACGTGTCAGACGTCAGATCAGCTGTCTATCAATCGTAATTAATGCAGATGTCACCTTACATTTAATACTCTAAAATAGAAGGTCTTGTAAGCATTAAATGCCTAGTTTGGCATTAAATGCAAAGAATCATTACACATCTCCTATAAAATAGGAGACTTAAATGTCCAAATAGAGGACATTCAATGGCTGATAATAAACATCATACTCGAAAAGAGTTTACAAACACATCTTCTGTTACAATTCCCGTATCTAGTTCAGTTCGGCCATGTCTGACCTAAATTCTTAACATTAAGTTGGCTTGGGAATTGCAGCGTCATTTTTCAACGTTAACAGTTTGGCGCTAGAGGAAGGGCTCTCCCTAAAACGGCTCTCCATATTCCAGAAGCTTACCAAAAAGATCAGCCTTTGATCTCCAGAAATAAATTTCTTCCACCATACCTAAACACTTCATCTCTAAAACACATTCAACATGAGTCATAGCCATGATTCAAGAACTCACAACCACAGAAGAAAAGGGAGTCAACATATTGATCTCCTACCAGACTTTCACTGAAGACATCTCGAAGAAACCTCAGCTCCAGCCTGTCCCTCCATAAGGAAAGCAGTCCTACAACAGCTGGAGTACCTAACTCACGTTATTGAATGCATTAAAAAGAATCAAGCCACCTCTAGATGCATCTCAAACTTACAAACAGTCGCTAGCATGGAACCGACCTGAAGATCACTGGGTTGAACAACGTCTAGTCGAGCTGGAGGCTAAGAAAAAGAAAACTTCGAGGACACAAAATAGCATCGTTAACCCGTAGCTCGACTCGCTACTAGTGAAGGAATTGAATAACTAGAGAGCATCCTGATCAAAAGAATCAACAGTCCAACGAGCACCCAACTTGAGCCCATGCTCACCACGCATAAGTCAACCCCAACTGGATGGACGAAATCGTCCAATTTTTTAAGGATGGTAGGGTGCCCCCAGACAGTGCGGAGGCCAGGAAATCATCGATAACATTCTATTCAAAAAAAACATTTCACTTCTACTACTCAAATGTTTAAGAAAAGACGAAGCGCAAATGCGCCCTCAGTAAAGTTCATGAAGAAGTGTGTGGCAATCACGCTGGGAGAAATCACTAGCACATAAAACTTTGAGGTAGGGATACTTCTGGCCATCACTAAATAAGCATTCTATTGAGTTTGTTCGAAAATGCTACAAGTGTCAGAGGTTTGCCCCCATCACCAGATCTCTCCCAGAAGAGCTGACCTCAGTCCTCAGCCCATGACCTTTTTTCAAAATGAAGGATTCATCTAATCTGTCCAATACCCACGAGAGAGATGTCTTTCTCACTAGCCATCGAGAATAGAGCCCAGAATTGAAAAGGTCTTTAAAAAATTACCATAGTCGTGAAAAATGAGGCTTACTAGCTCCAGAACATGGAGGGCTTTCCACTCCCGCACTCCTGGAACGGCTATAAAGTTAGTAAATCTAACCAGCGTTCGAACTGAGGATGTAACCAAGGTCACGAACCTCTAGACACAAAGGTCCCACACAGCTCGGACCCAAGTCGGATAGTGTAAGTGTTGCACTGCCGACTTCAATTCAAAAAACCAATGTCCAAACTGAAGATGTTACCAAGGTCACAAACCTCTGGATACAAAAGTCCCATACAGCTCGGACCCAAGTCGAATAGCTTAAGTGTTGCACTACCGACATCAACTCAAATAGCCTACGTCCGAAGTGAGGATGTGACCAAGGTCACAAACCTCTGGACACAAAGGTCTCACACAGCTCGGATCTACACCGGACAGCATAAATGCTGCGCTACCAACATCATTTCAAAAAGACAATGTCCAAACTGAAGATATGACCAAGGTCACAAACCTCTGGACACAAAGGTCCCACATAGCTAGGACCTACGTCGAAGAACATAGGAGCTGCACTATCGACATCAGCTCAAAACGCCAATGTCTGAACTGAGGGTGTGACCAAGGTCACAAATCTCTGGACACACAGGTCCCACACAGTTTGGACCCACTTTGGATAGCATAAGTGCTGTGGTGCTAACGTAAGTCTAAAAAGGCATCTTCCTAAAGTAAAGAGCCCAGCCTTAAAGCCAACCAAAATTATGAAACAAGTCCGATGTGCACGCCTTCAGTGAAAAGCTTGGTTATTGAACAAGCTAGGAGCTTTGAGAAAGTAAGATCATCAAAAGTTTGGTCAGAAGTTAGACATCAAACTGCTGAAGTTTGAGGTCAGTTATACACTGAGGTCAAACGAATCATTCAAACAGATCGGAAAATAAAGGACAAAGCTATAAGAAGTGAATTTTTCATTAATAAAGTAGTTCCTAAAGTACAAAGGAAAGTTCTGAAATGCTAAAAGATTACATCATCATCTAAGCTAAGAGAGGCCAAGCTCAGTCCTGGCCTTCAGGCTGATCTTCTTCTCCAGAAGAAGGAAGATTGAACTTGGAGTTTTTCTTGAGCTCGTCCAACTTGTCCTTCAAGAACTGGACATCCCAGTCTGGATGCTTTTCTACAACAGTCTCAATTAGCTCCTCCATGGTGAGAAAGTAAACATTCTCCTGGTCGGCCAAGTCTACATCTGAGGACCTGAACTCAGCCACGACTTCTTCTTTGTCCACCGACCTCTCAAGGGTAGTTTGGAGGTTTGCTTGGCTCCTTTCCAATGAAGTCTCGAGCTCGAACTTCCTCCTCTTCTCTTTTTCCACTTGGTGTGCTAAAGCCTGGAGCTCGGACTCATTCGTGGCAAGCTCTTCCTCTTTCCTCCTCGATTCCTCTACAGTCTTAGAGCGGAGCCTCCTTTCCTCATCCAGGTCAGCTAGAGCCTTCCTACCTTATTCTTTCATCCTCCGAAAGTCTGCCAAGTAATATTATATCAGCTACGAGAGAATCTTTAGAATGGAACAGAGCAATAGTACTAACTAAAGGCCACCCTGACCGAAGTCAAGAGCAGGAGGTCCTACCCAACCCCCAAGAAGGAGGTCATACCTAACCCCCACGAAGAGGGACACTATCGTCCAAAAAGTCCTACCTCGATATATCAGGTCCTTCCTCGATATCTTAGGTCACCCCCACAAAGAGGGACTATCGTCTAGGAGGTCCTACCCCAATATATTATGTCCTACCTCAATATCTCAGGTCCTATATAACCCCCTACGAAGTAGGACAAAAGAGGGACACTATCGTCCAAGAGGTCCTACCTCAATATATCAGGTCCTACATCGATATCTCAGGTCACCCCCCACGAAAAAGGACGAAAGAGGAACACTATCGTCCATGAGGTTCTACCTCAATATATCATGTCCTACCTCGATATCTCAGGACCTATCTAACCCCCACGAAGAGGGGCTCGATGATGTGTTTTAATGAAGCATCATCATTGCGTCGTCGTGTCATTATTGCAGCATTGATTGTGCTGTCTCTTCACCTTCCTCCTCTATAAATAGAGATAAATGAGACTCATTTGGGATTCTTACCTTCACGATTTCTTCTGTTACAATTCCCGTATTTAGTTTAATTCAACCACGTCCGACCTAAATTCTTAACATTAAGTTGGCTTGGAAAGTGCAGTATCATTTTCCAACGTCAATAGTTACCATGTCACGTTATATAGATAGACAATCAACTATGCATAAAAAAATTATTGGTTTAAAATTAATAGAATATTCCCAGAATGCACAAAATATGTAATGATTTAATGAACATTAATGGAATTTAGTTGCGATAGTTTTAGTTTTGACAAGACGCGGTCAACTATGTAGTCATTGAAAAATTAGCTTTAGAACCCCAATTTTGGTAGTATACTATTCCATATGTGTTTTATTTGTCATATTTTCAATTTAATTGTAAAATATGGGCTATATTTCATAAAAGAATAGTTAGAGAATGTACACTATACACTTTGTTTCGGTCTTCCCTACTCGATTCAATAGTTTGTGTGCAAAAAATAGCCTAAGTAAAAGAATATTTTTCACATACATATGTTACAAATGAAACTCAACTTATCTTATGCTAAAATCTTGTGAATGTTACGAAAAATATATTATTGTTTATTACAATGGTCAACACTCATAAGGACTTGAATTTGATTTAGAAGACTATGATTGGTCTATTGCATTTTATGTTAAGAAATTTTTGAAAGTATTTTGCGAAGCTACCAACGCATGTGCAGGCATACATTATCCTATTAGTACCATCGTTCATACACATTTTTATTATAGTGCCAATAATTTCAATAAGTATAAAATATTTCCCTTTTTTTGATGATATCATAGATGTGATGGTGGCGAAGTTTAGAAAATATTGAAAGAATTTGACTATGTTGTTCCCTTTAACTTCAATAATGGAGCTTCAGTTTAATTTAGATGGTACTTTTATTGTATCTAGATATCCAATTAAGGGGCTAGTTTGTCATCAAAAGACGACACTGATTTATAGAGCTACTTAAGTTCTTGTATAAGTAATCAACAATATAGGCATTCATTTTTTCTTGCAAATGCTACTGATATAGGTACGGGCAAATTACCATGGAGTCAGCTATGTATTTTGCTAATGACATATTTAGTATTTTAGATGAGGATGAAAGAACAAAATTTGGCATACTGAGATGGTGGAGAATAAACGAGTGTCAATAACCAATAGTATCAATGATAGTACGTGATGTACTAGCACTTCCAATATCTACTATAGCATCAGAGTCTGTTTTTGGTGTAGATGCCAATGTTTTGTCTGATTAC
This sequence comes from Forsythia viridissima, assembly GCA_030279155.1. Classification (NCBI taxonomy): domain Eukaryota; kingdom Viridiplantae; phylum Streptophyta; class Magnoliopsida; order Lamiales; family Oleaceae; genus Forsythia; species Forsythia viridissima. The sequence goes on along the minus strand of CM059044.1, from coordinate 17,890,376 downwards.
CAATCAAGACTAAAAAAAGACATATTAGAGACTTTAATGTATATAAAGGACTGTCAAGGTGCAAAGTATCGGATCCAAGATAAAGTGGACATTTTCTATAGCCAAAGATTTCCAACATCTTACATCATAATTTGTAAGTATTATTTACGTTAATTTTTTATTTTTATTTTTGTTACAGTTACTTTTTAGGAAAAATTTACACTTAATATTTTGTTCGTGTACAATTTTAATTCCACCTATGTTAAAAGTAGTCGATCCTAAGCTCGAAAAATGGTATAGGGTTTCAAATTTTTCGTACCGTATTTATTTTTGAAAATTTCAACTTTTTTTCCGAATAAAAAAAAATGAACAGGGCCCATGGACTCGTGGGCGGCTTGGCTCGGCCCATGAGTCCAAGGCCGGAGCCGAGTCCTATGTGTGATTGACACTCATAATTTATGTATGATTTTGAAATAATATGTAAAGTTTATCTACCATTTGCGTAATTAACCCCCTAATTCCTAAAATCTTCCATCCTACAATTATGACTCGTTTCATTTGAAAATCCAAGTTATCAATTTCAAGAGCTGTATAAGCAATTTATAATGACTATAAGAATTTCTACATAAAACTCATTAAACCATATTAATGTTTCTTCTTCCTTAAATATGAGACTCTTTAAATACATAATCATATTTATTCTTCTTCAGATATGTGACTCCTTAAATACATCAATGTGTGATAAACGAATAAATATAGAAAAAAAAAAATCAATATATCTAGTAAATACAATGTGCAATAAATGAATGAATCTTGAAAAATACAATGCATCTTATCAATGAAATTAAAAAATTTAGTAAACCGATTCAATGAATGCATGAATATGTGTTAATTAATAAAATTGAAACTAAAAGGCATTATTGTAATAATTTAAATATAATTTGGTATATAATCGTCCACAAAAATGATAATCATCTCATTGGACCTTTTGATATATTATAGATAATAGATATGAAAATTGTGATAAGGTTAGTGTTACTTCTCCTTAATGAGAAAGAGTTGAATATCAAGAATATAACTAACCTCAATCAAGTACTTTATATTATACTGTTGGACAAATTACAACTTTAATGATGATAATGCTCCTACACCATTCGTTAGTGAAAGTAAATTTATCTTGTAATTACATGGTTGTCAACGTTGTGATCAAAGCATACAATTTGATCGATCAATCGATTGAACCTTATATTCCACGATCTCGAGGTTTGTAGAAGTGTCCATATGTGAACCTTTGCCATTGGAAGCCTAATTTATCATTAGATGTGTGATTGGATCACAAATTTACCATTCCATTAATTTGAAATAATTGAAATTCTTCTAATTCGGTCAAGTAAGGGAAATTCCATTGATTCAAACTGTGATATATTTTCCTACTCCTTTTCTTCGTCTGTATATTCAGGAGTTAAGACCATTCCAATGCTCCTTCTCGCCGTTATCGGATTTGAACAACTGAGTTGCTAGAATATTCTTTTTCGTTCTAATACAATTATCCATAACAACACTCCTCTTATATTCCTAAGTTATTTGAAAATCTATGAAGTTCTACATAGCGAGTCCTTTCAACACTTCAATCTGCTTTTCTTTCTTCTCTTGCTTGCTCCTCTTGTACATATATTAAAGTTCGTTTGTGTGTGCTTTTTTAAACTTACAAACAAATCAAATATCATTTTTATTTTTATCTACATATTCTGTAAAAATTCACTACTTCTATTCTATTTTTATCTACACATTCCCGTATACTAAAGGCAAATTGTGGAGGCAACATGAGGGCACCATTTGGACTTGTTACTACTTTCGTAGTGAAGAAAATATAAAACGTAAAGCATAAACATAGGATTACTTATTTATTGATGAGAATTAGGTAACAAAAGCTGTCTATGATAAGCGACACCAAAAGCCAAAAGGGACAAGCCTATCTCTAAACCCACCATACCTTTTATTAAGGAAATTTTCCTGCCAGCTTTTAATGGACGAGACAAATTACTATAATATCTTTTGAAAAATTTCTTTGCAAATTGGGGCCATCACCAAAAAGATACCACTCGACCCCAACACCCATTGGTCCCATTGAATCCAATACTCGCAGTTGATTTTTTTCGATGGCTTAGTCAGTCCAGTTGGAACTATTCCCTATATACTAAAAAAATCGCAGCTGGAGCAAGAAGACGAGTAGGACGGAATGCCTACTTGAATTTCAAACTTATATATTCAAATATTTTTATCATTTATAAGCCGACCTGTTATTTAAGCAGTCCATAAAACAAAGGAAATAACCATTTGCATGATGGATAAAGAACCAAGTTATTGGCACATCAATCGTTTTGCTATAAATATATACTCCAAAAACACAAATTAGTAGTGTTCAAGAGAGGCACATTTTGTCTTTCCATTTTCCCCTTTTATTTTGTGCTTTTGTTTAGGGGCAAATGAAGATTTTATACAAACCAGAGAAGGATAAAGTTAAGCAGCTTCAGCAAATCCAATCCTCATATTCCCATAGTCGAACACAGTGTGATACCGACCCATGAAAACGTCGCCCAAAATCCTGCAACAAGTTAACAATTTAGGAATCATTACAGCAATTATGAAGCAAAATGGTCAGAGGGAAAAGCATAAATTGGGGGGAGCGACCGATATATATGTGGGCAAGAAGGTTACCACAAAGGGCCACGAGGAGGGGGCACATCTAAGGCTGTAAATCCACTAATGCACTGAGCTACATCACCTTCACCCACTTTTAGGACATACTGGCAGCAACAACAGCCATAAACGTTAAGGAAGAATATTTACTCATTGTTCGCCTTTGAAATGCAAAGCACTAACTGAACTTAGAAGAAATGTTATAATAATAGACGATTGAATGCAGTACAACAGACTATCATTCGATTGGATTGACAACAAAACAACAAAAAGAAGAAACAGATTTCAATACTAACTGAACGCTTGCAGGAGCCTTCTCATTTTTTAGCACTTAGATTATACTAACAAAAGAAAAACATGGAGATGGAACAAACACCTAAAGAATACACTCTTAGTCTCAGTCTTAGACAGAGAAGCCATGAATTTAGCAAAACAACCTGAAGCAACTGTGAAAAAGTCAACAAATAACCATACTTGGTATAAGTTATTTACTATTTATTGTTGTGACAACTTCCTCTTAGCTTGCCATTTCCCATGATAACTCTTGCCATGAGGGATCTGTGACGGCCTGTCTTTTCTTTACTCAATTTCCCATACTAATCGTGCATTTACATTCCTTTTAATTTTATTTACGCATCTCCATATCATGCCATGATACAATATGATGATTTACAAACTGAATCTAAATAAGTTTTATTTACACTTTAACACGCTAATATACTATTGAACATGTGATCTTCCTCGACCTAAAGCGTTAGCACGATGATATTGATGATGTGTGTACATACGAAATTATGATGATGATGTTTTTTTTTTTTTTTTTTTTGATAATGGATATGCAATTTGTTACTGGTTGCCACTATTGAAGTTATTTTGCCTTAATTGTTATGATTGAGATAGTCAATGAATTATGTTGGGATGAACTTTTAGATTATAATGACATATAATATTGTATGTCAATTCTGTGAGGATTACATAAGTTCATATAGGTTCAGTTTTGGTTTTGGTAATAGTATTAAAGTCGTGCATCCATCATGCAAGAAACCGAAAGCACGTATGGGAAAAAACTAAGGAAAGATTTAGGTGAATCAAAGGAAAATAGATTCCAACTGTATCAACATATGGTGAAAACGCTGGATTTAGACTACGAAAATTAGATGACAATTTTTTTTAAAAGAGTCACATCTCATATATTACCAACGCCTAATGCTTATATTTCACCTACCCTATATAAGTTCTTCTTTATCTTTCTTTGCAGATTCCCCACACCTTCCACAACTTCTATCCCGTGCTTGACCTTTTTCAACCAAGCCTTCTAAGTTTCTCCCAATTGGTTTTTCTTAAGTGTAAAAGAAGACAAAGGAAACACCATTACACCAAACTAGAGTTGAATTCTGCAAGGTAAGTTTCTTTTTATGGTTTTGTTATGTTATTTTATGGCTTTAAAGGGTTAAGCTATTTTCTTATGTTTCCAAATGCGTATGTGTTTCAGGAGTTCATTCATAAGAATATTATGCCTGGAAGATTAATGAATACAAACTTGGTAAAACCAACATGGACATAAACTAGAATATACGCTGAATTATGTATTATATCACAATAATATGCATTTATCAAAACACGTTGTTTAAGTATTTAACTTCTGGAGTTTTCTTTATAGACTTGCTTCTCTTGCTTTTGCCTCAAATCTAACCTATTAAGCACCTAAATATTTGAGGAAAAGATTGTCCAAATTTTCAGCACGACAGCATTGACACTTGCCTTCTTTCAACCTTCACGTGTTGTTTCATATCTTTCCATGGACTCATTTTGGCTATGTTTTAGTGTTATACTACTGCGATTTTGTAATATTTGTTGGACATGCTCTTAGCAGGTTATTTGCAACCAAGTTCGATGGAGAGACCAACTAAACCTCTTTCCCTGTCATAAAAATACTTGAGGTGAATAAAACTTCATTTCTACTATAATACAACACATTTTTTTCTATGTAACTGATGATATTTATTTCACATATATTGGATCTTAATTCAATAATACATTGATAATTTTAGCATGTAAGACAGCGTAGTATCTATTTTACATATGATGGATCTAAATTTGAGGTAAAAGTGAAATTGTTTGAAGTAATGAAATTATTAGCTTGATGGAGATTGTGTTGGCTATGTTCATGGTTGTTGTTGGCCTAGGGGAGTTGGTAATATGCAGGAATTTCCTGAAAGATTGCATGAATGCATAGAATACAATCACAATTGACTGGATTAGAGCATTAGGTGACAATAAGACACGTCCATATATTTGGAATAACTGTAGATTGTACTCATTCTTTTGTGGCATTGTAAATTATATGTTATGTTAACTGTTTCGGTTACTCTAAATTCTCTTACACTGAGGCAATTGTTGAAACATAAGTTAAGGCAGCCATGTCCTCAAACAAACACCACAAATTTGGACAAACGATTCCATAGAGGAAACATCAATGTCGTGCAAGTTTTTACATATAACATGCCAGTTTGCAACGAGCACCCATAAAACTAGAATCTTTACGAAGCAATAAGAAATCTGTCACATCTTCTCATGCCTCAAGGATGTGATCCTCAATGTATATATGCATAATTTTATCATTATAACAAATTTCACTTGATTCTGTGTACCCATATATAGGAGGGTTTCGTAGATATAAAACAAATAAGCAGCTCCTCCAAGAGTTTCAACGATCCAAAATTATTGAGTTCTTCAACCATGTGCATTCGTTCTTTAGGTACGTAATACTCATTTGGAGTATGGAAAAACTATACAATTTTGCAAAATATAGCTCACCTAGCTCCTCACCGCCAAAATAACAATTGGATACTTCATTTAGCAGTTAGATCTACGGGACAAGGAGTTATATGATCGAATTCCTGACCTCATTCAATTGTATACTGACCCCGACTTATGTACTAGCCCACAGCATGGCACTTAGAGTGGTACTACTTGATGAATGAGGGGTGAACAAAGTGAGAGGGTACAATTGGACCACTATCCATTTCAATAGAAAGGGTTTCACATTGAAATACTTTTTCTTTGGTCTATCGGCAGTAGTCTTAGTAAATTCACTCCCAAAGACAAAAATTTAAAATGATTTGTTTCATAGTATTTGTCGAAATCCTTTAATTATTGTAATTGATTGTAATATCCTGTGATTAGTGTGTCCATATATAGGTTTTCCTTATTAAGCCTAGTTTTGATTGTAGGAGATTTATTTTCCTCTTTTAGACTCATCCTTGTAATTATATATATTGTAAGCATTCATTCAATCAATATATGAAATAAAATCATCCCTCAATTCATTCTTTCAACATGGTATCAGAGCCATGATGGAAACATCGACCAAAAGCTCGGTTTCATCAGAAAATTCCGAAGCAGAGGTGATTTCCAATATGAGTTCAAATGAAAACCCATCCTTTCCACTCACAATAGAAAAACTCAATGGCAAAAATTACCGAGAATGGGCTCAGTCAATAAAGCTCGTGATAGATGGGAAAGGAAAAATGGGTTATCTTACCGGAGAAAGTAAACAACCAACATCAACCGATGCTGCTTCCTTGCAGAAATGGAAATCAGAAAACTCAATGGTGACAGCGTGGCTCGTTAATTCTATGAAACCCACTGTCGGCAAAAGTTTTCAGTTCCTACCCACAGCAAAGGACGTATGGGATGCTGCCCGAGAAACCTATTCAGATTCCGAGAACACATCTCAAATCTTTGAAATTAAAACAAAGCTATGGCAAATGAAACAAGGAGAAAGAGGCGTGACAGACTATTACATGGAGATGAACAATCTCTGGCAGGAGCTGGACCTGAGTATTGAAGAGGACTGGGAGTGCACCGGAGATAGCGTAAAATTCAAAAAAAGGATTGAGAATGAACGAGTCTTCGAGTTTTTGGCTGGGTTGAATCGGGAGCTGGACGATGTGCATGGAAGGATTCTTGCACGAAAACCACTTCCAACGACCCGTGAAGTGTTCGCAGAAGTCCGGCGAGAAGAGAGTCGCCGGAAAGTGATGCTGGATGGAGTCACCGGCTTGAGTCACGAAAGCCCAGAAGCTTCGGCCATGGCTTCTCTGAGTCTCTCTAATTTGGGCTCAAAGATAATGTATGGCCCGAATTGTGATAAAGGGTCATGTGGGCCTATATGGGTCTGGGTCTGGGTCTGGGTCATATGACTTGAATGGGCCAAGTGATAATAAAAATATTAGTGGTTTGGTTGGAAAATTTAATAATGAGCCAGGCCCACAAAGAAAAAGGCCATGGTGCGAACATTGTCGTAAACCCGGACACAAAATAAGTGATTGTTGGGATTTACACGGAAAGCTACCAGATTGGAAACCAAAACAAAGTCGAGCCCGTGGATACCAAGTCTCAGTTGAAGATCAAACAAATGGTTCATTTAGTCAACAACAAATGGAGCAACTCTACAAAATATTCGCCAACCTCCATAACCCCAGTCAGTCTTCTTACACAGTACCTTCTAGCTCATTGGCCCACAAAGGTATAATTTCACAAGCTTTTAATGCAGTTCAGGAAAAAAAACCTTGGATTGTTGACTCGGGTGCATCTGACCATATGACGGGTAGTCACTTTGATTTTTCATCTTATTTACCTTGTGCTGGCAATTTAAAAGTTTAAATTGCAGACTGGTCCCTCTCATCCATTGCAGGAAAAGGGACTGTCCAAATTTCTGATAATGTGACTCTAAAACCTGTCCTCTATGTCCCTAAACTATCTTGTAATTTATTATCTATTAGCCAGTTGACAAAGCATTCCAATTGCTCTGCTCATTTTTTTCCTGATTACTGTGTATTTTAGGACCTATCATCGGGGAAGACGATTGGCAGTGCTAAGGAACGTAAGGGACTCTACTACCTTGATGAGGCAAACACGAGTAGACAAACTCAATTTTCATCTTGCAATTCTGCAATCAACCCTAAAAACAGTGAGCTTATGTTATGGCACACTAGACTAGGTCATCCCAATTTTCAGTATCTACGCATGTTATTTCCTTCTATTTGTTCCAATAAAAGTGATTTTGTCTTTCAATGTGAAATTTGTCAACTCGCTAAACATCAGCGTACTACATTTTCACCATCAAAATACCAACCATCTAAACCATTCTCCATTATACATAGTGATGTATGGGGCCCATCCTGCGTGCTATCCCGAAATCAAAAGAAATGGTTTGTTACATTCATTGACGACCACACAAGGGTCTGTTGGATCTATCTAATAAAAGAAAAAACTGAGGTCCAAGATGTGTTCAAAAATTTTCATCAATTAATACAAACACAATTTCAAACTCAAACTCAAATCCTTCGTAGTGACAATGGGACAGAATATTTCAACTCTGCTCTAGGAGATTATTTGAGAAAAAATGGTATAATCCATCAAAGTTCATGTGTCAATTCCCCACAACAAAATGGTGTTGCCGAACGTAAAAACAGACATCTCCTAGAAGTAGCCAGAGCCCTAATGTTTATTACAAATATGCCAAAAATATTCTGGGGAGATGCTATCCTTACTTCTGCATATCTAATCAACCGGATGCCCAGTCGAGTTCTCTCTTATAAAACCCCTATGCATACACTACAAACCTCATTTCCGAAAGTCCGACTACACTCTTCTCTTCCTCCAAAAGTATTTGGTTGTACCACCTTTGTACATAATCATTACCCTGGTCGCAGTAAATTGGACCCTCGTGCTCTTAAATGTGTATTCATTGGGTATTCACCTACACAAAAAGGGTACACGTGTTACAATCCAACCACAAAAAGGGTATATACGAGTCTCGATGTCACATTCTTCGAACACGATCCTTACTTTCGAGAAACTTCTCTTCAGGGGGAAACCATGAGTGAAGAACGTTTCATACACCTTGATATCTTCGAACCCTATCCTAACAACCCTAGCCTACCACAGGCAGAATCAAGAGTGAAAAAACAACATGACAAGAAAATACGTGTCTACTCAAGAAGGCCAAAGTCAACACACCAAGAGGACCTCACCTCTAAAGCACTGCCAGAGTCAGATCCGGTAATAGCTCCTAATCTTGTTGAGTCATCTAATAAAGGTAATCCTACTTCTCAAGACATTGATCTACCCATTGCACTCAGAAAAACACCTCGTTCCTGTACACTCCATCCCATTTCCAAGTTTGTATCTTATAATAATCTGTCAACTGCATTTCACACTTTTACCTCTAAGCTTGACAGCACAAAAATTCCAAAGAATATAGAGGAAGCATTGGCGATCCCAGAATGGAAAAATGCAGTTATGGAAGAACTTAGAGCCTTAGAAAAAAATGGAATTTGGGAATTGATAGAACTACCAAATGGAAAAAAAACTGTGGGGTGCAAGTGGGTATTCATGGTGAAGTATAATGTTGATGGAACCATTGAACGATACAAGGCACGTCTGGTAGCAAAGGGTTTTACACAAACCTATGGAGTTGACTATACAGAGACATTTGCTCTAGTAGCAAAACTAAACACAGTTCGGGTACTCCTATCGCTGGCAACAAATTTGGACTGGCCACTTCAGCAACTCGACATAAAAAATGCCTTCCTGAATGGTGAATTGGAAGAAGAAGTGTATATGGAAGCACCACCGGGATTTGGTAACAGTAAGAAAGTTTGTAAACTAAGAAAATCACTTTATGGCCTTAAGCAGTCTCCGAAGGCATGGTTTGATAAATTTACTAAGGTGATTAAAGAACAAGGATATCATCAAGGACATGCAGACCATACTATGTTCGTCAAGTTAGCAAATAATGGAACCAGAACCATTCTGATTGTATACGTGGACGACATAATCCTCACAGGGGATAATCTGGGAGAAATGGAGAGATTAAAGTCCATTCTGGCACAAGAGTTTGAGATAAAAGATTTGGGACAGATGAGATACTTCCTGGGAATGGAAGTTGCTAGGTTAAGAAAAGAAATCAGTGTCTCTAAGAGAAAATACATTCTTGATCTCCTAACAGAAACTGGCATGTTTGGATGTAAACCAAGTGACACTCCAATCGATATGGGAAAAAGATTAGAAAATGATGGAGAATTCGTTGACAGAGACAGATATCAGAGACTGGTTGGTACACTCATCTATTTATCACACACTAGACCCGATATTGCATTTGCAGTCAGTGTAGTAAGTCAACACATGCACTCACCAAAGGTGAATCACTTGGAAGCAGTATACAAGATCCTCAGATACCTCAAAGGATCTCCTAGGAAATGATTGTTTTTTAAGAAATGTGAGAGTAGAGAAGTAGAGGTATTCACATATGCAGATTGGGTAGGTGCTATTGAAGACAGGAGATCTACAACCGGATATTGTACATTTGTGTGGGGCAACTTAGTAATTTGGAGGAGCAAAAAACAGAATGTGGTGGCCCGCAGTAGTGCTGAGATTGAATTTAGAGCTATCGCACAAGGGATTTGTGAAGCATTATGGGTCAAGAAACTCCTTGAAGAGTTGCAAGTCGCGATAAAATTACCTATTAAAATGTATTGTGACAACAAGGCAGCAATCAACATTTCTCTTAATCCAATACAACACGATCGGACTAAGCATGTAGAAGTGGATAGACATTTTATAAAAGAGAAGATAGAGACAGGGATTATTTGTATGACTTATGTTCCTACTAAGGAACAAACCGCAGACATCTTCACTAAGGGACTTCCACGACAAACGTTTGATGATCTTATGTGCAAGTTGGACATGATTAACATCTATGATCCAACTTGAGGGGGAGTGTCGAAATCCTTTAATTATTGTAATTGATTGTAATATCCTGTGATTAGTGTCCATATATAGGTTTTCCTTACTAAGCCTAGATTTGACTGTAGGAGATTTATTTTCCCCTTTTAGACTCATCCTTGTAACTATATATATTGTAAGCATTCATTCAATCAATATATGAAATAAAATCATCCCTCAATTCATTCTTTCAACAGTATTTGATGTAACTTTTAGATCCATTTTGGATGACTATTATTAGTAAGCACTATTATTTGAAGTTTACATACGATCCATAATTTAACAAGTTTCTCCTGAATTATTTCTAGTATCCGATTTCCAATTTCTTTAGTTTTACGCGCACACTGAAAAATTATGGATGCTTTATAATAGAAGAAGATGTAACTCTTTAAACATAGAAAAGCAGGTATAATGGTAAGATGGGAAAAGGTAAACATATTTTACATACCTGCTCTGGGGTGAGGTCAAACAATTTACCACCTATTGTAAAGGTAACATTGGGCATGGAAGAAATGCTACTGCAGTCGACAGCTGATTCTCCCATCGGACTGGGTAATCGTTCACAGAGCTGTAGTTGAAAATACAGGCTTGAGAACACAAATAAGCAACATTTTAATGGCATATTTGGTAGGGAAGATTAGATAGTATTGAACATTATTAAGGAAGATATATAAGCTAAAATTGTGTTTATTATACTGTCCACACCTATCCAGTATTGTGTACCAAATATGCACTGAAATCTAGAAGCCTTAATGTGCAATTCACTTACCTCATTGATATAGTCCAAAATATTTTCTTCAGTTTGATTCCGTCTGAGTTGATTTTGCATCCATACAACTGCCATCTCACAAGCAGTACACATCTCATCGTGCATACCATAAGAAGCCTTTTTGTTGTTCTTGCCCACCACGCTCTCAATAATCAAGCTGGACAAACGAGTTTCAAATTAACTTTAGATGTTACCAACTCAAGGTACCAGCAATATCAATATAATAGAAATAGTCATGCAAGAAAAGCTAAAAATTGGAAGTTAGAACAGAGTGGAAACTTAGGAGGTGACGAAAGTTTATATTTTCTAATTTTTAATTAATGTATAATGGCATGAAATCACTAGATCAATGTGATGTCTAACATGGTTGATAAGAAACCAAGGGAACAATTTGAATCTAACCTAACATCGTGAGTACCATCGGAAGTGCATAACCCGATTTTGGAACAGATTTTCTTGGGCTCTGCCTGTAAACACCAACATGAAGTGCAAAATTCAGGTTCTTACACTAACCGTTACAAAGCTCAATAAGTGGAATAGCATCTTATGATATTCAGCACAGTTCATCACCAGATAGAGGTGAAGCAGTACATCATCTGAAAATTTGAAGAAAACGAAACAAAATTAGATAAAGGATACACAGTTCTATACCTCTGATAACAACATTTCAAGTATGCTTTTCCCATACTGGGCAACAACAGACTTGCATTCCTGGCTTACAACCCCAGAAGCTCCAATGGCATGATTGATTTGAGTAACAATAGTCTGATAACACGATATTCCAGTATGTCAAACATGTTGGCATTTGTACGGATGAAATGCAACATATATTAGATTTATCACAATCAGACAAGATTCAAACAGAAGAAACTTCCAATGCAAGAATTGAGAACATATGAATACCATGAAACTAAATAGGAACGGCTAAAGTTAGAATTCTAATGGAAAACTGCTAACATAACGTGACAGGTATACATCCTTACCAAGAATTAAAACCATAAGCTCCAATCATTTCAGAAAATATTAGGAAACATACCAGCAGTCATCTGGTTTTAGCTAGTGTTCACTAGATGTTTGTGTCCTTTACAAATAATGTTGAAAATTGAGAGAGTATATTTTCTTCTTGTATTGATGAATGAATCAAAGTGCTAATTTATAGTTACAACTTATAATTTGACTATGGAAATCAAATCACCTAGAATAAAATCTATAATAAAAGAAAGGAAAGACAATATATCTATATAATAAAGAATAAAATCCGGGATTTCAATACTTCTTATTCAGTTTTACAAACCCAAAGTTGTTTGGATTCTTTTGCTTGTAGACCCCAGAGAATGCTACCACTAGATTACTTGGATTGTGATGGAGTTGCTGCGGATTTCTGAAGAAGAACGATAATTTGTGGACTGAAGATAACAGATTTGGCAACACAATCGAAGTTGTAATAGATGTTCAGAAATTGATGATTGATTGTAGTTTGTAATTGTGACAATTTGTAAATGTATTGCAATACTGAATGTAAACAATGTAAAAAAGATGTATAGAGAGATTTCAAGATCTCTGTTCTCTCCCAGTTTTTCTCTTCTATGTTTTTCCTCCTTATTTCAGCTCCTCCCCTTATTTATGGCCCCCCTCAATTACAATTCAACAATAAAAGAAAACACACTACTTACTCTTTCATTAAAATTTTTATATGCTGCTGCTTGGTCTATCTTCCACTACATCCACGTGGATCTGCTCTCTTCTTACGTTTGGAGTACACCAACTAAATTGGTGGCCTTGGCATTATCCCATCAATACCCCTTCCCCACGAAGCCACATTGTCTGCAAGGTGAAATGAAGGAAATTGCTGCTCAATCAACTCGAAAGCTTTCCAAGTAGCCTCCATTGGCGACATGCCCTTCCATTGGATTAATACCTCCTTGGATGACGACAATTTAGGTTCCGCAGCTCGCATTCCCAACACTTCTTCAGGTTCTACCGATAGTTCTAGGTCTGATCCAAGCTGTGGGTACGGTTATCACCTACAACTTTCCTCAGGTGTGAAACATGAAACACCGGATGAATGGAGATTGTGTAGGGTAAAATTAACTTGTATGCCACCTTTCCCACCCGGCACATCACCTTAAATGGTCCATAATAACGTAGAACCAACTTCTCATTCTTGCGGCCTGCCAATGATTTTTGACAGTATGGACGCAATCTGAGGTACACCTTCTCCTACCGCGACTCCACCTTTCGTTGATGTTTATCCGCACCCTTCTTCATTCGTTGTTGGGCACGTGTAGTTGAGCTCGCAGCTCCTCCAACATTAAATCCCTCTCAGCTGACTGCTCCAATGAGGAAACTACAGTCGACCCTTTCTCAAAGCAGACCAAAGGAGGAGGATCCCTTCTATATAAAATTCGAAATGGGGTGGATTGGGCAAACACATAGAACGAGGTGTTATACTAGAACTCCGCCCAATGCAAGAAGCGAAACCATACATTGGGTCTACCTGATGCAAAGCACTGCAAATTGTCTCCATACACCGATTTACTACCTCCGTTTGACCGTCTGTTTGGGAATGGTATACTGTACTATATTTGAGGACAGTTCCATGTAAACGAAAAAGTTCTGTCCAAAAGATGCTCATAAAAACCTAATTCCGATCCGAGACAATGGAACGAGAGAAGAACCCATAAAGGCGGATGACCTCCTTGGCAAAAATGGCAGCCACCGCAAAAGCAGTGAATAGGTGCTTCAACCCAACAAAATGCCCATATTTGCTAAAGCAATCCACTACCACTAGAAAAGAATTGAACCCCTCGGATTTGGGTAGGCCTTCTATAAAATCCATGGTTACATCATCCCAAACCTTATCAGGCACGGGAAGTGGTTGCACTAATCCAGCAGTTGCAACGGAAAGATATTTGGTAGTTTGGCATACTTTGCACGCAGCGACATAGGCTTTCACCTCCCGCCGCATTCCATTCCCGTAAAAAGTGTCCGCCAGCCTCTTATAGGTCTTGAGAAACCCTGCATGTCCCCCGACGTAGTTATCATGCCCTTCTTGTAACACCAATTCAACCAAACGTGGCCCCTTAGTTATCTGCCTTTGCATAGCAAGGACTCCTGAACCACATAATATCCAGGTTGGGATGAGGCATCCATTTGTATTGCAGCTACATTTTGTTCCAAAATTATGTTTGCCCATACTGCTTCCTTAATTTCCTCCATTTGAATAGTTGTGGGGATAGTTAAGGCCATCAAGTCCCGACTTGTACTTGATGTCAAAATCAAAATCCAACAGTTTTGTTAACTATTTTTGGTGTTCCATGGTGACTAATCTCTGCTCCAACAAGAATTTCAGGCTTCTTTGGTCTGTCCTCACCACAAATCGATGACCCAGCAGATAATGCCGTCATATTTGGATAGCGAACACGATTGCCATGAGTTCCCGCTCGTATATAGACTTAATTTGCACCCAGTCTCACAAGCTGTGATTGAAAAATGCAATAAGTTGTTGGTTTTGCATTAACACTGCTCCCAACTCATAGCCTGAAGCATCTGTTTCCACAACAAATGGCTGTGAAAAATCGAGTAAGGCAAGAACAGGTACCGTCGTCATTACTTGCTTTAAGAGATAGAACGCTGCTTCTGCTTCCAAGTTCCAACAAAAACTGTCTTTCTTAAGCTTCTGAGTTAGTGGCCAACAATATTCCCATACCCTCGAACAAATCACCGGTAATTCCTCGTTAAACCCAAAAATTCCCACAGCTCCTTGATCGAATTGGGGACTTGGCCAATGCTCCATAACCTCGATTTTGGACCCATCGGAATCCACTCCCCAGATGATATACCCAAATATTCCAACTTTCGCTGGCCAAACAAACACTTCTTTTCATTAGCCGACAATTGGTTTACAGTTAATATCTCCAACACCTGCTCCAAGTGCCCCCGATGTTTACTTACTGTCCGGCTATGCACGAGTATGTCATCAAACAGGACCAATACAAATTTACGTAACTTATCTTTGAACACCGCATTTTTGAGAGACTAGAATGTTGCCGGTGCATTAGTCAAGCCGAAGGACAAAACTAAGAACTCATAATGGCCCTCATGAGTGTGAAAAGCTATCTTTGGTACATCCTTCTACTTCACTCATATCTGATGGTATCATAACTTTAAATCCAATTTTAAAAATATCATAGCCCCATGTAACTCATCCAACAATTCGTCAATGACTGGAATTGGAACTTGTCCAATATCGTGAGTTTGTTAAGAGCCCTATAATTCACACAAAACCTCCAACTCCTATCATTTTTTCTTGACTAATAAAACCAGGCAAGAAAAAGTACTAATTCTATTTTGTATAATTCCCGTCGCTAACATCTCCCTCACCAATCGCTCAATCTCATTTTTTTGGAAATGCGGGTAACAATACGGCCTAACATTGACCAGAGCCGCCCCTTGCTGAGTACTATGGCATGATCATGGTCTCTAATATATGGCAGCTGGTGGGGCCCGTCAAACACGCTTCTGAACTATTGCAACAAATTTTTTATTTCCTCTGGGAGCTTTGGTGGGGATCGATCCTCCCCTACCACGATACTCCCCAATTCTAAGAGCACACCGTCTCCCTACTCCTTAAGAGTAATGTTACTGGTATACTACTCAAAGCAGGGTCACCCCTCAAAGTTACTATGCCTCCGACCACTAAGAATTTCATAGTTAGACACCCCCAGTCCACATGCATAGTTCCCAATTTTCTCAAACACTGCATCCCCAATATAACTTCGGAACTTTCGAGATCTAATGGTAAAAAATCTTCAATCACCCTAACATTTTGCAACTGCAGCCCCACTCATCGACACATACCTTCTCCCTTTACGGTCAATCCCGCCCCTATGAGTACTCCATAACTTGTCCCTGTTCTAAGAAGTTCCTACTGCTAGGCCACTTCAGATGAAATGAAGTTATGGACGGCCCCTGAATCAATCAAAACTACCACTTCACGCTATGCAATTTGCCCCATCATATTCATGGTTTGTAGAGCTATAAGCCCCACCACCGAGTTTAGAGAAAGCTCTACTTGTTCCTCAATTTCTCCAACCAGCTCGTTTTCTTGGCTCGCCTCACCTCCTTCATCTTCCCATTCGATTCCCTCTTCACTGACTATTATGATTTGCACTCTTTATTCTTGCACTGGTGTCCAATGGCATATTTCTCGTTACAGCGAAAACAAAGTCCCCTTTCCCTTTTTAATTGAAGTTCAGTGTCTGTGAGACGCTTGAATCTTGGTGGAGCTAAAGCACAACTATGGACCAACGGGAAGGCTTGGGAATGTTAATTGTAGTTTGGGTTGGGTAATTAATTGGCCCATAATTACTTTCTTTATTCCTGTCTGACCCCAATCCTCCTTGGCCTGTTTAATAGTCAGATTTCTGTCTTCCACTCTTTAGGCCACTTCCATTATTTTGTCCAAACCCACAAGTCTCAAAAGGTGGATCGCAGCCCGTATATTTGTATTCAACCCGTTTACAAAGTTGCCTTCCACCATCTCCTCCGCCACCTCCTACAAAGGCGAAGCTAACATCTCAAATTGGCGGCGTCATTCCTTCACCGTCGTTTCTTGTCTAAATGCCAAGAATTTCTCATACACGGAGCCTTCTTGTGAGGATCGGAACCTCTCTAGCAACGCTTTTTCATCTCTTCCCACCTCCTCAGAGGTCGCCTGCGTTCTTTCCATTCGTACCGGCCCAAGGCCTCTCCATCGATGCACAATGCAGCTACCTCTAATATCTCTAGCACCGTCAATAGATTCACATTGAAGTACTTCTCTGCTCGATAAATCCAGCTATCCGAATTCTCACCCACGAACACAGGCATCTCCAATCCCCTTCTCTCTGATTTGGTTCAATAGATGGCTCACAATGGTGTTCCCTACCATGTTCCATATTGCGAAATTGAGTTAGCGTATTACTCGATTCAGGCAGAATCCCCTTTCCCTGTTCCTTGTAGTCCAGGTGATTAGTTGCCCCCAATTTTTCCAATAATTGTTCTATTTTCTCAATGGTGGTGAGTTTGCCCAATACTTGCCCTAGATCGTCCTTAATCGTCCCCATTTCGCACTGCATTCCACCATATATCTCTTCAATGCGTGATTCGATTACTCAAACGCAATCCTCCAGTTGCCTCTTAGTCGTTGCCATGGTGTTGAAGTTACGTTCTCTTATACCAATTTGATGGAGTTTCTGCAGATTTCTAAAGAAGAATGATAATTTGTGGACAGAAGATAACAGATTTGGCAACACAATCGAAGTTGTAATAGATGTTCAGCAATTGATGATTGATAGTAGTTGGTAATTGTGACAATTTGTAAATGTATTTCAATACTGAATGTAAACAATGAAAAAAAAAAATGTATATAGAGATTTCGAGAGTTCTGTTCTCTCCCAGATTTTCTCTTCTATGTTTTTCCTCATTATTTCAGCTCTTTCCCCTCCCTCCCCTATTTATAGCCCTCGTCAATTACAATTCAACAATAAAAAAAAAACACACTACTACTCTTTCATTAGAATTTTTATATGCTGCTGCTTGGTCTAACTTCCACTTACGTCTGGAGTATACCAACCGAATTGGTGGCCTTGGCATCATCCCATCAGATTGCTTGTTCAATCACATCCTAGACAAGCTGGGTTATTTATTTGTTTCCTTATTTAGGAGATATAATCTAGTTTCTATTTCTTTGAAGAGGATATATTATGATAAGTCTTTATAGGGGAGATTGTGGTATGTAGTTTTAACTTCCCTACTTTAGTCTTTTGAACCCAGTTCAAAGGGTCTTCATCTTTGCAATTCCAAATGCAATTCAAAGGACTGATTATAAAAAATTTCTATTCCACTCTCCATATTTAGTCTCAATTACTAGTACTCGGACTATTTTCAACAATCTTTGCAGAAAATTCTCAACA
Source organism: Forsythia viridissima (assembly GCA_030279155.1). NCBI lineage: Eukaryota > Viridiplantae > Streptophyta > Magnoliopsida > Lamiales > Oleaceae > Forsythia > Forsythia viridissima. Next base: position 17,872,178 of record CM059044.1, on the reverse strand, counting down.
TAATGCCACTCCAAATAACTTTTAGCCAACCAAAAAAATCTCGATCCTACCACCCTTCTTTCACTCTCCACCGCCCCTGTTGTGTTGTTCATTGCATAACCCTAGATCCCAGCACTTAACTCATACACGCACCAGCTGTCTTCACTTGCCCCCACAGAACACAAAATAAATTGCATCCAAACAGGACCTCCCACACTAGCAGATCCATAATCAGAGTACTTACACAGACAAGTATCTCTAAGTCCTTCACATGTGATGCCACAGAAAGCACAATCTTGCAAGACCAATCAAACAGCATCAACCGACTCATGCAAGTGGGAAGTTGGAACAATCTTAATCATAATATTTAGAAGTTTTCTGTCTACCACGGTGAATGCAGAGAATTTGTCAACTTCCAGGTCCAGGACACGACAACTGAGAGATATATTACCGGAGATACCAGAGGTTCAGTCTTCGACTTGCACCCCCACACCCACCCACTCAAGTGTATATGTATATATGCAAGGAAATAAAGTAAAAAAACAGAAAGATGATAACGCTCCCTTTCTATCATGATCAAGCTGTGTTGTGACCATAGATGATAGCTGAAACAGTAAAAAAAGAAAAAGAGCAGCGTGGTTGAAAGAGGCCGGGAACTCATCCCAACACCAAACTACCAAAGTACTTTAGGCACTTCAATAATGCAATTGCGTGGGACAGCATATTTTACTTCTAGAGAGACATCAGAAAACTGAATTGCATATGGTGGTCAGAAATTAGATGCCACAAAATTTAACACTAGAACCTCATCACCGCTGATCCCAATGCCTAAGCAAAAACATTAGGAAATTTCATTAAACCCCAAAATGATACCATATAATATGCTAAATGAATAGCTTTTAGGCTGCTACACCAGATATATCTATGATATCCATCTGAAAATGCTTTGAGCAAAGCACTGGAGTTTTAACCATATAACAGCACACAAATATCACAAGTATTATTCTGCGATGCTACTGAAGCACTAAACAAAAATAAAATTAAAAGTGCATAATAAAAATAATCTTTTCTATATAGGGGAAAAAATTTACACAAAAAATGGCAGAATAAGATAGTGCTTGATTAAAGTAAATGCCAAATTTTAATCAACATGACCACTTCGTTTGACATATAACTAGAGTACATCATTGTTACATAATCTATCAAGCACCACTAAAGAAAAGAATGTCAATTGAACTGCTATTGGTTTACTACAGGTGGAATACATACTGTTGGTCCTGCCAACAATGAGGTTCCAGAGTCTGCAATTGCTGAACAACCACCGGAACAAAATCCTGGAAAACAGAAATATTAGCTCTGAAGACCTTCACAAGAAAAAGCTGATCAAATGATCATATAATCATCAAAAGTCGTAAACAAGAAAGAAGTAGAAGTTCCACAAAATCACCAGTTGTCTCGTTTTCAACTAGTATGTCACCCATATCAAACTGAGATGAGAAAAAATGATTCAGACTCGGGCAAAGTCAAGGAAAAGATTGCGGACGTGAAACAGTTGAAACAACCAAGATAGAAGATAGCACCTGCCAATAGCCCTTCCGAGTCACGGGAACATATGTGTGTTCACCAATGAAATGATTAGAATCAATACCACCAAAAACAAGTTCACCCCCGTCTTCGTCATTAGCCTTGCGGTTTAACCAAAATGAAAAAACTTGGTCTTTTACAAGACCTTGATTTACCATGTTGTACCTATAAAAATGCAAAAAACCAAGTGTCAAAAAACTTGTATGCAACGCACACATAAATATTAGAAAGTGAATGAGAATAAGACAATAATATTGGGTTAAAAACCTGTTTGGGCATTCAACTTGTGGGTATAACCCAGTTTTGATCACTCTTCTTTTTTTTGTTGTTGCAAAATTAGCACTAAACTTTCAATTTATCATCCTGTTAGTCACTTCACTCAATTCCATCAATACCAACTAACGGAATGTGCACGTGGAGTGACTAATGAGGAAAAATAGGGCATGCCTACAAGTTGAGTGCCCCAACAGGTTTTTAACCCATATATAATACTAACGAAAGGCCTGTCTACAGTATTGCAATGTGATAAACTAAGCTACCAGTTATCTGCAGCAATGTAGGTAAGATTATTTTAAATCAAGAAACTTCTCGATGGTTTTAAATCAGAGATTGATTCAAGTACCAGACAGGAACAGCGTTCCCTACAGATATCTCCTGAAATCCAAGTCCAAGAATGCCATCAAACTTTGCTGCCAAGAAGGTGATGCCTGGCTCTCTTGTCGCCTCGATGAAATCCTGATGAAACAAATTTTTGGAAGGCAATAGATGAACAAATTCGAAACAAATTTTTTATTTTTTTCCTTTGGTCCTGAGACATACCTGATCTTTAACAACAAGATCACCAAGTTTAGCATAGTCTTGGCTGAAAAACCCAGAGATAGATCCAGTTCCATAATGAATTGCAGCAGATTTGCCTACACGAATTATAAATCAACAAAAAGTCTTAAACTAGTTCTACATGTAACACAACATAAATTTAGGAGAATCTACCTTTCATGGATGCCAGCGTCATTAATTCAATGATTTACTAGAGGGGCCACATTAAAAAACGCAATGATTTAGCGTGCATACCATTAGTTGTCCGAACTTATTCGCTTTCTCCCATAATTTCTCACTTATTAAAAAAGCCTCTAAGGATGCAGCGAAATTACACTAGAAACATACATATGACCGAAAACTAATACTAAAATCAGTTAACAATCAATTAGAAGGACAGAAACTTTTACTTCACTTGGACTCAGCAAAAAAGAAAGAGAAAGAGAATCTGTCAAATATATGGTACTTCCTGATATTAACAATGAAACTTATATGTAGAAACTAACCTCAACAAAAGATTAGTAGGTCACAAGGATCAAAAATTTCGGAAACTTGTAAAAGCATCCTCTATAATCAATGAAATGAGTAAGTCATAAACAATCAACGATCAATGTTCCTAGATACTATTGCATGACCAGTCAGCACAGTAGGAGTAAGAGCAAGGTATATGAAAATATTTCGAGTACCATTTTTTTTGTATGTACTTGAATGGCTTGACTTGTACTTTGCATGGAAGAAACAAGCAACCTACATCCATTAGCAAAAGTTCAAGTATTAGAAAACACTGGCTACGACCATTCAGAAAACAAAACCTGGAAGGGGTGTGAATGTTGGGGAGGAGAGCAAGACTTTTAGTTGTAGAAGCAAGAAGGCTATGAGAAGAACTCACAGAAAAATAGCACTTGGCTGACGGCACCCAAAGGTTAGAACTTCCCGTATCAAATATCACAGTAAATTTCTGAGGCGGTGTTCCAATACCAATCTCACCATAATATTGAGCATCCAAATAGTTCTTTAGAGAAATCATATCAGTATCTGAATCTCCGATATAACCGCGAAGATTATAATTTCTTACAAAACCACCCTGCTTAGAGTCGGTGCCTTCGGCAAACCGGTTAATCGGATTTAATTTCCTCTTCTTTAGTCCAATTCGTAACAACCCACCATTGGATGCAGAAATTGCAGTGGAGGATAAAGCAAACAACACAACAAGTGCAAACAAACTGGCTTTATATCTTTTACCCATGTTACAGAACTGCAAAAACCATGTACAAAAGATCATCTATTTAGCTTCCATCTGATTTGTGGAATTATGACAGTGGTGTAAAGGACATCAGAAGGAAAATTGTTAATTTATCTGTTATCAGTACTTACTATTCCAGGTACAAATTTTATGGAAAGCAAATATTTTTGAAATCAAGCAATCTTTTCTTAGTCATTCTTTTAATTTGTTCTATTTCTTTGTAGCAATTGTAATTGAATAATGATTTGAAAATCTGAAACGCTGAGAAAAGGGAAAATATGAAGACAAAAATGAAGAGGGAAATAACTTATCTTACTTAATTTTTACCTATAATTGCACCCAAAAAATATAAAAAAATAAATGTAAAAGTCCCAGATTAGTTCCTTTGAAAATGATACACAATATTCTTGGATTAGTTGATTTTTCCATTAGCCCAGAAGCTTGTGATTCCTAAAAGCAGCAGTAAGATACAAAAACCATAGAACCTTAAATCTATTAAGAAAAAATCTATATAACAGTTGGTGATTTACCATGAAAAGGGAAAAGAGAGATTTTTTTTACTTGAACTTCAACATGAGTAGAAGTGGGTGAAATTCTACTCACCTGAGGGATTGATGCTACAGAAGGCAACTATGCTGTGCAAATCTGGAGGCAAGTCAACGGCTGGCAAAACTATATAGGCATAGCAGTTTGCTAGTACGAAAGGTCCAAATTAGGGAAATTGGCGCAAATAGTCCCTAACGTTTTCCATTAGTGCGCAAATGGTCCCTAACGTTTCATTTTTGGCGAAAAAGTCCCTAACCTATCCATTTAGGTGCGCAATTGGTCCTTTTAGGTGCGCAAATGGTCCCTATCACTGTTTTTTGTCTTTATTAGTAGGGGTAAAATTGTCAAGTTACATTTTTTTTCAACCTTTCAATTGGCGCAAATGGTCCCTAATCTTAAGAAATTTGCAATTGAATTCCTAACCTTTAAAAAAGTGAAAATGAGTCCGATACTTTAATTTTTTTATTAAAAAAAAAAAAAAAAAAAAACTAACAAATTAATAATATACTAAATTATTTTAAATATTTTATGAACTATTATAAAATAACTAAAATTGAAATTCATAATTATTAATAAATGTGCTAATTAAAATTATTTTATTATTATTAAGTAATCATATTATTTAAAATTCAAACTTTAATTTTATCATTACAACAAAACAAGAAAAATAAATTTGTCACAAATAAAAATTTTACTTATACTCAATCCAACTCGATTTTATACGATCTCATATTTACTCGGCCAATCCAACCCGCTTTTGAGCCACAAGGTTACTGGACCAGTCCTATTTTAAATTTTAATTAATTTTTATATTAAAAAAAAAAGGTTTCCACCCCCACCCCCAAAATTCGAGCATCAGGGAGGGGATTTCTCCCCTCCCCGGTCGCCGTGGCCGGCGCCGGCGACGGCGACCGGGGAGGGGAGAAATCCCCTCCCTGAAGCTCGCGAAACCAGGGGGAAATCGCCGCGAATAGGGGGGAGAAATCCCCCCTATTTCGCTGCGACGGGGAGGGAGAGAGACCCCTCCCTTCATGGCGACGGCGACAGCAACTCGCGAAATCGGGGGGAGAAATCCCGCTTGGTTTCGCCGTGAATAGGGGGGATCTATCCCCTCCATGTTTCCGGTCACGACCGGAAACATGGGGGGGAGAGATCCCCTCCCTCGCAGCAAAATAGGGGGGATTTCTCCCCCCTATTCGCGGCGAAACCCCTGGTTTCGCGAGCTTCAGGGAGGCGATTTCTCCCCTCCCCGGTCGCCGTCGAGAGGGGAGAAATCCCCTCCCTGATGCTCGAATTTTGGGGAGGTGGGGGGTGGAAACCTTTTTTTTTTTTTTAATATAAAAATAAATTAAAATTTAAAATAGGACTTGTACAGTAACCTTGTGGCTCAAAAGCGGGTTAGATTGGCCCAGTAAATATGAGACTCTATAAAATCAAGTTGGATTGAGCATAAGTAAAATTTTTATTTGTGAAAAATTTATTTTTCTTCTTTTGTTGTAATGATAAAATTAAAGTTTGAATTTTAAATAATATGATTACTTAATAATAATAAAATAATTTTAATTAGCACATTTGTTAATAATTATGAATTTCAATTTTAGTTATTTTATAATAGTTCATAAAATATTTAAAATAATTTAGTATATTATTAATTTGTTAGTATTTTTTTAATTTTTAATAAAAAAATTAAAGTATCGGACTCATTTTCACTTTTTTAAAGGTTAGGAATCCAATTGCAAATTTCTTAAGATTATGGACCATTTGCGCCAATTGAAAGGTTTAAAAAAAATGTAACTTGATAATTTTACCCCTGCTAATAAAGACAAAAAACAGTGATAGGGACCATTTGCGCACTTAAAAGGACCAATTGCACACCTAAATGGATAGGTTAGGGACCTTTCCGCCAAAAATGAAACGTTAGGGACCATTTGCGCACTAATGACAAACGTTAGGGACTATTTGCGCCAATTTCCCTCCAAATTATTAAGGGAAATCGAAGCAAATAGGGTGTGTTTGATTGGCAAAGATTTTTCATGGAAAATCTCTTTTTTTTGCTTATTTTTTAATTTGTTTGTTTTATTGTCAAAAATTTTCCATAGAAAATACATTTTCCTACTTATTTTGCTTATTTTGTTTGATTGCAACTTTTTTTTTATAGTAAATTTTTTCTCATTTTTTCACTTTTGGCCACATTTTCCTTGTTTTCAAGGAAAATATTTTTTTGGTGGGATGGGAGAATTTATTTTTCATGGAAAATTTTTACTTGTTTTCAACTTATAATTTCTTGGCAATTCATTTCTATGGAAAATATTTTCTTTCCATCCAAATTTTCCACTTGCAATCAAACACACCCTAAATGGTCTTTTACTTTTATGTTTTAGCACAAAAATTTTTAATTTATGTATTTTGATACGTAATTGGTCTTTATTTGATAAAAAATATTAATATATTCAAATTTGTAACAAGAAAAAATTTAGTTAGCGAACTTTTGCCAAAAGTACAAATATGTCCAATAATTATTTTTTATAAAAATATAAAAAAAACTAACGAGTTTTTTTAAAAAAACTAACACTTTATTAACTAAATTGATAATATATTAAATTGTTTTGTGTATTTTATGAACTATTATAAAATAAATAAAATTTAAGTTCATAATTATTAACAAATATGTTAAATAAAATTATTTAAAATTTAAACTTTTATTTTATCGTTACAATATAAACAGAAAATAAATTTTTCACAAACTTGATGCTAAAATACTTTTATTTAATTGAGATATTTGTTTATTAACTACAAATATTAGAGTTCAAATTGTATTTTTCATATTTTAATTTATTGTTCAAAAACAAAGAATACATAACGTGTAAATTAATTTTTATTAATATTTTTATGTTACAAAAAATTATAATAATATTGGTTCAATATCATAAAATTATATATGTTATTTTGTCATTTATTTAACTTAATTTTATTTAAATTTTTCACATCACATAGCAATTACATATTCTTAAAGCACGATATTTTTATATTTTCTCTTTATGAAAAATTTAATTGATACGTATATAGTGATATATTTAATATGCTAAATTTAATATTATTTAATAAATGTATTTGACCTAATTGTACTTTTTGTAAATATTAAGAATCTAATTAAAAAATTTTTTAATTAAAACTAAGAAAATATTGATTTTTTTTTTTAAATCAAATAAAGACTAGTTGTGCAACAAAATAAATAAGTTATAGACATTTGGGCAAAAAACAAACATTATAGACTATTTTCAAACCGTAAACAAAAGTTAGGGACCATTAGTGCCAATTTCCCAAGTATTAAATTAAAGGTTGAAGGTTTTTAATTAGTGCATGTGCACAGTGAAAAAAATTTGACAAGTGAGAACAGAATTTTAAAACATTTAAGCGTAAATTATTTGAAGGCAAAATTTTTCTGTCCCGTCTTGCCACCCGCCCCTTTATTTAATTATTTTTCTTCGCTATTTATTTATTTATTATGTTTTTAAATTTAAATTATATTTATAAAAGTATTGTATGTTTGGTATAATTTAAAAATAGTTTTTTAAGAGTTTTTAATAAAATTTGATAAAATGTATAGTTTAAATGTTGATAAAAGTTATAGGTCCCATAAAATATGTAGTTGAAAATGAATTTGGCAAAAATGAGTTTTAAAAAAAAAAAACTTAGCCAAATATAGATATTTTATTTTTTGCCAACGTCTCGCTGATAAGTGTAGTTTATCAAAAATAGATAATTGTGAGTTCTCTTAAATATATTTTTATTTAATTGTGTGTTGATTTGATTGTTTTTTGAAAAAAATCGAGTTCGAACGGTAATTGAAGAGAAACAAAGCAAAATAGGTGAAAGATGACTAAAAGCAAACAAAAGATTGGAATTGGAGACATAAATGTAAGAGCTCGGAAGTTGAAGGACATGGATCGCAAATAGAAAAAGGAATAAAATGAAATGAAAGAAAAAATTCAAAAACTAAAGTGGAGATATTAGAAACATAGATAACCTTCTATGCAAATAAAAAAGGACTTAGTTGCAACATTAGAGGAGACTTTGGCAGATGCGATCCCATAGGTCCAGTTGCCTTGAGGTTGCCTCACCACGGTGGACTATATTGCTTGTAGACTTTTTCATGATCTTCTTCGTTATCTGAAAAAACAAGAATATTATCAATGTAAACACAACAAATTTATTAAATTCTTTGAATGTATTATCCATGTGTCTTTGAAAAATGACAGGGGCTTGCTTTAACCCAAAAGGTACAACTGTCCATTGAAAATGTCATTGAGGACAACCGAAGGATGTAAGCGGTTTTCTTTCTTTATCAAATTTAACTTGATGAAAGCCTGATTTTAAATCAAAAGATGTGAAAAGTTTATTTCCCTTGACAAGCTGTAAAAGGCTATTCATATTTGGTAAAATATAACCATTAGCTTTTGTAATTTTGTTTAGCTGAGAATAATCAATAACCATTCTAGCTTTACTTCTGCGTTTTTCAGCTTCTTTCCTTACTATGAAAGCAGGAGATGAAAATGGTGATTTTCTAGGTTCAATAACACATATTTCAAGTAATTCTTTTATTTGAATTGAGAATTTTTCTCTATCGTTTGGACTGTATGCCATAGCATTGGCACGGACAATTTTGCTTGTGAATTCATCCAAAAGCTCAATTTTTGCTGTGAATTTTCCTTTATTAATTTTTGGATCAAGAGGGTTCTCTAAGCAACACTTCTCAAAGACTTCAACAATTTCTTCTCTTTTTGTATTTACTTTGAAATTTTGCAATTCTTCTGAGGAGATAAAAATGTTTGAATTTTTTGCAATATTCTCCCCCCTTTTGAAATTCAAAATTTTTTTGAATTTGACAATTTTTATCATGTCTAAAAATTTTGATTTTAAGGAGTTAAAAGCTATTGCTTTTCATTTCTTTGAAATCCAAATTCTTTTGTTTTGAATTGTAAAACTAATTGTATTAATTTCTTCAATGAAAGGATGATATAATTGGCAAAAGTTATTTATAATTATGAAATCAATTCCTGTTTCAAGTTGATAAACTGTTGGTATTCTGAAATAAAAACTTTTTAACACTGAATTGTGATAACCACAAATTCCAATGTCTAAATTTTTAACAACTTTTGAAGATGTGTGACTTCAGAATTGTTTGCAATTTTTAAATTTAAAATTCTTTGTAATTGTACCCAAAAATGGTTGGGTATAATCCATTTACTAGCAGTGCAAACATATGCTCCAGTATCAATGTATGCATGAATTGTATATTTTCTAAATCCTTCAAAATTTAATTTGATAGGAATGTAAATAGAGTTAAGGTTAGTAATGTTACCACTCATCTGATTCTGTTTCAGAAGTGATGTATTATAATGATTATATGTCACTAGGATTTTCCACCGGGTAAAATTATTGTTGTTCAAATGAAGTGAGTAATTTAACTCTTTCTTCATTTCCAATTCTTGCTGGACACTCATTTGTATAATGTCCTGTTTCATTGCAAAGCCAATACCTGCAATTTTTCTTTTTCTGTGGGCAATTCAATACTTTGTCATTTTCCTTATTTTTTTTCCTTTCTTTTTAGGGAATTTTTTGAAAATTTTATTTTTCTTAAAAAATTTCTTTTTATAAGGGTTTTTATACCTTTTGAAAGTATATTTCTTTTTCTTGAATTTCCGTTTTATTGGTTTTTTCTCTTGCTTGCAACCATACTGACCAGGTATTCTACCAAGGTATTTATCACAGCAAATCCTAGGATTTTTTGCAACTGCAATTTTGCTACTTCTAATCAAATAGCTTTCTTTACATTTTTCTGCTAAAAGGTTTCTGGTTAGTGTGATTGCAAGTCCTAATGACGCGTCAATCTGTGCATTCATCCTTGGGTTTGATTTTTCTTTTTGTATTTTAATTGCATTATCAAAATCTTCTAAAACTTCATGATTAAAAGGTTCAGGAAGTTTTCTGATAAATTTTTATGTTAAAGTTACCCAAGAGGTTGGTGGACAAATGTAGAAATATTTTGAAAATTCGCAAGCATAATTTTCAAAATAACACATGTTGCAAATTGTGATTTTTTCAAGATGGTTTAAAGCATCTGAAACTTCAATTATTGTTCTTTCATTTTTAAAAGCTTCATAAGTTTGTCCTGTAAATTGTTTGTAAATTAGGTCCACAATACTTTTTATAAAATCAGGAATACAAGCTTTAGTATCATTCCATATTCCATCTTTTATTTCATAGGTAAAATTATCCAGAAAGGATCAAACATTACCTCTTGTACTGGCGATAACATAATTCCATGAATTTGTCTCGCTTATGATAATTTCTTTGTTGATTATCATGGCAATCATGATGTTGCTGTACCAGGCATCAATGAGTTTCTCAAGCTCAATAGTGCAATCAAAGTCAAGAATAGTAATCTGGTTTCCTTGTTTCTTAGGGATAAAATCAGAAACAAGAAGATTGTCATCTTTGTCGGGTTGAGGTCTTGGCCTAGGATTGTAATCTCCTACTGGTCTTTTTCCTTCACCTATGGGATTGTCAGATGTTCCTATATTATCACTGAAGTTTTGGTTTTCAGGTTTTGGTTCTCTAATTTCTATGCCTCCTTGTGTTCTATTGGCATGAAATCTTTCATGTATTGTGACTTCCTCATCGGAACTATCAATATAGTTTGTACTATGGTTTGTTTGTTCTATAGGTTTCTTATTATCAGGTTGATCACATACTAATTTGGCTGTAAGGATAGTTTCATTGTCTCATATACTTAGGGTGTGTTTGATTGGTTTGATTTTCCATGGAAAATAAAAATTTTCCACCCATTTTCCAGCTTTGGTCTGTTTGATTGGCAAAATTTTCCATGGAAAATGTATTTTCCCACTTATTTTCCATCTTTTGTTTGATTGAAATTTTTGATTTTCCATGGAAAATATTTTCCATGTTTTCCACTTTTGGCCATATTTTCCTTGTTTTCAAGGAAAATATTTTCTTGGTGGGATAGGAGAATTTATTTTCCATGGAAAATTTGTTAACCTTTTCCAACCCATTTATTTTCCATGGAAAATTTGTTAACATTTTCCAATCCAAATTTTCTTGGTAATTCATTTCCATGGAAAATATTTTCTTTCCACCCAAATTTTCCACTTGCAATCAAACACAACCTTACATTCTTAACTATTGATACAATCCTGTCTAGCTCTGTGTCTTCAAACACTAAAAGAACATTAAGGAGTCCTAGGTCATGACTGTTTTCATAGATGCTTTCTAGGTTCTACCTGAAACTGGTCATTCTATATGTCTGATGTCAAATTTTCCTTCTTTAAATTCTGGGTTTTTGTCTTCAAATTTCTACCTTCTTTCAAAATTTCCAAAAGTAGTCTTTTTTATTGTAATCTGACTGCTTAACGGAATATTTTTAACTCCAGCTAGGATAACAGCATAATGTTGATCCATAGATTTTTCTATCTTAATTTGAAAATTCATAAGGTCTTCTCTAAGAACCTCAATCATTTCTTTTAACTGTCTGAGTTCTTTCAAAATGTCTACTAGAGACATAGCTTATTCTCCAAAGATAACTTTTGTCATTTGGTTGACTGTCTCACTTAATTCTCTAAGGCCCTGTTTGATACACCAAATTTGCCATGAAAAATGCAAATTTTCCACCCATTTTCCACCTTTTGGGTTGTTTGATTCACAAAATTTTCCATGGAAAACTTTTTCCATTTTCCATGCACGTGACCCATTTTCCATGAAAATGATGAAAATATTTTCTTGCCAAATGAGTAGAATCAATTTTCCATGGCAAATGAAAATTGGCAAGAATTTCCTTAATAAATTAAGAAGCCTTTATTAATTTTTAAGCAAATTATATAAAATGCTCTAAATCATTAAGTTGCTCTAATTTTTAAGCAAATTAATAATTTTGCTTAAAATAATAATTTTTAAGTTGGCAAAATAATGTCTTGGCAAAATTATTAATTTTTAAGCAAATTATATAAAATGCTCTAAATCATTAAGTTGCTCTAATTTTTAAGCAAATTATTAATTTTGCTTAAAATTAATAATTTTAAGCAAAATTATTAATTTTTAAGTTGGCAAAATTATTAATTTTTAAGCAAATTTAAGTTGTTCTAAATCATTAAGTAAATTTAATGTAGTTAACTAAGTTAGTCCATTGTGTTTATTCAAAATATAGGACATTTTATTTTAGTTTACGTAAGTGTAAATCGTAGGCCTCATGAGAATGCTACTATTTAACTCACTTTTAGTTATTTTTTAACAAATCCATATGCTTGTGGTAATTCAACGTACAATAGAATTTTTTCAAAATTTGTATTAGATTATATAAAATATATGGTGGAAATATGCATAAAAAATGGTAAATTATAATTTAACAATTGTCAATAGTAAAAGTTCAATTTTTCTCTCCAATATTTTAGTCATGGAAAATGTGATAATTTCCCTAGAAAATAGTTGCTATCAAATAACAAAAGTTGAAAAATACTACATTTTCCATGGAAAATAAAGACAATCAAACACCAAAAGTTGGAAAATTACAACATTTTCTAGGATGAATTTTTATCCAATCAAACGCACTACATTTACAATTTCCTGGAAAATATTTTCTTGGCAAATCATTTCCCTGGAAAACATTTTCTTTCCACCCATTTTCCATGCTTCCAATCAAACACAGCCTAAGTTGTCTTTCCTGACTAGTCTCAGGGTTATCTTTCCATCTAACATTAGCTTTCTATCTCATAGAATGAGTTTTGAGTAATAACGGTTTCTGTTCCCTAACTAAGGTTCTTTCTTGGTTGAGGTCTACCTCTATAGGTCTCTTAGAGGGTTGGACTAACCAATCAAATTCATTCTCTTTGTGTTCAAGGTAGTCTGCGAATAAAGGGTCAATCTTTATTCCTTTTGGTTCTTTGACTATTGTCATGTTGTGCTGATTGTGTATAGCGTAGCTAACTAGGTAAGAAATTGAAAAGGGTATGTTATTGTTCTTGACTAGATCTGTTCTTCCATATTTATGCACAAAAGACAATATACCATCAAAATCTTGGTCATGTAAGCTAACTCAAAGTCTAGGAAAAACTGTAAAGATAAGCTTTCCACAAGCTAAATTTCCATTGAGAGATCCTAGACATCCTTCTATGGGATTTTGGATTCTTTCATCTATAAGACTCATTGTTATAGGTTGGTCTATCTTATCAGATAAAGTACTACAAAGTTGTATTCTAACAGCTCCTATAGTTATCCAATAAAGGTTTTTGTTGCTATCTAAGTAAATTTTTTGCTAAGCTTTATTGATGTCTTGTTTTGTAAGTAAAGATATTCATATCTTTCTTGCGTATGTTGTACATGAATGACAAATTCTTTTTGGGATACACCATAATAAACATGTCTATTTCTTGTAATAAATTTGATTATGAAATTTGGTTGGACAAAAACATCACCTAGTTGAATTATTAAATTTGTTTTGCAAGTTTTTGCAAGTTTTTTTTTTTTTTTTTTTTTTTTTTTTTTTTTTTTTTTTTTTAAGATTAAAATCTCTTTTGAAAAGTTTCCACTTGATTCATTTTGTTTAAAAACTTCATCAACATCTGTCTCAATGATGTTATCATTCTGTATACTCATGATGCATGATGTATTAACGCATAATGCATAATAAAAGTATTTACTTTATTATTATAATCTGTTAAGGCATTTAACATTTTTATCCTTATCATGTTTATAGAGGATCTATGAACTCCTACACATAAATGATAATGATATCTTTCTCTGTAATATCTGTAAATTTCATAATGTTCAGTAAGTGTGGTAATGTATAAATAACATGCAATTCTACACATAGTTTAATACTGTAAAGGGCTCTGATACCAATTTTTGCAGGAACATTAAAGGAACAATTTTAATGTATGCAAACTTGCGGATAAACAGGATGTATATATAAAAATTTCAATAATGTAATTCAAGACAATAGATACCATAATGGATTCCAAGTAAAAACAAACTAGAATTCAAGCAAAACCTTCTTATTCTATGTTGAATTGGGTTGCTTTTCCTTACGCTTCTGTCTGGGCTTTTGCCTCACCACGGTGGACTAGTCATTGACACCTGAAACGACCTCCTACTTGGCGGTATACTGATTGACTCATGTCCTGGAATGGATCCGTACAGATTTGTGCTTACAGACATGTGAAGTATATGGAAAAAGAATGAATTAAAACATGGAAATTTTATTTCATTCAGAAGGCTTTAGAGCAAAAACTCTAAGCTTATTTAATTACAAGGTTGATCCAAAAGGATCTACTGTCTAAAAGGTGTTTAGTCTTGATACATGGTGAAAATGAAAATTTCAGAAAAGAAAAGATTGATTTTGAAAAACTCTGCCTTCTTCTTTGATGTCTTCTCTTCTTATAATCTTCAAAAGATTCTTTTCTTTTCGTTGCATTACAGCTGTCCAAGCTTTTTTTTTAAAGTGGAGGACCCGTGATTTTCCTTTCTGTCAATCTTGAATAATGGAAGCTTCATTATCAACAGTAAAAGGTGAACAGTAAAAGTTGCTTTTACTCTGATTGGTAAGCACTGTCGGTAGGACTATTGCAGGATACCGCTTTTGCAATTTCGGTGTCCAAAACGTCTTCCAAGTCTTCTTTTTCTTTTCCTTTAATCTTGCCATCTGTATTTTTGCAGAAGTTGCAATCATGATATTTTTTGAGGCTGGATCTGAGTGCTGAGTACAAGTGTCCTTCATAATTTTGAGGAGTATTGAACAAGTTATAAAAATTCTTTTCAAAATTGCACAGAGTTTTTATTCCTTCTGGAGAAATTTTTGATCCTGTCTTGCTTGTCATCAAGATGAATTTTGATGAGTGATTTATTTTAATTTTGGAATATCTGTTGAAGGATTTTAACCCTGTAAGAATTCTTTGGAAAGACAAAGCCCTCCAATCTTGTAATATGAAGGTATTAACACAATTTGACTGTCCTTCAACTGGTCTATCCAAATAAATCTCATGAGTGATTTTTATTTGTATATGGTGATAACCCCTGATAAGAACATTGTTTTCATCCCAAAAAGGGATCGTACTGTTGATCTTGAACATCATCTGTAAATCATGATTCTTGATAACATATTTCTTAAAATCTTTAAGGGATTGTAAGAGATGACTGTCAATGAGTTTGAGTTCTTCAAAATCTGGTCTAGGAATTACCATTTTAATTAAACCACAATGAAAGGCATTTCTGACCATTGTAGGTTCTGATCGTTCCAAGAATATAAACTGTCCGAACTTTTTATCTAATGTACCCAAGTAGTTCTTTTCTGGAGCATATTCTCCAACTGTTCTTGCTTCTTCTTCAAGAGTAAGAAAATCTTGTAATTTGATGTCAGAAATAATGAGATCTTCTTTTCTAGAGGCAATTTTTCCAAGATTTTTAAATCTATCTGGAACTGTCTCTGGAATAGTCTGAGTAACATCTTTATAGGACATCATTCTAAACCTCAAATTTTCGCTAATTGGAGGTCTGAATGCTAGCATTCTATGCCTAGCTCGAATGTCTTTTTGCAAATAGTTTGGGCTTAAAATTAATTGGCTATGGTCAAAAAGTTGTTTGTATAGAACTGGGCTTGTTCCTTTAGTTTGATGGAAATTAGAAAAGGCATTTTGGGCTTCGGTAAAGGTTTTGTAACTTTTGTGTTTATATGGTTTTCCTTTTACCAAAGGCTCAACCTGTTCCCAGTTTGTATAGTATCCTCTGTGAGGTCCATCAAAAATAACATAGAATTTTTTGCCTCGAACCATATTATTTATTCCAACAAGTGGCTGTGGTACTTCCTCTTCCGGGTTTCGAATACCCTTTTGTCCTTGCAGACTAGAAGCCAGGTTTTGAATACCCTCTTGCTCTTGCGAGCTTGTACCTGCATTTTCAGAATCTTTGCATGAATGCACTGTCTATTTTTGCTTGGAACCATATTATTTATTCCAACAAGTGGCTATGATACTTCCTCTTCCGGGTTTGGAATACACTTTTGTCCTTGCGGACTAGAAGCCGGGTTTTGAATACCCTCATCCTTTTGCGAGATTGTACCTGCATTTTCAAAATCTTTGCATGAATGCACTGTTTGTTTTTCTCCAGTGATTTTATCAATTTCAATTATGGGGGTCTTTCCCAAGACTGTATGTTTATAAGCTCCAGTGATCTTGTCACTTTTGCTTTCTTCTGTAAGGGGTGATTTTTCTGAGTTCTCATCCTCCCCATATAAAACAGAAGTTGAGTTTGCCTTTTGGTGGAGAAGTCGCAATAACTTCTTTTTCAACACTTGTAATTTCTGCTGTCTGGTTGATATTTCAATCTCTTCCATTTCAATCTGTAGCTCCAAATCCTCAATTTAGGATTGAATGTCCGTCATTTTGACCTGAAATAGCAAATTCACGAGTTAGTGTATCAGCTAATGAATTTTCTTTACCTTTAATAATTTGAATGTCAAAATCATAATGGTTAAACCACATTTGCCATCTGACTAATCTACCTTGTTTGTAGTCTAGATATACCTGACATTTCATAAAAGATTTGCATGTAGTGGAATAAAGTTCTAACAATAAATTTATTAGAAATGACATATAATCTAAATTTACTGATTGCCTTTTTCATGGCTAAGATTTCTTTTTCATTAATATGGTAATTCTTTTTAGAATATGTGAAAGTACCTGAAGAATAACTACATAATTTTTCTTTTTGGTCTCTACTGTCTATAACTTTTAAAACAGCTCCCCAATACTTTGTGAAGCATCTGTCTCAATTATCATCTTATCTTCACTACATGGGTGATATAAAGATGGTAGATTTCTGATTTTATTTTATATTTTTTGCATATAAAAACTATGTTCTTTGGTCCATGACCATTTATAATCTTTTTTTAGTTTTTTATGTAAATGACTTCTCATTTTTGCTAAATCTTTAATAAAAAATTCTGCATAATTAAGGTGTCCTAAAAATTTCATGAGTTGTTTTTGGTCAAGGATGTCATTTGGGAATTCTTGAATGTGTGTAAGGATGTGAGGCTTTAACTGCTTATAACCATAGGCAATTTCTAAACCTAAATATCCTATTTTTTCTTTAAATAGCTCAGCCTTTTTCTTGGATAGAACAATTCCTCCAATGTATATTGCTTGTAGAACTTGCAAGACGTGTTTTGAACATTAAAGGAACAACTTTAATGTATGCAAACTTGTGGATAAACATGATGTATATAAAATGTTCTAGATGTATATATAAAAATTTCAACAATGCAATTCAAGACAATAGATACCATATGGATTCCAAGTAAAACAAACTAGAATTTAAGCAAAAACCTTCTTATTGTATGTTGAATTGGGTTGCTCTTCCTTACGCTTCTGCCTGGGCTTCTGCCTCACCACGGTGGACGAGTTATTGACACACCTGAAACGGCCTCCTGCCTGGCGGTATACTGATTGACTCATGTCCTGGAATGGATCCGTAAAGATTTGTGCTTACAAACATGTGAAGTATATGGAAAAAGAATGAATTAAAACATGGAAATTTTATTTCATTCAAAAGGATTTAGAACAAAAACTCTAAACTTATTTAATTACAAGGTTGATCCAAAAAGATCTACTGTCTAAAAGGTGTTTAGCCTTGATACATGGAGAAAATGAAAATTTCGGAAAAGAAAAGATTGATTTTGAAAAACTCTGTCTTCTTCCTTGATGTCTTCTTTTCTTATAATCTTCAAAAGATTCTTTTCTTTTCATTGCATTACAGCTGTCCAATCTTTTCTTAAAGTGGAGAACCTGTGATTCCTTTTTGTCAATCTTGAATAATGGAAGCTCCATTATCAATAGAAAAAGGTGAACATTAAAAGTTGCTTTTACTCTGATTGGTAAGCACTGTCGGTGGGACTATTGCAGGATTCCGCTTTTGCAATTTCGGTTTCCAAAAAGTCTTCCAAGTCTTCTTTTTCTTTTCCTTTAATCTTGTCATCTGTATTTTTGCAGAAGTTGCAATCATGATATTTTTTGAGGCTGGATCTGAGTGCTGAGTACAAGTGTCCTTCATAATTTTGAGGAGTATTGAACAAGTTATAAAAATTCTTTTCAAAACTGCACAGAGTTTTGAAAAAGGACTAAAATGAAATGAAAGTAAATTCAAAAACTAAAGTGGAGATATTACAAACATAGATGACCTTCTATGCAAATAAAAAAGGACTTAGTTGCAACATTAGAGGAGACTTTGGCATATGCGATCCCATGGGTCTAGTTGTCTTGAGGTTGCAAGGCCATTGGATAGAAACCCATGGCTTACCATACATGCCCATGCGATCACATGGCATATTGCGGCCCAAAAGATGTTTTTTCTTTTTCGACCTAGACTCCTTTTGGTATTTTGGTTCTACACGAATTCTGAGGGATTTTTAATGTTTTTGAGAGACATATAAATAGAGATGAATATACACAATGAAGGTGGTCGCCATCATAACATATCACATATACTCGGAGGAATTCCACGTCAAATTTTTGAGAAAGGTATAAGCAATCATTGAAGCTTGGGATGATTTTGAAGAAGTAGATGTTGTCATCTAAGATCGTTGAAAAGATTGAGTTATATTATTATTTGGGTCATGTATTCACTTTTTATCTTGTATTTTTGTAATCAAAATATGATAGGCTAAACCCTTGTGGCTTGAATTTTGATGAAACCTTGTTGAATCTTTAATCCAATAAATTGTTCATTTTTATTCTTATTTTTGGATTAATTGTTTATTATTCCCTTATTTCGTTTTGATGATTAGCTACCATTAGAATGTGTTAGTGATTTATATTGCTTTCGAGAGAATCGGTATAAATTAACACATGGTAATAAACAATGTAGGGTCCTATAATTTATGGTCTATGTCATTATGCTCTATAAAATCGTTATGTGGTGGTCGTTTTGAATTAGCGCATATTTATGTGTTCATAATTTAATTAGAGATAATCATATTCACATATAAGTATAGAATCAATTGATTATCGAGATAGGCTATTGATTAAAATTGGATCATTAATTTTTAACCTTGACATCTAAGTTCTTAATTTTGTTAATTGATTGTTATTAAATTAATTGTCATCCTATAAATTGATAAATTTTAGGATAGTTCTTACAGTTTGTGTTGATACCGAGAGGTGTTACATGAGTATAGCTCAAATAGAAATTGACATTAGGTCTAATACGAGATAGATGTATGCTTCTATGCTTAGTGCAATCTTTGGTATTCTAGCTTTGTGTTGCGTTCTTTATCTATCTGTATCAATCTTAGAAATATAGTTGGTTCATAAATGAGAATTGATTTAATTTGTATCCAAATAGCAAATTAACATATAAGGAATATCGATTGTCAACATAAAACGAGAATTGATTGTAAACAAGCAATTGAGTATTAAAGTGGGTTAACAATGGTAGATTCAAGATTCCAGTGTCTTTTATGATTTGATTAATTGCAGGATTTCTATAGTTCTAATTACTTATTTTAGTGGATAATTAGATTTAGTTAAAATCAAAGTTAAATAATTGATTGTGTGTTCTTTTTGAATTAGAACTAGTATTAATTAAAATAAAATACGTAGGAAATTCAGTCTCCATGTGTTCGACGCTACTTATCATTACATTACTTGTTAACGATCTGCCCACTTATAGAATAGAAAACCGACAACAAGTTTTTGGCGCCACTGTCAGATTCTGTAGTTTTTCAACCTTTTGCTTTAATTCATTTTAGCTTTTATTTTTTGTCTTTTTTTTTTTTCCTTTTTTTTCATTTGATCTACTGATTTTTCTTGGTTTCATTGCTGTCAGGGAATAAAGAGAGGCTAGGAGATCAACAACAACACAAGATGACAGACCTTGAGATACGAGGACAACATACTTGGCATGCTTTATAGAGATTTCATCACAATTCACCAAGATAATATAGCGAGAGATGAATCACATGCTGAAAATTGATGACGATGACTTGCTCTTAGGAAATTAATGGAAATCATCGGTCACACAAAGTTTCTGTCCCTATTCATATATGTACAATCTGGATTAGCGAAGTCACTCTGACTATTCTTGGTACTACATCCACAGTCAAACCAAGAGACCACAAGAGAGTAAAAGAGGATAGGAAGAGGCTCTCGCTCAATTGACAAATAATCAGCAATAATATCAAGAACAAACTGATGCATACATAAAGAAATCAGGCTAAAGACAAGATGCAAGTTTGAAGGGTGTAGAGAATCACTTTAGATAGATGATAAAGATGCTGATAGAGAGTCTTGAAGATACATTCCCAAGCGACGCTGAAGCCAACTCGATGGAAAATATGTCAAGCATTAAAACGAGTGATGAGCAACTGTCAGAGATTTTGGATAATAGACTAGTTGTCCAACCCAAGGGAACACCAACTAAAGAAGAAAAGCATGTGGAGAATGAATAGCTGATCCTAGATGAGTAAAATGAAATTGTGATTTTTAATAATGTTGCACCTATCAAGCAATTATCCGATTCCTATATTTCCTCTAAAATTAATTTTTTGACCAAGATCGATAAGGAAATTGAAGATTTCATAGTTGAGTTCGAGTAGGGTGGTAAAATAAAGTCATATCTTTATGGAAAAGAGCAAAATCAACTTCTAGAGGATAAACGAAAAATAGTGCAAAGTCTATCGATGCAAGCAAAACAACTCCTCCAAAATCCTATTCAAAGTGTTGTGAAACGATTGTTGTAAAGTCAAACTAGTGACTTTAAAGAAGCATTTATTGGAAAGCAAACCCAATTTTCCATCCCTTTCTTTTCTCTTTTAATTTTCACCTTCTAGCTTAGGGCGCATTTTTCCAATTCTTAGGATTTTTAGATTTTTTTGAGCAACTAGAGTCAAGGTCATCAAAATAAGTTAGCCTAAAGTTCCAAGTGATTTCATACTCTTCTTTGGACAATTGGTCATTATGTGGCTAATCATATTTATCATGTCTCTTTTCAGGTTTAATAGAGATAATTTGACGGTCAAATAAAGGATAAGACAAGAGGATAAAGAAGCCGAGTGCTAATGAAAGAAATGCATAATCATATAACATGGAGAGTATTGCTATAATTCTTTAGATTATTTTTGTGCTTACATTGAGACAATGTAACTTTAAGTTTGGGAGTGAGTCGACTCTATAAGTTAATCGTGTGTTTGTTTTATTGCTTTATATATATATATAAGATTTTCTTGTTAAATTAAATGTTTGCATGTTGTTAGATGGCCTTGTCAGCTAATGATGTGATTCTTTTGGAACTATTTTAATTCATATAATCTATGTTAGGTCCACATGACAATAGTCATGATGATCATTATGTGGGTGGTTGTACTTGTAGAATGCAATGGGTTGCTAATTGAAATTAGAATGATTAAACCAATGCACTAAATACAACTCCATCACTAAACCAATTGAACAAATAGTTTAGATGTGGTTGAGCCATGGAAGTAGCTATGTAGGAGTGTGGTGGTTCCGTGCATGTTGAATACTTGCGTGGAGTATTTTTGGCTAACAAATGGAAACTAGGTGCTGACCAGATTCTAATAATCTAATCACTGCTTATTAATTCTTTTAAAAAAAGGACGTTGCACGCATAGACGGAACTAGGATATTTTTTAAACCGGACTGCTACTAAAAAAAATTCACACTCCAAGACCAGGCTATTACTAGAAATTTTTTTTACACTATAAAAAATAATTTTTTTCAGGCAGTCCGGTCCTGTCCCTCTCTAAATCCGCTCATGATTACACGTGTGTTATCTTATGCCCATCTGTATAACTTTTTTAACTCGAATGATAAAGCCAGTATGAGTTCTCAAAATTCAGTGCCCTAAGATTTGTAAAACTTAGGAGCTGTCAACTTAAAGCTCGCTACAAAGTCATCTAGAAAGCTTAAAGAATGAGGTTTTACATATATGATGAAAAAAAAGAAACGTAGGTCATTGAAACAAAAGATGAAAAAAATTAGCAAGATTAAGCCTTTGTGATTATAACTTGGAGATTTATATAATTATTGGGTTTGACTTGTCAGTGGAAGCTTGTTGGTCGAAACACTCAATAAAGGGAGAAGCATCACAAACCTAGGTAGTACTATCATTGGCTAAGGTCTTCCAAATTTGAGTGGGAGAGTAGTGAGTGAATTGAGAAAAACCTTAGAATTAATACCTCGAGTTTGAAAGAAAACGTCAAATTTAGGGGAATGCATCTAATAAGTGGGAAAGAAAAATTAACCATTGACGGTCGAGTTATCACCAACTTAGCGTATTATAATGATTGTAATTGATTATTCACACACACACATCGAACATAGATTAAGTTAAAAACTTTTGCGGTAGCATTATTTGAAAGCATTTCATAAATTAATATTTCTGAGGCAAAAACGACAAGCTATTTAACTTATAAAGTGTTTGTTCTTTTAGTTAGTGTTTTATTTTTCTTGTGTTCGAGTAGTTGTCAGTATATAATTTTATTCAAGGACGAACAAATGTTCGAGTTTTGGAGTGTTTGATAAGTGCGGTTTTATACTTATCTGAGCTATAGAAAAGTGGACAATTTTGAGTATTTTTAAGTATACTTTTACTTAATTGTGTGTTGATTTGATTGTTTTAGATCAAAAATTGAGTTCGGATCGTAATTAGAGGAAAACAAAGCAAAATAGGCAAAAAAATGACTAAAATCGTACGAAAGCTTGGAATTGGGGACATAAGTATAAGAGTTTGAAAGTTGAAGGACATGGATTGAAACAAAAATGACTAAACTAGAATGAAAGAAGAAATTCAGGGACTAAAGTAGAGAGATATTAGAAAGATAGAGGATCTTCTATGTAAATAATTAGGGACTTAGCTGCGATACTAGAGGAGACTTTGGCACATGCGATCGCATGTGGTAGTTGCCTTGCGATTGCAAGGCCATTGGGGGCAGAAACCCGTGGTTTACAATACATGCCCATGCAATCATAAGGTGCAAGCCCATGCAATTGCATGGACATATCGTAGCCCACAAGATTTCTTTATTTTTTCGACTGGAACTCTTTTTGGTATTTTGGTTTCAAAAGAATTTTGGAATGGTTTTTAGGGTTTTGGATAGACATATAAATAGATAGCAATATACACAATGAAGGGGTTTGCTATCATAACATATCACATACTTGGAGGAATTCTACATCAAATTCTTGGGAAGAGTATAAGAAATCATTGGAGTTTGAGATGATTTTGAAGAAGAAGAATGTGTTGTCTAAGATTCTTGAAGAGATTGGGTTGTATCAACTTTTATTCTAAATTATCTAGGTCATTTATTCACTTTTTATCTTGTATTTTTGTAATCAAAACATGACAGGCTAAGTGTCACGGATCGTATCTTAGCTTAACACTAATATTCATGACCATCGGAGATGATGAGAGAAGTTGGCTTGACATGAGATTATAGGTGGCTATAATAGTAGCAAATTCGTGTGATAAGCAGAGAATCTTAGAAGTAGAGTTTGAAGAAGCCGTTTTATATAAAGCTTCCCTAAGGAATTATAAAGCTTCTTCCAATACAGACGACAAGCAGAGTCTGTTTGGTTATGAAACGTAGTGGTCGAAGGTAATTTTAGAATATTGCAAGGGCAATAACTCAGTGACTGAGTATCTATTGGGGTTGAAACTTATTGGGCTTGATATTGAGATGTTAGCTTCGCTACGAATCAAACGGATCATCATTTGGAGGTCGGGAACACCGATTATGAAAGTTATGATTCTTCGGCCAAAAAAAGTCTATTGGTGTCACTTAGGATTATTTCTTTGCATATATTATAAGAGGGGGCATGCTTGGTTAGCAGTTAGCCAGCCTCTCCAGTTCTTCCATCATAACAGATGGACAACCTACGGGCTAACATCATGCACTAAATGCGCAATCCGCAGGGAGAACTAAGGGCCAACTTTAGGCACCTCAATAAAATGTTAAAGTACTTGTTTGAGTTCGGGAACTAATCAGGCAGTGTTAGCTTTTGGGGCCTTCGTTGAGCACTCAAAAGTGGTCTGAGGTTGCTGATAGAGCATTGCTATGCTCGAGGGCTATGTTAAGGATACGATAACACCTCTAGGTTGAATGAGCTATTGAGGAAATCACTCTAAAGGCCTTGTATGCTAAACTCGTACGCTTTGGCTATGGGTTTTAACCTTGCCATGGGGGTCCGTTGGCTAGAAATACGGTCTTGAGGCTACACCTCATAGTTAGGAAAATATAGCAAGATGTCGTTGTCGTTGTAATGAGTATGCTGTGAAGACACTTCAAGTTAACCATGGATTACCAGTTGACCTTAATAACGAAGGGAATTGCGGCACACAATTGGCCAATATGCCCGTAGGAAGGGACAAGCACAAGAATTATGTTGTGGAGAATGCAAATGACTTTCAATGGTTTGGACGGAACTAGGAGAGCTCATATCCATCGAGTATACTTCAATGAGATCGTATGTTGTGCATGAGCATGTGGGCAAGCTAGCAAAGTCGGGTCCAATAGAGTTGAAGATCATCGATGATGATGTGCATTGCGAACGGAACCAAGTTCAGCGTAGTAATGCGTTCGAGTGTTTACACGCTAGTAAGCTTTGTGGGTAAAATGAGCAACGTGTTATGTCTAGACTCGTGATGGAGTAGGCGGGAGATAGTTGAATGGAGTGAGACTACTGCCACACGGGGTGAAAAGTAATCATACTGCGCTACTCGAAGAGTTGGCCCTTGACAATTGGTATCTGAGAACATGATTGTGCAAAATTAGAGTATTTTGTGTAGATCCCAATTCTACTTTAATATGGGATTGATCGAAATAACTCATCAAAGGGCGGTGGTTGAAACCTAGATTCAGAAAACAAAATTGTGCCAGTTTGTAACACGAAGGTGGGAGAGTGTTGCCATGAGCTTTAAACTACTTCAACAGTTCCAATTGTAGATTGTGCCTGATTTTGGAAATGCCGAGAAACGATTGAGTATCAGTTCACATCCTTATAAGAGCAGCAAATATTGGCTTCAGAGATTGAGCTTATAGTGCATCAGTTTGGCATCGAGAGCGCTGTCGCACTATGTTGTTGACGGCTATAGATTGGGTAAAGTGTAGTAGTTTCATTTATGGTTATTGGTTGCTATTAATTGGGTGAAGTTTATTGACCTAATTTATGGTGAGTTTGTTGATAGCATAAGAGTAGATACATGAGCAGCTTTAGTTGACAGTTTGTTTGGGCTTGATACGATCCTTATTAGAAGTCTCAGACGGACGATGGTTGTATTATTAAGGCCATATGAATTGTTAGCTTTTTATTTGGTAGTTAGATTCTGGCAAGAAGCTTAGCTAACCAAAGTAACTTGTGTTGACAATAGCTTTGAGTTAATAAGGCCGAAAAGATGGTTGTTAACCTTTTTTCAAGGGTACTAAAGGTAGAATCTAATGTATCCATACATTTTGACTTCTGATGGGGGATATGTTGATTGGTCAGGTGGACAATGGTACCACAAATGCAAGTTATTGTGACCATGTTGTAGAAAAGCCACGAGTCAGAAGGTGAATCTAAGGCAGTGTAGCCGAATGGTGGTAAGATACCACCCTTTTGTGAAGATCTTCCAAGCTGTGGAAGACTGAGCTTTCAGAGATAGACGGAGGTAGTGAATTGCAATGTTGTTCAGAGCCTTCCAAGAAGTGAAAGCATGAGCTCCTAAGAAAATGGTAAAGAGTCACCTTATGTACGCAAGGAGGCATTTGTAGTGTTGCGCAAGTGATTGCACTCACATGTTTCAGGATTGAACTTGAATCAAAGAGTTGATTGCTTGTTTTGGTCGATATGCAGTTTGAGTTAAGTGATCGATCTCTTACCCATATTAAATTGGGGCATTAGTCACGTTGGGTAATTGTCATGCTGGAGTTGGTGTTAAACTAAGTGATTGATTAAATTGCTTTCGCTGGACAAACCATCATTTGGACTGCGAGGAGTGGATGTTAGAGTCTCTTACCCTAGGCGTTGGACGACAATGATTTGAGAAAGCCTTAGAAAACAAGCAAGCCATTGAATAGAGCTAAACATAATTAAAAGGTGTGTATTAGTCCCTATCTTAGGCGCTAGGTGCCAATGACATGAGAGCCTTAGCGAACAGACAAGGCATGTGCAGAAATTGAAGATTGAGTTATTGAGTTCTTAGGTGCAATGCGCCAATGATTTGAGAACCTTTGTTGATATGCAAGGTACGAGTTGAGTAGAAAACTGAGTTATGTCAACTATGTTTCTATGGAGAACATTGTTGTTCTTTACGAAGAGATTAAACATAGATGACAAGGAAATACCAGGCTTTCAAAAACTCCGAAGCTTTGAGCAAGAGAGCGTTGGGCTCAAAATTTGTCCAAGTTAAAGCTTAATGTGGATTTCAATTCGGCATGTGATATAGTGTACTAAGTTCAAATGTATATGTTCGGTCAAGGAACTAATGCTTCAGGCTTAGGATGAAGATTGAGACCGAATATAATCTAAGATTCTTTGTTTCGGTGCCGCAAGAGACAAGGTTGGTTAGGATAACCATACCCGGCGGGAGTGCACCAAACTTTCGAGAGGCACAAACCTGAATTCTTTCAAGTTGGCGTGTTTTCAAGGATGTCAACACCTTTGAGTGAAGTGGGGTATTACAAATAGATTTGTGCATATGTGTTGGAGGACTTTGCATCAGCAACAACCAATCAGTATGGGATGGCTTATCAGCGATAACTAGTCAGTATAGGATATCTTGGTTCTGAGTTGAGGCTGTGCAGGATGCACAACAATTGAGGTGGAGATCATACTAAATTCTTAGTATACTCCATGTCAACGAAGACGTTGACAAAATTGAGTGGAGGAGGATGTCACGAATTGTATCTTAGCTTAATGCTAATATCCGTGACCATCAGGGATGATGGGAGAAGTTGGCTTGACATCAGATTATAGGTGGCTGTAATAGCAGCAACTTCGTATGCTGAGTAAAAAACCTTAACAATAGAGCTTGGAGAAGCCATTTTACGAAGAGCTTCTCCAAGGAGTTATTAAGTCTCTTACTAAGGCAGACGACAAGTGGAGTCCGTTTGGTTATGAAATGCAGGGGCTGAAGGTGACAGTGTCATGCAATGTCATTGTCATAATTTTAGAATATTGCAAGGGCAATAGCTTAGCCGTCGAGTATCCGTTGGGGCTGAAACTTATTGGGCTTGATATTGAAGATGTTAGCTTCGCTACGGATCATCATTTGGAGGTCAGGAGTATTAATTATGAATGTTATGATTCCACGGCCAAAAGACGTCTATTGGTGTCACTTTGGTTAGTTCTCCGCACATATTATTATAAGGGGGCATGCTTGGTGAGTAGTCAGCCAGCCACCACTGTGTTCCATCCTAACGGAGGGGCAGCCTATGTGTCAAGACCCACATCTATACCTAGCCCCTTGACACCACTTGCAGCCGTAATTGTCCAACTTCGGCCGCGCTTTGTAAATATTAGTTTCAGTTGTTAGTTCTGTTCGTTTGTAATAGTTTATTTTTCGTTATGATTCTTCAACTTTTAAACATCTACTTATGTAACTTAGGTTTTTTTTACTTAAGCTATTATCGGGGGTAGTTGGTAATTGAAGTCTTGTCAAGCTCACTGGTGTTCACCCCATGTACAAGCTATTGTAATTTTCTACTTTCATCAATCAATGAACAAGCTATTTTCATTGCATTCAAATCTTCTGTTGTAAAGATCTTTTTAAATTGTCTTTCATTACTAAATTGTAGGCTACTATCATACGGTGTCCCTTTTTGTGCTAGAAAGAAAGGCACTTCGTGATACTTGGTATCAGAGCTATGGCTCACTATCCTCGAAAAGAAAGTAGTGGATTTGAATGCATCACACACCACTAAGGTGGTAGATCACAAAAGAGTACTAAACAGCGCTTAGATATGCTCGATGGGCAAACAACTAGGTTATGGGACGCTGTTGAGACCCTTGAGGAAAGGTCGAGATAAAAGAGGTGGACATCTGTGAATTAAACATCCAACTGGATGAGAGCCGAAAGATTTGCGCAGGATGACTAATGCTGTTGCAATCCTTCTCGATCTTCGAGAAGAAATGGAAGTCATGAGACTTCAGTTGCGAATACTTCAATGTGTAGTTGGCAATGGGCAAGCCCCTGCACAATAGTATGCACCTAGGCTCAGAATTCCAGAACTGTGCACATATGGTGGGGTGTGCGACGTAAATGAAGTTGAGAACATCTTGTTTTACATGGAGCAATACTCTTTTTTCGCCAATATTGAAGACGGGGTAAGAAGAGTGACGACAGCTACCGCATATCTGGGTAGAGATACAATACTATGGTGGTGGACAAAATATGCTGATATTTAGGCCAACATGGTCAGATAGACATATGGGATCTCTTCAAGGAAGTTATTAGAACAAAATTTTCCCTATATAAAATGTGGAATTTCAGGCCTGGTTGGCATTATGAGAACTGAAACATATTGATTCCATTCGCGACTACGTGAAAACCTTTTTAGGGTATATCTGAAAAGGACAAACTCTTCACGTTCATGGAAGGGCTAAAACCATGGATGAAAACAGAACTCCAAAGACATAAGGTGGCTAATGTAAGCACGACAATGGGAGTTGTCTAATGCTTGATATACTATCAATTAGAACCCAGAAAGGAGCGGCTGTAAGTAAATAGCCAATCCCGATGGAGAGGAAATAGATCATTCAAGTCCACATCAAACTCAAATGGGTGAGAATGCTACTCTCACCATAATGGAAGCTATCAGGGTACCCTAAATCACCATAATGGAAGCTATCTGGGTAACCATTAGGGTGGCCATCAGGGCATCCATTGGAACAAAGGAAAGGCGCCAGAGAGAAAATCAAGTGGGTACTTTTCATGCAGTGGGCCTCACCGAGTGAAGGATTACCCGTAGAAATATTTTATGAATACATTGAGCCAACTGACAAGTGGATCATCAGGTTTGAAGCAAATTGTTCCGTAGGCCACAAGTCATTGTGAAGCCAATTTCGAAAAGGATGAGGATGTGGTTGGGACATATTCTCGTATTGGAGCAGCACGATATCGCATGGTGGTGACTAAAAAGTGCGATGTATCTATGAAAAAGGTGGAAAAAGAAGATTTAAAACCTCGTATTTGTAGAGCTAAAGGCTTGATATACATTGATGTAAAGATCAATGGAAAACCAATCAAGGCCATGGTAGATATCAGTGCAACTCACAACTACCTTGCAAGTCCCGAAGTAGAACTCTTTGGGCTTGTGCTAGAGAAAGGTAGTGGAAAGGTCAAGAAAATCAACTCAGTTGCTCAACCGATTGCTGGAGTAGCCAAGTCTGTGCTTATTAAAGTTGGTCCTTTTTAAGGAATGACTATTTTATCTGCAGTTCAAATGGATGTCTTCAAGCTGATTTTGGGATCGGAGTTTCTTCAGGATACGAAGACAACACTGTTTCCATTTTATGATTTCTTGATGATGATGTGGAGCAAGCCCTGTGTCATCCCCATCCTAGTTGGGAAAATAGGTGAGAAGAGCATCTCAGCCATGTCGTTTAGTAAGGGCTTCAAGCAGAATGAGCCCTCGGTTTTGTGTTCTCTTCGACGAAAAGAGATTGAAGAAGCAACTGGCCATATTCCAAAACATGTTAGGCTTCTATAGGAATTTGAAGATGTCATACCGGAGGAATTTTCAGAGGTGATTTTCTCTAAAGAGGGCTATTAATCATAAAATGAGCTTATACCAAGTGTCAAGCCTCCTGCTAGGGCATCCTACCACATGGCTCAACCTGAGCTAGAGGAGCTTGGGAAGCAATTGGCTGAAATACTGGATTGTGGAATTATCATACCTGTGAATTGCCATATAGAGCTCTAGTACCAAAAGGTAGAGATCTGATAAAATCCTTAATCACAGAATGCCATGACACGCTTTGGGCGAGATATCAGGAAGATGAACGCACTTCTGCGCTATTGCAGCATACATACTATTGGCCGCAAATAAGGGATGACATTACGACTTATGTGAAAACTTGTTTGGTTCGTTAATAGAATAAGCCAGATCATTAGAAAATTTGGGCTTACTAGAGCCCCTTTCCATTCCAACTAGACCCTTTAGAGTGTATCGATGGACTACATTGTTAGCTTACCAAAGGTTGGAGATCTTGGCACTGTCGTCACTGTGGTGGACCGTTTATCAAAATATGTAACATTCATCGTAGCACCTCGGTTTGTATCCGACGAAGACCGAAAAGACTGATCGCCTGTTCTTCAAGCACATTATCAAATACTTAGGGCTGCTTAAAGATATAGTTAGTGATCAAGACCCTCAAATCACCGACATATTTTAGACCGAGTTGTTCAAACTCCTTGGTTCAACTTTGAGTATGAGTTCTTGATTTCACCCACAATCTGACAGATACAAGGAGTGGTTCAATTCTATGCTAGAAGAATATCTTCGGCACTTTATCTCTAATTCGCAGAAAAACTAGGTGGAACTCTTGGATGCGGCTCAGATTTGCTTCAATGCCCAAAAGAGCTCTTCCAACAATAAGAGTCTTTTTGAGATTGTTACTGGCCAGCAACCGTTACTTCCTCATACTGCAAATATTGATTAAAGTACAAAGTCTCCTTAAGCTAAGAGCTTCTCTCAAGAATAGAAACAAAATATAAAAATTACTCGGAGTTATATTGAGAATCAACAAAAATGGTACAAAAAGGTTGCTGATCAGAAACGTCATTTTCTAGAATTCAACATGGGAGATCTGGTGATGGTAAAACTCTACGACAAAAACCATTATAAGGCAATAAGTGGGAAATATTCTCGATTGATGCCAAAGTATATCAGGCCATTACTCTTCATGAAGCAGATTGGAAAAGTTGCTTACAGAATATAACTTCCTTCATGGTGCAAAACCCACAATATCCTTCACGTTAAGTGCACTCAAACCATATTTTGCAGATTAAAAGGACACATCCAGAATTAAGCCACAGTTACTTGAATTTGAATTGAAGAAAATAGGTAAGAAGATTACTGAATCTATTATTGATCACCGAGTTACCCGAACTTCATAGAAAGATCATTAGATTAAATAGAGTAGATGCAGCAACGAGGAAAATACTTGGGAAAAAGTTAAAGACCTTGGAGCCTTCAAACCTCTACTTGAAGAATATCATGCAAAGATGGCGTTGAGGACGTCGCCAAATCAAATGGGAGAGAATGTTAGGGCCTGCAGCTATACTTAACCCTATGACACCACTTGCCGCTGCAGTTGCCCAACTTCAGTCGAGCTTTGTAAATATTAGTTTCAATTGTTAGTTCCGTTCGTTTGTAATAATTTTTGTTCCATTATGATTCTCCATTTTTTAAATGTCTATTCTTGTAACTTAGGTTTTTCTTACTTTAGCTATTATAGGGGGTAGTTGTTATTCGAAGTCTTGTCAAGCTCACTGGTGTTCACCCCCTGCACCAGCTATTATAATTTTTTGCTTTCTGAACAAGCTATTTTCATTGTATTCAAATATTCTATTGTAAAGATTTCTTTAAATTATCTTTCATTACTAAATCGATCGGGAATAGGTGGAAGATAGTCTAGCAGAGTAGACTATTGCCGTACGATGCCCTTTTCTGTGCTAGAAAGAAAGGCGCGCCCATGATACTATGGGGTAACCTTATGCACTAAATGCGCAATCCTTAGGGGCCGCAGGGGAAACTAATGGCCTACTTTAGGCACCTCAAGATACGGCTAAAGTACTCGTTTGAGTTTGGGAACTCATTGGACGGTGTTGGCTTTTGGGGCCTTCATTGAGCACTCGTAAGAGGGCTGAGGTTACTGATAGAGCATTTCTATGACTGAGGGCTACACTTAGGATACGGTAACACCTCTAGGCCAAATGTTCTATCGAGGAAAGCACTCTTAAGGTCTCATATGCTAACTCGTACACTTTGGCTATGAGTTCTAGCCTTACCACGGGGTCCGTTAGCTAAAAATACAGTCGTGGAGTGACGCCACATAGTTGGGCGAATATGGAAAGATGTCGTTGTCGTTGGAACGAGTATGCTATGAATGCACTTCAAGTTAGCCATGGACTACCAGTTGACCCTACTTGGGCGAGGCCCTAACGACTCACCCTAACGAAGGGCATTGCGGCATGCAATTGGCCAATATGCAAGCACAAGGATTGTGTTGTGAGGTATGCAAATGACCTTCAATGCTTCAGACGAAGCTAAGAGATCTCCCATCCATCGAGTATACTTTGATGAGACCGTATGTTGTGCATAAGCATGTGGGCAAGCTAGCTAGGTCGGGTTCAATAGAGTTGGAGAAAATTGACGATGATGTGCATTGTGAATAGGCGAGCGCCTTGGCACCAAGTGCAGTGCATGGATGCATTTGAGTGTTTACACGCTAATAAGCTTTATGGGTAAATGAGCAATGGGTTATGTCTAGACTCGTGATGGAAAAGGCAGAAGGTATTTGAATAGAGTGAGACTATTGCCGCACAGGGCAAAAAATAATTGTGTTGCGCCACTTGAAGAGCCTGCCCGTGACACTAAGCTTTTGTGGCTATAATTTTGATGAAACCTTGTTGACTCTTTAATTCAATAAATTGCTAATTTTTATTCTTGCTTTTGGGTTAATTGTGTATTATTCTCTTATTTTGTTTTGATGTTTAGCTACCATTAGAATTTGTTAATAATTTATATTGCTCTCGAGAGATTCGATATAAATTAGCACATAGTAATAAACAACATATGGTTCTACAATTGATGGTCTATGCCATTATGTTCCATAAAATCGTTAAATGGTAATCGTTGTGAATTGACACGTGCTTATGTGTTCGTAATTATAAGTAGAGATAATCATATTCACATATAAGTATAGAATCAATTGACAATCGAGAGAGGCTATTAATTAAAATTAGATAATTGATTTTTAACCTAGGCATCTAAGTTCTTAATTTTGTTGATTGATTGTTATTGAATTAATTATCATCCTATAAATTGACAAATTTTTTGATAGTTCTTAGGATTTGTGTTGATACCGAGAGGTGCTACATGAGTATATCTCAAATAGCACATCAAGTCCGATAGGAGATAGAAATATACTTATGTGTTTAGTTAAATCTTTGGTAGTATTCTAGCTTTGTGTTACGTTCTTTATCTATTTGCATCAATCATAAAGATATAATTGGGTCATAGATAGAAATTGGTTAGATTTGTATCAAGAGAGAAAATTAACATATAATGAATACCGATTGTGAACATAAAACGAGAATTGATTGTAAACAAGTAATTGAGATTAAAGTGGGTTAACAATGGTGAATTCGAGATACTAGTGCATTTCACGAGTTAATTAATTCCAGGATAGTTGATTAATTCCACAATTCGTATAGTTCTAATTACTTATTTTAGTGTATAATTAGATTTAGTTAAAATTAAATTTAAATAATTGATTGTGCGTTATTTTTGAATTAGAGCTAGTATTAATTAAAGTAAAATGTGTAGGAAATTCAGTCATCGCGTGTTCGACACTCTACTTATCATTATATTACTTGCTAAGGATCTATCCACTTGCGGGATAGAAATTTGACAACACCCGCATTCTAAAAATTTTCGACAACACACGAGACGGGAATGACTGTTCTAGTCTCGTCTTGTTGCCATTCTTAATAAATCAGACTAGTCATTCTCAACCTTTAAGACTCGTAACAATTTTGTCTCCGACATTTTCTGTTATAACAACTCAAATCTCAACATTTCATTTAGCATCGTTTGTCTTCGAATACATTTTGTCCATTTAAACCGTTAAGTCTTGCGTGTGAGTTGCATGTGAATTTACTAGTAAGGCAAAAATATAATCACTCCTTCTTAAATATTATTAACTTCAAATAAGAGAGAGAGAAAGAAACATTTTAAAAAAGAATTATTCATCTTACTCCTGACCCCACCTCACCTCACCCCCAATAGTCGAATGCCACCACATTAGATATGTTAATTTTAGCTAGCTAAATTTTGTCACATAGATAATAAAATGAATGCTAATTGACACATCTATATGTTAAATTTAACCAATGTTTGACTAGTCAAATTTAGCTACTTAGCATTCTATTTGACATTGTCAAATAAATATTCTTAGCTAACATACTAACACATACATTAGAGAGATAAATTTGACTTCTATTATTTAACACTAATAGTTGAATTAACATATCCTTTGTAGATGCTCTTACTACGGATATAAAAGCCCGAAATTTCTAGTTTTGTCTTAAGAACCTAGTGAAATAATTTGGAAAGTTTATGGACAGTGTGAAAGAATTTGGAAAATTGATGAACCAAACTGCAATTTAAGGAAAACTGCACATTTTGCATATTCATCGTCAAATAAATTATATTAGTTTTTATGTATAAATTAGAAACTCATTATTTCTTTTTGGCAATTTGGGGCCAATTTGCAATTTGGCACATTTTGAGGGACTCAAGCAAAAATTCAGCAAAGTATATTTTTCCAGCACTAAAAGTGCATAATTTGGATTACATTTCATTAATTTGAATAGAATTCTACATAAATTATAAGATTTAAATAGAATTCTATATTATAGATTTTAATAAATTTTTATGTATTTGTAGTCTTTTTATTAAAAATAGTAATTTTACCTATACAATTACTCAAATTTGTCAATTTGAAGTGGAGAAATTTTAAAATTTTACTATACTATTTTAAGGTCTATTTTTTCTTTTCGAACCAAATTAAGTCAAAACAAGCAACTTGCTCTATAATTAATGTTGACAATTCAATGCACCACAAAGTGTATCATTTTATTTGTTATGAACAAATTAATATCAATCGATCGAAAAAAATAGAAATAGACCACTAATTCATGTCCACTATTAAAAAAATATAGAAAGAGCCTTCAAATGTGACATGCCCATATAGATCGTTTTAATTATTTTAGCGACAAATAATAAATTTTGAGACTTTAATTTAATGCGAACATATATCCATGGGTGGAGATAGGGGACGAGACTCGACTATATTATAGTCCCGCTCCTGAAAAATTTAATTTTTGAAGTACAATTTTTTCTAGTAACAATTCGATTTTGAAGTGTAAATTTTTTAAGTAGTAGTCCCCAACCAAAATATCATACCTCCGCTCCAGCATATATCCACAATTTTTCTTAAAAGCATAGTACGTGTTTATCAATATTAAAAACAAGGGTATTACTTATCAAATGTAATTTTACTTTACTACCATAATAAAAAAAAAATTACTTAAAAAAATGTAACATAATTCTAGATTTTAATGGAGTTCGTAACATGTACTAGTGCTTTTTTTTTTTTTTTTTTTTTTTTTTAACTTTAATGACTCATAGTTCTCAAATTGAATATGAATTGTTTCAAAAAAATAAAACGATAACTTTTGACTCAATCACCCAAAAAAGGAAAATTCTTACTTTGTGATTAGAAAATAAGATCCATAACAATATAGTTTATCGATAGATTATTTATATTATTCAACTCAATTGTTTGGTTCAATGAATGGTCATGGAGCATTAAGAATGAAATTCCAAAAACAATGTTTAGCAAATGTGGAAAAAAAACTATTACTAAAATAAGAGTACAAGTGTTCTTCCACATTATTTGTATCATGTCACGTAAGTCTACACTAGCATATTGAGTTGGCCGTATTTTTGCTCTCTTTTGTTTTTTTTTTTTTTTTTTGTTGAAAAAAAGTATTTTTTTTTTGTTTTACCGTTCAACAATTTCACAAGGTTTCTTTTCAAATTTAGGTTTGAAATTTTGAAGTAGAGTTCTATTTGTTGAAGGGTTGCTCATTTTGTGAACAATATAGTTTTGAATTAGCAAGGAATTCTCTTTTTTAAATTTTCTATGAAATTATTGTACAAACAGTACTTTAGGTTTTTGTCTTGTGTTTGTAAACTTTCAATGATTGATATTTTGATATGTATAACAGTCATAATTTTGAGGGATGAATTTTATTGAACTAAAGCAGAGTGAAAAATTGTACTTTCATGAATATTGATTAAATTGTAGTAAATTCTAAAAAAAAAGGCGGTAACTTTATGAAAGAATTTGATTGCCATGAGTAAATTGAAAATCAAGAACAAGAATTTAGTACAAAAATCAGTGACACAAATAGAGGAAAAAGGCGGGAGTGAAAGATGCAGGACAGAAGAATGCGGGACAGAAGATGTGGATTGAAATTTGAAGAATTGGGCTAAATTTCTTAAAGAATTTGGTATTTCTATTTATGGAGTCGATATTCATTAAAATATGTTAAAATCTTCTAATTAATGAAATCTTTAGAAATCTACTGGTTATTGGGGACACCTAGATTTGTAAAGATTCTATTTAAATCTGAATTGATGATACCTAAACTTCAGTAGCTTATTTGTTCCTCTTCCAACATGTGAGTAAAAAGTATATTTGTGTTCAAATTGCTTGAGATATAATAAGACATTTTACTCAAGCAAACATGGAACTTCGACTTATATGACACTACCTTGATACTCATGAGGACTTGAAGAGAAAGACTTATCTCAATATGGACTTGAGATCAAGCACTCATGTATAATGAAAAAGACTTGATGATATCCTAAGGGTAGAGAGCCTCATGTGAGCCTTGTTTCTCTATATGACATGTTAAAGACCTTTGTATCTTATATAAACATTGATATTGTTATTGATGTTAAAAGAAGCTTAACATATGTGATAATCTAAGTTTTGTTTAAGCCTTTTGTACACCTGGGTTTTATGGAGACCTGTGAATTGTAAATTAGAGTTGAGAAGTTTAAGAATTGGACAAGGCTACGAAGGCCAAATGGGTTAGCATACCCAAGGGACCGTAAGTTGTCCAAAAGAATAGTGAATGGTTGACCATGGATAAAGAGAGCCAAGAGAATTGTAGGACCATAAGTTGGTTTTGTATCACAAAGGTACTAGATTGATCCACCATTTAGGCCGTGAGTTTTTAGTACAATATCTTCAATTTATGCATGGTTTAAAAATACTTAAGAAAATGGCCATAAAACAAGATAAAAGACATTCTTACGTGTCACTTCACACTAGTACCATATTTTACTCATGAATATCATTATTCATTGATGTTTTATGTCAAAATGTAGATGGAATCGAGAATATTTTAGCTTCGTTGGCCAAAAATAGATGCTATCAGAGGACGGAGAAGAGTATTTATATGTCATGGTGATCAATCTTTGGTCATTCTACCCAAGGAGGCATGGTCAATACAAGCACGAGATCACAATCATTCATTGGAAACGATATTGTACATGGACTCTGGAATTTTTGGGGGCCAACTTTAAGATCATTTAGAAGATGTCATTTAGTTACCTATAATATGTTATGTTTAAGTTTCTTTTGGTGATGTAATGAACATGTAACAAACCCCGTCTTTTGTTTTGTAGTAGATGGTATTTATGGAATAGATATTGGGATGTTATGTCATATGAACTTTTGTTAATCCTTAAGGACATCTCAATCACTTATGTTAAATGGAATAGCCCTATGGTATTTTATTTCTAATACGAGACGTAATGATTTGTCATATTTACAATTAAAAAAAAGTTATTTACAATCTCCTCAACTCATTTAGTTAACTTACTCATTGAATCTAACCTTAAATAAAAATATGAGGTTAAAACGATAAGACATCTTCAAATTTAAATTCCTCACTTACTAGATTAACGAGTCGCACCCACTAAATATTCTATTATAGTCTAACTCATTAAATGCCAAATAATGGGACACATATATACAACTCCCACTAAATGGTTTCTAGAGAAAGGAAAAGAAGAAAATGGCAAACTTATAGTTAAATCCGATTTGGAGAAAATGTGCACTGCTTGGTGGATATCATACACATTGAGACGAGTATTATTCTCAAGCAATAAGATATCATACCAGAATGGTCAGAGAACACATCCACACAGTATGGGTCTTGCACAGTAAGGTATCGTACCTGTAGCGTCCGGTATAATCCGCATATACATTTTAAACGAAAAAAATAAAATAAAATTCAAGCATATTTTTGGAACTTCACACCGCTCAACTTGCATAGAGCTGGCGTGTCCTCGGGGACTGACAGTTCTCCATTGCCAATTTGTGCCTCATTAGATACATGCTTAGTTGTTGACACATCTAATTAGTCAATTTTATTTGTGGTTTTTTGAATCTCTTCAAGACCTATTTTGCTCCCATTGTCCTCTCTTAGATAGAATTTTTTCTCTAAGAATACAACATGTTTTGTTACAATGACCTTCATGCCGACGAAATTGTACAAATACTATACACAGTTTCCTTGATATACCTCACAAATAAACATTTATCGTATTTATCTCCTAGCGTGTCCGATTCAATACGCTTCACATAAGTGTCGCAGCCCCAAGCCTTCACATATGAAAGATATGGTTTTTTTGCTCTCCTAACTCATATGGAGTTTTATCGACTGATTTCGTTGGGCACGATTTATCGTATGGCATGCAGTGTTAAATGTATATTTTCAAAAACGTTTTAGGAGAACTGCGCAACTCATCATTGATTGCAGCATATCAAGTAAGATGTGATTTCTCATTTCAGATACACTATTGTGTTGTGCTGTATATAGTAGAGTTCACTGCGAGAAAATCTCATTCTCTTTTAGATGGTCTAAAAACCTACCCTTCAAATATTCTCCACCTTAATCAGATCTAAGTGTCATAATATTTTTCCCAGTCTGTCTTTCTATTTCTTTGTTGAATTCAAGCTTCATTCTTGATTTTCATCAAGTAGATGAAACCATGTGTAGAATGGTCATATGTAAATGTGATGAAGTAAGAAAATCCACCTCTAGTGTTTGTAGACATCGGTCTACATACATCAAGATGTACAAGATCTAAAATGTCTGCAACTATGACTTCCTTTATAGAAAATGGTGTCTTGGTCATTTTCCCCATCAGACATGACTCACATTTATCAAATGATTTATAATAATTTGAATCCAATCTATCTTTAGTAACTCGGTGAAGCATTTTTCATTTGTATGACCAAGTATTCAATGCCATAGATATGAGTTATTAATTCTATTACTTTTATGCATTTTGTTGTCTATACTCGTTCTAGGACATTCCAAGTCTAGAATATAGATATTATTAAATAAATTTTAACATCCATAAAACACATCATCAAGATAAAAAGAGCGACATTATTCTTAATCTTATTGAAAAATCCATCCATGTCCAAACATGAAATAGAAATAATGTTTTTAGTAATAGCAAGAATGTAATAGCAGTCTTTTAATTCTTAAATAAGGGCTGAAGGCAACAGTAAAAAGTATGTTCATGTAGTTAAAGTAGCAACTCTGGCTCAATTCTCAACGCGTAAGTCTACTTCTCCCTTCTACATTAATTTACTGTTCTTTAGCCCATGCATATTTGTGCAAATATGAGATCCACATCCGATGTCTAATACACAAGAAGCTAAATGAGTAGACATGTGTATTTCAATGAAAAAGTTACCTAAAGTGAAAGCCTCAGTAGACTTCTTTCCTTTCAAGGTGGCTAGGTATGCCCTATAGTTCCTCTTTTAATGTCAATTGTTTCTACAGTGAAAACACGGATCATTAGACTTGGATTTGTCCTTGTCTGCTTTGGCTTTTTTTCAGTAGATTTGACCTTCTTGAATCCTTTCTGAATAGTCCTTTTAGATTTCTTCTTAGTGGCTTAGAGGTATCAATGACCAAAAGTTTGTCATTCCCTTAGTTGATATTGGACTCAATAGTTTTCAGCACATTCAGCATCTCAGGATACACTGAATGTTATTTATGTTAAAGTTCATAATGAATTGTGAATAGCTATCAATCATGGACTACAGAACTAACTCAACACTCAGCTCGTGGTCCATGGTAAAACCAAACTAATTTAATTTTTCAATATAACCTCCATGGTAAAACCCAACTAATTTAATTTTTCAATATAACCAATCACTTTCAGCACATGAGCCTAACGGTAGATCATTCTACTATCATACATCTAAATAACGTTTGGTTATCTCATACCGTTCAATTTGTGATTGTTCAACATACAACTCTTTGAGATGATATATAATGGTGTAGGCATTTATACCCCTTGTGCTGCTTTTGTAACTCAATGACATAGCTGTAAGCATCACACATGTTGCAATATTATCGTCATCATTATGTTTATTGTAAGCATGCACATTATCCAGTAGCCTCTTCAGTAGGAGCTTCCGACATTGGCTTCTCAATAACATATCTAATTTTTTCATGCTTGAAAACAATTCTCAGATTGTGCTACGAATTCAAAAATTTGGTCCGATAAATTTGTTGGCATCTAATATGTCTCTCAAACTCATATGGTTACTTGTGTCAAAATTGAAATAACAAGATAGAATAATTAATTGAATGTAGAA
The DNA here is from genome assembly GCA_030279155.1 of Forsythia viridissima. Lineage (NCBI taxonomy): Eukaryota > Viridiplantae > Streptophyta > Magnoliopsida > Lamiales > Oleaceae > Forsythia > Forsythia viridissima. Next base: position 17,831,462 of record CM059044.1, on the reverse strand, counting down.
AATTAATTTAACATGGAATTAATTATACATTCCACAGTTTAAATTAAATTAATGACTCACAAACATTAATTAATAAAACCAGTTAGATTCCCAATAGGTAATGATCTCTTTTGTTTTATTAGAACTTTAAGCGACTCAACAAGCCATAACAAAATATCCAAGTAGATACTCATATCAATCACATCTTTATGTGACTCCTATATTATCAAGTAGAGACAACTTCTTGCCGCACACATCTTATGTATTTTTCTGATCGTGCTCCTAAAATTTTATTTTCTTGAGCGAAAAAAAAAGTTCTAGTTAAATTTGACTCATTATTTAGAAACATCGAATGTTTCATAGTGATAAACATATCCATGAGTGAGCACTCTTGAGCGACTCAACAAACTGACATCGATAATGGACTCTAAATTTAGCTATAACAATAGAATGCACATTGTATTAACTTTTTTATTCGAATTTAACATTTTAAATAGATGAATTTGTGTCATCATACTTCATATATATATATATATATATATATATATATATATATTAACTAGCATCAAACATACAATCAATCAAACATAATAATAACTATGGATGATCATGGACTTTATCTATCTATTCTCCTTGAGCTAAAAGAAAGACTAGTTGGTCAAATCCTAAGGGACGTTGCATTCGATCATTGCTAAAATGCAATCATATCTATCTTCTACTACAACATGTATCCTAATTAGCACGCGGACCTAAATAAATTAACATGCAAGACCATGTACACAAAATACGACTCGCAGGCTAAAATAAATAAAGAAGCCCATAAAACCAATTAAATAAATAATAGGCTTGAATGGCCCAATCAATCAGTCAAGAGGAAAAAATCAACCATACAACTAATCACATGGGCCGAGTCCATAATCATACGCCAAACATTGATTTATTTAATATCTAATATTAAATATAAAATATATTATTTTCTAGATTTGCAGCATTGACAATGACATTTTAAACCTTTTGACATTTTTAGAACGAACTAGATGGAATTAAATAATTAATTAATTAATTAATTTTCAACAATAAAATTAAAAAATCAATCTATTTAAGCAATTAATTTTCTTAATAAAAGGGAATTTTCAAAAATAATAAGTTTATTTCATATCTCGATTTAAAGTCATACATTAAATGGATGATAAAATTAATATATGGTCAACATTGTAATTTTATAAAGTAAAAATTTTGAATTTAATTTGGTCAAAATTTCAAAATATGGTTTAAAAATAATTTTAGTTAATATTGAATATTTAACCAGCATTAAAAATTTTAATAACTAAAATTTTACAAAAAATTCAAGATTGCATTTAAGATCCTGTTTTCATTTTAAAATTTTGAGAATTATTGCGCAATTTACAAAATATAATTCTCAAAATAGCACAATTAGTCTCTTTGAATTTTGAAACATTGGAACCGCCATCTCCGCCAGAGTATGATTCGTAATCTGACGGTGGTGGTCGCTTCCAAAAGCACCACCGCCGGTCACCGTCCTTTTCTGACCAGGTTGTCAAGTTCTGAACAAACACAAATCCAATTCATATTTTTTTATTTCAAAAAATTAACATTTTTTCTGGTCAAAACTCAAATTAAAATTAATATACTAATAACTGTTATTGTTCATTCATTAAAGCAGTTTAACAAACTCTAACAAGTAATAAAGTATGCTATGATACTACTATAAAGAATTGACATAAATATGCACATCAAAAATTGAATACATAATTCATATAAGCCAGATCAACTTTGTACATAGATATAATTCGTGATAGAAATACACTTTGATGAATGCCGTGAAATCTGATAATATGAATAGTTGAAGGTATAATCTTCAATACCACATTTGTCCAATTGTCCAACCTCCAATGGTAATCCACACATCAAAAACGTATCTAAATTTTCACAGTTAACAACATATCAAAGTTAAACTTTTTTAGAGTAATTGATTTGTGTTATGTCTCTTTGTTGTTCTTGAATGTTATGAAGACTGATAAGGATTTCATATATTGTGGCCTAGTATTTATAGGCCAAGATAATTCTAATTCTAGTCTTACTAGAACTCTGCTAGCTCACAATTAATGGGCCCATTAATTAATCTAATTAATTAACTGGAAAATTTTCTATAAGTCAACCGCATGTAATTTATTCCAAATTAGGTCAAAACACTTTTCAAAGTTGTCATTAAGTCATATTCTTCAACCATATTTCATATTAATCTCAAAATTACCATTGTGATCCATATTTGCCACCCCTATTGCCTTTAGCACTGTTCCTACCATCTTTTCAAACATCACCACCACCACCATCTCTTTCTGCCCCACCTCTAGCAGCTAGTTCACCGCCACCTCCAATTGTGTCCCCTCCATCACCATCAATGGATTCTTCTCCCAAATAATTCCCTACTCCTGATAAGACACCATCTTGCCCCTCCAGCTGTTGCTCCCTCTCCTCTCCCACTAGCAATAGTTGGTGAGGACTAATTAAAATACAGTGCTTCATGTTAGCAAGAGGCACATATTTGTCATTACAAAATTATGTATAGACTAGGATTTGGTAGATACATAAATGTTAATTTTTTTTTTCAAGTATCTTTAGTTCCAAGCACTTAGCATCATGATACTACAAAGCTTCTATTCATCTCAAGATATGTTAATCATGAAAAATATATCATATGCCTAGGACGATCAATCTTTCTACTTTTATATATCTCCAAATTCAACATTCCTAATGCCCAATATTCAACTCAACTAGTTGGAAGTGCTTCGACAAACAATTTTATTTACTTACTGGAGTATGGTGGCATATGCATTTCAAGGTCATGGTTCATATATGAAGAACTAGCCGGGTCAACAAATGGTTTTTTAGCAAATCATCTTCTGGGAGAAAGTGAGTTTGGTTGTGTTTATAAAGGTGTTCAAACAATGGAAGAAAAGTAGTAGTTAAACAACTAAAGGCTGTTGGTGGACAACGAGAGCGCAAGTTCAAAGCTGAAGTTGAAGCCAAGAGTACATCATAGGAATTTAGTTTCACTTGTCGGCTACTGCATCTTTGAGCATCAAAGATGGCTTGTCTATGACTATGTGCCAAATGACACCCTTCATTACCATCTTTATGGTAAGACATAAGTTCAAGTGAAAAAGATTAATTAATTTGAGCTCACCAGGTGCATGCTATGTTTTTGTCTTGCCAACATAAATTATAATTTAGAACTGAGATATTATACAAAACAGAATCTTAATAAAACAGTATCACAAACAGTATCTTATTAATAATATTATCTCGCAATATAGTATCACAAAACAATATTTTATTAAGAATAGTATCATAGATAAAAGTATCTTAATATTTCAGTATCAGAAGCACATTATTATATTAATATAACAAGCATATTAGTAGCAGTATCTTTGTAAACAATGATAATATTACACACACTTAAAATAGAAAATTTCAATCCAACAAAAAAATAGTATCATAATAAAATTATCTTAATAAAACAGTATCATATAAAATAGCATCAAAAGCACAATTATATCAATATAATAGATAACAGTATCGTATATTTAAATATATAAATATAACAACATCAGAAGTACATTAATATCAAGTACATGCTTAGGTGAGCACAAATATTATGTTTAAACATAAAATCATAGTACAATATCTAAATAAAACAGTATCTTAATAAAACATTATCATAGATAAAAATATCTTAATATATCAGTATCATACACGAAAGTATAATAAAACAGTATCATATACACAAACTACAACCCAATAGAACAACAGTATCATAGATTGAAACAATATCAAGCATTTGAATGAAAATAGTATCAATGATCTTATTTTACTAATGGAGCATTTTGAACAGGATTATTACCTCAACCATAAAACATTTAATTTTGAATGTGTGTTTGTTTGGTGAAATTTAAAAGTAGTTTTTTTTTTTTTTGAGATTTTGAAAAAAGTTGGTGAAATATGTTATTGAAAAGTTGATAAAATTTGTGGATCCCATGAAATATGAGGTTGAAAATAAGTTTGGAAAAAAGAGAGTCAGTAAACATGGCCAAACATCCTATAATGTAACGAAAACTAGTGTACAATATTAAAAGTAAAACAATATCAAGTATTTTTCGTAAAACATTATCTTAATAAAAAAATATCATAACAATATTATAATAAAACACTATCATAGAAAACAATATCGTGTTTGAATTAACGATTTTTGTAATTGTAGGTGTACGATGGTCTTTTAGCGCTGAAATATGACTTTAATTGAATTAAGTTTGGGCCATATGACTTAAGAGTTCATAAGCACATGAACAGTGACCGGTACTGAATTTACCCTTAATTAATTTAGTTCATAAGTAATTAAGTCCAACTAGATAATTTGGATCTTGGACATTAATTCTTACATCAAACTTGTCATGAACTGCTTTCATCATCACGTTTTTATTTTGTCATTTATGGAAAGGCAACTGGAAATATGGTCACATCTTGTGGCCTTCGACCAGGTTGTCATCTTTCTATTTTTTTGGTACCGTTTAAGTTTTATATTCTCTTCTTAATTTTGGAGAGTCACATGGCAAAATGATAGGGCTTAAATGTTCATGTGGGGGCCCCAAATCAACCTCTTGTCTTTGCAGACGACATCATCACGACCGTATGGATTTTTCTCTGCTAGTTGTGGAAGAAAAAAATATATACATCTATGTGTCTCTTTATGTAGGGGCCCCAAATCAACCTCTTGTTCTTTACAGACGACATCATCATGACCATATGGAGTTTTCTCTACTAGTGGAAGAATAAAAGATTATATATGTTCGTGTGTCTTTACGTCTTTAATTTCTCTCTCAAACCAAACTTTTCCTCAAAGTATCTTTTCCTTGCTCTACTCATTGCCTCAATCTTAAAACCATAACCACTGCAATTCAAATCGTCATCCTCACCCATCAAGACTTCAAAAAATAGTTTTCAAATCTAAGTGACCCATTTTCATAGATTCTATGGTCGGATCTCACCGCAGGAAAACGATATACTAGTACATTATGCGGGGCTAAACATAGTGATATTGATGCCATTAAGAGTATATTGGCAATATATGAGAAGGCTTTGGGGCAACAGATCAACATGGAAAATTCCTCAATCACCTTTAGTCTAAATGTCCCAAAAATGAGAGACATATACTTCTTGAAATTCTTTGGCTTGATTCTTCTAGACCACATGTTAAATACTTGGGGCTTCTAACTATCATTGTATGAAATAAAAGATGCGTGTTTGAAATAATTAAAGAAAGGGTTTGGAAAAGAGTTCAAGGATGGCATCACAATTTGTGCTCTATGGGAGGACGAGAGGAATTTATCGAAGTGGTACTATAGTGTATTCCCAACTATATGATAAGTCTGTTCCAAATCCCTTCAAGCTTATGTGAAGAACTTAAATCTCTCGTGCTGAACTTTTAGTAAGGATATTTGGGAAAAATCGCAAAATAGCTTAAACCCATGGAAGAAGCTTTGTAAGACAAAACCAAAAGGAAGATTGGATTTTAGAGATATGAAATTATTCAATCAGGCCATAATAGCCAGACAAGCTTGGAGACTTGTTATACATCCTAATTATATTATGGTGCGAGTTTTAAAGTTGTACAAGGATTGTAGCATTTTGGGGGCACGCACAAACTCTAACATTTTTTTCTATATAAAAGATTGATTTGGAGTTGTGAGATCTTTCAAAATGGATATAGATGGAGAGTTAGGGATGAACAACAGATTTGAATACTTGTAGATTCGCAGATACTCGCCTGCGAACTTTTAAACCAACCAGGCTAATAAATATGAGCATCAATTAAGTTAGTGAGCTATTTCTTGGACGCTTTGGCTAAAAGGCCATGTCAAACAAGTCGAATAGGAAAAGTTCCTAACTTATATAATTTAAGTTAAAAAAGCCTCTTTTACAAAGAAAATACTTAAATACTTTCATTAATAAGGTATGTTAAGGCCAGAATTGACTTTAACAAACATGTGGTCTGTTAACAGACTTCTGTTAGGTATGTTAACAAGAGTCCTGATCTACTCCCCCCAGTGGGGAGTAAATATAACCCCCACAGCTGATGTGGCAGGTTGAGTTGGACAAAAAAATGCCAACTGGACTCTAAATCTTTTTAGCTCCAAACACACCCTATCCTCCCAACACCCACCCCGCTCATTGGTCATTCACAAACTCTCTCTATCTATACGGTTCAGACCCAAAATCACCTGTGCCCTAGCTCTCCCACTCCATCGCCGATTTACCACCACGTTGCTAGCCGTTGACCACCACGTTTCCAACCTTCTATCGCGCGATGTGAACTGCGAACGATATTTGTCATTCGCCGTTGACCGCTGTTCGCCCTGCGCGTTACCTCCCACCACCGCCGTGAACCACCGCTCTCTCGCCGTTGACCACCCTCTGCGCTGTGAACCACCCTCTGTGCCGTGCTCCATCCTCTATGGTACATTTGTCGTGCACTGACCCACCATCTGCACCTGACCCTCTGTGCCTAGTACTACCATTGACGTACAATCCTCTGTGCGTGACCTCCCACCACCACTATGAAACAGACATCCCGGTTGGGCATCTCCCACCATTGACGTATCTCTCTCTGCCTTGACCGCTGACATCTCCCACCATTTTCAATAATAGGTACTGATTATTACAATAAATATGAAATGTGTACACATTGCTGCAATGGGGAAAAATTGCAAAATTGGAAATGATCGTTATTTATTTTGTATCAAAATTATTTGCAATGGGGAGTGAACGTATATGTATATAAAAAAAATTGACAACCATCATTGTGGAAATTGTATTTTGGTATGTAAGCGATAAATTTGTATTGATAATGTTTGTTTTTTGTTCATTGTTTCATATATGATAGGAAAGGAATCACAAAGTGCTAACAATGTGTATGTTCCTCAAGTTTCTGTGCATCGTATCCCTGCAACTGGACAAGAATTTGATTCATATGAGGCGGCCTACATTTTTTACGATAATTATGCTCGGGAGGCTGGATTTAGTGCATGAGAGAACAGTAAAAAGAATAAGATTGGGGAGATATACTGGAAATTGTTTGTATGTTCGAAAGAAGGGAAAACATGTGACACATATCAGAGGAAACATAAAGAATCTGTTCCCCGTGTTGGGGAAAGAAAGCGTTGGAAGACCTGAGTTGGATGTCTTGCTAGATTAACCGTGGGGAAGCAACAAACGGGACAAATGTGGATAGTGAACAACTTTGTCGAAGAACACAATCATGCCCTTACTACTCCTAGTCGAGTGCATTTATTAAGATCTCACCGGACTGTGTCGACTACAAAGAAAGCACTAAATTAACAATTTACTGACGCTAATATACCAACATGCCAGCAATTACGGCTTATGGAGATAGATTTAGGTGGTCCATCATCGATTGGGTGTGTGGAGAGAGATATTAGGAACCATGAAAGAAACATTCGAGAAGAGCAAAAGGGTCATGACGCTGAAACACTAATAGATCATTTCACGTTTGAGAAAGAGAAAAATCCAAACTTCTATTTTGAGTACGAGGTAGACGAGACAAATAAGTTCATTCGCTGTTATTGGGCTGATGCTGAATCTATACGGTCATATAGTTATTTTGGTGATGCTGTGGTATTCGACACAACCTAGAACACGAATACGTACTCAATGATATTCGCCCCCTTCGTAGGCTTAAATCACCATGGTCAGACTATTTTGTTTGGGGCCGGATTTCTGAGCAACGAAACAACAGAGTCATTTGTGTGGTTGTTGACGAAGTTTATGGAATCGAACTCCAATCATGCTCCTAAATTGATTATAACTGATCAAGACGCTACAATTGCGAAGGCCATATCAATAGTCATGCCACTCACATTCCATAGGTATTGTATCTCGCACATTTTAAACAAGTTTTCAGAAAAAATTAACGCGATGGTGTATAATGAGCAGTATCATAGGTTAGTTAATATTATAAAAAATTCCGAGACGTTTGCTGAATTTGAGGAACATTGGAATGAAGCAATGGTCAATATAGGTTTACATTGTAAAGAATGGCTACAATCCATGTACGATATCCGGGATTGTTGGGTGCCATCATACGTTAAACACATATTCAGTGCAGGAATGTCTAGCAGCCAACGATCTGAGAGTGGGCATTCATTTTTGAAGAAGTACGTGAATAGAAAGAACTCATTGATGGGATTCATTACTAGGTTTAACAGGGCACTGAATCATCAACGCCACGAGGAACTAGTAGCTAACCATGTTGATCTGAATAAACAACCACGCTTGATGTCCAGTCTTATGATGGAACGTCAGATGGTTGAAATCTACACGAAGAAGGTGTTTATGTTGTTTCAAACAGAAGTTGATAAGAGTAATGTATACATTTTCTCGAAGAGATCAACTTTAATCATTGGGAAAACGTACAGTGTGCGGAGATATGAAGATGGGAAAAATTTTGATCGACCACGGGAGCTTACATATTACACAGAAAAGGACTTTATTTCATGGAGTTGTCGAACTTTTGAATTTGAAGGTTATCCATGTCGCCATATGGTTTGTTTTTTGAAGAAAAAACAAGTTCTTCTACTTCCCGAACAATATATTGTACGACGTTGGATAAAGAATGCCAAAATTGGTATTGTACGCAACACTAATGCAAGTACCAATATGGACGACTCATCTATCCAATCATTAATGTTAAGACATGGGTTGTTATCACAAAAGGCAGCTATGTTAGTGGATGAGGCGGCCTTAACAGATGCCCGCAGTACGTTACTACTTGGTGAGTTCGAAATGTTGAATTTGAGAGTCAAGAAACTTGAAAATGGTAGGAATTTCAACAAAAGCAAGTCTACATCCAAAAGTCGGGAAGTCCAACAAGTTATACAAGATCCTACTGCAGTTCGGGCAAAGGGATGTGGAAAACGATTGAAGTCTTCAAAAGAGAAAGAAATCTCTCGATGTAATAGACAATGTTCGGTTTGTGGAGCAAATGGACATGACAAAAGAACCTGCTCAAGATTAAATGATAGGTACGTTTGGGTTTATTTTTTTATTTTACATTCATTTCTAAAACGAACAAATTGGTATTAATATCTTTTATTTTGTAGGTCAAATGTTCCGAACATACATGAGAACCAATATGACTATGATGACCCGCAAGATAGCTGGAGAGAGGACGCTACTTTCACTTCAATTGCTTGTAGTTCGAATAGGGATGGAATGATTTTTACATTTGGGTTGTAATAAATCTTTTGGATATGTTTACCTTATGAATTTGAAACAATGCATCCTTAATTGGTTTAATTTCTTCCTTAATTTATTGGACGAGCCTCACGATGCCTACATGTTTACTATGGTTATCAAAATGAGGCAGAAAGCATTCTATATTTCTTGTGTTTACGTATTTGATAATGGCTGGAAAATTGGATCTCTCCATAAGATAATGGCTCGAAAATATATATTTGATAACAGCTTATTAGGCCAACAATGGTTACAAGCGAGGCTATTTTAACAACTATTGTCCTATATTTATGTTTTTGTTGTTGTCATATAATTTGTTCATATTTTGATTTGTATTCATATTTAGTGATTTGCAATGGGTAAATTATTTATCATTATGCAGGTATGTGTATATATATTTGCCATAGCAGTTCTTTTTATCAATGATTAGTGTTCATATTAAACAATTTCTCTTGTTGTGCTTTTCTATTTTTAATTGGGTCAATTAAATTATTATTATCTGGCACATTTTTTGCTTCTAGTTGCAAGAATAGCTGTATGGACGCTTTTACGAACAAGTTACAAAAATTGGATTTGCATAGCATGTTATAATTTTTCTACAGGGATATTTAACCTTTATAAAGGGTGTAATTACACGTTTCTTATCATGATTTGCAAAAGTTACAATTTTTATGCCACAATTTCATGTGCGGCAACAAATATTATGTTAAGTCTTCGTCAAAGAAAATTATAAATTTGTTAATTTGTCATTTTAAAAAGAAAACCATCACTAACCTATCACTTAGCAAAGAGATCTCAAACCAAGAAGAATACTGAAATGGAATAAAATGGACAAAAAAAAAAAAACATCAAGAATTCTAATTAATGTTAAGAACAAAAGCAAATTATATGGCAATTAATCCTGCACTATCATGTTTGGACCCCATGTTTTGGACCCCATTTCAGCTTCATAATGAAGTTATTTCTTCACATATAACTATCCTGTTTGTTAACAATTTTCATAAGCTATTCAACAACATTTATTCATAATCAAAGTTCTAGTACACCAACAAATTCATTCCCAAAAACACTAATAGGGCGATACATGATATTATGAAAACATCAGCGACATTGTATCTCCGACTTCTAAGACGCCGATGTACACAAACTATGTCTTCTGGCTTATCTACCTTCTCCATTAAATTCCGCACAATACACTTCAATTCATCCAAATCTATACTTGTATGTTCACGTCCTTCTGATTGCGATCCAAAATTAGATTCAACCTCGTCGGCCCAACTAAAGCCTCTGCACATGACACCATCCTGCAATAGCATAATATAATTCAAGTCAATTCAATTGAACCAGCCAACAACTACATATTAAAAAGTTCCTTACCTTGACACTATGACATCTCCAATATCGACGATGTGGGTTTCTTTCAGAGTGCGAGATATGAATCTTCATATACGAACCACATCTATACTAAGTCGTGCTAGGGGAACATTTCCACTAGAAGAAGACATCGATCCTTACCTATCTGTTATTCGAAAGTGAAACCAGTGTGACATGAAAGGTAATAAATTCCATACAACATATAATATATTACGAATTGAAAAATACATTGGAGGCTCAGATCGTGTTTCAGACTACATTGACCAGCATCGCCATGGCTGCAAATCACCGGTTGCATGAAAGTACGGGCTGCACCCCAATTCTCATGCCATCCAGGCTGCCAAGCCAAGATACGTGACTGATTGTGTAGTTGTCGAATTCCAATAATCACAACAAATCAATAACATTGATCATCACATCTCGTTACCGAATTATAGTCCAGATCTCCTGCCCATATTATCATCACATACCCTATCTCCCTCTCCACTCATACTTGCCAATCTTAATCACTGGGTTTGAATGGAGATGGATAAATAATACAAATCATGACAAATCAGGCAATTAATCACAATTCATCACAAATGGAGACGTAAATTCATCATAATTCATCATCCTTGTCATGATTAAACTAAGCATTCAAAGGTCCCAATTCTCACGCATTCAATTTCAGATTTCATTTTCCAACAAAAGGGCAAAACCCCCAACATTTTGGCAAATCATTGGGTCAATATATCCTCAGGACAAGTTCAAAAAATTATCAATACCAGGAATTGAAAATGGTGGGTCACCGCAGACAAATGGGATGTTTTTTTACCAGGTGCAGATGGTGGGTCAGTGCGCGACAAAGGTACCGCATATGGTGCAGCACGACGCAGAGGGTGGTCAACGGCGCAGAGGGTAGAGCACGGCGAGGGAGCGGTGGTGGGAGGTAACGCACAGGGCAAACAATGGTCAACAGCGAATGACAAATACTGGTCGCAGTTCACATCGCGCGATAGAAGGTTGGAAACGTGGTGGTCAACGGCGAGCAACGTGGTGGTGAATCGGCGATGGAGTGGGAGAGCTAGGGTACAGGTGATTTTGGGTCTGAACCGTATAGATAGAGAGAGAGTTTGTGAATGACCAATGAGCGGGGTGGGTGTTGGGAGGATGGGGTGTGTTTGGAGCTAAAAATATTTAGAGTCCAGTTGGCATTTTTTTTTGTCCAACTCAACCCGCCACATCAGCTGTGGGGGTTATATCTACTCCCCATTGGAGGGAGTAGATCAGGACTCATGTTAACAAACTAAATTTTAACGGATCATGGATCTATTAAGGCGAGTTTACACATAATACACTGGTTTTTCAATTAACTCACCTCAAATGAACTCAAATTTGCAGGAATTTAAAGCAAAAATCACAATTCAAACTCAAATATATACATAATTTCATAATTTATACCATAAAATATACAATTTCTACAAAAAATGAAAACAAGACGAAATAACCACACATTTTACAGGAATTTAGATAGGTTAGATCTACCTTAAATGAGATTTTCTACAGAGATAAAATAGATTAGATTCTAACAATGTAATAGGTTAGATTCTAATCTTTGAAATCTTCTCTTTTCCAGCAATAATATATAAGCAACATATATGAATTTGAAATGGTTTGAAATAGAAAAAGCAAGGAAGAAATGGTAAGGATATATTTAGTAATTTTCTTGTAAAATGGGTCAACGACCATTCAAATAAATTTGTCGGGTCATCCGGCCATTTAGCACTATTTCCACGCTATTTCTTTATCCTGGAGTTTGGTATCACGCAAATTTGGAAGCCAATTTTCTGCCCATCGATCGGGAAACCATTCTCTTGATTCCAACCAGGCACTTTCATATGACAGATCATATTATATGGAACTACGAATGCAATGAAATTTATTCAATTACATAGTAATACCTATTGGCATTACATCCCCAACATTTGACGTCTTCATTGAATTGGTAATGATATAATCAAATGGTGGAAGATGTTATGGGCACCAAAAATTCAATCAAAATTCGTATATTTATTTGGCCGCTGTTTTATGAAGCCCTTCCAATCAGAGGCGGTTTTATTCAGGCCCAGGCCCACTCTCAATGTTATATTAAAAATATGGGAAAATTTTGGGCCGGTCACTGTTAATGCCATGGTGAGCTGAAAAGTCATATGATATAATCTTAATTCAACTAAAGTCATACATTATTACTAAAAGACCAATATACCCTCCAATTGTAAAAACTGTCATTTAAACACGTAAAAACCAACAAAATCATTTCAATACCTGTTTAGAAACTCCTTCATTTACTTTTAACAATTTTCATCTTCTTCTCACCGTAACCTGTAACCGCATACAAACAATTCGAAAGCTGATATTTCAATGGCAAACATATTTTTTTATTTATTTTTTTTGTATAAAGTAACTATTTTCGGTTAAAAATAATCATGAAAATATTGAGATATTGTTCCAATTGAAACATATGCAATGCAGTTAATGAATGGAATTTGGATAAACTGATTCAACTAGTTTTTGATAATGTAGTTGTTGTGAGTTAGGGTTTTATGTTAGAACATGTAAAATACTTGATACTGTTTCAATAGATGTGTTTCAATATATGATACTGTTTCTAATGATAGTGAAATCTGCTGATTTTTTTTCTTTGTTTTTAATGATAGTGAGCAGTTATTCTTTCTTCATCTTGGCATTGCTCTGGTGAAGTATGTGTTTGCTTTTAAGGGTAACAAGAAATACCTTGGAAGAGCTTTAATTTGTAGCAAAAGAATGTACATTAATCCGTGATACTGTTTTAGAGAATTTGTGATACTGTTTTGAAAAAAAAAATTAAAGATTGCCATTTTAAGCTAAAGAGACGACTTCAAACGGGTAAAATCCATCATAGGTTCAAACATTGTCATAATTAAACAATATCAAAGATAAAAGCACGGTATCATAAATAAAATTCATTCCACATAGATTCAAACAATATCCTGGATTAAAACAATATCAAAATATACTAATGTACATTACCTAAACAAAACAGTATCATGGATTAAAAGTAAGACATTCAAACAGTATCATAGGATTAAAACATTATCATGGATTAAAACAATATCAAAATATATTAATGCACATTACCTAAACAAAACAGTATCATAGATTAAAAGTAAGACATTCAAACAGTATCATAGGATTAAAACAGTATCATGGATTAAAACAATATCAAAAGATACTGTTTTATCTATGATACTGTGAATTGGTATACTTATATCATGTTTTTATCTGTGATACTATTTTATTATGATAATGTTTCAACCTATGATACTGTATTAAAACAGTATCATTACTTCAACCATTAAAATATCTTATGCTTAGTTTTATGATACTGTTTTATCTATGATATTGTTTTATTTGAATTAATATGAATTGGTATACTTATATTATGCTTTATCTTTGATAATGTTTCAACTTATGATACTGTATCAATCTCTTTGTTTTATCTATGATACTGTTTTAATATATGATAATGTTATTGAGTGCAAGTAGTATCAATGGTCTTATAATACTAATGGAGTATTTTAAGAACAGTTTAATTACTTCAACTAGTGAAACATCTATGATACTGTTTTAATCTATAAAAATGTTATTGAATGCAAACAGTATCAATGGACTTGAACAACATATTTTCATGTATAACATTTATCTGTGATACTGTTTTAGAGGATGTATGATACTGTTTTAATAATAAAATTAAAGATTGCCATTTTAAGGTAAAGAGATGACTTCAAACAGGTAAAATCTATCGTACGTAGTGGCAAATGAACTGGTCTTGACCGTCTCGTCGAGACAATTTCGAAAACATATTATAATAAAAATTTCGAGTACGTATGCGAATTCTATGCCATTTCTATTATGATAATATTTTGTGATACTGTTTTAATATGTATGATACTGTTTTGACAAGAAAAATTAAAGATTTTCATTTTAAGTTAAAGAGACGACTTCAAATGGCTAAAATCTATCGTACGCAGTGGCAAAGTGACTGGTCTTGACCGTCTCGTCGAGACCATTCTGAAAACATATTATAATAAAAATTCTGAGCACGTGTGCAAATTCTATGATCATATCTATTGTGATACTGTTTTTTGTGATACTGTTTTGCATAATACAGTATCAAACAACACACATGACTATGATATCATGCTTTAATCTTTGATACTGTTTAATTAGTCATATGTTTTGTTTGATACTGTATTATGCAAAACAGTATCATAGATTAAAACATAGATTAAAACAGTATCAATTTATATTAATGCACATTACTTAAACAAAACATTATAATGGATTAAAACAGTATCATAGACAAAACAAAGATATTCAAACAGTATCATGGGTTCAAACATTGTCATAATTAAACAATATCAAAGATAAAAGCACGGTATCATAAATAAAATTCATTCCACATAGATTCAAACAATATCCCGGATTAAAACAATATCAAAATATACTAATGTACATTACCTAAACAAAACAGTATCATGGATTAAAAGTAAGACATTCAAACAGTATCATAGGATTAAAACATTATCATGGATTAAAACAATATCAAAATATATTAATGCACATTACCTAAACAAAACAGTATCATAGATTAAAAGTAAGACATTCAAACAGTATCATAGGATTAAAACAGTATCATGGATTAAAACAATATCAAAAGATACTGTTTTATCTATGATACTGTGAATTGGTATACTTACATCATGTTTTTATCTGTGATACTGTTTTATTATGATAATGTTTCAACCTATGATACTGTATTAAAACAGTATCATTACTTCAACCATTAAAATATCTTATGTTTAGTTTTATGATACTGTTTTATCTTTGATATTGTTTTATTTGAATTAATATGAATTGGTATACTTATATTATGCTTTTATCTTTGATAATGTTTCAACCTATGATACTGTATCAATCTCTTTGTTTTATCTATGATACTGTTTTAATATATGATAATGTTATTGAGTGCAAGTAGTATCAATGGTCTTATAATACTAATGGAGTATTTTAAGAACAGTTTAATTACTTCAACTAGTGAAACATCTATGATACTGTTTTAATCTATAAAAATGTTATTGAATGCAAACAGTATCAATGGACTTGAACAACATATTTTCATGTATAACATTTATCTGTGATACTGTTTTAGAGGATGTATGATACTGTTTTAATAATAAAATTAAAGATTGCCATTTTAAGGTAAAGAGATGACTTCAAACAGGTAAAATCTATCGTACGTAGTGGCAAATGAACTGGTCTTGACCGTCTCGTCGAGACAATTTCGAAAACATATTATAATAAAAATTTCGAGTACGTATGCGAATTCTATGCCATTTCTATTATGATAATATTTTGTGATACTGTTTTAATATGTATGATACTGTTTTGACAAGAAAAATTAAAGATTGTCATTTTAAGTTAAAGAGACGACTTCAAATGGCTAAAATCCATCGTACGCAGTGTCAAAGCGACTGGTCTTGACCGGCTCGTCGAGACCATTCCGAAAACATATTATAATAAAAATTCTGAGCACGTGTGCAAATTCTATGATCATTTCTATTGTGATACTATTTTTTGTGATACTGTTTTGCATAATACAGTATCAAACAACACACATGACTATGATATCATGCTTTAATCTTTGATACTGTTTAATTAGTCATATGTTTTGTTTGATACTGTATTATGCAAAACAGTATCATAGATTAAAACATAGATTAAAACAGTATCAATTTATATTAATGCACATTACTTAAACAAAATATTATCATGGATTAAAACAGTATCATAGACAAAACAAAGACATTCAAACAGTATCATGGGTTCAAACATTGTCATAATTAAACAATATCAAATATAAAAGCACGGTATCATAAATAAAATTCATTCCACATAGATTCAAACAATATCCCGGATTAAAACAATATCAAAATATACTAATGTACATTACCTAAACAAAACAGTATCATGGATTAAAAGTAAGACATTCAAACAGTATCATAGGATTAAAACATTATCATGGATTAAAACAATATCAAAATATATTAATGCACATTACCTAAACAAAACAGTATCATAGATTAAAAGTAAGACATTCAAACAGTATCATAGGATTAAAACAGTATCATGGATTAAAACAATATCAAAAGATACTGTTTTATCTATGATACTGTGAATTGGTATACTTACATCATGTTTTTATCTGTGATACTGTTTTATTATGATAATGTTTCAACCTATGATACTGTATTAAAACAGTATCATTACTTCAACCATTAAAATATCTTATGATTAGTTTTATGATACTGTTTTATCTTTGATATTGTTTTATTTGAATTAATATGAATTGGTATACTTATATTATGCTTTTATCTTTGATAATGTTTCAACCTATGATACTGTATCAATCTCTTTGTTTTATCTATGATACTGTTTTAATATATGATAATGTTATTGAGTGCAAGTAGTATCAATGGTCTTATAATACCAATGGAGTATTTTAAGAACAGTTTAATTACTTCAACTAGTGAAACATCTATGATACTGTTTTAATCTATAAAAATGTTATTGAATGCAAACAGTATCAATGGACTTGAACAACATATTTTCATGTATAACATTTATCTGTGATACTGTTTTAGAGGATGTATGATACTGTTTTAATAATAAAATTAAAGATTGCCATTTTAAGGTAAAGAGATGACTTCAAACAGGTAAAATCTATCGTACGTAGTGGCAAATGAACTGGTCTTGACCGTCTCGTCGAGACAATTTCGAAAACATATTATAATAAAAATTTCGAGTACGTATGCGAATTCTATGCCATTTCTATTATGATAATATTTTGTGATACTGTTTTAATATGTATGATACTGTTTTGACAAGAAAAATTAAAGATTGTCATTTTAAGTTAAAGAGACGACTTCAAATGGCTAAAATCTATCGTACGCAGTGTCAAAGCGACTGGTCTTGACCGGCTCGTCGAGACCATTCCGAAAACATATTATAATAAAAATTCTGAGCACGTGTGCAAATTCTATGATCATTTCTATTGTGATACTAATTTTTGTGATACTGTTTTGCATAATACAGTATCAAACAATACACATGACTATGATATCATGCTTTAATCTTTGATACTGTTTAATTAGTCATATGTTTTGTTTGATACTGTATTATGCAAAACAGTATCATAGATTAAAACATAGATTAAAACAGTATCAATTTATATTAATGCACATTACTTAAACAAAACATTATCATGGATTAAAACAGTATCATAGACAAAACAAAGACATTCAAACAGTATCATGGGTTCAAACATTGTCATAATTAAACAATATCAAAGATAAAAGCACGGTATCATAAATAAAATTCATTCCACATAGATTCAAACAATATCCTGGATTAAAACAATATCAAAATATACTAATGTACATTACCTAAACAAAACAGTATCATGGATTAAAAGTAAGACATTCAAACAGTATCATAGGATTAAAACATTATCATGGATTAAAACAATATCAAAATATATTAATGCACATTACCTAAACAAAACAGTATCATAGATTAAAAGTAAGACATTCAAACAGTATCATAGGATTAAAACAGTATCATGGATTAAAACAATATCAAAAGATACTGTTTTATCTATGATACTGTGAATTGGTATACTTATATCATGTTTTTATCTGTGATACTGTTTTATTATGATAATGTTTCAACCTATGATACTGTATTAAAACAGTATCATTACTTCAACCATTAAAATATCTTATGCTTAGTTTTATGATACTTTTTTAACTGTGATATTGTTTTATTTGAATTAATATGAATTGGTATACTTATATTATGCTTTTATCTTTGATAATGTTTCAACCTATGATACTGTATCAATCTCTTTGTTTTATCTATGATACTGTTTTAATATATGATAATGTTATTGAGTGCAAGTAGTATCAATGGTCTTATAATACTAATGGAGTATTTTAAGAACAGTTTAATTACTTCAACTAGTGAAACATCTATGATACTGTTTTAATCTATTAAAATGTTATTGAATGCAAACAGTATCAATGGACTTGAACAACATATTTTCATGTATAACATTTATCTGTGATACTGTTTTAGAGGATGTATGATACTGTTTTAATAATAAAATTAAAGATTGCCATTTTAAGGTAAAGAGATGACTTCAAACAGGTAAAATCTATCGTACGTAGTGGCAAATGAACTGGTCTTGACCGTCTCGTCGAGACAATTTCGAAAACATATTATAATAAAAATTTCGAGTACGTATGCGAATTCTATGCCATTTCTATTATGATAAAATTTTGTGATACTGTTTTAATATGTATGATACTGTTTTGACAAGAAAAATTAAAGATTGTCATTTTAAGTTAAAGAGACGACTTCAAATGGCTAAAATCCATCGTACGCAGTAACAAAGCGACTGGTCTTGACCGGCTCGTCGAGACCATTCCGAAAACATATTATAATAAAAATTCTGAGCACGTGTGCAAATTCTATGATCATTTCTATTGTGATACTATTTTTTGTGATACTGTTTTGCATAATACAGTATCAAACAACACACATGACTATGATATCATGCTTTAATCTTTGATACTGTTTAATTAGTCATATGTTTTGTTTGATACTGTATTATGCAAAACAGTATCATAGATTAAAACATAGATTAAAACAGTATCAATTTATATTAATGCACATTACTTAAACAAAACATTATCATGGATTAAAACAGTATCATAGACAAAACAAAGACATTCAAACAGTATCATCGGTTCAAAAATTGTCATAATTAAACAATATCAAAGATAAAAGCACGGTATCATAAATAAAATTCATTCCACATAGATTCAAACAATATCCTGGATTAAAACAATATCAAAATATACTAATGTACATTACCTAAACAAAACAGTATCATAGATTAAAAGTTAGTCATTCAAACAGTATCATAGGATTAAAACAGTATCATGGATTAAAACAATATCAAAAGATACTGTTTTATCTATGATACTGTGAATTGGTATACTTATATCATGTTTTTATCTGTGATACTGTTTTATTATGATAATGTTTCAACCTATTATACTGTATTAAAACAGTATCATTACTTCAACCATTAAAATATCTTATGATTAGTTTTATGATACTTTTTTATCTGTGATATTGTTTTATTTGAATTAATATGAATTGGTATACTTATATTATGCTTTTATCTTTGATAATGTTTCAACCTATGATACTGTATCAATCTCTTTGTTTTATCTATGATACTGTTTTAATATATGATAATGTTATTGAGTGCAAGTAGTATCAATGGTTTTATAATACTAATGGAGTGTTTTAAGAACAGTTTAATTACTTCAACTAGTGAAACATCTATGATACTGTTTTAATCTATAAAAATGTTATTGAATGCAAACAGTATCAATGGACTTGAACAACATATTTTCATGTATAACATTTATCTGTGATACTGTTTTAGAGGATGTATGATACTGTTTTAATAATAAAATTAAAGATTGCCATTTTAAGGTAAAGAGATGACTTCAAACAGGTAAAATCTATCGTACGTAGTGGCAAATGAACTGGTCTTGACCGTCTCGTCGAGACAATTTCGAAAACATATTATAATAAAAATTTCGAGTACGTATGCGAATTCTATGCCATTTCTATTATGATAATATTTTGTGATACTGTTTTAATATGTATGATACTGTTTTGACAAGAAAAATTAAAGATTGTCATTTTAAGTTAAAGAGACGACTTCAAATGGCTAAAATCCATCGTACGCAGTGGCAAAGCGACTGGTCTTGACCGGCTCGTCGAGACCATTTCAAAAACATATTATAATAAAAATTCTGAGCACGTGTGCAAATTTTATGATCATTTCTATTGTGATACAATTTTTTGTGATACTGTTTTGCATAATACAGTATCAAACAACACACATGACTATGATATCATGCTTTAATCTTTGATACTGTTTAATTAGTCATATGTTTTGTTTGATACTGTATTATGCAAAACAGTATCATAGATTAAAACATAGATTAAAACAGTATCAATTTATATTAATGCACATTACTTAAACAAAACATTATCATGGATTAAAACAGTATCATAGACAAAACAAAGACATTCAAACAGTATCATGGGTTCAAACATTGTCATAATTAAACAATATCAAAGATAAAAACACGGTATCATAAATAAAATTCATTCCACATAGATTCAAACAATATCCTGTATTAAAACAATATCAAAATATACTAATGTACATTACCTAAACAAAACAGTATCATGGATTAAAAGTAAGACATTCAAATAGTATCATAGGATTAAAACATTATCATGGATTAAAACAATATCAAAATATATTAATGCACATTACTTAAACAAAACAGTATCATAGATTAAAAGTAAGACATTCAAACAGTATCATAGGATTAAAACAGTATCATGGATTAAAACAATATCAAAAGATACTGTTTTATCTATGATACTGTGAATTGGTATACTTATATCATGTTTTTATCTGTGATACTGTTTTATTATGATAATGTTTCAACCTATGATACTGTATTAAAACAGTATCATTACTTCAACCATTAAAATATCTTATGCTTAGTTTTATGATACTGTTTTATCTATGATATTGTTTTATTTGAATTAATATGAATTGGTATACTTATATTATGCTTTTATCTTTGATAATGTTTCAACCTATGATACTGTATCAATCTCTTTGTTTTATCTATGATACTGTTTTAATATATGATAATGTTATTGAGTGGAAGTAGTATCAATGGTCTTATAATACTAATGGAGTATTTTAAGAACAGTTTAATTACTTCAACTAGTGAAACATCTATGATACTGTTTTAATCTATAAAAATGTTATTGAATGCAAACAGTATCAATGGACTTGAACAACATATTTTCATGTATAACATTTATCTGTGATACTGTTTTAGAGGATGTATGATACTGTTTTAATAATAAAATTAAAGATTGCCATTTTAAGGTAAAGAGATGACTTCAAACAGGTAAAATCTATCGTACGTAGTGGCAAATGAACTGGTCTTGACCGTCTCGTCGAGACAATTTCGAAAACATATTATAATAAAAATTTCGAGTACGTATGCGAATTCTATGCCATTTCTATTATGATAATATTTTGTGATACTGTTTTAATATGTATGATACTGTTTTGACAAGAAAAATTAAAGATTGTCATTTTAAGTTAAAGAGACGACTTCAAATGGCTAAAATCCATCGTACGCAGTGTCAAAGCGACTGGTCTTGACCGGCTCGTCGAGACCATTTCAAAAACATATTATAATAAAAATTCTGAGCACGTATGCGAATTCTATGCCCATTTCTATTGTGATACTGTTTTTGTGATACTGTTTTGTATAAACAACTTTCATGACTAATTAACAACACAGATAAATAATCTAATGACCAACTTTTATCATAGAACCATGAAACATATTTTTATGAAACTATCACCATCATTGATTTACACAATCTAGCACTACTTCAAAGCTTTGGTTGATGACTAAATTGCAAACTTTGCAAGTCAGTCACGGATACATTAACAGTACCAAAGACTATAAGAAAAAAAAAACTCAATTAGACATGTATATTCAAAATTTAAATCACCAACATCAAGTATGCGATCCAGCATCTACACCTTATACCTTATTGACAAGATAAAATTGTATTCTGGAAAACATGTGCAGAGAACCATAATGGCAGGGTGGCATTGTTCTTCACAGAATACATCTCCTTCCAAACTCAGCTATTTTTTTGATAAACCAATACTTGCTTGTGTGTTGCAAGAAAAACATATTCACCAGTCTGACAGATTGGAAAAATGCCAGGCACCATCCCTGTCAACCATATGCCATTCTTCTCTTGCATAATCTTCCATTATATAAATATTCATCCAGATATCTGAAATTTGAATCATAGACAAAAGCCCATCTGACTCCAACAACTAATAAACACGACTTGATTTCTATTCATGTGTGCAAAATGATTAGAAAACAAAAAACCAGAACCAGATTTCTTATGGTAGACCCAACCCAATACCACCGGACCCGGACTTCACTGGACCACATTCGATCATCCTCATTGCACCCATACCCAGCCTCACACCATCAAATTCAGCCCCCACGCCAAAAAATAGTACCCAAATCGCGACGGAATTAAAAAGTGACCTCCTCCACTGAACGCGCAGGGAATTAAAAAGTGACATTGCACCGTAGAAGCACTCGTCGGAGGTCGCCGAAGGTGGAGAAGGTTGTCGCCGGAGGTGGAGGTGAAGGTGGAGGTGGAGGAGGTTTGTGGGGGTGGAAGAACTCGTGGATAGAAAATATGGATTATAGGGGTGATTTTGGAATTAATTTAAAATATTATTGAAAGTATGACTTAATCACAATTTTAAAAAAAAATTTGACCTAATTTAAAACAAGTCATGTAGAAGTGACTTATAGACAATTTTCCCTAAAAATATATATATTTTTTTATAAATAAACTATTTTTTGAAAAGAATTGCAAAAACTCATTCTTGTTACATATATTTTAAAAGTACTATTTTTAGAAAATCATTATTTTAATTTATTATACTATATATTAAATATAGTAACTGAATTCTTAAAAATCAGAATTGATTGTAATACATATATATTATAGAATCTTTTATTGTTATAGTAACCAAATCCTTAAAAATTGGAATGGATTCTAATACATATATTATAGAATCTTTTATTGTTATCAGTTGACAAGCAATAGCAGCTGATTGATTCTTGGCCAAAAAAAAAATTATCATTGATTACATATCATAATTAAAGTTTAACATAATTGTTAAAAATACATCATTTGTATCAGAAATAACTATAACAACTACAAACAAAAATCACGATCCCTTCAATTTCAACATTTGTAACAATATGTGTTACAAATTGAAATATAACACATAATACCAGTTTTCACATAAAAACACTCATGATATACTCAATTGTATCATATGTATCAATAAGTGACAAAGAATATCAATTGAAGGTGACATAATCTGCATTAAGAATCAAAAAATCATATTAAACATTAATTAACCAATAACAAGTTGTAACATCTTTAACAATCAGTGTTAGATAATAACAAATTGTGTAACATAATTTGTATTACCAGGTAACAATTCAATCAAGAATATTTAAATATAAAAAATAGAGTGCTAAATTAAAACATCATATTAACATCAGTGTTACAAAATAATGTATCAACGGTACGTATTACATGCAATTAACCAATAACAAGTTGTAATATCTTTAGCAGTAAGTGCTACAAAATAACAAATTGTGTAATATAATCTATATTTTCGGGTAACAATTCAGTCAAGAACATTTAAATATAAAAAATAGAGGATTTTGGTGTGTTTGGAAATAACAAATTTTTGCCTGATTTGGAGATAGTTTTCCTTTTCTGTGCAAATTCTAAGGGCGGTTTATAAAAATGGTTGTGTATAATGTTATATTATGTTTTGATTTTATTTATTAACATAATAGTATATAAACAGTAGTGGGTGTAATTTCTACTTAAAAAAATTAATTTTGTAACATTAGAAATATTTTTAAAATGGTAAGTAGTGGGTGTAATTTCTACTTTAAAAAATGATAAATCTAAGGCCCACTGGACTAGGCCCTCTCAATTTTATAAAAAAAACCTATAGACTTGCTTATATGCTCTGTTTTGTCTCTCTCAGAAAAAAAATTAATATGTTTATCTTTTCAATATTCTTCTAACTATTTTTTCTCTTTCTTCTTTTTCTTCGTTAATCATGAGACATTATATTTTTATATTCAAGAATTTAATTAAAAAATAAAAGCCTATAAAATTCCATAAAATTCTGCGAAAATCTATGAAAATCTTTCAAAATGAATATTTATGGAAATCTATTAGAATCTATAAAATTCAATAAAAGTTAGTCACTTAAAAAATGTCAATCAATTATTTAAAAGTCTAGATTAAATACACTCCCTTAATTTTTAAATTTGAAAAGTGATATATAAATTATAGACTTAGAACAATGCAACTAATGTCCTACACCATCATATTTATTCATTTGTTGTATGCCAATTAATTTCTAGTCCCAATTGCATCAAAACCCTACTAAGGTGGGTTTATGTAAGTTGTAATTATCTATAACATGCTCCTACCGAACACAAATGTGGTAGAACTTACTTGAAAATTCAAGATAAAGTAGTTGAATCACTTGCCTTGTTTACTTGTTTACTATTCGATCAAAACACTGCTCTTTGGTCCAAAAACTCAATCACAATAGAAAGAGTTTAATATTCACAATCCAAGAACCGAATATGAGATATTTTTCAAGCCACCAACTTCATGTATGTTATTCTATCTCTTTTTCCACGAATTTAACTTCTATTTAAATGATTATATAGAGGTGTGGGAGTTGCATGAAAGTTACATGTGTTGGAGAGTTAAATTTCAAATGAAACCTTAACTTTCCCTCCAAAACTTGGGTCAACCCACATGGACGACCCGTTTTATTCATCCATCACCCACTTGAGCATGATGGTGTTGACCTGAATCTAATATAATACTCCATCCGTCTCACAAAGATAGATTTGTTTTTCTTCACACAAATTAAGAAATCTCATTTAATGTAATTGAAATTATAAATTTTTACACATTTTTCCTATTATACCCCCATTTAATATTATTCATTCATGAATTTAATAAATTTAAATGATTGTTTGGGGTTGATAACAACGTAAATTAAATAAGGATATATTAGGAAAATGAAAAATTTAATACACCCTCTATAAGGTAAGTGGTCTATAATTTGGGACAGTAAATAAGGAAAACAAGTCTATCTTTGTGGGACGGAGGAATTATCAATTAAATTTATCTCAATATCTCAAAGTTCATACTGGTAAATGGATCATGCGAACAGCAAGTTTATTAAAGAGCAAATAATGCTATACACCTGTTAGGGATATATAGCAACTCTACTAGAGGAAATAGTTTTCTCGCTATACCCAAATCATTTTCCAACACTAATTCAAGTATTTTCGATCCCTCAAATATTTATGGAACAAACTTGAACTCCATTTTTAATTCTTGTATTCATAATTGTGTTGTAAACCCTACATGGTTAACACATTTATCCGGCTGGTGAATACATTTAAAAATGTTGGTCAAAATGAGTTTCATTTTCTACTCAAATCCTTCAACTTTAAATCAGTTGCTTTCTTAGACATGTTCTATCAAACTGAATCAATCATAATTATTGGCAACATGTTAAAGTAGCAACACTGAAATAAAATCTTGAGAAAACAGTCAAAATTCAGAAGGGTGTATATAAGGTTATGTAAACTACAGGGTCTCACACAATGAGGAAGCAGGGATCTATTCATTCATTTACTCCATATTGGTCGTAAAAGCTCACACGGTTTGAAACATATGCTAGCATATGTCATATTCTGTAAATTAAAACACACCGTACATATTTTAGTTCAGGTATCCTTGATACCTAACTTGTATTCTCCTTATATTTATTCCTCAAAGAAAACTCAATCGAGAACTCGATCTGGCTACTAAACAAGTCTAATGGATAGTGGAATCCATTTCGATTACTTATAGTAATCTCATCTTGATATCTCATCAAGGCGACCAGATCATGTACAGAACATGATCACTTTGTCTCATCCCAGCATAACCTAAAATTGTCTGAGGTGATTGCTCATGTAAGTGAGCCGATCTCAACCTGTTCGACATATTTTCTGTGCGTATAAAAATCAATTATCTATTAATCAAAACAATAGATTACACATAATATATGAACTCAAAGCATTGTTCATTAATGGACATTCAAGAGTTTACAATATACGTAACTAAATTCTATACAATCCTAGAGATTTAATGTGAGTCATAAAGACATCTCTAGGAATCGGTTTGGTAAATAGATCAACTACCATATAATGCATAGAAATGTACTGCAAAGTTATTTCTTTCTTTGCTACGATGGTTCTTACAAAATTATATTTTGTATCAATATGTTTGGTTCTGCTCTGATACTTAGGATCCTTTGTATATGCAATAGCAGCCTGACTATCACTATAAATCAACGTAGGTCCCATATCACCACTAAGGACACTTAGATGCTGAAAGAATCTTTTTTACCAAACTACTTCTTGATTCCTGAAGCACAAGCCACAAATTATACCTCCATTGTAGACAACAAAATGCATGTTTGTTTCTTGCTACTCCAAGAGATAGCGCCATTATTAAGCAAGAATGCATATCTAGAAGTTGACTTGTGCTCATCTATGTCTCCATCCCAGTCCTCTTAAGCACATATCATTTTCTTGATAGCATAAGGAATAATTAGCAATACTTTTCAAGTATCTCAATATCATTTTGACTACTTTCCAGTGTCCTCTTCCAGGATTAGACTGATACCTACTGACCAGACCAATGGCATAACAAATATCTGAGCGAGTACACATTATAGCGTACATCAAACTCCCAACTGCACTGAAGTATCGTACTCTGGACATTTTTCATTTTCTTCAAGAGTCTTAGGGCACATGTGTAGACTTAGAGTTTTACCTTTAGATATAGTTGTATCAATTGAGTTGCAATTCTCCATTTTGAAATGTTCAAGAACCTTCTTTATATATGACTTTTGTGACAAAGAAAGAAATCTCTTAGAACGATCTCTATGGATTTTAACACCAAGTATGTACTCTGCTTTACCCATGTCCTTCATTTCAAAATTTGAAGATAACCATTTATTAACGGTTTCAACATACTCCTTATCATTCCCAGCCAATAAGATATCATTTATGTAAAGAGATAAAATTACAAATTTTACATTAGACCTTTCACATAAATACAGCGATCTTCGTCCATCATAACGAAGTTATATGAGATTATAGCTTTGTCAAATCTCAAATACCACTGTCTCGAAGATTGTTTTAGGCCATATATTGATCTTCGCAATTTACAAACTTTATTCTCTTGGCCTTTTTCGACGAAACCTACTGGTTGTTTCATATAGATTTCTTCATCCAATTCTCCATTGAGAAAAGCAGTCTTTACATCCATTTGATGTAATTCTAAATCTAAACGCACCACTATGGCTAAGAGCAGGCGAACAGAAGTAAATCTCACTACTGGTGAAAACGTTTCTTCATAATATATACCCTATTGTTGGGTATAACCTTTCGCCACCAACCAGGCCTTATACCTCTCATGGACGCTTTATCTTAAGAACCCATTTGTTCCTAATAGATTTCCGACCAAACAGAAGATCAACCAAGTCCCATACTTGATTATATTTCATAGAATCCATTTCATCTTCCATTACTTTCTCCCACTTTTCATTCGCAGGGCTTAATAGAGCTTCATGAACAGATTTAGGCTCTTCATCATCTTGAAATACTAGAAAAGCATGCCCTTCAATTTTGAAATGACGTTTAGGCATACTTTTCTGAAGTGAAAGCTCAGTAGTGACATTGTCACTTGGATACAATTTGTTCCCACTTGGATAAGAATGTGTAAGTACCACTTCTTGCACCCCAACTGATTTATCGAAGACAACCCTATTATCTAATTCAAATAAATGTTTTTCCTTTTTAATTTCTCCTATGCTAGGCAAATCATTCTCAAGGAATGTCACATCGCGTGACTCTATCTTAGTTGTAGTTTCATCCTAATTTTTACCTAGAAACACATATCATTTGGACTGGTCTGAGTATCTTATAAAGATACATTTCTTGCCTTTTGGACTCAACTTTCCTAACTTGTTTGAGAAATTATGGATGTATCCAGCTGATCCCTAGGGTCTAAGATAACTTAAATCGAATTATCTACATGTCCAAAGCTGATACGGTGTTGTAGGTACCAATTTTGAGATAACTCTATTAAGGATGTAAGTCGCAGTTAACAAAGCATTTCCCAAAAAATAAATAGGTAAGTTAGCTTGCATCATCATAGACCTCACCATTTCTAGCAATGTCTATTCTCTCATCAACACCATTTTGTTGTGGTTTATTAGGAATAGTTAACTGTCTAATAATTTCTTTATCATTACATAGTTCTTTGAACTCATCGGATAGATATTCTCGCTCTTGGTTAAGGATGGCAAAAAGTGCTGCCCGCCCCATTTATTCGGGTAATAGGGGCAGGTTTTTCTGCCCCATGGAGTTCACGAGGCGGGGCCGCCCCACCAAGAATTTTTTTTTTTTTTTTGTAAAATCTTAAAATAGAATACAAATTAAAAATTTGTTAGAAATGGACTAAAGAAGAATCGAACCCGGGTTGAAATTATAAACTATAAATCTCAACCATTACATCACAATCCCATTCTTGAATTTTTTTTTGTTTTGTTTGCTACAAATATTTTTAAAAAAAATTATTTCTTTTTTAATTTTTTTTCAGTTTTATAAAAAAAAAAAAGGAAAAAAAATTTCGTGTGGCGGTTGGCGGGTCAATGACCTGCCCCGCCCTGCGAATTCGCGGGTCGCGGGGCGGGGCAGGTAAAACATTTCGTGGGGTGGGACGGGGCAGGGCGGGGCCAACCCGCCCCATTGCCATCCCTACTCTCGGTTAGTTCTTAAGGTTTTCACATTTCTATCTATTTGATTTTTTACTACATTTAAAAATCGTCTAAAGCATTCTAATGCCTCCGACTTATGAGAAATCAAATAGACATAACCTTAATGCTTTAAATCATCTATAAAAATAATGAAATAAGAGGCTCCATGTCTTTCCTCACATTCATAAGACCACATATAACTGAATGGACTAATTACAATGGAAGTTCGGCTATTAAAGCCTTACCGAATGGTTTTTGTGTTGTTTTTCTGTTAGACAATGCTCATAAGTAGGCAATAAAACTTTAGAGATTGAACCTAGTAATCCCTCTTTAGCCAACATATCTATTATCTCTTGCCTAATATGCCCCAATCTAGCATGCCATACACATGTATCAACATTCACATCTTTAGAAGAAGGCACATTCATAGAAAAACAATGACTAACATAATAGTTATAAGTGTCTGGTTCACAATCCAACACTAGAAAACTACTAGACAAATATCCAGATCTATAATATACATCACCATTACTAATACGAACAAAAGTACCACTAAAACATGAACTGAAACCTAATTTTAAAAGAACAGTAACTGAAATTAAATTTTGTTGTATTCCTGGTGTAAACAGGACATCAATAAGAAGAATAGTACGGCCACCACGCAAATGCAACTTTCATGTACTAGTTCCTTTCACCTCTATTCTATAATCGTTGCTGACATATATCCATTTTGTACTAGTTGAAAATTGGTAGAACTCCACAAACGCCTCTTGATCCCTAGTCATATGGTCTATCGCTCCTGATGTAGAATCTCGAATTTTTATTATTATTTATTATCAAAGGACCGAAGTGAAAGTAAATTTTAGAATCAATTAATTTATTTGGGCTAAATAATTAATTAGTGAAACATTGAGTTTTAGTATATCAATATTGGGCTCGTTGGGTAGCTTGTATTTATTTATGATTAACGGTTCGAGAGAAAATATTTTTTGGATAAGCTAAACTTAAGATAGAGACGATTAAAAGTTCTTATAATTAAATGATATGATAATGGACTCTTCCTTTAGCTTCTTCGGCCAAATACAGCTTATCCAATTGAATTTCCAATTTGTTTTTTTAGTCTCTCTCTCTCTCTCTCTCTCTCTCTCTCCTATTTACTTTAGAACTCTAACAACCTAATTAATGTATACTACTAGAGTTTGTACATTAAAAACAATTGATAAAGCCTAACCTATAAAAACGTGATTAGCCCTCACGTAATATCAAGCAACAGCCGGCAGTTTGTGTAGAAAATATTTACTTTCTTCAATTTCTTGTGGCAGCTTTTTGCAAGCTTTACGTTCATTTTTCAGTGCAATCATTCACAAGAAATAAGGTGAGATATTATGTGCTATTGTTGATTTCTACGACTTTCTAATTATTGTAATTCTGTATGTAAATTGATTACTTAATTTCAGTGCTCATTCGGGAGAAATCATGAATCAGTTCATTTAAACCTTCGGGTTTCAGTTAAACTTCTAGGTTCAGTTAAACCTTTGAGTTTCAGTTTATTTGCAGCGCTTGCATGAATTATCATTGTCATGGTGTGATAATTCACAGTTCAGTTTAGTAAGTTAATTCCATGCTTAATTATAATATTTGGATTGATTGTGGAAATAGCAAGTATGTCATTGAGTATAACTAGTTATACCCATCCCTTATTTTAAATAATTTTCAGGTAATGATTAATGTGATGGATGCGTGGAGGGTCATTGGAGTTGTCAATCCAATGGTCGCCAAATTAAATAATTTTGTTTATGATGCTTTAGACGATTAGCGTCACAATTTCAAGTTATTTAGCATTTAAATAAATATTTCATTATTTGTTTACGAATGAACCAATTGTTTGACAATTTAGATTTTATTATTAAAGTCATTTTTCTGCAATATTTAATTGTTATGAATTTTACTAACTCTCCGAGACTTTAGAAATTTCGGGGCATTACAAATGGTATCAGAGCCCGAGTTTACCTTTCTGTAGACTCGGAAATTTTTTATTTTTATTTTATGAACAGTAACTTCTACTATTCACGGAATAGTGTACATTACTGTTCACGTGAATAGTAGCGAGAAAAAAATTGTTTTAATTCGAAAAAAAAAAAGAGACAATGAACAGTATTGTTTACTGTTCACATGAACATTATAATTACTGTTCACGTGAACAGTAACCAAATTTTTTTTGAGATGAATAGTAACTTTTTACTATTCACAGAACAGTACCCCTCTACTGTTCACGTGAACAGTAATAGAAAAAAAATTTATTTATTTTTGAATAGTAGCAGTGAATTTTTTAATAAATAAAAAAAGTTCTATTTTGGTACGAGACATTTGGCACCCAGAACTCATTGATCAGCCACCATCCAGTATATTTTGAGGTATGAAATAAGTGAATATGCTTAATTGCCGTAAATTATTTTGCTAGTATAAATAAATTCATTAGCATGATTTTATAAAGTATTTGTCGCTTATTTTACTATTACATTGAACTATTTAGTAATGCGTTATAGTTATTTAAAGTTAACTAATATGCGAAACATAGTAGTGTATTTTATGACCAGAAACTTGGAATACAAAATGTAAACAATGAGTTGTTCCCTTATGTTCATGTTAGTTAGTAGTATATGCATATTCTAATTAATTTTTGTAACTGTTATCACTTGAAATACAATATGAAAAAAAGGGACGAATGGTTAATGAACCTAAATAGATAAATTTATTTTGTTTCGTTTAAAAGAAATGGCGCGACAAACACAAACCCAAGCAACCATGTTCAGAGACTTGATGAGAGCTGTGCAAGACTTGGGCAGACAGCAGGCTCAGGAGCCACCCCCAAATGCAACAAGAGTTGACAACACGAGTTCGATGGTTGAACAGTTTCGTCGTTTCAAACCGCCATCCTTTAATGGTAAGGATGATCCTTTCGCAGCCGAAGAGTGGCTGAGGAGACTCGAAGGGATTTTTGAACATCTGAACTGCAACGATACGCAGAAGGTTTCTTGTGCGAAGTTCATGCTGATTGATGATGCTAGCCATTGGTGGGAATCCGATTCACGCACTAGGACTGTAGTGCAGCAACGTAGTCTCACTTGGAACCAATTTAAGGAAGCATTGTTAGGTAAATATTTTCCTCAATCATTGAAGGACCAAAAGGAGGCAGAATTTCTTCAACTCACGCAAGGGAACATGTCGCTTGGAGAGTACGAAAGGAAATTCGAACGGCTGTCTATATATGCACTGCACATGGTTAACACCGACCTGACAAAGGCCAAGAGGTTCGAGATGGGATTACGACCCGAGATCAAAGGGATCATGGCCGCCCAGCAGTATACAACTTACGCAGAAGCTTTATGTCGGGCACATGTAATCTCTACTGGATTAGGGTTGGAAGAGAAAATCTTACCCAGTTCTGAGGTTTCTAAAAAGCGAGAATGGAATGAGCCGTATACAGAAAATGGAAATGGACAAAACAAGAAGGCTAATAATGGATCAGGATCAAGCAAACCGAATGAAGTCATCCCGCAATGCCCTAAGTGCAATAGGACCCATAGGGACGAGTGTTTGTACGGGAAGAATGTGTGCTATCGATGCGGTAAGTCGGGTCATATAGTCCAAAATTGCCAAGAAACTCCACCGAAAAGGGATAACGAACAGGGCAAAGATGGAGAAGCCAGGATTTTCGCCTTAAACCAGCAGCAGGCAGCAGAAGCTAAGTATCAAAAACTCTCTAATTAGCTAAGGTAAAATTTCGAGGACGAAATTTTTTTTTAAGGAGGATAGTTTGTAGAATCCCGAATTATTATTATTATTTATTATCAAAGGACCGAAGTGAAAGTAAATTTTAGAATCAATTAATTTATTTGGGCTAAATAATTAATTAGTGAAACATTGAGTTTTAGTATATCAATATTGGGCTCGTTGGGTAGCTTGTATTTATTTATGATTAACGGTTCGAGAGAAAATATTTTTTGGATAAGCTAAACTTAAGATAGAGACGATTAAAAGTTCTTATAATTAAATGATATGTTAATGGACTCTTCCTTTAGCTTCTTCGGCCAAATACAACTTATCCAATTGAATTTCCAATTTGTTTTTTTAGTCTATCTCTCTTTCTCTCTCCTATTTACTTTAGAACTCTAACAACCTAATTAATGTATACTACTAGAGTTTGTACATTAAAAACAATTGATAAAGCCTAACCTATAAAAACGTGATTAGCCCTCACGTATTATCAAGAAATAGTCGGCAGTTTGTGTAGAAAATATTTACTTCCTTCAGTTTCTTGTGGCACCTTTTTGCAAGCTTTACGTTCATTTTTCAATGCAATCATTCACAAGAAATAAGGTGATATATTATGTGCTATTGTTGATTTCTACAACTTTCTAATTATTGTAATTCTGTATGTATATTGATTACTTAATTTCAGTGCTCCTTCGGGAGAAATCATGAATCAGTTCATTTAAACCTTTGAGTTTCAGTTTATTTGCAGCCTTGCATGAATTATCATTGTCATGGTGTGATAATTCACAGTTCAGTTTAGTAAGTTAATCCCATGCTTAATTATAATATTTGGATTGATTGTGGAAATAGCAAGTATCTCATTGAGTATAACTAGTTATACTCATCCCTCATTTTGAACAATTTTCAGGTAATGATTAATGTGATGGATGCGTGGAGGGTCAGTGGAGTTGTCAAGCCAAGGGTCGCCAAATTAAATAATTTTGTTTATGATGCTTTAGACGATTAGCGTCACAATTTCAAGTTATTAAGCATTTAAATAAATATTTCATTATTTGTTTACAAATTAACCAATTGTTTGAAAATTGAGATTTTATTATTAAAGTCATTTTTCTGCAATATTTAATGGTTATGAATTTTACTAACTCTCCGAGACTTTAGAAATTTCGGGGCGTTACACCTGAGTCTACAATCTACATAGGATAAGATTTAGTAAGCAAAACAGTGCTAGAAACTTAAACATCACTAAAAGAAGTATTAACAAGAGATACCTTCTTTGGCTCAGGGCAATTCCAAGTAAAGTGACCCAACACTTGATAGTTGTAGCATTCAGCTTGCTCTTGTCTTTCTTCTTAGAAACCATTTTTCTTTTTTGTTGCGTTTGAGCTTGTTCTTTTAGTTCACTGTCCAGTCTCTTTTCCTTTTTCATTCCCGCCTTTGTTCCAGTTCTTCTAACACTTAAAGTTCAAAGCTTTGCCAAAACTAGACTTAGCCACAAAAGCATGTCCTAGAGATTTAGCTGCTCAAAGCCGCTCATCTTCTAGTTCAACATGACGAGCAGCATGATCAAAAGTTTTGATGCTATCATTATGAGTTAGATTGACTTTCAGATGTTCCCAGTTATCAGAAAGAAAGCGGATCAAAGCTTGAACTTGCTGCTCATCAGAGAGAATATGACTAGCCGACTTCAGCTCCCTGATTATGGTAGACATAATCCTCACATGTTGTATGATATTGTGATCATGAGACTTTTTATAAGTGTCAAACTTAATATTCAACTATCTGAGCCTAGTCACGCTAGTACCACCATATTTCTCTCTTAGATACACCCAAATATCATGAGCATTTGGAAATTGCTCACACTCGTGAATAAGATCATCCATAACAGGACTTACCAAAATCTCATGTGCAGTGGAATCTTTCTTTTTCCATACTTAGTAAGTTTCATGATTCATTCTCTGTTGAGTAGTCTGACCCATACCTAGTCTTCTATCATGTGATTAATGCCCTCAAGGCAGTATTGTTCTTACAGCACATACCAGATTTTATGTCGTCAAGTGTTATAGTTATCGTCATTCAATTTTTCGCCCTTATTTAGGTTAGCAATGATATTCTTAGATGCTATGGTCTGTCAAAGTTTTAGAGACAATCATATGAATATCCATTTATGCACACATGTCATTTTGCACTCATACAAATTTATTTTTTATGATAAATTAACACTAGGTATAGAGTCGAAACTTCACAGAGTTCCCAATCATCATCTATTATCCTAATGTTTCATTATCAAAAAAATTAATTTCATAACAAAAAAAAATAAGTTATAGGTGAGAATTACATAAACTTTTCCAACCTTAGAATTTTCAGTGAATAAATCAATTAAACATGTACAATGCAAACAAGACATTTTGATCACATGCACTAAAACATAAAAAAAATCATATTTAGACATGCGATTATATCCAATTCTTCTAAATATAACTACTAGCTAGGCATTGAAAGATGACTCGTTAGATAATACATTTTCTTCTCCTTACTAATATATTGTCCTAGACGCACTACTACTTAGGCGTATTGCTTCGAGATGCTTTATGTGTTGTACTAGATTATGTCGTAAATCCATTTCACAATTTTGATAAGCTATCTTTTCAACACGTTGTTTAGCCTGTAATCTTTTAGCCTTCTGGCAGCGATTTTATGTGTTTAATAATTCGGCAAGTGTACGGATCGGTCAAGTAATAAAATAGATTTTGAGTCCAAATATCATTCCCACAGAGATTTAGATAGTTCAATTAAAATTATACTAACCTTAACCAAATCTGTTAACTTTTGAAGGTTTGGTGATTAAAAAACTAATTAAAATATAAACTAAGAACCATTAAATAATTATAATTCAACTAATTAAAAGATTAAATTTGATAAAAATTACTTTAACTTTGGAAAAGAAAGGAAAAGAAAAGCGTACTAGGATTCTGAATCTACTTATACCAATTTCTTTTAACCTAAATCATTGAATTTGATAACATGATTTAATTATGAAGATCAATATTCCTAATTTGTTTAACAATCTCTCTCAAGTAGAAATAAACCCATCCCTATATGTAATCTGACTATATATCTCTATGACGGATGCGAACATACAAGAATGCATTAGAATTTATGAATACTTAGATATCACATAAAGAATAACGGTATATCTCTATCCCCTATCGGACTCTACGACAATTGATACTATATATAACATATTTTCAATCTCTCGATGGTAAAATAAGTCACAAGAATCATACAATCATTGTGCACATAATTGTAGATGAAAAGAAATCAATATCAATTATTCAAAATTAAAAACATGCTTAAATATCAAAAACTAGGTTCAAACAATTAAATAATTATAATACAAATTTCATCATGATCATAGCATTAAAAGAATTTAACCTAACATACTACGAAAAAGAAAATAAAAAGAAAAGTAAAACATAGAAGCCATCACCCGAATATGAAGAAATAATTGAGAGATAAAATCTTGAACTTGATCTTCGTTGAATTTTTGAAAGATGAAATCTTGATCTTCGTTTCTTGATTTATCTCTCGTTTTCCTCCCAAATTTCTGTTCCAAATCGGCTCTAAATCATGCTCTTTTGTTATGAGTTAGAAAACTCATATTTATAATTCCCTAATGGTGCCCAAAAGATCCCCAAAAATCTTTAAAATCGCGTCTAAAAATGTTTCCTAGTTGGATTAGACTGAAAAAGGAAACAAAATTTCTGCACCAAAATTTAGCCGGGGCGATAAGAATTGAAAAAGGAAACAAAAATTATGGGCCAAAATTTAGCCCGGTCGATTGTCCCGGCCATTCTCGGGCGATCGCTCAGTTACATGGTTTTGCTCACTACTGGTCTTTCGTGTTACTGGGCGACCGCCTAGCTTAATCTTATGAATTCTACGGCTTTGGTCCTTCAACTTTGGGTCTTGGCCATTTTAGTCCACAAACTTTCAAACAGCCTCTAAAATAGTCCTTCAAGCTTCAATTGAGTATAATTTGATCCTCATACTTCTGAAATATTTTCCAATTTATTGCTTCTTTCATCAATTCTTCTCTATTTGCTATTAAATGGGTCTAAAACTGAAATAGAAAGAAAAATACAATAAACTAAGTAAAAATTCAATAAAACAACGAGATAAAAGCTTAGTTTAAAGGCCAGAATAAGTGCGCAAAATGCACTTATCAAACACCCCTAAACTAAACCTTTGTTCGTCCTCGAACAAAAATAAAAATAAACAACAAATTTAAACTAAGCTAAATGAATTAACAGGAATTGAGTTTGTGTTAAATTTCTTACCATATGCCTCAAGTTCAAAAATAAAGCAACACTTTTAGAAAGAAATTAAATAACAACACAAATTTTTTTAACTTATTCGATGCTCAACCTTTAGTGAGTGTGTGATTAGCCAAAAATTGAACTTACACATGTATTAGACCACGACTAATATTGTGTTGTTGTTATTTTTACAATCTCGAACCCTTTTTTATCATTTATTTCTTACGTCTCTCGTAATTATCACACTTCTAAAGCTCTTCTCTCCAATCCCAAGGTGTTCTAGTAAATTTGGTTCTTATTGATCAACACAATGCTTTTTAAAATAAAGTGGTAAAAATTAGAAACTAGTATTCTTAGAACTAGAATGGTGAGTGATTTTCTAAATTCTCATCTTCAGTATCTGAGGTCCTAACCTAGCAATCCTTACCAAGCACTTCTAACTCTTTTTATTTTATTCATTTAAAATAAACAATCTTATATCCTGTGCAATACTTCTCTCTCATAAGTTTTCTATGTGACCCATTTAGCGAGCTTTGAGCTGATGACTCTCAATTCAAATGACCATAGGGCACCAGATTTTAAAACCCTATTAGGCTTAATTGCTCGAGTCTCACAGGCTATAAGAGAAGTGAAGATGTAAAATTTAATTTTTATAAATAACCCATGCAATAAGTTTTGGACCAATGACTCCCAAGTCAGATGACCATAGGGCACCAGATTTTAAAATACCCTAACTTGCTTAATTGTTTGAGTCAGATATTTTTTTATTTTTATCAGCAGTGAGTAGTGTCCAGTTTAGATTCCTTGACTACAACCTATT
This sequence comes from Forsythia viridissima, assembly GCA_030279155.1. Classification (NCBI taxonomy): domain Eukaryota; kingdom Viridiplantae; phylum Streptophyta; class Magnoliopsida; order Lamiales; family Oleaceae; genus Forsythia; species Forsythia viridissima. Next base: position 17,793,121 of record CM059044.1, on the reverse strand, counting down.
TAACCAAAGATGAGACACAAAAAACCCAAACCATCAAAGTTTTACAAAAACATGCACTAATTTTAACACCCCCAAACTGGTCTCAAACAATTTGGTTACTAGTTTAAGGATATGAGAACGAGATTTTTCACAACAATTCTAAGTCAACAATATCAACCCATACACTCAAGTCATGTTCTCATATAAGAGAAAAGTCAATAGTGGCTATGTGCTCCATTAACCTAGTCTAACATGGTTAAGTATTCAACTAAGAACATATTGTAAGTGTTGTCCAATATTCTAACTAAAAACGTACTCAACTTCAAATAAATCCCATCATTGGCAGTAAGATGTTCAACATAACTAAATTTATAACTTTTTTATAATTTTTTTTCGTTTACTTATTTATTTATTTATTTAAAAAAAAATTTACAGTTATATAGACCTGAATAATAAGAAAATTCAAAATTCACCAATCTTAAGTATCCTAATACTTAACCCACTCTCAAAATAAAACATTACATTGTCCCCAATGTAATAGAAAAAAAAAAAATAAAGGAGGGAAGAGATCAGTTACTCCCCCAAGATAGATGTGGAGAAGATGAATCTGGCTGGTTGAAGGTTCGGCTGAAGTGGACTCAGATGTAGTGCTGGAACTCTTGGTCAAAAATGATGTTATAGATACTTTCCACGCGCCTTGCAAATGGGAGTATCCTGCAGTTAACATGGCGAGGCTTTTTAAGTGTAATAAATAATAAATGTAAAAAAAATAATGCATTATTTAATCTACCTAAAATTACTACATATAAAGCAAGTAAATAAAATGATTAGAAAATGGGTTACCTCCCATTAAGCGCTTATTTATAGTCATTAGCTTGACTTATTGTCTGGTTGCTTTACGGCACTCTAAATAATGCTTTGGAAAACTTGCTTTGCTTGCATCTATTGACTTTGTACAATTTTTCATTTATCCTCAAAATTTTGAATTTGTGCTCTCCATAAAAATACGAGTTTAGTGTAGCACCTTGCTCAAATACAACTATGAAGACTTCAACTTCCTCATCGAACTTGATTACAAAATCAATTTTAGAAGAAATAGAGGAGTCGGAGAATTGCTTGATAAGTGCAACATAATTAAATATCACTTTTTCATTTTGTCCATGTGGGATCATCCTCTCTTTCTCTGTATAATCTTTTTCTTTAATTAGTGCTTCATCGGGTTGCATGGCATGTCAATTATCCAAATTCTCGGACAGTTTCTCTCCACTCCTTGTTGTAATGCTTGGCATATGTTCCATTAGGTTGGCTTTAGTGTCAATTGGAAAGGTGGAGGAGTAGGGACAACAACTTTGGGTGACCGGTAGTTTCCATATATCTTCCAAGATCAAGTTATCCTTATCAGTAGACGGTACTTTTTCTTTATTTGCAACTAACCTCTTTACTTGAATTTCTAGTAATTGAACCCCACTTCTGGTAGTAATAGCGATAAAATTTTCCTTGGGATCCACCTCTGTATTGCTTGGCAACGTACCTAGTACTCTGCATGATAGAGCAACTGCTATCTGACCCATCTGTGTCTCGAGATTTTTTATTGAAGTGCCTTGATTTTGAAGAATGGTCTCTATCTTATTCATGTACTGTTCGATTTTCTCGATGAATTTACCGAGAATGTCTTCTAATGATATTCTCATTTCTGGCTGCTGAAACTGAAGACCTTGTGGTATGATATTATTACAATTATCCATCCAAGAGAAATTTGGATAATCTGCGATGAAATCTCCATCAAGCATGTTGTCCTCATCAATATCAGAAGTTACATTATATATCGGTATATTAGCTAGGTGCATTGCGATTAAATCTACAACAAGCATGTTGTTCTCATCAATTTCATAAATTTCATCATATCCTGCTATATTAGCTTGGTGCATTATGATGAAATCTTCAACAAGCATGTTGTCCTCATCAATTTCAGAAATTGTATCATATCTCACTATATTGGCCTTGTGCATTGCAATGTAATCCCCAACAAGCATGTTGTCCTCGTCAATGCTAGATTGGCTTTGGATGATTTGTGGAGTCAGAATGTCTCCAACTAGCATATTGTCTTCATTGATCTCTTGGTCTTCCATCTTGTGTTGTGGTCTGAAAAATAAGAAGAGAACACTGAAATAAACTAAAATAAATAATAATAAAAATTTTAATAAATAAAGTTCGAATTAGTGTTAAAATAACTAGAAACGAACTAAAACTAAATCCCCATCAACGACACCAAAAACTTGTCAGCGATTTTATATGTTTAATATTTCTACAAGTGTACAGATCGCTCAAGTAATAAAATAGATTTTGAGTCCAAGTATCGTTCCCACAGAGATTTAGATAGTTCAATTACAATTATACTAACCTTAACCGAATCTGTTAACTTTTGAAGGTTTGGTGATTAAAAACAAATTAAAATATAAAATAAGAACAATTAAATAATTATAATCCAACTAATTAAAAGATTAAATTTGATAAAAATTACTTTATGGAAAAGAAAGGAAAAGAAAAGCGTACTAGAATCCCGAATCTACTTATACTAATTCTCTTTAACCCGAACTATTGAATTTGATAAAATAATTCAATTATGAAGATCAATATTCCTAACTTGCTTAACAATCTCTCTCGAGTAGAATTAAATCTATCCTTATATGTTACCAAACTATATCTTTATGACGGAAGCGAATATACAAGAATGCATTAGAATTTATGAATACTTAAAGATCACGTAAAGCATAGCGGTGTATCTCTATCCCCCTATCAGACTCTACGATAATTGATACTATGTATAACCTATTTTCAATCTCTCGATGGTAAAATAAGACACAAGAATCACACAATCATTGTGCACATAATTGTAGATGAAGAGAAATCAATATCAATTATTCAAAATTAAAAACATGCTTAAATATAAAAAACTAGGTTCAAACAATTAAAGGATCATAATACAAATTTCATCATGATCATAGCACTAAAAGAATTTAACCTAACATACTACAAAAAAGAAAATAAAAAGTAAAGTAAAACATAGAAGCCATCACCTGGATATGAAGAAATAATTGAGAGATAAAATATTGAACTTTATCTTCGTTGAATTCTTGAAGAATGAAATATTGATCATTGTTTCTTGATTTGTCTCTCGTTTTTCTTCTAAATTTTGGTCCCAAATCGGCTCTAAATCTGGCTCTTTTGTTATGAGTTAATAACTCATATTTATAGTTCTCTAATGGTGCCCAAAAGTCCTTAAAATCGTATCCAAAAAGGTTTCCTAGTTGGATTAGAACTGAAAAATGAAACTAAAATTCTGTGCCAAATTTTAGCCTGGGCGACCGCCCTGGCCATTCCCAGGCAATCGCCCAGTTACATGGTTTTGCTCACTGCTTGTCTTTCGTGTTGCCGGGTGCTCGCCCAGCTTAATCTTTTGAATTCTACAGCTTTGGTCATTCAACTTTCGATCTTGGTCATTTTAGTCCACAAACTTTCCAATAGCCTCTAAAATGATCCTTCAAGCTTCATTTGAGTATAATTTGATCCTCATACTTTTGAAATATTTTCCAATTTATTGCTCCTTTCATCCATTCTTCTCCATTTGTTATTAAATAGGTCTAAAACTAAAATAGAAACAATAATACAATAAATTAAATAAAAATTCAATAAAATGACGAGATAAAAGCTTAGTTTAAAGGCCTGAATAAGTACATAAAATACACTTATCGTGCAGCCTACGATCCCAAAATTTGATGGTTACTATGGTCATTAGTTGATGTTAATGGAGAATCTTCTCCTTTCAAATGATTACTGGGGTTTTGTGGAGAATGGGATACCAGCAGCAGCAGACGGGGATGATTTGACAGAAGAACATCATAAGGCTATTGAAAAAGCAAAGCTGAAGGACTTAAAGATAAAGAATTACTTATTTCAAGCTATAGATCGGAGTATTATGGAGACTATACTCAATAGGGACACAACAAAGCACATCTGGGACTCGATGAGGCAAAAATATCAGGGTTCTACCAAGGTGAAGCGTGCACAATTGCAAGCTCTTCGAAGGGATTTTGAAACTCTCCACATGAATGAATGAGAGACTGTAAATGACTATTTTGCTCGTACTCTTACTATAGCCATCATTTTCTCACTATAGCTAACAAAATGAAGGCTCATGGTGAGAAAATTGGTGAAACGGTAATTAATGAGAAAATTTTGAGTTCTATGACTTCAAAATTTGACTATGTGGTCTATTTCATTGAAGAATCCAACGACTTAGATACTTTGACCATTGACGAGTTTCAGAGCAGTCTACTTGTCCATGAACAAAGGATGAATGGCCATAGAGGATAGGAGAATATTCTAAAGGTTGTTTATGAAGACAGAACAGAAAGAGTAAAAGGTTGATGAATGATCAATGGCAGGAGAAGATGTAGAGGAAGACAGTCTTTTAACAAGGCTATTGTGGAGTGCTTTAAATGCCACAAACTAGGGCACTTTAAATATGAGTGCCCTAGTTAAGGGAGACTGGAGCCAATTACACAGAGTTAGATGAAGAAGAAGATATGCTGTTAATGTCCTATGTGGATCTGAACCAAGCAAAAAAAGAAGAGGTGTGGTTTCTTGATAGTGGATGCATCAATCACATGAGTGGAAATAAATAATGCTTCTCTAATTTGGATGAGTGCTTCAAACAAACAGTGAAGCTAGGCAACAACACGAGGATGGCCGTTGTGGAGAAGGAAAATGTTAGACTGCAAGTCAAAGAAATCACTTAGGTAATCTCTGAAGTTTACTACATTCCTGGGTTCAAGAATAATCTGTTAAGTGTGGGGCAACTTCAAGAAATGGGTCTAGCTATTTTGTTCTAACATGGGAAATGTAGGATCTTTCAACATTTAAAGGGTCTGATTATGCAATCTGAGATATGTATGAACAAGATGTTTGTTGTGCTTGCAGCCATGATGCCTAAAACTCCTATTTGTTTCCAGGTTGTGACAGAAAATGCAACTTACCTATGGCACTGCAGATTTGGGCATTTGATCTTCAAAGGGTTGAGAACCCTTCAGTACAAAATGATGGTCAGTAGCTTGCCTTCACTTAGAACCCCTGGAAAGCTTTGCACAGATTGTCTGGTTGGTAAACAGCACAGGAAATCCATTCCCAAAAGAAGTCTATGGAAGGCCTCATAGAGGCTAGAGCTTGTACATCTAGACATATGTTGTCCTATAAAGCCTGCATAAAAATCAATAACAGGTATTTGTTAAGTTTTATCGATGACTTTAGTCGTAAAACTTGGGTTTACTTCTTGCACGAAAAATCATAAGCTTTCGCTGTTTTTAGAAGATATAAAGCACGTGTTGAAAAAGAGACATGTGCATATATTACATGCATAAGGACCAACAGGGGTGTAGAATTCAATTCAAATGATTTTGTTGAGTTTTGTAAAGCTAATAGACTGAGCATGCAATTAACTGCAACCTGTACTCCTTAGCAAAACGGAGTTGCTGAGAAGAAAAATAGGACAATCATGAATATGGTACGTTCTATGCTCTCAAAAAAGCAAGTTTCTAAAGTTTTCTGGCCTGAAGCAATAATATGGAGTGTACATATTCTCAATAGATCTCCAACTTTAGTAGTACAAGATAAAACCCCATAAGAAGCATGGAGTGGCATGAAACCTAATGTGGAGTATTTTCATGTCTTTGGCTGCGTGGCTCATGTACACATACTAGATCAAAGGAGGACCAAGTTGGATGATAAAAGCTACAAGTGTGTCTTTCTTGGTGTGAGTGATGAATCGAAGTCTTACATGTTGTTTGATCCAGTTTCAAAGAAAGTAGTTGTCAGCAGGCATGTTGTATTTGAAGAAAATGAAAGCTAGAATTGGTGTAGAAGTCAAGAAGAAGTAAGGCTTGACATTCTTGAATGGGTAACAATGATGATGAAATTAATCAAGAAATGAATGAAGCTAGAGAAGAGACTAATGAAGATGAGAATGGTGGTGCTTCAAGTGGAGCTGGTTCAAATGATGCTTGCTCATCCTCTAGTGAGTCACCTGCTGAGAACTCACCAAGCTCAAATGAAGGAAGGGTGAAGAAAGAACCACATTGGATGCAAGATTATGTAACAGGAGAAGGCTTGTTAGAAGATGAAGGTTTGAATGCTATGATTATGCTTACAGAGGATGATCCAATCACATTTGAAGAAGCAGTCAAGAGTAAAAAATAGAGAGATGCAATGAATTCAGAGATTGAGTCGATTGAGAAAAACAAGACTTATGAGCCCAGATGGAGTAAAGTCTATTGGAGTTATATGGGTGTTCAAAACTAAACTCAACGAGAGTGGAGAAATAGACAAGTGCAAAGTGAGGCTTGTGGCTATGGGATATGCACAGTAGTACGGGATTGATTATACCGAGGTTTTTGCTCCAGTTGCAAGGCTTGACACCATTCGATTGATATTTTCTCTAGCAGCTCTGTTGACGTGGGATGTTTTTCAGCTAGATGTAAATAGCGCTTTCCTTCATTGTGAGCTTAGTGAAGAAGTCTTTGTGCAACAGCCTCAAGGATACGAGAAGAAGTGTGAAGAAGACAAAGTGTACAAGCTAAGATAGGTATTATATGGGCTCAAACAGGCACCACGAGCATGGTACAACAACATTGAAGCTTATTTTGTTAGAGAAGGCTTTGAAAAGTGCTACTGTGAACACACATTGTTCACAAAGTCCAAGGAAGGATGTAAACTCTTAATTGTCAGTCTTTATATTAACGATTTAATATATACTGGCAATATAAGAGTATGTGTGGTGAATTTAAGTAGTCAATGATGTTGGAGTTTGATATGTCTGACTTGGGGAAGATGAGGTATTTTCTTGGGGTTGAGGTGCTACAAAGTTCAAATGTAATTTTTGTGTGTCAAAGGATTTATGCTCGTGAAATTTTTGCAAGGTTTGGCATGAACAAGAGTAACCCAGTGAAGAATCCAATAGTTCCAGGTACTAAGTTGTCGAAAGACAAGGCATGGACTAAAGTTGATGCAACTTTTTTTAAGCAGGTAGTTGGCAATCTCATGTACTTGACTACAACCATACCTGATTTGATGTATGAAATAAGTGTTATTAGTAGATTCATGTCTTTTCATATTGAGCTTAATTGGCTTGCAGCAAAGAGAATACTCAGGTACTTGAAAGGTACAATTGAGTTGGGGATCCTTTACAAAAAATGAGACTGCAAGGATCTTGTGACTTACACTAACAGTGATTTTGCTGGGGTGTTGGATGATCGGAAGAGTACCTTAGGGTACATATTTTTGCTTAGTTCTAAAGCAGTGTCGTGGTCATCCAAGAAACAGCCTGTGGTGACTTTGTCTACTACTGAGGCTGAGTACATAGTTGCTACCTCTTGTGCTTGTCAAAGTGTGTGGTTGAGAAGAATTCTAGATAAGCTTGGTTATATGCAGAACAAGTGTACTACTGTTTTGTGTGACAATAATTCAACTATTAAGTTATCCAAGAATCCTGTTTTGCACGGTCGAAGTAAACACATTGACATTCGCTTCCATTTTCTTCGTGATTTTGCAAGAGATGACATTGTTGAACTGCTGCATTTCAACACTCAAGAACAAGCTGCTAACATAATGACAAAGCCTCTGAAGTTGGAGACATTCTTGAAGCTTTGAAGTATGATTGGAGTTTATGAGGTACCTGATATAAACTGAATATTGAGAAGTCTTCAGTTTAAAGGAGGGATTGTTAGTTATTAGGATTTACATTACTGTAAGTTTAAAATTCTGTTAATAAACCTTATCTATAAGATAAACCTTATCGTTAAGGGTTAGCGGTTTAGGATTAGTCTGTTACCACGTTTTTAGGTCATTCAAATGTGGGTTGTTATTTTGATTTTATCCTTTTGTAATTGGCTATATAAACTGGCTCTTTGCAGTCAATTTAATATAATTTTCATTCAGACTTTTGCACTACAGAAATATTAGAGTGACTTATCACCTTCCTTCCAAGGATACTAAAAGTGTGCGTGAATCTAACAATATCTGATTAAGTACGGAAAGACGAGAACGGATCAAATGGATCACATATCCAAATTAAGACTCACATTACTCATGGACGCACATTTTTATTCTATTTAAAATTAGAAAACATTTGACACAAAAATCATAATTTTCTGACTTAAATCCAATTTTTTTATATAAAAATACACTTTAAAAATAATAATAACATAGGAGCATCTCAAAAATCTCCAACTAGGAAACACAACCCTCAAAAAATATTCTGGATTTAATATAAAATTTTCAGAATTTTAATTCACTTAGAAAATATTTATTATGTATTTATAAATAAATTTTCTTTAAACATAAATGCATAAAAAATTTCATAAGAAAAAATTATATTAAACTCAAATAATAAATCCAAATATTATGGGGACCATTTTGAAATTTTCAGAATTGTGAAAAGGTCCCTCACACCCTCTCACACACCGAAAAAAAAAATATGCCCTTTTTTTTAATTCCAAAAATAATTTAAGAGGATCAAATTGGAAATACCAAGATATTAAGAGGAGCAATCTGCAATTTTAAAAAAAAAACCATGTGCCTAAGAATATTGCTGCAAATATTAAAAAAAAATTATATATATATTTGCCCAATCTCGGCACTCGGAGAGTGCATCCCACGAGCCTCTTTATGGAAAGTTTCTAGCATCTACTTTGGTTATGTTCTCTTAACATCGATGTGTGAGAGGGTGTGAGGGACCTTTTCACAATTCTGAAAATTTCAAAATGGTCCCCATAATATTTGGATTTATTATTTGAGTTTAATATAATTTTTACACCGAAAAAAAAATATGCCCTTTTTTTTAATTCCAAAAATAATTTAAGAGGATCAAATTGGAAATACCAAGATATTAAGAGGAGCAATATGCAATTTTAAAAAAAAAAAACCATGTGCCTAAGAATATTGCTGCAAATATTAAAAAGAAATTATATATATATTTGCCCAATCTCGGCACTCGGAGAGTGCATCCCACGAGCCTCTTTATGGAAAGTTTCTAGCATCTACTTTGGTTATGTTCTCTTAACATCGACGTTCTGAGTTCATTTGTGTAGCCAGATTTCATAAATAGCATACATAATGTAGCGTTTGGGACAACAACATAGTGGACGGAGTGGGAGGAAATGAAAATTTCAATGTTCATCTTCTTCTTAAAAAAATGCAGAATTTCCAACAAAACGATCGAAACTTTAAATTTTCATTACTCCTTCGTTTGAAGTCCAAATTAAGAGTTCTTTCTGACATTGCAAAGCTCGTGGAAATAACTTTCTAACCATACCAATTTCATAATACAAAAACAGCACATAGAAAATGATCATGTTATGAAGTTTCAGGTTTTTTAACTAAAGTTTCGATTTTCTCTTGAAATATAAATCCAAACAATGTGAAATTTTGTAGACATGTTCTAAATCATGATATGAACTAATGAACATAGTATAAATTTCACGAATTAATGTTGAGTATTTTATAATGTGCTATTAAAGTGTGTTCAAACTTTAACAAATGGCATGTATTCGGATTTCTTGCATATATGTTGCATACCAAATCATTTTTAATACATTAACATGGAAGGAAACAACTTGATAAGGCTTTGATACCAATTTAATTATCTATAACATGCTTCTATCGAACACAAATTTGGTAGAACTTACTTGAAAATCCAAGATCAAGTGGTTGAATCACTTGCCCTGTTTACTTGTTTACTATTCGATCAAAACGCTGCTCTTTGGTCAGAAACTCAATCACAATGGAAATAGTTTAATATTCACAATCCAAGAACCAATTATGAGATATTTTTCAAGCCACCAACTTCATGTATGTTATTCTATCTCTTATTCCACGAATTTAACTTCCATTTAAATGATTATATAGAGGTGTGGGAGTTGCATGGAAGTTATAAGTGGTGGGGAGTTAAATTTCAAATTATACCTTTACTCCTCTCTTCAAAACCATTTCCATATAACTTGGGTCGGGTCAACCCACATGGACAACCTGTTTTATTCCAACATAAGTAAATTTATGCATAACTAGGGATTGATCTTCTCTTCAATTCCAGAACATAGAATCTGAATTTTCTCTCAGTCTTTTAATGCTCCTTAACCAATCCAAAAATGTGAAACAATGCTGCCATACAAGTATTTTGGCTTACAAAAGGGGGTTATGACTTCTTTGACTCTAGTTTAGGCTTTGTAAGCTTGTAGTGTGAACGAATGGGCATTTGGTATCTCAAGAAAAGGGCGACAATGAAATAGTAGGGACGGATTGGCATTTGATTTAGTGCTAGCCTGATGAAATAATGCAAAGTTGCCTTTCATTAGTTTTTAGAATAAAAATTAATCTATAGCTTACAACATTTTCTCAATATTATAACAGCAGTTAATGTGTTGTCCCATGAATTAGCCTTACATATAATCACAAATTTTGCACACAAACTCTCAGTTAGACACTAAAGTGTCCAATGGTGATTTCAGGCCATATTTCTACACAAAATATGATATTTGTATTCAAATTATGTTGCTTTCAATGTTGTGTTGTGTTTAAACGCGGTTAAAGTTTGTTGTTTGAAAAATCATTAGAACTCAATATAGCAAATATACATACATCCATCCATTGTAGTTAGAATAAATTAAAATGATAAAGAACATAGCTAAGATAAAATTTCACATATGTGTATGCATTTGTTGAAGGTGCTTTCTTGATGAGATGGTGATGGTATAACATATAAAAACTGACGTTTTAATTTTTTGCTTGTTTTTATTACTTTTTTCTAGTTTCTTTTTCCATAATGGTTTGATAAAATATTATTTTTTCATTTATCTATTTAAGTTTTAATTATAAATAATTGTTTTGAAATAGTGATGAAGAGATACTTCAAAATAATATTGACTGATTTAATTTTAACTCCAGAATTACAATTATCTCCAAAGAGAAATGAGAAAAGTGCAAAACAAAGTTGTAATGAAATCAACTTGGCAAATCTTCCTACATATTTAAGAGAGCGACCACAAATTTTAGATTACTCTCCAAATATCTCCAAATATTGAAGACGAAGTTAGAAGAGCCTTTTTTCAACATTGTGGTCATGATTTTTTCTTACTCAATGCATGGGGACAAGTTGAAGCGATTTGACTCTAGTTGCTTTGAAGATGGTATATTTGGTTAGAGTATAGCAAGAAAGAAAATGCTTTATTTTGTTTATATTGTTATTTATTTGAACAACAACAATGAGAAAGGGGAGGCGGTGATTATTTTATTGTTAAAGAATTTCGAAATTGGAAGAAGAAAGATAAGTTACAAAAGCATGTTGGGAATTCAACTAGTGTTCACAATCAAGCTTTTAGAAGTTTCCAACCTCTCATGAATAAGAAGTAACATATTGAAACAATTTTTTCCAAGCACACATATGAAGAAAGTGCTAAAGATCATACTCGTTTGGTTGCATTATTCGATTGTGTAAGGTTTCTTTTCCGACAAGGACTATAATTTCATGGGCGTGATGAATCTGAAAATTCAAGCAATCTAGGAAATTTTCTTGAAATATTGCAATGGTTAGGTGATCATATATAAATGTTGTTACTTTGAAGAATGCTCATGAGAGATGTCAAATTATTTCACTACTTATTCGAAAAGATATTGTAAGATCTATTCTTGAACTTCTGCAATGAGTGGTGATTATTTTTCTATTATTATTGATGAATCTCATGTCTCATCTTCAAAGGAAAATATGGCTATTGTGATAGGTTATGTTAATGAAAATAGTTGCATAATTGAGTGTTTTGTAGGTATCAAGCATGTTGTAACTCTATCTTAAGGCTGCAATTAATAGTTTCTTTTTGAGACAATCTAAGAATATCTCAATTGTGATGACAAAGTTATGATGGAACGAGTAATATGTAAGGTGAGTTCAATAGTCTTAAAACGCTTATCTTAAAGGAGAATGAATATGTTTTTTATATTCATTGTTTTGCTCACCAACTTTAATTATCTCTTGTTGTAGTAATAATGTGGTAAATATTGTTAGAGCATCATCTAAACGTCGTGATATTATTCGAAAAGTTACATGCTAATGTTGTTATTGAAGCTTATAACAATTGTGAGATTTCAAGTGGTAAAGGCTCCAATCAAGAATTCAATCTTAAGAGACCTGATGATACATGTTGGAGCTCACACCATATCATTTTAATCAGGTTGATTGCCATATTTTCATTTGTTGTTGAATTACTTGGGATAGTTGTAGTGACCAAAAAATATTTCGGCTTTTAACTTTCAATAAAATAAAATTATAACTTTCGACGTTACTACGAACCTCATAGTATGTTTTAAATATTTTAGTTGGGTTAATTTGTGTACGTGCTTGCCTTTTATTTTTATATGAAAAACGTAAAATTTCATTAATCACAGCGACAAATTTAATTTTCTTAACCTGAATATTTTTGTTGAATAAATTTTGGGTTAATAGTGAACTAATTGTTTAAACAAAAAAAAAATGAAAAGAAATCTAAACTCTTCACGGCCAATCTTCGGTCACCTTTTCATCTTAGTTGCGACCTTTTTCTCAGCCGTTTTTCATTTAGAATTATCTCATTTATCATGCCCTTCTTCTGCTAGAAATTCACTTCCAAACAACCCCTTATTTCTCACCAAATAAACATACCAAACAACTCCTTAAACCCTGCAAATTGTTAACTCCAAAGAGCCACTAAGGACTAAGGAATTAACCCCCAACTTCCTCTCCACATTGCAGCCTTTCTTCTCCCATAATCATCATTTCTTTACCCACATTCTTCCCATTATTGCAGCTATATTACCCCAACTAAACTGCTAAAAAACTTCTCCAAGGTTTCCCCTGAACCTACTGAAAAACCGTCCCAAGTATCTCCCATAAACCTGATGAAAATCACCCATGTAGGTCTCTTTTTCCAGGAGTTGGTAGCCACAAAATGGTTATTAGTTTTCTAGCCTCAAAATCGTCCTTAAGCCCATGATGTTTCCTTCATTTCACATGAATAAAACTGCCCTAAGTCCCATGTTCAACACCAATAATTCTCCACTCAAACCACTTCAAAACTGTCCAACAACACCAATATTCAGCCCCACCTCTTAAGCCTTCCTTCTTTTATTTTTGCCATCTCACACTGTAATTTGCATACCCTTTTCTCTTTAGTTTTCAGACCCTAAATATATGATATTTCTCTGTCTTTTAATCACCAAAAAATTGGTAGAAAGTTTCTCCTTTAATCACAGGTTTTGCATCCCCCAAAATACTGCTAATCTCCACTTAGTTTAGGTAATAATTTACACTTCCATCAAGCATTCTTCCTAGCAATATTTCTTTTTTCTTTTCTCCCTTTTGTTCTTCACTTGTTAGCCTAAAAAATTTCCTAATTTTTCCCTCATTTTAGATACAAAAAACACTGTAGTAAACCACCTCATTCCTTCAGCAGAAATCGGCTCGAGCAATAAATGGAAACATCTTTTTTCTCTCATCTTTCGGTCATCGATTTCTCTCTTTCCTAACATTTAAAACTCTTGCTATATTACAATAATTTGGAAGAACAGAAATATAGAGCACATGATCATCATTTGGGAGAAAAGAAACACCCCTTTTAAACCACCAATCAACTCAACGGGAATTTTAATTTGAAGGTAGTTTTTATTACCACTCAAGATATGTTTGACAAAGTTATTTTGGGAAAATTATTACGTGAAATGAATGCCATGTTAAATATCTATGAAGGAAATTTATGATTGTGATTGAAGGTAATCACATATGTATGTTAGTGATTGAAAGTAATTACTTTTAAGTTTATGGGTGCTGGCTACCAAAACTATGTTGTGTCTATGTATGTTTAAAGTGATGGCATGTCATATTTATGTTTTTGCATAATTTTTTCCGCATGTTAGTATATTCTCTATTGAGTGTTTCTTATGAAATACTCATTCCAAGATAAATAAATTTTTAGATTAAGATGGTTGGCATTGGTTTGATGGCAAGGGCTAGTGATCATGAAGTGAGCATATTGTATTGTATTTAAGTTTTGGCGTTGAGATGATCAAGTTGTTTATAATGTAAATACTGCAATTAAATGTTAGTTTTATTGTCTTTAACCATGTAAGGTACAAGAAAAACCGAGATGTTGATTTAGTTGTCTTTTAGAAATTTAAAGAAGAAATTATCTCGTTTCATATTTCTGAAAATTTTGGCTTTTCAGTCCCTATTTTGAAAAATTATAACTCTCTGTGTATTTGTGGTTTTTGAGTAAAATCAGTAGCAATGGATAGCTTTATATATTTTCTAATATTAGAAATTAGAATTACTCAAAAATTTCATCGTATGAATTTATTATGAATATTTTAGCGTCCTGTCTTAAGGCAATTGAGACAGTTTTTGATGAAAGTTTGGTAATGCTTTTCACCTACCAAAAGTTGTATCTAAGGTTTAAAATTTTAATATGTTATAGTATGTAGTCCCCAAGTATCTATATTTCAAATCTTGTAATTTTTGGATTACGTTTGGATGGTCAAAAAAATTTGTGGAGACACCTATCGTAGTATAGGAAAAAACCTTCAATTTTAGAAGTTAATTTCTTTTCCTTTACGCGCTTGTTATCTTCTGCAATAGTTATATTTTTAAAACCATTCAAGAGCACGAAAAATCTATTTAGAGTTGTCAAATATTATTTAAAAATTATTTTAGTGACCTTCTCAATTGAAAAACTACGGGGCGTTACAACTTAGTAACATAGTGTTGTTTTACTTTTCTGTAGACTCGCGTAAATTTTAAAATTATATTTTATTTTATATGGTCTTTATTTTATTGTATAAAATTAAAAGTTTTTAAATTAAGATTTTAGAATTTAAGGGTCGCTACTCTCCATCGCCGCGCTGTGCCAGCTCTGAGGTAAAGAAAGTTTGATAATTTCTTTTTATGTTTAAGTACGACGTAAATGAAACTTTTATTTATGAAATTCTATATTTGTTTCATTTACGATAAAATGTTACGTTGAGTTATATTGATTTTTTTTTGCACTATAAACGTTATGAAAAATGTGACTAAAGTTTATGAAAAAAAATTTATTCCTCAAATTTAACTTAAAAGATAATAGAAATCCACTCAATCGGACTCTTCATAATTGGTATATCAAACATGGTTCCACCAAGAGAGTACTATATAGAAAGTGTTGAGACGGCAAAAAATGATTACATTTCATTTGCTTTTGATCCTGAGTGATCAATTGGCCATCAAGTCGGTACCCAAAGGGACTGATGTGTTAGAGCAATAAATCACGGGTTTGTGACAACAAGATGTTGGCTTTAATGTGTGCTTACCATTTTCTAAAAGTAGAGGTTAAAGGATCAAACCATAGGCCCATTAAATGGCTAAATATATCTTTTATCCGATATACGCTAGGCTAAGATTAATATCACTGGTCAGAAAACTGATAGTGTACTAAAAGTTAGTATAGTATCAGGAGAAACCATATTTACCAATAAGTTAGCTAGGCAGTTCAGATATATTTCGATGGGTTGGTTTTGTCAGCACACCTATGATAAATGTATTTTGTGCACTTATTCGAGCTTTAAAACTAAGCTTTTATCCCATTATTTTATTGATTTTATACTTAATATAGTATATTATTCTTCATATTTTAGTGTTGGAGCCGTTTATAAGCAATTGGAGAAGAATGGACAGAAAGAGCAACAACTTCGTGAAATCGACGAGTAAATGAGAAGAAGCTGAGTTTTTGAAGTGAATATCAAGAGCCAAACATTCGAAGATGAGGAATAAGATAAAATCAATAATTTTAAAGTATGCTGGAGTGACAATGAAAAGTTGAAGCAAATGATCAAACACTTGAAAGTCAAAGAACCGAATTAAGAATTTACCTACCAAAGCATGTGGGAAAATTTGAGAAAAACTTTTGTTATTAAAATATCCACAATGAAAATGATATACCATTGGAAATATAATTGAATTATGAGTCCTACACTTTTTACGAATCTCAATTTGGAGTTTTTTACAATAAGTTATGGCTGTTTGTAAACATCTGCAAAGTAGAGAAAAACTAACTAAGCTCTCCAAATCCTCTTTCGGTGAGGCTAGTGAATCTAGGCCTATGATCTGAGGATCAAGGCCCTCTTCAAGGACCATGTCCTCTTCGACCATTTTGAGGTCAATTTCCATCGACTCTTTTTGTATAGTCATGACTGCTAAGAGAGCATCTTCGCACTTTACTACCTTTCGAAGCGCATTCATGTAGCATGTCCTGGTCTCTGTTTGATATCCTCAAATTTTGGCGACTCCACCTGGTGTTGGAAACTTCATTGTCAAGTGGTAGATGGAGGTGACTGTCTGTAAATCCTTAAGTGTGGGCCTACCAAGGACCCCGTGATAGGCAGAACGGGTATCCACCACCAAGAATTCCATGAACTTCTTTAAGTGGAACAGGGGCTCTCCAAAATCTACTGCGAGGGTGATCCTTCCTCGTGGGATGAGACTGTCTCATGTAAAGCCGAACAATGGTTCTGAGATGGTTGTCGGCTCGTAGTCTATATCCATTTGGTCGAAGATGCTGCCAAACAAGATATTCACGACGCTGCCATCATCAACCAACATTCGTCCTAGCCTATTCTTGGCAACAATGGTGCAGATTACCAAGGCGCGAGGTAGTGGACACCAGTCTCATCCTCTTCCATAAATGTGATAGGTGGGGCGTTGGGTCAATGTCCGTGAACCTGCAAGCTTTTCACTAGTTCTTCTTTTGCTGCTTTAGTGTAGTTTCATTGTGAGTTCATCGTATACCCTCCAACATAGGGGCCTCCAATTATAGTGTTGATCTCACAAATTGGGGAGGTTCTTGCGGGTTCCTCCAACCTGGGCAGAACTATGTTTATGTCGTTATCCTATAATTATGACGAGGTCCATTGTCCTGGTTTGAGGTGGAAGCGTTCGTCCTAGGTTGGTCGATCCTCTCATTGTCGTTGATTCCCTCGATCAATCATTTATAGCACATCGGGACAGTCTTCTGTGTTGTGCACCCAAGTTCGGTGTATGCGATAGAACTTGGAAGGAGGAATAGCTGGTTGGAATATCACCACAGGTAGCCCAACTTTGTTTGATTGAACCTCCGATAGTGATTAGTACGAGGCTCAGGAGAACGCCGTCCACTAAATTTGTTGATGCGAGGCTCAGGAGAGCATCGTTCTTCCCTGCGGTAGATATTCCTTTTCTTTTTTTCTGCCTTCTCTCTATTCTCTATCGTTTCTTCAGACCGGATCTCTCGCTAGATTAGATCTACCAGTTGAGTATAGGTCTTGGGCTTGCTATTTTGGACGTCTCTCCAAAATAGAGTGCTTATGTGGATCCCGGTTACCAGCGCATCCAGTATCTTTTCATCAGTGATGTTCTCGATTTTGTTGATAACACTACTGAACCTCTTGAAATAACCTTTCACTGATTCTCATTCCCTTTGTCAAATGTTATGGAGCTGGGCGATGTCTGCTATCATTGTCCAATTGCCAATGAAAGCATTGATGAATTTATGCTTGAGTTGCTGCCAGCTCTTGATGCTCCCTGGTTTCAGCTTGTTGTACCACCTCTTCACTTCAGAGATGATGGTGGTGTGAAAATTCTGGCTCTTTACACCTAGAATATTACCTTGGAGCCTCATCTTATATACATTAATGTGATCCGTGGGATCACCTCTTCCGTTGTACTTCTTCATAGAAGGCATTTTGAACCCGACGGAGAGTTCCCTAACCTTCAATTCCTTGGAGAATGGGAGGTTCTCGTCATCATCATCGAGGTCGTACTCCATTTCTTGCCTTTTATTCTTGAGCCTCGCATTTAAAAACTTTGGGTCCCTTCTTACTTCCAGGAAGACCTCGCTATGCTTGCTACGATTGATGTGCATTGATTGGAGAACTGCCATGGAGGATCCAACCCCAATCTGTCATATACACTTACAGACGCGGCCAGCTGGTTTTCTTGTGATGGAAGAGGTCTTCCATTCTAGTTGTCGTGTGAGGGCTTAGGATTCACATTAAGATGGTTTGACCAAATGATACTGGCACTTCATCCTGAGATTGACAACTTTCAATAGAGCCGGAAGCACTCTGCCAGTCATGGTTGCACTTGTGTCTAGATTGGAGAGATTGATTCTCCAATCGCTTAAGTATTGCCTTCATCTGGGTATTATCCTTTTTCACGTCCAGGATGTCTTGCTCGATCGTTCACTTTTGTCGTTGTCTCTTTCTTCTGGGGCGGGTTATGTTCTAGAGATCCTGAACACTCTCCTACCGCTGGTCAGTGTGGTGGGACTCAACTTATTTTTCCAAGGACCTGTCTGTCGCCATGCTCTTCCTGGTAGAAAATACGTTTTTATCACAAGTTTTTGTGTTGTGTAACGTATTTTCGATTTTCACATATGACGTCAATCTGTTGACCTCGAAATCTGCACTATCCTCGTGTCAATAAATCTCCAGTCAATCCTCTACCAGCCTATATGTTACCTGTACAATAGGACAGCGTTAGTCACCAAGATCACCGAAGAAAAAGTATCCGGCGATCATTGGTACTCCGATGATCAAGTCAATTGTTCGTATATAGAAATAATATATACGGGAGAGAGTATTTGGGTGTGAGAGAGAAAAGTATGCAGAAAATTGTGCAGAGTTTAACGGTTAGAATAATGCGTACTAATAAGTACAAATTTGTAGTTATCTAAGCCCACAAAAAGGGACGATTATGAGTTATATTAATTGTTTTTAGTTTAATGGCACGTTGTTTTCTTATTATTTTAGGAAAAAATCAAATTCAAGTGTCGATCTAGTGAAAAGATAAAAAACAGAAGAAAAAAGGACTTAATTGCAAAGATAAAAAGACTTCAGGGGCTTGGCAAGTAAATAACAAATGAAGGAATCCAGGAAATCCATCAAAATAACCATGCGATTGCATGGTTATAAAGAGCTGCGATCGCAAGACACCAAAATCTTCTACAGAACGCAAATAGGTAAAGCATTGCGATCGCAAGGCTGTATGCGGAGCTACTTGGCAGTTTCCTCATAGGAATCCAACTCTATTAAGTTCAAGATAAAACAACTACCTAATTCACGTCTTGGGGAGTTGGGAGAAAAGTATAAAAGCCAGGGAATAGACAAATTGCGAGAAACGAATTTTGGGAAGAAGATACAAGAGGAGAATCGAAGATCAAGGTACGGGATTAAAGATCCTTCAGCTGGGATCACGGGTTTTATTTACTTTTTCTTTTTCTTTCGCTGGAACATGATTAATACAATTCTTGTATTATTTTACATAATCATGTCCGGCTAATTTACTTATTTCTAGGATGAACGATGAAACCTCATACTTTTAATTAATTAGAAGTTTTTCCATTTTAGTAATTAATTTCTTTTGGGTTGATTATTCTTTATTCATTATTTCTATTATTTTAATGCTTGATCACCATTAGAATATATTGTGATCTATATTGAAATTGAGAGATGTAATATAGATTAAGCACGTGGTATTGAATAACATAAGGTCCAATAATAGATAGAGATTACTATTATATTTTATGAAATCTGGTTAGGTGTTCTTGAGATTTTAATGCATATGTTTATGTTCGAAACTTAATTAGAGATAATTAGGTTCGCATATCGTATAGAATTGATTGACCATCGAGAGAGGCTTTTGATTATTTTAGAATCACCGATTTTCAATCTAATGTAATTATAAGCTAAAGCGATTAAATAGATAATTGATTAATGAACGTGTAGGTAGATTCACGAATCCTAGTGTTAGTAAAACTTGAATTCGTTCTCACAAGTCTACTGTGATTGTTTGATAATTTAGATTTAATTAAATATAATTAGAATAATTTTAGAATCAAAATAATAAACGAACCTGTGTTATTTACAATGTTAAAACTCAAACTATAAATTAATTAGATAATTGATAACTAGTCCTCGTGGGTTCAACACTCTATACGTCATTTTATTACTTGTTAACAATCCGTCCACCTGCGGGATTAAAATCACACAACAAATTTTTGGCGCCGTTACCGGGGACTAGTTTTATCAATTACTACGTTAATTGATAATTTAGTTTTTAACAATTCTTTTTATTGTTATTTATTTTATTTTTAGTTTTATATTTGTTATTTTCCTTTTCAGTTCTTCGTGTTACTACTGAATTTTAGATATTTTCTAAATTTTCAGGTGTTAAGTGTGTATGCATCATACAAAAGATCTTGATCTATTTGATTTAGACCTAAAAATTGAACGAAGCTTTCACCAACGACAACGTGAAAAATGAGAAAAGAAAAGACAGCAAAAGACACGATGGAATACAACCGAATCCAGAATCCATTCCCTACAGATGCGAGAAATAATCATGCACCAATAGCTCGACCAATTGAAGTTAATGAATGAGATATTCTTATGTGTGAGTATATGATGCCATCGATTGTTGAGAATCGGTCCAGCATAATCTATCTGCCGTATGGACACGATAACATCTAGTTGAGGCCAGATGTGATTAATTTATTTTCGAACAATCTGTTATTCTATGGTACAACAGATGAAAATCCTCATTACCAAATTTCTCGCGTCGATAAATACTGTGGAAATTTCAAATACCACAGCTTACGTCCCTCCAATTCCATTTCCTCAAAGGATGTGAAAACATAAACTTGACCAGTAATTTAAGAAATTTCTCGATGTATTTAAGAAACTCCATATCAACATACCTTTTGCCGACGCTTTAGCTCAAATGCCAAGCTATGCAAAATTTATGAAGAAAATTCTTGCAAACAAAACGAATTTAGAAGAGCATGAAACATTCATGCTTACCGAGGAATGCAGTGCTATATTACAAAACAAGCTACCTCCGAAATTAAAAGATCCAGGGAGTTTTACTATTGGTAGTTTATTTTCTGACAAAACTCTATGTGATTTGGGTGCTAGTGTGAATTTAATGCCTTATTCTATTTTTAAACAGCTCGGTTTGGGAGAAGTAAAGCCAACAACAATATCATTGCAGCTTGCAGATAGGTCTGTCAAACATCCAAGAGGGATCGTTGAAGAAATATTAGTGAAAGTGGACAAATTCATATTCTCTGCTGATTTCATTATTCTGGATATGTGTGAAGACAGGGATGTACCACTTATTTTGGATTGACCTTTCTTGTAATGGTCGGGCATTGATTGATGTGCAAAAAGGGCAATTAAAGCTGTGGTTGAACGATGAAGATATCACATTCGATGTGTTTAAATCAACTAAATTTCCAAGCTTTTCAGATTCTTATATCCATATTGATGTCATTACCAGAAGACAGAAAATTTAGATGATAGAGCTGTCACCAAACATAAGGAGGAACCAATTAAAGAAGAAGAATATGTGGAGAAAGAGAATTTCCATCTGTCTTCTGTGATCAAAGCTAGTGAGGAAGCTAAAATCTTTATAGTTGAGTTCGAGCAGGGTAGCAAAATAGAGTCCTATCAATATGATAAGGAAAAAATCAAACTCTAGAAGGTGAACAAAAATTGGTGCAAAGACAATCAAGCCAGACAAATGAAATCATCCAAAGACCTATTCAAAGTGTCTTGAGTAATCATCACGACAAAGTCAAGCAATGACTTTAAAAAAGCGCTTAATGGGAGGCAACCCATATGTCTACCCTTTTATTTCAATTTTCGTATCATTTATGTTTTAGGAGATAAATTCATGTTTTGCACGTTTCTATACTTTTAGGATTTAAAGTAGGCTTTTAATTCTTAGGTAAAGAGGCATACATCGTCATCTTGCATAAGCATGTTTTCAATGCTTCTAAAGTCATGTTTAGAATAACATAAAAATAAAAATAAAAATAAAAAAATTTTGAAACATGGTGCATACTATGCGATCGCATGGTTAAACCCATTGCGATCGCATAGCCAGGACATAAAACATTCTGCATAGAATTTAGTAGTCCTGCAATCACAGGATTTTCCTTCCTTACGATCGCAAGGACTACCAGAAGCTTTAAAAACTGGGAATGAGGCTCATTTTCCAAAAAACTAAAATTTTTAACTTCAAAAGGTTACTCTCTTCAATCCTTGGTCTTCAATCCTCCAAACGAACTTCAACAAGATTCCATTTCTTCCAAATCATTCATCCATAAGCATCAAACTACAATTATTCAAAGGTAAGTTCATTTTGGTTTTCAATTTTTATGGTAAAAAGTTTTGGGTTTTGTTACTCTTTTACATAAAACTCGTTTTTGTGAGTTGTTTGGAGAAATGTGAATTAGTTTAAGCTTGAATCGAAGGGAAAATATGTTATTAATTAGGTTTATATGCTTAGGATTGGGTAAATTTTTGGCTTTGATTGAATTACCCTATCTACCCAATTCATGAAGAATATAACATTGCTTGCTGGGTGTTTGATAAAACGACCCAACCAAAATTTTTGTCAAATTTGGGGGAAATGTGACCTTAGGCTTGTCTATTAGACTAATGCTATCGTGTGGAATCTTTCACCGAGGTTTAACATGCCAATATCACCAAATTCAACCCATGCTAAAAAACGAGACTTCCGGCTGCCATGGCAGCCCACATCCATCCACATTAGCCTACCTCAGTTAGCACTTTCGTCTCCCGTCCGTTTGGCCCAAATGACTTCAAAATTCTATGAAATTTGAACATGTAGTAGACAACAACATACACTTCCATTCTATCCTTTTCCATTTCACTTTTGAACATTCTTAGATAATTTTCTCGGATCCGAAGTAGCTTAGTCGAACACAATTTTCAGAGAGAATTTACTTAAAATTCAGGATAGCTTGGGGGTGATAACTTAAACCATATATGTCATATTTCATATCCAACTTGTTTTTGTTCATTTTACAGGTCATGGCTCCAAAACGACCCCCAACTGCTACAGAAAAGAGAAAGAAAAAGGCAACCGAAGGCACATCAAAGAAAGCTCAAGTGGAAATCGCCGACTCTCATCACTATCTTTTCGAGGAGCACGAAGAAAGATTCAAAAAGTTCATTAGCCAATGGACCATATGGGAGGAACGGAGATTACAATTGGAGGACTTTCCTCACTCTGAGCTATATAATCTAATCGACGTGTGCGGCTGGTCAAAAATTGCAGAAACACCGCACAAGATATACTCTTAGCTCGTCCATGAGTTCTAAACCAACCATGATATTGACATTCACAGCACAGAGCACTATGGGCAGACATGGGTACAGGGTAAATGGTTCATATTTACCCCGAGGGTCATTAACCATTACTAAAGGTAATGGTTCTAAAGACATTCACCCGCTGCCACTATTTAGAGTATGGGAGATGTGGCCCGATTTTTATATGGCCGAGACGATGCTTGGCCACTACCTAAGAGAGACTTAAAGCATAGCAAATTGACGGACTCCCTTCTCATCCTGAATATGTTCGTGAGCCACAATATCGACCCGACCATGCACTGCAATACTATCAATGATGCGAGGCTTAATTATTATACCATCTCGCTCACGAGAGGAAGATGGACTTGGAAAATTACATCTACACCTTGATCAACACTCTAAGCTTCCAAACAGACAAGAGGTACACTGCCATCTTCCCAGCTCTAATCAGTGGTATTTGTGAAGAAGCGAGGGTTCAGATTTTACCAGCAGAGCCAGTATTGAAATCCAAAGGACCTATCAACCGCTATGCCTTGGAAAATGTAAGAAGGCACACTGCACGAGCTGTGGGGGTAGCCCTAGCTATAGAAGAGTAGCCTCAAGAAGAGCATGCAGCCGTAACCCAGCTAGTCGTACCTCAGCATGTCGCACCTCTCAGAGACATAGCATCCATGCTACGTCAACTACTAGAAGGTCAGGCTGAGCAGACACAGCTCATTGTCGCTACACGGACTGAATTGCGCATGGTACAGCAGGAGTTGATGACACTGTGATCAAGAGTAGATGGAGTCTGACATACTCAGATTAATATCGAGATCAGTCAGCGACAAGATTGCCTGGAGCTGAGTCAGATTCGATCCGACTGTGACCAAGTCAAGAGGCGATTAGACAGATGTATGGGCAAGCTAGATGATATTCATGACCAGATTTGCAGGCCGACACCAATGCAAGACCCTCCACTAGTAAATCCGTCTACACTACTTCTTCCAGCACCATCCAATCCACCTCCAGAAAGTCTCTGAATTTTTATGTGTAATATTTCTTTTGAATTCTTACATTGAGGACAATGTATATTTCAAGTTTGGGGGTAGTGGACTAAAATGAAAAATCTGCTTGACTCGATAATTGATATTTGATTTTTGATTTTTAACTTGTTTTGTTTGTCAAAATTTTTTTTTGATGTTTGTTTGCATGTTTTTGCAATATGAATAGCATTGCCGGCTAATGATTGAATTTTTTATTTTATCTTTAATCATGACTTGTGAACATATTGTGCTTTGTTTAAATCTGAGGCTATTAAACCATGTCTGATATAGTGTTCTGTCAGCCAGTTATGATGATATTTAGCTATGTTGGTGCACTTAAACAATGGGATACCTTTTAGAAACTTAGAATCAACTGTATCTCGAACAAGTGAGTAATAGATTGAGTAAGTGTGGTAGTTAAGCTGTGATGGTGGCTATCTAGGCGTGTATTGATTATCTATGTGTTAAAAAAATGTGCGGAGCATTTTAGACCAGTTAGAGGAAGCTAGGCATTGACCGGATGTTAGGAATCTAATCATCTAGCATGAACTTATTGCACGCAAGGAACAAGGCTATTATTATTATATAACTCTTTTCGTAGCCTTTTTTACTCAAGTGATAAAACCCATCAGCCTAAAGCTCATTACATGAGTGATCTTGAAAGCTTAATGGACTGGGTTTCGCACACTATTAATATCTTATAACTCTTTTCGTAGCTTTTTTTATTTGAGTAAAAAGGCCCGTAGGGGTTTTTCAAAACCCAATGCCCTATGGTTCGAAAGACCTGGGAATCATCGACATAAAGCTCATTACATGAGTCATCTAGAAAGTTTAAAGGATTAAGTTTTACACATAAGATTTATATATAAAAAAAATTCTGCTAAAGCCAGTGAAATATCCTTTGCAAAGTAAACATGAGGATTAGATAACTAATGGGTTTGACTTACTTAGTAGAAACTTTCTGGTTGAGAGTGCTCAGAAATTGGAGAATCTTCATAAACCTAGATTATCATGATTACTAGCTTTCTCAACCAGCCTTGAGCAAGAAAAGAATGTGAACCATAACCTTAGACCCAAATTCTCGAGAATTGAAAGAGAATATTATTTTGGGAGAAAAGTTTACTTTACGAGAGGAAAATGTTGACCAAATGGTTGGGTTATCACCACCATATAAATTAAGTAGATCGGATTAACTACTCTCACACACATCTCAAGTATGGCTTGAGTGGAATCACATTTGCAAAAGTAACACTTGAAAACTTGTCATGAATTATAAGTTTTTGCAAAAGATGAAGCAAAAACGGCAAGCTATTTATATTGTGATTGTGTTTATTAATTTTTTCATTATATGCATGATTGTGTTTAGCTAGTTTATTCAAGTACGAATAAAAGTTCAAATTTGGGGGTGATTGATAAGTACAAATTTGTACTTATCTAAGCCCACAAAAAGGGATGATTATGGGTTATATTAATTATTTTCATTTCAATGGCACATTGTTTTCTTATTATTTTAGGAAAAAGTCAAATTCAAGTGTCGATCTAGCGAAAAGATAGAAAACAGAAGAAAAGAGGACTTAATTGCAAAGATAAAGAGACTTCAGGGGCTTGGCAAGTAAATAACAAAGGAAGGAATCCAGGAAATCCATCAAAATAACTATGTGATCGCATGGTTATAAAGAGCTGCAATTGCAAGACACCAAAATCTTCTACAGAACGCAAATAGGTAAAGGCCATGCGATCGCAAGGCTGTATGCGGCAGCTACTTGGCAGTTTCCTGATGGGAATCAAACTCTATCAAGTTCAAGATAAAACAACTACTTAATTCGCATCTTGGAGAGTTGGGAGAAGAGTATAAAAGCGAGGAAATAGACAAATCGCGGGAGACGAATTTTGGGAAGAAGATACAAGATGAGAATCGAAGATCAAGGCATGGGATTGAAGATTCTTCAGCTGGGATCACGGGTTTTATTTACTTTTTCTTTTTCTTTCGTCGGAACATGATTAATACAATTCTTGTATTATTTTACATAATCATGTCCAGCTAATTTACTTATTTCTAGGATGAACGATAAAATCTCATGTTTTTAATTAATTAGAAGTTTTTCCATTTTACTAATTAATTTCTTTTGGATTGATTATTCTTTATTCATTATTTCTATTATTTTAATACTTGATCACCATTAGAATATATTGTGATCTATATTGAAGTCGAGAGATTTAATATAGATTAAGCAAGTGGTATTGAATAACATAGGGTCCAATAATAGAAGGAGATTACTATTATGCTTTATGAAATCCGGTTATGTGTTCTTAAGATTTTAATACATATGTTTATGTTCGAAACTTAATTAGAGATAATTAGGTTTGCATATCGTATAGAATTGATTGACCATCGGGAGATGCTTTTGATCATTTTAGGATCACCTATTTTCAATCCAATGTAATTATAAGCTAAAACGATTAAACGGATAATTGATTAATAAACGTGTAAGTGGATTCGCGAATCCTAGTATTAGTAAAACTCGAATTCGTTCTCACAAGTCTACTTTGATTGTTTGATAATTTAGATTTAATTAAATATAATTAGAATAATTTTAGAATCAAAATCATAAACGAATCTGTGTTATTTATATTGTTAAAACTTGAACTATAAATTAATTAGATAATTGATAACTAGTCATCGTGAGTTCGACACTCTACACATAATTTTATTACTTGTTAACGATCCGTCCAGTTGTGTAATTATAATCACACAACACGTACCTTAGAACAATAAGAGATGTCGTATTTATAGTTTCAGAGTTTTAATTTATTTAGATAAACAATCAATTAGATATCTAATCGGATCCTTCTTCCTTATAGGATAAGGGTGATTGGTTGGCAATGCAATTTTCTAGATTTTAGACCTTATTTGAGTTGATTCCCATTATCACGCCGCCTAAGCTTTTAGAGATTGAGATTTAATTTCCTCGTGAAGATCCGTGTAGCAATCAAATATAATCTTTCTTTGAATATATCTCTGGTCATTCTAAAACATCATAATGATAATGACTGTGAGCTATGAGGGATTCGGAGATCGTCGAAGCGCCCTGGGTCAGCTAATAAATTCGGGGCCCTTCATGGGCTTCGATGTATATGATTCAGGTATGTTAAGATGTGGCCGGGTCCCCGAGGCCTTCTACATATTCACGAGGCCCTTGCTAGGCTTAAGAAGCCTTTATGGGGCCTGACTTGGGTCTTTACTGAGTTTAGGAGACCTTACCAAAATTTGGTGGTAACAAAATCAAACTACTGTAATTAATCCAAAACGACAAAAATCAACAACAATGTGGAGATGAAAAATAAATTGTTAAGAAAGAAACTTAATTCCTAAATCGAGGGGCATCATTTCCCAGTGGATTGGAGCTAGTTCCAGCATTAGTATTCTCCCTGGGTTGGGTGGGGGTGCTAAAGCTTGGTCCTGCAGTGGCTGGGTAGTTGAACCCATAGGGAATATTACCCCAGGTGGGATTGAAGCTAGTTCTAGCATCAATATTACAAGATAGGGGTGTTAAAACTTGGTCCTGCAGTGGCTATGTAGTTGAACCCATAGGGCACATCACCGCAGCCAAATCTAGCCTGCAAAAAAGGGTTCACCAAAGAAAATTGAGTAATGCTACTCATAGTCGCTCACTACCGTTAATCATTACATTACTCAATTGGATGAATTATTCATAATTAATAGTTATGAATACATTAATTAATTGTAGTAAATAATTCATCCAATTGAGTAATGCCACATATGATGACTACCGATAGTGATCGACTATAAATAGTATTATTCAAGAAAATTATGTATTTGATTCCAACTATTTCTAAAAACCGGCCCATTCTTTTCGAGTTCCTCCATTCGGACCTCGATGTCCCACTTTTTTGGTCCACCAAACGTCTCATTTCGGTCATATAATTTGGAGGGACATTCTGTAGACTAATGAAACCAGCCATGAACGGGTTCATGAGAATTTCCCTATGTGTTGTCTTGTTCTCCTTCTACAGCTTCTGAACTTGTTCTTCAGACTTCCAAATCCTTTGATCGGTATAGGACTCTTGTTGAACATTTTTCAAGTTTGTTCTATTTTTGTCAGCTTCCAGAATCTGGAAATAACCGCTGAGCATCTAGCATAATTTCTCTTTTTTAGCAGTCCGTTCTTGCGCCTTTTTTTAGCAGTCCGTTCTCTCTTTTTGAATGACGTCTTCCGCTCCATATCGTTCACAATATACGTGAGCTTAATTTTTCTTCTTGTCATGTTTACAGACGATTTTTGGAAGGTATAATGAGACAAGATCAAGTTATTTTGTTAAGATAGTGTCAATTCGAACATTAGTCAAAAGGTAATTATAATTATGCCAATTTAGTTTCGGTGAAAAAAGAAACTAATTGAGTTATACCAAGTGCACAAAAATGGTTAAAGGAAAAGAAAAATATCCTTGTAGTAAAATTTCTATAGCTAGTACATTATATTTAAGAGGATTAGGATTTGGAAAATATGTACTCCTAAGAAATTAGAAAAGTAACACAAAAAATGTGTCTTTGGTATCGACATCGTAAAGTTTATTTTTATGCATGTATTAGCTTTTCAAAATATTATTTTTTAGAGTATATTAGGATGCCCAAATCGCAATTAAAAAATTTATACTATTAAACATTCCAATTAAACATAGCCACACTAAGCGCAGCAATAGAATTTAAAATTAACATATTAAGAACATTTAAAAATAGGGAAAAAAATCTAAATGCCAATTGTATTAAGGACAAGACAAAATCCGGTAGGGCAAAATAGTAGGGAAAATGACATAAGAAAAGGATGACTCATTTGAATCTAGTTCACGAGTAACCAA
The DNA here is from genome assembly GCA_030279155.1 of Forsythia viridissima. Lineage (NCBI taxonomy): Eukaryota > Viridiplantae > Streptophyta > Magnoliopsida > Lamiales > Oleaceae > Forsythia > Forsythia viridissima. Next base: position 17,763,983 of record CM059044.1, on the reverse strand, counting down.
ATCTTAGTAGAATAGGCCAAAAGAGTTAACGATAGACCAAATCTAACATGACTTATTTTGGTTGCTAAAAATTTAGTTATATCGAATATTCTCACAGATGTACCAAAAATCAAATGGACTGATGAAAAAATAATATATAATCGACACAAAAAATCTAGAAGACGTAAGAACATATTTGGATTCTTCTAAATTGGGAACTAATGTCCAAAAACCACTCTATATTTCAGGAAAATTAACTAAATATATAGAGAAATTAAACTGCATGTAATCGACCGGCTCTCATCAATGCTCATAAATGATCACCAAGTTTTACAGTAATAATTTATAATCGACACATATTATCATTAATAAATATCTTGCATATCATTGTATTTTGCAATGTAGTTGAAATCATCTTACTGGTACATAGTCTGAATCTATTTTAAAAAATATAATTCTTTGTTGGTTAATCTTAATATAACATTTTTCGATGCATATGCCTCAACTAGGGCCAATGGGGGTTTGACGACTCAAAAATGGAGCTCGGGAGGTAGACAGGACTTGGAGTCGACCCAAAAATGATAAAAGGAAAGGGGCCCGATTAATAGGGTTGGAAAGGGGGAGGGTGGTTGACCCTTGGGGGGTCAACCAACTCGGCAAACTGTGTACAAGTAATATTTTACTACTTGGAGGTCCTTTTCTACAATTTTATAAAATAAAAAATGCTTAAAAATGATAAAGTTATTTTTTTCTGAAGAATGCTCTAGCTTCTAACTTTTTCAAAATGAACTGACCTCTCTCCTATTTATAGGAGGAACCAGGGGCTTGACTGTAATTATTTATTTTCAATAACTACATTTTTTACCTAGAGTAAAAGTTGTAATTAGAATTTCCTTTCTTCTTAACTAAGAAAACATTTTGTTAAAAAAAAAAAAAAACTTTCCGATAAAATCCCTAAAAATTCATAAAAAATTCAAGAAAAATTGGGACGTTATTGTCTCGTTGACTAGACGAGGCTAAGTGGACCTGGCTTAGATACTGTTGCCCTCGAAGTGCATCAATTGCCTCATGCAGATCACATGCGACACCTTGTTGAGATGTTCTTCGTGCTAAGAAAGTACAAGATGAAGTTCAATCCTTCAAAATGTTCCTTCGACATCGGGTCGAGAAAGTTCTTAGGCTACATGGTCCACCAAAGAGGCATCGAGGCCAATTCGGAGAAAATCAGAGCCCTACAAGAGATGAGACCTCCTACCAAAATCAAGTAAGTGCAAAGCCTAATAGGATGAATAACCGCCCTAAGCTGTTTTGTTTCAAAATCGACAGATAACTGCAAACCTTTTTTCGACGCTCTACGTGGTGGCAAGGAGTTCAAGTGGAATTAAGCGTACTAGCTAGCCTTTGAAGAACTGAAAGCACAACTTGCACAACCTTTATTACTGTCAAAACCAAAGACTTAGGAAACCCTAACTCTCTAGTTGGTAGTCTCACAACACTCCGTTAGTTTGTCAAAACCAAAGACTTAGGAAACCCTAACTCTCTAGTTGGTAGTCTCACAACACTCTGTCAGTTCCGTACTAATCAGGTTGGACGAAGGAATCCAACATCCAAGGTACTATGTCGCTTTGCACGATGCCGAACTAAGCTACAGCCCAATAAAGAAGCTGGCATATGCTCTGATCATGTCAGCAAGGAAACTCAGACCCTACTTCTTGCAGCATCCGATAGAAATTTTGACAAACTACCACCTGAGACAGGTTTTCCAAAAACTAGATACATCTGGAAAACTTGTGGCAGTAGCGCTCAACCAGTTTGACCTTCACTTCAGACCCCATACTTTCATCAAAGGTCAAGCACTAGACAACTTCGTCATAGAGTTCAGTCTGAAAAATGAGCCTAGCATCAAAGATGAAGAGAGTTGGACTCTCTTCGTAGATGGATTGTTGACAGAAACACATCGGAGTTGGAGTAGTCCTGATAAGCCCGGACCTGGAGCCACTCTGTCAGTCCCTACGATCCAATTTTTCTGTATCTAACAATATGGCTTAATACGAAGCCCTAATCGCTGGTATAAGGTTCACAAAGGGAATGGGTACACTCAGACTACTAGTATACAACGACTCTCAGCTGGTAGTCAATCAAATCAACAAGTCCGACCAAGCCAAGGACGAAAGGATGGCATCTTACTCACAGATAGTAGAGCAAGAATGCAAATCATTCAGCGTCGTCGAGGTCAAACAAATCTTAAGAACAAAAAATAGTCTCACTTGTGACGACCAGGATCCCTCTAGTCGGGATCTTAACCCCAGCCGCACTCATCCATACTGTCAGCTTTGGAAGGGCCTGAGCCCTCTTAATCCCTCACAGATTTCTTTTCGCGTCTCCATTGATTCGAACACAAGACCTCTACATATGAGGCACTTAAGTTGAATACTGGTATCAATTAGGGACGCAAAAAGAAATTCGTAAGGGATTAAGAGGGCTCAGACACTCCCAAAGCGGACCATATGGATGAGTGCAGTTGGGGTTAAGATCCCGACTAGAGGGATCCTGGTCGTCACAAATATACGCGCGTTTTTTGTAACGACCACGGACTTTCTCCTACAGGCCTTTCGCCCAGGGCCTATTCCGAGTGTCGTTAGCTTACGTACTGTCCATTGGAAGTTGGGTTCCAAACTGAATTTATTTTGCGTCCCCAGCGATTCAAACACTTGACCTCCCATTAATGGGGACTTAAGTGGAATGCTCGTACCAATTGGACAAAGTAGAATCCCGAATTTTTATTATTATTTATTATTAAAGGACCTAAGTGAAAACCAAAATTTAGAATTTATTTATTTAATTGGGCTAAATAATTTGTTTGTAAATAAACGAGTTTTAGTATATTGATATTGGGCTCATTGGGTAGCTCGTATTTATTTACGATTAACGGTACGAGAAAAAATATTTTTAGATAAGTTAAACTCAAGATAGAGACGATTAAAAGTTCTCTGGTTAAATGATCTTTTAAAATGGACTATTTATTTAAGATAACTTTACGGCAAATTGCAAATTTCCATTTGATTTCAATCTCTTTTTTATTTGTCTATCTCTATCTCTCCTATTTAATTTAGAACTCCAATAACCTAGTTAATGTATACTACTAGAGTTTGTATTTTAAAAACAATTGATAAAGCCTAACCTATAAAAAGTGTTTAGCCCCTCATGTCTTATGAGAAAACATCCGGCAGTTTGCGTAGAAAATATTTACTCTCTTCAGTTTCTTGTGGCACCTTTTTGGCAAGCTTTACGTTCATTTTTCAGTACAATCATTCACAAGAAATAAGGTGAGATGCATAAGGTTAGATGCTATGTGCTAATTGTTGATTTCTACGACTTTATAATTTTTGTAGTTATGCATGTAAATTGATTACTTTATTTCAGTACTCCTTCGGGAGAAATCATGAATTAGTTCAGTTAAACCTTCGGGTTTCAGTTAAACTTCATTTAAACATTTGAGTTTCAGTTTATTTGCAGCGCTTGCATGAATTATCATTGTCATGGTGTGATAATTCTCAGTTCAGTTTAGTAAGATCATTTTATGCATAATTATAATATTTGGACTGTTTGTGGATATAGCAAGTATATCACTGAGTATAATTGTTTATACTCATCCCTTATTTAAACAAATCTCGGGTAATAATTAACGTGATAGATGTGTGGCAGGTCGATGAAACTGTCAAGCCAATGGTCGCCAAATAAACTTAGTCTATTTACAACGCTATAGTTAATATGACGATTAGTGTCACAGTTTCATGTTTATTTACATTCGACAATCCATTTTCCTTTAATGTTTACGAATTAACCAATTGTTTGGCAATTGAGATTTTTCTTTTATTATTAAAGTCAGTTTTCCACAATAATTTAATGTTCATGAATTTTATTAACACTCCAGAACCTTAGAAATCCTGGGGCGTTCCAAATGGTATCAGAGCCCAGGTTTACCTTTCTGTAGACTTGGGAAAAAAAATTTGGTGAACATTAACTTTTTTATTGTTCACGGAACAGTACACGTCTACTGTTCACGTGAACACTAGCAGTGAAAAAAAAATTTCATTTTCTTTTCATTTTGGTAAAATTCTACACTGTCACGTGAACAGTATCACACTGTTCACATGAACAGTGACCAAAATTTTTTTTATAGACAGAAACTTACTGTTCATACATGAACAATGACAAAAACATTTTTGTTTTTGTTTGGATTTTGTGAATAGTAAACAGTACAAAAAAAAGATGTTTTATTTTGGTACGAGACCTTTGGCACTCAGAGCTCACTGATCAGCCACCATCCAATATTTTCAGGAATGAAATAAGTAAATATATTTAATTGCCGTAAATTATTATTATTATTTTTGGCTAGTCCGAATAAATTGGTTAGCATGATTTTTATAAAATAATTGTCGCTTATTTCACTATTGCATTTGAACTATTTAGTAATGTGGTATAGTTATTTAAAATTAGTATGCAAAACATATTAGTGTATTTTACGACCAGAAACTTGGAATACAGAATGTAAACAATGAGTTGTTCCCTTATGTTCACGTTAGTTAGTGGTATATGCGTATTCTAATTAAATTTTGTAACTATTATCACTTGAAATACAATATGGAAAAATGACTAATGGTTAGCGAACCTAAATAGATAAATTTATTTTGTTCATTTGAAAGAAATGTCTCGACAAACACAAATCCAAGCAACTATGTTCAGAGACTTGATGAGAGCAGTGCAAGACTTGGGCAGACAACAGGCTTAGGAGCCACCCTCGAGCGCGACAAGAGTTTACAACACGAGTTCGATGGTTGAACAGTTTCGTCGTTTCAAACCACCATCCTTTAATGGTAAGGATGATCATTTCGCCGCCGAGGAGTGGCTGATGAGACTTGAAGGGATTTTTGGGCATCTGAACTGCAACGATACGCAGAAGGTTTCTTGTGCGAAGTTCATGCTAATTGACAATGCTAGCCATTGGTGGGAATCTGATTCGCGTACTTGGACTGTAGTGCAGCAACGTAGTCTCACTTGGAACCAATTTAAGGAAGCATTGTTAGGTACATATTTTCCTCAGTAATTGAAGGACCAAAAGGAGGCAGGATTTCTTCAACTCATGCAAGAGAACATGTCGCTTGGAGAGTACGAAAGAAAATTCGAACGGCTGTCTAGATATGCACCACACATGGTTAACATCGAGCTGACAAAGGCCAAGAGGTTCGAGATTGGATTACGACCCGAGATCAAAGGGATCATGGCCGCCCAGCAGGATACAACTTACGCAGAAGCTTTATGTCGGGCACAGGCAATCTCTACTGGATTAGGGTTGGAAGAGAAAATCCTACCTAGTGCTGAGGTTTCTAAAAAGCGAGAATGGAATGAGCCGAATACAAAAAATGGAAATGGACAGAACAAGAAGGCTAATAATGGATCAGGATCAAGCAAACCGAATGAAGTCATCCTGACATGCCCTAAGTGCAATAGGACCCATAGGGGTGAGTGTCTGTATGAGAAGAATGTGTGTTATCGATGTGGTAAGTCAGGTCATATAGTCTAAAATTGCCAAGAGCCCCCACCGAAAAGGGACAACGAACAGGGCAAAAGGGGAGAAGCCAGGGTTTTCGCCTTAAACCAACAGGAGGCAGCAGAAGCTAAGTATCAATAACTCTCTAACTAGCTAAGGTAAAATTTCGAGGATGAAATTTTTTAAGGAGGATAGTTTGTAGTATCCCGAATTTTTATTATTAAAAGACCTAAGTGAAAATAAAAATTTTGAATTTATTTATTTAACTGGACTAAATAATTTGTTTGTAAATAAACAAGTTTTAGTATATTGATATTGGACTCATTGAATAGCTCGTATTTATTTACGATTAACGGTACAAGAAAAAATATTTTTAGATAAGTTAAACTCAAGATAGAGACGATTAAAAGTTCTATGGTTAAAAGATCTTTTAAAATGGACTATTTATTTAAGATAACTTTACGCAAATTGCAAATTTCCATTTGATTTCAATCTCTTTTTTATATGTCTATCTCTATCTCTCCTATTTACTTTATAACTCCAATAACTTAGTTAATGTATACTACTAGAGTTTGTATTTTAAAAACAATTGATAAAGCCTAACCTATAAAAAGTGATTAGCCCCTCATGTCTTATGAAGAAAACATCCGACAGTTTGCGTAGAAAATATTTACTCTCTTCAGTTTCTTGTAGCACCTTTTTGGCAAGCTTTTCGTTCATTTTTCAGTACAATCATTCACAAGAAATAAGGTGAGATGCTATGTGCTATTTTTTGATTTCTACGACTTTCTAATTTTTGTAGATATGCATGCAAATTGATTACTTTATTTCAGTGCTCATTTGGGAGAAATCATGAATCAGTTCAGTTAAACTTTCAGGTTCAGTTAAATCTTTAAGTTTCAGTTTATTTGCAGCGCTTGCATGTATTATCATTGTCATGGTGTGATAATTCTCAGTTCAGTTTAGTAAGATAATTTTATGCATAATTATAATATTTGGATTGTTTGTGGAAATAGCAACTTTATCACTGAGTATAATTGTTTATACTCATCCCTCATTTTAACAAATCTTAGGTAATAATTAACGTAATGGATGCGTGGCAGGTCGATGAAGCTATCAAGCCAATGGTTACTAAATAAAATTAGTCTATTTATAATGCTTTAGTTAATATGACGATTAGTGTCACAGTTTCAGGTTTATTTACATTCAAAATCCATTTTCCTTTAATGTTTACGAATTAACCAATTGTTTGGCAATTGGGATTTTTCTTTTATTATTAAAGTCACTTTTCCGCAATAATTTAATGTTCATGAATTTTATTAACACTCCAGAACCTTAGAAATTCCGGGGCGTTCCAAATGGTATCAGAGCCCAGGTTTACCTTTCTGTAGACTTGGGAAAAAACAATTTGGTGAACATTAACTTTTTTATTGTTCACGGAATAGTACACGTCTACTGTTCATGTGAAGAGTAGTAGTGAAAAAAAATTTTCTTTTTCTTTTCATTTTGGTAAAATTTTACACTGTCACGTGAACAGTATCCCTCTGTTCACATGAACAGTGACCAAAATTTTTTTTATAGACAGAAACCTACTGTTCATACATGAACAATGACAAAAACTTTTTGTTTTTGTTTGGATTTTGTGAATAGTAAACAATACAAAAAAAAGATGTTTCATTTTGGTACGAGACATTTGGCACTCAAAGCTCACTCATCAGCCACCATCCAGTATTTTGAGGTATGAAATAAGTAAATATATTTAATTGTCGTAAATTATTATTATTATTTTTGGCTAGTCTGAATAAATTGGTTAGGATGATTTTTAGAAAATAATTGTCGCTTATTTTACTATTGCATTTGAACTATTTAGTAATGCGTTATAGTTATTTAAAGTTAAGTAGTATGCAAAACATAGTAGTGTATTTTACGACCAGAAACTTGGAATACAGTATGTAAACAATGAGTTGTTCCCTTATGTTCACGTTAGTTAATGGTATATGCGTATTCTAATTAAATTTTGTAACTGTTATCACTTGAAATACAATATGGAAAATTGACAAATGGTTAGCGAACCTAAATAGATAAATTTATTTTGTTTATTTGAAAGAAATGTCTCGACAAACACAAACCCAACCAACTATGTTCAGAGACTTGATGAGAGCAGTGCAAGACTTGGGCAGACAACAGGCTCAAGAGCCACCCCTGAGTGCGACAAGAGTTGGCAACACGAGTTTGATGGTTGAACAGTTTCGTCGTTTCAAACCACCATCCTTTAATGGTAAGGATGATCATTTCGCCGCCGAGGAGTGGCTGAGGAGACTTGAAGGGATTTTTGAGCATCTGAACTACAATGATACGCAGAAGGTTTCTTGTGCGAAGTTTATGCTGAATGACAATGCTAACCATTGGTGGGAATCTGATTCGTGTACTTGGACTGTAGTGCATCAATGTAGTCTCACTTGGAACCAATTTAAGGAAGCATTGTTAGGTAAATATTTTCCTCAGTCATTGAAGGACCCAAAGGAGGCAGAATTTCTTCAACTCACGCATGGGAACATGTCGCTTGGAGAGTACAAAAGAAAATTTGAACGGCTATCTAGATATGCACCACACATGGTTAACATCGAGCTGACAAAGGCCAAGAGGTTCGAGATGGGATTACGACCCGAGATCAAAGGGATCATGGCCGCTCAACAGGATACAACTTACGCAGAAGCTTTACGTCGGGCACATGCAATCTCTGCTGGATTAGGGTTGGAAGAGAAAATCCTACCCAGTTCTGAGGTTTCTAAAAAGCGAGAATGGAATTAGCCGAATACAAAAAATGGAAATGGACAGAACAAGAAGGCTAATAATGGATCAGGATCAAGCAAACAGAATGAAGTTATCCCGACATGCCCTAAGTGCAATAGGACCCATAGTGGTGAGTGTCTGTACGGGAAGAATGTGTACTATCGATGTGGTAAGTCAGGCCATATAGTCCGAAATTGCCAAGAACCCCCACCGAAAAGGGACAACGAACAGGGCAAAAGGGGAGAAGCCAGGGTTTTCGCCTTAAACCAACAGGAGGGGCAGAAGCTAAGTATCAAGAACTCTCTGACTAGCTAAGGTAAAATTTCGAGGATGAAATTTTTTAAGGAGGATAGTTTGTAGTATCCCGAATTTTTATTATTAATGGACCTAAGTGAAAATCAAATTTTAGAATTTATTTATTTAATTGGGCCAAATAATTTCTTTGTAAATAAACAAGTTTTAGTATATTGATATTGGACTCATTGAATAGCTCGTATTTATTTACGATTAACGGTACGAGAAAAAATATTTTTAGATAAGTTAAACTCAAGATAGAGACGATTAAAAGTTCTATGGTTAAATGATCTTTTAAGATGGAGTATTTATTTAAGATAACTTTACGGCAAATTGCAAATTTCCATTTGATTTCAATCTCTTTTTTATGTGTCTATCTCTATCTCTCCTATTTACTTTAGAACTCCAGTAACCTAGTTAATGTATACTACTAGAGTTTGTACTTTAAAAACAGTTGATAAAGCCTAACCTATAAAAAGTTATTAGCCCCTCATGTCTTATGAAGAAAACATCCGACAGTTTGCGTAGAAAATATTTACTCTATTCAGTTTCTTGTGGCACCTTTTTGGCAAGCTTTACGTTCATTTTTCAGTACAATCATTCACAAGAAATAAGGTGAGATGCTATGTGCTATTTGTTGATTTCTACGACTTTCTAATTTTTGTAGTTATGCATGTAAATTGATTACTTTATTTCAGTGCTTATTCAGGAGAAATCATGAATCAGTTCAGTTAAACATTCGGGTTTCAGTTAAACTTTCTGGTTCAGTTAAACCTTTAAGTTTCAGTTTATTTGCAGCGCTTGCATGAATTATCATTGTCATGGTGTGATAATTCTCAGTTCAGTTTAGTAAAATAATTTTATGCATAATTATAATATTTGGACTGTTTGTGGAAATAGCAAGTATCTCATTGAGTATAATTGTTTATACTCATCTCTCATTTTAACAAATTTCAAGTAATAATTAAGGTGATTGATGCGTGGCGGGTCGGTGAAGCTGTCAAGCCAATGGTTGACAAATAAAATTAGTCTATTTATAATGCTTTAGTAAATATGACGATTAGTGTCACAGTTTCAGGTTTATTTACATTCGACAATCCATTTTCCTTTAATGTTTACGAATTAACCAATTGTTTGGCAATTGGGATTTTTCTTTTATTATTAAAGTCACTTTTCCACAATAATTTAATGTTCATGAATTTTATTAACACTCCAGAACCTTAGAAATTCTGGGGCGTTAACGACCACGGACTTTCTCCTACAGGACTTTCGCCCAGGAGCTATTACGTACGTCGTTAGCTTACGTACTGTCCATTGGAGGTTGAGCTCCAAACTGGATTTCTTTCGCGTCCCCAGCAATTTGAACCATTGACCTCCCATTAAAGAGAACTTAAGTGGAATGTTGGTACCAATTGGGCAATCCACTTAAGTTCTCCTTAATGGGAGGTCAATGGTTCGAATCGCTGGAGACGCGAAAGAAATCCAGTTTGGAACCCAACCTCCAGAGGACAGTACGTAAACTAACGGCGCATGGAATAGTCCTTGGGCGAAAAGCCTGTAGGAGAAAGTCTGTGGTCATTACATCACTGACACCTTGGCAACTCGTTACCAGTGGTTGGCCCCTTCATCAGAGCTCCTCCAGAAAAAATGACCTCATTCATTAGCCCATGGCCCTTCTCAAAATGGAGGATTGACCTAATCGATCCGATGCCCACGGAAAAAGGTAGAACTAAGTTCGCCATAGTTGCTGTCGACTATTTCACCAAATGGGCAGAGGCGGAACCACTAGCCAAAATAACAGAATAAAAAACCACCAATTTCATCTGGAAATCGATTATATGTAGATTTGGAAACTCTTACTCAATTATCACAGATAATGGCAAGCAATTTGACAATTCCAAGATGAGGGCATTTTGTAAAGAACTGAAAATTAAGAAGCACTTATCCACACTGAATCACCCCAGGCCAATGGACAAGTCAAAGCCATCAACAAGATTATCAAACACCTTGAAGACACGGCTAAATGAACTAAAAGGACCCTGGGCAAAATAATTACCAAAAGTACTGTGGTCTTATTGCACGATTTGGCGATCCAGGACATGAGAAACACCTTTCTCCCTAGCCTTTAGAATGCTGTCATCCCAGTTGAGCTCGGACTCTCGTCATTCAAAGTCCAGAGTTTTGATGATAACTCCAATGATATTGCTATGAGAGCGAAGCTCGACCTATTGGAGGAGAAAATGTTGGGAGCAGAGATAAGAAATACAATAAACAAGAAAATAAGAGCAATGTACAACAACAGAAAAGTCAGGGAGCGAAAATTCAATGCTGAAGATTTTGACTTGATGAAGGTCTTCTTTGCAACAAAAGAACCCAATTCAGGGACACTTGCTCCAAATTGGGAAGGACCTTATAAAATTATCACAATCCTAAAAAATGGGAATTGCGAGCGCTGGAACGCGGAAGCTCTTCTGCTCATGCATCTCTGGAATGTTTTTCTGAAAAAATACTACCAGTAGAACTTATCAAATGTCAACCTACAAGCGCGAATTACTTTTGTCAAAGAAGCCATGGCTTCTACATTGTAAAAAGCTTCTGCACCTTATGAAATGAAGAATCATTTTGAAGTCAAAAATAATGTCGAAGGCAATAAATCTAGAAATAGTCTGAACTAAGAATGTAACCAAGATCACAAACCTTTGGACACTAAGGTCCCACATAGCTCTGACCCACGTCAGATGGCGTAAGTGCTGCACCGCTGACGTCAAACTAAAATTTTTATGTCCAAACTAAGTATGTAGCAAATGTCACAAGCATCTGGGCACAAAGGTCCACCAAGATCGGATCCAAGCCGAGCAGCATTGGTTTAAAAAAAAAAGAGCTTGGCCATTGTAGCCGACCTAGATTGTAAAAATGAATCCAGCAATAGAAGTAACAGTTCGCCTATCTGACCAAGCTAAAGTTAGATGTCAGATATCAGCTTCAGCTCATCCATTTAACCGAGCTACAAACTTGGAGGCATTTACACCATCTAAATGTAAAAGATCAAACATCTACGGTTTGAAAATAGAGATCAGATGTCAGAAGTCAGTTTTAGCTTATCCTTTTGACCGAAATACAAACTTGGAGGCATTTACACCAACTAAATGTAAAAGATCAGACATCTGCAGTTCAGAAATAGATATCTGATGTCAGATGTCAGTTTTAGCTCATCCTTTTGACCGAACTACAAACTTGGAGGTATTTAGACCATCTAAATGTAAAAGATCAGACGTCTACTGTTCAGAGATAGAGATTAGATGTCAGAAGTCAATTTTAGCTTATCATTTTGACCGAACTACAAACTTGGAGATAATTAGATCATATAATGTCAGATGTTCGAAGTCAGAAGTCAAACATTGATATTGATATTGAAAGATAGAAAGATAACACAACTGAAATTTTCATTGATATTGAACTTCAATACAATTACAAAAAAAAAACACTTGAAAAACAAAAAATTACATTAGACAAGACAAAAGATCAGTCCTGAGCTTCGGACTGATCTCATTCCTCGGGCGATGGGAGATTGAATTTGGAATTCTTCTTCAACTCGTCCATCTCGTCCTTCAGAAACTAAACATCCTAGTCTGGACGTTTTTTAGTAGTGTCTCAATCAAATCCTCTATCGTGAGGAAGTAGACATTCTCCTAGTCAGCCAGATATGCATCCGAGGACTTCAACTCTGCCACGACCTCGTCCATGTCTATCGACCTCTCCAAGATAGTCCTGAGGTCAGTCTAGCTCTCCAACGAAGCCTCTAGTTCAGCCTCGACCTCTTCTCTGTTGCCAATTGCTCTGCCAAAGTTTGGAGATCAGACTCCATAGTCCTAAGCTCCTCATCTATTTTCTTCAGTCCTTCCTCAGTGGCATCCTAGAGGTTTTTCTCCTCGGTCAGTTCGGCAAAGACCTTCTGACCTTCATCCTTCATCAATTGAAAGTCTGATAAAGTCTTGCCCATTTTCTCCACTGCTAAGATGAGTTGAATCGCCGCCCTGGCAGAATTGATTGATGTAGCAATGGCGGACTCCACCGCTCCCATACTTTTTAAATATTTTTGCTGGACTGGAGTCTAGCTCTTCACTATAAACCTGATGGCCTTCTTTGTAGTAGGGGACAACCCGACCACCTCGTCCCTTGAAGGAGAGTTAGAACAAAAGAAATCTCGTACTAGCTTAAAGAGAAGTCCACGAAGCCTCAGATATTCCTCGTCTTTCTCTGGGCTCGATCCCAAGTACGGCATGGAAATCTAGACCAATGATTGTGGAGATCGGCACGGTCCCACCCGAGCTAGAATAGATGTCACTTTCTCGACGCTATGGGCCGAACTGGAATCTCGAGCTGGAGTCAGAGTATGATCTTGTCCAGGTGAAGGTCAGCGGTGGGATGTTTGGCAAGGCCTCTCGCCTATAGCTTTTCTCTTGCCCTTTCTAGCTTTATCTGACTTCTTCAAAAGAGCATAAATGTCCTTCATTTCTTTTTTTGGAATGACCTACGTAGTGGAAAGAGATAGAACTGTAAAAGGAAAAATAAAACAAGTAATCAGATCAAATTCAGATGACATCTTACCAGGTGGAGGAAGGTCTAAGCTAAAAGGTGAAAGTCAAGCTGCAACCAAGTTTTTCTTGTTTATTATCACGCTACAAGATTGGGAGTCCTCACTCAAATTCCTTGTCCTCCGACCTCTTTCTGAAGATTCTTCTAATAGGTCGTAAGAGTTATACCCTGAAAGAGGAAACAAACAAAAAAGGTCAGTAAGCAATGAGCTGGATTGACCTAAACAAACAAAGAGTCAATTCTTACTTACTTCGTGATAACAAACTGGAATGTTTACATCAGGCTTGGTATCGTTCTCAAAGAATTGCCAAGAACCTCGGACGAAGAACCAATACTTCTTCTAATTTTTAACCGAGTCTAGGGTCTGGGCAACTACACTACCTCCCGTCCTGGCCTTCACAGACGTATACCACTAGCCCAACCTCTTCCCACATGGTTTAAAAGAGTACAAACTATTAAATTTTCCAACTGAATGATGGGAAGAAGTCGAGCCGATCCCACAAAATAAGAAAATCGATCATAGTCTTCCAACCATTGGGGCACAGCTGGGTCGGAGCTATTCTCCACTCCCACAAAAACTTCCTAATGATCCTATGAATAGGAAGATGGAGCCCTGTAGCTAGCACGCCCTGATTCGAGGCCACGCAACCCAATGGTGGATCTTCAGCCTAGTCATCGAGACCTGGGATGATAAATTCTACATCGTCTGGGATCTTATAGGCCATATGCCAATCCCTAAGTTATTTTGGGCTAACCTCAAAGGGAAAGAACTTACATTTCCAGACTGGAGCACTTCTATAACCAGACTTTATCTCCTCCCCCTTCAGCTTAATGCCCCAGACCCTACCTCCCTATCCCCACTACCTCTAGCTTGTAGGGATGACCTACTTGGTGGATGAACAGCTGTCAAACGAGCAGGGCTAATGACCTTTTAGCTGAACTAACGCCTTCATCTTCCTCCTGACCTCTCCCCCAAAACAGAGCCTCACTCTCGCTCTTACTACTGACCTTTTGAGACATCTTATCAACCAAAATAAGGTAAAAGAGGAGAATACAAGAAAATGAATAATTTCAAAGGAAAGGAAGGGATACCTAACTTCAAAGGAAAATGAAAATGATTTAGGGTATAGAGAGAAAAGTATTTCCTCTAGTAGAGCTGCTACATATTCCTAACATGTGTATGTCATTGTGTGCTCTTTAATAAACTCATTGGTCGCATTATCCATTTACCAGTATAAACTTTGAGATATTAAGATAAATCTAATTGATATTATATTAGATTTAGGTCAACACCATCATGTGCAAGTGGAAGATGTTGGAATAAAACGGGTCATCCATATGGGTTGACACGGCCGAAGTTATATGGAAATTATAACTCACCGGATTTTCTCAACCCGGAGGGTCACTAAAATAATCTCTAAAATATATTTGACAAATTCAAATAATATTTCCCGTGCTCTTGAATAGTTTTAAAAATATAACTTCTGCGAAAAATAACAAGCACGCAAGGGAAAAAGAATTTTGCTTAAAGTTTCCATGGTTTTGCTTATATCGTGATAGGTGTCTCCACAAATTATTTGACCATTCAAACAAATTTCAAAAATTCCAAAAATTTAACTGTAGATTCTTGGGACTACAGACTATAACATGTTAAAATACTAAAACTTAGCTACTTCGTTTGGTATGTGAAAATATTATTCGAAGTTTCTTGAAAAACTGTCTCGGGTGTCTTAAGGCAGCCCGCTAAAATATTCATAATAAATTCATACGATGAAATTTTTGAGTGATTCACATTTCTATTATTAGACCACATATAGGAATTTCCATAGATACTAATTTCACTCAAAAATGCAAATTATAGAAAAACTTATGATTTTTTAAAATAGGGGCAGTAAGCTGAAAAATTCTGAAAATGGAACTAGGCATTTCAAACTCGATAATTTTAACGACAAAGGAACCAACATCTTGTTTTCCATAAATATTGTATAATTAAATACTTAATCAAATACTTAAAAATATCGTATTTACATCATAATTGACTCGATCATCACGACGTCAAAAGTTAAACTAAATAAAGAAATTCCACGTCATGCTCGCTAACCTACGCCATTGCATCAACGCCAACCAATTCAATCTGAAAATTTCTTCATTTTGGGGTGAGTATTTCATAAGAAATACTCAATAGCCATACATACTAACAAGTGGAAAAAAATTATACATAAACATAAATGTTCATGCCATCATTTTTAAACGCACATAGGAACGTATAAATTGGTAGCCGGCACCACATAACGTCATACATGATTACATTCAATCACTAACATACCTTCAATAACTATCATAAAGTTCCTTCGTAGTGATGGCAACGAGGTGAATTTAGATCGGATCAGCCTGATTCGTATCTGCCCCGGAATAATTGTAGGAGATCCAAATCCACAGAATGATCCGCCATTTCTCGGGGCGGATCGGATCAGAGCAGTGATCCGCATTGTGATCCGTTTCTTTTTTTTTTGAATAATTTTTTTTAGTTAAGTCCAGCCATCTGTAAATTATAATTTAAGCCCCAAATCTTTAATCTAATCCTATTTAATTTTCAAACTTGGCCGATTGGATCAGAGCACATATGACCCGATCTGCTCCGATCCAATTCGCCCTGCGATCTACCCTACTAATCTGTAGATCGAGAATTTTTCACTCCATTCAGATCGGGTATCCATCAAGTTCGGAACAGATCAGATATTTTTTCCATCCCTATTCCTTCGTAATTAAGTTTTCATGGAATTTATATCACATCATAATTTTTTAAACATCGTTTAAAAATAGTGAGTAAAACTACCTTGAAAACAAGTTTTCGGTTGAAGTTTTAATGGACCAAAATTTGTTTCTGCAGCTTCCAAAATCAAGACATGTATACTATATATATAGATGTGTATATAAAGAACTTTAGTCAATTAAAAAGCAAGGTTAATGCCCTATTTCTGCTGGCCAAAATCTGGAACGAAAGTGATGAAAAATGCTGAAAAATGCTCACTACTGGACCAAAAATCTAAAGGAAAATGATGGATAAATTCTAGAGTATTTTTGGTGATTGAGACTAAGGTTTCAAGGTTCTTTGCTGCATGAAATTGAAGGGAAAAGAAAGGATCTTTTGCTGGACAAAACGTGAAGGAAAAATGAGGAAAAAAGGTTGGTCAAAATTTACTGCAATCTAGAGTTAGGGGACGTTTTTTTCTTCCTCGGAGGTGTTAACTGAAATCTGGGCTGATATTAGGAGGGAAAATGAGTGTATCCTTCTTGGAAAATAAACAGAAAACACAGCTTCTTAATTATATATGGAGACCGAATTTAAAGAGGAAGAAAGAAAAGTTTGTGCTTCAGTTGAATGCTAATTTTGGAGAGAGAAATATACACACTGCAGGGGCATTTTTTGGTGGAAATTGGGGGTGGGGGTGGGGGTGGGGGTGGGGGGAGGGAGAGGGGGCGAGGGGGAACCGTGACTTAAGGGGTTGAAATTTGGAGAGAAAATGGTGATAAAACTAGAGTTTGGGATGGCCAAAAAAATGAAAGAAGAAAGACTTAAGAGAGGGGGCCGAAAATACAGGTTTGCTGGGCAGTTTTGGGACAGTTTCCAGCAGTTTTCATAGAGCACTTTAGCTGTAAATTAGATGGGTTAAAAGGTGGTGAACATAGGTAGAAGGGGGCAGTTTTTGCATGATACATGGGGCTAATTTAGATGATAAAAAAGCAGTTTAAAATGTGGTGAATAAGTGCTGAAAAATGGGAGAGAACATGGGCAGTTTCAGCTTGGGTTTTAGGGGCTGTTTGGGAGTTAAAAATTGGCAAGTCGTAATGGTCTGTTTGGGAGTGCTTTTCTTGTAGTTAGGCGGACTTGATATTGGGCTAAGTATGGGAGAATAAATGAGTCGAAAAGGATTGACACTAAACTGAAAAAAAAAGACTGGAAAGTGGACCGAGAAAGTGGTTTTTAATTTAAATAATTGGTATACAATTTACCCAAAATTAACTTAAGAAAAATTGTTCGAGTTAAGAAAATTTAATTACTCTTGTTGATTGATCATGTTCATCACATAAAAATAAGGCAAGCACATGCAACAAAAATACAGTGACTAAAATATTTTAAACTTATAAAACAGTTCGTAGCGACACCGAAAGTTAAAATTTTATTTCCTTGAAATTAAAAATACGAATTTTTTTTTCTGGCCGTTACAGAAATGATTTTGTAGGTAGGAGTTAAGGTTTATTTTGAATTTTAACTCCCCACCACATATAACATCTATGCAACTCCCACGCATCTATATAATCATTAAATGAAAGTTAAATTCGGAGGTGAAGAGAGAGAATAATACATGAAGTTGGTGGCTTGAAAAATATCTGATATTCGGTTCTTGGATTGTGGATATCAAACTCTTTCCATTGTGATTGGGTTTCTAGACCATAGAACAGTGTTTTGATCACATAGTAAACATGGTAAGTGATTCAATCTTTTGATCTTGAATTTTCAAGTAAGTTCTACCACTTTTATGCTCGGTAAAAACATGTTATATAGATAATTACAAGAATTTCCATGTCTTTAATTTTGTTCTCCCTCTACAGCTTTTGGACTTGTTCTTGAGACTCCCAAATCCTTTTATTAGTGTAGGATTCTTGGATGAACATTTTACGGGTTTACTACATTTTTGGTAAATCCCAGAATCTAGAAATAACCGTTGAACATCAAATGGTGACGGCCAAAGTGCGGGCTCAGGTTCATAGGGACTGTAAATTATTGCACAAGATTCTACACCGCATAGGGTGCTGAGTTTATGAGCCTTTTTAATTAATAGCCAATTCCTTCTCTTTTTGAACGAACCCTTCAGGTCTGCATCATTCACAATATACTCGAGCTTAATTTTTCTTCTCGTCATATTTAGGAACGATTTTTGGTAGGTGACATGGTGTTTGATACATTGCCAAACGTTTGTGTTTATAGAAAAATAATAATAAATAAATAAAAGAAGAGGAACAAGATCAGATTATTTTGTTAAGATTTTCATATATTATTTGTCATGTTTGGAAAGTGCGAATGGTCCGCTACAAGTGAATTATAAAATCAGTCAAAGGGGGGATTATCATTATTCTAATTTAGATTCGGCAAAAAAAATTAATAATAATAATAATCGAGTAATATTAAGTGCATAACGAATTAAGAAAATATGTACACAAGAAAATTAGAAGAGTAACACAAAACGTGTCCTTTGTGTGGACTTAATTGTCCAACATCACTATTACGTACATCGTCACACGTTTACAACAATGAAACAAAAATAGATAATTTCGTAAAACTACATGCTTCAAATATCCCAATTTCCAGTTTTCAATCTACATGCAGCTATGCTGTGCATTTGATGAACATATTATAATTATTGCTTCTAATTACACGGATTAATAGTTGTAAGTGTGATCAACATCAGGTAACAATCATTTAACATAATGGCTTTAATGTCATTTATGTTGTGCAGAAGACTTTAATAGTAAAAATATGATTTATAATTGAAATTCTTAAGATACCATAGCATACATATCCATGTGATAAATCATAAATCATAAGAGAATAATATAAAAATTGATAAATGTAATGACGCTCAATCAAAATCGATACACATCTCCAGGCTCTTATGGTCACTAAAGCAAAACTACTTATGCCATTGATAAAGTGAAGAATAAAACATGTAACAAACATGTGATTAACAAATCATTGATTCCAATGATTACCAATTTGGATCACAAAATTGGAAGTGACTCGCTAAAAACCTGTTGATTTTGTGCATAATAATCGGGAGTTTGAAAATCAAAATTTTATGGATAAATTCAGCGTCGGTCACTGTTTTGGTACTTATGAGCTCTAAAGTCATATGCTCAAAATTTAATTCAATTAAAGTCATATTTTAGAGCTAAAAGACCAACATACCCTTAATTGTAAAAAAACGCTAATTGTGATACTGTTTTGTGGTGATACTGTTTTATCGTGATACTGTTTTGTAGTGATATTGTTTTGTCGTGAAACTGTTTTGTTGTGATACTGTTTTGTCGTGGATTAAAACTAAGACATTAAAACAGTATCATGGATTAAAATAGTATCATGAATTAAAACTAAGACATTCAAACAGTATCACTTGTTCAAACCTTGCCATAATTAAACAGTATCATGGATTAAAACAGTATCATAGGATTAAAACAGTATCATAGATTAAAACATATTTCAAATGATAGTGAACTGCCATAGTTTTTGTACGAGTAAGGTATATAATAGTAACAGGAATATGCCCAGAATTTGATGCTAGTTATTATGACAAAGTTTCAACCTATGATACTGTTTCAATCTCTTAGTTTTATTTTTTATACTGTTTAATTATGAAAATGTTTTAATCTCTTAGGGTGCGTTCTCTTTGGTGTTTTGGGGCCATTTTTGTGTTTTTGAAAATAGTCAAAACACGTTCTCTTTCTCATTTTTGAAAATGCATTTTCTAAAACATAAAAAAAAAAAAATTCAAAGGAAACAGAAAACGGTATATTATCGTTTTGGGCGTTTTATGCACAAAACGCGGAAAATGGTGAAAACGGCCAAAACGCGTGTTTTGGCCGTTAAGGTCAGCGGTTCGATTCCTGCATCTGGGCTTTTTTTTTTTTTTTTTTTTTTTACACTGGGAAAACGCTTGATGATTTAACTATTTTCTGCGCATAATGAAACAAAACGTTGCTCCTTACCCAAATGGCCAGACACGTGAATTTGAAAGTGGAGGTCATGGGTTCAATACCCAGCTTCTCTCCAACTTTTTGAATTCTTTTATTAAATGTTTTTAATAGTTTTTAAATATTTTCAACTGTGTTTAAATGTTTTTGAATTGTTTTTAAATGTTTTTAATTCTTTTATTAAATATTTTTAAGTCTTTTTAAATGTTTGTAATTGTTTTTAATGGTTTTTAAATATTTTTAATTCTATAATTAAATATTTTTAATTGTGTTTAATTGTTTTTCATTGTTTTTAAATGTTTTTAATTATTTTTAATGGTTTTTAAATGTTTTTAATTCCATAATAAAATATTTTTAATTGTGTTTAAGTGTTTTTAATTGTTTTTAATTCTTTTTAAATGTTTTTTTATTTGTTTTTAATGGTTTTTAAATGTTTTTAATTCCATAATTAAAATTTTTAATCGTGTTTAAATGTTTTTCATTCCAAGTTTAAATTGTTTTTAAGTATTTTTAATTGTTTTTAATTAATAATTGTTTTAATTCCAAGTAAGTTCAAATTTCTAAAAAATTTCAAGTAAACGAGTTTTCGAGTTTTCTGTTTTCAGAAATAATTTTCAAAAATTCCAAACAGAACGCATTTTCAAAATCTCAAAACAAACACTCAAAACACAAAATACAAAATGAATTCAAAACTCAAAACACAAAACTCAAACGCAAAGATAATGTTTAATCCATTATACTGTTTTTACTTAGATAATGTACATTGGTGAACTTTAATCCATCAACATATGATACTGTTTGCTTAAGATAATGTTTCAACTATGATACTAATATATCAAACTTTATATCTGGCTGGATTCATGGAATTTTTATTGGGTCTTTGTAAATTTTTGCACTTCAGTGTGCTGTAAGTGACATTTATAATTTCTGCATTTTGTTTCATTTCAATTCATTTCTGAGTATGGTTGGTTAAGCTTAAAAGCAGCTTATTTGTGTGTATTTGATCTGATTTAACCATCAGGACCGTGTTAATTCATTTCTGGTTCAATTCATTCCTTCGAGCAACGATTATGATGCACCAACTCCACCTGTGATGTGTGATACTGTTTTAGATTATGTGTGATACTGTTTTGACAAGAAAAATTAAAGATTGCCATTTTAAACTAAAGAAACGACTTCAAATGGGTAAAATCCATCGTACGCAATGGCAAAGCGACTGGTCTTGACCATCTCGTCGAGACCATTCCGAAAACATATTATAAAAAAAATTATGAGCACGTATGCAAATTCTATGCCCATTTATATTGTAATACTGTTTTTTGTGATACTGTTTTGTATAATAAAGTATCAAACAACACATGACTAATTAATAACACAAAGAAATAATCTAATGGCCAACTTAATATAGTATCAAGCTACTATTCTATAACACAATATCAAATTGTTTTTTATAATTCAATATCAAGCTGCTATTTACAGATTTGTTTATAATAAAACAATATTATATGATACTGTTTTATTGGAAGGGTAAACATCAGCATTGCCATACTGATTTGTTGGCGGTTTCTCTTCTAGGAAGCCAAACGAATAATAGTCATTCTGTTTCATGCTGGGTTGAACATAGTCTAAGCTTTCCTTAGGAAGTCCTTCACGAAGATTCACCTTGCCTGCATGTTTTGAGGCAGAAACTAGAGCATCTTCAAGAAAATTTACCTTAGCCTTTTTGCCTCCGATCCTCCGAGCCTCAGTATCATAAGCTCTTACAGCTTCCTCAGTAGTGTTAAAAGTTCCAAGCCATTGAAGTATAGAAAAATGATTCTGAATCTATAATAATTCTAGATCTATCAGTGTTTATATTGCAAGTAAACCATCAAGCAGAGAGATAAGAAAATCAGTCCAGAGCTCTAGCCTTGATGAAATTTTGCTAACAAAATCCACAATTTCCTCAGTGATTCCCACTATACCATCATTCTCCTCATCCAAATCTTCATCATCATCATCGGTATCGTTCATTTCTCTCAGAAACTGTAACAAATTCGAAGTGAATTCCGAGGAGAATAAAGCGAGGCCCGATTTAAAACCCTGAATTTCTGCCAAGTCATTCTTTATTCCAGCAATCATGTCCGCAGAAAGCCCCGACGATGATGTCGTTTCAGTGGAGGATGAATTGGGTGGCGGCTGTGAAAGAAAGGCGGCCACACCGCAGAATATGGTGGAAAGGTCTTCTTTAATGCCGGCGGAGGGACTTCTGGGGGAAGAGGATACAAGTGAAGGATTGTCATCGGAATTGAAAATTGACGAAAGCCAAGGTCAAGCACTCGCCGGAGGTTGATTACAGGGTGATTTTGGTATTAATTTAGAATATTATTGAAAGTATGACTTAATCACAATTTTAAAAAATGTTTTGACCTAATTTGAAATAAGTCTTGTGGATGTGACTTATAGGCCATTTTCCCAAATTTTATTGATTCCGTAATATACTGAAAGTTAGATAGCGTTTGAGAAAATTCTCATTTTATTAAAAAACAATAAAAATGTAATGAGAGTTTAGATAGAAAATGTACGAAGAAAAACCTAAACTTGCAAAAGACCTAATTACCCCCAAGATAATTTTAAGGGCTGTTGTTTTCGTGTTTGAGTTTTGAGTTTTAAGTTTTGAATTCATTTTCCATTTTCTGTTCTAATAGTCTATTTAAGGATTGATGAAAACGGGTTTGGTTTGTCATTCTGAAAAATTATTTCTGAAAATAGAAAACTTGAAAACAAGGTTGTGTGTGTAATTTTGAGAAATTGTTTTATATTATTTTATTCAATAAATTTGATTATTCAGTAAAATAGAACAATTTTATACTAATATATGATAAAATAATATATACACTATAAAGTCAGTGAATCTTACAATATTTATTCTTTACAAAAATAAAATACAAACAAATAATAAATTAACAAATTAAAAATTAAAAATTAATGACATGGAATGAGAATTTTAATAAATCTTTTTATTTAAATAACCAATAAGGGCTTGAATTATTTTTTAGTATTTAGAATTTTCATTTTTATAGAATTTTAAATTTTTTAGAATTTACTTTTTTCTAGATTTTTTATTTTTTATATTTTTTGTGAATTTAGAATTTTATTTTTTTAGAATTTTTGTTTTTTTATAATTTTATATTTTTAGAATTTTTGTTTATGTAAATTTTTATTTAAAGAAATTTTGTTTTAACTTTTTTTAGAAATTAATATTTTGGAATTTATTTATTTAATTTTATTTTCTTTAGAATTTTAATTTTTTTAAATTTAGAATTTTATTTTTTATAATTTTTATTTTTTTATAATTTTATATTTTAAGAATTTTTGTTTATAAATTTTTTATTTAAATAAATTTTGTTTTCCTTGTTTTAAGTGTTTTCCATGTTTTGACTGAAAACACTCAAAATGTCAAAAACTTTGTTTTGAGTTTTATATTTTAAATTTAAACTTGTTTTCAATAATGAATGTTCGAAAACAACATCGTAAACAAGTTTTGGATGTTTTGCAAAATAGAAAAATGAAAACAACTTGAAAACAACAAAGAGAATATACATTTATTTTTTCAATTAAGACTTTTATGGAGTTTAAAAGTCTATGTGTATTTAATACAAACTTTTTAAAATCTATAAATTTTTTTATGTTATTCAATATAGACTTTTAAAAAGTCTTTAAAACTCATGCAATATTCAATTGAATTCAAACTTTCTAAAATCCTACGAAATTTAGAAGTATTCAAAATGGCAATGACTTTTAAGGACTTTATAGAGAATTTTATATGTACTAACTTTAAATAACAAAATATAAATAAAATATATCGCAATTTCTCTCTCATTCATCCTCAAAACTTTGAAAGACTTAAAAAAAAAAAAAAAAACAATTCATTCATTCCCTTATTTGTTTTCTTTATGCAATAATTTTCTTTTATTTTTCCTTCTACAAAATCTAGAGTCAAGATTAATATTTTTCTTTTTATTTAATGAAATTATTTTTTCTTTTCAATATTCTCATAACTATTTTTTTTCTCTTTCTTCTTTTTCATTCTCCGAACCTTATACCCATGATTAATTACCAATATTTTTTATGAAAAGAATATTAATATTTTTATCTCTAATCAATAAGATTTTTTTCTCTTTTCAGTATTCTCCTAACTATTTTCTCTATTTCTTCTTTTTCATTTATGAACCTTTAGACTCATAATTAATTACTAACTTTTTATATGAAAAAGAAAATTAATTTTTTTTATTGAAAAGATTAATATTTTTTCTCACTCTTTAATGTGATTAATATTCTCTTTTTCATTAAAAAAGAAGATAAATTTATAATTAAATTCTTATATAATGGTTGATTAAAGTTTATTAATGAATTTCATCAGGTTAAAAATTAATTTTTTATTTTTTTATTTCAATTCTTTTTTTTTTCTATTTATCTTGATGAACATGGGTGTAATTTTATTTCTTCGTAAATTGGTACTTTGAAGCTATTTATTTATGTAATTGTGGTGACTTATAATAATATGTTGTCTATAGATTATTAAATATAAGAAATGAGATTATGAAATGAATAAAAAAAATTGTTGGAAAATAATTTTAAAAAGAGTCGCATGCCATATTTTTTGAAATTATCTACAAGTCATTTGAAAATTTATAGTTTTATCCAAAAGAAATAATAGAGTGAGCTAATAATTTATGTTATTAACTTTTAGCGTAATTTAGCTACACTAATTATATATAACATTAACTTTTAATGCAATTAAATAAATTATTACTAGAATTTTGTGATGCGACATGTAGAATACTAAATTTTTATATTCAATATTTTTAATTGAAAAAATAAAAATCCATAAAAATCTGAAATCTAAGAATGTTTTTCAAAATAAATATATGTGAAAGTATGTGAAAGTCTATTAAAATCAATAAAAGTTCAAGAAATCTATAAAAGTCAGTCATTTGAAAAATATCAATCAAAGTCTATAAATATTTAAATTAAATACATCCTCCTAAGATTTACTTTTCTTACTCTACAAAAAAAACAAAATAAAAGAAAAAGGGCTTCAAGGTCCTAAATGGAGGTAATTCTACTCGGACTATTAATCATACTAGTATCGTTCTTATTCTTAAAACAGCAAGCCCTAAAATAGTTTACTCGATGTAAAGTGATTAATAAATTGATATCTAAGACTATTGCTAATAGACTGAAAAAAGTGCTTCCAAGTTTAATTTCAAAATACTAGACTGCATTTGTGCTACATAGAAGTGTAGAGTTATGGAGCCTAATTATATTGTTTCTTTTCGCATAGCCATACATGAGAACTATCTTTTATTATAGTGAGTTATTACTACAACGGTAGGGAGAAAACGTAGTCTAAAATGGAGGTAAATCTCAATAAAATTTGCGTGTTCGTGCGTCTCTTATTTGTTATTTGTTATACGATGTTTTACTATTTCTCTCATTCAATATGCCTATAAATAACACTAGAAATGTAGGCTTTTATGATAGCCAAAAGGCTACGAATGCTTAAAAATCTATAATATAATGATGATACAATTTCTTTTGTAATTAAGACAATTGAATTTTTTTATTCCTATTGATGATAGATATGATTACACTTTGGTAGATGACTGTTGTTCTCGTTTGGACACCTTCCTCAAGTGTTCGCTCGCCTCGTCGGTCCGCTCGCCTCGCTGGTCTCATAGACTCGCCTCTGATAGGTAGACAATCATAACCCAACTGCCATCATGCTAACCAGTCAATTGACCTATAGAATGAAAGTTATTATCGGTTATTGGAAATATGAAACACCAGCAGTTGGGAAGATGAAACGCCTCTCATTAATTCATAATAATGAGGGAGATGAAGAGGCACCCGCCATAAATGACTATTAAAGGTTAAAACTGCAGTTCATCCCTATAAATAGAGATCAACTCTCCAGGTAAAAATACACATACTCAATATTGTTATTCTGCATATTTGAGTTAATCACATACTGATTATCACGCCGGAGTGGAAATGGAGAAAAAAGCTCCACCACCTTTTGCAGGTCTCCACCACTATTGCCGCCGTGCTCGGAAGAGGAGAAAATATTTAATTATCAATTGGCGCTGTCTGTAGGAATCCGTACAAGAAATCATGGCTCGAACTAGAAGAACTAAGAATGCAACTGCCCTGCCAACCCTTGTTGGGGATGCAGACATCGAGTCTAAAACCGCCACTAATCATCCACAACAAGAATTTGCTTCTGCCGCTCAACTTACAGCACTGCAAACTCAGGTAGTGGGCCTAACGACTCTAATTCAAGATTGAAATGTTACAAATGTGTATAGTACACCATTGCACACCTCCAGGACTAACGTTCTGATGGAAATCTGAAATATGAAAGAGCTTGCGTGGCCCAAGAAGATGTTGGCACCACCACACATGAGAGATGAGACCAAGTATTGTAAATTCCATCGAGATCATGGGCATGATAATGAGGACTACCAACAGTTGAAGGAGAAAATAGAGAGATTTATGAAAATAGGACACCTATCCAAATTTGTGAAAATAGATAAAGAAAAGGGAAAAGAGGCTGAATATCGATAGCAACCACTTCCTCGCGCTGGAGTTATAAATGTCATAGTGGGTGGTATTGCCGCGGGAGGTGACTCTAACTCAACAAGGAAGAACTATGCACGGGCCAGTGGGTCTACTTCGGTAGATAAAAATGAAAGGTTTATCCAGAATATCACCTTCAGTGATGAGGATCTGAAAGGTGTTACCTATCCACATGATGATGCTCTAGTAATAATTGGCTGACATTGTAGATTTTGATGTGAATAGAGTATTGGTGGACAATGGTAGTGCTACTGACGTTATGTCCTGGGGAGTTTTCCTAGGATTGAAGATATCACCTAGCAAGATCAAAACTGTCACCACTCCACTCCATGGGTTTGGAGGAGCCACTCTTCACCTAGCAAGATCAAAACTGTCACCACTCCACTCCATGGGTTTGGAGGAGCCACCATTATACCTGAGGGAACAATTGAGTTACTGGTGACTTTAGGTACTTACCCAACAAGTGTGGTGATAATGACTAGCTTCTTGTTGGTAAAATCTCCTATGGCCTATAATGCAATTTATGGTCGCCCTTTTGAATGTAGCTAAGGTTGTGGTTTCCACGTATCATTAGGTGATGAAGTTCTCCACTAGTTGGGGAGTAGGATGTGTAAGAGGTGACCAGCAGACATCAAGAAGGTGTTATGTAGATAGCATACTTCTCAAAAATATGGTAACGATGCTTGATATTGAACTGCCTAAAGGACGAATCGAACCTTTGGAACTCACTGAGAAAGTGGTGATAGTTGAAGGTCAGATTTTGAAAATTGGAGGCAGGATAGATCCTGGGGAAAAACATAAACTAGTGGCATGTTTATCTGACAACATAAACGTATTTGTTTGGGGACCCCATGACATCGACGAGATGAGCCCTATGATTGCTCAACATAGACTCGTGATAACCCCTGGAATAAAACCAATCAAACAAAAGAAAAGACAATTTGCTCCAGAACGACAACAGGCTATTTCTACAGAGATAACAAAACTACTAGAAGCTGGTTTTATTCGGAAAGTACACTACCCTGAATGGTTGGCAAATGGCAGATGTGTGTAGATTACACAGACTTGAATAAAGCTTGTCCCAAGGATTCTTATCTTCTTCCAAGGATAGACCATCTGGTGGACGCGACTTCAGAACATGAAAGGCTAAGCTTCCTAGATGCTTTTTCTAGTTACCATCAGATCTCCATGGCTGAAGGTGATCAGGAGAAGACTTCTTTCATCACTGACAACAGAATTTTTTGCTACACCTCGCTATGCCTTTTGGTCTAAAAAACGCGAGGGCTACTTATCAAAGGATGGTGAATCGGGGATTTCATGGACTCATTGGTCTTCATGTTGAAGCCTATGTAGATGACATGGTGGTCAAAAGCCGACTAGCGAAAGATCACATAACGGATCTCAATGAGGTTTTTGGTGTCGATTGAAAGCTTAAACTAAAATTAAATCCTAAGAAATGTGTGTTTGGTACATCTGGTGGAAAGTTCTTAGGGTTTATGATCACACACTGAGGCATTGAAGCAAATCCTGATAAAATACAAGCTATCCTAGATATGAAAAGCCCAACTACCAAAAAGAAAGTCCAACAGATGACAGAGAGGGTGGCAGCTCTCAACCGTTTCATGTTGCGGGCTGCAGATAAATGTCATCATTTCTTTAATGCTGTAGGAGGATCCAACAATTTTGAATGGACAAAAGAATGTGAGGAGTCTTTTGAACAGTTAAAGAAATCACTGCAAAAACCACCAGTGTTGGCTCGCCCCAACCCCGGTGATAAACTAAGCCTTTACTTGGCAGTATCTTTTCACGTTGTTAGCGCGGTACTGGTGAAAGACCTTTTGAAAGGACAGAACCCTGTTTATTATGTGAGTCAAGTACTGAGAGAAGCAGAAACACGGTACATCATAGTTGAACAACTGGTTCTAGCTTTGATAGTGGCAGCTAGAAAGTTAAGACCGTATTTCCAGGCTCATCAGATACAAGTGATGATTGACCAACCAATTAAATAGATACTACATAGACCAGAGACATCTGGACGTCTTTTGAAATTGGCTATTGAACTGAACGAGTTTAATATTATTTCAAACCGCGCATAGCCATAAAAGTATAGGCCTTAGCATATTTCATTGCAAAACTCACTCTCCCTGAGCACCACCCATAGGCGACAAAACAACCTAGATAATATATATGGATGGATCATCTAACAGTGATGGCTCAGGAGCCGGGGTCATAATTCTCTCCCTGAATGCCGAAGAACTTGAATACTCACTTCGCTTTGAATTTCCAACTACTAATAATGACATAGAATATGAAACAGTCATCACGGGGCTAGAGCTAGCCACATAGTTGAGTGTGACAGTTGTAGAAATTTGCAGCGACTCGCAATTGGTCATTGGGCAAATTTTGGGAGAATATGAAGCCAAAGATTGTCACATGGCTGCCTATCTAATGAGAGTAAGAGACTTGCAGCAAAAATTTAAAAAGTTCAAGATTACAAAGGTCCCAGGAAAAGAGAACGAACGAGCTAACGCTCTAGCTAGATTAGTATCAGGTAATCAGAAACATCTTCCAGCCACAGCTAATGTACAAATACTTAGTGAGCCCAGCACAGTGTCATTAATTGTTGTTCTTGAATTGAATGATGAACCTTGCTGGATAGCCCCAATTTTGGATTATCTCATAAAAGGTACTATACCGACAGACCTAATTGAAGCGAAGCGTTTGAGGATATGAGTTGCTATGTATTCTATGATCGAGGGAGAATTATATCGAAGAGGATTTTCTGTGCTTTATCATAAATGCCTCCGGCCGACAGAAGAGCTGAGGTCCTATTTGAAATACACAATGGTCTATGTGGAAATCACTTGGGCGGGGATGCACTTGCTTTTAAAGCTTTAAGGCAAGGGTACTATTGGCCATCAATGAAGCAAGAAGCTAAGCAATTGGTAAATAAATGTGATGCATGTCAAAGGTTTAGCAACATAATTCATCAACCAGCCAAGCCACAGTCAGCAATTTATGCAGTATGTCAATTTTATCAATGTGGGATGGACATCCTGGGTCCTTTGCCACTTGCTAAGGGTCAAGGAAAATTTCTGTTAGTAACTATAGACTATTTCACAAAATGGGTTGAAGCTGAGCCACTAGCTATCATAACTACCGCCAAGATATAGAGTTTCATATGGAAATACATAATCTGTCATTTTAGAATACCACGGGTGATAGTCACAGACAACAGAAGACAATTTGATAACCACATCTTGAAGAAATTTTGTGATAGTTATAAAATTTCACATCGACTCACTTCAGTGGCACACTCTCAGAGCAATGGCCAAACTGAAGTCACTAATCGTACCATACTTTGGGATTTAAAAACGAGGTTGGAAAAAGAAAAAAGATCTTGGGCAGATGAATTACCAAATGTACTATGGGCATATCACACCACCCCTAGGGTGCCAGCGAGGGAGATACCGTTCAAATTATCTTTTGGAATGGAAGCAGTGATACCCGCTGAAATTGTAAATCCAACTTTGAGAATGCAAGTTGAACAGACAAATAGCAATATCACAAGGGCAAAAATCGATCTACTTGAGGAAGTCAGAGAAAGGGCTACTATCAAGACAATAGCTTACAAACGCAAAGCCGCCAAATATTTCGACCGTCGGGATAAGCCCAAAAGTTTCCAACCACATGATCTAGTGTTAAGGAGCAGTGCAGCTGCTGGACATCCACCATCTAAACTGGAGCCTAACAGGCATGGTCCTTGCGAGGTCATCAAAAAGATAAGAAATGGAGCATACAGTCTCAAATATATGAATGATAAACCATTGGGACGACCATGGAATGTGGAACATTTGAAGAAATATTATCAGTAATTTATCAGCATTTTTTATATGTAGTTGTATTAAATAGTACTCATACATTTGATTTTCAATATAATAAAATGTCAAGGCGGATAAATGATGAGGGTTCTACAAAAGGATCAGCCTAGTTGAGAAGTCCTGGTGCACCTACTGAACTCAACCTACGGTAACCATTTGTTACTTGATATAGTATCTATTAAAGTTTTTTCGAGCAATGCAAACATCTCACCAACCGAAACTACAATCAAGTCAAGGTAATGAGCCCATGTCTCAAAAATTAAGGCGATGAACCTTAATCAAAACATCATGGCGATGAGCCTATGTCTCAAAAATTAAGGTGATGAGCATTAATCAAAACATCATAGCAATGAGCCTATGTCTCAAAAAATTAAGGTGATGAGCCCATGTCTCAAAAATCAAGGCGATTAGCCTTAGTCAAAACATCAAGGTGATGAGCCTATGACTCCAAAAATTGAGGCAATAAGCCTATATTTAAAAATCAGAGGTGATAAACCCTAATTCAAAAATCTAGGCGACAAGCTTTCATTTAATAAAGAGCGGTAAGCCTTGAACATTAAGGCGATACTCTTATATATAAAACTTAGAGGCGATGAGTCCAAGTTAAATAATCTAGACAATAAGCCTTCATTTAATAAAAGGTGATAGTCCATCAAAAAAAACTCAAGGGGACGCCCATAAGGGACAAGGGCGCCAATCAGTGGCAGGGTGCGCCTGCCCCCATTCAGGGGCGGGCCGCTTCGTTTTTCATACATTTTTTCACTTTCCTATGTTGTTCAGGGGAGTATACTATTATACATTGCAACCAAACAACCAACAATTGTAAATTGAAAAAGTGAAATGAAAAACAAAAAACCAACGATTATAAAGTGAAAAACAATTTTTGTTATAATAAAGATGTATACAAAACTGAAATGCGCAGTATTCAACAATATTCAAAATAAAACAGACTAACTATCGTAGTTTTCATGATTAAATGGGACAACTGTTATGAAACTAGAATAAATAAGAAGAAGTAACAAAAAGTAAACAATTGTTTAACTATCAAGAGAGTCATCAGGGTGAGATCCAACTCTCCCATGGTCTGTCACTTTGGTCTTCTGAGTAGCTAAATCAGTAGCCCGGTGTTTCTTCAAATACCTATCAAATTCATCCGAGTTTATCTCTGAATGATCGTCAACCAACCACTCCTTAGTCATTTTGATAGCAGCCTTTAAGGATTCTGCACCATACATATGTAGGCTACTCTTATATTCGACAGACATCTTGTATCTTGCTATGGCTTCATCATCTGCATTCTTCAACTTTTTGTGAAGTTGGTCAACCTCTTTATGAAGTTGAATGTTCTCATTATCGTTTTTCTTGGACGCAGCTGTTGTCTTGTCCAACAAAGATTGTACCTCCGCTACGGCTTTCTTCTTATCATGATCTCTATCGGCTGCACATTTCTCGAATTTCTCCAAATCATGTAGTACTTTCTCCTCTATGACAAGCATCTGTACAACAGAAGAAGTTGAAATTAAATAGAGGATGAATATTAAATGAGTATAGTGTCATCAAAATACAACAACTTACCCTGCGGTGGTTGATATACATAATACGTCGCATGGCAGCCGCTTCTTTACTTTTTAAATTCTCAGTAAGTTTTTCATTCATCCAGCCCAACATGATCTCAGCTTCAACTGTCGAATCAACAGGAGGAAATCCAAACTCCTTAAAAGTGCGGCGCATAACGAGGGACAACTGTTGTCTCGGCAGTGGTTTTTTCTCTGTCAGTCAATCTTTTCTTTTTGTTTAACGGAGATAATGGCGGGTTTTTAGCATCAGCAGCGAATCCGGCCACATCCATCATGCCTCCAAAATCAAAATTACCCATATCTGGAAGAGAAAAATAGAAGTTGATACAACAAATATATGCAAAATGAAAAGTCAAAAAGAGGAATAAAGACGTAAAAGTAGCCTACCCTCAGGTGATTCAATGTGAACTCGTCGTAAGTTCTCATTAGATAGCACCTCGCTCATATGTAACCCCAGAGGCATCAGGTGTAAAATCTTATCTAGACATGCCTTCAACTCATGATCAAGATCCAAGGACTCGTTAAAATGCTTGCAAAATGAAGTTCTCCAACAAGTTTTAAAAGAGAACTGTCATACCTCATGCCGAACAAAAAAGAAACGTCTCCTCCAACTGCTATTTGAATTGGGAAAGTGGGGTAATAATAATCCTACTTTAAGTTGGATATAAACATAACAGTTACTCCCGAGCACATGATACATATCAAACACACTTCTAAAAAGCTTCAGACACGGCTCTTTATCATTTGTAAGACACAAGTATAAGAAATAATTTGATATACGCCAAGAGTTAGGAGTCAATTGACCCGGAGAAATTCGTTGAAGAAAGAAATGAACAAGGGATGATGAGGAAATCTTAAACCAGCTGTCATGCTATCATGGTAAACTACCACTTCTCTAGAATCTGATCCCGGAATTCGCTCACTAGGATGGGAAACTCGATATAAGTGACCAGGAGGTAATTCATATTTTTTCAACATTTTCATAAAACCTTTAGAATTGTAAACACAAGCATCCTTTGGTAGATCCAACTCTATCAAATTACCACCTGGAGAATGTTCTGTTTGAATATTAAGCGGATGGGATACCGTAGAAGAATTGGTGTCAGAATCTACAAATCCAATAGAGGCAGACATTTCAAGCATCGAATCAACGTCGACCAAAGGCAAACGAGGCCGCCTGCTTGTGACAAAGGGCGGACAGCGGGCGGGGCGGCAGTGGTCGCCTCGTTTTTGTCCCGGGTCAAATGGTTTCGAGTTATGGATGGATTTCTCTCGTCCAATCCTACATCAATTTCATCAACGGATTCATTCAAACATCGGGGTCCACCACGTCCTAAAGAACTAATAAAGGTTCATTCTTCAATTGGCGGGAAATTATCATTTATTCCTATAGATAAAGTGCGATAAGAAGGATCTCTAAGACTGTTGTTAGATTTATTGGTTGAAGAGCTACTATTAGAAGTGATCTCCGTATTATACATCTAAGAAGAAGGACGAAATTTTTTTAAAAGATGAACAAGAGTGAAAATATTAGCTTAGACGATGAAAGAAGAAAAAACTTCTATAATTTAGACAGAAAAGAAGATATCAGTCTGAAAAGAATTCCAGCCCAGTAATGAGATATGGGAATACTACAAATAATGTCCCCTCTGCCTCTCTTATATATAAAAAAATCCCCCCCCCCCCTACCTAAATGGGGCTAGAATTTAAGCCCATATCAAATTTGAATTAAGCCCAAAATATCTATTCTATATTTGGCCAGCCACTTGGTAAATCATTACCTGACCACGCCTCGCCAAGTGACACGCTGCCGTATAATTTTCATTACAAATAAATAATAATAACATAATAAATTATTTATTACATATGTTATTTTTTGATTTTTTGGTCAAGAATAGCTAATTGAAAAATAATATTTCTACTTCTCATTAACAATGGTCCATAAAAAGTATAGGGGCTTATGATGATAAATATGATTACACTTTCGTAGATGACTGATGCTCTCGTTTGGACACATTCTTCAAATGTTCGCTCACCTCATCGGTCCTCCCGCCTCGCTAGTCTCATAGACTCGCTTTAGACTCGCCTCTGGTAGGTAGACAATCATAACCCAGCTTCCATCATGCTAACCAGTCAGGTGACCCATAGAATGACAGTTACCATCGGCCATTGGGAATATGAAATGCCAGCAGTTGGGAAGATGAAACGCCTCTCATTAATTCATAATAATGAAGGAGATGAAGAGACACCCGCCATAAATAACCATTGAACGTTAAAACTACAGTTCATCCCTATAAATAGAGATCAACTCTCCAGGTAAAAACATACATACTTAATAATGTTATTCTGCATATTTGAGTTAATCACATACTGATTATTACACCGGAGTGGAAACGGAGAAAAAAACCCCATCACTTTTTGCAGGTCTCCACCACTGCTGCCATCGTGCTCAAAAGAAGAGAAAATATTTAATTATCACCTATTACGCCTAAATATTGGTTGTGAAAATATTATGAAAAATATAATAATAACTTAGAATTAGAACGTTCTACAGTGGTCAGATGTAATACCATAAATCTTTAAACATAATATGATAGGTGACTTATTTGATAAGTTTAAAAGGTTTAAAAGGTTTAAGGTTTAAAAGAAAGCTTCCAATATTATGTGACTAAAGTGAAACTATCCCATTAGCCGAGAAAATATTATTTATAACATGAATAAAAATAATTAGAAATTATTATTTCCCAAAATGCCAGCTTTGGGACACTTTCGCAATTTCTAGAATTTTAAATACATTATGGTTAAATATATTGAAGCCACATTTTTATATAAGTATAGTATGCATTTGAAATACATAAACGGTTCATAACTTTTACTTATTATTATATTTATATCTCTAATATTTTTAATTGCATTCTTATCATCAACTTTCTATTAATTGACACATATTGTATCTGATAACGGTTCTCGTCCAAAAATTTCATTAAGAATGAACAAAAAAACTCATTTTTCTATCGTATTTTTAAATAAACAAAAAAATAAATAAATACAAAATTTTGATTAAATATTTGTCCCTCATTTTAAAGTACATTAATATAATTTTTAGATGAAAATCGTTAGTAGGAACAATATGTATTAATTAATATAATGTTAAATATAAAAAATCTAATGAAAAAAGTTAATGGCATAAATGTGATAATAAATAAAAATTAAGAATTTTTTTGTAATTAAAATATAGTGCATTTATGATAAAATGTTGTGTGAATATAATAATCCATACATTATTACGTGAAACTATGTCAAAATTATTATTGTGGGCTCCTATTGATTTATTCAAGCTTTTAGGATCATTTTGACATAAAAAGTCCAATTATAGCAAACAGGATCCAATATACCCATTCCTAAACATTCGAGTCTAGTCCAATATCTTACTCAACTAGCGTATAAATCAAAATTGATTTTGCAATGCAAAAAAAAAAAAAAAAAGAATAAATAAACAAAAAACACAACAATTAGAATACTAGTCGAGAAAGAAAAATATATGATAAAACTCCTATTTTTACATAGACTAAGAATTTTTTTGCCTACTCTAAAATCAAAAAACAAAAGAAAAGTGTTGGATAAAGTCGTGTGTGCGCCACCAGAATTGAGGAGTTATCATTTTGGAAGCACGCTTATGTTATTGGAAGAGTATCACACGATTGAGACACGTGGTGTCTTGGCTATCCTTGGATTTTGTCCTTTGGCTTCCCTTATACACTTCATTTGCGGATTGATTGGAAGACTTTAGGTTAGACTTTTGGTTTTCACAGAGACAAGCAATACTCTCTTTTGTACTCTCACGCTGAAATCTTCATCTACTTCTTCTCTTTTTTTTTTTCTTTCTTCATTTGGGTTTTGATTCCTGGTAATAGATAAAGAACTAAGGGTTCTTTATTCTTGATTGCCGAATCAAAGAAGGGATGTTGTGTTGTTCTTGTGTGAACAATAAATAGAGAATGATCTGTGGGGGTTTTTTGAGTTGTTTAACTTTATTGGTTTACTGAAAGTTGAAATACTCAACAATGTTGTACATTTGTTGCCGGTTGGTTGATTAATTGATGCTTGGAGCATATTCTACATTGTGGATGCTCAACAGTGGATGTAGGTGTTAGATTTGGTCACAGAACCTCTGGGGCTTAGGTCGAAATGAATCTTGTGTTCTTTATGATTTATTTCGTTTATTATTGCTTAGATATATTGAATGCTTTATCTTCATAGAAGTTACTGATAGTTCTTGGCCTTACAGTGGTATCAGAGCCTGGATCTTGCTTTCTTGTAAGAGGATCTTTGAAAAACTTCAATGTTCTATACAGATTAAGAAATCCTATGGTGAGATCTAACCTTTTCTTTTAACTGCTGTTGTTAAATAAGTAGGTTCTTTCTTTTGTTTTCCTAAAACTACTCCGTTCACAACGAAATCCCCCTGGAGACTATTCTTTGTCCAAAGGCTCCATACGAGGCCTTGGGAGTCTGAGATAAATCTAGTACGGGAAGTGTTCATGGAGTTATTTTCTACTGGAGACAAAAGTTGTGTGATCTGTATAGTGTAGTTCTTTTCATATTGTGTATATGAGTTGTTGCATATGGTTATAGTTTGTAAAACTATCCTGTGATTATTCCTTTTATAGATTATCTAAGTAATACTTACCGAAAGATTTTGAAAAATGACTTCAACAAGATTTGAACTCAATATTTTTTATGGAAACGGGGATATTAAGCATATGTTTGGTAGTGCTCAAATTATTTTTAAGTGCTTATATTATAAATTGTAGATAAATATGTGGTTAAAAAGTGAGTTGTAAGTTGTGGGTCCTATAAAATGTGTAGATAAAAAGTATGTTTGACCAGTTTGACCAACTGAAATTATAATTTAAGCAATGACAAACATGTGCTAATATGTGGGGTCAAAAATTGAAAACTATTTTAGTGCAATAAAGATGTGCAAAAGCTCTTGATAATTATTGGCTTGATGATATGCCGAAACAAAGAAATCTGAAATGGAAGAAATTGCTTGGAGTATTATCTTTTTACATTTATCTGAAAATGTGATTAGAACTATAGGGGAAACAAGTAGTGCTGTTGAACTATGGACTAAACTCTAGACACATTATGTGTCAAAAACTATTCCAAACAAATATTATCTTTTGAAACAATTATTTTCTTTCAAAATGGACACTTCCCTTGATTTAGATGAAAATCTAAACAGATTTACAAAATTGTCCCAAGACCTTGCAAATTGTGATGAAAAACTTTCACAAGATCAATTGGTTGTGGTCCTGTTAAACTCCATAAGTGATAGGTACAAAGATTTGAAAAATGCTCTAAAATATGGGAGGGATACTTTAACCACTGAAATTATAATTAGTGCCCTTAAAAATAAAGATTTAGAGCTAAAATCTGAAACCAGAGAAAATTTGAGAGGAGAAACCTTAGTAGTTAAAGGGAAAAATTCTGGTAAGTCTAATTTTCATTTAAAAAAGAATCAGACTGAGGGAAAAAAGAAAAGTCAGAGTAAAGAAAAGACTAAAAATAATGCTAAAGGTAAGAAATGTTATTTCTGTGGAAAAACATGGTATTTTATTAAAGATTGTTTCAAAAGACAAAATGAACTAAAAGAAAATGGTACAAAGAAAGATACTGCTGTCTTAGCCTATAATAAAGAAGATTCTGAAAATGGTGTAGTTCTGAAAGACTTCTAAATCAAGAATGGATTCTTGACTCAGGATGTACTTTTCATATGTGCCCTAATAGAAATTGGTTCACAAATTATCAAAAATTTGATAGGGGGTCATGTTGTTAAGGAAAATGACATGACTTGTGATATAGAAAGAATAGGTACTGTAAGTATTGTTTTAGAAAATTGAACCAATCTAATCATTCCCAAAATCAGACTTGTTCTTGATTTTGAAAGAAACCTAATATACTTAGGTGTCCTAGATGATATGGAGTTTGACATT
Organism: Forsythia viridissima; assembly: GCA_030279155.1. NCBI lineage: Eukaryota > Viridiplantae > Streptophyta > Magnoliopsida > Lamiales > Oleaceae > Forsythia > Forsythia viridissima. Next base: position 17,725,942 of record CM059044.1, on the reverse strand, counting down.
AGGATTGGAAAGGGAAAAAATCAAAATCTTCAAAGATGGTGATTTAATCATCAATTCTGAGAAGAAACATAGTTTATATTTTCTAAAAAAAAGTCAATTCATAGTTTATCAGTAGCTACTTCAAATGAAAAAATTGGTTTTTTTAAAATTATGGCATGATAGACTTGGTCATATAGGTAATAAAGGTCTCAAATCTTTGCAAAAACAAGGAGTCTTTGAAAAATGAATCTGTGTGACATTACTTCTTGTGAAAAATGTATTTTAGGAAAGCATGTTAAGCTTTCCTTTTTACCTGGAATTCACAAGTCTAAAAAAATTCTTGATTACTTACATGCTGATTTGTGGGGTCCTGCTTCTGTGTCTACTCAATCTGGTTTCAAATATTATTTGTTGATCATAGATGATTATTCAAGAAATCATGGGTGTTTTTGTTAAAAACAAAAGATGAAACCCTTTTATGTTTTTAAAACTTGGAAAACTCAAATAGAAAATCAAGTTGATCTTAAAATTAAAATTTTGAGATCAGGTAATGGTCTTGAATTTTGCAATTATGAGTTTAATGAATTTTGCAAATTAAATGGAATCATTAGACATAAAACAGTGACTTATACACTTCAACAAAACGGAATTGTAGAGAGAATGAATATAACTCTCCTAAATAATGTGAGATGCATGCTTCTGACTTCTGGATTGCCTAAATTTTTTTGGGGTAAAGCTGTTATAAGTGCTGCTTATTTGGTAAATAGAAGTCCCTCATGTTCCTTAAACTTTAAAGTACCAGAATCTGTTTGGTCCAAAAGACCAATTGACTACTCTCATCTTAAAATTTTTGGTTGTGCTGCATATACTCATCAAAGTGTAGGTAAATTAGAGCCTATATCTCTTAAATGTGTTCTCTTAGGTTATGGAGAAAACATAAAAGGATATAGGCTCTGTGTTAAGGAAGAGTGGGGGTTTAAAGTTATAATTAGGATGGATGTGGTCTTTAATGATTCTTTAATGCCTTGCTTAAAAGAAACCACCTCAAATCTGAAAGAAAGAGATATTAGTATTGAGGTGGAGACTTCTATTTTTGAAAACAATCAGGATATGGGAGAAAGAGATAACATGAATCATCAAGAAAGCATTTTTCAAAATGAAGAGGAATTGACTGAAAATATGAGTATCAACTCACAAGAGATAGACAGAGAAGGCAGATCAGACCTCCTGCCAGGTTTACTGATGATAATTTTGTCTCTTTTCTCACATATCAAGAAGTAATTGAAAATGAACCTCTTACTTATGATGAAGCGATGATTTGCAAAGATTTTTTAAAATGGAAAATAGCAATGGAAGAAGAAATGACCTCTTTAATTCAAAACAATACTTGGATTTTGGTTGAATTCAGAAAGTAGTTAAATGTAAATGGATTTATAAGATAAAAGAAAGTGAAGATAGTAAAAACAATGTCAAGTACAAGGTCAGACTTATAGCTAATGTTTTTACTCAAAGAGAGTGTGTTGACGATTCTGAAATCTTCTCACCCGTAGTAAAACATACTACAATAAGAATTATCTTGTCTTTAGTAACTCAATTTGGATGGGAATTGGATCAGTTAGATGTTAAAACTGTCTTTCTCTATTATGAGTTAGATGAAACCATTTATATGAGTCAACATTTAGGTTTTAAGAAGAAAGGAAAATCTGATTTGGTCTACCTTCTAAAGAAATCATTCTATGGTCTGAAACAGGCCCGAAGGCAATGGTACATAAGATTTGATACTTTTTCAAAATTTGGGTTTCCAAAAGAGCAAATTTGACTCGTCTAAATGCTCTGAAGGGGCCAATTCTCTTTATCTGCTTTTATATGTAGATGACATGTTGCTTTCCAGTCATGACAAAGATGAAATAAAGATAATTAAAGACAAATTAAATTTTGAGTTTGATATGAAAGACTTAGGTGCTGCAAAAAGAATCTTAGGAATGCAAATTCAAAGGGATAAAAAGAATGACATGTTAATTTTAAATCAACATTCTTATGTGAAAAAGATTCTTGGAAATTTTACCATGTCTAACTCAAAGCCTGTAAGTTTACCTCTTGCTAATCATTTCAAACTATCATCTGATTTCTGTCCTAATTCAAAAGAAGAGTATGATAGAATGGAAAATGTTCGTTATGCAAATATAATTGGATTTGTAATGTATCTTATGATATGTACCAGGCATGATCTTGCTTATTGTATTAGTGTTTTGAGCAGATTTATGGAAAATCTATGTGAATGCCATTGGGAAGCACTTAAGTGGCTTCTAAAATACTTAAATGGAACTTTAGACTTAGGTTTGATCTTTAGAAAGAGTAAAGATGGTATAACATTAAAAGGTTATACATATTCTGACTTTGTTGGTGATAGAGATAATAGAAGATCAACATCTGCTTATTTCTTTACCTTATGTGGTACTGTAATCAATTGGAAATCTCAACTTCAAAAGGTAGTTGCTCTCTCTTCTAAAAGAAGGTATATGGCTTGGTGGTTTATTAAAGAAATTTGGATTTGTTGATGATAATGCTGTGTTGTTTTCTGATAATCAAAGTGCTATACACTTGAGTAAAAATCCCATATTTCATGATAGATCAAAACATATAGATGTTAAATATCATTTTATAAGGGAGATCATTTCTAAAAGTATTCTGAAATTGGAGAAGATTGTAACTCAGTTCAATCCTTAAGACATGGGAGCCAAAGTCATTCCTTTAAATAAATTCAAAAATTGTTTGAAAATTCTTTCTAAGATTGAATCTGATTAATTTGTTTTTCATTCTCGTTTTTTATTTTTATTTTGCAAGTATAGAGAAAATGAAACCAATGGTGCTAATGTTCTAAGGATCAAAATAATGGCCAATTCCTGGTAGTAAGATAGAGCTTATGGGTAAAGTTGTGTGTGTGCCACTAGAATTGAGGATTTATCATTTTGGAAACACGCTCATGTTATTGGAAGAGTATCACATGATTGAGACACGTTGTGTCTTGGCTACCCTTGGATTCTGTCATTTGGCTTCCCTTACACGCTTCATCTGTAGATTGATTAGAAGACTTCTGGTTAGACTTTTGGTTTTCACATAGAGAAGCAATACTCTCTTTTGTACTCTCATGCTGAAATCTTCATCTGCTTATTCTCTTTCTTTTCTTTCTTCATTTGGGTTTTGATTCTTAGTGATAGATAAAGAACTGATGGTTCTTTATTCTTGGTTGCCGAATCAAAAGAATGAAGGTTGTGTTCTTCTTGTGTGAACAGTAAATAGAGAATGATCTATGGGGTTTCTTGAGTTGTTTAACCTTAGTGGTTTACTGAAAGTTATAATACTCAACATTGAAGTACATTTGTTGCCGATTGGTTGATTAATTGATGCTTGGAGCATATTCCACATTGTGAATGCTTAATAGAGGATGTAGGTGTTAGATTTGGTCATTGAAACTCTGAGACTTAGGATGAAACAAATCTTGTGTTCTTTACGGTTTATTTCATTTATTATTGCTTAGATATGTTGAATGATTTATCCTCTTGGAAGTTACTGATAGTTCTTAGCCTTGCAAAAAGAAAAAGGGCTTTGAGGTCCTAAAGGCAATTATATTCGACCGATTAATCATACCAATGTCGTTCTTATTCCTAAAACAACAAGCCCTAAAATAGTAACAGAATACGTACATATTACCATATGTAACGTGATTAATAAATAGATATCTAAGACCATTGCCAATAGACTGAAAAAAGTGCTTCCAAGTTTAATTTCAAAATACCAAAGTGTGTTTGTGCCAGGTAGAAATGTTAAATTGTGGAGTTTAATTATTGTCTTTTACATAGCTGTACGCAAGAATTATTTTTTTCATTATAGTGAATTACTACAGTGGCAGTGAGAGGACGTAGTTTCAAATTGAGGTGAACTTCTATAAAATTTGTATGTTCGTGTGTGCTTTTTTATTCTACAATATTTTGCTCTCGGTGATATATAATTAGGGTTTCTAATTATTAACAATTTGTATCATAGACTTTGGGTTTGATTGAGAGCAATGACTAGACAAGAAGGAACGACACTAGAGATCTGCAAGTTTGATGGTATGGATATTATGTTGTAGAGGATGCAGGTTGAGGATTATCTGTACAAACAGTATCCCCTTTTGAATCAGAAGCTAGAAGGAATGAAGAATGGTGATTGAAACTCCTTGATCAATGAGTGTTGGGGGTTATTGTTTGACACTCTCAAAAAATGTTGGTCACAACGTGGAGGTAGAGTAAACCACCACGGGTTCTATGAAGGTATTGTTTGATACTCTACGTGTAACAAGATACATCTAATTAAAAAAAATTATTTAATTTAAAGATGGCAGAAGGTGCTCTAGTAGTAGCTGAGCATTTAAATAAAATATGTTCGGTCTATTAATCACACTAACACCTTGTTTGAGAGATTATATTAACAAATTTTGTTAAAAATAAAAAATAAAAAATTGATGAAATATGTTGTTGAAAGCTTAATAAAAGTTGTAAGCCGATGAAATGTATAGTTAAAATTAATTAATGACTACTGACCACAGCTTTTTAGCGAATTTTAATCTAAACCAAAAAGCACTAATATCGTTCTTATTCCTAAAACAAGAAGCCCTAAAATAGTAGCAAAATACATATCTATTACTCTATGTAACGTGATTAATAAATTGATATCTAAATCATTGCTAATGAATTGAAAAAAGTACTTCGAATTTTAATTTCAGGATACCAGAGTGCGTTTATGCTAGGTAGAAGTATCACAGATAATGTTATTGCTTATTTCGAGATTCTCCACTCCATCAGCAAAAATTCAAATGGTCGAAAGGGATTTATGGAAATCAAACTTGATATGTGCAAGTCCTATGACATGGTTGAATGGCACTTTCTTAGGATGCTTAAGAAGAAGATGGGCATCCCGCAATCATGGATTCGGCTTGTTCTTGACTGCATTTCAACAACCAATTTCTCTTTCTATATCAATGGATCACATCGGGGCATGTTACACCCACTAGGGGGCTACATCAGGGATGCACATTGTCACAATATCTCTACATTTGTTGCGATTAAAAATAATGTGTGGAAACGTGTGTAGGGATGGAGGTGGAGTATTTTCTTAGTGGGAGGGAGAAATGGTCAAAATTCAAGTGTGTAAATTTATTATAATAATAACTCATATTTATAAAGTTTCAATGGAAGTTACAATTTGAACATAATACACACTTATGAAGTAATTAGACAACTACATAGACATCTAAATAAGACCAAATAGATTATCTATAATTTTACAACCATCTCACTTTACACAATAATTGACTCATTAAAAACATTGTTTGACAAAAGCTCAGTAGGACAAAAATACCAAATGAAGGAAAAAAAGTAATTATGAAAAATTTACAGTAATCAAATGATGTCTCATTAAAATCTTGTCAAGAAAACCCAATGTGGACAAAACATGAGTGAAGGAAAAAGAGTACAACTATTACCCCTGATTCCAATAAATGAAAATCTTTGTATTAAGTCATATGTATCTTGTGCGTCAATGTCTTCAATGCCACCATCTTTATAAAACTTGTATAAAACAATTCTGTTGAGATATGTTCAATATTGTTGTCTTGTTATAGTCTCCAAGCAATATTATTTTCATACAAGATATTTATCTATCCCTGATTGATTGTAGTCATCATGATGGTGTAATATAATTATATTGAAAATAGATCTTGTTGTTGCTTCCTTCAGGGATCCCATATACAATTTCTAACACACGAGAGTATAACAATAGAGTTGTGTTGAGGGTAAATGTATAGTATGTTTTGAATATCTTTAATTATAATATTTATCAATATTCTAAAAAGTGTAAAACGTGGCTATGCGTGGAGGTCGAGTTTCAAGCTTTTTGGGCATAGGCGAAGCCTAGAAGAGAGAGAAAAAGAGAGATAAGGGAAAGACGAGAACGATGCATGAGGCATGACTAAGCGTGGAGGCCAAGCCTCATTCCTAAGTGAAGCTTAGGCGGGTTTTTTAGAACAGTGATATTTATAACACTTCCTATTGGATGTCCTTTACCCAAAGAATATGCCTTGTTAAAACTTTATTAAGAAAATACTCGTGGGAAAACGTTAGTAAAGGAAAAAAAATACATTATTCTTTTGAATATGCTACAAAAGTTGACTCACTAAAAACCTTGCCAGCAAAATTCAATGGGACAAAACATCGGTCAAGGAAAAAAGAGTACAATGCATTTTTACTTTCCCTCATGATAATATCACTTGAGATATGTACTTTAATCGACTAAGTTTTCCAAAAATTTGAATTATATGCTTCAGGAATTTATATACATAGTATTATTAATCATGACAGATAAATTAGTAGTAACCATATTCATTAGACGTATATCAATTCATGCATTAGATTGGCCAATTTTTTTTCCTCGCTCACACTAGTCACTCATTGTGAATAGTCCCAGTACAAAATCAAAATAACCCCAAGTCAAATACAGGATAATAACATAAATTACTTATAAAATGGACAGCACTATTTTTGTAGAGTTAATTCATATTCATAAACTTGTGAGATGTTATTTTCCACTTGCTTTCATTTCTTGAAAGTTTGGAGTACAAATTGGTAAGGTAAAATTATAATTAGTTTTATTGTTTTTTGTTATATTCATGTTACATTTTCTTCATTTATATTTTTTATTTTCTCAAAAAAAAAAAACTCATATATTATACAAAAATATGAAAATCTTGACCTTTCTTCTAGAACAAAAACTCGAGAAAATCAGTAAAGAGATTGGTGTTTGCCAGTAACTTCGATAAGATGCTTATTTCAAATATTAAACATTCAAACTCATAGAAGCTACTATTTACAATCATGTCACTTTGACTGTTTTTTGTGGAGATTTCATATTAGATAAGTTTGTATCATGTAACTTAACAAAATCATTAAAAGAAGCAAAATGACTATATTGTGATTGATGGAAATATATTGCACTGTATTCCAAACAAATAAATACCCCATTTGATGAAAAGATATCACACTAAACTATCTAAATTACCGTGATTTTTTTATTTTTATTTTTTTGAATACCATGAAGACTAAAAAAAAAAAAATACCACGAAACATTAGCAATAGGAGATATAAAAAGTAAGTTAATTAGTATATAACCTAAAGAAGACTAGTAGCACATCTGATGTAATTATTTGGATTTTGTAGTTAATGTTTATATTTCTAGTTAAAAATAAATTTATTTAAAAAAATTAAAATTAGGGCTGGATTGGCCCGTTGGCCCAACATCGGGACAAACTTACAAAAATTTGGCCGGGCCGAGCCCCTTTGCTAGCTCTGCATCCACCACAAGAGAATTATATTTTCATACAAATCTTTGTAAAAGTCATTATGTTGAAAGTCGTGAATTATATCTTACGGCTTCATTTTTCTTATTTCCTTTATTCATAAGTACTACTATTGACTTTACACTTTTAGGTGTTCATACTATAGGTCCAAAAAATTTAAGTTTTTAGTAAGTCCAATTTTGTGTGGATTGCGTCTTTTTGTTTTGGCCAATCATTTCTACGTCAACATTTTCTGACGAATTTTGATTTAACGTCCCCGCTTTCATTCACAATACTGCGCATTATATTGTATTATAAATATGTTATTGATAAACTATCTATTTTTTATTCCATTTCTTTCTACATGAGAACATAACTTATCGAAATCACTTCATTTTCAATATTTCAGGTAGTTGAACCTTTTGTGGGGTTTTACAATTAATTATGTCTATATACTCTCTAAGAATATACGTTTTCTCAATGAGACCATCTTTACTATTTGTTCCATTTTTCTTTAGAGAATTTTTGTTTTGGAATCAAATGTCACCACGCTTTAGGTGTGCTATTATTTTATCATATATAAAGTTAACGGATTATCCTTCAAAGACATTAATCTGAATTGGAGTTGTTACAGTTGGTATATAAAATTTGGTTAATCTATTTGGTCAGTATTTGTCAATTGTATAACTTACAATTGAACAAGTGTCGAACTTCTAGTTCATATTATCTTGTGTGAAGATCTAGAAAACATAATATGGTATATTTCCATGTATTCTTTCCAGCTACTTAGTTTCTCTCATAATGTTGAAAATCCGTCTAATCAAAATGACCATCGGCATACGGCACTGTATAATATCACCTGTTAGGAGATTCAAACTTAATATATATTATCAATTTTTTAAAGACCCATCTTTGTGCATTGTGGTGGAGAAATTAAGATTTATATTGCACAACTAAAGAAAATTAGATGGAAAATATAAGACTTCTGACCATAAGCCAACTATATTAATGGGAAGAACTTGATGTTGGCATGAAGAGTGCCAATATAGGTACATATAAAGTACCATTTGCTAAGCAGAGTTTGAATCATTGTGTTCATAATAGTAATGATTTAGTAGTTCTCTTTAAGCGTTTTATAAATATTCTAGTAAACAATGGGCAATAAAATATTCTACCATTATCCCAACTAATAATCATCAAATTTTTTTGAGATGTAAACCCACTAACATTATCAAGACGAAGTGTCTTAATTGTATAATTTGGAAATTATGCCCATAATCAAATAATTGATCAAATAATTTTGCAAATGTCATATTATGAATGTATAGTAAACACACATGTGACCATTTAATAGATTCATCTATTAAAATCATAAAATTTCTAGTTAGTCAACATGGACAGTGAGTGGGTCAACAAAGTTCACCCTAAATTTCTTTCGAAAATATTGAAAATTCAGCCACAATTTTAGCTAGTGATATAACGATCAATTTGCACTGAAAAGAAACAACATATGAGATTTCAATATATGTTCTTCAATAGATATACACAAGAATTATCAATAAAATTCCACACTATAACTTATCCGGGACTGTCTACGGTAATACCAATGAGTGAGATTTTGAGTTAATGAACTTCTAATTCAATATAATGTAGCAGGTATATTTTCAATTTATTTGGAGAACAAAGGACTATGATAATTAATTTTGTTCATCTACATAACAAAATATTAGCTCTACTGGAGCCTTCAATCAGATTTGGAAAACATGATATTGAATTAATATTTTTTTTATTGTTAATGTTAATATCAAAAAAATATATTTTGTCTTGAAAAATTGTATGTGTAGTTTCATGATCTATTTAGCTGCACACATATCTTTAATTTTTTTATTCTGAAACAATAATGTGTATAAAGTTTTTTTTCTTGTACAATTATTCTGAAATAATAATGTGTATAAAGTTCTTTTTCTTGTACAACAGTACAAGGTTATTCTGAGATATTAAAATATTTATATATACGAAGTAATACTTCTTCAGGAAAATCACTACATATATTTTAGAAATATTGATATATATATAAAGTTGTTCATCAAGAACAATATGATATTTTTCTGGACTATTAATTTGTATAAAGTTGTACTCTCCATAAGTAATATTATAATTATTCAAATAATTATTCTTTTGGAACATTGTTCTACATTTGTACTTCTCCAAGAATGATAATACAATATTCTTCTAGAATATTTGTACGAACTAATAAATTTCATTCAAATTTATTAACTATATATAAGATATAAAAGATGGCAAAGAAAAGACAAACTAGCCTAAGTGTATTTTTTACTATCAATTATTTATTAATAGCATTCGATAGCTTTAGAGACTTTGAGTGGTCTCATATTCTTCAAAATTGTTCTCCAAATTTTCACGATGTTCTATTCAATTCAATATTTGCTACTGTTCACTTAGTGATTTCTCATGAATGAACCGATTAATCTTGATCTTAACTATTCGATAGAAGAAAAAACGAGTTGTGAAATTTTTGTCCAAATTTTCCGATGATCAAAATACGAAGCGTTGAGATATCAACGTATAATCACAACTATGTAGGTCGCTCAGATTCTACAAAATTTCTGCATTGTTGCTCTCAGATTTTCTCTCTATTTAGGGAGAGTACCTTCATGCAGATGTTATAAACTAGAGATAATAATAAAAGAAGAGCATTGAGAGATTCAAAACACCAATGTGTAAATTTATTATAATAATGGCCTATATTTATATGGTTGAATGAGATATATAATCTAATTAGAATACACATATCTGGAATAAGTAGGTAACCACGTAGACATTTAGATAAGATCAAATAGTCATTCATCATTATCTATAATTTTACGATAGTATTCAAATTTTATAAATTTTAAGATTTATCAAATATTGATTTTTTTCCTTTTAAATTAACTATGATGAATGTCGCGACCATACTTTAAATGTAAATTTAATAAAATACACCATTTTTTTGTTAAGCAACTTGTGATACATCATTTATTTATTATTTGAAAACATACACATGTAAAAGTTTCAACGAATTGAAAATTTTTGATACTTTTATCACTTATATAATTAACCCGTTAACTAAGTGCGGGAGCTATTAAATAAATATTACGACCACGTGGCAAAAAAAATCAATGGAAATAAAACTTAATTTAAGAATCACAAACTTATAAGCACTACATTTATTTCATATATAGAAAATAATATATGAAATAATCCAATATTGTTAAATCAAACTTTCTAAACATAGCTTTTACATTTTGACAAATCCATCCACCTCGATAATTCCCAATGCAATCATCCACGAGCTCCCTGCCAAGCTTAGAAAATCATCATCCTTTAATTTGAAAAGATAAACATATAAAATGAGTGAACAACCATAGTTCAGTGAGTATAGGGCGTAGTGATGTGAGTAGTGTATGCATGTCGTGCAAATATGAAAGTCATGCACTTGGATTAATTAGACCGCGAACTTAATTAATTTTCACCCATCATTTCATGGTCTATACTGGTGACCAACTATAAGGTATACGGGGTTGGTTATGACAACTACCATATCATAATCATTTCATATAAATTTGATCACAAGACCTATAGTGACGGTCTACTTTCTTTTATAAAGCATGTATTGACGGCCTTCATAGTCACAATTACTTTTCATTTATTTGTGATCACACGATCTGTATTGACAGTCTACTTTCTTTTATAAAGTTTGTAATGACGGCTCATTCCTTGTGTATATGAAGCGCTTAACGGACACCCAACAGCTAAACATAAGGTGCACCATAATTAAGTTCATAGCTTGTTATCATGCAATGTTGTGTCATTTCTATAAGTTTTCTTCAATTGAGAACTTCTAACTAATTCTTTTGCCTAACATCCGTCTCCAATCACGGTGGTGGCAAACGGGCCAACGAGGGTGAATTTTGCAATGCATGATCTAGCCAATTTACGGGTCAAGCCGATCCATTAACATGTGAATGCAACAACACAGGCAAATTACTCCAACAAAACAAGAAGACAATTTTTGTTAAAGTAGATAGTTTTAACAGGATTTGATGCATATCTTAATTTGACTAGACTATGAGTTCACATTTAACAATGAAAATATGTGAAATAAAAGTCCTTTGTGTTCCTAATTATCTAAACAAAGAGAAATGCTACATGTTAACTCAATAGAAATCCAATCTTAAGTCAACTATGTCTACATCTAATTTGTTGGTAGACAATTTTATGGACTCATATGTTGTTACTTTTTTACTGTGTGGACCATAATACGTTATACATCAATGAATACTCTAATTGGGCATATGAAACATTTTCGAATGATGAACCAACCCACCCCTTTGACCCGCAACTTATCAAAGACCATTTTCAAAGCATGAACCAACCCACTCCTTTGATCCGCAATATAATTAGAGACATTTGCGCATAGTTGTAATAGTATTTTTCAATAAAAAAAATTAAATTATAACTATTAAATGAACACAATTATGTATAACAAAAATTATGTATAATAAAAATTAGTTTTCAATAAAAAAAATTTAACTTATAACTATTAAATGAATATACGATAATTTTATTATTTATCATGAAGCCATATTTTCAGAACAGTCAAATTTGTCAAACGTGTAAAAATTAATTTTCTTGTACCTATATTTCTATACAATTTATAGATGAATATCTTTATTAAAAGTTTGTCAAGATATTATTTGTTTCTAATCTTATTTTAAATTGTTATGACCGTGTTTGATTGAGACTGTTCTTAAACGCTGTATCGAGAATTGTCACATATATATCACTTAATTTGTGAATATATCGAACTGATCTATTAGATGAAATTTCAAAAATAGATTTACATGAGAAACTTGATAACATGTTCAAATGCTTTGTTGCAAAAATTTAGAAAATCTAAAATTCGTTTTCGTATTGATGTAATTTTATTATAAAACATTACAAATAGCATTTTCGTAAGTATCTCGTTGGAGAAGTAGTGGTGCAGGATATGTTGACTGAAATGAAAATATTGCACGTCTTTTGGTTGATTTTACATTGTTTTGAAAAATTCGATTCTTTTATTCAAGTTGCTACTGATATAAGTTGGCATCCAATCAATTAAAATAATTTTCTATACTTCACAAATCAATTTTTATATTACATTCGTATGTAAAATCAGTTTGCTTTTTCTATATTACAAATGTAGTGATCGAAAATTTTTGGTTTTTAAATTTTAAGAAAATAAATTTTAATTTTTGGCGTCGCTACGAATTTTCTAATATGTTTTAAATATTTTTAGTCGTGAAAATTTTGTTGCATATGGTTGTCTTATTTTTATGTGACGACCATGAAATTTTGTCAATCACCAAGACCAATTTTTTTCATGCCAATTAAACATCAAAACAAAGGCTCATCGCCTTATTTTTAAACATAGGCTCATCGCCTTGTTTTTCAGACAGAGGCTCATCGCCTTGATTTTTAAACAAATACTCATCGCCTTGTTTTTCAGACAGATGCTCATCGCCTTGTTTTTCAATGGTGACTATCACCTTAATTTTTAAATAGTGGCTATCGTCTTGATTTTTAAACATAGGCTCATCGTTTTGTTTTTTAATAAACTGCAAAGAGCTCGGCATCCGAAGGAATTTCTCGACTCCCTACTACCCCCAGTCCAACGGCCAAGTCGAGGCCATCAACAAGATAATCAAGCACACCCTCAAACGAAAGTTGGAATCCACCAAGGGAGGACGGGCCGAAAAATTACCCGAAATTCTATGGTCATATCGGACCACGTCCCGGACAGCAACTGGCGAAACCCCTTTCGCCATGGCATATGGAGCAGAGGCAATGATTCCCGTTGAAGTAGGGATTCATTCTCCAAGGCACTTACACTTCGACGAGGTGGCTAATGAAGATCTACGTAAAGCGAATCTTGATTTACAAGACGAAAGGCACATGGACTCGCAACTCCATCTGGCGGTTTATCAGAAGAAGATGGTTAGGTACTACAATTCGAAAGTGAAGAACAGAACTTTCCATGTCAATGACTTTGTCATCAATAAAGTTTTCTTAGCTAACAAAGAGGCAGGTGTTGGATCCTTCGGACCCACTTGGAAAGTTCCCTACAAGATCGTCGAAGAGATTCCACCAGGAACCTATAGGTTGGAGGACTCATAAGGGAAGGAAACAAGGCACCCCTGGAACATAATGCATCTGCGTCTATATTATAAGTAGTCTTTATATTGTATTTTCTTTCTCGGCAGTAAGCCGAACATCAGCACTTCTATTCGGCCTTGTTCAGACGCTGCGTTATTCTAATAAAGTTCAATATTTTCTGAGTTAAGATATTCTCTGCCCTATTATGTAAGCAAATATAAATTGGCAGTGAGTGAGTGTGCTTCGCGACCAACTCTTTCAACTTGCTGGATAAACATTCAACGCACATCATACAAGTAAAGAAAGTTCGGCAGTGAAGAAGTGTGGTTCGTAGCCAACTCTTTCAACTCGTTGGATAAACATTCAACGCACATCATACAAGTAAAGAAAGTTCGACAGTGAAGGAGTGTGGTTCGCAGCCAACTCTTTCAACTCGTTGGATAAACATTCAACGCGCAGTCAAACAAACAAAAAAAGTTCGGCAGTGAGGGAGTGTAGTTCGTGGCCAACTCTTCCAACTCGCTGGATAAACATTTAACGTGCAATCATACAACTAAAGAAAGTTCAGCAGCGAGGGAGTGTAGTTCGCAGCCAACTCTTTCAACCCGCTGGATAAACATTCAACGCGCAATCATACATGTAAAGAAAGTTTGGCAGCGAGGGAGTGTGGTTCGCAGCCAACTCTTTCAACTCGCTAGATAAACATTCATCACGTAACCCAACAAGTAAAAATAGTTTGTCTGCAAGGATATGTGGCTCACGTGTAACTCTTGCGACTCACGGAGTAAAACAACTAACGCGTGTTCATATAAATAGCAAAAAAAAAAAAAGAACGACGCTCATAATAAAAGATGTACTCCGTAAAAACTTTACATTTCTAAAATCGGAAAAAATAACATCAGCGTGTGTCATAAAGGAATATGGCTCTTAAGTTCCAGCTAGATCCTTGGGATCAGCATAACCAGAGACCCCAAGACTAGCCAACAGATCATTGGCCTTCGATAGCTCCGTTAAGGCTTCAATCAATTATTTATCTTTGGTGTGAACCATGTTTTGGCAAGCCTTCAGCTGCGACTTAGCTTTCCTTTGAGCCTATGCACACGCCCTCTGGATTGTTCCAAATTTGGTTAGGTCATATGTGGCTTGTGCTCTAGAATCTTCAGAAACTGCAAGCTCTGATCGAAGGGTCTAATTCTCCAGACGCATCGCGTCAATATCCTCTGCATCCACTACCGTAGAGCGCTGCTCCGTCAACCTTCATCGCAAGAATCTTATATAATACGCAATTAAGAACATGACTTCGGACGGTATTCATCTTCACCATTTTTATCAGTTTGAGAGGTCCACGCCTTCAGTAGCCCTTGCCTAAATAGAGGTCCAATATTTATGGATAGAGGCCGCCGCCGTGGCAGATGAAAGTGGCAAATTTTCTAAGATAGCAGGGTCTAATTCATTCTGACGAGACCTGATATTGATATATTCGAACCAGCCAGGATGAGGAATAGAAGGTTGGGTCGTACCTCGAGAACGGTGGGAAAAGTCCTCGATTATCCAGGAATGAACCTCTCGATCTCACTTCGTCTTCTAAAAATCCCCCGAACTGCCATCACCCTCCATACCCCTTTTTGGCACGGCCGTTTCTCTCTCATCATCAGCCACCGTCTTCTTCTTGCCTGATCGTCGAATATCTTCTGATGGAAGTAGGGTTTCTTTGAGAGAGAGAACGAAAAGAATGCCCACTGCTATTCCCGACGGTACAACGGTGGAAGCGCCCACTATTACTTCCGACGCCTGCAAGACAGCAACATCCGGAACAGACGCCGTGCGCGGTATCGGAGGCTGAGGAGAAATATCCTCATTTTCACCCCCAACTCTTCCACTCCTTATTTTAAACTTGGGCACCCTGGAAAATTAAAAACATGCCATGATAAACAATGGCTGAACTCCGATATTATGGGAGGGAGATGGAAGTGAAGGGATGAAAATAAGTTCTACAAGCGCATGTATATAGGCAAAGGAGAATGCAAACCATCGAATTAATGGACACGTTTATACTTCGGCCAAGAGCCTATCCTTCTCTGTAACTACTATCTCCAAGTTACTGTTGGCAATGGCAACAGCGGTTTCAGCAGCGAAGGCCCGATCCTCGGCTAATTTTTGAGCTTCCTCAATACACTTATGAGAGGCCTCAGCAGCCCTCTTCTGGTCTCGAGCCTGCTTCAAACTCTCCTTCGCAGCCTTCAGCTCGATCTCGTACTTGGCCTTCATGTCAGCCTCTTTGCACACCACCAGCTCCAACTTAAACTGGAGGGCCCTCTTGTCCGATTCAAGTTGAGCCTTCTCGAGACCCACTACCTTTAGATGTTCGAATAGCTTCTTTGACTAGGCCTCTTCCTCGTCAAGCTTACCATCGAAGCCCTCGAGGGTGCTGTACAACTTCTTGGTTAAGACCAACCCCCGGATTAAATTCATCTCCGCCATTTGCAGGCGTTTGCGCATAGTGGCTTTCTCGGTAGCTTTCTCCCATTTCTCGATCCAATATTTATGGACACTCGCCGCTATTATCTCAGGATGGGTGGGGAATAACTCCAATACAGAAGGATCTAACTCAAGAGTGCGATGGTGATACGAATACAACCCCCTTGACAGGAAGATGCTGATGAATTCTCTGCACCCCCAATCTCCATAGAATGCTCGGGCGAAGCCTGGCGACGTTCTTCGACTCGCTTGGTCTTGCGGGCATCCCTCATAAACCTTCCTACGACCACAGGGGCCTTCCTCTTTTGGCCAATGGCCCCTCCTGTATCTTCTGCTATCCTCTTTTCCTTATCTTTTAGGGGGACAAGAGGTGGAGGTAGAGGTGGAGGTGGAGGCAGAGGCACAGGCGGTGCAGTTTATTCTGGAACCAGAGTGGCAGCAGCTGGTAGATAAATCGACCTCAACGGCACTGCATCCTGTACCTCTTGCGACAATGGCACTACCTACGAGAGTGGCTGGGCCGAAGAACTCGTCTCGTCCATAGACCGAGCAATGCGAAAATAGGGGACACCTTTGAACCTGAATGCTGAAAATACAATAACCGAGATGCGGGGCGTTATGGAGGCCTATTAATGACAAATCCTGTGCAATTTGATAGATAAGGCTTATCCATGAGTCCGTAGCGAATCAATAAATCGTTGTCCTTCAACAGATTGCTGAGGCTCCTGAAGTCGCTGTCGAGCGCTTGAACCTTGTCCCACTTTAGTCTCAAATCACCTTGATCACTCTTCGGAATGGGCGGCTTCCCACAATCTGCAGGGACAAATGACGCATTAAATTCGGAAAAATGATAAAAAAATTCGCACAAGATAACAAGTTATACCAAGCTCCTCAAAATGGCGAGAAATGGACACTTCTGGGAGAGGATCCTCCAGAATAAATTCTCAGTCTCCACCGACGAAGATGAACCTTTCCTTCCAATTGTGAACTTTGTTGGGACTGTCGGTCGTCGTTTTCCACTTTTGGCCATGTCGAGGTGAAATATTGAACCAACCCGCGGACCTGTGGGGTCGGTATATTGATTCGAATTTTCTAGGGCTCAAGTCCCCATCAACTTCAGCAATTCTCCAATAGAGGAACACCGCCAATATCTGGCCCCAACCATTCGGTGTTATCTGACATGGGGCCAAGTTCTAATCTTTCAGAACCTCACAAAGAAACTATGCATTAGCATACGAAGACCTTGTTCCATCGCCAGTTCATAAATTGGGACGAACTCCTCAGGTGGGTTGTCAGCACGCTCATCAGGACCAGGAGCCCTAAGCTCTACAGATGCAGAAATGTCATAAGACTGTCTGATATCTTCCAACTTTGCCTTGAGCGAGCCATAAAGGCCTCTGTGGCCGAACGCCTAAGTTCTTCGTCAAGTTGTCGAGCATTAGGGACATCCCTTTTGTCCAACCATCTCCTCATCTCAGGGACCCCGGCACCACGTTTTTTTACCCACCTTCGACGATGCCTTTGGGTTCTTATCCCTCCCACTCGTGGACACTGTGGGAAGCTCCTGATCTACCCCTCTTGTCCTTCGTCCAAAGAAGTCGACGAACCAGGAGTAGAAACTTCACCCATAATTTTGGGGTTTATCTTGGCAGTCGACGGATTCTGAGAATCATCGTGTTCAGACGACATTACAATCCCCCCTCCCAACCCAACCAGGAAACACCACAATGACCGTGACCACCAGAAAAGAAGATAGAAACGGTATCCACGCCCTAAAATCAAGAAATTACAATGGCAAGAAGGAAAACACTGCAATCCATACGGTTGTTACCTCAAAAGACACAGTTGGACTCTTTAGTCTCTGAAAACCCTCCAGCTTTTGTTGTACCGTCGAAATACCCGATGAATAGTGAGACACAAGTAAAAGCTAGATGAAGGTCAGCAAAGGGGTGCACGGACTTATATAGATTAGGCATCCCAAATCCCCACCGTCCAATTTAAAGAACACTGCATGAATCATACATCCAGTGAACACATGTCAAAGGCAGTGCAAAAGGTAGGAAACGAAACCCTAGGCATTTAATGAAATGACGTGATGTGTTCCACGCGCACCCCCAATCCTCTAGCACACGCCAACTGCATATATAGCGCAGCTTCTCTCACTCCTCATTACCTGACCACTATGACAATCCCGATTAACAACTTTGATTGACAGCTTAGACAGAATCACACCAACTAGGGACACGTCACCGGGAGTCTCACCAACTAAAGCCCTCACCCGTCATAGATAATCGATTTCGAACTTGGGGGACTATACTAAGTAAGTAACACAACAGTGCACCTGCGAAGACCATACCCGCGGGATTCGCTTCAGTCAAAACTTCTTTCTTCTCTTACATCAAAGTCCCATGCCTACCATAAATAATAGGCTTGGACTTGGGAGACTATTGTTACCACCAAATTTCGATAAGGCTTCCACGTCAGCAAAAGCCCAATAAATACCACTCGGGGTGGGTCTCTACGATTCTCTCGACCAACTGCTCTCCACCTGCCGTCATGAAGTGATCAGCGAGTTCTTTGTACTCAGAGGTATCTTCAAACCCTTCCTGATATGCTAAAACTGCCTTGGCCTCGGCATCCACACGTTCCGCTTTGACTATCTTCACCTCTCTTCTAACTTCGACCAAGAGCATATCCTTCTCTACAACTACTATCTCTAAGTTGCTGTTGGCAGTGGCAACAGCAGTTTCAGCAGCGAAGGCCCGATCTTAGGATAATTTCTGAGCTTCCTTAATACGCTTATGAGTGGCCTCAATAGCCCTCTTCTGGTCTCGAGCCTGATTCAAACTCTCCTTCGTGGCCTTCAACTCGATCTCGTACTTGGCCTTCATGTCAGCCTCTTTGCTCACCACAAGCTCCAACTTAAATTGTAGGGCACTCTTGCCCAATTCAAGTTGAGCCTTCTCGAGATCCACCACCCTCAGATGCTCGGATAGCTTCTTTGACTTGGCCTCTTCCTCTTCAAGCTTACCATCGAAGCCCTCGAGGGTGGTGTACAACTCCTTGGTTAAGACAAACCCCCGGATTAAATTCATATCCGCCATTTATAGGCATTCGCGCATAGTGCTTCCTCGATAGCTTTTTTCCATTTCTCGGTCCAGTATTTATGGACACTCGCCGCTATTATCGTAGGATGGACTGGGAGTAACTCCAACATAGAAGGATCTAATTCACGTGTGCGATGGGTGATACGAATACGACCTCTTAACTAGAAGAGGCTGACAAATTCTTAGCACCCCCAACCTCTACGGAATGCTCTGGCGAAGCCTGGCGACGTTCTTCGACTCACCTGGTCTTCTGTACATCCCTCATAAACCCTCCTGCGACCACGGGGGCCTTTATCTTTTGGCCAATAGCTCTTCCTGTATCTTCCAATATCCTATTATCCTTATCTTTTGGGGGGACCGACGAGCGTGGTCGCCGCAATATCTTCTGAACCTGAGTGGCAGCATCTGGTAGATAAATCGACCTCAACGGCACCGCATCTTGTACCTCTTGTGACAATTGCACTTCCCGCGATGGTGGCAGGGCCGAAGAACTTGTCCCGCCCACAGACCGAGCAATGCGAAAAGAGGAGACACCTTTGAACCTGAATGCTGCAAATACAATAACCGAGATGGGGGGCGTTATGGAGGCCTATTAATGAAAAATCCCATGCAATTTGATAGACAATCCATACCCATGAGTCCATAGTGAATCAATAAGTCGTTGTCCTTCAACAGATTGCTGAGGCTCTTGATGTCGCTGTCGAGCGCTCGAACCTTACCCCACTTTAGTCTCAAATCACCTTGATCCCTCTTCGAAATGGGCGGCTTCCCACAATCTGCAGGGACAAATGACGCATTAAATTAGGAACAATGATCAAAAATTCGTACAAGATAACAAGTTACACCAAGCTCCCCAAAATGGTGAGGAATGGACATTTCTGGGAGAGGATCCTCCGGCATAAATTCTCAGTCTCCACCGACGAAGATGAACCTCTTCTTCCAATTGTGTACTTTGTTAGGACTATCAATCGCCATTCCCTACTTTTAGCCCGGTCGGGATGAAATATTGAACCAACTCGCAGACCTGCAGGGTCGGTATATTGATTTGAATTTCCTAGGGGTCAAGTTTCCATCAACTTCACCAATCCTCCACAGCAGGAACGTCGCCACCATCTGGACCCAACAGTTCGGTGTTATCTGACATGGGGCCAAGTTCCAATCTTTCAGAACCTCACAAAAGAAAGTATGCATCGACATACGAAGACCTTGTTCCATCGCCGGTTCAGAAACTACGATGAACTCCTCAGGTGGGTCGTCAGCATGCTCATCGAGACCAGGAGCCCTGACTCTACAGAGGCAGGAATGTCATTAGACAATCTGATATCTTCCAACTCTGCCTCCGTGATCTTTGAGCGAGCCATAGACGCCTTTGTGGTTGAACGCCTAAGTTCTACGTCAAGTTCTCGAACAGTAGGGACATCCATCTTGTCCAACGGTCCTCTCATCTCAGGGACCCCGGCACCACGTTGTTTCTTACCCGCCTTCGACGATGCCTTTGGGTTCTTATCCCTCCTACTCATGGACGATGTGGGAAGCTCCTGATCTACCTCTTCTTGTCCTTCATCTAAAGAAGTCGACGATCCAGAAGTAGAAACTTCACCCATAATTTTAGGGTTTATCTCGGCAGCCGATGGATTCTGTGAATCATCGTGTTCATACGACATTACAATCACCCCCAACTCCACCAGAAAACACCATAATGACCGTGACCACTAGAAAAGAAGATGGAAACGGTATCCACGCCCTAAAATCAGAAAATTACAATGGCAAGAAGAAAAATACTGCAATCCATATGGTTGTTACCTCAAAAGACACGGTTGGACTCTTCAATCTCCGAAATCCTTCCAGCTTCTACTGTACCACCAGAATACCCGATGAATAGTGAGATACAAGTAAAAGCAAGAATAAGGTCAGCAAAAGAGCACATGGACTTATATAGATTAGGCATCCCCAATCTCCTCCGTCCAATTCAAAGAACACCATCTGAATCGTTCATCCAGTGAATACGTGTCAAAGACAGTGCAAAAGCCGGGAAATGGAACCCTATGCATTTAATGAAATGACGTGACGCGTTCCACGCATGCCCCCAATCCTCCAACACGTGCCAACTGCATTTATGGCACAGCTTATCTCACCCCTCATTACCTGACCACTATGACAATCCCGATTGACAACTTTGATTGACAGCTTGGATAGAATCACACCAACCAGGGACACGTCACCGGGGGTCTCACTAATTAAAGCCCCTACCTATCATAAATAATCAACTTCGGACTTAAGGGACCATACTGAGTAAGTAACACAACAGCACACCTGCGAAGACCATACCCGCGAGATTCGCTTCTGTTAAAAATTATTTCTTCTCTTACTTAAAAGTCTCATGCCTACCATAGATAATAGGCTTTGACTTGGAAGACTATTGTTAGCACCATATTTCGATAAGGCCTCCACGTCAGCAAAAGTCCAATAAATACCCAAGTTGGCCCTCGCTAAGGCCTTATAGGCCCAGCGAAGGCCCTCGAGATTTATAAAGGCTTCTAACATCAGGTGAGGGCCTCGTGAATAATCTTAAGGCCTAGCAGCATGTTAGCACTCACAAATCGAAACACAACGAAGCCCATGACAGGCCTCGAATATCATGACTGATCCAGCGGGCCTCGCTGAGCTTCGAATTCATTGTAATTCACAGGCAACGCAATGTTCCAGAATGACCAGAGATATGCTTAAGGAAAGATCATGTTTGATTGATACACAGATCCTCACAAGGAAACCAAATCTCAATCTCCTAAAGATTAGGCAATGTGATTAATTCAAATAAGGACTGTAATATAGGAGATTGTCTTGACAACCGATCATCCCTATCCTATAAGGAAGGAGGATCTGATCAGTTATCTAATTGATTGTTTTTCTAAATCAATTAGAACTCTTGTGCTATAAATACAACGTCTCTGGTTATTCGAAGGTATGCACTTTTACGCATTATTATCCCTCTTAAACTCTACTCAAATCTCTGTCTGCTTGTCCCCCGTATATTGTTCTATATACCAGAAGTTGACTTGATCGTCGGAGTACCAACGATCGCTGGACTCTTTTTTCTCCGATGATTTTGGTGCCTAATGGTCGTTCTAGTGTGCAAGTAACATACAAGTCGGTAAAGGATTGATTGGAGATCTATTGACACGTGGTTAGGTGCAGAATCGACGTCAACAATTACTATTATGCTTTACGAAATCCATTTAGGTGTTCTTGAGATTTTAATGCATATGTTTATGTTCAAAGTTAAATTAGAGATAATTAGTTTCGCATATCATATAGAATTGATTGACTATCGAGAGAGGCTTTTGATCATATTAGGATCATCGATTTTTAATCCAAGGTAATTATAGGCTAAAGTAATTAAATGGACAATTGATTATAAAACGTGTAGGTGGATTCTAGAATCCTAGTGTTGGTAAAACTTGAATTCGTTCTCACACATTTATTTTGATTGTTTGATAATTTAGATTTAATTTAACATAAGTAGAATAATTTTAGAATTAAAATCACAAAACGAATCTATGTTCTTTTATTGTTAAAACTTGAGTTATAAATTAATTGGTTAATTGATTACTAGTTTAGGTGAGTTCGACACTATTCACATCATTTTATTACTTGTTAACGATGTGTCCACTTGCAGCATTAAAATCATACAACAAGTTTTTGACGCCGTTGTCGAGGACTAATTTTATTAATTACTATGTTAATTGATAATTTAGTTTTTAATATTTCTTTTTATTATTATTTATTTATTTGATTTTTAGTTTTATTTTATTATTATTATTTTATTCTCAGTTCTTCGCGATACTGTTGAATTCCAACTATTTTCTAAAGTTTCAGGTGTCAACTGTGTATGCACCGTACAAAAGATCTTGATTTATTTGATTTATATCCAGAAATCGAACAGAGTTTTCACCAACGACAAAGTGAACGAAAAGAAAAGGAAAAACAGCAAAAAGACAAAATGGAAGACAACCGAATTCAAAATCCATTACATGTAGACGCGAGAAATAATCGTGCACCAATAGCTCGACCAGTTGAAGTTAATGAACGAGATATTCTTATGGGTGAGTATATGATACCACTGATTGTTGAGAATTGAGCATAATCTATCTGCCTTATGGACACGATAACTTCCAGTTGAGGTCAGATGTGATTAATTTGTTTTCGAATAATCTGTCGTTCTATGGTACAAGTGATGAAAATCATCATTACTATATTTCTTGCTTCGATGAATACTGTGAAAATTTCAAATACCACAGTGTTAATGAAGATGCACTTAAGATGAGGCTCTTTCCACACACACTGAATGATAAAGCTAGAAAATGGTTAGATTCTCTACCGTATGAGAGCATCACTACATGGACAGATTTGATCCAAAAATTCACGCTAAAATATTTCCCTCCAGCTAGAGTGAATAGACTGAAGTATGAAATATCCTATTTCCAACAATCTGAGTTGGAAAATTTTTACGAGGCATGAGAAAGATTCAAGCAACTGCTCCAAAAGTGTCCAAGTCATGGTTTTCCTTTAGTAGCTCAGAATCATTAATTTTACTCTGGATTAGCTCCAACCAGTCGTTCTTCAGTTGATTTTATAGCAGGTGGCTCTATCCAAAATAGATCCGCTTGTGACCTTCACGCCCTGTATGAAACCATGAGTGAACAGTTCGTTATGTGGCCAGATAGAGGATTGTAAAAGAAAGCAACATGGATGAATGAAGTGGACACCAATTCGCTTGTAGTGGCGAAAATTAATGCCTTGGCAAAGCAGATGGAAGCAATGAAATATTCTCACTCAGCCAATATGGTTCAGATGTCCCCACCAATCTGTGTAACATGCGGGGCAAATCATCAATCATCAGAATGCCCTTTAACCAAAGTTGATATGTCATCACCTAAACAAGCTGCATATGTTCAGAACTTTCAGTGACAGTAGAATAATCCATACTCACAGACTTACAATCCAGGATGGAGAACACATCCAAACTTCTCGTATGGCAATACCCAAAATATTCAAAATTTGCCAAATCAATGGAGACCCCAGGAAAGAGAATGAGGATTAGAAGAAACAGTCGCTAAATTGTCAGAACGGGTGGATATTGGACTCAAGGAAGTGCAGAAAAGACAATATATTGTAATAAAGATTATAGAAAATTAGATTGGGCAATTGGCTAAACTGTTGACTGAGCAACAACCAGGCACATGGACGAGCAATACCGAAGTCAATCCAAAAGAGCAAGTCAATACAATTACCACGAGAAGCGGAGTTGAATTTCTAGAAATTCATGTAAAGAGACCAGGTGTAGATATGGGAACTGTGTCTAGTAAAAAGAGAGAAAACAAATCAGATGCAGAAGTTGCACAAGAAAAATAGAACTCTCCACCAGATTATATTCCACCACCGGGTTACGTCCCTCCAATTCCATTTCTCAAAGGCTGCGAAAATATAAGCTAGACCAGCAATTCAAGAAATTTCTCGATGTATTCAAGAAACTCCATATCAACATACCTTTTGCCGACGCTTTAGCTCAAATGCCAAGTTATGCAAAATTTATGAAGGAAATTCTTGCAAACAAAAGAAAGTTAGAAGAGAATGAAACAGTCATGCTTACCGAGGAATGCAGTGCCATATTGCAAAACAAGCTACCTCCGAAATTAAACGATCCAGGGAGTTTTACTATTCCTTGCACAATTGGTAGTTTATTTTTTGACAAAGCTCTATATGATTTGGGTGCTAATGTGAATTTAATGCCTTATTCTATTTTTAAGCAGCTCGGTTTGGGATAAGCAAAGCCAACAACAGTATCATTGCAACTTGCAGATAGGTCCATCAAACATCCAAGAGTGATCGTTGAAGACATATTAGTGAAAGTGGACAAATTTATATTCCATGCTGATTTCATTATTCTGGATATGTGCGAAGATAGGGATATACCACTTATTTTAGGTCGACCTCTCTTGCCTACTGGTCGAGTATTGATTGATATGCAAAAAGGACAACTAAATTTGAGGTTGAATGATAAAGATATCACATTCCATGTGTTTAAAGCAACTAAATTTTCAAGTTCTTCAGATTCTTGTTTCCAGATTGATGTCATTAACCAGAAGGCTGGAAATTTAGATGAAGTGTTGTCACCCAACATAAGGAAAAAGAATATTTGGAGAAAGAGAAGTTCCATCTGTCTTTTGTGATCAAAGACGATGAGGAAGCTGAAATCTTCATAGTTGAATTCGAGCATAGTGGCAAAATAGAGTCATATCAATATGATAAGAAAAAATTCAAACTCTGGAAAGTAAACAAAAATTGGTGCAAAAACAATCGAACCAGGCAAATAAAATCCTCCAAAGACCTATTCAAAGTGTCTCGAGTGATCACCACGACAAAGTCAAGCTAATGACTTTAAAGAAGAGCTTAATGGGAGGCAACCCATCTTTCGACTCTTTTATTTAAATTTTCGTATTCATTTAAATTTTAGGTTTTCAAGTGACATTTTGCACGTTTATGCTTTTAAAACTTAAAGTAGGCGCATTCAATTTTTAGGTAACGAGGAACCAATGATCATCGTCATTCAGTTAAAAAAAAAAAAAAAAAAAAAAAAAAAAAAAAATCGACGTCATCAATTTTTATACCATGCAATCGCATGGCATGGGCAGAAAACTTTCTGCCCAGATTTTAATTTCCTTACGATCGCATGGACAACCAAAAAAAAATTTATTATTATTTTTTTATTATTAATAGTTTTTAACATTTTTTTTTGGAGTTACAATTTACACGCTAGCTGGATGTCGTTCAAGCGAAGATTTGCCGACTGGTACCTAATCAAAACTCTCCACCAGTATTCTACCATACTTCTTCTTCCAGCACCATCCGATCCACATTTGGGTAGTCTCTGATCTTTTTATATATTCTTTTTTGAATTTTTATATTGGGGACATTGTATCTTTCAAGTTTGGGGATAGTGGAAAAATGATTGATCTGATGATGATACTTGATATTGATTGTTAATATTATTTTTGCTTGAAAAAAAATTATATTATTAGTGATTGTTTGCGTGTTTTTGTGACATGAATAGCCTTGTCAACTAACGATAAAACTATTTCTTTAAGATTAGCTTTAATCATGACTTGTGGATATATTATTACTTTTGTTTAAATGTGAGGTTATTTAACCATGTCTGATAACGTGTTGTGTCAGCCAGTTATGATGATTTTTAGCTATGTTGGTGCACTTAAATTGAAAATAATAGGATACCTTTTTGAAACTTAGAATCATCTGTATCTTGAACAAGTAACCAATATAATGAGTAAGTGTGGTAGTTAAGTTGTGATGGTGATTATCTAGGTTGTGATTGATTCCATATATGAAAAAAACAATTGTGTGGAGCACTTTAGACTAGTTAGAGTAAGCTAAGTAATGACCAAATGTTAGAAATCTAATCCCCTAGTATGAACTTATTGCACGTAAAGGAACAAAGCTATTACTATTAGATAACTCCTTTCGTAGCTTTTTTAACTCGAGTGATAAAGTTCATTGGCCTAAAGCTCGTTACATGAGTCATTTAGAAAGCTTAATGTATTGAGTTTCGTACATTATTAATATCTTATAACTCTTTTTATAACCTTTTTTATTTGAGTTGAAAGGTCCGTAGGGGTTTTTCAAAACCCGATGCCCTAAGGTTCACAAGACCTGGGAGTCACCGACCTAAAGTTCATTACATGAGTCATCTAGAAAATTTAAAGGAATGAGTTTTACACATAAGATTTATATAGAAAAAATTAATTAATTTCATTTGCAAAGTAAACATGGGGATTAGATAACTAATGTGTTTGACTTACTTAATAGAAACTTCTTAGTCGCGAGCGCTCAAAAATTGGAGAATCTTCATAAACCTAGGTCGTCACGATTATTAGCTTTCTCAACCAGCCTCGAGCAAGAAAAGAATGTGAACCATAACCTTAGACCCAAATTCTCGAGAATTGAAAGAGAGAGAAAATGTACCTTACAAGATGGAAAGGAAAAGTTGACCAAATGGTTGGGCTATCACCGCCATATAAATTAAGTGGATCGAATTAACTACTCTCACACACATATCAAATATGGTTTAAGTAGAATCACGTCTGTAATAGTAAATGCCTGGATATTAGTCATGAATTATAAGTTATTGCAAAAACCAGGAATAAGGACATCAAGCTATTTATGTTGTGAATTGTGTGATTTTTTATTTCATTCTATACATGATTGACTCTAGTTTATTCGAGAACGAATAAAAGTTCAAGTTTGGGATGTGATAAGTGCAATTTTGTACTTATCTGAGCTCACAAAAAGGGACGATTATGAGTACAATTATTTGTTTTTAGTATAATGGTGTGCTTTTTTTTTGTTCATTGTAGGATAATAACCAAATTCAAGTGTCAATCAAATGAAAAGAAAGCAAACGGAAGAGAAATGGAATCAATTGAACAGACAAAGAGACTTGAGGGGCTTGCCATGCAAATATCAAAGAAAGAAAATCAGATCTGTGTCCAAGATAACCATGCGATCGCATGGTTAACCATGGCTGTGATCGCAAGGCTCCAAGAAATTCTGCAAAACATAAATAGACAAAACCATGCGATCGCAAGGTTTTTAACCATGCGATCGCATGGGAATTTCGGGCAGAACTTAAGTTGTTTCCTGATGGGATTAAAACTCTACGAAATTTAGATTTATACAACTACCTAAGCCACGTTTTGGAGATTTGGGGAAGGAGTATAAAAGGTAGAATAGAGCACAAAAACGAGGAGACGAATTTTGAGAACAAGA
The DNA here is from genome assembly GCA_030279155.1 of Forsythia viridissima. Lineage (NCBI taxonomy): Eukaryota > Viridiplantae > Streptophyta > Magnoliopsida > Lamiales > Oleaceae > Forsythia > Forsythia viridissima. The sequence goes on along the minus strand of CM059044.1, from coordinate 17,697,967 downwards.
TACAAAGGAAGAATCGAAGATCGAAGATCGAAGAAGAAAATTGAAGATTCTTGAGCCGGAATCACGGATTTTATTTACTTTTTCTTTTTCTTTTTCTTTATCCGAAACATGATTAATACAATTCTTGTATTATTTTTCGAAATCATGTCCGACTAATTTACTTATTGCTAGGATGAACAATGAAACCTCATACTTTTAATTAATTAGAAGTTTTTCTGTTTTAGTAATTAATTGCTTTTGGGTTGATTATTCTTTATTCGTTATTTCTATTATTTTAATAATTGATCACCATTAGAATATATTTTGATCTATATTGAAGTCGAGATATTCAATATAGATTAAACACATGGTATTAAATAACATAGGGTCCAATAATAGATAGAGATTAATATTATGCTTTATGAAATCCATTTAGGTGTTCTTGATATTTTAATGCATATGTTTATGTTCAAACCTTAATTAGAGATAATTAGGTTTGTATATCATATAGAATTGATTGACCATCGAGAGAGGCTTTTGATTATATTAGGATCACCGATTTTCAATCCAAGGTAATCATAGGCTAAAGCGAGTAAATGGATAATTGATTATAAAATGTGTAAGTGGATTCACGAATCCTAGTGTTGGTAAAAATTGAATTCGTTCTCACACATTACTTTGATTGTTTGATAATTTAGATTTAATTTAACATAAGTAAAATAATTTTAGAATTAAAATCACAAAACAAATCTGTGTTCTTTTATTGTTAAAACTTGAGTTATAAATTAATTGGTTAATTGATAATTAGTCATGTGAGTTCGACACTCTACACATCATTTTATTACTTGTTAATGATCCGTCCATTTGAGGAATTAAAATCACACAACAAATTCCATCTAATCCAATCTCATTTATAAAGCTTAGCAAGACAAACTACTCATATAGTTTGTCCGTTAAAGTTAAATTAATGGTAATGAAGGATTCTTCGTATGAGACCCATTATTTGGTTGTCATGTTGAGAATTCAAGAAGACCCGCAAAGTATATTCTCAAGGTATATTATGTACTTGAAATCAGAAATTATGTTGAAAATGAAGAAAGAGTTTTTCTACAAATTCTTTATGTTGTATTCTGGACTGGTTTTAGCTTTTCACTTTGATCAAGTATGGTTTTTTGTTGAACTTGAAATTAATAATTGATTGGATATGTAAAGAATGAAGCTAGGACTGAAAATAAATTTAAGATTTTGAAGTACTTGTATGATTTGCTTTTCCTTCTTTGTTTATTCAGTAAACTTTACTATATTGTATACATAGTCAAGATTTACTTCATTTTCTTGTTGTGTGTGAAATCTGTGATAAAGAATTATCCAATTGAGCTAAAAATTTACTTCATTTTCTTTGGCTAAACATTTCTGGTTTCCTAAAGAACATACTTGAATGATTTTTTATATCATGTTCTTCAGTTGAGAGAATGTTTACTTGAAATAGGTTCTATGTTCAATATTTGGCCTTGTTTGATTTTTCCATGAATTACATCTTTAGTTGCCGCATCCGAATATGTTTTTACATGAATTACATGACACTGTGACTAACTAGTTATAGAAGGAAACAACTTTATGCCAGAATTTATCCTTAGCTTGATAACTTAATCTCCATGCTTGTGGCTAGGTCATTAACTGAGAGACAAAATGAGGAGTTGACAACTTAATCTCCGTGCTTGTTCTAATTTCATTTTCTTGATTTATATATATAATGAGTTCTATTCTTTGTATTCATATATTGTAAAATAACATGTATCGAAAATTAGAAATAATTAGTGTGAAATAAATAGATTCAGAATTTGTCAAAGTAAGATTCAGATTTTGTCCTTAGTCAATTCATCCAATATTAGAAGAAAATAGGACTTAAATTTGTCCCTTGGTGCCCAAAATAGACCAGAAAGCATCTTTTGCTTTAAAGAAAAGGTTGCATAACTGACTGTAAATTGTTGAACCTCTTCTTCTACATTATCCATTGTTCTTTCTGATTTCTCTCTTTACTTATGAAACTTAATTTAATCTTTTTAGCTTAACTTCTCTAATTTATTAATATCATTGGTGTTAACCTAAGCCGAGTCCAAAACCAAAGCCACCATCAGTATCATATCCTAGCCTTTGGAACATCTATGAACCACCAAAGGCTCCTATCTCACTCCCATAACCAATGTTAACCTATTTGATTGTAGAATTTAATTTTGGTTGTGCCATGAATGTAATCAAGCATGCGTTGATTCTAGTTTTATGTTTTAATCTTCATAGCCTTGTTTTGCTCGAAATAAATGTGTAATCTTATAATTAAGTTTTTCAGGACGCGGGCAATGGTAGACTAGACATGATAGATCTGTGGAAGACTACTCACTACAAAGAGGGCAAAGATTGATAGATAGATCCTGTTGATGAAAAGAAATAGGTAATTTTGCTCACAATTTAAAAGTAATGATTTGTTTGAAATTATATGTCGTTAAATTTATTTATATATCTTTGTAGGATGATATGGTCACGCTATTATATTCTCTAATGATACTAGACGATTAGCATGTAATATCTCTTTTTGATAAATTTGTGTTTAGCTTTCTCTTGTCCAAACTGCGTATATACATAGTACTTGGCTATTTTGAAAGAGAAACATGTATAGGTTTTTCGTTTTTTATGTGAACAAACATTATTGATAGGTTATAGTATAGTTATTTTGAAGTATCACTTATTTTTTAAATTTAACATTTATATTTTTCAACTATAAATGGTTACCTTTTACATAATTATAATTAAATCACATATTAAAAAAATCAGTAGGGAATGCCGGCTAAAATATTTTAAAAACTTGGTCGGTGAAGTATTGCGGAAAGTCTCCATTGAGTATGATTTACAGACTAAAATATTGGTCGGCGTATAAAGTATAGTCGACTAGATAATAATTCGTCGGAGTTAGTTATCCTCGACCGTATAATTTTGGTCTGCGTAAGTTTTGCCGACTACAATATTTTTAGTCGGTGTATTAAGAATAAATGACAAATGAGAAATGGTCGGCATTAGTTACCCCGGCTACTAAATGTAGTCAGTGTAAGATTTGCCGACTAATGCAAATTTTGGTCGGTGAATATACTTACGCCTACTACTGAATTTTTTAGTCAATCATTACCTTCAGCGACAGAGTTTTGCCGACTACTCTACTGACCAAATATTTGTAGTCAGTGATTATAATTCCTGACTATATATGGACTTTGGTCGACTATTTTTCTAGTCGATGAAAGTATTTCATTTTGTAGTGAAAGCATGTATTGACGGCCTTCATAGTCACAAACATTTCATATCTTTGTGATCACACGATTTGTATTTATAGACTACTTTCTTTCATAAAGTTTGTACTGACGGCTCATTCCTTGTATATATCAAGCGCTTAACTGACACCCAACAGCTAAACATAAGGTCCACCATAGTTAAGTTCGTAGCTCGTTATCATGCAATGTCATGTCATTTCTATATGTTTTCTTCAATTGGGAATTTCTAACTAATTCTTTTGCCTAACATCCTTCTCCAGTCACGCGGTGGAAAACTGGCCCACGAGGGTGAATGCGTGGTCTAGCGAATTTACGGGTCAAGCCGATCCATTAGCATGTGAATGCAACAACATAGGCAGATTACTCCAACAAAACAAGAAGACAATTTTTGTTCCAGTAGGGAGTTTTAACATGATTTGATAACAAGATTTGATGCATATCTTAATTTGACTAGACTATTAGTTCACATTTGAAAATGAAAATATGTGAATAAAAGTCCTCTGTGTTCCAAATTATCTAAACAAAGAGAAATGTTACATGTTAATGTGAAGAAGAAAGAAAGAAGAACCAATTTTATTAAGCAGACGATATAATGAAAATACTGTTACAAAAACAGTTTATATAGTAATAAAAACTCTAATCTATTAAGGTAAACAATCATAATATATTTTAACAGTTAACTCCATAGAAATCCAATCTTAAGTCAACTATGTTTACATCTAATTGGTTGGTAGACAATTTTATGGACACATAATCCAATCTTAAGTCAACTATGTTTACATCTAAAGGGGGTGATCTCCTGCCCCTGGGGGGGCAGGATATCATCACCCACCTGCTGAGGTGTCAGCAGGTGGGTGGTTAGTGTTAAAATTTTAACACTAACCACCCACCTGCTGACACCTCAGCAGGTGGGTGATGATATCCTGCCCCCCCAGGGGCTGGAGATCATTATTCTTACATCTAATTGGTTGGTAGACAATTTTATGGACACATATGTTGTTACTTTTAGACTAGGTGGACCACAATACGTCATACGTCAATGAATACTCTAATTGGCCATATGAACATTTTTGAAGGATGAACCAACCCACCCCTTTGACCCGCAACTTATCAAAGACCATTCTCCAAGCATGAATCAACCCACTCCTTTGATCCGCAATCTAATTAGAGACATTTGCGCATAGTTATAATAGTATTTTTCAATTAAAAAAATTAAATTATAACGATTAAATGAACACAATTATGTATAATAAAAATTAGTTGCGTGCATAAATCAATAATTTGTGGACGACATTAAAAAGTTAAACAGAACGACTTGGCAACTTCGTCCATAATTTAGGGATGAAAGTCAAAAATTTCCCTATAAGAGATAAGATATTATTCCAAGTGCAATAATTGGAGTCTTAGTCAAGATATTTAACTCATTCGTCATGTGTGAGATATTAAGATTAGGGCATAGATCATCAACCACTAAGCTTATGCTATGAGAAGTCAAAGAAAAATAAGTCATAAATTTTAATGATAATTAATAGACATGTACAAACCTTTTCTTAGTGGTGGTGTTTAATTGGCAAAGATTTTTCATGGAAAATGTCTTTTTTCTGCGTATTTTTCAACTGAACTGGTATGTTTGATTGTCCAAAATTTTCCATGGAAAATACATTTTTCTACCTATTTTCCTTGTTTGGTTTGATTGCAACCTTTTTTTTTCCATGTAAAATTTTTTCTCATTTTTCCACTTTTGGCCACAGTTTCCTTGTTTTCAAGGAAAATATTTTCTTTGTGGGATAGGAGAATTTATTTTCCATGAAAAATTTGTTTTGTTTTACAACCCATAATTTTTTGACAGTTCATTTCTATGGAATTTATTTTCTTTCCACCCAAATTTTCCACTTGCAATCAAACTTAATATTAATTTACGGTAATTTTATTATTTATGATGAAGCCATATTTTCAGAATAGTCAAATTTGTCAAACGTGTAAAAATTAATTTTCTTGTACCTATATTTCTATACAATTTATAGATGAACCTATGAAATGATTTTTTTCAATAGTTATCTTTATTAAAAGTTTGTCAAGATATTATTTGTTTCTAATCTTATTTTAAATTGTTAGGACCGTGTTTGATTGAGACTGTTCTTAAACGCTGTATCGAGAATTGTCACATATATATCACTTAATTTGTGAATATATCGAACTGGTCTATTAGATGAAATTTCAAAAATAGATTTACATGAGAAACTTGATAACATGTTCAAATGCTTTGTTGCAAAAATTTAGAAAATTTAAAATTCGTTTTCGTATTGATGTAATTTTATTATAAAACATTACAAATAGCATTTTCGTAAGTATCTCGTTGGAGAAGTAGTGGTGCAGGATATGTTGACTGAAATGAAAATATTGCACGTCTTTTGGTTGATTTTACATTGTTTTGAAAAATTCGATTCTTTTATTCAAGTTGCTACTGATATAAGTTGGCATCCAATCAATTAAAATAATTTTCTATACTTCACAAATCAATTTTTATATTACATTCGTATGTAAAATCAATTTGCTTTTCTAGTGATCGAAAATTTTTGGCTTTTAAATTTTAAGAAAATAAATTGTAACTTTTGGTGTCGCTACGAAATTCCTAGTACAAACATTTTTAGTCATTAAAATTTTGTTACATATGGTTGCCTCATTTTTATGTGACGAAAATGGAATTTTGTCAATCACTAAGACCAATTTTTATCATAACAATTAAACATCCAAACAACCCCTTATTCCAACTAGAAAAGCACATCCAAACAGTTCCTAATCCCATGTCAATTTAAACACCCAAACACCCCCTTGTTTCATGTAAAATAAACACCCCAAACAATTTTTAAAAACTACCTTGCGAAGTCTTTTTTGAACGTTTTAGCGGGCTGTCTTATGGTAGCCGGGACAATTTTTAAGCAACTTTGACCAACTTTTTCTTCTACCAAATAACGTAGCTAATTAAGGTCTAAAATTTAAGATGGCCTACTCCAAGATCCCAAGTATATACACAGTTTAAATCTTGAAATTTTTGGGATACGTTTGGATGGTTAAATAAATTGTGGCGACACCTATCGTAGTTTTGGTAAAAGCATTAAGATATTAGGAGATTCATTCATTTTCTCTTGCGCGCTTGTTACTTTCCGCAAAATTTAAAATTTTAAAACATTTCAAGGTCTCGATAAGGTTTATGTGGAGTCGTCAAATGTCATTTAAAGATTTTTAAGTAACACTCCGAGTTTAGAAAATTCGGGGCGTTACAACAAAACTCACAATTCAACTTCAGAAATCAAATTTTATACTCATTCATATGTAAAATCAATCCAAATATTATTACACATGTTCTTCAAGAGAAAATGAAAAATTAGAGAAATAGGAAATTTTCAATTCTTGAAAGATTGACTTTAAATAATCATCCAAAACTATTTTAAGACCATTTTAAATTTCTATTACCATTAAATTTGATCATTTTTAAGACATTTCCTCTAACTGAATTTGACTGTTAATACAAGTTTACGAATATTCGTATATGATATGGTTGGGAAGGAAGATTATATGTTATTGAATAGTGTTAAATAAAGGGGAAAAATTTAAAATATTATCTATTATTCTGTCGAGTACCATTTAATATTTCAAATTCAATAGAGATAATTAAGTTTAACACTATTCTTAATTATATGTTATGAAAAATCAGGCTATTTTAAAATATAATTTATAAAATCAGGTCTTCTTAAAATTAATGAATTAAAATTATTAGATATTAAAGTTTTAATGTAACTACCTAGCCACACATCTAAGTTATACTACATTTTTAACATAGCCACAAAAAGTTATGAAATACACATGATAGTATACACAAAAAATTATAGCACCCGTATGACAGTCGTCACAAAAAATGATAACATGCGGTCTATGGTATAGTCATATTAATTTCTTTCGTGATCACATACATTTGTTAGATACGGAGCCACACATTGTCGCAATTGTCGAAATCAGGCCACAAGATGTTTTCGTTATATATTCATTGTCACATTTTATTATTTGTCATATAACTAGTTAATAATGTTGGTCACAATAATATAAAATAAAATTATACAAGCTACTACCCAAATAAGTGATAATCTAGGCCACAACTAATATTTTCTATTTTGAAGTTAAATTAGTGTATTCAACATTAATTATTTAAAAACATATTGGACAACATTAAAAAAAATTTATTATTACCCTAAGTCACTAATCATTATCGCACTCGAATTCCAAGAATCACACTAAATACTCTTTCGTGATTATATTTGGTACATATGAAGTCATACATTAGTGGTCAAAGTTGAATAATTCAAAGCGTACAAGTTCACAAAACAATAGTCACAACATACACTTATTGTTCTAAAAGTAGCCACAATAATATAAATACATTTATTCACGTTAAAATTAAAAAAAAGTATCAACTTAGGCCACAACTAATTTTTTCCATTTACAATTTAATTTATTATAAAAAAACTAATTATTTAATAACGTTTTGGACAACATAAGAAAAAATATTCTTATTCACAGACACATATAAGTCATGGAATCTGTGTTCTACTTTATACGTGTAGTCGGTTTAAAAGCAGTCTCAATTCTAAGAATGTTAGTATTAAAATTGGAGTCACAATGCTATTCTCCAGTCATATACAGATTATCTTTATTCTTTGTTAAGTAACATTTCATGTAATTGTAAAACAAGATACTAACTAATTTGAAATTTGATGGATAGACAATTGTTAGAGAAAATATTGGTATATACTTATCTCACATGTTTATATTGGGTAACATTAAAAATTTTGTTACATATTCTTATCTCTTATTTAAATTTCTTTTTTAATAATTACAATTTTTAAATAAATATGTGGAGAGAAATTTTGGGGCGGAGGAAACCTGATTTTCCCAGTTTCTACAATTTGTCGTGCTTGCTTTGTTATTTATCTAATAAAACATTGAAATAGTGTTTTATACGTAGACAATTGATGTACGTAGATCGGTGTGGTCATGAGGAGGATTGGGGCTCTAGATAATGAACATGAAATAAGAGATTTATAATTTTCTACATGAAATTCTGGACTCTAAATTTCATTTAAATTTCAATGGTGGATGAAGAGTTAGAGTTTTTATGAATTTTATGTTTTGAGTTGATTTGTAATATTATTGAACATGCAAAGTCTATTGGCCGAAGTTTTTAGACCATTCACGCTTGTTTATGAATTTCTTCCAATTAGAAATCACCTTTGTCATAGGTCTGGTATTTGGACCTCTAGTAGTCTCTCACCGTACATAAAAATCTAACCAATCGTATCCCTACGAACTCGGTTGTCGTAGTTGGTGAGTTTTGGAGTTTGATGAAAGCAAATCTAGTATTGATAATTCAATAAATAAAAATGATAATCTTATAGAATAAGTAATAGAAGAAATTTGTTCCTTCTTTTTTAAATCAAAAAGTTAATTGCAAAGAATTTGTAATATGTATCAACTTTTTGCAAAAAAAAAAAAAAAAAACACTTTGTGTAAGTATGGAGAAGAAAAAATTAGCTTTGTTTAAGCTAAAAGCAAGCTCTTATTTAAATTAAAATAAGAAAATAAAGTGTTACGAAAATGAGAAAACATTATTAGCATAAAGATAAAAATGTAAATGAGAAATTAATATATAGAAGATGTGTCTCTAATTCTGAAACATTATTTATTCTTAATTCTTATTGCAAAGATGACAAGGAAGAGTCAAAAGATTTAACATACAAAGAATAAAATATAACATATTATTGTATATAGATAGAGAGACTTGGTAGTGACACATTTAACTCGAACTAGCGAGTAGGGGAAGTGGCAACGACAAGTAGAGGATTCTTTTTATGGACAGTGCTTCCAACAGCTTCAGTCATGTCCCATTCTTTCACTCCAATTGGCAATGCAAAATCAAAGTTATGCATCAATTTTGCTAATGCAAACTCATTAACAGCCATGGCAAATGTAATACCAGGGCAGCCTCTACGACCAGCACCAAATGGAATGTACTCAAAATTTAACCCTCTGAAGTCTATTGTCGTGTTCTTAAAAAACCTTTCTGGATTAAATTCTTCGGGATTTTCCCACTGCATTGGGTCTCTTGCGATTGCCCAAGCATTGATGATCACTTGTGTTCCAGCTGCAATGTGGTACCCCATTACTTTACTGTCTTGGGTCGATTCTCTTGGAACCAACATCGGAATTGGAGGGTGTAGTCTAAGGCTCTCTTTCATCACTGCCTTTAAATAAGGCATTTTCTCTAAATCCTCTTCTTCTACCTCAATTTTGCTTCCAACTACTTCTCTCACCTCATTCTGCAATTTCTTCATGATTTCTGGGTGCTTTAAAACCTCGGCCACTGTCCACTCCAGAGAAGTATATGTTGTATCCGTCCCAGCACCAAACATATCCTGCCATAAATAAGGAATGGTTAGTTCATTGAACGAGGTGAAATCTCATAACGTCGTAAAATAGCTTGCAATATGTTGAGCAAAATGAATGGTTTTTCCTTTGTTGAACTACCTCCTATGTAAGCTTAAGTTGTTCGAGAGAAAAGTCATTTATTTAGTTAAATTTAGTCTTCAATGAACTTTAATAAGACATGTATATATGCAAATATAAAGCGAAGAGACGGAGAGATTCTTACAAAAATGACACCCTTGATGGCTTCATCATCAAGAGCGAAACTAGATTTGTTTTCTCTTTGAATTTCAAGCAATAAGTCCACAAGATCCGCATCATTGCGGCTGTCATCAGTATCTGTGTTTCCTTGCTTTCTATTTCTATGATCTTCAACTACACCCGACAAAAACTCATCAAACGATTTAGCCACTTTATCGACTCTGGCATCCAAACCATTAACTTTATTCATCCACTTAAGCCATGGAATGAAATCGCCTGCATTAAAAGTGCCTGCGAGCTCCATAATTTCCTTCAACATTAACTCAAATTTGGTGCTTCTTTCTGCTTCGCCATCACTATATTTCCTCCCCAGGGCCACTCTACATATAGTACCATTAGTGAGTGACACCAATAAATCGCTCAAGTTTGTTACAAATGTGGAAGAAGAAGATGACTGTCTAATTTTCTGGATCAAAAGATCCGTTTCTTCTTCTCTTATATAACGAAAAGATTGAACCCTCTTGTTACTCAAAAGATGAAGAACACATATACTTCTCACCTGCCTCCAGTGCTCACCATAAGGCGCAAAAGCTATGTCCTTAGAGCCATAAACAATTTTATCAGGAATGCTCACTTTCGGCCTGTTTGAGAAAATGAGGTCCTGAGTTTTCATAACTTCGCGAGCTGTGTCAGTAGATGAGACGATAACTGTTGGCACACTCCCCAGATGAAGCATCATGAGTGGACCATAGCGTTTGGATAGTGCTTGCAGAGCACGATGGGGGTATAAGCCGAGTTGGTGAAGATTACCAATCACGGGAAGATTTGGTGGAGATGGGGGTAACCTTTTCCGGGCTGTTGAAGCCGGATTAAAGAACCATTTGAATAGGAAAATGATGATCAAACTGAAGGAAACAAGTGGAACTACGAAATTTGAAAAAGAACTCATTTTCTATTAATTTCAGATTTCTCAGAAAGAAGAAACTTGCATTATAAGCTTCTTGTGTTATACTATTTATACTGTTTTTTCTCCTCCTTGAACGCCATACAATCTTGAATCTTGAAAACTAGCCATGAGGATCATCAGCTCGCCAAAATATGAGCTGATGAATTCTATCGCTATTACAGTTCATTTGCAGCCAATGTTGAAAAAAATATATATATTATATATCTTGTAAATATGACTTCTTGTCCAATAGCTTTAAGAATAAAAAATCAAATTGGTGTTCGTCAGTTCGTGGGTTTCAGAGAAATACATACTTGATATGATAGTCAAAATCAAATGCTTAAAAATCTGTAATATAAGGAGGTCAACTGAATTTTAAGTTGGTTGTGAAAATATTTTGAAAAATATTGTTGTAAAAATATGAGTCATATTTTTTTATTTTTTTATATTGACTCACTTAATTAATTTTATTGATTTTTAATGACAAAAGACGAGGTTAGCGTTTACGTTCTAACTCGTCACGTTGTTGCAGTTGTGAATGACTAAGATAGTAAGCAGAATATTTTTCAGAATAGTGGGCTGCAATTTTATTATGTTTAATTATATA